>CM028137.1:543951666-545298333 GCA_016271365.2 Neoceratodus forsteri | reverse complement strand
GAACATGCAACACAGGTCCCAAGAGAATAACTACTGCAATATAAGGAATGGATGACTACCAACAGAATACCCTTAGTAGTCACATACCATCCTGACCGTGAACTTCTATGTAAGATAAGATTGTTAAGGATCTCCATTCAATAATAGTGAGGATAAAACCCTTAATTGTATTTTTCAAGAACTACCACTACTATCTTTTAAACAACCACCTAATTTAGCCAACCTGATTATTAGGAGTCAACTTGAACTGGAACAGAATACCATGACATCATATGGTACGCGACCCTGTCATCAACGCACTGGTAAGGCATGTAACCTCATTTCCACTTCTGACTGTGTGGCTACATCACAAAACAGACTTCAGGATACAGGGGAATTATACATGTATATCAAGTAATGTGGCATATTTTATCCAATGCAAGAAATGTCCTCACACATGTTATGTGGGGTAGACAAGCCAACAACTCCACACTATAATGAATTCACACAAGCATTCTATTAATCACAAGAAGACTGAGAAACCAGTATCCCAGCACTACTCCCAGGATGGCCACTCAATCTCAGATATGTCTGTGATGGTCTTAAAAGTACATTTCAACAGTACACAACAGAGACGGGCTTCTGAAATTAGACTTATTTTACTTCTCAATATTTTTAATTTTTATTTATATATTACAGCTAGGATTACAAATACCTTTGAGCCAGGCTCCTTTACAAAGGTTCCGCATCAGAGAACAAACACAATAAAAGTTACAAGAACACGAACAAAAAAAAAAAGCAGTAAATAGGTTACAATGGACAGTTCAATAAATTGATAAGATAATTCGAATGTATACTTGTGAAACACCAAGTAACAGAGGGAAAAGGGGTGGGTGGGTGGAAGGTGAAGTTAAGAATGAGGAATGAGGTAGGGGAGGCAGAAATAGCTGCCAAAGGGCATTGTCATCAAATTGGGAGTAAGCTGAAATTAGTTAACAGAAGAGAAATGATCATAGAAGGATCAGAGGAGGTGGAGGGAGAAGGGAGGAGAGTCAGGAGTGTTGAGAAGAAAGAATAATTAAAAGAGTAACAACAGAGGTAAAGGAAGGGGGCGATGTAGTAGGTGATAGAAGTAGATTGTAAAATGAGGGGGGCTAAGGAGGTTATATGTGGCACTCACAGGTGCTAGAGTTGGTAAGGTGGGAGTGGAGTTTATGTTTGAAGGAGCCAATGATGGTATTGGAGGAGATGTCAGGATTGAGTGCATTTAACCAGCGAGGTGCTCTGAAAGCAAAAGATCTTTGGCCCTGTGAGGTGCAACGTCAGGGAACCTGAAGGAGATGGTAATCAGAGCCTCTAGTGTTACGTGGCTTTAGCCTAGGTCTAAGTAGTGCTTGGACTCCAGGCGGAGCGAGGCCCATGGTTACTTTCTTTGTCATAATGCAGGTTTGGTATTTTATGCGATTCAAAAGCTGAAGCCAGCCAGATCGGGCATACAGGTTGCATGTATGAGTGAGACGATGAGCACCAGTGATGAGCCTGCAGGCTTTGTTAAGTGAAGTTGAGATTCATTTCAGGGCAGTGGCAGAGGCAGAGCCATATATTAGAAGACCATAGTCAATGATGTAGACCACCGAGCTTTGGATGGCAATCTTCAGTGCTTCTGCAGTAAGATATTGTCTGTGCCAGTAAAGTAGGCCTAGGTGCATATTAGCTGATTTGACAACATTGTCTATGTGTGCCCCATATGAGAGATTTGAGTCCAGGGATAACCCTAAGTATTGGAACAACTGTACTTGCTCAAGGGTGTTGCCATTGCTGGTAGAGATAGATAGGGGGTGAGATCTATGCCTGTTTTGAGAGCTGTGAAAGAGCATTACTTTGGTTTTTTTATGATTGAGGACAAGTTTATGAAGAATCATGGTGGATGGATTGAACATTGATGTTGGTTATATGACACATTATTCCACTTAAACTTACACAGACATTTGCTTTAAAAAGATAGACATAAATACTTTAGTTCTTCAGTGGGCCTTTGATTTTGTAAGTTTATGGTTATCTACATGTTGACTTCTCACCTTAACACTGTGGTGAGTGTGTGTGAGTGTGTGTATTGATGTATGTATGTATGTGTGCGTTTGTGTGTGTTTTGCATGTGTTGTGTTTTTGTGCGTTGTGTGTATGATATGTGTGTGTGTGTTTTGTTTGTGTGTGCATGGTGTGGTGTGGCATGTGTGGGTTGTGTTTGTTACATTTGTTGTGTGTTGTGGTTGTGTGAGGTGTGCAGGTGTGTGTGTGTATGTGTGTGCTTGTGTGTGGGTGTGTGTGGCGTGGTGTGGTGTATGTACACACGTCTGTGTGGGGGGAGTGTGGCATGGCACAATTGTTATGTGGCTAGGACACTTAGTTTTCACATACAGTGTACATTTACTTCCTTCTACTAGTTGTTAGTGGTTGGATTACACACTGTCACATTTTTAAATCTGCTCATATTAAGATGCATATTTCATTTACTTGGGGGTTCATAAAAAGGTATAATTTCTTTGGGTAACAATTAATATTGGTGTGAATGATGCTGTATTATGACTCTTTTACATACAGTATATCTCATTCCTACTAGTTACAATATCTTTCCCAAGGAGTGCGAGAGGGAGATAAAAGGGAAAAAAGGGAGGAGTCTCGGAGGATTTCATCCTTGGAAGTTTTCATTTAGATTCCTTAGACTGATTCTGTGTATTTTTGTTACACACTGACTCTGTGTTGAAATCTGCACTTATCAGGCTCATGGTCTCTTTTTCTTGGGGGTCCTTGACAAGTATTTTTATTTGGCACTTACACTTACAAGTGATACTATCATGCATCATGTATATATGTATATGTTTAATTTTGGGCTCTTTTTCAACTTGCAGTTATACCTAATTTCAGGATTTTGTCACTCATTTGTTCTTTAATACACCAGGACACTTGGAATGTAAGTTGTAACCTCATCTTACATGTATTAGAGAGAATGCTATCCCAGTGTTTTTTTATCACTAGAATACTTTCTTAGCATACTGAGACATTTTAAAATTTATGTGAGAAGAACTCTCTGGTTGTTGAGAATTCTTGATAACCTTTGCCCTTCTGAGGCTCCTCAGTTAAAAGCATACTGGTGTTAATTAGCTTCTCTGACGTAATCTTCTATTATGTTTTAAATGTATATGTTAAACCAATGAGAATTATTTCTTTTTTTTCAACATAACCTGGTGTTAATAGTATAGGATTTTCAAAATAACTACCATAAAACTTCTGAAGAAGGACCAGGTAGGTTCGAAAGCTAGAGCACTTTGTTCTTTTCTGTAACATCCATGTTGGTTCAATAAAAGGTATCAAATCATTTGTTTCTGGATCTATTCTTAAAAGGACCAATACAGCACCAACAACATATTTTTGCATCATGGAAGATACTAGAATTTGCCGCAGGATATGGCAGTTGCATAACATTAAGAAGAAACCAGCACAGCTAGACAGTGACATCTACTTTTTATCTCAGTGCAAAAGGAATAACATTATCCCTAAAGGTCTAGCTATTTGGAATTCACTGAGAAACACAGATAATTCTACATATGCTGAACAACTTTGTCATAGGACCTCTGAGAAATTGAGAAATCACAGAATCCACGACTCATATGCTAAAAAAGCATTTTTGAAGAAACAGTTTAATGAAATAGCTACCACACTGGAGAAGATGTCTGGTGAGCCTATTCCAGACATCTTGCATGAGATAGACATGAACTACCAAAGAACCTTAAGAAAAGCCATGCTCATTAAAAACAGGAAGTTAGATGCCCTTCAACTTACCATACTTCCTAACAACCATGACAAACAGAACAGAGTGACTGAACAGCTAAGTCACACAGATGGGCACCTTTCAGTTGTTAATTTGTCCACCCACACACAGAGTACTGGGGAATTAAATGTACTTTCTAAGGGCCTCAATTTCTGTCCAACTAAACCACTGGACAGAATACAGTTTTGTGTTGAAATGGAGGAATAGTTCCTCAGATTGAGACTCAGGGATTTTTTTCATGGCAGAGAAGAAATCACAGACAGTGAAGAAATCACAAACAGTAAAAATAATATGGATAAGAAGAAGAAACCATATGAGTTTACCCCATCAAGTGGCCGTAACAATAAACTGGACAAATACATTCATTGCTTTTGCCAAAGAGTTACAGGTGAGATTCTTAATAGGCAGAAACAGGCCTGTTACAACCTCCATCTCCATTGGAACAGAGGGCTATACAAATACTAAAATCGAGCCAAAACATTGTCATTAAAAAAAGCTGATAAAGGCTCTGCAGTGGTGATATTGAATCGGGAAGATTACATTAGGGAAGCCAACAGGCAGCTAAGTGACCGTAGTTACTTACTACAAAGTACTGGAAAGTGACCCAACCACAGAATATAATAGAGAACTACAGAAGTTAATTGGAACATTTCCAAACCACGTCCAAAATAAACTAAAGGCCCTCATCCCCAGTGAATCTAAGCCAGGGACATTCTACATGCTTCCTAAAATACATAAGCCTGGTAATCCTGGTAGACCAATAGTCTCTGGTAATGGTACCCTGACAGAGGGAATATCAGGGTTTGTAGAAGCTATTTTCAAACCGCTGGTTATACAAAGGGATAGTTACATCAAGGACACTACTCACTTCCTGCATAAACTTTTTGGTTTTAAGGACTTGCCACCTGATGCACTTTTAGCCATGATGGATGTAACCTCCCTCTACACTAATATTCCACACACAGATGGCATTTCAGCCTGCCTCAAATACCTGCATGACAAAGAATTGGACCCCAACATTGACCCTGGAGTTATGGGTAAACTCACTGAATTCATTGTGACACATAAACTTCAGCTTCAATGGTAAACAGTATGTTCAAACTATGGGAACAGCAATGGGAACCAGGATGGCTCCACAGTATGCTAATCTTTTTATGGTGAATTTGGAGGAGGATTTTTCTAAGGCACTGTACACATAAACCACTCAATTATTTCCGTTACTTTGATGATTTGTTTATAATTTGGACAGAGGGCACTGACACACTCAAAGATTTTCATCAGAACTTAATAACCTCCACTCAACTATAAAGCTTTCCCTGGAATATTCTGCCACCAGTGTACATTTTCTGGATACCACTGTCACTATTAAGGATGGAACCCTACATACCTGTCTTTACAGGAAACCAACAGACAGAGATACTTACACAAGAAAAGTAATCACCCGAGCCACACAAAGAAATCTGTCATATATAGTCAAGCACTTCAGTATCACCGCCTCTGTTTAAATGAGGAAGACAGAGACACACATCTGGCGATGTTGAAAAACATCTTTATTGAGCAGAGACACTTGTGCAGGGAAATTGACAGAGCAGTGGAACGTGCAACACAGGTCCCAAGAGAACAACTACTTCAATATAAGGAACGGATGACTACCAACAGAATACCCTTAGTAGTCACATACCATCCTGACCTTGAACTTCTATGTAAGATTGTTAAGGATCTCCATTCAATAATTAGTGAGGATGAAACCCTTAATTGTATTTTTCAAGAACTACCACTACTATCTTTTAAACAACCATCTAATTTAGCCAACCTGATTATTAGGAGTCAACTTGAACTGAAACAGAATACCATGACATCATATGGTACACGACCCTGTCATCAACACACATGTAAGACATGTAACCTCCTTTCTACTTCAGACTGTGTGGTTACATCACAAAACAGACTATTCAGGATACAGGGGAATTATACATGTACATCAAGTAATGTTGTCTATTTTATCCAATGCAAGAAATGTCATCGCACAGGTTATGTGGAGGAGACAAGCCAACAACTTCACACTAGAATGAATTCACACAGACATTCTATTAATCACAAGAAGACTGAGAAACCAGTAGCCCAGCACTTCTCCCAGGATGGCCACTCAATCTCAGATATGTCTGTGATGGTCTTAAAAGGACATTTCAACAGTACACAACAGAGACGGGCTTCTGAAATTAGACTTATTTTACTTCTCAGTATGGTGGTGGATGGATTGAACATTAATGTTGGTTATATGACACATTATTCCACTTAAACTTACACAGACCTTTACTTTAAAAGATGGGCATAAATACTTTAGTTCTTCAGCTGGCCTTTGATTTTGTAAGTTTATGGTTATCTACATGTTGACTTCACACGTTAACACTGTGGTGAGTGTGTGCATGTGTATTGATGTATGTACGTGTGTGTTTTGCATGTTTTCTGTTTTTGTGTGTTGTGGGTATGGTGTGTGTGTTTTGTTTGTGTGTGCACCATGTGGTGTGGTATGTGTGGGTTGTGTTTGTTATATTTGTTGTGTGTTTTGGTTGTGTGGGGTGTACAGGGCTGTGTGTGTGTGTGTGTATGGTGTGATGTATGTACACATGTCTGTGTGGGGGGAGCGTGGTATGGGACAATTGTTATGTGGCTAGGACATTTAGTTTTCACATATAGTGTACATTTACTTCCTTCTACTAGTTGTCAGTGGTTGGATTACACACTGTCACATTTTTAAATCTGCTCATAATAAGATGCATATTTAATTTATTTGGGGGTTCATAAAAGGTGTAATTCCTTTGGGTAACAATTAATATTGGTGTGAATGATGCTGTATTATGACTCTTGTACATACAGTATATCTCATTCCTACTAGTTCCATTATCTTTCTCAAGGAGAGAGAGAGAGGGTGAAAAATGGAAAAAAGGAGGAGTCCTGGAGGATTTCATCCTTGGAAGTTTTCATTTAGATTCCTTAGACTGAGTCTGTGAATTTTTGTTATACACTGAATCTGTGTTGAAATCTGCACTTATCTGGCATATGCTCTCATTTTCTTGGGGGTCCTTGACAAGTATTTTTATTTGGCACTTACACTTACAAGTGATACTATCATGCATCATGTATATATGTATATGTTTAATTTGGGGCTCTTTTTCAACTTGCAGTTATACCTAATTTCAGGATTTTGCCTCTCATTATCTGTTCTTTAATACACCAGGACACTTAGAATGTAAGTTGTAACCTCATCTTACATGTATTAGTGAGAATGCTATCCCAGGGCTTTTTTTATCACTAGAATGCTTTCTTGGCATACTGAGACATTTTAAAATTTATGTGAGAAAAACTCTTTGGTTGTTGAGAATTCTTGATAACCTTTGCCCTTCTGAGACTCCTCAGTTAAAAGCATACTGGTGTTAATTAGCTTCTCTGACATAATCTTCTGTTATGTTTCAAATGTATATGTTAAATCAATGAGAATTATTTCTGTTTTTTTCAACATAATCCGGTGTTAATAGTATGGGATTTTCAAAATAACTGCCATAAAGCTTCTGAAGAAGGACTGGGTAGGTTCCAAAGCTAGAGCACTTTGTTCTTTTCTGTAACATCCATGTTGGTCCAATAAAAGGTATAAAATCATTTGTTTCTGGATCTGTTCTTAAAAGGACCAACACAGCACCTACAACAATTTTTTGCATTACTGTTTCATGAAAGCTGTCGCAATTTGTTCCACTATTTTTAAGAAAAAAGAAACATCAGCCCCTGTGACAAGGCAAAACCTTTTCTTACCATTTTTCAGCCAACATAACTGCAGAATCTGATTCCTTGGCTCTTGTTTAGGTAAACACCTATTGGTGTTTACTTAAATAAAGGATGTTTCATCCCTTAACTGCCTCCAAGAGGGCCGAGGCATGTTAATATTATTAAAAATGTATTTTGCCAACATCAGGGTGCCCAATCCCTGTATCAGCAGTAGAAGCTTCTCCTCCCCACCAGTGTGGGATACTAGGGAGCCCACTCCCAGTGTCCCAGACAGAAGCCCCCACTCCCCACCAGTGTGTGACACTGATGAGACCACTCATAGTGTTGTGAGATGTCTCCCCATCCCCTGCCACTGTGGTACACTGGGTAGCCCACTTCCAGTATCCCGAATATGTATTTGTATGCTGTGCCAAAAGTGGGGTGCCCAATCCCCATGTTGTCAATAGATCCCCACCAGTTTTGGATACTGGGGAGCCCACTCCCAGTGTCCCCATTTATGTCACCCTCCAGAACTGTTGGACACTGTGGAGCCTACCCCAAGTGTCCTGAAATATTGTTAAAAAATGTACCTGTAAAAAAAGAAAACAGTCCCCGTCTTTTCTTTTTATGCTCTGCTGACAGCGGCGTGCCCAATCCCCCTGTCAGCCCTAGAATCACCCCACACCAGTGTGGGACAGTGTCCCCAGTTATGGCCTACTCCCCTAGTACTGTTGAAAACTGGGGAGCCCCAGTGTTCTGAACTATTGGTTAATGTGTACCTGTAAAAAAAGAAAACAGTCCCCCAATGTCTTTTTTTTTAATTCCTGTAAAACAAATGGTCTCTTATCTCCCTCATTTCCCTCCCCATACTTATTCTCCCACTGAGCACCCATCACCTCATCCCCCCACCCTTGTCCTATACTTACCACTGGAGATCATCAGCTGCCATTTTCTGTGGACTAGGACATGTCTGCACTCTTTAAAGCTAAACCATGAACTGAAGAATCAAGTTCAAGTTCAAGTTTATTGTGGGAAAACTCAGTTGAGCAAGCTCATTCACAAGGAGGTCCTAAAGCATGTAAACAGTCAAGGAGACATTGCACAAAAAGACAACATGGAAAAAAAATGAAACAATGTACAAATAAGGCTCATGTGCATTATTACATAGAAGAATACATCATAGTAAAATAAAGTACAGTTAAGGTTCATATAATACATGGTGCTCAATTAAGACAAGACAAGGTAGGGATTATTAGCATAAACTGGTGAGAAGCAATAAATGTGGAGAGTGTACAGTGACAGGAGAGAGTAGTTAAATAAGAAGGAGGGGATGAAAATGAGTGGTGAACAGAGGAGGAAGAGATCTAGAAAGTAAGGGCGAGAAAGTTATATATAAAGAAAGCAAGGGTAGGAGAAAGTCTTGAGAATAAATGGAGAGATCATTTAGATAATTTCATGTCTTGGCTAAAGCTAATTCCAGGTGGATGGGAAGGCGTCATAAGGACATGGGGTAGGGAAGAGGCTTAAAAACAGCTACAAATATCTTTTATTTGAGATCTGACTAACTCTTTGTAGAAATTAACAAAGACCATACTGGATAGTTTCAGGGTGGATTGGAGTCGGTTCCATATTGTTGGAAGAGCATGTGAAATGGCGCATTTCCAAAGGCGGTGCTAGTCCTAGGCACGTCAAGAAAGATGAAGTCAGATTTCCTTAGTGAGTATGCACAGTGGAAAATGCAAATGAGAGATGTTAGGTAGCACGGAAGTTTGTTCAGGAGTAACTTAAGAGTCTAAATACCAGCATGGAGCAAACTTCTAGTGAAAAGTGATGTCCAGCCAACAGCTGCATAAAGATCACAGTGGTGAGTTTGGGATGGAGATTTGGTAATGAATCACAGGGCATGGTGGTAGATGATGTCCAACTTACTTAGGTTTGAGATTGCAGATGAGGTATAAATTAGATCCCCATAATTAAGTAGGGGAAGGAATGTGGCCTGAACAAACCTGGTTCTAATTTCATGCTGGAAGAGAGGTGTATTTCTGAAAAAGAAACCTAACCTGTCTTTTAGCCTTCTGGATAGGTCCTCAAGATGGTCATTGAAAGAAAGCTTATTGTTTTAGCAAATGCCAAAATATTTAAATTTGGGGACAACTTCCAAAGGTTCACCTAGAAAGGTGACAACAAAATCTTTCGGTAGACCAGGGAGGATGGTAGAGGAGTTACTAAGAGTAAAGATCATAGCCTTGGTTTTCTTGACATTAAGAAGATGCTTAGCATTACTAAGATTAATTTCCAGCTGAGCAAAGTCAGCTTGTAGCACATCCCTTACTTCAGACAATGTTGAGAGGTATACAGTACTGTGTTGCCTGCAAAGAAGTGCAAGTTGGATTTGGTTATATAAGAGTCAAGATCATTGATGTACAAGGAAAAAAGGATAGGGCCTAAGATGGAGACTTGTGGGACTCCCCTGGCTATCAGCAAAGAGGCTGAGAATAGACCATCGTCTTTAACTTTCTGAGTCCTCCCTGCTAGGTAACTGATAAACCACTGAGTGGTGGAAGGAGTGGCACCTAGTTTAGTAAGGCTGGTAACTAGTAAATTGTGGTCAATGGTGTTGAATGCTTTACTAAGATCTAAGAAGTCTGCACCAGTGATCTTCTTAGTATCCAAAGCAGAGATCCAGTCATCAGTGACTTTAGCCAGTGCTGTGATAATGCTGTTCTTGGGCTGGAAACTGAATTGTGCTGAGTTTAGAAGTGAAAAGGTTTTAATATGAAGTTTTAATTGACTGTAAATCAGTTTTTCAAAAACTTTAGAAAGAATGGGCAAGATTGCGATAGGCCTGAGATTATTTAGATCGCATGGATCCCCTGATTTGAATAAGGGAAGGATGTGGGCAGATTTCCAACAAGATGGAACTATGGCAGAAGAGATGAGGAGATTGAAAATGTGAAAAATGGGGGCAGTGAGATGGGCGTAGCCTAGTTTTAGGGAAAAAGGTTGAAGTCCATCATCCCCATCGCCTTTCTTGCTGTCTAGGTTAAGGATCAAGTCTTCAACTTCTTTGTAGTTAAGTGTACACAGCTGGAAAGGACAAGTCGAGGTAAAGGGAGTGGGGATAGAACTGACTTGATTATTCCCTCGGCCTGCATAAATGCCGTATAATGGCTTTCTATGGTGTTTTAAACTTATGGTGATATCTCAGCCATTTTTTGGTGTTTTTACACCAAATTTTCAACATGGGCTTTATGGGACAGCACCTCAGGAACACTGGCACTGTCATTTCGTTACTCAGTCCTCTAAGGTGATTTCATGGTTGCTGAACAAAATCATCTTTTGGGACCGAGTAACAAAATGACAGTGCCAATGTTCATGAGATGGGTGTCCCAAAAAGTAAATGTTGAAAATTTGGTGCACAAATATCAAAACATGCCTGAGTTATGTGAGGCCATTGAAATGTTTCTACACATGTGCATAAGTTTGACAATTTTTAATATTTTCACTCCAAATTTTTAACATAGCAATTTTTTCACACTTCATCATGAACAGTACAACTGTAATTTTTCACTTCCTGGCAGAAACTTTTTTCCACACTTGTGGTGCGGTATGGCATTTTGCCATGGATTATGAATGTTTCACCTATGGGTTTATAATATGGGGTGATAAGACAACTATGTTGAAAATTTGGGGTTAAAATATGAAAAAATGCCAAGTTATGACCATTAGTTGCAATTTCGGTATGCCCACTCGTAACTATGGAAATTTTCAATATTTTGACCCCATATTATCAACATAGCCTTCTTATTACCCTACCTCATGTATGCCATAGCTGTAATTTTTCAAATCTTACCCAAAATGTGTTTTTGCACCTTTGGTGCAGAATGACAGTTGTGCAGAATTATGTTTTGGTGGGAATTTGAAAATGTTCTGTACCAGGTACATGTCCAGGGATAATCAGATGACTATGGTGATAATTTGCTCAAGCATATATGGAGGGATGGGTGTACAGGGTACAAAGGATCCTGTGCTACCACATTAAAATAAGGAAAATCACGGAGCATGAAAGCACAGGGCCCTTCCAACAGGGAGATGAAGGTTAATTACAATTTCTCTACACTTATGGATAGATGGGAGTGCAAGACCCAGAGGGTCTTGCGCTCCCATAAACAACTAAAGCTGTGGTGATACTTTCATAAACAATAAGGAAATTCATTACAAAAAAAACTCAAATAATGCATCAATTATGGTTCATATTACAGTGACAAAGTATGCAAATGTGGTGTTGAGGTTTCCCATCCTAACACCCTCCCTCACCCACAGCCTACCACCCACCACCCTATTCCCTGTCCACACACCAACAGGTGTTGCGGTGTGCCTTGGAGTTGTCGGCCTTAGTACTCACTCCATTCTTTTATACTGTACCATCTTACCTTCCTTACAAATGGAATGAGGTGAGCATTAAGGCCAATGACCCCAAGACACACCCCGACACCTGTAGGTGTGTGGACAGTGGGGGTGGGGTGGTAGGTTGTGTGAGGTGGGTGTTAAGGCTGTGAACCCTAACACCACATTTCCATACTTTTATTGCTGTAATATGAACCCTAACAGATGCATTAACAGAGTTTCTTTTCAATGAAAAAAATAGATAAGGGATATGCAATGGAAGCAACTGTAATAAATTATTTATCTGCACGAGCAGTTTGACCTCAGGTAACCTCAAGAGTGGCATAAGCCACGAGTGTGGTGTCCGAGGTCAAACTGCTTGAGTGCAAATAAATCACTTATTACATGAGTTTTCCATTGCATATTCCATTTATGCAATTCTTTCATTTTTGCTTTTGTAAGGGGCATTTGTTAGTCAAAAAAGTGAATAAAAATTGAATTTTCTGCCTTTTTTTGCTGATTATAGAAAATCTAAAAGGAATATAGAAACAAAACACATCTCATTTTGTAGATATTTGTATGCTGAACAACATTTGTGCTCAAAGTACCATACTATCTTTTTTGTTTTTATGTTATTTGCATTTGTTTGTGCACAAAAATGGAAGTGTTTGCTGTTTTTCACTAATTCTGAAAAAACTAAAAAGTATCTATAAATGAAACACCACTCATTTTGTAGATATTTCTGTGCCAAATAAACTTTGTGCTCACAGTACCATGCTATCATTTTTTATTTTTAAAGTTATTTACATTTGTTTGAGGACAAAATGAAAAAAATATGAATTTTCTGCTGTGTTTTTGCTAATTATCACAAAATCTACAGTATAAGGTATATATTAATGAAATACCACTCATTTTGTAGATAATTTTGTGCTGCATAACGTTCATGCTCATAGCACTATGCTATCTTTTTTTTTCATTTTAAAGTTATTTGCATTTGAATATAGTTAGTACTGGTACTGAGGCTGAACATTCTAAATGAGTTCTGGAGTGATTGTGACATATCTACTATGTGAATAAATCTGTGACGATGCATCTACTATGTGGATAAATATAAAATTTTGAATGTATCCCATAGTAGCTCAGATTTATCTCATAGGATTTATGTCCATGCCTTTTGCAAATGTGTGTGTATATATATATATATATATATATATATATATATATATATATATATATATATATTATGGTGGCACAGTAGTGACACTATAGTTAGGGTTGAGTACCCTGTTTAAGGTTAAACTCAGAAATTTGGCAGTTTAATAACTTTGCCACCATATGACAGATTTGCCTGAAATAAGGCATGCCCAGAGCAGTACAATAGATCTCCAAATCTGCCAAGTTTCGTAATGGTCAGATATATGGTTGTGGAGCTACATAGCGTCGTAGAATGTGGTAATTACACATTTATGTGAATTCTTTTCTCACACCTGCAGGTAGCACGGTCAGTGCAACCAGTCCAAAATCTTCAAGGAACATGCAGCCAGGGGCCCTGGTGTGTCTTTCAAAGATTTCATGAAAAAATATTAAAAGGTTCAAAAGTTATTCAAAAAACAAATTTCCTTTTATAGTCAATGGGAAAAGTTAACAAAAAGTTCAAAAGTATCGCAAATTCAGTTTTTAGTGTCACAAATGACCCTTGTAGTGTCAAAAATCCACCATCTTGTTTTCAGTTGGTGGTCACAGAAATGCTTCACATTTACATTTGGAACCCTCTAGAGACACTATTCTTGCTAATTTCACCTAGTCGAGTCCTGAGGATGCTAGCCATGTCTTTTTTGGGGTTAAACACCCCAGAAATATGTTTTTAACATTTGTGTACAGTAGTGTCACAAAGTAATGTCTCACATGTGACACTTGCGTGACTTTTTTGCAAAAGTGTCGCTAATCACGACACTACTTTGCAACACTATGCCCAAAAAATAGGAAATCTTTGCCACACTGCTGCAAAAGAACGGTTTGGTCTTTTAGGCTGCAATTTGGAGGGAAGAAAGCCAATATCCCTCAAATGTGCCTTTTTGTGGATTGGTGACAAAATATTAGAGGGCTGCAAAGTTATGGCACTCCAAAGTTGACAGTTTTTCCCGTAGGCTAACATTACAGTGTCTGCCACACCTTTCAGGGCCTGTATCTCAAAAACGCTTCGAAATATGGACTTTTTGTCAGAAAATACTTAGCCCCCACTAGGGAGCTAAGTACAAAACTATCCAAGAAAGTAATAGTCAATATGAGATTTTCAATTTTTGTCTACGTCGTACAGTTCCTGAGATATAAGTAATTTTAGTATTCCAAGTGCTGATTTTCTGCTCGGAGGGCCATTATTAAGCATACATTCTTTCTATTCACTATGCTTCTGAATGCATCATTTTGGGGGAAAAAGGGTGTGTGTTTGCGTTACTGTTACACTTAGTGTTTAAGCTTGCATTTCCATAACCATTTGAGTTAGCATTTCCGTTTACGTCACCGTGTGCGATATCCTTTGCATTTGCATTTGCACTTGCGTTTGCATTACAGTTACCATTTGTGTTTCCATTACTGGTTTTGTCTGCATTTCCTTTTGTGTTACAGTATGCATTACCATTTGCATTGCATATGTGCTTCTGTTTGTGTTTGCGTTTGCATTTCTGTTTCCTTTTTCATCATTGTTGGTGTTACCGTAAGTGTTTGTGTTTCCAATTGCCTTACCATGACCATGTGCGTTACCATTTGTGTTAGTGTACGTGCTTGCATTTGCATTTGAGTTTCTGTTACTGTTCTCTTTGGTGTCATCATTGGTGTTACCATAACCATTTGCATTTTCAATTGCGTTACCGTTACTGTTTGCATGTTTATCACCGTATGTGTTTGCAGTTCGGTTGGCCTTAGTGTTTGCATTTTTGGTAGCATTTCCATTGTTGATTGCATTACTGTTTCCTTCTGCATTGCCATTGCCATTACTGTTTGCATTTCTGTTTGCATTTGTGTTAACGTTTCCATTTTCATTACTGTTTGAGTTTCCTTTGGCATTAGTTATTGCGTTACTGTTTTCATTAACATTTCCATTTCTGTTGCTGATAGCATTTGCGTTACCATTTGCATTACTATTTCTGTTTTCATTAACTTTTGAGCTTGTGTTTCTCTTGCCGTTTGTGTTATCATTTACATTTGCATCACCATGTGCATTAGTGTTTGCACAAAAGCCTCATTAAAAACTTCATAATTCATTTTTAAAGTTACAATATCAAACACCTTAGCAGTTTAACAAATCTGTGTCCCTATTCACATTTTTGTTTAACTGGAGAGCTACACAAATGTAAGCACCACCCCATAATACTAGTAGACTCTCTGAGATAGTGGAGCTCAAAAATAAGATTACAGGAAAAGCATCCTACGAGCACCCAATTCTTTCATTTTTATTTGTCATGTTACAAAACACTTGAGGATCTGCATGGACAACTAAGACTACCAAAAGTGAATATAAGGAAATTCAAAAACAAATCTGAAAGCAAGGGAGGTCAAAGGTCCGATTCGCCATACATTGTCCTGTGATCACTCAGTCCATTTAATTCCTTATATTGCTGATTCATCCAAGTGAATGGGATTCCATACAGATAAGAAGAAAAAATGAGAGTAAAGTCCAGACCAAGCATGGGTAAAAGGTGCAGTTTGTCATACCCTATCCTGTGATCACCCAGTTCCATTAATTTCATTGTGTTACTCACTCTTCCAAGTGACTGGGGATCCAAATGGAAAGAAACCCAATGTAGGTAGAAGCAGTCAGTCTCAAGAGAAAAGGCTGTCAAAGAGCAAATTCACTGTGCATTGTCCTGCAGTCACCCAGTGTCCAGTTCATTATGTTGCTCACTTTTCCAAATATTCTCCCCATGTGGTCTCTTTGATTGTGCAGATCTCCAAATATTTGAAAGTGAGTAACATAATAAATTCAACGATGGTGATACAGAGCTCAAGCACAGCAAATTTGCTCTTTGACCTCCTTTTCTTTTCAAACTGACTGCTTCTATTTGTTTTTTTATTTTTTTTTAATTGCACTGAGATGATGATTAGATGGATGGATGCAATAGCTGGCACTAGACACCAGGCATGACACAGAATATGGGAAACAACAACCAATGAGTGGTGCGGAAATGCCAAAAAAAGATAGAGATGCTGGCCTGGGGGTAGTTGTTGCCAATACACACAAGGGAAAATAAAACTCAATACATTAATGGCAGACAAACTGGCTAACAGGAACCTTGTGACAGTACTTCAGGAGAAAGGCAGCCTACATTCATCCCCAAGCTGACATGACATCCAGTATGACTGGATTTTTGAGGTGGGAACATTACTCCAGGAATGAGACTGCCTGGAAACCACAGCAAAAAAGAGCAAACCACAAAGTTAACTACAACCCCAATTTTTTTTCAAATTGCAGCGTTTTGTCATTTAATCTTTTTTTATTTGTTTTTTTATCATTCGATCATTTTTTTTTTATCATTCTATCTGTCTTTTTTTTTATCATTAAATCTTTTTTTTTTTTCCGGTCACACTTTGATGTTATCCCCAAAAAACTCAGAATTCAAAAACTTTCCAATATTTTTTAACCAAACCATTCAAAGGCACACCCTTTGTATAGACTCCATCATCACTGAAAAGTTAATGAAAAAAGCCCATATTCTCTAGGCTGTAAGGGAGAGCAAATCTCCCCATGTTAAGTAAAGGGGAAAAATGTTTGTTTTTTTCACTTTCTTTACCCTTCATATCTCAAAAACCATACAAGACATCCTCATGAAATTTTCCACATCTTGAGAATCTGACAGCTTGAATATGCATACCAGATTTTCAGCAAAGTCTTTAAAATACAGCAAAGTTATTAAGGTGCAAAAAATTTGGTTTAACATTAAACAGCCTGCTCAACCCTAACTATAGTGGCACTATGTACACTATATATATATATATATATATATATATATATATATATATATATAGATATATGATATATATATAAAATGGGTAAGGAAAATCACTGAAAATCCAGTATGCTGATTGGATGAAACATGTCACATGACCGTGCATTATTCCACAACGACCGCACGCCTCCCAGTATGACCACACACCTGAACTACTTGTTATCCTACAAAACCTTCTCACCAGTAGTGAGATCATTCCACACCTATAACAGATAGGCAGCCACGGTATCACGTCAACTCATCGTAAACATTTCATCGAAAAAATATCATTGTAAACACTACATCGTAATTCATTTCAGTGCATGATACATCTGATCATATGTGACATTTAATCACAAAAATACCCACGATTGAAAATAAATGTGATCCCCCACAGGCTTTTCACCTCTGACCTGGGTCTCAACAAGCCATGACACTAACTGGCACTGCGAGAGCTAGCAAACTGCTCTCACAGATATGGAGAACCAGTCACTACCACGAATCAGGGGCACAAATAGAAATTATTTTCTCTCTCTCTCTCGCTTTCACGCCCCTATATCTGTTTTAGTGCTTATTAATGTGATCACTGAGCTCGTCTGCCCTTTCTTTCTGAAGGTGCACACTCAACCCTGCTCTCTGCGCTCTGCTCATGGGGTCTGATGATGGAGAAAAGGTCTACCTTTCACATTTCTGAGCCCAGACCCCCAACATTCAGCTCTGGTACTTTGGCAACTGCCGCTTCATCAACCTTCACTCTGGACTCGCAGTAGAGGTCTCTGCCCCCGATGACCAGGAGTAAAAGTAAAGTAAAGGCAAGTAAAATAATAAGTAAAAAGTTAAATAATAACAAGCATAGGCTTGATGGGGGGAAGCATGTTGGTCGTGCATTAGCTGGACTCACCGGATTCAAAGCAGTAGGTGGATGCGCACTAAACACATGCTCTATATGCGCTTAAATGTCATGTGTGGAAGAGTAAGTGCACTGAAAAGTATTGCGATGTAAATTGACGTGCGGTAATTGACCGCGACAAAATGTTTGTGAGGAAAAGACATGGAACTGGCGGCCACATACATACAAGTGGTACATTTAGACTGCTACCAACATAAATTACAACTGCCCCTGGTAAATTAATTGCTGCCAAAAGTTCAAAGTAAGACTGACTGTCTTGAAGAATTAAAAAAATAAAAGAGGTTTCTATTTCTATTTATTTTGCTTTACTATTCTTAGAATAAAGTCATCCCCTTTACAGGGAGGAAAATGAGTAGGGAGGACTTTTACTTTTATCACTGATATGTACTGTGACCGAGCGTGGTCAATAATGGTAAGTAATATGCAAGCAGACACTGAAAGCAAGTCCATCGCTGTTAAAGAAACAAAGTAACTGTGTATTTTATGTTATTTTTATTTAGAATGCTCTAAAAGAAGACACCAGCTGAAGTGAGTAAAGCTCGAGTAGACAGCACTTTCACTTTTATTAGTGACATGTAGCGTGATCGAGTGTGGTCAAAAGTGATAAATAATATGCAGCCAAACAGTGAAACTACGTCATTCTCTACTAGAACACTAAACAAACTGTGCACTTCATGTTATTTTAATTTAGAATCCTGAAAAAAGCTGCCGCCTGAAGCAAGTGGAGAGCTAGCGCAGAGCAATGGTGTCGGCAGCATCAGAGAGGTAACGCAGGGCAGAGCGAGTGTTGTTCTAGCAACTGTTGATAGAGCAACCCTCACTCTGCCCTGCGTTACATCTCTCTGTGCTCCCACAGTAAAATACAGATACTATCTCGAAAAAAAGGGAAATTCATTGCAAAAAAAACTCCATTAATGCATCAGCACGGGTTCCTATTACAGTGAGAAAAGTATGGAAATTCAGCATTAGAGTTCCCAAACCTAACACCCCACCCTCCACACACCAACAGCCACTGGGGTGTATCTTGGGGGTCATCAGGCCTAGCTCTCATCCCACTTTCCTGTACTGTACCATGTCTGCTTGTTTACACATAGGATGGGGTGAGAGTTAGGGCCAACAACCCCAAGACACACCACAATGGCTGTTGGTATGTGGAGGGTGGGGGGTTGGATGGTAAGGTTGGGAACTCTAACGTCAAATTTCCAAACTTTTGTCATTGTAATAGGAACCCTAATTGATGTGTTAACAGAGTTTTTTGCAATGAATATATATATATATGTGTATTTGGGAGAGTTAGGGTCGACAACCCCAAGGCACACCCCAACACCTGTTGGTGTGTGGAGAGTGGGGGTGGAGGTTTCAGGGTGGGAGGTAGGGATGGTAACCCTAATATTGAATTTCCAAACTTTTGTCGCTTTAATGAAAACCCTAACTGATAAATTAATTAAGTTTTTGCAATGAATATATATATATATATATACGTCTATCACATATAGCTATAGATATATATATATATATATATATATATATATATATATATATGAGGCAAAACTCCATTCAATGCATCAGTTAGAGTTGTTTCACAGCAACAATAGTGAGGAAATTTGATGTTAGGTTGAAACCTTGACTCACCCCACCCTGCTCCTCGTGCCTGCATAGGGGTGTGCGTTTGGGTCGTCGGCCCTAACTCTCACCCCATCACACATGTAAAGAAGTTGAGGTGGTGAACAATAGGAGAATGGGGTGAAAGTTAAGACCGATGACCCCAACGCACACCCCGATGTCGGTGCAGAAGGCAGGGTGGGGGTGGGTGCAAGGGAAGGTTTTCAACCCTAATATCAAATTTTCTCACTTTTGTCTCTGTGGAACAATCCTAACTGATGCATTAAATGGATTTTTTTGCCTCTAATTTCCCTTCTTTTTGAGAATGTGCAGTAGAAGTAGTGAATGGAATGTGGTGGTTGGAGCGCGGGGCCCGACGTGATGTTTTTTGACATAGTAATGGTAAATGCAAGGGAAACGCAAGTGCTAACAGTTGCACACATGGTGACAGAAATGTAAATGGTAAAGCAAATATTAATAGAAATGCAAGCGCAAAGTGATACCAACCTGAACAGTGATACAAAAAGGAGATGCAACCTCATAAGGAAATGCAAACCGTGACACGCATAGTCATGGTACGGCAATTGGAAATGCAAATGGTAATGTTAACAGCATAAATAACGCCAAAAGGAATTGAAATGGAAATGTGAATGCAAGCGCACACTGAAACGCCAACCGTAATGCACATGCTCATGGTACCATAATTGTAAATGCAAATGGTAAAGTTAACAGGAGCAATAATGCCAAAGGAAACAGAAACAGAAATGGGAATGGAAGCGCATACAGAAATGCAAACCATAATGCATACGGTCACCTTACCGCAGTTGTAAATGCAAATGGGTAAAGGTAACAGCAACAATAATGCCAAATGATACACAAATGCAAAAGCAAATGGAACCGTGTATGGAAATGCAAACCATAATGCACACAGGCACAGTAATGCAATTGGAAATGCAAATGGTAACAGTAACAGCAACGAAGATGCAAACCAAAAGAGAAATGGAAATGTATATGAAAGGGGTGCCGGAAATGCAAATAGAAACAGTAGCGGAAACGCAAATGGTAACAGTAATGCAACTGCAAGCGCAAACGAGAACGCAGAGGGTAACACACTTGGAGGCTTATATGGGAATGGTAACATGAAGGGGTACAGAAACACAAGTGGAAACACTAACTGTTACAGTAAGGGAAGCGCACACCCCAATTTTGCCCACCAGCTGCATAGAGAAACACAGTGTGTACAAAGAATGCATGCATAATAATGGGCATTGGAGCAGAAAATAAGCTGTTGGAATACTAAATTGCTTATATCTCAGTAACTGTGCAACGTAGAAAAAAAAATCAAAATTTCACATGATTCATGAGTTGTTTCCTGGCTAGGTTTTTGCTTAGGGCTATGCATTGTCACAATGAAAATTCTGTATCTCACACCGTTTTCGAGATACGAGCACCGAAAAGCGCAGCGTACGCCGCCATGTTAGTGTATGGGAAAAAATGTCAATTTTGGAGTACTGTAACTTGGCATCCATGCAATATTTTGTCACCAATCAAAAAAAGGCATATCTGTGATATGTTGGCTGCCTTCTCTCCAAATTTGAGCCCAAAAGACCAAACCGTTCTTTTGCAGCAGCGTGGCAAAAAACTCCTGTCATTTTGGCCATAGCCTGGAAAAGTAGTGTCGCAATTTGCGACACTTTTCTCAAAAATATTCGAAAGTGTCACAGGTGCGACACTACTTTGCTACACTACTGTTTCCAGAAATTTGAAAAACATATTTCTGGGGTGTTTACTCCTAAAATAAAGACATTGCTAACATCCTTAGGGTTTGACTAGGTGAACAGAGAAAGAAATGTGTCCCTACAGGGTCCCAGTTTTAAACGGCAAGCATTTTTCTGATCAGTAACTGAAAACAAAATGGCAGATTTGCGACACTACTAGGGCTATTTGTGACACTAAAAAGTGCATTTGCGGCACTTTAGAACTTTTTGTTAACTTTTCCCATTGAATTATAATGGGATCTTCTTTTTTGAATAACTTTTGAACTGTTTAATATTTTTTCACGAAATCTTCAAAAGGCACATTGGGGACCCTAGCCACATATTCCCTGAAGTTTTCAGACTGGTCACACAAACTGTGTGGCCTGTAGGCGTGAGCAAAGAATTCACAAAAAAACGTAATTGTGCATTTGGATGTCGCTTAATAACTCCGCAGCTGTATATCTGACTAGTACAAAAGTTGGCAGATCCCAAGATCTGCCATGCCCAATTGGGTATACCAAATTTCAGGCAAATCTATTGAACAGTGGCAAAGTTATTAAGGTGCAAATTTTCACTCTTTAGCCTTAAAAGTGATACTCAACCCTAACTATGGTAGCACTACCGTGCTAACATAATATATATATATATTTATAAAATGGGTAGGAAAATTGTTGTTGTTTTATTGGATGATGAGCATCACATACCGTGTGTATATCAGAGCATGACTGCACACCTGCACTTTTACCCCCCCTCCAAAACAATTTTGACATTTTATAAGATAGATAAACTCTGATATGTGCGGTTGCACTCTGATATGTGCACACCTCGGGTGGTTGATGCACTCTGCCTGAAGCCTCATGCGTACAATGCACACCAAGGCGTGCCTATATCAGAGCATGACCGCACACCTTAGAGTGGTATATCTATTACACATATATATATATATATATATATATATATATACATCTACACACACACACACATATATATATATATATATACACACAGTATACATATATATATATATATATATATTAGAGGCAAAAACTCCATTTCATGCATTAGTTAGGGGTTGTTCCACAGCGACAAAATGAGGAAATTGGTGTTAGGGTTGAAACCCCCTTGGACCCCCAGCCCACCCCCAACCTGCATTGGGATGTGCATTGGGGTCGCGGCCCTAACTCTCACCCCATCACATGTGTAAAGAAGCAGAAGTACATATTTCTGGGCTGTTTTACCCCAGAATAAAGACATGGCTAGCATCCTCAGGGTCCGACTAGGTGAATACAAAAAAAAATTAGGTTGCTAGAGGGTCCCAAATTTAAATGCCAACCATTTTTCTGATCACCAACTGAATATATATATGGGGTCATCAGCCCTAACTCTCACCCCATCACATGTGTAAAGCAGCAGAAGTAGAGGAGAATGGGGTGAGAGTTAGGACCGACGACTCCAATGCACACCCCAATGCCAGTTGGGGAGGTGGGCAGGGGGTCCAAGGGGGGTTTTCAACCCTAACAGTGAATTTCCCCACTTTTGTCGCTGTGGAACAACCCTAACTAATGCATTAAACAGAGTTTTTTGCCTCTAATTTCTCTTCTTTTTGAGAATGATAACGAGAAATAGTGAATATAATGCAGCAGCGGGAGTGCACGGCCCTTTGGGCCCCACACTCCCGCTATGTGATGTCTTGAGGAATAGTAACAGGAACAGCAAAGCAAACAGAAGTGCTAACAGTGGCACACATGTTAATGCAAGCGTGAATGAGAACAGAAAGGGTAACGCACACGGTGGCATAGACGGGAGCGGTCTGTCACGTGATGTGTTGTCACATAGTAACATGGTGCCTCCAAACAGAAATTTCAATGGGCATGGTGACACAAACTAAAACAGAAAGAGAAATAGTACTGTAGACACAAATGGCAAAAAATAACAGAAACGCAACCGAAAATGAAAATGCCAAGGATAACGCACATGGTGGCGCAGACGTCAACAGTAAGTGAAACGTGTATGGGACCGCAAGCAGAAAGGGCAACAGTAACAGTAATGTAAGTGCACAGGCTGGTTTTCCCCAAAAGCTGAATAGAGAAAGACAGTGAGTACAAAGAATATATGCATAATAATGGATATCAGAGCAGAAAATGAGGACTTGGAATACTAAATAGGTTATATCTCAGGAACCGTAATACATAGAAAAAAAATTTAATACTCATATTATTTACAACTGTCCTAGCTAATTTTGCACTTAGCCCCAATGAGGGGGCTAAGCATTTTCCCAATGAAAAGCCCGTATCTCGCACTGTTTCCGAGATACGGGCCCTGAAAGGCACGGCGAACGCTGTAATGTAATCCTATGGGAAAAAAAGAGAAGTTCGGAGTGCCATAACTTTGCCTCCCTGTAATATTTTTTCACCAAACCACTGGAAGGCAAATCTGTGGGCTGTTGGATGTCTTCCCTCCAAATTTCAGGAAAAAATACCAAACCGTTCTTTTGCAGCAGGGAGCGAAAGGATTCCTGTAATGCGTCGGGCACCGTAATGTTATCCGATGGGGAAAAAATGTCAAATTTGGAGTGCCGTAACTTTGCCGCCATGTAATATTTTTTCAATACAACACTGAAAGGCACATCTGTGAGATGTGAAACTCGTTCCTCAAATTTCAATCCAAAACTCACCAACGTTTTTTGCAGCGCAGTGCCAAAGAATTTCTGTCACTTTCCACAGGTAGAAAACTTATCGCACTTGCGAAAGCTTTCGTAAAATTCGACACTTTCGCGGAGCACGAAAAGTAATTTGCGAAAGTACTTTTTCCATAAATGTGAAAAACATATTTCTGGGGTGTTTTACCACAAAATAAAGACATGGCAAGCATCCTCAGGGTCCGACTAGGTGAATACAAAAAGAATTAGGTTGCTAGAGGGTCCCAAATTTAAATGCCAACCATTTTTCTGATCACCAACTGAAAACAAAATGGCTGATTTGCGAAAGTAACAGGCCCATTTGCGAAAGTAAAAATGCATTTGCGACACTGTCGAACTTTTTGTTAACTTTTCCCATTGACTTATAATGGGAAATTGTTTTTGAACCATTTAATATTTTTTCACCAAATCTTTGAAAGGCACATCGGGGACCCTGGCTGCATGTTCTCTGAAGATTTTGGGCCGGTCGCGCAAACCGTGTGACCTGTACACACGACCGTAGAATTCCAGAAAAAGCGTAAATGTGTGCACAAATCATGCTTAATAACTCCACAGCCATGTTGCCTACCAGTACGAAACTTGGCAGATGCCAAGGCCTATGGTTCTTGATTGTGTATTCCAAATTTCAGCCAAATCCATCAAACAGTTGCAAAGTTATTAAGGTGCAAAGTTTTGGGGTTTAACATAGAAATGGCTCCTCAACCCTAACTATGGTAGCACTACCGTGCTACCATAATACATATATATATATATATATATATATGTATATGTATATATATATATATATATATTTATATATATAAGAGGCAAAAAACTCTGTTTAATGCATTAGTTAGGGTTGTTCCACAGTGACAAAAGTGAGGAAATTTGATGTTAAGGTTGAAAGCCCCCCTTGGACCCCCTGCACACACCCCCAACCAGCATCTAGGTGTGCATTGGGATTGCCAGCCCTAACTCTCACCCTATGAGATGTGTGAAGAAGCAGAGGTATAGGAGAATGGGGTGAGAGTTAGGACCGACAACCCCAATGCGCACTCTGCTGCCAGTTGGGGGGGGGTGTGCAGGGGAGTCCAAGGGGGCTTTCAACCCTAACACCAAATTTCCTCGCTTTTGTCGCTGTGGAACAACCCTGACTAATGCATTAAACAGAGTTTTTTGCCTCTAATTTCCCTTCTTTTTGAGAATGATAGCGAGAAATAGTGAATGTGAGGCAGCGGCGGGAGCACGGGGCCCTATGGGCCCTGTGCTCTCTCGCCACATGATGTCTTGTCACATAGTAACATGGTGCCCGAAAACGCAAATGTTAATCCACATGGTGACACAAAGCGAAACACAAAGATAAACAGTACTGTAGACACAAATGTTTAAAATAATGCAAACGCAAGTGCAAATGAAAACGCAAAGGGTAACGCATATGGTGCCGTAGACGGGAACAGTAAGTGAAACGGGTACAGAACTGCAAGCAGAAGCAGTAAGGGTAACAGTAATATAAGCACACAGGGTGGTTTTCCCCAAAAGCTGCATAGAGAAAGACAGTGAGTACAAAGAATGTATGCATAATAATGGATCTCAGAGCAGAAAATGAGGAGCTGGAATACTAAATTGCTTATATCTCAGGAACCATACGACGTACAAAAAAAATTTAAAAGTCATATGAGTTATGACTTCCCTGGCTAGTTTTTTACTTAGCCCAGCAGCTCAATGGTTTGCGCGACCAGTCCAAAACTTCAGAGAACGGGTAGCCGCGGTCCCCGATGTGCCTTTTGAAGATTTTGTGAAGAAATATTAAACAGTTCAATATAAGTGCACAGACTGGTTTTCCCCAAAAGCTGCATAGAGAAAGACAGTGAGACAGCATGGGGCTAAGCATTTTTCTAACGAAAAGTCCATATCTCGCACCATTTCCAAGATACCGGCCTTGAAAGGCACGGCAAATGCTGTAATGTTATCCTATGGGAAAAAAAGAGAAGTCCAGAGTGCCATAACTTTGCCTCCCTGTAATATGTTTTCACCTAACCACTAAAAGACACATCTGTTGGATGTTGGCTTTCTTCCCTCCAAATTTCAGCCCAAAAGACCAAACCGTTATTTTGCAGCAGGGCGGCAAAGGATTCCTGTAATGTGGCAGACACCGTAATGTTATCCTATGGGTAAAAGCATCAACTCTGGAGTGCCGTAACTTTGCCGCCTGTAATATTTTTTCACCAAAACACTGAAAGGCACGTCTGTGAGATGTTGACTGCGTTCCCTCTAAACTTCAGCCCAAAAGACCAAACCATTCTTTTGCAGCAGGGTGACAAAGAATTGCTGTCATTTTCCCACAGCCTGGAAAAGTACTGTCGAACTTTGTGAAAGCATTTGCAAATTTATGCTCAGTGTCACAAATGCAAAAATACTTTATGTAAGTACTGTTTCCAGAAATTTGAAAAACATATTTCCGGGGTATTTTACACCAAAATAAAGACATGCCTATCATCCTCAGGGTCCGACTAGGTGAATACAAAAATAATTAGGTTGTTAGAGGGTCCCAAATTTAAATGGCAAGCATTTTTCTGATGACCAACTGAAAACAAAATGGCGGATTTGCGACAGCAAAAGGGCCATTTGCGAAAGTTAAAACTGCATTTGTGACAGTTTCAAACTTTTTGTTAACTTTTCCCATTGACTTATAATGGAAAATTGTTTTTTGAATAACTTTTGAACCATTTAATATTTTTTCACAAAATCTTCAAAAGGCACATCGGGGACCCTGGCCACACGATCCCTGAAGTTTTCGGACTGGTCGTGCAAACCGTGTGACCTGTAGAGACGAGCAAAGAATTCCCAAAAAGCGTAAACCCGCACACAGATCATGCTTAATAACTCCGCAGCCATATATCCGAACACTATGAAAGTTGACAGATCCCAAGATGTATGGTTCTTGATCGTGTATTCCTAATTGCAGGCAAATCGGTTAAACAGTTGCAAAGTTACTAAGGTGCAAAATTTTAGGTTTAACATGTAAATGGCTCCTCAACCCTAGCTATGGTAGCACTACTGTGGTACCATAATATATATAGATATATATTGTAGTGGCGCAGTGGTACCAGTATATTAGGGTTGAGTGCAAACTTCTATGTTAAACCCAAAACTTTGAACCTTAATAACTTTGAAACCTTTCAACAGATTTTCACGATATTTGACATGCATTATCTCTAGGGGTAGATGCTAAATTTTGTTTGAATCAGTTTTGTGCTGTTTGAGATACAGAGTGTCAAATAACATAAATTTATGACTTTTTGTTTTACATTTTTTGCCCATCTGTGTCTCAGAAACTGTTTTAGGTTTTGCTCTGAAATTTTCAGGGTAGAAAGCCTTTGGGTCACATATTGGTGAAAAAATATTAATCCATTCAAAAGTTATAAAACATTTTCTTTTCCAATTATTTCATAAGGGAAAATTTCTTTCATAAAGGGAACATTTCTATGTCAACTATGACATCAAGGTTGGTGTCGCACACTTCTTTGTGCACTTGTATCTCTGAAACAGTTTGAGGTTGTGCTCTGAAATTTTCATGTTGCAAAGCCTTTGGGTCACAGATCAGTCTTTTGAAGGTTTAGTGAAAAAATATTAATTTGTTCAAAAGTTATGTCACTTTTAAGTTTCCCATTATTTCCTATGGGAAAAGTTAAGTGTTCAGCATGGAAGAACCATATTTTTACAAATCATGGTGTGTATGTGAACATAGGTGTGTACTATTTTTGCACACAACCCATGATTTCTGAAAATAAGGTCCTCAATTGCCAACAGCAGGGTGCCCAACCCCCTTGTCAGCATTTCTCCCCCACACTCCCACCACTGTGGCACACTGGGAGCCCACCCCAGTCTGCCAAATATATATTTTTTATATTTCCAACACTGGCATGCCAACTCCCGGTGTCAGTTGCTGATTGGAGTGCCCAGTCCCCCTGTCGGCAGCATGTATCCCCCCTTGAAGTCATGTGGCACACCCTAGTGTGCCTAAAAGTTATTTATTTGCTTATTTTTACTTTGCCAATGGGGTGCCCAGTCCCCCTGTTGGCAGCATGTATCCCCACCCCCCAGCTCATGTGGCACACTAGGAGCCTACCCCAGTGTTCTAATTTTTTTTTTAACCTGTAAATAAAGAAAACCTTCTCTCAACAACTTTTATTTACTTGTAAAAGAGATAATGGTCCCATGTCATCTCCCCAGTACCCCCTCCCCCATCCCCACCCTAGCACTGAGCATCCACCACCCTTACCCCCTTACCCATGCTTACCTCTGGAGGTCAGAGTTGCTATCTTCACAGGACTGGGACACGTCTGCACTCTTCAAAGCCAAACTGGGAACTGAAGAATCAAAGGTAAGCACCTTATAATGGCAGTCAATGGGAGGTTCAACTTAAATTGATATATCAGCCATTTTTAGGAATCATGGCCCCAAATTTTCAACATGGAGTTCTTGGGATGCCTCCTTGTGAACACTGTCACTGTCATTATGTTACTTGGTCCTGAAAGGTGATTTCATGGTTGCTGCGTGGAATCACCTTTCGGGACTGAGTAACGAACCAACAGTGCCATTGTTCATGAGGTGGGGTCCCAAAAAGTCCATGTTGCAAATTTGATGAAACTAATTCCAGAAAATGACTGCGTTATGAGTGTGCATTGTGCAGTTTCTGCGCATGCTTGTAACTTCAATTTTTATATTTTCACTCCTGATTTTTAACATTGCCATTTTTTTTACACCTCCTTAAGAACTGTACACATATCATTTTTCACATCCTGCTGGAAATGTGTTTTTGCACCTGTAGTGAATAATAGCACAGTCACAGTGTGAAATCACCTTTTGAGACTGACTAACAAAATGACAGTACCAGCATTTATGAGGTGGAGTCCCAAAAAGCCATTGTTGAAAATTTGGTGACAGAATTCCTTAAAATAGCTGTGTTACGAGCATGTGTTGTACAGTTTTTATGCAGGTGCATACATTTGTTAATATACAATATTTTGACTCCAGATTTTCAACATGCCCATTTTTTCACACCACTTGAAGAACAGTACAGCTGTCATTTCTCAAATCCTGTGCAAAATGGTTTTTCGCATCTATGGCGAAGAATGGTGCAGAATCTGTGCGAAATCATCTTTTGGGACTGATTAATCACATGACAGTACCACTGTTCATAAGGTGGGGACATAAAAAACTAACATTGAAAATTTGGTTAAAAAAATCGTAAAAAGGGCTGCATTATGAGCATTTGTTAAAACTTTTATACGCACATGTGTAACTTTGGTAATTTTTAATATTTTCACTCCAACTTTTTATCATAGCCATTTTGTATACTACCACATGAATACTGGCCCTTAATAGGGATACAAATAAAGTATCTGAATAAGTAAGGAAATTCACTGCAAAAAAGTTTGTTAATGTACCATTAGGGTTGAAGCCTAAAAAGTAGGGAAATGAGAACTTAGGGTTCCCAAGCCTAGGACCCATCTCCCACCATCAGCTTTCAACCCAAACACCCCATCCCCACTCTCGCCTTGCAACCCTAAGGCCCCATCTCCACCCTGCATGCAGGAATAGGTGTGAGGGGTGTGCCTTGGGGTTGCAAACCCTAATGCTCACCCCATTCTTTTATTATGTACCCATGTTAGGTTATTAACTGTTGAAATGGGGTGAGCATTTGGGTTCAGAACTCCAAGGCACACCCTTAACACCTATTCCTGAATACAGGGTGGAGGTGAGCCTTAGAGTTGGAAGGCAAGGGTGGGAGTGAGATGTTTGGGTTGGAAGCTGAGGGTTGGGGGTGGGGTTGTAGGTTTAGGAACCCTAAGTTCTCATTTCCCTACATTTTAGGCCTCAACCCTAGTAATGGTGCATTAATAAAGTTTTTTGCAGTGAAAATATACATATATATATATATATATATATATATATATATATATATATATTGCAAAAAACTGCATTAATGCACCAGTTAGGGTTCAAATTAATTCCACAAAAGTAGGAAAAGCGACATTAGGGTTTCAACCCTAACTCCCACCCTCCCAAGCAGCAAAAGGACATGCCCACACAACCAAGCATGTGTGTCATCTGGAAACAGTTGTATGTTGTTTGTCTTGTCTGATGATGGCTGTTCGTGGTTGCTTGTGTAGGCTTGTCCTTTTGCTGCTTGGGGAGGTGGGGGGTTCGAGTTAGAAACCCTAATGTCACATTTCCCTACTTTTGTGGTGTTAACTTGAACCCTGACTGATGCATTAACATAGTTTTTGTAATGAACGTCCTTACTTTTTGACATAGTATAATTGTATCCTTATTTAGCACCAAAGCATCATGAATATAGACTGAACTAATCTGATTCCGCCCGCCCTCCAACAATCATCTTTATAAGGGAACCCCCCCAACACACAAAGACACACATTGCAGTTACACACACACACATACAGTGGACACATCCATAAGAATATATTGGTTGTATGAACTTTTAGTAACAAAACAGCTGACCAGTATAAATTTCAGGATGCAGAAAGATTATTTTTTAGCATGGCAAAAATAAATGCATTATCTAGACACATGCATCTAATTTCTGTATATTGTGGACCAATGATTTTGAAGCCAGTATCATGACCATTATTTATCAGGTTAACAAGGACTGCCTGTAAGAAACTGGGCAGGTTGTGTTAGCCAGATAATGTAAGTTGGGCATATATATTGAGCTGAATTGTAAATGCAGAATCTACACTGATGGATTCTAATGTATTTGTCTGCATGAAAAGATGCCTTCATGTATCCATACAGCTGTAACGTTGTGTTTATCAATGCATTCCCATATAATCTTTACCAGTGTTACATTTTTAACAAAAAAAAAGAAAAAAAAGACTCTATTCCTACCCAGAGATGTGTCTGTATAAATGATGTATGTATTTGTTTTGTTTCCCATGCAAAAAGAAAATTAGCTTGGTTTTCAGGCAGTTATACTAATCATCTGTTTTAGTACTAAATAAGCAGGCAAAGAATATACTTTTCCAGATTTCTCAGTGTGATAACAGTTGCAATGTCTCTGTTTGGTGGAGAGGAGGGGTTCAGCCAAGTGTAACTGTTGTAATCACAATGACTGACACTCAACATACAATACAGTAGCATACATGATTAGAGGATTTGTTTCTTTTTTTCCTTTTTTCATTGAAAACAGTGTTCTGTATCCATTTAGCTTGTTTTGTTAATCAAAAAGCAGGTAAACACTATACAGTGCTGGTTCACATTCATCAATATGTGTTCACACTTGTGGGCTGCAGTGTGTGTGTGTCTGTGGGGTAGGGTACCGGGTCAGTATAGCACTTCAAGAAAAGCGTTGCATAAACCATGCTGTGCAAAGTGTGAAAGCATTTAGAGTGACAGGGGTATAATGGGAAGAACACCCCTCCGACCTCAGCTAGTGGTCACACAGGAGTTCAGGATGTTTGCAGTTCATTTGCATCACCAGGTAAGGAAAAAGGTCCAGCTCCTCATATGATGCACAAGGGAAATGCCAGAGCTCACCCAACAATTAGCACACCAAAATCTGGCCAATGGAAAATCATGTACACAAATGCTCGCAGTCTAGGAAACAAGATCCCAGACCTGCAGGCAATACTGACAGAGGTTAAACTGGACATGGTAGCAATTAACAAGACGTGGTTTAGTAGTAACCACACTTGGGAGACTTCAGTACCTGGCTATGTACTGTTCAGAAGAGACCAAGGTGCAAAAGGGGGGAAGGGTGGAGTGGCCTTGTATGTCAATGAAAATATCAAAGCTACAGAAATTCAGAATACACATAAGGAGCCAGAAGAACGGTGGGTCACCCTAGAAAGAGGAAATGGGACAGCCATAAGAACTGGGGTTGTCTACAGGCCCCCAGACCAGGGGGAGGGCAGAGACACATTACTGCTAGAAGATTTACAAAACATAACAGCTAAAGGGGAGGTTCTAATAATGGGAGACTTCAACATGCCAGATACAGATTGGTCAATACCAGCAGGAACATCTGCCAGAACTAGACACATGGTGGATTCCCTGCAGGGGGAAGGCCTCAAACAACAAGTACAACAACCCACAAGAGACAGGGCTATCCTAGATCTAGTACTGACTAGCAGGAAAAGGATCACAGATCTCCAGGTAGAAGGTCACCTGGGGGCCAGTGACCATCACATGGTATGGTTCAGTTTGACCACTACAACTAAATCATCCCATTCCAAGGCAAAAATATGGGGCTTAAGAGGAGCTGACTTTGATAAGATTTATTTATTTAGTTTTTGTTGACCAGGTAAGTGTACTAGACAAATCCTGCCTATTTTCAGGCATGACCCAGGGGAAGGGGATACAGATGAATGCCAACTGACCTTGAACCAGATTAAGCTGTTGGTGGTATTTTTAGTGAATGAGGGAAATTTGGCCAGGACACCGGGGAAAATTCCCCTACTCTTTTCGATAAGTGCCATGGGATCTTTAACATCCACCTGAACTACCACCAATCCAGACAGATGGGACCTCGGTTTAATGTCTCATCTGAAAGACGGCACCTCAGAAGTGCAGCACCCCTCTCATGCTGCACTACAGTGTCAGTACTGGGATATTAACCCAAGTGCCAGATGTGGGAACTGAACCCACTGCCCTCTGATCTCCCAGCCTCAAAGGTGAGTGTGCTACCTACTGAGCCACTGACACTGCAAGATGGCCAGCAGAGTTAAGCTAGATCTAGCAAAAAGAAATACAGGTAAGGGGGTAGAGGCAAAGTGGGAAAGCATTAAGGATGCAATACTTGAAGCAACATCCCATTGTGTTAGAGAGAAAAGGAAGTGCAAAAGAAGAAGGAAACCACTTTGGTTCTCAAAAACAGCAGCAGAAAAGGTCAGAGCCAAAAGGCTGGCCTTCAGAAAATATAAAGGAACACAGTGTGATGAAGATAGGGAGGCATACCAAACTTCCCTAAGGGAAGCAGGCAAGGCAGTAAGGCAGGCAAAGTCCCAAACTGAGGAAACACTAGCACAGACAGTAAAAGAAGGTGACAAGACTTTCTTTAGAAACATTAGTGAAATGAGGAAGTCCAGAGGGGGTATTGCTAAGATCAAAGGAGATAAGTAGGCATGTGAGGAGGAGGACCATGTAAAAGCATCTATCCTAAATAGATACTTCTGCTCAGTATTTACTGAAAAGAAGGTAGGTCAGGGCCCACACCTCAGCACCATGAACACAGTGGGAGGGAGGTGAGCACTAGTCCTTTCACAAAAGAAAGGGTCCTACAAGAGCTCGATAAGCTCAGGGTGGACAAGGCAATGGGACCTGATGGCATACATCCCAGTGTACTAAAGGAGCTAAGGATGGTAGTAGCAGACCCATTATCAGAACTGTTTAGTGAGTCTCTGAGCAGAGGAGAGGAGGACCCAAAAGACTGGAGAAGGGCTCATGTGATCCCGCTCCACAAGAGTGGTAGCAGGGAGGAGGCAAAGAACTACAGACCAGTCAGTCTTACCTCAGTAGTGGGCAAGATTATGGAGGCACTCCTTAAGGAAAGCATAGTGCAACACCTGGAATCTATAGGAGCACAGGATCCAAGACAGCATGGGTTTACAAAAGGAAAGTACTGGCAAACTATTCTTATAGATTTCTTTAACTGGGTAACCAGAGTGGTGGACCAAGGGGGGAGCAGCTGATGTCACCTACCTTCACTTCAGCAAAACGTTCGATACTGTTCCACATAGAAGATTGATTAATAAGCTGGGTAGGCTTGGGTGGGTCAGAAGTTGGTCAACTGGGTGGCAAACTGGTTGATGGGCAGAAAACAGAGAGTGGTGGTAAACGGTATACAGTCAGAAGAGATGCAAATCACAAGTGGAGTACCTCAGGAATCAGTCCTCGGGTCAGTCCTCTTCAATATCTTCATCAGTGACATTGCAGATGGACTGGAGGGTAAGGTGTGTCTGTTTGCAGATGACACCAAGATCTGCAACAGAGTAGATGATCTAGATGGGGTGGGCAGAATGAGAAGAGATCTGGATAAACTAGCAAAATGGTTGGAAAAGTGATAACTAGGGTTTAACGTAAAGAAGTGCAAGATCATGCACATTGGGAAGAGAAACCTTGAAGCCACCTATAGGCTGGGATGGGAGTTGCTGTCAGTCACAAGGGAAGAAAGAGACTTGGGCATCATCATCACCAATGACTTGAAATCATCCAAGCAGACCACTAAAGTAGTAGATAACTAGGGGGATGTTAGGATGTATTAGTAGCAGTATATCAAGTCAGAAGAAGGAGGTAATAATCCTTTTTTATAAGTCACTGGTTAGGCCCCATCTGGAGTACTGCGTGCAGTACTGGAGGCCACACCTTCACAAGGACATTAACCAAATTGAGGCAGTCCAGAGAAGGGCAACCAAAATGGTGCATGGACTGCATCAGAAAACATATGAGGACAGATTAACGGAGCTCAATAGGTATACCCTAGAGCAAAGGAGGGAGAGAGGTTATATGATCGAAACATTCAAACACCTTAAGGGCATTAACAAGGTGAAAGAGTCTAACATGTTTCAATATTAGAAAAATAGCAGGACAAGAGGACGCAGCATGAGATTAGAGGGAGGCCGATTAAGGGGTAATGTGAGGAAGTTCTTTTTCACAGAAAGGGTGGTGGATGCATGGAACGGCCTAGCTCAGGAAGTGGTGGATATGAATACAGTGCAGGGCTTCAAACAGGCATAGGATAGGCATAAGGGAGCAATACAGATGAGTATGAATAGATAGGCCATTGACAGAGCAAAGGCCGATGGCACATTTATAAGGTAGAAAAAGAAATGGGCCTTGAGGTCCTTATCTGCCATCAACTTCTATGTTTCTATGTTTCTAATAGCGGTAGGAAATTACTGCTAACCCTGTCGCTCTGTGCTGTTATTTGGATGTGATGAAGTTGTCATGTGTATGGTGCCTGGTTGAGTTGCTCCCATGGCGGAGTGACTAAGGCACCAGCACACAGCAGAACTGGAGATCTGGGGCCACAGATCAGTTCTTCCTCCAGGTCACCTGGTGTTGCTACTTTTTTTTTAAGTTTTCCCCCCTCCCAATTTTCTCCCCATCTCTGAAGTCCACAACCTCCTGGAGCTGACTTTTTTAAGTTTGGGGGGTATGGCATGTGAAGCCCCAAATGTCAGGGGTGCAGGAAGTTCCAAAATGGTCCATTAGTTTCAATGGTGTGTGCTGTGTTTGGGACGGTCACTGTTATTCACAACATTATTGCAGTAGGTGGCATTTTGCCTGCAGCGTTGTTTGTTGCCCAGTAATTGTATTCAACATTATGACCCAATGCCTTGTGTGTGTCTGTGTGTGGTGGTGGTGTGGGGGGGCGGGACTGAGATCAAAACCTGGTAGACTTATTTTTTAACAAGGTACTCATGGCAAGTAATATAGTGGAGTGCATTTGGATTTGGCATTGGTTATGGGTGTGCATAGAATGTGTAGTGTATCAGTAGAATGTTTTCCTTATTTTGTTGCAAACTGTAGTGAGAAAGTAATAATGTGACCTGGTAATTGGTATTCTGAAGCCTGTGTTCTGTTCCCATTAGGTCAGATTATTTCTTTCTCACTACAATTTGAGATTTAAAATTGCTTAGCAGTGGCTAATACTGCACCAAAAACATATAACTGCCATTCCTTATTTTAGTGTTACACAACACATTAAGAAGTGTTTGTAACAAGTAATTGTAGATCAATTCTGAAATGCATTATTTAGTCAACTGCAGTGATTCCCATCATGTGGACAAGCAAGCCTGCTGATCAACCCACCCCCCAAAAAAAATCACGGAACAATCACAAGAGTCAGAATATTAACATTCCGCATAAAAACAAAACAATTTGGATAAGCAGTCATATAATAAGTTTATAATTATAATCTCAACACTCATCCATTGTCTTCTTCCACCGAGTGTGGCAAGTATCAAGTTCAAGTTCAGTTTATTGTGAAGCAATACGATCCATTGAGCAAGCATTTAAGAAGGGTGGATGTTGTCCTGCAGCCAGTGGATCAGTCCCCTTTCCCTCACAGCAGCAGGGAGCCAGGACACAAGGACCATAGGAAGTTTTTTTTTTTTTATTTCAAACAGCAGGGACTCCACGGAGCTGTTCTGAGTCAAAGGGCATAACAACTGAGCTAGTAACCAGATCCCTTCTTACTTTGTAGGGGTACAAGCTAGACCTCATCTGTTCGATAGCTTCCTGATTGTGTTCTTACAGCATACAGGGAACAATCGGATACACCCACCCACCCTCTCCAGAGGGTTCTTGCTTTATAGGCATGTATTGCCACCCACAACACCTGATAGAAGGTAGTAAGGTACAAGGAAAAAAAAAAGAACTCACTGTTCTGTTTTCTTTTTCATCCACACTTCCTGACAAGAAACAGGATTCAGCACTAACTCTCAACTAAAACAAAACAAAACATGGACATTGTCAGTTGCGAAAACTGCGGTGCACTGTACAATAGGATCTACAAACAGCAGCCAGGACCCTGCCACACGTGTTGCACCATAGCAGATTTTACATTCCAACTACAGCATGCTTGGATAATAATATATGACCTCTAATACAGGGTACTCTATATCACACACACCCTCAACCCCCCCCACCACCAGTACCAGCATGTCAGCCAGGGGACAGGACTCAAGGCAGGGCCCAGAGACTGGCAGGTGGTAAGAAAATAGAGGCATCATAGGAGGCCCAGGAAGGAAACCAAAAACCAGGAGCATTTCCCAGCCATCCAAACAAAAAACAGGTTCACATCACTGCTACCAACCACAGACAAAGTAATACAAGGTAAAGAAATCAAACCACCAAAAAAGGCTAACGCGTCAGTTAAAACCAATACAAGCTATGATGAAAACAAAAATACTAATACTCAAAATATAACCAACAACAATACCAAAATCAAATGCAATAACAATAAAAATACTAAAACTCAAAATAAAAATGACACAAATATAAGCAAAAACAAAATTCTCATAATCGGGGATTGCATGATCCAAGGAGTGGAACACCACCTAACACAAAATGTTAAAAGTGACATTGTGGCAAAGTGTCTACCAAGAGCCTCTGCAAGCAGGGACACTAACCGCATAAAGACAGTTGTGCAGGACTCAGGGGATTTTACACATATAACAATACACCTTGATACCAACGACCTGTCAAATCACACAGTTCAGGAGGTCAAGAAACACTTTGAGGACCTGGCCAACAAGCTTTCTTCCCTTCCATCCAAATTAGTCTTCTCAGAAGTGCTGCCAGTGTGGGAAAAATGAAAAAGTACCAAGCGAGTCAAAGAGATTGAGTAGGCAAATTCAACTCATGGCTGCATGACTGGTGCCAAGACAGAGGATACCATTACATAGGGAACTGGCACAACATATGGGAAATAGTTTTTTTTAAACTATGACATATTGCACCTAAACAGAGAAGGTGTGTGAGTACTCCAACAAAAATGTGATGTCTATACAGGTAGTTTAAACTAAATAAAGGGTAGTATGATGCAGCTCACACCCCTGCCATTGGTGGCTGGTCATCATTCCCCCAAATGCCAAATTCATGCATGCATCCTCAGAAAACAAATCAGAGCCAACATCTGCCCAAACCGGCAACCTCCATAATCTCTTGGCTGGAAAGACCAAACTGGAGCCATCCAGGAAGAGGGTACAACCTCGCACCAAAGAGGATGCACATTCCTGGAAGGCAATGGTTGCAAATGCTAGGAGCCTAAGTAACAAACCTCCTGAACTAACAGCCATCTTGGAAACAGAAAGGTTGGACTGGGTGGCTGTAAAAGAAAAGTGGTTCACGGAAAACCACGGATGGGATATGGCCATTCTTGTTTACAGTCTGTTCAGGAAAGATAGGCAGAGCAAAAAAAGAAGGGGGGGCATAGCCATTTACATTTGGGAGGAAATAAAAGCCACAGAAGTAAAAGGGCAAGCTGGGGACTTCGAGTCACTGTGGCTAACAGTAGACACGGGCAAGGGAAAACCTTTCAGAATCAGTGTCATGTACAAGCCCCCAAATCAAGGCAATAAAGGAGACAAAGACATAATAGAGGAAATCCACAAAATTTCTGATAAAGGTGATGTGATACTGGTGGGGGATTTCAACCTACCAGTTATTAACTGGAGCACACTAACGGCAGCAACAAGAAGAAGTAGGGACTTCTTATTGTCACTACAAGGTGCGGGGCTGTGCCAACTTGTTAAGAACCCAAGAGGAGATGCTATTCACAATCATGTCCTCACAAATTTGGAAAGGATCAAGGACATCAAAGTGGGATGTCATATGGGCAACAGCGACCATCTCATGGTAAGCTTTAAGGCAAACATAACACAGGACACAAGCCACTCAAAGATGAAGGTGCTAGATTTCAGAAAGGCTGACTTCCAAAAAATGAGGAACAACATAAGTAGCCAGTTAATGGAAACAGAGGTTGAGGAGGTGGAGGTCATGTGGGTGAGACTCAAGACAGCAATAAAGACTGCCACAGATCAATGTGTCAGCTGGGTCAGCAATGCAAAAAGAACAAGCATTTGTCAATGCCGAATGTTTGCTTGCTGGCATTGGCATTGGTAGTGTAGGAGTTACAGAGCTGCATAATGGGAATGGCAGTGAAGCATTGAACTGAAGCCAACCCCATCACCACCCTGCAGATAGTGACAGGCATTGGGGTGTGCCTTTGGGTTGTCAGGCATAACGGCCACACCATTTCACCACACCCTACCCTGCAGACACCGACAAGCATCATGGTGTGCCTTGGGGTCTTTGGCCCTTATGCGCATCCCATTCCATCAGGAAATATGGTGAGATGGGTGCGGTATAGGAGAATAAGGTGAACTTTGCAGCTGAAGAATCCAAGGCATACCTCGATGCCTCTCACTGGCTGCAGAGTGTGGGTGGGGGTGGAATGGTATGAGCATTGTAGATGACAATCCCAAGTCACAGCCCTGATGCCTGTCATTCTCTACAGGGCGGGGCGTTATGGTCAGAAATCCTAATGCCTCAGGCATTCATTGGTATTTTCACTCCAAATTTTCAACATAGTTTTTTGTGACCCTCACCTCATGAACAGTGGCAATATCAGTTTGTTTGCCGAAAGCTGCTTTTGCACAGCGACTACGGCATTTGTCATCACAGGTGCAAAAACACATTCTGAACAGGATGTGAAAAATGACAACTGTACTGTTCATGGGAAGGTGTAAAAAAATAGCGATGCTGAAAATCTGCAGTGAAAATATTAAAAAAACTGGTGAAGTCACGAGTGTGCATAGAAACTGTGCAAAGCACTCCCGTATTGTAATTAGTTTGGGGATTTTTTACAGCAGATTGTCAACACAGGCATTTTGGGACCTCTGATCATGAACAGTGTTACTGTGATTTTATTTATCTGTCCCGAACAATGATTTCCCACAGAGACCACGCATTTCTGTGCTGAAAGTGTGAAAACACATCTCAGCCATGTTGTGAAAAATGACAGCTGTACTGTTCATAAGGAAGTGTGGAAAAATGCCAAAGTTGAAAATCTGGACTGAACACATTACAAATTCATGAACTTACGAGGGTGCGTGGAAACTGCTCAATGTTCATTCATAACACAGTCATTTTATGTACTTTTGTCACCAAATTTTCAACATAGCCATCTTAAGACCTCTGCTCATGAACAGCATCACTGTGATTTTCTTAATCTTTCCCAAACATTGATTGCGCACACCGACTGCACCATTGTGCGCTACATGCACAGAAACATATTTTGGGCGACACATGAAAAATGACAGCTGTACTGCTCAAAAGGAAGTGTGGTAAAATGGCAATGTTGAAAATCTGGAGTGCAAATATAAAAAATTTGCGAAACTTACAAGTGTGCGTAGGAACTGCGCAACGCACGCTCATAAAAAAGTCATTTTTAGGAATTTTTTCACCAAATTTTCAACATAGCCATTTTAAGACCTTTGCTTATGAACAGTGTCACTGTGATTTTCTTAATGTGTCCCATACATTGATTTTGCACATCAACTGCACCATTGTGCGCTACATGAGCGGAAACACATTTTGGGCAAGACGTGAAAAATGACAGCTGTACTGCTCATAAGGAGGTGTGGCAAAATGGCAATGTTGAAAATCTAGAGTGCAAATATTAAAAATTCGCTAACTTACGAGCATGAGTAGGAACTGCACAGTGCATGCTCGTAAAAGACATTTTTAGGAATTTTTCACCAAATTTGCAACATAGGGTTTTTGAAAGCCCACCTTATGAACACTGGCACTGTTGTTTCCTTAATCAGTCCTGAAAGGTGATTTCGTGCAGTGACCAAGAAATCACCCTTCATGCCCACTTAATGCCATGATAGTTCAAGAATTCATGAGGAGGGGTTCCAAAAACCCTATGTTGAAAATTTGGTGCCAAAATTCCAAAAATGCCTGAGATATGCATCAAAGTTGAGAAAACCATATTTATTACATTATACAGCTTACCAGCATTTCCTCAGTTCGCGGTCAGCTTTGAAGAGTGCAGACGTTTTCCCGGTCCACCAAAGATCGTCGCGCCGGACTCTGGAGGTAAGTATGTGAGGTGGGGGTGGGGAGGCAGAGTGCACAGAGGGTGGGCACGGGTGGGCTGGGAGACTGCCGAGGAAACTTTTGTTGTTTACAGGTTTGTTTGTTTTTTAGGAAGATGATGCGGACGCTTGTCATGCTGGGGTGGGCTCCCAGCATGGCAGCTGAAAGACTGTTTGGGGGCCTGGAGCCAATGGGGATTGGGCACCCACATTGGCCATAACAATTTTGCCACACTGGGTGGGCTCCCAGGTAGCACCTGGAAAGCTTTTGAGGGGGTGTGAGCCAATGGGGATTAGGCCCCCATTCATACAGTGTGTGTGTGGGGGGGTGCGTGAGCATGCAATATGCGTGCTTGCATGTGTGCATGTGTGTGTATGTGGGGGGAGTGCTGCTCACTGAGGTGGAGCTCTCCCTTTCAACTGTAGAGCACTGCATTTTGGATGATCGCACTATATTTCTTGCACATGCGTGCAAGCAAACATAAAAAGGAATCCTGTATGGTTTTCCGAAGAAGTGGCTACCACAGTCAAAGAAAAAAAGAAGGCGTACAGCATATACCCGGAAACCAAAACTGAGAAAGACTGGGAGTCATACAAGGAAAAAATGTGAGAGTCAAACAAATAAATTAGAAAGGCAAAAGCCCAGACAGAGGAAAAGATAGCAGAAGGGGCAAAGAGAGGAGGCAAATAATTTTTTTGATACATTAGGGAATGAAGGAAGATAAAACGAGAGTTATTAAAGATTGCTACTGAAGAAGGGAAATGCACCAAACATGAACCAGAGAAAGCTAAAATCCTCAACAAATACTTCTGCTTGGTGTTTACCAAAGAGGACCCAGGGGATGGCTCAGCCCTGAAAAAACACAACACCCCAGGACCAGGGGTAGACACAAGTCCCTCTACAGAAGCCAAAGTACAGGAGGCACTCAATAAACTAAAAGCAGACAAAGTCATGGGACCAGATGAGATGCACCCCAGAATCCTTAAGGAACTGGGGGCGGAATTAGCAGCCCCTCTGGCACTTCTATTCACAAAATCCATGAAGAGTGGTGTGGTACCCGAAGATTAGAAAAAGGCAATAGTGGTTCCACTTCACAAATCAGGCAGTTGTGAAGAGGCTAGTAATTACAGACCAGTGAGCCTCAAGTCCATAGTAGGGAAACTAATGGAGACACTACTCAAACAGAGGATCATAGCATTCCTCGAAGCTAGCGGCCGACAAGACCCTAAACAGCACAGTTTCATAGCAGGTAGGTCGTACCAGACAAATCTGTTCAGGTTTTTATACTGTGCTACAAAAATAGTGGGCGACGGTGGGGCAGTGGATGTGATCTACCTAGACTTTAGTAAGGCCTTCGACTTGGTTCAACACAGAAGGCTGGTAAAGAAGCTTGACCACACAGGGGATGGTCCTGAGGTATTCAAATGGGTACAAAACTGGTTACAAGGCAGAACCTAGAGGATACAGGTTAATGGAGCACAATCGACAGAAGGCAGGGTGACAGTGGGGTGCCCTCGGGCTCAGTGCTAGGGCCTGTGCTCTTCAATGTTTTTATATCAGACATCACTGATGGACTGGAAGAGAAGGTGTGTCTGTTCACAGATGACATCAAGATATCTAGCAAGGGTGGACACCCCAGAAGGAGTGAGCAAAATGGAAGCTGACCTCAAGAAACTAGAAGAATGGTCTGGAGTGTGGCAGCTGAGATTTCATGCCAAAAAGTGCAAGGTCATGCACTGACACCCTCAAACCAGGAATGAGATTAGGGAATCATAATCTCAGATGACTTAAAGGTTAGTAAGCAGTGTGAGAAGGCAACAATGAAGGCCCACAGAATGCTGGGCTGCATTGAGAGGGGAATCACGAGCAGGAAGAAAGAGGTGGTACTACCACTGTATAGATCGCTGGGCAGGCCTCACCTGGAATATGGAGTCCAATTCTGGAGGCCTCACCTCAGTAAGGACATTGATCAGGTGGAAACAGTATAGAAAAAGGCGACAAAAATGATTCAGGTCCTGCAGTACATGTACTACGAGGAAAGACTTAGGGAACTGAATATGTACTCCCTGGAGCAGAGAAGAGAGAGGGGACATGACTGAAACATTCAAGTACGTAAGATGCATTAACAAGATACAGGCACAGGAACTTTTTCACTTTAAGAAGAGCTCAGGACCAAGGGACATGACCTCAGGCTGTAAGGAGGGAGGTTCTCTACCAACTCCAGGAAGTTTTTCTTCACAGAAAGAGTGGTGGACACTTGGAACAGTCTTCTCCAAGAGGTTGTGGGGGTCAGCACTGTGGAGAGGATTCAAGAATGTATGGGATAGACACAAAGGAGTCCTGACTAAAAAAGCAACTAGGGTATCAAAATAGGTCTAAAACAAATGGGCAGACTAGATGGACCTAGTGTGACCTTCAGCCATCAGCTTCTATGTTTCTATGTTTCATTTGCAAGGAGGTCCCTTATACAGTAATGATAACAAGACAATACATGGAACAATATAGAAAAATATAGGTAACATCGCACAATATAAAAAATAGGAATAGCAATTTCTAAAATGGTACTGTATATACAATATGTACAGTAATTGCATACTATATAGAATTCAGGCCAACACAATTACACAACATAGAGGTTATAGTAATCATTTGTGCACATAATATGGAGAAAAAAGTTAGGACAGAGGAAAGGGGTTGGGGGTAGAATACAAGATTGATGGCAGTGTTAGGTTTCAGTATTAAATGTGTTGATGAGGGTTTTGAATGCATTTAAAGGGATTAAGGTTTAGAGCTTTAGCATTGTTTGAAGTTGATACCAGATTGTAGGGAGTGCATAACTAATGGCTGCTTTGCCATAAAGTGTGTGAATTTTAGGAACCTCTAGGGAAAAATATGCATTCTTTCTTAGCTCATTAAAGCTATATAAGTGATGGAAGAGAATAATAATATATGGATGCAGTTTGTTTACAATTGCTTTATATACCATTGTCAGTGGCTCAGTAGGTAGCACACTCACCTCTGAGGCTGGGAGATCAGAGGGCTGTGGGTTCAGTTCCCACATCTGGCACTTGCGTTAATATCCCAGTACTGACACTGTAGTGCAACATGAGAGGGGTACTGCATTCTGAGGTGCCGTCTTTCAGATGAGACGTTAAACAGAGGTCCCATCTTTCTGGATTGGTGGTAGTTCAGGTGGATGTTAAAGATCCCATGGCACTTATCGAAAAGAGTAGGGGAATTTCCCCGGTATCCTGGCCAAATTTCCCTCATTCACTAAAAATACCACCAACGGCTTAATCTGGTTCAAGGTCAGTTGGCATTCATCTGTATCCCCCCTTCCCTGGGTCATGCCTGAAAATAGGCAGGATTTGTCTAGTGCACTTACCCGGTCAACAAAAACTAAATAAATAAAATAAAATACCCAGATGTAGGTACTGTATGTACAAGCTTCCTAGCAGCCAGGGAGGTCCAGCTCACCTCTTTATACAGTGTGCAGTAATAGGTTCTGGCTGTAGCATTGGTGATAAAGTGAATAGCACGATGGCATACTGTGTCCAGTTTGCGAAGGTTGTTGATTGCACAATTATTGTATAAGGTATCTGCATAATCCAGGACAGGCAGAAATGTGTCCTGGACTAATCTCAGTCTAAAGGTACGGGAGAAGAAAGTTCTGTTTCTGAAGAAGAATCTGAGCCTCAGTTTCAATTTTTTATGTTTGCCTGCGCTCATGAGCAAGAAACATTATGTGGAAGCTTAGGAGAGAAGCGGGTTGTGGAGGTGCGGCACTGTGGCAGCCAACAGAGGCACTGCATTTGGGGCTTGGCACTGGTGGACCAATGGAAGCACAGTGTACAGATGACACTGGTTTCTAAAAGTGCCACCAAGTTAAAACATTTTGGCTGCAGCAATCAGAGGCCACCTCATCATTACAGTGTCAGCCATTCTGCTACAATGAGGGAGCGACCCATCATTGGAGGGCCGGACCTTGCCTAGTGTAATACTGTTTGTGAATGTGGTGGCCAGCCGCTACCGTGTTTACAAACAGTATTACACAGCCCCAGTGCCGAGGCAGTGCCCAATCCCCCTCGGCATCATGCGCCCCCCCAAAACAGTCTTTGTTTACCAACAGGGGGCCTAATCCCCATTAGCTTCAGTTTCCCCCTTCCCAGTTTAATTTGCTGATGGGAGAGCCCACACCCCATTGGCATAATGTACCCCAAAAAAATTTGTTTTGTGCTGAGGGGGGTGCCCAATCCCCCTCAGTTCTTGTCCCCCATATGTGCCGATGGGCATGCCTAATCCCCCCCATTGGCTACAGCCCCCACAAAAAAACACTCAGGTGGCATGCTGGGAGCCCACCCCAGCATGCCAAATGTCCCGGTAAAAAAAAAAATGTCCCGCGATGTTTTGCTTTTTTTTTAAAGACCTGTAAAACAGAAAACGATTCCTCATTGAGTCCGGTGGCCCATCCCCCAACCTGCACCCACCCTCTGTGCACCCTGCCTCCCCATACCCCCCGCCCTACACTTACCTCTGGAGCCCAGTGCAATGATTTTTGCTGGACCGGCAACACATCTGAACTCTTCAAAGCTGACCGTGAACTGAAGAAATGCCGGCAAGCTGTATAATGGCATAAATAGGGTTTTTTTTTCAACTTTGGTGCATATCTCAGGCATTTTTGGGAATTTTGGCAACAAATTTTCAATATGGGGTTATTGGGACCCCCTCCTCATGAATTCAGCCACTATCATGGCGTTATTCAGTCCCACAAGGTGATTTCGTGGTCACTGCGTGGAATCACCTTTCAAGACTGATTATTGAAACAACAGTGCCAGTGTTCATGAGGTGGGCTCTCAAAAAGTCTATGTTGCAAATTGGGAGGAAAAAATCAAAAAAATTACTGTTTTATGAGTGTGCATTGTGCAATTGCTAAGCATACTCGTAACTTTGTGAATTTGCAATATTTTCACTCCAGATTTTCAACTTTGGCATTTATCTGCACCTCCTTATGAACAGTACAGCTGTCATTTTTCACATCTTGGTCAAAATGTGTTTTCACACTTCTGGCACAGAATATCACAGTTGCTGTGGGAAATCAGTGTTTGGGACATATTAAGAAAATCACAGTGACACTGTTCATGAGCAGAGGTCCTAAAATGCCTATGTTGAAAGTTTTGTGACAAAAGTCCATAAAATGACTGTGTTATGAGCATGCGATGTGCGATTTCCACACACACTCGTAACTTCACAAATTTGTAATATTGTCACTCCAGATTTTCAACATTGGCATTTTTCCACACCTCCTTATGAACAGTACAGCAGTCATTTTTCACATCCTGGCTGAAATGTGTTTTTGCACTTCTGACGAAGAATAGCATGGTTGCTGTGGGAAATCAGTGTTTGGGACATATTAAGAAAATTACAATGACACTGTTCATGAGCAGAGGTCCTAAAATGCCTATGTTGAAAATTTGGTCATGAAAGTCCATAAAATGACTGTGTTACATGCATGCGTTGCACAGTTTCCATGTATGCTCTGAAGTGCGAGCAATTTTAATATTCTCACTATGGATTTTCAACATTGCCATTTCTTCACACCTCCCTATGGATGGTACAGCTGTCATTCTTGACATCCTGGCCAATCTGTGTTTTCGTACATGTGGTGCAGAATGGCACGTTCACTGTTGGAACTCAAAGTTCAGGACATATAGACAAAATCACACTGCCACTCTTCATGAGAAGAGGTCCCAAATGCTTTCATGAGGTGGGGTCACAAAAGGCCATGTTGAAAATTTGTAGCAGAAATACCAACAAACGCCCAGGTGTTAGGGTTTCTAATAATAACATCCCTCCCTGTACAGACTGACAGGCATCGGGGTGTGCCTCTGGATGGCCGACTGCACTGCTTATGCCATCCCACCCCCACCCCCCAGCCAGTGACAGGCATCGAGGTATACCTTAGACTCTTCGGCCCCAGCATTCACCCCATTCTCCTATACTGCACCCATTTCAGCATATGTCTTTATGGAATGGGGTGACTATAAAGTCAAACACTCAAGGCACACCTCAGCATGTGTCAGTGTCTGCAGAATAGGGTGAGGTGAAATGGCATGAACATCATGGGGCGATGACCCAAACACTTACCGCAATGCCTGTCTGTCTCTACAGGATGGTGGTGGTGTTGGTGTGAAGTTCAATACTTCACTGCCATTCCTATTCTGTATCTGTCTAACTCCTGCATTTCCAATGCTAACGCCAGCAAGGAAACATTCGCCATTTACAAATGCTTGTTTACTGAGGCCTCAAGGTGAAAGGTAAAGGACAGATGAGAATCAAGCAGAAAACCCAAGTATTTAAACCTGTCCACTACTTTGAGTGTATCACCAAGAAGGGTAGTAATGGGGGGGGGGCAGCAGTTAGGGTGAGCGTTTGAAGAGTTGGGTAGATAGAAGAACATTACTTTGGTTTTCTTGGCATTCAGTAAAAGTTTCAATTGTATTAAATTGTATTGAAGCTGGTTAAAGTCAGACTGAATCACAGAACAGACCTATGTGAACAAAGGTTTCAAGATATACAGTAAAGCACAGTGTCATTGGCGAAGAGGTGGATTTTGGAATGCAGAATGTTACTGTTCAGGCTATTGAAGTACAACAAGAAAAGCAGGTGGCCTAGAATGGAGCCCTGGGGAACCCCTCTTGCCAGGGGAAGCAGGGAGGAGAATGGCCCATTAGCATTAATTTGTTGTTGTCTATCCACCAGATAGCTGGCAAACCGTTTTAAAACAGAGCTTTTGAACCCCTGTTCCTTAAGATTGTCCAGGAGAAGGCCATGACTGCGTTTATCAAAAGTCTTGCTAAGATCCAGAAATATAGCCCCTGTGATCTGTTTATTATCTATGGCCTCCAACCAGTCATTTGTTACTTTAGACAAGGCAGATAATGTGCTATGATGACGTCTAAACCCAGACTGTAAAGGATTGACTAGTTGGTGCTTATCGTGAAATTCCCTTACCTGTATACTAACCAATTTTTCTAACAGTTTGGAAAGGACTGGCAGAATTGAGATAGGCTTATACTTATTCACATTGCTAGTATCTCAAGACTTAAACAGAGGTAGTATGTGGGCTACCTTCCATTCATGAGGTACAATGCCCTCTGTTAATGACAAGTTGAATAGGTGAGTAATGGAGGCTGTCAGGTAGTGGTAGCCTAGCTTCAAGAAGAAAGGATCAATGTTGTCTGCTCCAGAGCTGTTTTTGTTGTCCAATTTAAGCAATTGATCTTTGGCTTGTTTGTATGTGATGGTAGAAAAGGTGAAGGTGCTATGGGTGGAGGGACTGGTTTCCATTACTGTTTGTGAGATAGACTGTGAGATAAAGAGGTGTAGGGTAGCTGCCTGGGAAGAACCAAAAGCAAGGCCTGCTGTTGCAAAATGTTCATTAAGTTTATCAAGTATTGTGAATCTGTCGAATGAGGAGGAGCCTTGAATATTAAATTTATTGGGCAAGGTTAGAGGTTCTTTACAACCTTCCACTGATTATCAAGTATCAGTATTGACAGACTCTCACACATAGTATTGTTTCAAAGGTTAAAATAGACGTTCACTAATCTCCTGGAACAATCAATCTATACAGAACCAGGTACTCATATAAAGAAAAAGTTCATTGAATTCATACTTTTTCCTCCTTTTTTATGGAAACAAACTCTGACTTGAGAATACAATGTGAAATGTGTATATAAAAACTGTAAGTGCTATACTGTCAGTTATAATTTATATGACATAATGGCAAATGCAGCAACAGATGAAGATATGTGTGTGTGTGTGTGTGAAAGAGAATGTATTTGGATGCAAGTGGCAGGTTGAGAATGTAATTTTACATTTCTCTTTCTTTATACTTCACTATAAAAAGTTATAAAGAAATTCAGAACAGCTTGATGGAGACAACCACAGAGACCTACAGAATGTGTAAAAATAATAAGACTGATCACACTGCCCACCTCCTCAAAAAAAAAAATTGTCATGCACACACACACGTGAGAAATATGAACTGCTAACTCAGTACCAACTATAGGGGCACTACCACGCCCTTATAATATATTCATTGCAAAAAGCTTCATTAATGCACTAGTTAGGGTTAAATCAACAAAAGTAGGGAATTGTGATGTTAGAGTTGCCAACCCTAACACCCCATCCCAATCCTGCAGGCAGCAACAGGAGAAACCATTTTGGTTTGACCTCACCTGTGTCTTCGTAAATCAGGCATGGCATGTGCTTTGGCATTGTCAGCCCTAATGTTCACCCCATTCCATCAGTAAATAAGCTGAGATGTGTACAGTATATGAGAACTTGGTGAGCGTTAGGGCTGACAACCCCAAGGCACACACCACCATGCTTGATTTACGAAGACACCAATAATCATGAAATCTGGGTGCATCTGGAAAAATCAGTGGTTTATTTGAGTGACTGTTGTGACTGAAGAGTACTATCCTTCCTCCCACAGCATTCCTATTATCAGTGAGACAATTCACATTGGTTATGTTGTTGTATGTTTTCCTGCTTTGTACTATTAATTTTTGTTCAGAATAACTAAAACTAAAACAAATCTTATGAAAAGATTCTTTAATGCTTTTAATTGTTTCAATATGGGTGAAGTTTATGGAATGATTTTTGAGATGCCAATTGAGAATGATGTAAAAAATGAAATTGGCAAATTGTCATGATGTTCCAAATTGCTTTTCTATGCTAGTGGTATACAGACTGATGATAATTGCCATGAAGTTATTTATTGAATTGCCATGGTTTTTAATTATTACACTTAGTATTTAAGTATCTACACTGAATTGCACAGTTTAGCTCTGATGAAATTTGGCATGGACCCAAGAGAAACGTAAGCTGCTTGCTGTTGTTACCACATTATGTGGTTTTTAGCCTTCTTGCACTGGAGCACTTTTTTGATATAATAAATTTTGCAACATGTACATCCTTGGTTTGAGTGCTTAGATTTTTTTTCTAATGGCTGCAAAGATTGCTTAACTGCACTGGACCTTATCCTGGTGAAGTTTAGTACCTGAGACTGAAGAAACTAAAACTAAAACATACCTTATGAGAAGATTCTTTAATGCATTTCATAAAACTTTACATTGAACCAAAGATAAGAACACTCTATAAATTATCAAAAAAAAGTGCAGTCACTGATGTGCATAATCAGACTGACATGCAGAATATGTTTGCAAGGTCTAGCATCCTAAAACATATTGTTGTGATGTCATTTTCTCTACATCAAATGTACTAGGCTCCTTCAAAATGTGTCTGTTAAATTCTAATAGCATGGTGCTCTAGTGATTTCTCAGATGTTAAAGAAACAAATTTGGTTTGTACCCATATAGTCCCTATTCTCCTCCTTGAAGTCTGCTGCTGATTTACTTTTCCCTCCATCCAGGAAGACAGATGAATGATTATTTCCCTCCTCCTTGCCGGCAATGCTGAACCCCAGCCTGGACCCCCTTTTCTCCTTCCTCTCCTCCCTACTATCCCCAAAGGCCTCAGCATTTTCCACCTTAATGGTAGGAGCCTCCTCCCTATGCTTGACCCGCTTAAAATTAGGACACTCGGCATTCCCCTTGCCACCTGTACATCTCAGAATCCTGGCTCTCTTCTTGGGTACCTGACTCTAGCTTGGTTCTCCCTACCACCTCTTCCATCAGGACTAAGGCAAGCATAGTGGTCGTGGTGTTGCCTTGTATGTCTGTCAGAATCTCTCCTGCTCCATCACCATCAGCGAATCAGTCCAATCCTCTCACAAGCTCCTTCTAGTCAAACTATGTCACCCTTCTATTCTTCCTTACTTTGTTAGTGTTTCCATTGCCTCTCCTACAATCTCTCCCCCCCTTCTCCTCGATTGACTCCTTCTCATATCTCTTTTCCCATGTAGCCTTCAATGAGCTCATCCTCCTTTGTGACAGCAAAATAAATTGGCTCTCCCCTACAGTACCTCCAGGGCCACAAGGTCTATGGCACCACCCCTTCCTGTTCCCTTCCAAGACTGGATACCCTCTGCAATGCCTTCTGTCGATTTGCTACCAACCCTGCCCTCCATACTCACCATTGCTCTCTCTCTGTTCCTCTCTCTACATCCTCCCACTACCCTCACATCATCAGTCCCACTATGCCTCTTTCATTGCTAAATACTTGCATGGGTCCATTCCCTCCTATCTTTCTTCACTCCTGTCCCATGTTCTCTTCTCACTCTCTTCATTCCAGGGATTCCTATACCTTCTCCATTTACCACCTTCACACTTGAACTGGGCAAGCTGCTTTCTCCTTCCACCTCCTTTCCCTCTGGACTTGCTCCACTCTTCACTCGACCTTTCCCCCTCACTCCCTGCCTTTAAACACCTGCTAATGCATCTTCCTGCTTCCCCTGTACTTGTCAACCCCCCTCTGACTTCTCTTCCTCTCTCATCTCACCCTCTTCCTGTCTAGAACTCTCCTAATTCAAGGCTAGTTGTGCATTCACCTGTAGTCTGTTTCTGTACCCGAATTAGCACTGTCTCCCTTGCCAACAGGCACCGAACACTTTGTTGTATTCTTGCAAATTTGTTTACATATCTTTGCATTAATCCTTGCTGTTGTCAATTTACTTGATCACCACATTTTCTCCTATATCTGTGATGTTGCATATGTAAACACAATCTGGGGCAAGATATTAAAATATGCACAAAGTGGTGCACAAAAATTTGTGCTGCACCTTGCACTTGCCCAGGTGCCCAAAGTTGCTATATTCAGTTGAATAGAACACTGGCACTATTCGACTGAATATAGATCAATGTCATCCAAGTGCTAAACCACATAGTGCTGTCCCAACAAGGCTTCTCAACTACGCTGCCAGAATAGATAGCGCCAGAGTTCTATTTGCAATATTCAAAGGGACCCATGCAAATGATCCCATTGGGAATGCAAGGTGCTAAGTGGCCATTTGCATGCCCATTACGGACTCATTTGCATGGATAGCAAGGTGTGGCACCCCCCCAACTGCCCAGTCCTTGACGTGTACATATCACTGGTGCTAGTGGTCCCTCCTCTGTTGATTGCAGGTCCATTCTATAGAACAATAGTATTCCTGGTACTAGTGGTCCCCCCCATCGAATCACTGGTCATTTAGTAGAATATTAGTACCCCTGGAGCTAGTGGACCCCCCCAGCTGATTGCCAGCCTTTTGGTAGGATAACAGAAATGCTGGTGCTAGTGATCCTGCCAGCCGATCGCTGGTCCCTTCTGTAGAATAATTGCATCCCTGGTGCTAGTGGTCCCCCCTGCTGATTGCCTGCTCTGGCATACAAAATATAATCCCTGGTGTTAGTGGTACCCCTCCCTCTGATTGCTAGCCCTGACCCAAATAATAGGATCTATGGTGGTAGTGGTACCCGCTCCCTCTGATTACCAGATCTGGCTTAAATGATAGGGTCCCTGGTGCTAGTGGTAATCCCCCTCCCTCAGATTTCCAGTCCCAGCTTAAATAATCAGATCCTTGGTTCTAGTGGTAACCCCCTCCCTCAGAATTCCAGCCCCACCTTCAATCGCCAGTCGAGTAATAAAGGAATATACCTCCTTGGCATCCAGTGGTTCCCCCCATGGAACCAGGCATAACCCCCACACTCATCTTAGCATTATCTGAGGTGCCATGGTGACTGGCACAGCTCTCCTCACACCTCCTTGACTGACCACCATATATACAGGCAGGGAACAGGCCTCTTATTTATAGGACAGGGTGCGTAGCTCTGTCCTATAAATAAGATGTGCACTCCCTGATGGTACATACAGCAGCCAGCCAAGGAAATGTGAGGAGGGCTGTGCCATTCACCGTATTCTCCTGCAGCACTGTGGATAATGCAAATTTTAGTGGGGGGTATGCTGGGTGCCATGGGAGGGGGACCCACTGGCCACCTGGAGCTGGCATTTGAAGGGAGTGGAGTTACCTCTAGTACCAGGGATCCTTTTATTTAAGCTGGGTCTGGCATTCGGAGGAAGGAGGAGTTACCATTAGCACCAGGGATACTATTATTTAAGCTGGGGCTGGCAATCAGAGGGAGGGGGTACCATTAGCACCAGGGATTCAATTATTTAAGCCAGTGTTGGCAATCAGAGGAAGGGGGCCCACTAGCACCAGGAATACTGTTGTTCTACAGAATTGGCCAGCGATTGGCTGGGGGCACCACTAACACTAGAGATACTATTATTCTACAGAACAGGCTGGCAATTGGCTGGAGTGGACCACTAGCACCAGGGATGCTATTATTCTACTGAATGACTGGTGATTGGCTGAGGGGGACCACTAGCACCAGGGAAAATAATATTTCACAGAATGTTCAGCAATCAGTGGGGAGGGGCCGGGTGCCAGGGACAAAAGGGGGCAGTTGGGCTCTCCCAGAGCCAACTGGATAGGTGGCTGTATTAACTCTGGCAGCTACTGGGGTTACCCGTAGTTAAGTCAGAGTTTTGTTCGGTGGTATTTATGCTGCGCTAAAGGACTGTGCTAAACACATTTGTGCAGTGCAATGCCACTGAATATGGGACAGCACACATATTCATGGCCACACCCTTCCACTTGCCTGCCCACATATGTTATGTTTTACATGGGCACTAACCCTCTTTGCCCTGGCAACAGCCCTTTTTGAATATGGAGCTTCAGCACAAACCCTGGTTTGTGCAGGCAAAGACCCATTAACACTCTCACAAACTTTTGAATACTGGACCTCTGCTGTTTTCTAATTCTTATTCTGTCTATTCTCAACTTCTCTCTCCCTCCCCGAGTAACACCTGGAAATGAGTCTCAGCTTAGTGTATGCATTTCCCAGTTACCAATGTTTAAATAAATAAATGAGAATGATTGCATTTGCAATGGTGCCAACTGATTTTCTCTACTGACAGTGCAGAAACACTGAAATGTATCTTTCTGGTCCCAGTGAAAACCACAATTTTTATATATGTAAAATTTGACAAGAAAAAATACATTGAAGTAAAACTCCATTTTCGTAGGAAATAAGGTACAAAATGGATCAGCCATGTGAAGGGATGTACCTTTTTCATGAAAGTTATAGAAATCTTTATGTTTCCAATTTTTATGAACGTATCATTTTTTTCTTACTTCCCCCGGTTGGCAGCTTGGGGATATACCCTCCCCCCAAAATATCAGCTGAGTCCCAGCATACCAGGATTCTGGCATCATGCTGTGGACATCAAGGATTTTTGTGTTTTTTCCACCTTTAGTCCCTGACCCCAGAGGGCACTGGTGTGAAGGACATACATTAAGGCTGGCAATGTCCTGACTCATGCTTCAACCAAGTGCCTAATGACTTCCTGCCGATTCAGTGAGCCTGCGACTGCCGCCCATACTTCCACCGGTGGCAGTACTAGTACAGGCATGAAAACATCCCAGTATCCCTCTGCCCAGGAGGAGGACAGCATGCTTTGGGACACTCAAGCCTCCATTCCCCAGCTGGACCCTGATGACCCAGGATCATTAACAAACTCAGATCACCAGTGTCAGGAGCAGTAGTGCTACTGCTACGCTGGCAAGCTGGCCCAAAAACATCATGCTTTTGAGCATTTTGTATGATATTTTATTGTATTCCATTTTCCATAAAAAATAGATTTTGGTATTGGACATGACAAGCATATGATTTTGTACCTCACTTGCATGACACACTCCCCCTCACTGTTACTGACCCCATTGTTGGATTCTAAGGGTTGTGTGGAAGCCCTGATATTTTAGAGGGCAGTGCAATGTCCTTCCACTACATTGCTATGCCTGGCAATAATGCCATTCTTAAAATATTCAATCTTTGCTCATTTTCTTGTATACAGTATATCAGATTAACACAAAAAATATTCATAACTTTTTGTGACATTTTTCTTTTTGCTTTCATCATTGTGACCATGTCAATATGCCACAATTTCCACCAACTTTTACCATGGCAAAAACACAACCTAGTGATATGTAACAATACTGTACATCAACAATTCAAGAAAATACCATGCCCCAATATTATGATGCCTTCTTCCCCTGCCTTTCTGAAGGCCATCAAGGACAAGTCAGAACATGATCCATTATCTCCCGATGGACACAACGCATTTAGATTAGCCAGTTTTTCATTTTAGCCAAACATTTCAGAGGCCAAACCAAGTACTTAGTCTCAACTGATTTTGATGGGACGATCAGAATAAGAGAGTACTCATTCCTTGCCATCAAAATAAAGGTTCTCTGGATGCTGTCAAAGATGCATGGCTCCATCAAGAAAAGCAGTATTACAGGAATGGAATCAGTAGTTGTTCCAGTGGCACCATGGTACCCAAGACACCGATTATTCACTGATTGAGTTTCATGACTTGGATCTATTATGTTATAGAGGTGGCGTGACTGGCTACTACAGTATGTGAGAATATAAACCAGCTAGTGCTTAAGGTAACCCCCTACTCTATAGAATGGCATTGCAGTTGGAGAGTTACAGTACACACCTGACTGCCAGCTGGAGGTGAATGGAACTATAATATTCCTTATGATTAAAACACTGGAACATAGAAAACAGATAAAAAATATAACAGGTCCATTGTGTTTGTCTCTTGCCATCCAGGCAAGTGCAGCATTCAATATTATGTGAAGTAAAGTTGCTTTAGGCTCTGTTTAATTTAAAGTACTGTCAGTAAATGCTATGGAATCCAACACTATGGAGAGCAAACCAACAGTGGCATAATCCACTAAGAATATGAGAACAAGTAGTTTATCTTTTCCTCCAACCCAAAGCATAGTAATTATGCTATAAGGTGTGCTGTTAGTGATGGCCCCTTTACCTAATGAATTTAAATGCTATACCTAGAGGCCAAGGGAACATCGGGGGGAAAATAAATTTCTAGAATGCAAAAAGAAACAAGAAAAGAGAGGCACTTTTATTCAATCAGCTACAGTATATCCAGGTAAAGAAGGTTTTCTTTTATATGATTATGTCACACAACACCTATTATAACATGCTATATGGGTTAAACAGTCAGGACCTAACAGATATTAACTGGTTTAAATAGTAAGAATTTGTAAGACCTTATACAAATAGGTTCATCTAGTTCGGGGGTCTTACTAAGGTTAATATAAAAACAAAGGAAAAAACTAAATAAAAAGAAATAAAACCATAGGGGAGTTATAAATAATGTGGCATACAAGGACCCCAGTGGACTAGAATAGAATGGAGTATAATGGAAGCAGGAGGTAGCGGGGGGGTGGGAGGCGACAGAGTGCAGGATAAGTATAGAGGATCAACAGGAAGGGGAGAATAGTGGGTTGCAATGGATGTGAGGTGGTGTTTTTTATGGAAACACTATGGAGAATAGGTGGGTGTCCAATATGTCAAAGATTAGGGCATCTCAAGGGGGAACTTATGTGGTTAAGAAGGGAGGTAGAGTGGAGGGTAAGGAAAATGATGAAAGAGGTAAGAAAATAAGATAGCATTGGCACAGTCAATGCCAAGGGCTGAGGAATGGATTCTGAGGACAAATGAAGGAAGGGGATGGGTGAGAGGATTGGATACAGATCAGGATATGGTGTGGGGGATCACTTGAAGGAGGATAGAGGAAGAAAGAGGCTGTGTGGGAGAACTGGATACAGGTCAGGATATAGGGAGGGAGATAAATGGAAGGAGGTTAGGAGAAAAGGAAGAGGGGGGACAGGGGAAAGGGCAAGAACAAACGAAAGTGAATGTCAAGCTCATGGTAGGAAAGCAAACACAGGGGACAGTGCATTGATATTGAACAGATATTCAGCATTGGCCAATCTACAGAAAAGTAAGGAAATCAATGGTAGGAGGTTGGAAGAAAAGAGGTGATATGAGGGTCTCATAAACAGGGACAGAAATGAGAAGCTGCTACTGGAGAGTGTTGTAAAATGGGGACCACAAGACCACATGAGAGAAAAGGAGACAATATGGGGGAGCATGTAGTCAATATGAGGTCAGGAGTCCAAGAATGTTCAAGGACAAGGGTCCATGAAAAGAGTGGAAGATATGCAAGAAAAGGGGGCAGGATGGGGGAACTTGGTCTGAAGCAGGGCTAGATAGTACAGACAAGGTTATGGTCTTTGGGGACTCCATAATAAAGGGAATTCACTGGCTAAGAAATGGGGTGGCCTATAAAACAATAGTCTTCTGTGAGCCAGGGATGGAGGTGGAAAGGGCGATGACTAAAATAAGAGACAGTATTAGATTGTTGGGGGGGAGCCACACCTGATCCTGCACAAAGGAACTAATGACTTGATGGGAAACAGTATAGGACAGGTACAAAGTAGATTCAGGGAAATTGCCAGGGTATGCAGGGAGGAGATTAGTTCTCTGGCATTCTCAGAGGTTTTGCCTGTTCACTGTGGTAGCACTGCAAGGCAGCTAAGAATTAAGGAATTCAATCAATGGCTCAGGGAAATGGTGCAAAGGAGAGGGATTCATCTGCTTAGGAGAGTGGGGAGACATTTGGGCAGGTGAGAATCTATACACAAAGGACAGACTGCATATAAGTGAGGAGAACACAAGGGTATTGAGGGGAAAAATGCAAAATTATATAGATGGGAATCTGGATAAGGATTTAAACTAGAAGAGGGGGAGTACGAGACTAGGGAAGGGTTAGAGGAAGAAGATAGAGGTTCTTGCCTAGTTAACACTCCCTCACATGAGAGGGCAGGGAATACAGAGAGAGAAAAGTTAGGCTGAGTACAAAATTGGTGGAGGTGTATGTTAGCAAATGCCAAGAATTTAGGGAAAAAAATGGCAGAATTGGAGGCCATGATAGTTTATGAGGGACTACACCTGGTCACTATAACGGAGAAGCAGTGGACAGAAAACCATAAATGGAAAGTGAGTGTCCAGTAGTACAATCTTTTGAGAAAAGACAGGATGGGGAAAAAGGGGGGAGGGGTGGCGCTATATGTTAAGGATGGGATAAAGGTGATAGAAGGACAGATAAGTTTGGGATTAGCTGAGGTCCTCTGGGTCATACTGATCAAACGGATTGGAAAGACAATGCACCTGGGAGTGGTATACAGGCCACCAAATCAAGGAGGGGAAGTGGACAAAGGGTTTTTGTAGGAGATACAAAGGATGTCAAGTAAGGGGGAACTCCTGATGTTATGGGATTTTAATCTCCCTGATGTGAATAGCTACATCAGCTAGGAGTAGGGAGATACTGGAAGCACTTCTACAGCAATTGGTTAGGTAACCTACTAGAGGCGAAGCAACACTAAACTTAATACTGACAAAAGGGAACAATGTGGACCAGGTATCAGTGGGGGACAATCTGGGAGCAAGTGACCACAGAGCAGTTAGGTTTAGGATTAGGATGAGGAAGGAAGTGAGTAGAACCACCACAAGAGTATTGGACTTTTGGAGGGCTGATTTCAAGAAAATGAGAGATGTTTTTAGGGTCGATATGGAAGATAGGAATAAGCTAAGAGATGTGGAAGAACTGTGGGGGGGGGGTGTAACAGGGAGCCCCCTGTTATGTGTTTAAACCCCTGTCATAAATATGAATATATGCAATCCCCCCCTTTTTCCTTTCACTCTTTCCTTTCCTCTTATTTTTTCTGCCTTTTCTTTAAAATCTTGTCAGGGTGACCAACCTGGCGATCTCCAAAAACTCTTTGCTGTCCCTTATTCTCTTGACCCCCTTTTTATGCACACATCATGTTCCCATTGCAGAGATAGGAATTAGAGCATGGCACTATATTTAATAAAGAATCTGGTGTCCTTGTAAGGCTATAGGAACTGGTGCCCCAAATATAGTTTACTTATGGATGCTTTTGAAGGTCTTGCACTCCTGAGCTGCTGCTGTTAAATTTGCTCTGGTACCAGTGGGAGTGCTAGTCGCAGGGTGCAACTTGAGACTGCTAATACACAAGCTCCGTAGTATCTGCTTGTACTCGAGTGGCCCTAAGAAGGCAATAGAAGCCTACAATGAGTAATTAATGGGCATCCAGCTCTAAATAGAAGTATGGTTAATAAGCTGGCACTATTTGCATGTTCTGAAGCCTGCGATGTCACGGCCTATGGAAACTCCCCAATTATGTAATGTCATGGCCTAGGGAAACTCCCAAATTATATAATGTCACCACCTATGGAAACTCCCAAATTATGTAATGTCACAGGCTATGGAAACTCCCCAATTATGTGATGTAATCACAAGGAGCTATAAAAAGGGCTCACCACTAGGGGAATGTTAGATAGTCGAGTCAGTCTAGTGCTGACAGCGAGTAGAGTAAGACCTACAGTTGTGTGTGTGTGTGTGTGTGTGTGTGTGTGTGTGTGTGTGTGTGTGTGTGTGTATGTGTATGTGTGTATGTGTGTGTGAGAGAGATTTCACACAGGTTACTTGAGAAGAGTATTCGTTGGACTATTTGGGCTGAAGCAAAGCTGCAGACTCTGCTGAAGGAAGCAGAGGTCTGAATTTCTTTGTGCAGGACTAATTATTTTACTTTTTTTTTAAATTTCTGTTCATAATTGTATTTTTCTGAAAATAAATTGATGAACTCATTTGTGCATTTTTTATGCACTTGATCCCTGCTTTGTTGTGTCAGTTATCATCCTATATGTTCGTACTTGATACCTGACTCGTCTAGGCTGCCTGGGAGACACTGCCAAGAAGGTATAGTCCAGTACCTGATGCATGTGCAGGGTAAAAAGTGCGAAGCCAACGAAAGTCCAGTGGACTTGTGCAATGGTTGAAAAGCTCTGGTTGAAGACAGTGCCCAGGTTGGACCCTGGTGCATGGCCAAAGATTATGAAGGAAAAGAGGGAGAAGGCCACAGACAAGGAACCCTTGGAAGAAGAGAATAGGAAGCAGATGGAAGAGAGTGTACCGGAAGACCCCAGTGACCTGCTGCTCTGGCTCTGTCTAAAACAGTTGGAGATAGAGCATGAGTGAGCAGAGGACTGATGACAGCGAGATGAGGGCAGGAGACTACAAGAAAAGAAAAGGAAGAGACAGGATGAGAGATGGCGGGATGCCTTGCAAGCCATCCATGCCCTGACACCTGGGCAACCAGACCGAAATATACCCCATGACATAAAGTTAACAAAATTGAAAGAGGCTGATGATATAGAAGCCTACTTAACTACATTTTGAGCATATAGCTCAGACATGTGCTTGGCCCCAAGACCAGTGGTAATCAGACTTGTCCCTTACTTATCCAGACTGGCCCAACTGGTGTATAGTCACCTTACTGCCCCGACTCTAATGATTACAATATGGTCAAGGTGGAAATCCTCCATTGGTATGATATTAATACCGAAACCTATAGGTAATGATTCAGGTCTCAAAAGATGATGGGCCAAGATAACCCTTGAGAAACGTTTGCCAGGTTAAAAAGTTTCTGTCTGAAATGGTTATAACCAAAGGTCAAAACCCTCAACCAAATCCTGGAATTGATAATTACAGAGCAATTTATTCAAGTATTGCCCCAAGACATCCAGGTATGGGTGAAGGAGCACAAACCCGACTCAGCAGAGAAGACCATCACTCTAATGGAGGATTACCTGGTGGCTAGATCATCAAAGTTCAGAGAATACCAAGATTCTTCACCCCAATCTATGACACCGGTAAGACATTTGAAACTACTTATTCCAGACAGTTAAATGTTAGGGGAAATAACTAGCAAGGGGACCAAAGGAGAAGGCCTTATTCCACAGACATTATTTGTCATAGCTGTTTGGGAAAAGGACACATAGCCCATAATTGCCCCAATAGAAAAAACAAAGCTTCCCACTTGGCAATGTCTAATTGGGGTATGTTTCCACAGTGAGGATCAGCCAGCATGAAATAGTGAGATTGCTGGATTCAGGAAGCAAACAAACCTTGGTGAGGGCTGACATTTTAAAGAACTACTGCAATAAAGGGCTGGAAGCAAAGGTAACCTGCATCCATGGGGATGTCCAGCAGTACCCTACCGCCATGGTGGAAATGACAGTAGGGTAGGATAAACAACTCATCTCTGTTGGTTTAGTACCTAGACTGCCAGTTCCCATTATTATTGTCCAGGATTTCCCTAGCTTTGACCGGTTGATAAAGCATCAACAGACCTGTGATCAGCTTGTGGCAGTAACCACTTGGGCCCGGCCTACAAGAACAGTCACAGAACATTTTTTCCATTTGATGAGGATGTATATGAGGTACCAAGGAAAACAAGGAAATCAAGAAAGCAGAAGAGGGCCAAAAAAAGAAAACTGAGGGATACCCATCATGAAGGAATACCTGATGTTGGGTCCGATTTAGCTGGAACTACTATAAAAATTGAGCAAAAGTTGGATGAGACTTTGAATCCCTTTTTCTTACAGGTGGGCCAGGTGGTTGCAGAAGGCCAGCCATAGTATGTTATAACAAATTATGTTTTATATTGAATGTGTACTAACCCCGCTACGGGGGAATGCATAAGACAGATGATGGTACCACAGAAATATTTGGATAGACTAATGTACCTAGCCCATGATATCCCTATGGCTGTCCATGAAGGATGAGATAGGACATTAAGCAGATTGACTAATTGGTTCTTCTGGCCTGGGATACATGAGAATGTGGCTAAGTATTGTCACACTTGTTCTGAGTGACAATTGGTAGCCAAAGGTGGAAAAGAGGATAAGGTGCCCCTATACCCAGTCCCCACAGTAATGTCACCATTTGAGAGAATAGATATGGATGTGGTATGCCCCCTAACAAAAAGTTCAAAAGGTAACCAGTATATTTTGATGATTTGTGATTATGCAACCAGGTATCCTGAGGTAATACCTCTTCAGACTAAGATAGCCCCTCGGATTGCCTAGGAACTGGCTAAAATGTTTAGTCAATTAGGTATCCTTCAGGTCATTCTCACAGACAGAGGTACTGTACCAACTTTACCTCAGTACTCCTCAAGGAGTTGTACAGATTGTTAGGGGTAACTGCAGTGAAAACATCTCTCTACCACCCCCAGAGTGATGGTTTGGTGGAGCATTTTAATACGACTCTAAAACATATGCTCCAGAAGTATGTACAAGAAGAAGGGCGGGATTGGGACAAATATCTGCCCTATCTCTTGTTCGCGTACTGGCAGGTGCCCCAAGCCACTACAGGGTTGTCACCCTTTAACCTCTTATATGGAAGAAATTCCAGAGGTCTTTTAGATGTGGTGCAGGAACATTGGGAAGAAGGGAAGTATGTCTGCCATACAGATATTGTAGACTATATGACCAATCTTGGGAAGAAATTGGTGAAACTTGTTACTCTAGCACACCAGAATGTTGTCCATAGACAGGCAGAACAGAAGGAATGGTATGATGAAGGACTGAAAAGTAAAATGTACCATCCAGGGCATAAAGTACTGTTATTGTTGCCATCTACCAAAAACAGGTTATTAATGAAATGGCAAGGTCCATCTGTAGTTAATCGGCAAATTGGGAAGGTAAATTTTAAAGATGAAATGCCAGGAAAAAGGTCCCAAAAGAAAATTTACCATGCCAACCTGTTGAGGAAATGGTTTAATAGGCAAGACCCAGTACCCAGTCTTGTCATATACCCTGAGTAAAAGAACACAGATCTTGAAATAGCCTATGAGAGATTGGATAAAGGCACAGAAGTGGTGGGGGTTCAAATCAATGCCGGATTGGATGCAGCCCAGAGACAGGAGATTGAACAATTACTGGAATATTATGGGAAGACCTTTATTAACACCCCATGGAGAGCAAAAGGTGTAATACACACCATAAGGGTAGTGCAAATGAGACCCATACACCAGAAACCCTACCTGCTGCCTGAGAGAGTTAGACATGAAATCATAGGTGAGGTGAGGAGAATGGAACACCTAGAGGTTATAGTACACATCAAGAAGTGCTTGGTCCTCACCAGTGGTAGTAGTGCCTGAAAAGGAGGGGGGATCTGGCTTTGCTTGGATTTCAGGAAGATTAATGCTGTCTCCACCTTTGATGGGTACCCTATACCCCATGTAGATGACTTATTGGACAAAATAGGGAACTCCAAATATATCAGCACCCTTGACCTGACAAAAGGTTTCTGGCAAATCCCTCTCTCTCTCTTTACATGCACAGGAATTGACTGCTTTCAGCACCCTGATAGGCCTTTACCAGTTCACAACCATGCCTTTTGAACTGCTTCGTGCCCCTGCAACCTTCCAACACTATATTGGTCAAGTATTATGTACTCATACACAGTACAGTGCTGCCTACTTAGACAATGTTGTCATCTTCAGCCCTGACTGGCAGATGCACCTAGTACATCTTTGTGCAGTCATTCAGTCCATTCAAGACTCCAGAGTGACCATAAATCCTACCAAATGCGCCATTGGCAGGACTGAGACCAAATATTTAGGGTTCATCATTGGGGAAGGCACAGTCAAACCAGACATCAGCAAAATCGAGGCAGTAGCTAACAGTCCCATCCCCCTGACAAAGACATATGTATGTTCCTTTTTGGGACTGGATAGATATTACCGTCAGTTCATACCTGATTTTGTCACCATAGCAACCTCACTTACAGATCTGACCAAAAGCAAATGTCCCAATCAGGTGCTATGGACCAAGGAATGTAATGAAGCCTTTCAGAATTTTAAAGTGACCCTATGTTCATCCCCTGTCTTGATTAGTCCTGATTTTTCTCTCATGTTTGAAGTGCATGCTGATGCCTCTGATACCAGCATTGGTTCAGTCCTTTCTCAGACAAGGAAAGGTGAGGAGCACCCAGTCATATACATCAGCCGCAAACTTCATGAGAGGGAGAGGAAGTATTCAAACAGTGGAGAAGGAATGCTTAGCATTAAAATGGGTGATAGAGGCCTTGAAATATTATCTGTGGGGCACAGAGTTTAAGGTTCTCACTGTTCATAACCCCCTGTGCTGGCTCCAACAGATGAAAGACAAGAATGGTCTGATAATGTGGTGGTATTTGGCTTAACAGCCTTACCTTAAAGCAAAATTACTGTTTGACACTGTGTTTTATTTTATTCTTGTTTTTTTTTTTGTTTGTTTGTTGAAAAGGTTTGTTGTCTCAGAGGTGTTTCAGTCTCCTTCTCATATTGAAGGAGCTAACTGCTTTCCTTCCACAGCTCTTCCAAAGGATTAGGTGTGTATGTGGGGGGTGGAGCTGGCAAACTGTCAGTAATTTCCAACAGAAAGAAGGGTTAAAAAGTCAGGTTAGTTGATATCTTGAGGTAGAAGACTTGGTTTGCGGCCAAGGCACTCTAGCTTACCTGAGCTCTGTCCTTCTAAGACTGCTTGAAAGGCAGAGTAGAAACTTACCAGAGCAAGGGAAAAAGGATTAAGACTTATTTTGGCTAAACAGATTTACTGTGTTGTGGTGTTTTATTTTTTACTCACAAGGATTGCTACTGTTTGTTGCTAACATTTCATTGCTTTATTTTCTCTGATTCAAATTGTTGTTGCTGGTATACCTTCTTCTGCATTATTACAAGGTGTGCCTACAGGTGTGTGCTAACAGATTACTGCTGTAATCTTCTGATTCAATTTGTCTGTTGCAAGGTATATCTTCTGTTACTGCTTTATTTTTCTCTGTAGCAAAGTGTTTCTTACAGGGTATATCTTCTCTGAAATTACTGTATTACAGGTGGAGCTTACATTTTTGTGACTTTTTTATCATTGGGCTAAGCAAAATTACTATTTGACACTGTGTTTTATTTTATTCTTCTTTTTGTTTTTTGTTTTTTTGTTTGTTGAAAAGGTTTGTTGTCTCAGAGGTGTTTCCGTCTCCTTCTCGCATTGAAGGAGCTAATTGCTTTCCTCCCACAGCTCTTCCAAAGGATTAGGTGTGTATGTGGGGGGTGGAGCTGGCAAGCTGTCAGTAATTTCCAACAGAAAGAAGGGTTAAAAAGTCAGGTTAGTTGATATCTTGGAGGTAGAAGACTTGGTTTGCTGGCCAAGGCACCTAGCTTCACCTGAGCTCTGTCCTTCTAAGACTGCTTGAAGGGCAGATAGAAAACTTACTGAGAGCAAAGGAAAAGGATTAAGACTTATTTTGGCTAAACAGATTTACTGTGTTGTGGTGTTTTATTTTTTACTCACAGGGATTGCTACTGTTTGTTGCTAACATTTCATGCTTTATTTTTCTCTGATTCAAATTGTTGTTGCTGGTATACCTTCTTCTGCATTATTACAAGGTGTGCCTACAGGTGTGAGCTAACAGATTGCTGCTGTAATCTTCTTGATCTCAAATTGTCTGTTGCAAGGTATATCTTCTGTTACTGCTTTATTTTTCTCTGTAGCAAAGTGTTTCTTACAGGGTATATCTTCTCTGAAATTATTACAGGTGGTGCTTTACAGGTTTTACAGTTATATCTAACATTAGGATAAGCTTTCAGGGTTACTGCATTTGTTGTTGACTGATTGTTTCTGCTCTTACCTTGTTCTTTCGTCCATGGTTCTTCTTTTCAGCAGGGGGCAGGCACCCAGCCACCAACCCCATCCAACCCCACACTACACTTCTTTATAGGGTACCACAGTTGTGACATTTCCTGTGGCAGAGCAGGAAGGGTGCATCAGTGGGGCTTCCACAAGGTGTGCTCATTTACAGGGGCACTAGTAATTTAACTTGTTATAAAAGTTAAACAAAACACAATCAAACCATTACTTGCATTTTTTTTCCTTTTTTTCCTTCTAATTACTCTGACTAGGTTATAAACCCAGCAACTTATCTGGAATGGATATCTTTAACTGCAGGTACTGTGGAACAATTTTCAGAAGGACAGTTTTACAGGATTTAGGACACTGTCCATACATGCAAAGCTTTGGAGATCTTAGGGCTCAGCTCCGGGCAGCATGGGCAGAGATTGCAAGCCTCAAATTTCATATTCAAGAGGAAATACATTATAAGAACCACCCGCCATTTCCTCAGCATCCAACAGAAAACCTCGACCGCAGAGGGTAGTTGGTCCAGGAGGTTGGCAGGTGGTTAGGAGACAAATCGGTGCCCCATCACTCTTGTTCTCTAACATATTGCCTCCAAAACCATATAAACACTACAAACAGGTATCTGCCTCTATCTCTGAAATCAAACAAAGAGGCAGAAGACACTGCAGAGCAGGACACTGCAGCACAGGAGCTAGCACAACAAAACTCACCCAAATCAGGAACCAAAACAAAAAAAGCAAAAAGGAAATCCAAAAAACTTCTGATCATAGAAGACTCCATGATTCGGGGAGTTGATACCCATCTACAGCTAGGGGTAATGGTCAGATGTCTCCCAGGTATATCAGCATAGAGAGACACTGACCGCATTGCTAAAATTGTTCACAAAGCAGGAGAAGACATTTATGTCCTAGTACACATAGGGACTAATGATCTCGCCAGCCGGTCAGTTGTGGAGACCAGGGAACACCTGACCAGGCTGGGTGATAAACTATCATCTATTTCATCCAGCATCTCCTTCTCTGAGATCCTGCCAGTCTGGAAGAGGGGAGCAGATGGAAGGAAGGTCAGAGAAGGGGAGATAGGGGAGCTAAACACGTGGTTCAAGGGCTGGTGCCAGGAAAAAGGACACAGATTTTGTAGGGAACTGGCAACAGTTCTGGGAGAGAAAGTTCTTTAAATTTGATGGACTGCATCTGACTAAGGAGGGAGTCAGTGCATTGGGGCAGAAGTTTGACGTCTTTGCAGAATATTTAAACTAGCAAATGGGGAGAGGGGTGCAGCAACCCATACGTCGAATGGGAAGAACACCCCTCCCTCCACACCTAGTGGTCAAACAGGGATTCAGCATGTTTGCAGTTCATTTGCATCACCAGGTAAGAAAAAAGGTTTGTCTCCCCATACGATGCACAGGGGTAATGCCAAACCTCACCCAACAACTAACACACCAAAATCTGGCCAATGGAAAATCATGTACACAAATTCTCACAGCCTGGGAAATAAGATCCCAGACCTGCAGGCAATAATGTCAGAGGCTAAACTGGACATAGTAGCAATTAGTGAGATATGGTTTACCAGTAACCACACTTGGGAGACTTTAGTACCTGGCTATGTATTGTTCAGAAGAGACTGAGGTGCAAAAAGGGGGGGAGGAGTGGCCCTGTATGTCAATGAAAATATCAAAGCTACAGAAATTCAGAATACACATAAGGAGCCAGAAGAACTGTGGGTCACCCTGGAAACAGGAAATGGGACAGCCTTAAGAACTGGGGTTGTCTACAGGCCCCCAGACCAGGGGAGGACATAGAACATTACTGTTAGAAGATATACAAAACATGACAGCTACAGGGGAGGTTCTGATAATGGGAGACTTCAACATGCCGGATACAGATTGGTCAGTACCAGCAGGAACATCAGCCAGAACTAGACACATAGTGGATTCCCTGCAGGGGGAGGGCCTCAAACAACTGGTACAGCAACCCATGAGAGACAGGGCTATCCTAGATCTAGTACTACTAACAAGGAAGGGATCACAGATCTCCAGGTAGAAGGTCACCTGGGGGCCAGTGACCATCACATGGTATGGTTCAATTTGGCTACTACATCTAAATCATCCCATTCCAAGGCAAAAATATGGGACTTCAGAGGAGCTGACTTTGATAAGATGGCCAACAGAGTTAAGCTAGCCCTGGCAAAAAAACACAAGTGAGGGGTACAGGCAAAGTGGGCAAGCATTAAGGATGCAATACTTGAAGCAACATCCCATTGTGTTAGACAGAAAAGGAAGTGCAAAGAAGAAGGAAACCACTTTGGTTCCTCAAATACTGTAGCAGAAAAGGTCAGAGCCAAAAGCTGACCTTCAGGAAATATAAGAGGGAACACAGCGGTATGAAGATAGGGAGGCATACCAAACTGCCCTAAAGGAAACAGGGAAGGCAGTAAGGCAGGCAAAGTCCCAAACTGAGAAACACTAGTACTAACAGTAAAAGAAGGTGACAAGACTTTCTATAGATACATTAGTGAAAGGAGAAAGTCCAGGTAGTGTGCTAAGCTTAATGGAGAAAGGGACATGTGAGGAGGAGGACCCTGTAAAGGCATCTATCTTAAATAGATACTTTTTCAATATTTACTGAAGAGAAGGTAGGGCAGGCCCAGGCTCAGCATCATGGACACAGGGGGAGGGAGGTGAGCATTACTCCCTTCACAAAGAAAGGGTCCTACAAGAGCTTGCTAAGCTCAGGGTGGATAAGGCAATGGGACCTGATGGCATACATCTCAGGGTACTTAAGGAGCTAAAGGTGGAACTAGTAGAGCCATTGCAGAACTGTTTAGTGAGTCTCTGAGCACAGGAGGTCCCAGAAGACTGGAGAAGGGCTCATGTGATCCCGCTCCACAAGAGTGGTAGCAGGGAGAAGGTGGGAACTACAGACCAGTCAGTCTTACCTCAGTAGTGGGCAAGATTATGGAGGCACTCCTTAAGGAAAGGATAGTGCAACACCTGGAATCCATAGGGGCACAGGATCCGAGACAGCATGGGTTTACAAAAGGAAGGTCCTGTCAAACTAATCTCATAGATTTCTTTGATTGGGTAACCAGAGTGGTGGACCAAGGGGGAGCAGTTGATGTTACCCACCTTGACTTCAGCAAAGCTTTTGACACTGTTCCACATAGAAGATTGATAAATAAGCTGGGTAGGCTCGGGGTGGGTCAGAAGTTGGTCAACTGGGTGGCAAACTGGTTGATGGGCAGAAAACAGAGAGTGGTGGTAAATGGTATACAGTCAGAAAAGATGCAAGTCACAAGTGGGGTACCTCAGGGATCAGTCCTGGGGCCAGTCCTCTTCAACATCTTCATTAGTGACCTTGCAGATGGACTAGAGGGTAATGCTTGTCTGTTTGCAGATGACACCAAGATCTGCAAAGAATAGATGATCCAGATGGGGTGGGCAGAATGAGAAGAAATCTGGATAAACTAGCAAAATGGTCAGAAGAGTGGCAACTGGGATTTAATGCAAAGAAGTGCAAGATCATGCACATAGGAAAGAGAAACCCTGAAGCCACCTATAGGCTGGGAGGGGAGTTGCTAGCAGTCACAAAGGAAGAAAGAGACTTGGGCATCATCATCACTGATGACCTGAAATCATCCAAGCAGACCTCTAAAGCAGTAGGTAAGACTAGCGGGTGTTAGGGTGTATTAGTAGGGGTATCACAAGTCGTAAGAGGGAGGTAATAATCCCTCTTTACAAGACACTGGTTAGGCCCCATCTGGAGTACTGCGTGCAGTACTGGAGGCCACACCTTCACAAGGACATTAACCAAATTGAGGCAGTCCAGAGAAGGGCAACCAAATGGTGCAGGGACTGCATCAGAAGACATATGAGGACAGATTAACAGAGCTCAATATGTAAACCCTTGAGCAAAGGAGGGAGAGAGGTGATATGATCGAGGCATTCAAACACCTTAAGGGCATTAACAAGGTGAAAGAGTCTAACATGTTTAAATATAAGAAAAATAGCAGGACAAGAGGACACAGCATGAGATTAGAGGGCAGATTAAGAGGAATGTGAGGAAATTCTTTTTCACAGAAAGAGGTGGTGGATGCATGGCATGGCTTACCACAAGAAGTAGTGGCTATGAATACAGTGCAGGGCTTCAAACAGGCATGGGATAGGCATAAGGGAGCAATAAAAATGACTATGAATAGATAGGCCACTGACAGAGCAAAGGCCGATGGCACATTTATAAGGTAGAAAAAGAAATGGGCAGACTGGATGGGCCTTGCGGTCCTTATCTGCCATCAGCTTCTATGTTTCTATGTTTCTATGTTACCGCTTTACCATTCACCACAGAGCAGGATCGAACACCAGAATGCTGATTTCTTGTCTCGATATGGGGCCCACACTGATGAAACTTGAGGAAATGTGTTGATATGATGTGTTTTTCTTTCTGTGAAGATGTCGAAATGTTTTGCATACGATATACGAGATAGGGGTTTGTATTAAACCCTTGATATTATGTCTCAGGGAATAGATCGGTATCGGAGATATGTTTAGGTTTGTCTGATTATAGATACCGATTGTTTGTATAAGGGTCCCTGAGACGGAGCTTCTGAGAGTGGGTGGGGAGAAGCTTCAATGCTCCTAGGGTTCAGGGAGGGTGTCTGACAACACTATTACTGTTGCCTCTTGGTGACGGTGTGTGTAACAGGGAGCCCCCTGTTACATGTTTAAACCCCTGTCATAAATATAAATATGTCAGTGTCAGTGGATCAGTAGGTAGCACACTCACCTCTGAGGCGAGGAGATCAGAGGGCTCTGGGTTCAGTTCCCACATCTGGCACTTGGGTTAATATCCCAGTAATGACACTGTAGTGCAGCATGAGGGGGTGCTGTACTTCTGAGGTGCCGTCTTTCAGATGAGACGTTAAACCAAAGTCCCATCTGCCTGGATCGGTGGTATTTCGGGTGGATGCTAAAGATCCCATGGCACTTATCGAAAAAGAGTAGGGGAATTGTTTATTTGAAAAACCATAACATCAGTTTACAAACATGAGTACAAACCAATGAAACGACAAAAGAAAAAACAAAAAGGTAATTACAAAATTCAAGAAAACAGAAAATCATTCAAAACAGAATGAAAAGCCATAAGCATATGATACAGAAAAAATGTAAACAAACCATAAACCCCAATGAAAATCCCAAAACCAGTACAAGTAACATAAAGCCCAAAAACATGTTTCCAATATTCATGAAATTTGTGAGAAGGCAAAAAACTAAATTCGAAATCCCTGTTTCCTAAGTGCCATTTCAATATGGGTAAGCAGGACTGATGTCAAAGTTTGAGTGTACTGTAAGGAATACTGACAACTTGCCTGCCACATGTAAAACTTTATACACGCAAAAACAATATTTAAGGTACTAGGATGATACTGAGATAAAAACCCAGAGTAATCTCCAAGTACCATGCTTTCATAAGAAACATGTCTAGTAAGACCCCAACCCCATTTAGAGATTAAATCCTCCCAAAAAAGTTTAGCATAAATACAGGAAATAAAGAAATGCTCCATAGTTTCCTCAAGACCAGCACACTCAGGCTGAATACATTGTCTTTCGGTCAGTGCTTTGTGTTTTAAATTACCCTTGACCCCTAACCTCCCGTGACAACTAAGCCAAACCACATCCCACTTCCTAGAATGTATTGTTTTATAAGTAAGGACTTTTGTGGCCAAATGGGTTTTCGAAGGGAAACATTTTGGAAAATCAACATAAACCAAAAAATTTCTGTCCATAATATTTAAATACAGAGCCTTCAGGGGAAGCCTGTGAACCAAAGCCTGAGTAATTTTCCATGTCCTAAGTGTAGTAGCCACTAGATAAATAAAAAAGGAGCACCAGAATTCACCTTAATAATTGGGGACTCATCTACCCATTTTAACAAAACATTCTTAACTAAATAAAAAGTCAAAAAATCCCAGGGATGTGACAAATACTGATCTGGTTCTTTAAAGGTTGATTTAACAAAAAAAAGAGAAATAAAATACCAGGGGGTTGATCATAAAGAGCCCCCCCCCCCCATTGATTCTTAAATAAGTAAAATCTCTCTTTACAGGGTTTAAATGACTCCCCCAAAGCATCTGGAAACAAATTCTGAACAACCTAGTCTCATTAATTTTAGGCAATGGAAAAATAGAACTAAAATATAAAAATAATGGGAGAATGATTTTTTTTATAATCATGACCCTCTTTTGTTTGGAAAATGACCAGGTTTTCCACAATTGTATCTTATGTTCCCCCAATTCAATCTGAGTTCTCCAATTAAGATCTGCCAAGTCCCCATTCCCAAAAAAACACTCCAAAACTTTAATAGGCATAGTAGTAATGGCGATCTGCCCAATGGTAGAAGCAAATGACCCTTCTCCCAGAAAAATCCCCAAACTTTTCCCAGGATTGATTTCAGTACCCACTATAGCACCAGAATGCTCCATAATGTCAAGGGCAACAAGCCCTGAACTTTTGTTTTATAAAAGAAGACACATATCATCTGCATAAACAGCCAGTAGTTGGGGGTGGAATCCCAACAGAAGGAGTGAGACTCAAAATATCAGGTTGATGCAGAATTTCCCTAATTAAAGGATCCAAAACAAAAGTGTACAGCAGGGGGCTGATGGGGCATCCCTGTTGCACATCTCTGTGAAACCCTAGACTATTCCCAATCAATCCATTCACCATAGGGTAGATTACTGCATGTTTGTATAAAGTTTGAATCCAAGACCTGAACTTCAGGGAAAATCCATATTGTTGCAGAACCTGGAACAAAAAATCATGGGATACCCTGTCAAAAGTTTTAGCCTGGTCCATTGATAATAAATATCCTGAAAGCTTCTTCATCCAGCTACATTCACAGACATTCCTTGAAAGTGTCAGATTTTGTTGTACATTCCTGCCTAGAATAGAGCAGGTCTGTACTGGGTGAATTAAAAGGGGAGCTACTTTTTGGCGTCTATGACATAAGATGGCTGAAAGAATTTTACAATCGGTATTCAATAAACTAATCAGTCTCCAATCATCAATATACTGTTTTATCCCTTTCTTACATAAAAAAATTGTCAAGGCAGTAGAAAAGTATGTAGGCATAAGTCCTGTGTCTAGAATTTCATTATAAACATGAGCAAAGATGTCACTAAGGTCATTCAGTAAAAATTTGTAGAATTCAGTAATCAGGCCATCTGGTCCAGGTGAAATTCCCATCTTCAAACGAGAATTTCTGACCTAACCTCCTCCATAGTAATAGATAGTTCCAACTCCTGTGACTGCTGAGGAGTTAGGATGGGGGAAAGAAAGTAAAGAGATCAGTCCATCGGACTGTAAGGTGAAAGGCCAGACCATATTGGTCCTGCAAAGTGCCCCGAACAATGTCTAGCATTTCAACATCAGAAACTTTCAGATTGCCATTCATATCCAATAGACCATCCATCAGCTTTCTGTCCAACACTTATTTACATGCTGAATACGGATCTAAAACAGATGTTTTCTTTAAACCATAAGTCATCTCGTCATGCAAATGACAAGCCCTACCATACTGAAACTGCTTCATCTGTGATTTTATATGAGATATCTGTTCCTGAACGCCTACATCTGAGGCAGTAGGAAAAGACACCAATTTATAAAAATGATCCCTGTAATCTAGGTATGCAATATAATCCTCAGCCAGGGTTTTCTTGTTAAAACTAAAAGAGGAGCACCTAATCTCCACTTTAGTGTCCATCCACCATGCAACCCAAGAGTCATATATCCCCGCAATCGACTTCTGGCATCGATGGACCTCTAACAGGGCAGTCTGAAATTTTACTTGGGTCAACAGAGTAGGACTAAGTTTCCATCTAGAGGGCACTGCAGGAAATCAGGAAGGTAAACGAGAAAGATTAAAACAACAGTTCAAAACTAAATGATCGGAAAATTCACAAGGAGACAAAGAAAAAAATAACTGGGAGTAAATTTTTTGAAGCAAAAAAAAAATCAATCCTAGTAGCATAGCTACTCCTTCTATAAGTAGACCCTTGATGATGCAAGACCCTATAAGTGTCATGTAACAAAGTTTTAGTAATGATATAATGTAGAGCATGTGAATCACAATACATTTTTTTCTTTACCTGGTCTCTAATTTTTAAATCCAAACTGCAATTGAAGTCCCCTTCCCCCAATATAATGTACCTTGGTGTAAACAGGTACGGTTCAATCTCATGAAACAGTTCAATTCTGGCAGACTGGACTTGTGGGGCATAAATATTAAATAAACACAAAGAACACCCCTGAAAATTACAGTCCAAAAGTAAAGGCCCTTCCATTAGCAATGTCCACCAGTCTAAGCACTTGGACCTGCGCATGACAAACAAGAATCCCAATCCCATCAGCAGAATCAGCTCCAAAAGACCAAAAAGAATGCCAACTTACTCAAAGCTTTTTCATTTGGACTATATCCAGCAAAGAAGTGAACCTAGTTTCCTGTAACATAATGATATGCAAAAGATTTGCAAAAATGTAAAAAACCCAACCGCTTTTTGGAATTCTTAATGCTACAGGTGTTAAGGGAAACTAGTTTCAAGGAAGCCAGAAATTAATTTTAAGGTTTATCTTTTTTTCTTTTACGAACAGTTTTTTTCTTAACTTCTAATAATTTGGACCCTCCCTCGTCCTCACACTTCATTTTGGAAGCAGCTCCTGACCTGATAGAGACATCAGACCCGGAGTCTCCGTCCTGCACTTGTAACACCTGAAAGGTGTTCTGTAGAGGAACGTCAACGGTCTGATTTAGTTTTCTGGCAATAGCCCTAGTAACCCTCTTTGGGTGAGGTATCTGAAACTCAGAAGTGGGGGGAGGGCATCGAAACCACCTCAGGCTGCTCTGCCCCTGTATCTGCATCAGACTGCATAGAAGTAGAATCATCAAGGTGAGGATCAGGGTTTGAACTCTGAGGCCCAGAAGAACCAGGGGCGTCCATGGGGGGGAGGCCTGCCTCAGGTATGCCTTCCTCCTCAGGTCAGGGCCTAAATCTATCTTGAGCCTGTGAAATCAAAGTTTCCTTATCCAGACCCCCTTGTTTGTTCCACCCTGCCCAAGGACACTGGTGATAAGTGTGTCCTTGTTCATCACAAAGGCTACATCGAAAAACATTATGACATGTCCTACTATCATGATCCAGTGCCCCACACAATGCACATTTAATTTTGTCACAGGCACTACTTAAATGTCTTTTACTATAGCACTTATAACAGGCTTTAGGCTGCCCTGGATAGAAACAGACCCTTCTGTCTTTCCTCAGAAAAAAACTATTCGGGATATGTTGATCCTCATACCCCACAGTGTGCAATTTGGTTTTAAATTTCCAACTCCCTGTCCAAATCCCCTCTCCATTAATAATGGGTTACAGAGGACCTAACACAGTACATTTACTCTCTAACCAAAAAAGAATATCCCCCACATTGACCCCTTCATTGCGAAACATGATATGAACAGTTTTGAAAAGAGGTTTTGTAATGGGTATAGCCCAAAAGGGTGTCCATAGAGGTGTGGTTTTCAAAGTCTCATACTTTAACCAGAATTTATCAAGTACAGCAAAGGTTTTAAAGCTGACATCAAAAGTGTCCTCTCCCCTTATATTAATAAGAGCATAAATGTCTGATGCCTGAAAATTCATGGAGTTTTTCAGAAGCCTCCAAACAACATAGAATCTATCAGAGTGTTTCTGAAGAACCCCTCTATGTCGTAAATGCACTGTGTTACATCTGGGAGCTTGTTCAAGCTTATTTTGTTTAAATAAATCTGAAAAACACGGTCTGTTCCTAAAATGTTCTCTGGGAGGAGGGGGGGGGGGAGTGTGAGGAGGTTCATGCCCAGCCCCTATCTCAGCACCCTCAGTAAATGTGTTGTGTGAATCAAAATATTCACCTTGATCTAGTGTAGTCTGAGCCGTCAGTTTCTCTCACAGAGTGGGGGCCCTCTGAATATGCAGCGACTCCTGTGAAAAAGAAACCCAGGTCGAATCTGGAATCCAATGTCCATCTTGCAACATCCTGCCAGCATCAGCCAAGGCGGTCTCCTTGCTCAACTCTGAGGTGGGAAAGGCCACGTCAGCAACACCATGCTTCCGCATTCCTTTGTGAAAAGCATCAGCCGCCTGACTCAGCCATGTAGCCTGAGCAGTACTCAGCAATTGACAGTCAGCTGAGTCAGACTGAGTAGCTGCAGCAAATGAAGCAGAGTCTCCGCTACAGCCTGGAACAGCCTCAGGAAATAAATCTTGGTCTGCAGTAACAGGTAGCACTTCTGAAACCATTGCTGAGATTGTTTTAATGACAGTCACTCCCGCTGCACTGTTTACACTGTGCAAATCACCGCCAAGCTCCTGAGGCATGTCACACTCACTAACAGGGTCCCGAGGCATAACCAACTCGGGCAATAGACAGAAATCCTCTGGTCTCTCATTCACCAGAATGTCCTTCTCTCCCAAAGTCTGAGCAAAGTCTGCCATTCTGCAGACAGATGCCAGCAGCTCCCCCTACTGTCAGCAACACAGTAGGGGAATTTCACTGGTGTCCTGGCCAAATTTCTCCCATTCACTAAACAAAATACCACCAACAGCTTAATCTGGTTCAGCTTCAGTTGCTTACCATCTGTATCCTCCCTTCCCCAGTCGTCCCTGAAAAAGGGACTTCTAGGCCCAGTGGGCTTACTGGGTCAACAAAATTCAATAAATGAATAAATAAATGTGCAATACCCCCCTTTTTCCTTTCACTCTTTCCTTTCCTCTTATTTTTCTGCCTTTTCTTTACATTATTGTCAGGGTGGCCAACTTGGCAATCTCCAAAAACCCTTTGCTGTTCCTTATTCTCTTGACCCCCTTTTTATGCACACAGTGTAACCCCTAGATGGCGCTATCCCAGGGGCTACTACCCCTGCCTGATTTGCCACTAACAGGTTGAGGGGCCTGGATCCAATGGCGGGTGCCTCCACCCAGAGGTCAGGGTTTGCAATAGTTAAACTAACTTGGTCACAGCCCTCTGGGACACTGCAACCCCTTTCTTCCCACTAGTGGCCCACACAATATATCAGAATTACCTTCACAGTATACACTTACCCCAGGTCTGGTTCGCACTGGGACCTCCGTGAAATGAGATACAGTGCAACAATCACAGTACAGTACTTTAACATAGACAAATACCTCAGGCAGTATAACTTTGCTGAAACAAGCAGCTCTGATTTATTTAGGGGGATATAACAAGGACAGGGGAAATCAGGTTAATTAGCTTATCACTCTAATAATCTACCTATGGCTCTGTGCAGAGCCTATCCCTATCAGTTACTGTCCCTGGTACCCAAGCCCTAGTGGCTAGTCCAAACCGTGGCAGCTGGTAGGGCCCTTTCACACAGAGAAAAGGAGAATTAAACAGTCAGCAGTACAGTAATTCCATTTGGATTTAATGTGGCAATTCAACAGGAGCGACCCTGAATTAGTACTCACGACCTCCAAATAAGATAGGGTCCTTCAATGTCAGCAGGGCTCACTTGAGGTACAAAACCTCTTCACACATCCATATAAAAAAGCACTATACCAGGCAGGCTGCATCTGTATCCCGATCGCAATTACTGCACAATACCGGGAGAACACGCAGCAGATTCAGTTCCTGACAGACCAAGTGCAATTTTCAGCAATTCCTCCAGTCTTCTACAGGGTGAGCCTGTTTCTACTCTTCAGAGATCCTTTGATTCTTTTCACAGGAGCGATTCAGTCCTAACAAGCTGTTACACAAGCTGCAGACCTGAACTCTGGGCCTTACACACGTTTTGACTAAAACTGCACACTGAAAAGCACAGGGCTCCTTCCTTCTTCACTGCCAAAGCTCAACTCAAACTCCAACCGACAAAACCGGGCACTTCCTTTGAGTTCCTCCCAGTTCTTGACTGGATTGGCTGTCACTCACAATAGACTGCTGCTGTTGGTCCAAAAAGGCACTGAAGTCTAAACTACATCTCCCAGAGTCACTGCCCATACAATCCTCTTGTGGCTGGCTCAGATTATGAGTCCAAGTTCTGATTCGTCCAAGGCACCATTTTAGAGCTAGCTTACCCCACACTGATTGGTCCAGTTCAGCAGTTCAAAACTAGAATGGGGAACTAGCAGACACAGTTCTGACTGCAAAGAAAGCAGGTTAGACAAACTGTAATTTCATTATTACTCTAAATAATTTCTGGCAAACAGTTACACCTTTCAGATAGGTTCCTTTGCACTCTAGTGACTGCAAAAATGAGTGAATTAGCAGCTCGAGTGGTACTCAGAGAAGCACACAGTCCCCATAAAACTAATTATGTCTGCAAGCAGACAGCTCTTAAAGAGACAGTACCAGAGGCTCTGAAAACACTCACTGATAAATGGCTTAAATGCCAAACACCATTCAGGCTTGGAGTATTCAAGCAAGCTCCTGAAGTCTTTTGGGAACCCCCATTTGCAGGGGTTACACCTTCCTGGCCTGGGAAAGCTTGACGTCCGCATCAAGCAAGTACCCATAAGTTTCAACTGCAACCATACACATTTGCATTAGGCTCGCACATGTAATCATCAGTCAATATATCATTTTACCAAGAACACATTTCTGAAACATTGCATACGTCACTCTTTACACAGTATTACATACACATTATACCATAACTCAAGTTATTACCTCTTGTACATGAAACCTGAAGAGGGCCCTTCCTACCAGTTACCTTGGGGCTGGATGGGGCAAGGGCACCATACTAGAAGGCAACACAAGTAACTTGGAGTTAGCACTAATGCTCAGTTTGGGCAATGAGCTCGGGGACACATACACTCCTTTATGGACAACATTGAGAGGCAAGTCCACAGGCCTCCCAAGTGAATCATAACTGAGGTGCACCACAGGCTTTACAGCTCGACCAGTCTTTCTAGGGGAACTGTTATAGTCTCTGCACTCTGAGCCTCATTTTCAGCATTGTCCTCACTTGTCAGGGAGTCTCCATGGGGTAGAGAGCTAGAACTTGGGGCACTTTCAGCTCCAGGAGTTACAGTTTCTGAGTCCACAACATTTGGCTCGCATGGAGAGCTTTCGGACACTGGCAGTGGACTGTCAGGGCACTCAAAATACTCTTCTTGTTCGGTGTATCACCAGTCTGCCCCAATCTATCATTTTCCTCCCTGAAAGCTCAAACAGTTCAACCATGCACAATGATCCCAATTCATCTGATCTGATGCTTTGCACTTCACTTTCTGGGAGCATTGGCTCAGGGCCAAGCTGGGGCTTGGACAGTCCAGAAGGCCCAGCTTCATCTCCAGTATTGACTAGATTGCCCAGAACAAATTGACTCAGTTCGCAAGAAGGATAGTATTCAAAGTCACTCTCACTTTCTTCTGATATGGACTGACAGTCATGCTCAACTGGGACTTGGCAGGGAACACTTTAACTCTGCTTCTGTAGGTGCAGACTTCCTTGGTCTTTTCTTAGCAGCAGCTCTAGTCACTGGTCCAGAGGGCATCTTCTAGGGCTCAGACTCAATTAAGATTTGTCCAATGGGCAGTAAATGATTTCTATGCATTGTTTTACATCTTTGAATTATTCTCAGGCTCTTACTTTGTACACTGGCAGATCATCTAGTTTGCCCATTACAATGTGAGGGAGATGGTGCCATCTGTTAGCAATCTTGTGCTTGCCATGCAGTCCCAGATTTCTTGCAATACCCGATCTCCTCCTGGAGTTCCTGTGCTTTCACCTTTATCATACCTTTCTTTGTTGGCAGATTTCTTTGGCAGCCATGGTTTGAGCCAGTTAGTACATGAGTTAGCTGGGCCTTTAACTTTGCACATACTGTAAATAGTTGTCGGCTTGAACCCCATCAGGAGAGACCCCAAAACACACATCTACTGGTAGTGAGCTTCTCTTCCAAACATCAGAGGGGGAGAATCCAGTGGCATCACTTTTGGTGCAGTTATAAGCATGTACAGGGTGCTAATTTGTTGGCTCCATCTAGGCTTGTCCTTTGGGTGCAGGGTGCCTAGCATATCTAGCAAAGTGCGGTTGAAACGTTCAGGCTGTGGGTCCCCTGGGGTGGTAAGGAGTGGTTCTGGACTTCGCACTCCCACAGAGAAAGCATCTCTTTGATCAGGCGACTCTCAAAGTCTCTCCCTTGATCAGAATGGATTCTTTGTGGAGCCCCATAGTGAACAAAAAGTTTTCTACAAGTACTTTGGCTACAGTGGATGCTTTCTGGTCTTTGGTGGGGAAAGCTTGGGCATATCTCGTGAAATGGTCAGTGACCACCAGCACATTACTGATATTTCTTTGATCTGACTCCAAACTTAGAAAATCAATACAGACCAGCTCCATGGGTGCACCTGGTGGCGATGTTAACAAGGGGCAGCCCTCTGGGGCAAAGATTTCCTCTGTAAGCAGCGACCACAAGTTCGAATGTGTTGCTCCCATCAGCCCCCATCTTAGGCCAATAGAATCTGGATCTCACCAAGTCAAGTGTTCTGTCTATACCAAGGTGCCCCATGTGGTTGTGCAAGGACCTCAGTACTGAGTCTCGAAGGCAGTGGGCAGCACTAGTTGTTGTTTGTCTACTTGTCCCCTCTGTCTACTGTTTCTCTGTATAACAGTTTATTGATCAGTTTCAACTTAGGACCTTCTTTGTATAACAGTGCAGTTCTCAAATCAGTGGAGCGTAATTTGGACACATCTTTTCCTGCATAGAGGGCTTCTAAAGCTGCTTTGATCATGGGATCGAGGATTGAGCCTTGAATACTGTCATTGTCCAGCTGAGGCAGTGCACCAATGTCTATTGCAGAAAAGTGGCAATAAGCGCAGGTATGCAATTCTCAGAGGCTCCAAGCAATCCACCATGCAGTCCACTGCGTCAGTGGACATTGTTCCTCCTGTCAAACTTCCAGCAGAGTGCCCGAATGTCAGGTTCTGCCAATCGGACCCAATCATTCTGGGGAACAGGCCTCGGGAGAGAGCATCAGCATCTATGTGGTTCAGACCTGCTCGGTATTCGAGCATAGTCATATGTAGATAATGCAGAAAGCCACCTATGGCCAGTGGCATCCAACTAGCTGAGGTCTGCACATAGGTCAAAGGATTATTGTCAGTTTTTACTAGTATTTTAGCCCCATACAAGTACTCATGGAATTGGTCAACAATAGCCCACTTCAAAGCTAGGAACTCTAACTTATGTACAGGATAGTTCTTTTCAGATGGGATCAGGCTACTGGCAAAGGCCACTGGTCTCAGGCCATTCTCATGCTCTTGGTACAACACAGCCCCCAACCCTTGCAAGCTAGCATCAGTGTGCGGGACGTAGGTTTTCTTGGATCGGCATAGGCCAGCACTGGAGCATGGGTAAGTTGATATATGATCTCATGAAAAGCAGTCTCACAATCAGGAGTCAAGCAGGACCCCAAATACTTCACTCGGATGAAAATACACTCTTTCAGTCTTGAGGGACGCTGACTTTTGGTATTTTTTGTGGGTTGGGGGATACCCTTGAGTAAGGTTAAGTAAAGGGCGGATCACTCTTGAATAGTCCTTGATGAAGCGCCGATAATAACCACAGAATCCCAGGAATCTTTGCAGTTCTTTTAGATTTTTGGGCTGTGGCCAGGTGGTCAAGGCCTCAACTTTACTTGGGTCGGTCTCTATTCCCTCGGTGGATACTATGTGCCCCACATACTTTACTGATGTTTGAAAGAATTGACACTTATCAATGGACAGTTTAAGGCCAAAGTCCTCCAGTCGGTCCAATACCTTAAATAATCTGCTCTCATGTTCCTCCAGTGAGCTTCCAAACACAATAACATCATCTAGGTATACCAGGCACTCTAGTAAGTTCATGTACCCCACTGCACGCTCCATCAATCGTTGAAAAGTGGCTGGGGCACCTGAAATCCCTTGAGGCATCCTCATGAATTCATAGAAATAGCGGACAGATAAAGGCCGTCTTCTCCACGGTCCTCTGGGGCCATCAGGATCTGGTAGTACCCACTGGAGATCCAGCACAGAGAACCACTTGCTCCCGTTTAGGCAGTCCAAAGCATCCTGAATGCGGGCATTGTGTACTGATCAGGGATAGTCCGCGGTTTAAGGTGCGATAATCCACACACATCCTTACTGTTCCATTCTTTTCCTCACTACCACAATGGGGAAGCATAAGGGCTTCTGGATTCTTGTATTACACCAGCAGCTAACATCTCTTGCAGATGCCGTCTCACATCATCTATGTCAGCAGGTGCCAGGCGTCGAGACCTCTCACGAAATGGTCTTCGTCATGCAGCGGATATTGTGCTCAGCTCCTTGCGCATCCTACATCCCATTCCTTTAAAGAAAACACCTGGTCTCTCTGGGCAAGCTTCTCACTGATCCTCACTTTCCATTCAGCTGGCAGCGGGGAGTCGCGAAATCAAACAAGCAGGCGTTACTCTGTCATTCTTCCTTGAACTCTTGCTGCTGGGTAGCACTGCAGTGTCTGCACAATGCACATTAGCCAGGATGCAACCTCTGTTTACTCGAATGTCTCTTTCAGACACATTATGAACTTGGACCATTACCCTTCTGGCATAAGCATGGGCTCTAGCGGGCAAAATACTAGGCTTGACCAGCAGTCCCTCTGGCAATTTTCCATTGCCTGGTGCATCCAACATTAATATTTTATTCTTAACATCCTTTCTGATACGGACCTCTCCCTGTAAGGTACACTGGGCATTTGGCACCAGGATCAGAGACTCAGGATCCTTCTTCCATACAATTCCGACCGGTTCCTCTGGTTCTGTTTTTCAGCATCTCTCTGTGCCTCATAGGCCTTCTTAATTAAAGCCGGAACTCTTAAAGCTCTACTAGTCTTTGACCCTGTTTTCGTAACACAACTGTGCCAGCCTTCTGAACATATGAGCATTGTTCCAATCAACAAAGGGACACCATCATACAGTCCAGTGGGGGGACACACTAAGGCTAGGGTCTCTACTTGTTCGGCCACTCCAGCCACGGAGGTGGGGAAAGACAGCCAAATTCGGATATACCCGGAATAGGGGTAGGCCTTCTCACTTAACCCCCATACATGCAGTCCTTCTAATGGTTGTAAGGGTACGTCTGACAAATGCTTCTGATACCAATCCTGGAACATAATTGTCACTTGGGAGCCACTGTCTAATACAGCTCTTGTAGACTCTCCATTCACCTTTACAGTGGTCTCCATGGAGGGACCCACTATTCTGGACCAGTCTGGAGAGGCGGTAGTGGGGGCCTGGGCAACTGACCTTGCCACAAAAGGACGTGAATTAGCATTTTTGGTGCCCTCACTGGGATCATGTCGTGCACCTCTTAACCACTGATTTCTTCTCCGAAGCTCTCCTTGTAGCCTATATGTAACTTTGTCAGTGTCTTTTGGGGACTGGCATTCCCTTTTCATGTGCCCATCTTTCCCACAATTATAGCAAAACATACTTTCTGGAGTTTGAGCTGGCTGAGGCGCCACACTGGGAGCCAGGGCGGGGTATTACTAACTGGAAACCTTGTGCCATCTCTGTCTCTGGGCGTGATAAGCATTTGGAGACATCTCATCAGTTTCTCCACTTCCATGGTCAAGGAATCAAGTTCGGAGCTGTTATCAGCAGGAGATACATGGGTGGGTACCCCACCCCATGGCAGATGCAGTCGGATATAGGTCTGGGCCGTGCATTGCAGGCGTGGCCTTCATAAAGGACTGTTTTGAATTCCGGATCTCTCTCAACAGTTCGCCCCATTGTGACATATCTTTTTCCTTGTCAGAGCACTCACTGACTGCCAACCTCTGCCCCTGAACTTCACTTGATGGGTCACCCTCAGTCACTCAGGTCGTAGCCGCAGCTATTGGTGCAGGTTCCTCCCGAGGTCGTCTTTTCTCAACTCCTCGAATTTCTCTCATTAACTCATCATAGGAGGGTGGGGATTCCAGTCGATCTCCCAGGCGAATCTGAAGCAACAGCAGTTCTGAGAAGGGGGCAGACTTAAGGATCCTGTCCAGCCTGGTTCGGTCCAGTTCAATCGCTGGCAAACTACCTTTTCTGAGGCATTCTTGCAACAATTTTTCCAGCCGAGATACATACAGACAACAACTCCCTTGGTACTGTTGTGCATCTCTTACTCTCCACCATAGGTCCTCATCAGAATCTGGGCTCCCATACAATTCTCCAAGGCCTCAAGATAGGCCTGTGCAGTCGCTTCAGGGTTACTGGCCCGTTTAGCATGGATGGTAGCCAGGGCAGGACCTCGGAGCTCTCACTAACCCTCTTTCGCTTTCGCCTTCCGAGCATTGCCATTCTAGCACTTGGGGCAACATAGTCTATCCAGGTCTCCCAGTCATCCTCCCTTGGGGGTGGGAGGTGCCAGAGAAGATCCTCAACCTTCGGTAAGAGTCGTGACTAATGGCAGGTGCAGAAATAGGAGTCTGCATTGGTTCAGCCACCATTACGGGCACTGGAGCAGGAGAGGGTGTTGGGGAGGAACACCCCAGGTGGCAAGAATAGTTTCTTCAAGTCCTCCACAGTTTTCCCTCTCCCAGCAACAATTCAGCAAATTTCTCCTCAAAAGTTTCAGATAGTGGTGGGGCTGATTCCCCCGGTCTTTACTGTCCTTAGTTATCACTCTCCAAGCAGTGAGGGCTCCTCTGGGGTAATGGTCTGTGGCACTTTGGAGCTATCTATGGGATCCTTAAACTCTACTAGGGCCAGGAAAGTGTGGGTGAGCAGATTAGCATGCCGACCCACCACCACAAGGTTTTGTAAACCTTCCACCTTGGAAAGTACTCCTGCACAGTGTCCGTATTGATACCCAGGGGATGTCCAGGATAAGCATAGCATTTGGGGTCGATTCTCCCCCAGTACACCACTCCACCAGCCGGTGCACAGCCACTTCTGTCGGGTACCCATTTTTTTCTTAACAGTGGTTCAGAATATGGCCACTAGAGGACACACAATCCCAGCGGTGAGCCTCCAAGATGTAACCCTAGATGGCGCTATCCCAGGGGCTACTACCCTGCCTGATTTGCCACTAACAGGTTGAGGGCCTGGATCCAATGGCGGTGCCTCCACCCAGAGGTCAGGGTTTGCAATAGTTAAACTAACTTGGTCACAGCCCTCTGGGACACTGCAACCCCTTTCTTCCCACTAGTGGCCCACACAATATATCAGAATTACCTTCACAGTATACACTTACCCCCAGGTCTGGTTCCGGCACTGGGATCTCCTGTGAAATGAGATACAGTGCAACAATCACAGTACAGTACTTTAACATAGACAAATACCTCAGGCAGTATAACTTTGCTGAAACAAGCAGCTCTGATTTATTTAGGGGATATAACAAGGACAGGGGAATCGGTTAATTAAGCTTATCACTCTAATAATCTACCTATGGCTCTGTGCACAGGCCTATCCCTATCAGTTACTGTCCCTGGTACCCAAGCCCTAGTGGCTAGTCAAACCGTGGCAGCTGGTAGGGGCCCTTTCACACAGAGAAAAGGAGAATTAAACAGTCAGCAGTACAGTAATTCCATTTGGATTTAATGTGGCAATTCAACAGGGAGCGACCCTGAATTAGTACTCACACCTCCAAATAAGATAGGGTCCTTCAATGTCAGCAGGGCTCACTTGAGGTACACAAACCTCTTCACACATCCATATAAAAGAAAGCACTAACAAGGCAGGCTGCATCTGTATCCCGATCGAATTACTGCACAATACCGGGAGAACACACAGCAGATTCAGTTCCTGACAGACCGAGTGCAATTTTCAGCAATTCCTCCAGTCTTCTACAGGGTGAGCCTGGTTTCTACTCTTCAGAGATCCTTTGATTCTTTTCACAGGACGGATTCAGTCCTAACAAGCTGTTACACAAGCTGCAGACCTGAACTCTGGGCCTATACACGCTTTTTGACTAAACTGCACACTGAAAAAGCACAGGGCTCCTTCCTTCTTCACTGCCAAAGCTCAACTCAAACTCCAACCGACAAAACCGGGCACTTCCTTGAGTTCCTCCCAGTTCTTGACTGGATTGGCTGTCACTCACAATAGACTGCTGCTGTTGGTCCAAAAAGGCACTGAAGTCTAAACTACATCTCCCAGAGTCACTGCCCATACAATCCTCTTGTGGCTGGCTCAGATTATGAGTCCAAGTTCTGATTCGTCCAAGGCACCATTTTAGAGCTAGCTTACCCACACTGATTGGTCCAGTTCAGCAGTTCAAAACTAGAATGGGAACTAGCAGACACAGTTCTGACTGCAAAGAAAGCAGGTTAGACAAACTGTAATTTCATTATTACTCTAAATAATTTCTGGCAAACAGTTACATCTTTCAGATAGGTTCCCTTTGCACTCCTAGTGACTGCAAAATGAAGTGAATTGGCAGCAGCTCGAGTGGTACTCAGAGAAGCACACAGTCCCCCATACAAACTAATTATGTCTGCAAGCAGACAGCTCTTAAAGAGACAGTACCAGAGGCTCTAAAAACACTCACTGATAAATGGCCTAAATGCCAAACACCATTCAGGCTTGGAGCATTCAAGCAAGCTCCTGGAAGTCTTTTGGGAACCCCCATTTGCAGGGGGGTTACACACAGCATTATGCTCCAATTGCAGAGATAGGAATTGGAGCACAGTGCTATATTTAATAAAGAATCTAATGTCCTTGTAAGGATATAGAAACTGGTACCCCAAATATGGTTTACTTACAGGAGCTTTTGAAGGTCTTGAACTCCTGAGTCACTGCTGTTAAATTTGCTCCAGTGCCAGTGGGAGCACTACTTGCAGGGTGCGACTTGAAACTGCTAATATACAAGCTCCTTAGTGTCTGCTTGTACTCGAGTGGCCCTAAGAAGGCTATAGAAGCCTATAAGGAGTAATTAATGGGGCCTTCAGCTCCAAACAGAAGTATGGTTAATAAACTGGCCCTATTTGCTTGTTCTGAAGCCTGTGATGTCATGGCCTATGGAAACTCCCCAATTATGTAATGTCATGACTTAGGGAAACTCCCAAATTATGTACTGTCACGGGCTATGGAAACTCCCCAATTATGTGATGTCAAACAAGGATAAAAAGGGCTCACCACTAGGGGAATGTTAGATAGTCTAGTCAGTCTAGTGCTGACAGTGTGTAGGTTAAGACCTACAGTTGGGGTGTGTGTGTGTGTGTGTGTATTTCACACAGGTTACGTGAGAAAAGTATTCATTGGACTATCTGGGCTGAAGCAAATCCACAGACTGTGCTGAAGGAAGCAGAGGTCTGAATTTCTTTGTGCTGGACTAATTATTTTACTTTTTTTTCATTTCTGTACATACTTGTATTTTTCTTAAAATAAATTGATTAATGCATTTGTGTGTTTTTTATGCACTTGATCCCTGTTTTGTTGTGTCAGTTATTATCCCACACGTTCACAGGGGACAATAAAGAGAGGACTTGTGAAGACCGCTGAAAAGTGTATTAAGAGTAAATGGGGAAGGAGGCCATGTTGATATTCTAGAGAAGTGACAAGGGCAATAGGGAGGATACAATGGCTTTCAAGATATATAGAAGAACATAAGGAAAAGATGACAAGGAGGTATATAGGGATAAACTAAGGGTGGCAGGGAAGCTAATCAGGAGGCAGAAGGCAGATACGGAGGAGAAGATAGCTAAAATAGCAAAAAGGGGACACTAAAGGTTCTTCAGATACATCACTGAGATTAGGGAAATAAGCAGGGAATAATGAAACTTAAGGGAGAAGGTGGAGATCTCATAGATAGGGACTCAGAAAAAGCAGATGTGCTAAACAAATATTTTTGCTTGGTGTTTATGGTGGAAACAGAGGGTCATGGACTAGTATTGAAGGGAAGAGGCAATGAAGGAGGAGAGGTGGTCAAAAGACTATTCAAGGAGAACAGGGTATTGGATAAATTAGGGAAGTTAAGGGTGGATAAGGCAATAGGTCTGGTTGCCCTGCATCCCAGAGTGCTCTGAGAGCTTAAGGAAGAGTTGTCAGAACCTCTTACAAAGCTGTTCAACCGATCTTTGGACACAGGGAGGGTACCTGGAGATTGGAGAAAGGCAGATGTGGTACAAATTCACAAGAGTGGAGGAAAGGAAGAGCCAAGTAACTATTGCCCAGTCATTCTTACATCAGTGGTAGGAAAGATGATGGAGGCACTCATAAAGGAAAGGCTATGGAATATCTTGTAGAAAACAGACTGCAGGATGACAGGCAGCATGGGTTCACTGAGGGACGGTCATGCCAGATGAATCCTCTCATTGAATTATTTGACTGGGTTACAAGGGTATGTAATCAGGGATGAGTGGTGGAGGTGGCCTACTCTGGATTTCTATAAGGCCTTTGGCACCGTCCCTCCTAGGAGGTTGGTGAGAAAAATGGGAAGTCTAGGGGTAGGGGAAAGAAATAATAAATTAGGTGAAAAGCTGGTTTGGTGACAGAAGTCAAAGGGTGGTGGTAAATGGGGTTCATTCCAGGGAGGAAAGAGTGACAAGTGGAGTACCCCAGAGGTCTGTACTAGGGTCAATACTTTTCAACATTTACATTGGGGATATTGTGGAGGGTCTGAATGATAAAGTGTGTCTGTTTGCAGATGATACAAAGATCTGCAATAGAGTGGATACACTGCAGGGGCATGAGAGAGGACTTGTGAAAGCTGGAGGAGTGGTTGGAGAGTTGGCAACTGAGATTTAATACCAAAAAGTGTAAAATAATGCACATAGGGCATACAAACCCAAAAGCTGTGTACACATTAGGAGGAGGAGATGTTGTGGTTATAGAGCAGGAGACGGATCTGGAGATTATTATTTCAGACAACTTTAAAGTGACCAGCCAGTGCAAAAAAGCAGTTGGAAAGGCAAGCAGTATGATGGCATGCATGGGGGGGTATCACAAGCAGGAGAAGGGAGCTGATAGTGCCCCTATACAGACAAATGGTCCAGCCACACATAAAATATGGGGAGTTCTGGAGACCACACCTATTTAGGGACATTGATAGGATAGAAAGAGTACAGAGAAGGACGACCAAGATGGTACATGGTATGTATCAGAGGACATATGAGGAGAGGATGGAGGAGCTTGACCTATATCCACTGGAAAGCAGGAGAGAGAGAGAGGGGGGATATGATTGAAATGTTTAAATACCTGAAGGGAATTAACAAGGTGAGGGAAGGGAGTATCTTCAAGAGGAAGTACAGTCCAAGAACTAGGGGGCACAGCTTGAAATTGGAGGGAGGTAAATTCAGAGGGAATAAGAGAGGGCACTACTTCACTGAGAGGGTGGCAGGTCCCTGGAATAAGTTACTGGAGTGCGTGGTTGAGGCATCACTCATGGGGGGATTCAGAATTGCATAAAGTAAATACATGGGTTTAAACAAGAGAGGGAGGGATAGATACCCTGAAGGGAAAAAGGTGTCTGAGATCAAGGGGGGGGGGGATACATTTAAGGGAGGCATAATCAGGTAGCATCAATGCTACCTAGGGGGAGGAAACAAGGGCAGACTAGATGGGCCAATGGGGTCCTTTTCTGCTGACAAACCTCTATGATTCTATGATTCTATGAACATGCACTACACAAACATCCATTTGGCCATGTAGGTGGCTTTCTGCACATGTGGTGCATTCTGCTGCACTCTAGAAATTCAGACTAAAGAGCGTGTGCTGTGAAAGCTGACTCTGTGCACTAAGGCAAAAGGTATGGCAGGGGGTGCATCCAGTTTCTAAATGCCAGAACAGATTTTGTGGAAGATCCTGAAGAAGTAAAGTGGATGTACTATGGTCTGGGGACATACATCTGTTGGTGGGTGGATGTGAGTGGTATTAACCTTTTGCTGCAGGAGCTGGCATAAGAAAATGTAGGGGATGATAGTTTTCCTTTCCTCATTTTGCCTTTGCTGGACAATGTGATCTGTATTCTTTTTTTTTAATTAATAAATAAATGGCATGGCTGACCAGTAGCATAGTGGCAGTGGCACCTATTTAATACCATGCTGGAAACCTGGGCTCATGTTACAAGTTTATGATACTGATTAAGTAGAGTGGAAAGAGGTCAAAGAGTTTTGCAGGATGATCTTCTTCAGGGTAGGAGAGCAGTGACTACCTCTGCAACACCACTACCTGGATCACTAGAGGTGGTAATGCAACTAGTAACTCTTTTGGTGGGTAGGGCTACATGTACAATGCATTAAGTTTCCCAATGCACATGTGCACCATTTTTAGCTGTGCCAAATGTGGAATTCCTCCAGTGAAATTGTCCGGTAGGTCCCCACCTCCCCCTCCAAGGAAGACACACACACACACACACACACACACACACACACACACACACACACACACACAGATCTTAGAGGACATGGCCGCAGCCATGTGTTTATTTAACATCAAATAGTAATAGTAATCATTATTATTACTCCTTTATTCATACTTCTTTATTATTAATATTCTATTAATCTTATTGCCATTGAGCAGTGTGCGCTGCCGGGAGAATGCACCATACCTCAGGCACCCACACCACCCATCAACCTGGGAAATCCCTTATGGAGCGTGCTGAAGTATCCCCCAGCGGTAGCAAGATAGGTCACATGGCCAAGGTTCTGGTGGCTGCCCCCCATCTGGCACTGCCAATCTTGCAGTATGCACTGCTGAGGTTGGACCTAGACCCCCCCATGTGGGTACAGGTCTTGTGATCCACCATTCTCACTTGAACCAGGGGCCTTGAAACCTTTGGGAGAACTGGCATTGTCCCCTTTATTCTCGCCACCTTCCTCATGTGCTCCTCCCGTGCTGCTACCTGACTGCGACAGTTTACAACACCATTAACATACTACTGAACACATATGTATCCTACCACATTCTCTACTCTTGTACGCAACTGTTCAATTTAAATTGATTTAGCTATTTGTATGCCATCTGCATACGAACCCTTATACCTACTACCTATTTTTGGTTAACTCAAAACCTACCATATTATTTTATATATTTCTTTTTATTATACATGTATATAAAATTGTTCAACCCTAGTACAGCATTGTCTCTAATCACACTAACTAACCATTGTACTAGGGTCTTGCATACCTTTACAGCTTGTGTATCATTACGCAGTACAAAAATGCCATGTATAACTGTAACCTGTCAAATATCTGTATGTACTCTGCAACCTTTTGCCCGTCTGTATTTCTCTATGTAATGTCATTCTGGGTCGCCCCTGAAAAAGGGGCCTTCGGGGCTCAGTGGGCCTACCCGGTCTTCAAAATTTAATAAATAAAATAAATAAATATGCCATTCCTGATACTAATTCATAACATCCCTTTGGATGAGGTGAAAAACCAGAGAAAACCCCAATAGGGGAAAACTGGGAAAAGTCACTCTCCAACCCCTAATGCGGTCACCCAAAGTGGATCAAAGAGGGGCCCCTCTCTCTCCTACCCCTTTTACCCCTATTCGCAAGGGCTGGGAAGGTGTGTGTTTCAGTTGTCAGAGGAGACAGAGGATGGAACCCGGGCAGCAATCCAAGATATCCTACTGACTCCTCCCCACCCAAACCCCCCATTTCCAAGGGGCATGGTGATACCTCTTCCCCTTGGGTGTCTCCAGGGCCTGCTGTCCACTCCCAGAGGTAGGCATCCCACTACTTTAACTCAGTCAGGAAGGGGAGAGGCCCCAGACAAGTGGCTGGCTACTTCAGTGCTTGGGCATCCTCTTTATTGTCCTGTATGCCCCCATCCCCCCTTTCAAGGAAGACACACACACAGATCTTGAAGAAAATGGCCGCAGTCATGCATTTATTTAACATCAAATATTAATATTAATCTTTATTGTTATCTCTTTATTCATACTTCTTTAATATTAATATTCTATTAATCTTATTGCCATTGAGCAGAGTGCGCTGCCAGGAGGATGCGCCATACCTCAGGCACCCACATCGCCCGTCAACCTGGGAAATCCCTTATGGTGCATGCTGAAGTATCCCCTAGAGGTAGCAAGATAGGTCATATGGCCAAGGTTCTGGTGGATGCCTCCTGTCTGGCATCACCAATCTTGTAGTATGCACTGCTGAGGTTGGACCTAGACCCCCCCATGTGGGTACAGGTCTTGTGATCCACCATCCTCACACAGACCAGAGGCCACCAAACCTTCAGGAGAACTGTCATCGTCCGCTTTATTCCTGCTACCTTCCTCATGCTCTCCTTCTGTGCCGCTACAGGCCAGACCAGGTCTGATCCCCCAAGCTGCTAGCACAATACTACCCTCCAAGATCCTCCAAAAATGTTCTGAAAAGCTATCCACACCTTCCTCCTGCACTTGTCCCTCCTCACCCATCACCAGACCCCGGTGGGTAATGTAAATCTTATCATGTCTCACTATTGCACCCCCCAAGGAGTCCATAAAAACTCTCATCTCCATGTTAATCCTCATGCAGGCTCTATTCAACACAGTGCCTCTCCTTGTGGCTAATGCTCCCTCATCAAGATGTGAGACCAGATAAGAATTGTATGGGGCCACCAAGCCTTAATGGAATGTAAATCGTCCATCATCACCCACAGCAGATTCACTGTCTTCCTGTGGCCCAAGTCTTCACCACCCAAGTGAATCAATAAAATGTCCAGTGTCTTCCACCGGCCATCCTCTACTCGCAACTTTGGAAGCAACCCCTACCAATGCATAATCTTGACCCCCAGCCACCTGATTTGAGCTGTGTGTTGTGGCAATGACAGGTTGCTCCCCCTGGCTGGCCAGTTGCTCTCTTCATTGCCCACCAAATGAAGGAGTGTCCACATATCCATATGCTCACAGTGTCATCCCTGGGGTCTGCAAGAGACAAGAAAACATTTCTGCAAGTTTGGCCGTACATAGTGCAAGAATGCCTGGCACCTCCAACTTCCTAGGGCTTGAATCTCTGAATCAGATAGGCCCAAATTCCTGGCATTCATTGCGGCTTCTATCCGGAAGGAATGGGTACCATATTCACTGACATTCAGCCCCACCTGCTGAATTACCTTCCTTAGTATGAACCTGAATTGATACTGTATGATGTCACTGGCCTACCCTCCTGGTGATGAAAGAGGGCTTCCCCTAACTCAGGGCAGGATGCCCAGTAGTCAGCGATCATATGTCCCACACTGCCAATCAGATCCCACCGGTGCCTTAACCTTATACCGATACCTCATCCTGCGCTAACAGGCCCAGGGTGCCCTTACCAACTGTGGCCTGCTTCAGCTCTGACACTCTAAATGCCCCACAAAAAGCCACCAAAAACAATGTTTTGAACAATCAGACTTCGTATTCATTCCAGCAGACCACGTGCAGTACCCCGCAAATGTTGACCAGAATCACTGAGGTAATGGGCCGCCTCACATCCAGAGGGTTAGATACTTCCCTTCACCAGTCCTCTAGTAGTTTCTGTGCCTTAAAGGTCCTTATGTTATCTGCCATCCCCATGGCCTTAGCTAACCACAACAAACCATCAAGATGCCATCCCATCACCCCTGGTGAACATCCCACTTTTCTGCCAGCCATGATTTATCTGCACAATTGGTCCGCCCACCCTACAGCCTCCTGTGTGGCGATATAATGTTCCACCCCCCTGCAATACGTCTCTTTGGTTCTGGGCACAATGGAATTACCTATGCATCTCCAAGTCTCTTGGACACCACCTCACAAAGGAAGGGTGGTACCCTTTGTGGCTGTTAGTCTGCTGCTGGTGCCAACTTGAAGAATCTCTGCCACTGTGAATGAGATAAAGCATCAGCAATTCTGTTGTCAGCTCCTGGCACATGCACCACCTTAAAAGTAATATTAAACAGTATGCATTTTAAAACAAAAACTCTCATTAAATCCCTCAATGGGCCCATTGGACCCAGCTGTTGATTGCTAGTATGCACCATGCCCATGTTGTCCGACCTGAAGTGTACTATCCTGTCCTTCAATCTAGGACCCCAGGTGCAAAAAGCCACCACCACAGGAAAAAACTCCAGCAGTGTGATCTGCTTGCCTAGTCCTGCTGCCAGCCACCCTGCTGACCATTGCCCTGCACACCATTCCCCCAGGAAATAGGCTTCAAATCCCAGCACTCCAGCCACATCAGTATACAGCTCTAAGGGTTCTCCAGCCCAGAGAGCTTGCTACATGGTCATTCCATTAAAATGGTCCAAAAATACCTGCCAAACCTGTAAATCTTCCCAGAACTGTTCCGTGACCCATATCCTGTGATGTGATTTATTGCATCCTATGTCCCTCTTTGCCAATCAGCGCTTAAACGTCTGACTTACTGGGATGACCCGGCATGCAAAGTTGAGATGTCCTACCTACTGTTGCAGCTCTCAGAGTGTGAACTTCTTCATCCCTTAAATCCTATGCAAGAGATCCCGCAGTGTCTCCAGCTTGTCCTGTGGCAACCAACATAGCCTATACTCAGAATCAATTTCGATGACCAAGAAGGTGGGTACCATCCCTGGGGACTCTGATTTATCAACCGCCAAATGCACCCCAAAATCACTGCACACCTGTTCAAAGGCCACAACAGTTCACCCTCAAAATGGAGAGCCTGCCACACCCACAAATAAACCATCATCGAGGGAGTGCATTATGGCTTCGCTGCCTGCTACCTGTGCTGTAACCCGATGCAGGAAGGGCTAAACAGCTCAAATACTGCCCAGGCTACTGCACAGCCCATAGGCATGCAATTTTCCATGTAGTAGTTGCCGTCAAACTTCATGCTCAACAGCACTTTGTCTTCGTGATGGACTGGGAGCAGATGAAAGGCTGACTCGATGTCCACTTTTGCCATGAGTGCCCTAGGGCCTGCTGACTGGACCACCACAATGGCTCTGTTGAAGAACTGGTAATGCACTGATGTGTGCAGAGAATAACTATGATCATTCACCAAGTCCTCCTCTGGGTTAGACAGGTGGTTAATCATCCGAAATTCCCCTGGGGTCTTCTTGGGCATTAAGCCAATAGGTGAAACCAGTAAATTCCCCCACAGAGGCCTAGTGAAATGTCTGCTCACTCGCCCCAGCCTCCTCTCTTTCTCCAGTTTGTCCTGGATGACTTGTGGCTGATCCCTGGCAGACTTCAGGCTATCCACCTTGTATGCCCATATCCTGAAATCCTATGAGAATCCGCTTTTCAACAAGTCAGTGGCTGCCCTGTTTGGGTACTGGTCGAGCCATGGCTTAATCCTTCTTATCCATACCGGGGTTGGGAGACTTCCCACCCTGGGACTTTGTAAACTTACCTCTCACTCCCTGCCCACTCCCTTTTCCCCCTCGTGCTGAAGAGCACTGAAGAAAGGGATGCTGCTTCCCGCAGGCCATGCACACATGCTTGAACCTGTAGCTGGTGCGCGTGCGCACAGATTGATTATAAGCATAGCACAATTGCTGGGTCATGACCTCTGTGGTGCTCTGCACTGGCACCTTCATTGGAAGCCCGCTATCTGTGTGCTGCACTCCTCCTCCTTGCATGACATCCACCAACAGTGGCATGTCTAACTTTCCCCAGCCCAATGCTGTGTCCACTTGGCACCTGTGATGAAATTCTTGATCATAGTCTAGACAGGCCGTACCGCCTTTCTTCCTATGCATCAAGGAAATTCAGTGCATCGCAAGGGGGAACAGCTAATATTTTTCAAATCAAACTACCTCTTGCTGGGAGCTGCAATACTGAACATAGGATTTGCAAGAAAGCGAGTTGTGCTCTCAACAGAGGGAGGTGAATCTTACAATTGTCTTTGGTTTGTAGCAGATATGCTGCAGGTGGAGGCTACTTCTAACTGAAAGGTGAAATAAGGAACTTAGAATTATCAGGAAAAGACAGTCTTGTTACAATTCTTAAGATTTTCAGTGCAGGAAGAGTTTAAACCCTGGGCTAAACATTTGTCACAAATCCTGAAATAAGTGCAGGTACAGGTTGTGTTTTTGACCCAGACAGTAAACTGTTTTTTGCATTTATCTTTGTGTGCCTTAAAAGGAAATTCCAGACTTTCTCAGGAAGTGATTACATTATAGATACTTATTAGCCAATAGCTTTGGTAACAGACCTGAGAACAATAGTATTATAAGCAAGTGTTTTATAGCAAACTCATCAGAACAGCTAATATTTTTCAAATCAAACTACCTCTTGCTGGGAGCTGCAATACTGAACATAGGATTTGCAAGAAAGCGAGTTGTGCTCACAACAGAGGGAGGTGAACCTTACAATTGTCTTTGGTTTGTAGCAGATATTCTGCAGGTGGAGGCTACTTCTAACTGAAAGGTGAAATAAGGAACTTAGAATTATCAGGAAAAGACAGTCTTGTTACAATTCTTAAGATTTTCAGTGCAGGAAGAGTTTAAAGCACAGCTGACTTATTTTAGGGCTGACTGCTTTCAGGCACAAAACACCAGGCTGTTTTGGGGCTGGAGGTTTACCTGTGTCTGACTTGGATGTCTGGATTTTCTCTGTTTGATTAGCAGGGATTTTCTGTCAAATTGTTGTGTATGGTATCTTGCTGACAGGAAGCCACTCCCATGGAGCGGTGGGTCAGGGCTCTTAGCTGATTGTTTTGTGAGGGCACAGTTTAGGCCCAACCTTCCCACACCTCACCCACCCTCCCTGAAATAGTTCCTTTATACCTGGGGTTCTGACATCATTTCCTCAAGAGTGCAAGGTGCATATCAATGTCATATCCTCTCTAGCGCACAGCACTGAAAATATAAGCATACACATTGTATAATATATATATATATATTTCTATATAACAAGCCAATCACACACACAAACACACACACACACACAAAAAAAAGTACATAATCATGTGTGGAGTAGTGCAAAGTAATGGCTGTGGGGCAGCAGTCTTCTGGGAGTCTTTCTGGAGGCTGAGATGCTGCTCTAGTTGCAGGCAACTCTCTGCCCTGAGGGAGGAAGTTGCCCATCTTCAGGCCACACTGGACAGCAGTAAGGGAACCTTCCCCCAGGCCAGACTGGATGGTAGGAAGGGAACCTCCTCCATCCAGGGAGCACCAGAGCCACCACCACTACCTCAGAGGTTGCAAAGAAAGCACAGCAGTTGAACCACAGTGGGCTCAGGGAGGGTGAGGATGGTGGAACAGAGGCACACCCAGTCAGTTGTTCCACTCCACAATACAAACACCATTCTGGGGGGGCACAGCTCCCCTATGGATGCACCCACAGAGGAGATTAAGGTGGCTGAGCACACCTGTCACAAGGGAGGCCCACAGGAAGGAGGCAGAGGACACCACAAGGAAAGGAAGCAGCTCCTGGTGGGGGACTCAATTATTAGGGGGATAGAACTGGGGGGAGCAGGGAAAACTGAAGTAAGGTGCCTGCCTGATGCCATGGCTTGGAGGGACAGGAAGCGCATCCTCAGGATCACAAGAACAGCTGCATGGGAGTCTGAGCTGGACGTCATTGTCCACCTAGGGACAAATGACTTGGCTCAACATGAGTTTGAGCAGTTCAGAAGGACTTTGTAGAACTGGGGGCCTAAGACAAGTAGCACACACAGTATCCTTCTCCAGAGGTGCTGCCTGTCAATGGCATGGGTGAGGCAAGGGTACTTTGCACCATGCAGTTTAATGAATGGTTGAAAAATGGTGTGGAGCACAGGGGTTTGGCTTCATAGGGGACTGGGGTTCCACCTGGAGGGACACCAGCCTATACTGGCAGGATGGTCTGCATCTGTCCAGGAAGGGAACAAGTCTTTTGAGCAATCGGTTTAAAAGCTTCATTGGCAAGCTTTTAAACTAGTCAAGGGGGGAGGCACTGATAAGCAGCAGGAAAATCCCAGCCTCTCCCTACAAAACAGGGTACTAAATGAGAAAAAGACCGAGGTAGAAAGGTCAGTGGGGGATGCTGCAACAGAAGGTAAAGCCATCAAAAAATGGAAAGCAATGAGTACCAATGCCCGTAATCTGAGTAACATGCTTCCTGAATTAGTGGCCTTGATGGAGGAGGAACATCTGGATATCGTGGCAGTCACAGAAACATAGTTTGCACAAAACCATGACTGGGACGTAAACATACCAGGATACACTATCTACAGGAGGGACAGAGAGGGTAAAAGAGGAGGAGGAGGAGGAGTAGCTCTTTACATAAGGGAAGGAATCAAAGCAACAGAACAAAAGGGAAAACAGGTAGGAGAAGAAGCACTGTGGATAAATTTGGAGACCGGCAATGGCACCACAATCCGCACAGGGGTTGTATACAGACCCCCTTCTCAGGGGGAGGAAATGGACAAGGAAATGATAGAAAGTATACTTAGTATGGCAGAAAAAGGGGAGATATTGCTGATGGGCGATCTGAATATGCCAGATGTTAACTGGAGTGCAGTTGCAGCAGCCACTTCAAAGAGTGGGGTTATTCTAGATGCCCTACAAGGGCACGTCTTAGACAACTAGTATTGGAGCCCACTCGAGAGGGAGCAATCTTAGACCTAGTTCTCTCAAATGGAGATGAAGAGAGGATCACAGATGTAGAAGTGGGTAGCCATCTGGGAACTAGCGACCATCAAACAGTATGGTTCACAATAAACACAGCAATAGAGTCAAGCCATACAAAGGCAAAGGTACTGGACTTTAGGAGGGCTGACTTTGCCAAAATTGGTGAGTGCCTAAGGAATGCACTAGCAAATGGGAAGGAAGGAGGGGTGGAAGAACAATGGGGAATAATAAAAACTGCCATCACAGAGGTAACAAGCCGTTGTGTGAAGCAAATAAACAAAACTAAACAATGTAAGAAACCACTATGGTTCTCAAAGGAAGTGGTAGTGAAGGTTCAAGAGAAAAAGAAAGCTTTCAGGAAGTACAAGGAATCACAGAAGGAGCAGGACACAGAACTGTATCAGTTAAAGCAAAAGGAAGCTGGGAAGGCAGTCAGAATAACAAAGGCCCAAACCGAGGAAAAGATAGCCAACTCAGTTAAGAAGGGGATAAAACCTTTATAGGTACATCTGGGAGCGAAGAAAGACCAAGGAGGGAGGGATAGGAGGCTTAATGAAGGGGGGAGGGTGGGCAGAGGGTGACTGTGAAAGCAGAGATACTAAACAAATATTTTTGCTCAGTATTTACAAAGGAAGAGGAGGAGGTACCTAAAACAAACAGTAGAAACACTCTGGATACAGAAGTTGATACCAGCCCATTACAGAAGAAGGGTTCTGAAAGAATTCTTAAAACTGAAGGTGGACAAAGCAATGGGGCCTGATGGGATTCATCCCAGAATTCTAAAAGAACTAAGGGTAGAATTAGTGACACCACTGACTACCCTGTTTAACAAATCATGGAAGGATGGGGTGGTACCCGAGGACTGGAGGAGGGCAGATGTGATTCCCCTTCACAAAAGTGGGAGCAAGGCAGAAGCAGGAAACTACAGACCTGTTAGTTTAACCTCAGTTGTAGGGAAAATGATGGAATCACTTCTGAAGGAAAGAATTGTCGAATATCTAGAGGCCAGAGGGGCACAGGACCCAAGGCAGCATGGATTCACAGCAGGAAGGTCATGCCAGACAAATCTGATAGATTTCTTTGACTGGGTGACCAAAGTAGTAGATCAGGGAGGGGCTGTGGACATGGCCTACCTAGACTTTAGCAAGGCATTTGACACAGTCCCACACAAAAGATTAATATACAAGTTAGCTAGCCAGGGAGTGGGTCCCAAGATGACAGCCTGGGTAAAAAATTGGCTGGAGAATAGGACACAGAGAGTAATAGTAAATGGAGTCCACTCTGAAGAAAGGGGGGTTACTAGTGGGGTACCGCAGGGTTCAGTATTAGGACCGGTCCTCTTCAATGTCTTTATAAGTGACATTGCAGAGGGACTGGAAGGAAAAGTATGTCTCTTTGCAGATGACACAAAGATCTGCAACAAAGTTGATGCACAAGGTGGGGTGGAAAGGATGAAAAGGGACTTGGCAAGGTTAGAGGAATGGTCAAATGTATGGCAGCTTAGTTTCAGTGCTAAGAAGTGCAAGGTAATGCACCTGGGAAACAAAAACCCAGTGGAAGAGTACACAATGGGGGGTGAGATACTAACAACAACAAAAATGGAAAGGGACCTTGGGGTAGTCATATCAGATGACCCAAACGTGGGCAAGCAATGTGAGAGGGAAGCAAGGAGGGCTGTGGGGATACTGGGATGCATAGGGAGAGGCATCACCAGTAGAAAACAGGAAGTTATTATCCCTCTGTATAGACAGCTGGTCAGATCCCATCTGGAGTACTGGCAGTTCTGGAGACCCAGTCTTCAAAGACATAGACAGGATGGAAGCTGTCCAGAGGAGGGCAACTAAATGGTACAGGGTCTGCACCGGAAGACATATGAAGAGAGACTAAGGAGCTTAATATGTATAGCCTCAAGAAAAGAGGAGGAGGGGGACATGATAGAAACTCAAGTACCTCAGGGAATCAACAAAGTCCAAGAGGTAGCATCCTTCAAAAATGTGCAAGAACAAGAGGACACAATTTGAAGAAGATAGAGAAGCGGCTCAGAGGTAATTTAAAGAGTATGTTTTCACAGAGAGGTTGTGGATGCATGGAGCGGCCTTCGGAGGAAGTCGTGGAGTCAAAAACAGTGGTGGAATTCAAGCACGCATGGGACAGTCATAAGGCAATTCTAGGGGGTGGGTGTAGGAAGAAGTAGGCTGCTGGTTAACTAGGATCTGCAGCTTATCCAGTAGGCAGGGAAATGGGCAGACTGGGTGGGCCAAGCGGTCCTTATCTGCCGTCAAATTCTATGTTTCTATATAATTGAGTACTTCTACCTGTTGTTTTTCATCTGCCTGCAATAAGACAGTGGTGTATATGAGAAATGCCACCACCTAATTGTCATACGTGCGTGGAACCTTAACTTTTTTGCGATCCTGGTCATCACCTTTTTCTTTCTTACTCTCTTTGGGCTCCATGGGCCAGTTTAAGAGGGAGAAAATATCTACATACTTCCTATGTTTAATCTGCTGCCTGACATTATCCATCAAATGAGTAGCCACTAGAGTGTTGAGCCCCGCACAAGAGTTCTCCAGCAGACGAGGTGCTGACTTATCCAGTGCCGCACCGTCCTTCCCCACACCACCCCCACCTGATGGACCCGGAACTTACATGTTTTTAATTTCCACTACCAGATCCACCACTACCCCCACTAGCTGCTTCAAGTATTCATCTGTCACTGCCAACAGACTGGCCTCGACCCTAGGCTGCTCACTATCTACCCCTTCATCATAGGAACAGTCCGGAGCCACCGGTGACTCACGACCATCTGTCCCCAAAGTACCAGCCTCTACCAGCCTTTCCGACTCATTGTCGGACTCCTCATCCCTAACTGCCCCCAAAACCTGTCTGACATGACTGACCCCTACCTGCAACCCGTCAGGTTACACCTTACCTTCGACTCAGGGGACCTTTGCTAGCGGTACTGGTTTTCTTCCTCCAACCCTCTTCTTCACTGGGGATGTTGAAGATTCTTCCAGCCTTTTCTAAGCAAGCCTCCATCCATGCCACTCTATTCTTCATATATAAGGCTCAAAGCTTCTCCTCGGCCACTGCCAGCACCTTGTGTGATGAGTTTCTCTTCCTAGACATCATCACCTACAAAGACAACTTAAGGCCCCCCTGACAAGCTTCATTAGTGATAATCATCAGAGTGGTAGCTAGACAGCAGCAGTCCCCCACCTGTTGTCTCCCACCTTAAAAAAGGGAGAAGGAGGGAACAAATAGGGAGGGGGGTTAGGATTGCAACTGCTGAAAGAGGGAGTATTGATCAGCAAGGAGGAGCTGCAGCACACCACCTGGTATACCCAGAGATGAACTTCCCAATCCCGGCATGGTATGCCTCTAGCGTCTCCCTAGAAGCGCATTTTTATTTTCCTGTATATCAATCCATATGTTTTTATTATTATAGTTTTTATTTAAACATCCTTCTTTGTTTTTTTTTTGTTTGTTTTTTAATTACACTGGGCCCCAAGAAAAACCCAGAGCAGCAGAGCCTAAACTGCAGCAGCCGGAGAGCACTAAATGGCTGAAGGAATCTGCCTATGCTGCCACCCCCCCCAAGTGTCAGGAAACTGTATTAAACCACTGCCCTGGCTGAACTAATTCCATAGCCAGCAAGTTGAAAAACCCTTGGGCTGAGCTCATGGTGCCCAGAACCTGAGCAGAACTCTAGTAACCTCAGAGAGGCTGACCACACAGTGTCCTGATGGCCCAACAGACTGGCAGCTCCCATTGGCTGCCACCATCTTGGCTCCCTGCCAGATGCATGAACGCCACACACAAGATGGCCGGTGAACTCACGGCTCTCATGAGATCATGCTCCCCTATGTCCCAGCCTGAGTTTGTGACTGGGCTGCTTATAAAAGCTGTAGCAGGACTGGGAATCTGGATGCAATGAGCACCCGCTAAGCCACAAAACAATGCTGAGGAAAGGGCACCTGGGGCAGAATGGACACTTGCTCCCTTCTGTGGACCTGACTGGATTACCCCATAAGTGCCGCCACACTGCCTGCCTCAGAGGCCGTGCTGAACTCCAACCCCTGTAGGCTATGAGGGCAAGGGAGCACTTCACCAGGAAGAAACCACCAGCGCAACTGCTGCAAAGTAATTAAACATTTTTCCTACTGTGAAGGATCTACGGGCATGAGGGTGAACAAACGGTGAAGCAGCAGCCTGAATGGGGAGGTGCAAATAGCCTTTCCAAAAGGGCCTGGCAGATCACTGCAGAGCTTCCTCGACCCTCCCCCAATCAACGACCGCCACAAGGCAGTAAAAAATGAATTCCCAGCTGGTCGAACAGATCCACAGCCGTGATAGAGGACCGCACGATCCAGCATCTCACCAATAGCCGCAATATGTGTATTCTGTGCCAGTTTGAGCCCTGCGACATTCCTACCAGTCTCCTGGCTTGCTATTCAGTGCCTTTAACCACTAAGCACTACTGACTGTACTCATAGTCAGAGCCCTCTATATGCAATTGGAGGTTGAGGAAAAGAAGCCAAGGGCTGCACAGTCCATTCCTTTAACCTCTAGGGCTATATTCATCTTACCCCCTTACCCCTCGGGCCTCCAGGCCACCTTACCTTGCAAAGGGGCTGCCTGGACTTCTGGCTGTCCCGGTGGTCAGAGGAGACAAAGGATGGGACCCCAGGCAGCAATCCAAGATATCCTACTGGCTCCTCCCCACCACTCAGTCAGGAGGGGAAGGGGCCCTCTTGACATGTGACCAGCTGCTTCAATGCTTGGGCAACCTCTTTATTTGTAAAGAATGGTAATTCCGCTTCTGAAATGTTTTTTGAATTCTGTAGAATTACAAAAAGCATTTCCGTTTCTACCATGGAATAACTTTCCACAGATCACGTAAACTGTGGAATAATTTTCCACAAATTTTGGAAAGGAACGCAATAGTTTATGCAAACTGTGGATAACTAATCCATGACAACCATTTTGCTTTTGATATTACATAATTCTTCTATGGACAGAATATCATAGAAGTCGGCAGAATTTCCTGAAATTCTATGGAAATCTGTTCCATTGAAATTTGGAAATTCTGCACTGCACTAGTGCCACTGCATGCCAGTGGGAATAATGGAGGAGGGCAGAGGAGAAGGATTAAGAGGATGACACTAACATATGTTCCTTGTCTGCAGGGGTTAACACCACCCTTTTTGAAGGGGAGGTGCCCTGTCCACTCTCTGACTAGATCAAGGTTCTAACAAACAGTCAAGGCCAGTCATGAGGAAACCCTATGGAGGCATTTGGAGGGATGGTGGGGCATTTGTTTAAGAGTGGTTTCCCTGGATAAGAGAGAACCTGTAGGTAACTGAAAGAGTTCATAGATGTGCAGCAAAGTTCGGTAGGTAAGAAAGATAATCATACAATAATTCAGAGGCTATGCCTGTAGTTCAATGGGTGGGAGCAACCAACTACACCACCTGCCTGAGCTACTTAAGCCAGCTTGCTCCAGCTTTATTCAGAAGCACTGTTACTTTGCTTCAGCCGGAGCTGACCCCGTCCCTGTCCCCCTACCCCCAACCCACACACACACACACACACACCTTGTCTGACAGAATTTGTCTCTTGCTTTTCCTTTGTGCTTTTGGTTTTTCTGTTTGTTTGTGCCTCCACTGGCTTTCTACATCAGTATTTTGCTTTCTACCTGCCTAGCTGCAGTTTGTGCTTCTCTCAGTCCGCTTTTCAAGCTGCACTCATGTTCTCTTGTATCTTGTGTTTCTTTCTATTTTGGCTCTTGTGTGGTTATAGTTTTCATAGTGTCCTGCCTTTATCATTTTCTTTTTGACTTTGTGCTATTTCAGGCTCCCATTTTTCTCCTTCTTCCATACCATTTGCAATCTTCCAGTTCAACTACAGTCTTTAAATGTTTACACATGGCTTCTAGCTAGGCAGCCACTCCTTTTTATGTTGTCTTGCTTTTGTGCAAGAAACATCTTGCCATAGCAGCACATTCAGAGGTGTGTCAGTGTTGGTGAATGCAGGGAATGCTTTAGTGTGTGTATCCCTCAGCCACCAATTAGCAAGCATGCTAGCAATGACACAAAACTTCAAAAAGAGCCAAAACTTTGAAAGAAATCTGCCATCCAATGAGGTGCAGTTTCCTCATTGAAGCGTCAGATGACAAGGATCCATCATGTGCCTTTCCCAATTAAATGTTCTAATAAATATGGTGGCTCTTGCTGCCCGCTACACAATCCTTCAAAGACAACATCTGCGATGCCCAATCTCCGTGTCAGCATTCCTCCCAGTTTAATTTGTTTGTTGATGGGGGTGCCCAATCCCCATCGGCATCATGTTCCCCCCCACACACTTTCTTTGCCGATGGGCAGTGCCCAATCTCCGTCAGAATCATGCCCCTCCAAACTTGTGGCACACTTGGAGCCCACCCCAGTATGCCCAAAACCTTTTATTTTTTTACCTGTAAATAAAGAAAACCATCCCGCAAAGTCTGGTTCCTTTCTTTTTTTTTACCTGTAAAAAAAAAACCTGTTCCTCGTTGTCCCGCTCTGCCCCTAACCCAACCCGCACCCACCTCTGCGCACCCCACCTCCTAGAACCCCATTTTCCCCATACTTACCTCCAGAGATCCAGCACTGCGATCTTCTGTGAAGCGGGAATAAGTCTAAACTCTTCAAAAGCTGACTGGGAACTTAACAAAATGTGGTAAGCTTTATAATGGCAGGCAATGTGGGTTTTCAACTTAGGTGGATATCTCAGCCATTTTGCGGAATTTTGGTACCAGATGCACTGTCATCTCATTACTCGGTCCCGAAACGTGATTTAGTGGTCACTGTGCGGATTCACCTTTCAGGACCAATTAATGAAATGACAGTGCCACTGTTCATGAGGTGGGTCCTAAAAAGCCCATGTTGCAAATATGGTGAAAAAAATTGCCAAAAATGACTGCATTATGAGCGTGCATTGTGCAATTTCCATGCATGCTCATAACTTCAACAATTTTTAATATTATCACTCCAGATTTTCAACATTGCCATTTTTGCACACCTCCTCATGAACAGTACAGCTGTCATGTTTTGCATCCTGCCTGAAATGTGTTTTCACACCTGTGGAGCACAACTGCGTGGTCGCAGTGGAAAATCAACTTTCAGGACAGATTAATAAAATTACAGTGCCAGTGTTCATGAGGGGAGGTTCCAAAATGCCTATGTTGAAAATGTGGTTAAAAAATCACCAAAATAATTGCATTATAGGTGTGCGTTGCACAGTTTCTACGCGCGTTCGTGACTTCACCAATTTTTCATATTTTTACTCCAGATTTTCAACATTGCAATTTATTTCAATATCCTCATGAACAGTACAGCTGTCATTTTTCATATCCTGCCCAAAATGTGTTTTCACACATGTGGCACCTAATGGCGCAGTCGCTGTGCAAAATCACTTTTCAGTTAATGAACTGATAGAGCCACTGTTCATGAAGTGAGGTTACAAAACGCCCATGTTGAATATTTGGAGTGAAAATACCAACAAACACCTGGGGCGTTAGGATTTCCAACCATAACGACACAGTCTGTAGAGACTGACAGGTGTCAAAAGTGTGACTTGGGATCATTGGCTGTAATGCTCATGCCATTCCACCCCTACCCCCACCCCGCAGTCAGTGACAGGCATTGAGGTGTGCCTTGGAGTCTTCAGCCACATAGTTAACCCCATTCTCTTATACTGCAGCTATTTCAGCATATTTCCTTATGGAATGGGGTGAGCGTAAGGCCTGAAGACCCCAAGGCACACCATAACACTTATCAGTATCTGCAGGGTAGGGTGAGGTAAAATGGCATGAGCGTTATGGCTGATGACCCAAAGGCACACCCTAATGCCTGTCAGTCTCAGCAGGGCAGGAGTGGGGTTGGCGTCAGTTCAATACTTCACTGCAATTCCTATTATGCATCTCTCTAACGCCTGCACTACCAATGCCAATGCCAGCAAGACAACATTCAGCATTGACAATGCTTGTTTTGTTCTTGTGGTTTCATCAGTTGTTCAGTTCAGCAGCATGCTGTTTCCTGGTTTTCAGTTATCATATGCTCCTGTTTTCCCTAGCAGTTTGATTTGTTCTCTACTGTCGCAGCCTACCTGGCCTGCAGTGCAACAGTAACTAACACTGACCTCCCTGATGGGATTGGTTGGCTGGCGTTCACCATTCAGTCCTAGAACATATCATTCAGTCTCATACAATGTTATAGCCATCATTTGATGTCTCGGTCATTCAGTCTTGCCTACATTTTGTTAATACCTTCTGGTCATGGCTGCCAAGCTTCACTGTCAGCCTCCCACTATTCCAACACTAGGGTGCATGCCCACCACATCCATAGCATGACTTCCTGAGCACCATACCCTTTATGCTGATGGCCTCACTCTGCTCCTTTGAAGTGCACATTTTGAGGGTGGGCCTCGCTACTTGGGCAGGGCTCTTCTCTTTCTGCCCTTCTGTTGAGATTGTCCTACTCTCCATGGGAAGCTTTGGGCATGCAGATCAACTCAGCAGCACCTCTGAATGTAGCATTCAAAGGGGACAGGAAATGTGTGCCAATTGGCAGCTTTTATAAAGTTCTTATTCTCAGAAACTATATGCATTCTCCTAAAGTATCTATATTTAATTGTACCTGAATAAAAAGCGTTAGGTAAAACTAGTTTGCATTGTTGTTTTTATGGGCAGCATTCTGTCACAGTTCATTTAATGGAATCACTTATGTGGAGTTTTTACTATGTCACGATTTATGTACAGAATGCTAATTATGAGCTGCTGACCTATCAGAACCCTGTTTAGAGTTCTGTGCACAAACCATGACATAGTTAAAACTTCAAATTATTGGTTCCATGAAGAGAACTGTAACAGAATGCTGCCCATAAAAACAAGACAATGCAAAATACAGCTTTTTATATCATAGGTGCAACATCATCCTCTTACACCTGCTTGGCCATCGACGCTCATCCCAGTGCTGCTGGTGGGCTGCTCCACCCCCTGGGAGCCAGACCCCCTGTTTCTATCTGTGCACACATTCCTGCTTATCCATAACCTCGCCTGGCGACCGAACCTGCCCTGCCCAGCCCACAACTGCTCCTTTGCATATTTATTGCCTGCTCCTGGAGCATTGCCTGCAGGCTACCTCTGGCTGTCTCCATTTCCCAACCTCTCTGGGGTCAGTGTATGATGTAGACATCCCTGCCATTTCCCCACAGACACCAGTGTAAGTACCTGAAAGCTTGCCATTCATTCTATATTTTCTTTTCAAATTTCTCACTCGGACCTCAGTGTCTATGGTGCCTTGTCTGCCTCCTTACTAATGTGCAAGGTTTATATCGTAATTTGCTCTTGCATTCCCTGTCTACTGGTGTACTATGATAAGGCTTCCTACTTCAGTGTATTTCTCCACCAGGTACCGTACCACGATTGCTGACTATGCTTCCTACAGTACTTTAAACCAACTCAGCTATGCAAGTAGTCTGATTCAGTGGTGGGCTTGTGCATTTTGGTTTCTTGTACTGCCTTCACTGCTCTACAAAGCTGCCCCTTCATCCTGCTGTGCACTGCGGCTTCCCCTTGCCTTCCTGTGGTTAGCCCTCGCTGGACCAATCTTACCGCCTCTTATTTTTTTCTTCTTGCTTGGCTGTACGCACGGCATCTCCTCCTCATTTCATTGCCAGATTTCTCATGGTCTGTGCAGTGTGCTGCCATTCTGCCAGTTTCTGCACTGGCTGTTGCTCTCTCCCCTTCCCAGCCTTGCCCTCCTTCCTTTTTTCCCTTGGCTTCTTGTCTACCCCCTGCTGTCTCTTCCTGGCCCCCCTTCCCCCCATCTCTTGTTGCTGATCTTATCCCTTGCTCCCCAGATCTCCTTTTTGGGCCTTTTTCACTCCAGACCATGCTCCCTCTAATCATTCTGCCACCAGTGTCTATACCTCACTCAGCTTCCTTCCCATTTATACTGCCTCGTGTTTACCTACCTAAGACTACGCAGCCATCTGCCTTTACCTTGCTCAGCCCATACCAGCAGTTTGTCCAGTCTCCATCCTTAACTCGTACCTTCTGAGGCACTGAGTGAAGGTAGGCTTGCCCTGTCTACTGGGGATGGGATTCTGTTACACTAACTACTACTTACTACTTACAAACTTGACATCCTCTGTTCCTAACTCTGCCTGGTGGCATCGAGTAAAGGTTAGCTCAACCCAACTACCAGCTATGGGAGCCATGTCTACAATCTACCTTGTCATACTTATGCATTATCTACCTGCTACTGGTTGCCACTTCCCTTCAGGAACGGGACTGCCATGACCCATTTTCATTCAACATCCTACCTCTGCCTGGCAGCATCGACTGACAGTTGTTTCGCACCGACTACCAGGAATGGAAGCCTGTATCTGCATTCCACAGTTTCAGCCTTATGAATCTCTACCAGACTATCTGGTTGCTGCCTCCCTTCAGGAATGGGACCAATTTACCCCAATTGCCTTCACCATCTTATGTTGTTTGGCAGCATCAAGTACTGGTCACCTCACATTGAATATCTGGGATGGGAGCCTGTGTCAGCAAATGACTGTTTCATCCTATGCATTCTCTTCCTGATACCTAGTTGCTGCTTCACTTTGGGAATGGGACCTCTGTACCCCATTTACCTTTCACATCCTTCCTCACCAGTCTCCATCCAGCACTTCCATGGTCTCAACTTACTCATCCCCGCCTTGGCCTCCTCACACTTTGGATTTGGACTCCACTGGCTTGTTCGATCTCTACCTCCATTCAGTTTGACTACCTCCTGGACTTCCTTGCTGCTGGTTCCCCTTCTGACGCCTATGTGAGTTTTCCTTCTCCTTTGGAAATGGGACCTTGTGCTTCTTCACTACAGCACCTTCTGGTCTCTGCACTGTTGTTCACCATTTTTTTCAGACGTGAGACTTTCATACCTCAACTTCATGTCACTTGGTACCTGGCTTCACTTCTTGGTGTTCCATGGATCTACCTCTTGTAGCCTGCAATGGCTTTCCCACATTCTGCTTCAGTTTGCTGTGGTGCTGAACCCAGCCCTATCCCTCCTGCACCTGCGAAGTCAGTATGAGTGTGCCTATGCTGTCTTCTTCTAGGAATCCTTCCTCCAATCTACAGACATCCACTCCAGACTTTCCCACCATCCTTGGACAGCTGCCTTCTTCTCTCTGCCCTGGCGGTTTGGGGCTCCTTCCTGTATGCTGTGGCTCTTTTTGGGCATTTCATACCTCTCACCAGCTAGTATTCCTACCCAGTCAACTACTCTTCCATTCATCTGTTTCAAACTCCTACCTTGGCTATCCTAACAGCTCCTATCTACTACTCTATGGAGCATGCATTCATTTCACCTGAGGAAAACTTCTAGCAACATCCCTCAGACAACATGTCCTATAGACTCTTACATCATCATACTTCTTCCAGCCAAGGCTTTCACCGAGACCAGGCTTCCATTGATTCCTCAACCTGCACATCTGTAACCAACCTGGCTGTCTCACTGTCCCAGTCATGCTTCTCACCAGGCCTACCGGATTTCAATGCTAGGCTCCTATGGCATTCTACACTGATCTCAACTTCCCATTGCCACATCAGTCTACAGACTCCTTCAAAGACCCATTCAGGGCTTCCTACAGCATTCACACAGTGGATTGACCTGTAAGGCAAAGCAGTCATGGCCACCTCCAGTCATGTCACTGGCAATTAAGCCACAGCATACCCATAACTCCTTTTCCTTCCAGCAGACCAGAAGGAGCCTATGCAAGTATCATTTGGCATCAAATACCCAAATCAAATCTCGTATTCATCATACTGAACTTCCAGTTATTTTCATACATTCAGTTGCCATCTCTATTGCATACCAGCATTCTTTCACTGGTCTAAAAAGCTTCCACATCACCCCTCCTACCAGGTACCTAAAGATTCTGCCAGATTCCTTCATCTTCTTCATGGATGCTTACTGTACATTGCAACTCAAAGCTCACCACTTAACTTTAAACCTTCAGACTCTAACGTGAACATCAAACTTTTACAAAGTCACATAGTTTTCCTTATGACTTCATAACCTATCATACTTACCACCTTTCAAAGTCTGTCATCAAATTTCATTAAATCATGCTCTTCATGCTTATTTCATCTCTGTACTTCCATGGATATCATCCATCATCACCTGGGGAACTTGGACAGCATTTAACCCTTTTTCAGCTGAACCTGCTCCCCTTTCAGGATTCAGATAGAAACATAGAAACATAGAATTTGACGGCAGATAAGGACCGCTTGGCCCACCCAGTCTGCCCATTTCCCTACCTACTGGATAAGCTGCAGAACCTAGTTAACCAGCAGCCTACTTCTTCCTACCCCCACCCCCAAGAATTGCCTTATGACTATCCCACGCATGCTTGAATTCCACCACTGTTTTTGACTCCACAACCTCCTCCGGAAGGCCATTCCATGCATCCACAACCCTCTCTGTGAAAAATACTTCTTAAATTACCTCGGAGCTTCCCCATCTTCAAATTGTGCCTCTTGTTCTGCACACTTTTTGAAAGATGCTACCCTCTTGGACTTTGTTGATTCCTTGAGGTACTTGAAAGTTTCTATCCTGTCCCCCTCTCCTCCTTTCCTCGAGGCTATACATATTAAGCTCCTTAAGTCTCTCTTCATATGTCCTCCAGTGCAGACCCTGTACCATTTTAGTTGCCCTCTGGACAGCTTCCATCCTGTCTATGTCTTTGTGGAGATTGGGTCTCCAGAACTGCACGCAGTACTCCAGATGGGGTCTCACCAGCTGTCTGTACAGAGGGATAATAACTTCCTGTTTTCTACTGGTGATGCCTCTCCCTATGCATCCCAGTATCCCCCCAGCCCTCCTTGCTGCCTTCTCACATTGTTTGCCCACCTTTAGGTCATCTGATATGACTACCCCCAGGTCCCTTTCCATTTCTGTTGTTGTTAGTATCTCACCCCCATTTTGTACTCTTCCCAGGGTTTTGTTTCCCAGGTGCATTACCTTGCACTTCTAGCATTGAATCTAAGCTGCCATACATTTGACCATTCCTCTAACCTTGCCAAGTCCCTTCTCATCCTTTCCACCCCACCCTGTGAATCAACTCTGTTGCAGATCTTAGTGTCATCTGCAAAGAGACATACTTTTCCTTCCAGTCCTTCTGCAATGTCGCTTATAAAAACATTGAAGAGGACTTGTCCTAATACTGAACCCTGCGGTACCCCGCTAGTAACCCTCCTTTCTTCTGAGTGGACTCCATTTACTATTACTCTCTGTGTCCTATTCTCCAGCCAATTCTTTACCCAGGCTGTCATCTTGAGACCCACTCCCAGGCTGGCTAACTTGTATATTAATCTTTTGTGTGGGACTGTGTCAAATGCCTTGCTAAAGTCTAGGTAGGCCATGTCCACAGACCCTCCCTGATCTACTACTTTGGTCACCCAGTCAAAGAAATCTATCAGATTCATCTGGCATGACCTTCCCACTGTGAATCCATGCTGCCTAGGGTCCTGTGCCCTCTGGCCTCTAGATACTCGACAATTCTTTCCTTTAGAAGTGATTCCATCATTTTCCCTATCACTGAGGTTAAACTAACAGGTCTATAGTTTCCTGCTTCTGCCTTGCTCCCACTTTTGTGAAGGAATCACATCTGCCCTCCTCCAGTCCTCAGGTACCACCTCATCCTCCCATGATTTGTTAAAGAGGCTAGTCAGTGGTGTCACTAGTTCTACCTTTAGTTCTTTAGAATTCTGGGATGAATCCCATCAGGCCCCATTGCTTTGTCCACCTTCAGTTTTAAGAGTTCTTTCAGAACCCTTTCTTCTGTAAATGGGCTGGTATCAACTTCTGTATCCAGAGTGTTACTACTGTTTGTTTTATGTACCTCCTCTTCCCTTGTAAATACTGAGCAAAAATATTTGTTTAGTATCTCTGCCTTTTCACAGTCTCCCTCTGCCCACCTCCTCCCCTTTATTAAGCCTCACTATCCCTCCTTGGTCTTCCTTTGCTCCTGATGTACCTATAAAGGTTTTATCCCCTTCTAACTGAGTTGGCTATCTTTCCTCGGTTTGGGCCTTTGCTGTTCTGACTGCCTTCCCAGCCTCCTTTGCTTTAACTGATACAGTTCTCTGTCCTGCTCCTGCTCGATTCCTTGTACTTCCTGATTGCTTTCTTTTTCTCTTGAACCTTCACTGCCACTTCCTTTGAGAACCATAGTGGTTTCTTATATCGTCTTGTTTTGTTTATTTGCTTCACACAAAGGCTCGTTACCTCTGTGATGGCAGTTTTATTATTCCCATTGTTCTTCCACCCTCCTTCCCACCCATTTGCTAGTGCATTCCTTAGCACTCACCTATTTTAGCAAAGTCAGCCCTCCTAAAGTCCAGTACTTTTGTCTTTGTATGGCTTGACTCTATTGCTGTGTTTATTGTGAACCATACTATCTCGATGGTCACTAGTTCCCAGATGGCTACCCACTTCTACATCTGTGATCCTCTCTCCATCTCCATTTGAGAGTATCAAGTCTAATATTGCTCCTCTCGAGTGGGCTCCAGTACTAGTTGTTCAAGGCATGCCCCTGTAGGGCATCTAGAATAACTGCACTTTGAAGTTGCAGCTGCAACTGCACTCCAGTTAACATCTGGCATATTCAGATCACCCATCAGCAATATCTCCCTTTTCTGCCATTCTAAGTATACTTTCTATCATTTCCTTGTCCATTTCCTCACCCTGAGAAGGGGTCTGTATACAACCCTGTGCGGATTGTGGTGCCATTATGGTCTCCAAATTTACCCACAGTGCTTCTTCTCTCCTGTTTACCCTTTTGTTCTGTTGCTTTTATTCCTTCCTTATGTAAAGAACTACTCCTCCTCCTCTTACCCTCCCTGTCCCTCCTGTAGATAGTGTATCCTGGTATGTTTACGTCCCAGTCATGGTTTTGTGTGTACCATGTTTCTGTGACTGCCACGATATCCAGATGTTCCTCCTCCATCAAGACCACTAATTCAGGAAGCTTGTTACCTAGACTACAGGCATTGGTACTCATTGCTCTCCATTTTTTGATGGCCTTACCTTCTGTTGCAGCATCTCCCACTGACCATTCTACCTTGGTCTTTTTCTCATTTAGTACCCTGTTTTGTAGGGAGAGGCTGGGATTTTTCTGCTGCTTGTCAGTGCCTCCCCCATTGACTAGTTTAAAAGCTTGCCAATGAAGCATTTAAACCGATTGATCCTTCAGAATAGACCAATCTCTTCAACTTGAGAATCGTCCTTCCAGAACACCTCATCCAGTGGACTTTGAAGATGGACCATCAACTCTCCAAGCAGTTCACCTTCCTAGGAACATAGAATATGTTTGCTTGAACTTAGGTTCATCTCCTCTTAGCTTGCCCGGAGGACGGGTGGGTCAGTAGCCATGGGTCCTAAGAGGTTTCCTCCACCTGTTTTTTTTTTTCTCTCCTGTGTGCTACTGGTCATACTCTCTGTGAGTTGGAGGAGGTAATCATACTGTTTTGGACATTCATTGGTAATTCTTTTGGCTTTCTATTCCTTACTCACTGCCCAGTTTCCCTACAAAGGGTGGGAACAGAGTATAGCCAAAAGTAAACTATGTAACATCAGCACTACTGACATCATATGCTAGTCACCAAAACATTGAATGGGAGGGCTAAATCCCAAGGTTCAATGTGAGGAATACTTCTTCCCACATTGCCCTTAAAGGCCAACCTCCTTCAGCAGGCCCCTGCCTAACATTGTGGAACACCCACCATCCACCTCTGCCTCCTCCTTCTCTGGCACTCTGCTCGCCCTTGGTACTGGGCTTTCTATTCCCTACTCACTACCCGGTTTCCCTACCAAGGGTGGGAATAGAGTAAAGCCAAATGTAAACTACATAACACAAGCACTACTGACATCACGCTCTATTCACCAAAACACTGAACTGAGAATAAGAACTTCATAAACAGCTGTTAGACATGATTTCCTGTCCTCTTTAAAATGTTAGCTGCTGAAGCTTGGGGCCTTTAAGTTCATAGGGGCTCCTTTAGCTGTGTAGACCATGTTGCCTTCCCCTTCAAAAACTATTACCCACTACAACCACCTATGGTTCACCTGTACTCTACCCACCAATTTCCCTTCCTGTGCCCCTCAAAGGTGAAGATCATACAATTATGCTAGTCCCAGTCTCTTAAGGTTCAACTCCTATGCCTAATCCCTCAAGGTTTCAGATTCCACTCTAGGCCACCCCACAGTGGAGGCCTGGTGAATGCCTTTCAGCAGTTGTTGCTCTCTTCCTCCTGCCTTGGGAGATAGATCTCCTCCATGGGGAACCTCCATTAGCTGTAGAGATTGGCTTGCAATGCCCTCTCAGTGTTCCCATTAGAGGGGTAGAGTGAGAGCCCTTCCTCTAAAATGTTCCCCTTGAACTAGGTCTCTAAATTGATGTAGCCAAGCAGTCACTAATTTTATCCCAAGCCTGGAGGGAAGACAACCAAGGCCTTGGATCCCCAGAGATTTCCTCCTTACAGGGGGTTGTCCTCTCCTCTGTGCTGAAGGTCATAAAAGTTAGGTAGTCTTCACTGGAAATGATCAATAATGTAGTACATTTATATTGGTGCAGTGTTTACCTTAGTAGTTTTCCGCTATGAGCTGGAATTGGATGGTGGCCAATATTCCATCCTGCCATTCCCTCTCTTCTTATGGAAGTTATGCCTCTGTCTGCTACCAGTTACCAATTACTGTCGGTTATTGCTCAGTTCAGTCTCTGTCTGTTATCCATCATCACTAGTTGCTGTCAGTCTGTCTTCACTCATGCTCTGTGTTTACCATCTGCTGTGCAGTACTTTTTGTTTCCTTCCTAAGGTAGATTTAGCCTAAAGGAATTATATTCCCACAGTACCTCTTGGTGTGGAACCCTCCTCAAGGGGGTTCTTTTGCCTTCACAGCACCATGACAAGGTGGTAATTCCCCATGGGAAAGAGAGTGCAAATGCCAAAGTATCCACATATCACAGTCAACAACATATTCATTCAAATACCTTCAGACTATCAATAAACTTGTAGAAGTACTGTAAAAACTCCTCACTAAGTTGTAGACACCCATTGAGTTAAAAGGCTATGCATGCAGTTCAATGGGCAGGAGCAATCTGCCATGCCCCCTGCTTCAGCTACTTAAGCCAGCTTCCTTCAGCCTCATTCAGAAGCACTGTTTCTTTGCCCATCACCCTCCACTCCTCCTCCAGTGGTGCACCTCTCTTCTTGGGGCTTCTTCATATGGTACCTTTAGTGTAAAGCAGTTACGTTCCCCCAGCATTTTTAGGGGTGAAACCTTTCTCAAGAGGGTTCCTTTGCTTTCATGGTACCCAGACATGGTGGTAGTTCTCCATGGCACAGAGAATGCAAACTGTCAAAATATCCACATATGAAGTCCAAAGTACCTTCAGACTATCAACAAAGTTGCACAAGCATAATTTCTCACTAAGTTGCATACACCCACTGATTTAAAAATAATGAAACAAACACATAAACAAGGTATACCAGATAAGCTGTCATAGTCCATAATCTCCTGGTGTACGGCTGTTGCATCTAATCTATGTTTAGCAGAGATCTTGTTTAGTACACCAGAAACTTCTAACTAGAGGTCCTGAGTTTGATTGTGTTTGACCCCATTGGCACCTCAAGCTTTCTGCATCTATGCAGGGATGGGGATGCAAACTGTGGTACTGCACCAGCCATCGAGGGGTGAGTAAGTGATTTGGTCTGTCAGAACAGTATCCATAGTAAGTTACCATGTATGAGGCATGATTTAACAATGTTCAAAGGAAGATACACTGAAATTAAACATAGTCATCCCCAAGTAATTTACAGTGTGTATAATTTAATATAATTAATTGGATTACAAATTTGTGGATTGAGTTTCTTTTGAGTTGAGCTCCATTATTGCTGCCTAACTCTTACTTGCTATCATTCTTAAGATTAAAAAGCTAAAATCCACTAACAACTCATGACATGTATTGCAAGACTGACTGAAAGATTTATGTTTGCTGCCTCTTAAATCATCAAAATGCATTTTAAACACAAATGCAAAGAGCCATATATGCCGTCATGATGCATACTGGTGCCTAATATTATGTTGTAGTTAGTAATTTTCCAAGTTGTAAGGGACACCAAAATTATATAGCTTTTCTCCTAGTTTCACATAGCAAACAGGCAACTAGCTTCATCTGTTTTTATGCTTTTGGTATGCTCTTTCTGGATGATTAGAAGGTAGGAAAGTAACACAAAAAAATAGGAGTGGAAACTGTTAAAATTATTACATGGTCAAGTTATTTAATACAATAAGTATCCATTGAAAACTAGATTTCTAAAAATCAATTCAAGATAGAAATATGTAATTGGATTGCCATGTTTTTTTCAGAATTATATCTCATTTTCTGTTAGTACCATTGAAATGATGAAGTAGTAAACACAAAAAACTTGCATAATATAAAAGTGGAATTTACATTACGGAAAAGTAGGACAGCCAAGCATATGATGTACTAAATGATCAATGCTTTTCTCCCCCTTAGAGGAAATAACTCACTTCACATCTCACCCTTCATGAAAGAGATGGATGTTCTCTCTGGAACAACTGAGATATAAAACCTCACTGCATTGGTATCTGCCTTTAAATGAACTTACTACAATTGTTGGATGAAAAAGACCAATATTGTCACACATGCGACTGATTCAGTGTGGTGACTAGAAATAATGTTCACATGTAAAAGCTAAAACAAGCACTTTAGGCTAGTGGTTAAAGGGCAGACCAGTGAGACTACAGACCTAGGTTTGAATCCTCCAAATACCATCTAATAACTATATTTCAATGGCCTACGCAGCCAGTATAGTGTTATGCTTGTGCAACTGTGTTAGTTTGGTTTTGGCCATTTGAACTCTCTATTCCAGAAGAGTTACCACCCTCTAGGGGTAACAAAGAGGTGCCACTGGATGATTCCAGTGGCTAAAGGTATATTAGAAAGGATCCCAAGGAGAGAGGTGCAGCTGCTGGAGGAGGAAGGGAGGATGGTGGGGCAAAGAAAAAGTGCTTCAGAAGGAGGCTGAGAGGAACTGCTTATATAGCTCAGGAAGTGGGAGTGGCTGGCTGCTTGTTCATTGAACTACAGGCCCAGCCTTCCAATTCAATGGCCTACACAGCCAGTATAGTGTTATGCTTGTGCAACTGTGTTAGTTTGGTTTTGGCCATTTGCACTTTCTATTCCAGAGGAATTATCACCCTGTAGGGGTACCAAAGGCAAGGAACCCTCAAAGAGGGTTCCATCCCTAAAGGTGCCATGGGACAATTCCTGTGGCTAAAGGTACCTTAGGAAGGATCCCCAAAAGAAATGTAGTATGAAGCATATAAGCAAGCAGGAGCTATGAAGTAGTAGTAGAATAAAGGATCAGGCAGCTTGGTAACATAATGAGATGCTCAGGTATGTGTAGCATGAGTCAATGTTTGCACTGAGAATGAGGGGACCTTCTAAGGAGAGAGGGAATGGCAGGGACACCATCCAGCTCCATCCAACAGCAGAACCTACCTAAAGAAACTAGGGAACACTACTATGCTAACTAACAGTTATGACCTGAGGCATGGAGGAGAGAGAAAAAAACTCCTATGAGGAGGAAATCTCTGGGGATCCAATGCCTAGGTCGCCTTCCCTCCAGGCTTGGGATATTTGATTTAGTGACGGCTCTGCTGCAGCAATTTGGAAACCTAATTAAAGAGAGGTGGAAAACATTCGAATTTGGGGGAAAGCTATCACTCATTCTCTCTAGTGGGAACATCATGGAAGGTTGCAAGAGTGCTCTGCAACATCACTGGCAACCAAGGTGGGAGGAGGAGAGCAATGACTGCTGAGGCCCTCACCTGGCCTACTCACCCTAAACACAAACCAGGTGAACCAGAGGCAGCCATAGAGAGAACGCGGTGAAGGTGCCCTGCTTGGGAAACCACTAAAGCCAATGGATAACCATTATATTGGAACCACTAGAGCCAAAGGAGATCAGAGTAACCACCCTTCACAGCTAGTCTTAAATACAACACCAGGAGCTGCTGTCGCGTCAGTGAACAGCTAAAGCCAAGCCCAAAGCAAGGACATTCACAGCTATGGGCCAGGTGAGAAGGACCCCGGCCCAAGTCAGGCATGCTCAAGATGTGGACTTAGAATGCAGAGTGAGACCATCGGCTGCAGGGAACCCTGCACCAGAATGGTTTGACTGGCATGCCCCAGAAACTGATAAGGAGCTGAAACTGATGAGCAACTGAATGAGCACTGGTGTGCTAAGGCCTTATGAGCGTTAAGTGCTGAGACCTTGCAACAGTTAGATGCAGTAGTAAGAGCAGCAGACATCCCAGAGGCTGAAGCCGAGGGGATGGAGGTAGGTATGAAGCAATGATTGTGTAAGCAAGAGTTGACCTGCACGCAGGTCAGCAAGTAGTGGTAGGAATAGGGATTGGCACGTAGGTCTGCAACACGTAGAAACAAAGAAGCAGTACTGTGAATAGTGGGGCAAGCCAGCCAGGCATTCAAAAAGCCATAAAGGTGACAAATACTCTGAGGATTCTTTGGCGGTGGAGACAGGATTTAGAACAGAAATAATTAGCCCCACGGGGCCACGACTCCCCAAACACCTCCAAGTCCCCGCTGTAGAAAAACAAGAAAGTGATGGAAGGGCCGAGACCCACATGCAGGTATTGAAACTAATTTACTGCATCAGCAGTAGCTTTAGCTGATCTCAGAGTATAACAGGGTGTACAAACATAGAAGCAGCATCTGTATTGAGTACACTGAGTGTTGTAAAATTCAATAAACATGGAATGAAGGGAGGCACAATACTCTGAAAACAGCTATCACCAGGTAGTGTAATGACACTGCAGCAATGAGGTAAGTAGAATGAGTTGAGAGAGCATGACTGAGTTGTATAGCTAGGGTTCAGAGTGAGCCTAAATCAGGTGAAAACAATTGAAAGTGCAGCATGGAGAGCAGCTATGGTTGAGTTGAAACACACAGATAATGATTGCATTTGCATTGCAAGTAATGTGAGAGTTGTGAGTAACTGACAGCAAGTAGTATGAGCTCTGGAGCAATATGCTAGGAGCTTATAAACAAAGCCCCCCCCCAAAAAAAAAAAAGACAAAACACAGAAAACAGGGAACAAAGACAGAAAGAAGCACACAGCCAGAGGCAAAATACAAACCAGAAGCAGGACAATAAACACAAAAGTCCAGCAGAGACAAGCAGAAGCAGCAAGATGGGGGGGGGGTAGGCCCCAGCCAGCCCAGTAGGCCCTAGCCTGCTCAGAGGACAGACTGACAGAGCCTCCAACTGGCAAAGAAAAAGTGCTTCAGAAGGAGGCTGAGAGGAACTGCTCATATAGCTCTGGGAGTGGCTGGCTGCTTGTCTATTGAACTACTGGCCCAGCCTTCCATAACCTGGAGTAAATCCCGTAACCTCCTTGTACATAACTCTTTTAACATCAGTCTATCTCTGTGTAGCTCAATCTTCTGTACACTTAAAAAGCAGCAACATCATTTTCCTTCTCTTCTGAATAATACAGTTATTTAAGCTAGTTTGTATGAAACATGCTTTGTTGAACTGGATGGCTCAGGGGATTAGTAATGGGATAAGTAGCCTATCAAATCTAGGTCACTGGTTCAAATCCAGCCCAGGTTGTCTGTGGTCAAAAGCTATTATCAGCTGAAGGTTGTTCATTGGCCCACGTGGAATGAGTGGTGATGATTTTAGTCCATTTCCTAGTTGGCAGATATCCACATCACTAAAGCACCAACACAACTGGCATTAATTGGCACCCTTTCTGGCAGTGTCATATGAGAGGCCAAGGAATAAATGGGCATAAAGTCTAAACCACCCTCTTACTTATGTGGTGTTCTCTCCCTGACATGACTGAGGCACATTGATGGGGCAGTGTGGAGAAGTGTGCACTTCGATCACACATGCTGTACTTGTTATGTGGATAAACAGAGTGCTCCAGTTTCCAGTGCTGTCAATCTGTCACCCTTTCCTGACCACTAAATTCGGACAAAAAGAATAAAGAAAAGAAAGATTCTGTGTTTTGAGTACATGAGGTTTCATGGATAACATTTACTGTATTTAATACCTCAATTTCTGCTTACTTGAATTTCAGACTCCCTAGGACTGATTGCATCAAATTTTCATGGTTAGTAGATGGTGCCAGAATTTACAAACCCCGAAAATGTAAACTCAATTCTTACAAAGAGTGTCTGAGATACAGATTTCATAAAAAAGTAAAAATATAAACATTTTTGAAAATGTTGATATTTTGTGTGGAACAGTCTGCAGCCATAACCACAAAACAATAAATTATTGAAACTGGCCGTAAAAAAGCACATACTGTACCATTCAGTACATGTTTTTGGTATTTCCACATAAAACAACTTGGTAGTTTGTGACTGATCTGAATTTAAAATAACATTCTTGGTACATATTATACAGAAAAGCTCATACCATTGATAATGTTTGGCATGCGCAGAGCAATTTCTCTTTTTAGCACATAGAAACATAGAATTTGGAGGCAGATAAGGACCGCTTGGCCCACCTAGTCTGCCCTTTTCCCCTACCTAATGGATAAGCTGCAGGTCCTAGTTAACCAACATGCTACTGTACTGTACTTCCTCCTACCCCCCACTAGAACTGCCTTATGTCTGTCCCATGCATTCTTGAATTCCCACACTGTTTTTGAGTCTATGACCTCCTCAGGAAGGCTGTTCCATGCATCCACAACTCTCTCTCTGTGAAAAAATACTTCCTCACGTTACCTCTGAGCCGTCCCCCCTCTATCTTCAAATTGTGCCCCCTTGTTCTTGCACATGTCTTTTCTGAAAGATGCTACCCTCTTGGACTTTGTTGATTCCCTTGAGGTACTTGAAAGTTTCTATCATGCCCCCCTTTCCTTGAGGGTATACATATTAATCTCCTTTAGTCTCTCTTCGTATGTCTTCTGCTGCAGACCCTGCACTATTTTAGTTGCCCTCCTATGGACAGCCTCCATCCTGTCTATGTGCTTGCAGAAATGGGGTCCCCAGAACTGCACGCAATACTCCAGATGGGGTTTCACCAACTGTCTGTACAGAGGGATAACAACTTCTTGTTTTCTACTGGTGATGCCTCTCCCTATGCATCCCAGTATCCACCAGCCCTCATTACTGCCTTCTCACATTGCTTGCCCACCTTTAGGTCATCTGCTATGACTACCCCCAGGTCCCTTTCCATTTTTGTTGTTGTTACTATCTCACCCCCCATTGTGTACTCTTCCCCTGGGTTTTTGCTTCCCGGGTGCATTACTTTGCCTTTCTTTGCACTGAATCTAAGTTGCCATGCTTTTAACCATTCCTCCAACCTTGCCAAGTCACTTCTTATCATTTCCACCCCACCTTGTGTATCAACCCTGTTGCAGATCTTTGTGTCATCTGCAAAGAGACATACTTTTCCTTCCAGCCCCTCTGCAATGTCACTTGTAAAGACACTAAAGAGGACTGGTGCCGGCCCGGTGGCACAGAGGGTTAAGGCACTGGTGCGTTACCAACACCACACCGGTGACCCGAGTTCGGGAATGGACTTGGGTCATCGGGGGTTGGCAGGGGAAGGAGAGGACTGAGCATCCACAGGATTGCTGTCCTCTCCTGGAATGGGTACCAGGGTCATTTCGCTCTGCAGCATCCCCCAGTGGAGACCGGGAGCACTGCACAAAAAAAGCGTTGCAATGTGGGAAGTACCAGAACATGGAGAAAATGCTCTGGATTGGCCAGATGACGCCATCCAATCTACCAGCACACCTGGAAGAATTTCTGTGGGCTAGCCGTCTCAGCAGCACCTGAGGCTGAGGAAAAATATAGCATATTGGGCTGCCCCAACCGGTGCCTTCCCCATCGGAGGAGAGGGACCCACTCGGTGAAAGGTAAATCCGAGCTACCTCGAGGTAGGCTGCAATGTGAGGCAAAGGGACTTGGGGTGGTTAGAAGAGGTGCTGGTGACCTTGGATGCTTGAAGGAGAGGCAGATTCAGGGCACAGAGGGGAGAAAAATAGATCACTTAAAAAAAAAAAAAAAAAAGAGGACTGGTCCCAGTAGTAAACCCAGTGGTACCCCGCTAGTAACCCCCCTTTCTTCAGAGTGGACTCTGTTTACTATTATCCTCTGCATCCTGTTGCCCAGCCAATGTTTTACCCAGGCTGCCACCTTGGGACCCACTCCAAGGCTGGCTAACTTGTATATTAATCTTTTGTGTGGGACTGTGTTAAATGCTTTGCTAAAGTCTAGGTAGACCATGTCCACAGCCCCTCCCTGGTGTATTACTTTGGTCACCCAGTCAAATAAATCTATTAGATTTGTCTGACATGACCTTCCCACTGTGAATCCATGCTGCCTTAGGTTCTGTGTCCTGCTGGCCTCTAGGTACTTAATAATTCTTTCCTTCAGAAGTGATTCCATAATTTTCCCTACCACTGAGGTCAAACTAACCGGTCTGTAGTTCCCTGCCTCTGCCTTGTTCCCACTTTTGTGAAGTGGAATCACATCCACCCTCCTCCAGTTCTCAGGTACCACCCCATCCTCCCATGATTTGCTAAAGAGGGTAGTTAGTGGTATCAATAGTTCTACCCTTAGTTCTTTTAGAATTATTGGGTGAATCCTGTCAGGCCCCATTGCTTTGTCCACCTTCAATTTTAAGAGTCCTTTCAGAACCCTTTCTTCTGTGAATGGACTGGTATGGACCAACCTATCCAAAGTGTTTCTATTGTTTGGTTTAGGTATGTCCCCCTCCTCTTCTTTTGTAAATACTGAGCAGAAGTATTCCTTCAGTATACCTGCTTCTTCACTGTCACCCTCTGCTCACATTCCCTCCCTTTTATTAAGCCTCAGTGTCCCTCCCTTGATCTTTCTTCACTCCTGAATGTACCTATAAAACATTTTTTCCCTCTTCTTAACAGAGTTGGCTATCTTTTCCTCAGTTTGGACCTTTGTTATTCTGACTGTCTTCCCTGCCTCCTTCTGCTTTAACTGATATAGTTCTCTGTTCTGCTTCTTCTGTGTTTCCTTATATTTCCTGAATACTATCCTTTTCTCCTTAACCTTCCCTGCCACCTCTTTTGAGAACCATAGTGGGTTTTTCCTTTTTTTTTTGTTGATTTGCTTTACACAAAGGCTTGTTGCCTCTGTGATGGCTTTTTTGATTTTTCCCCATTGTTCTTCCACCCCACCTTCTTGCCTGTTTGCTAGTGGTTTTCTGAGGCACTCTCCCATTTTGCCAAAGTCAGCCCTCGTAAAGTTCAACACCCTTGCTTTTGTATGGCTTGACAGCTATGTTTATTGTGAGCCACACTGTTTGGTGGTCGCTTGTTCCCAGATGGCTACCCATTTCCAAATATGAGATCCTCTCTCCATCCCCGTTTGAGAGTACCAGGTCTAAGACTGCTCCCTCCTGAGTGGGGTCCAACACTAGCTGTCTGAGGCATGCCCCCTGTATGGCATCGAGAATGACCCTATTCTTGGATGTGGCTGCAGTAAAAGTGCTCCAGTTAACATCTGGCATATTCAAGTCCCCCATCAACAATAGCTCTCCTTTTTCTGCCATCCTAAGTATTCCTTCTATCATTTCCTTGTCCATTGCCTCCCCCAAGATGGGAGTCTGTAAACAACCCCTGTATGGATTGTGATGCCATTTCCTGTCTACAGCGTGACCCACAGTGCCTCCTCCCCTCCCTGTTTACCCTTTAGTTCTGTTGCTTTGATTCCTTCCCTTATGTAGAGAGCTACTCCTCTTCCTATTTTACCCTCTCTGTCCCTCCTATAGATTGTGTACCCTGGTATGTTGACATCCCAGTCATGGTTCTCTGTGTACCATGTTTCTGTGATTGCCATGATATCCAAGTGTCCCTCTTCCATCAAGGCCACTAGTTCAGGGAGCTTGATACGCAGACTATGGGCATTAGTACTCATCGCCCTCCATTTTTTGATGGCCTTAACTCTTTTAGGCTCATCCCTTTCCTTACTGCCTTTGCCTTTTTCTGTCCTGCTCCCTAGCGACTTCTTTACCTTTGTGTCTACTTCGCAAACTACCCTGTTTTGTGGAGGGGGTTGGGCTGGGATTTCCCTGCTTCTCTTCAGTGCCTCTCCCCTTGCCTAGTTTAAATGTTTGCCAATGAAGCATTGAAACCTATAACCTAGGATCCAGGTTCCCCTCCCGGACAGATGTAGACCATTATGCCAGTATAAATCTGTATTCCTCCAGGTGGAACTCCGGTCCCCAATGAAGCCATTGAGTTACTGAATCCCATGGTGCTGAGTATCCTAGCCTCACCCATGCCATAGACAGGTAGCACTTCCAAGAAAGTTACCATGTGTGCCACTTCTTTAAGGCCCCTCCCAACTCCATAAACTCCTGCTGCACTGCTCTGATCCAATCCCATTACCAGCCAGGTCATTTGTCCCTAGGTGGACAATGACATCCAGCTCCCTCCCCCATGCAGCTGTCTCATGATTCTGAGGATTCGCTACCTGTCCCTCCAAGCCATGGTGCTGGGCAGGCACCATACCTCCTTCTCCCTTCCCTCCCCCAGTTCTACTTCCCTCTTATTATGCATATGTCACCATTCTACTTTTCATAATCTCTTTATGGTTCCTTAACCTGGTCTTCCTTCAGGTTTCCTGCTGCTGGCTAGCTGCCTGCTCTGGGACTCCACCTCTCTCCCTGCACCCCCCAGTCCAGTCTCTGCTCTCAGTGGCCCACATCTCACATTGCCCCTGGTGCAGGATCCATTTACAGCCTGCTTCTCGTGTACTCGAGGTAAACTGGATCCAACATATGGAGGTGGAGAAATGGTTGATCTTTTGACTGGCCTATTGGCATCAGTAATGATTGACTTGAAGCTACCAGTAGAGGCTTTTTTCTCACATTTGAACCATTCACTACCCATTCATATTGCAGATGCTCATGATGCTCCTAATCAGAGGTGACAGGCAGTTCAGTGTCACCACAACAAGCAGCACCACAACTAAGCCTCACAAGGTGTCACTCTAGGGACAGTACACCAAGACCACCCATCCCTAGGAGAAGAGCATTAAGGTGGATGCTGTGAGCCTTTCCTGCCACCTCCTGATGTACTGTTGTGGACTCTTGAACCTAGGTCATCAGCATACTGGGCAGTCCAATGTTGCCAGGGCCATGGAGCCAGCACATATGTTTGTATTCTTAATGATACATTCACTGAGAACATATTGGTACATATAAGATCACATAGACATATAATTGTTTGTTGTCAAGACCTACCACACACCCACAGAAATAATCAGCACCAGAGGTCCTTACCCAGTTTTGGCAAACCACCTTGCTCCAAAAGATTCATCTGGGACTGGGGACACATCCCTGGTGCAAACAAACAACCTCACCCCCTTAAAAATTATTAGTCCCTCACTTTTGGAAGCTCATCTCCAAATCAAGACAGTAGGTCTCCACAAAAGCAAATATTTAACCCAGCTCTATAACCGACAAATAAAGTGCAAAGTGTAATGACATCCAGAGTTGCTGTTCTTATTTTCATCCTATGTGTCTGTTTTTCTGTTGACCAGACCCATGTGGTCGGTCCTCCCAGGCATGTCACTTACCTTCTCTGGGACTTACCCCTCTGTCATTCTTCCAGTCTATATCATTCCAGGGCAATCAGGGTTGGCCAAGTTCCTTCAGAGCAGGATCCTGTAACAGTGGTTCCCCAATTTGCAGTACAGGGCATGTGGGGAACAGACCATTATACAGCTACAATTGGTGTTTTCCCTCCAATTTTCTCAGTAGGACAAACTATTCAATGACACCTTGAGCATAGGCATGCACAGACACACAGCCCTGCCAGCGGCTGACAGTGTCTTTCCCCAACATTATGGCTCCTGCTGTGCTTCCACCTGACTGTCACCAGATGGCAGGTACAGTGCAGATCAAAACCTCCCTCTCTCCCTGGGATACTCAGTGTTCCTTTCCCCGGCCATCTTCTAATGAGCTTAGCTTGTTCCTAAACGTGGGTCACTGGAGTCAAAAGCAGTAGTGCTACCTCTGCACAAACAGGCTCACCCATAGGGTTAGCATTCTTCAGTGGATAACCCTAACTGTGCCTATTCTCTGTTTGCAAAGTAATTGACTTTTGTAGTTTCATGGTTAATGTTTGGTAAAGCAACCCTACTTGCATGATTTGTCAGAATAGGTGCAGTTAGGGTTATTGACTCGGGTTGAGAACTCTAACTTTGGATTTCCTGACATATTTACACTTTGTTCATAAACCCTAATTTATTTATTTATTTATTTATGAGATTTACCAGGAAGGCATACAGAGCAAGATGCTCGATTCCAGATGCGACCTAATGTTACCTTGATGTAGATTTTGTAATAAATAAAACATAATCCTTAATTTTCTTTCCTCCGATTCATGAAACCGTTTAGCCAGTAGCTGTGAACTGCAATTGTATATGTGTTACAGGCAGTTACCATACATCTTTATTCACAAACTTTTACAGATTTTGAAGATCCATGGTATCTGGGGATATGTAGTTTTCTCTATTGGATAGTGTGTGGCCTTTTGTTCAGACCAGCAATAAAATGTTGTTGTAACCAGCCTCTCTCCTTGGCCGGCTCAAGGCAGGTTGCCAGAGAGTACTCAAAGGATTACATCATACCCTGAGAGCTGTTTCCTGGGGGAGAATTTCCCCAGAACAGGATGTCTGGATGTTCATGATATGAATAGCCTGACTTAGCTAACAGCAGGAAACTACAGCATGAATATGCACAGTTGTGCCCCTCTCTCAATATCTCAAATAAGGGGAGAACATCAGGAATCACGGAGCCAGCTATCATGGGTAGAGAGACTGCACTAGTTTAGCCTCTCTGGTAGTGACCAGGTCTTGGGGGCTTTCTGTCTCAGGGATGGGAGCAGAGTCCTTGGGATCAGGTGGCACTGGTTCCCTGGTGCCTGGTCTCCAGGGAAGAAGTCCATTGGGAGCAGCAGGAGAGATGGAGGCCCCAGGGAACTTGCATTGAGAGAAGTGGCGACATCAGCCCCAAAAGGCACACTTGTGAGAGCAGTGAACGATCACCAGGGCCACTGGAAAATTGCGGAAAAGGTTAACAAAAATTGTAGTGCATTTTGCAAAAATTGCGTGAAATTGTGGGATTTCTACTATAGACCCAGAGTGCATCACAATACATCTTTTAATGTTTTCTGAAGCATATATTAGTCAGTATAAACTGCTAAATGAATACACTGACACCTGAATATGTTTAAAACATAAAGAAAAGTTTTTGTTCCTAAAAAGAATACTATACTGATAAGCTATCATAAGCGTTGACTGTCTTCCAAAATTTAAAAGCACCTGCCTCATACAGTATTAAATAGATTCTATAAAGTGAGCCACAGCAAATCAATATTAAATAAAGCCAGAATAAATATTTCATTTTTGTTTCTGGCTGTAGAATAATGAAGCATAATCAACAGCTGTTTACAGTGCTCTGCCAGCTATTAACCCACTTTGGAACAAGAAAAAATAATCAGATAGAGTGGTAAATAATAAGAGTTTTAGTAAAATGTTAAAGTGTTTAATATTCATAATTTGTACTGTAGGTACTGTACACTATTTTTGAAATCACATATTTAAACATTAAATCTTGGGGTTATTGGGGCTGATAGTATAATCTAGAGGTTAGAGTAACAAACTGTGAATGAGCTGACTACATCTAGCAGACCTGTGTTTGATTCCCACAGCCTCCACTTGCACACTGTGTGATTCTGAACAAGTCACTTAACCTCCTCAGTGCTCCTGGGTTGTACCTAAAAACAGGCACTTGCGCTTAGTGGGCCTTCCGCAGTTACCAACAAATGTAAAAAAATACCAATATATTTTTACTGCATTATACAGTAGTCAGGGTACCCTGTAATTTACCTTTGTTTTACCCTGGCTGCAATGATTTCATTTAGTAAAGATAAATGTGCAGATACATTTTGTGTTTTATAAGCTTGTTTCTAGACTTTAGTCAGGTTTTTATTGTAGTCTTTGCATGTGAGCATCTATGGGGTAGTTGCTAAGAGTGAGATCACTGTTAGCAACTAGCTTATTCAAGTTTAAAATCGGCAGGGCCATCCAAAAATCCTCAGCTGTTTGAATCAAAACTAGTCTGAATGGAAGTATGCTCACAAGGAAAACTTGCCCTGCCGCTTACAAAAAGGCTTCATAGTTAGCACCCAGTTTAAGTTAATAGGATAATTTGCACCTTTCCTCCCATCTTTTGTTTCAGTCTGTGTGGCAACAAAATGTTTTCTCATAGACTGCTTCAACACAAAACAAATGTTAAGTGTTTAAGTGTACTTATGCTTGGCCAGTGGATTTTGAAACCAAACAAGGCAAGGATTCAGAAGAAATCAGTGTCACATAAAACCCTTGCCCCACCTTGCACAGCACTGTCTCGGACAAACCCAAGTCTACATACAAAATTGTCAATGTATTTGAGAGTATTTTATTAAAAATGGTAATACTTTTTACACAGTTCAATAGAAAAACTCAAAAATTGCAAGAAATTGCAGAACATGTCAGTTTTTGCGGAGAATGGTGAAAATTGCAGATTCCGCAAAAAAATTGTGGCCGCAATTTTCCAGTGGCTCTGGCGATCACTCAAAGGAGGTTACCAGAATCCATGCAGGTTCACTCCCAGCAGCGTGAAAATGGATTGGGAGAAGTCAGTCTGTGTTCACAGAAAAACTGTAAGTTATCATTAATAGAAATGCTCATATGTAAAGTCCTAGGCAGTTTGTAGAGAAACCCCTAACAGGTAGATGAATGAATGGGAGTCAGTTGGGAGGGGGCCTGGCAAAGGTTGGGGTTAATAAGTAAGCAATAATACCCTCCAGGGTGGACAATATTGAGCTATACTGGACCACCCAGGGGCATAATGAGGCCTGGTACCACAGGCGGAGGGCCTTACAGCCCTTGGAAGGCCCAGTTCAGACCAATACCAACCACCATGGAGGGTATTATTGCACTGAGAAAACGGGTTATATGCAGCATTTTTATACAGAATTTAAAAAAACAAATTAAAAAGTCAAAATTAGTTTTAAATTAATTTTTTTGTAAAGTAGTCCTTCTACTGGTATACCTGCCAGTTGTGGTGGGTGAAGTGAGAAAACTCCGATACGCAGAGTAATCCACAAATGTTGCCCATTTCACATAGTGAAATGCAAAATTTCACCTGTGGAATGGTGAAATTTCACCTTCTACAGCAAAATTCTACCTTTCAAGGTGAAATTTAGTCTGCAGAAGGTGAAATTTCACCACAGAAAGTGGAATTTCACCTGAGGATGGTGAAATTTCGCCCATGGGAGGGGAAATTACACCTTGGCAAAATTTTGCCTAACGGAAGGAAATTTCACAGATTACTCCACATGGTGAATTTGGCCACTTCACCAGCAGAATATAAACTTGCTGCATCTCTATCTGCCAATACAGGCCACTGCAGTGTTTGAGAGTCTTGTTTTTCTGTTTTGTTTTGCTAACAGTTGTTAGCACTTGTCTTCAACCTCCCCTTTCTCTGCAATTCAAGCCCTCACCCCTGCGATCCATTTTATCTTTTGCTCCTCTTTACAGTGTATTCAGCTTGTTAGTTGAAGAGCATGATGGGTAAAACAGTGCCATCGACAACAAAATCAGAACTGTGCCGTCTCAGACAGTTTGGCTGCTTGCAGTCAAGAAGGCAGGAAAACTGAATGAATAAAACTGCCAGGTTACTTTTTTGTTTCGTTTTTAATGAAACTGTCTCTCCATTACTATCCATACCCATCACATAGACATGAAAAGAGGGAAGGGAGCCAACTGAACAGGAGTATAGCGCAAGACTAGCACTGAAAGGAATGGCCGCTTGTATGCTGGTGTGGCTGTTCATTTTAAAAAAAATATAGGATTTGTAGTTTCTTTTTAATTACTTGAGCAGTGACAGACAGGGTGATTGGGAACAAGAGAGGAGACAGATTCTCTTTTAAACTGTGAATGGTTGGTTGGAAGTGAGCATGGTTCCATGCAACCCGAGTACACCATTGGTTGCCATATCAAAAGATCAGGACAGACTAATGGCAGTTTCTTCATGTCCTGTATCACAAATGGAGATGTGCTGCCAGCTTATGACAGTACAGTGTGCCAGCAGTCAGCTGGAGGATAGTAGCAGATGATTGGGCACATCTCAAGAATGGGATACTAGTGCCTGTTTGACGTATGTGGGGATAAAGTGTGAGGGAAAACACTTTTTTTTAACATACTGGAAAGATAGGGCAGGGCAGCATCACCAAACCTCAACCTGGAGGTGCAGCTCGCTAACCAGCAGAAGGAAAATGGTAGCTATTTCAAACTGAAGATTCCATTGACTGGGTGATTTGGAATGAAATAGACATACAGTACAGAGACTGGGACTCATTATTTCCGGGTCCCTGTTGCCTTATACTGGACCAGATTTGTGCCAATCAGTTTCCAGGATTTCACCAACTAATTTTTTAAGTCCCAGTGTTAGGTGCCAGATATGGAAGTCTGGTATTTGGACCACTATGGCTATCAGTGTAGTGACAAAAGGAGGAACACATGACTGGAACAACCTTGACTTATGCACTTAGTAATGAAATTATATGCTGATATGCTTTCCTATTTATTGTCCTGCTGGGTACACTGGGACACATGCTAGTATGACTTGCATCCAGGTACGTGCTTTCCCTGCTTGGGGAGAATGCCACCACACAAATGGTCTTGGGAGAGCCAGGGCTTCAGGGACCCTGCAAGGAAGATTAGGGATATGTAGGACTGAATGAGACCCAGAACTTAACTGCAATGTGTAATTATATCCCTTTAGTTTTGGGTGGGGAAACCTGGAAACAATGTAGCCATGGTGTGGGCAATAGGTCCACCAGCAGCTGGGTACCATCAGACCAATGTATAGCAGCAGCAGCAGCAGCTATAGTACTGCAAGCACACTAGTGGTAGGGGAGTTATGTGAATGCTCTAGGAATATGTAATATGCTGTATGCATAGGGCACGGGTCACGTAAGAAGTTGTACTACAGGGCGTGCATGAACCATTGTGATAAAATTAATGGCCATGGAAATGTCTAGAGAGCTGTGTACCACCTAGGCAGCTATTTAATAAGCAGCACCATGCTTGATCCCAGCTCCAGTATGGACATAATAATTTCCATGTGGTCATGTGAATGGCTCCCCAGGATATTTTTGAAAGTGTCCCTGATCCCCATCACCCCTGACCCATGATGACAAAGTGGCTGGTGGTGCAGTACTGGTACTTCATGATGTAAGGTGGATGCTCTACTGGATGAGATGCCATCATATACCCCTAGACACAGGAGGGTGACCCTACCCTTATGCTGTGCATAGAAGATGTAGTAGACTAACTTTTGTTGTCACACAGACATAGCATAACTGACTATAAGGAAAACAGATTGTTTCAGCTATACAAAAATAGTAAGATATGTATCTAAATATTACGTTAATCCACAAGTATTCCTCTAAAAATTACAATGGAATTCATTTTTACATTCAACAACAGACCACTAAAACTGCATTTAAACAACATGAAGTCTTACTGTATTCTGACTATATGCAGTTAGCCTCAGCACTTGAACTACCCCAGAGAGTAAAGGGTTAACTCTATGCCAAAGCATAGAACATTGAGCTCGAGCTCGGTTTTCAAACCTCTGTTCCTGGTACATTCTAATGTAACCATCAGATTCTTTACTCCGCCTAACTGTGAAGATGCTTTGGAGATTTCTCCTCGCTGCTTCGGTTCGGTTATAGTAAAATTGGTCGGTTTAATTAACTGTTTTATTTCTTTGTTGTCGGTCATCAAATCTCTGTCTACAGTACAGGTAGTGTAAGTGTTAGATAGTGGTAGAAATTATTTTTCTTTCGGTCCCTCATCAGTCGGTCTGGCGTGGAACCGAAGTAATTCTTTGTTTTTCTAAAAAAGTTCTCTATATTGTGGTGTCTGGTATCTTTCGGCTTCAAAAACCCGATGTTTTATTCCATTTTTTCCACAACCCTTGAAACAGTTGGGGACCAAAAGTTTGGTTCTACCTGGCTTGAATCCTGTTTTGGGTAACTCGAATAAAAAAGGCAATGTCTTAGAAACCCAAAAAGAAAACCATTCCCACTGGGTTTCAACACTGCATGGAGTGTGGGGAGGCTTTTGCTAAAGCTGATCCCCACCTCGTCTGTGTTTATTATCTGGGGTTTGACCACCTTAAAACAGACTGCCAAATATGTACTAATTTTCCTAAAGCCACGCTGGAAAAGTGTTAAATTGGTTGAAGGAAAAAGCGACCGAAAAATCTGCTGTTCCAGATGGTCAGCCCGGTTCAGTTCTGACCGAACTGGAGGAGGTGCCTGCTGACCCGGGCAATACCTCCTTAGGCAAAAGGAAAGATGACTCCGAGGGATTGGTTTCATCCAAGAGAAAAAGAAAGTTGGTTGTTTAGGATCTGAACCAGCAGATCCCAACTGCTGAGTAAATTGCAAGAGCGATCAACTTAGTTCAATCGCTTCGACCCAATCTGACCAAACCGATGACCTCTACAAGTTGTCGGTTGCGTCGGTTCAGGTTCTGTCCGAATATGATCCAGAGGCCTTTTATATATCAGAGTGGGAAGGAGAAGAAGAGGAAGAAGATGATTTTGGAAGCCTAGATTAGCCAGTGGAGCCTGACATCTCTCCAGACAGGTCTACCTCTGTTTCTCCTCCCAGACTTTCTGAGTCCCCCTCCCACTTTTTGTTTTACAAAAAAATGGCAGAAACTCTTCAGCTTCCAACTGTGGTAGCATCTGAAGAGGAAGAGGAAGCCTGACTTTGTGGAAATGATGGATGTTCCAGAGTCAAAGAGACTGTTCATTCCCTTGCACAAATCTTTGGGGAAACAGACTCAAAAAATTATGCAGGTTCCCAATTCTATACCTCCTGTGGATAAAAAGATGGACAGAAGGTGTGTGTTGTCAGGTTCTGGGATGGAATTCCTGTATAATCATTGCAGCCATGTTGTGGTTGTGCAGGCTTCAGCCTGTGATAAGACTAATATTCCCTTGGCTTTACACCCCTCAGACAAGGATTTCAAGGAGGTGGATTCTATGGCAAAAAAGCATTATTTAGCATCCTCTTTGGAACTCAGGTGGGCCTCTTATATGGCCTATGTGGCTACATACCAGAAATCTAGGTGGGATACAGTTCTGGAATTAGCAAAGAATGCCCCTCACCAGCTGGCCAAGGAGCTGGAACAGGTGGCTGCAGATGGCATTGAGGCATCCAAAGTTCACTTTCATGCTGCTGTGGACTCAAATGATGTGTCATCAAGAGTCATGGCTACATCTGTCTCCTTAAGGAGATTTGCTTGGCTCAGATGTACTAGCCTCTCACAGGATACTGAGGCTAAGGCCATGAATTTCCCTGTTACACAGAACCCTTTGTTTGGGGAGCAAACAGAGACATACATGAAGAAAATGGATGAGTATAGGACCACCTACAGGAGTGCAGTAGCCAAGGAAATACAGGCTTCTCCTCAGATGCAGCAGCAGTCTAGGGCTGGCAGGGGCAAGCCTTTTCACAGGCCTTTCTACCAAGCCCAGGCTTTTTCTGCTTTTCAGCAGAGGGGATTCCTCAGAGGGAGAGGCAGAAGGGGGATGAGCAGGGCTGCATCTACATCTCAGCCTAGGACTCCTGCCAAGCAGACACCCTGATGTGTCAGACCGGGTCGCCTCCTCTGTTCCAGTGGGGGGCAGGCTGGCTTACTTTTTCCAGACATGGAAGTCTGTCACTTCAGACAAATGGGTCCTGAAAGTAGTAAGCCAGGTACTTGCTCTGTTTCAAAAGATACCCCCAAATAAGAACAAGGTCTTTCAAGTTTGCCACATGTCTGGAAACAGCTGATTTAGAGGCAGAGGTTTCCTCTTTATTGCTCCTAAAAGCAGTGGAGCAAGTTCCTCTATTGCACAGAGGGAAAGGCTTGTACTCAAGATACTTCCTTACCCCAAAAAAGACAGGAGAGTGGTGACCCATCCTAGACCTAAGATATCTGAACAAACATCTTACAAAGTCAAAATTCAAAATGGTGACTCTGGGACTCATTCTTCCCACTCTGAGACCAGGAGACTGGCTAGCCTCTCTGGACATCAAGGATGCCTGTTTTCACATTCTAATCAGATGTTCCCACAGAAAGTACATCAGGTTCAATTTGCCCTCAGGTCATTATCAGTTAGAGCAATACCCTGTGGCCTGATGTCTGCTCCCAGAGTCTTTACAAAATGCCTAGCAGTGGTTGTAGCCTTCCTCAGAAGGTGGGGCATTTATGTGTACCCTATCTAGATGACTGGCTCATTGTAGGCCAGTCCTCAGACCAAGTCAAGTCAGCTCTGGCTGTTACCCAGAGGCTTCTGGGTTCCCTAGGGTTTCTTCTCAATCTTTCCAAATCAATCCTGAAATCAGTTCAGCTTCTCACCTTTATAGGGGTAGAACTGGATACCATTCAGGCAAAGGCATTTCTTCCTCTCCCAAGGGTGCAGACCCTTACAAATATGGCAACCTCTTTCAGACCTCGTGTGTCTCAGCCATCCAGGCATTTTCTTCAGTTTCTGGGCCACATGACAGCCTCCACTGCAGTGATCCAGGGGGCCAGGTTCCAAATGAAGGATATTTAGTTTCACCTAAGGTCCTTCTGGTCTCAGAAAAAGGACCCCCTTACCAAGTTAATTCCAGTAACTCAGATTCTTATCCAGGCTCTCCAATGGTGTTTGGAGGAGGACAATCTCAGGCATGGAGTCCATTTCCTTCACCAGACACCCTCAGTTGTTCTCACAACAGATATTTCCCTTCTGGGTTGGGGAGCTCATTTGGGGAACCTCACTGTACAGGTCACATGGTCACAGCAGGAGTCTCTCCTTCACATCAATCTTCTGGAACTCAGGGCTGTATTTCTAGTCCTTCAAGCATTCTCAGAATCGATTCAAGGGAAAGTGGTGCAAGTCAGGACAGACAACACCACTACCATGTGGTTCATAAACAAGCAAGGGGGTACTTGGTCCATGGCCTTGTGAACAGAAGCCATGAAGGTATGGTCATTGGCTTACTCTCTTCAGACTGGTCTGATAGCAGTGCATCTTCCAGGGAAGGACTATGTGTTGGCAGATGCCCTCAGAAGAATTTCTCAGGGTCACCACGAGTGGTCCCTGAAATACCAAGTTCTTTAGATCATTTTCAGGAGATGGGACATTCCAGAGATGGAGCTCTTTGCAGCCCTAGACAATCATCAGCTTCCTCTGTTCTGTTGCAGACCTCCAATTCTGGGGCCTGTTCCTCAGGATGCTCTCCTGTTGGATTGGACGAAATTGTTTCTATACTCCTTCCCTCCTTTTCGTCTGATATTCAGAGTACTGATAAAAATCAGGTCTCAACCCTGAACAGTGATATTAGTGGCACCAGACTGGGCCAGGCAACCTTGGTATCCTCTGTTGCTGTCCTTGGCAGTGACAATTCCTCTCTACCTTCCCAGGAGGCACAACCTCCTGTCCTCCTCCCAGGGGAGTATTTTGTACCCCAATCTCCAGTCTCTCAGACTCAAAGCCTGGCTCTTGAAGAGTTAGAGTATGCCGGATTGCATCGCTTGCAAGGAGTTTTGGACATTTCGAGGGTTTCTAGGAAGCCTGCTACCAGAAAAACTTATAGCTCTAATTGGAAGAGATTCAGCATCTGGTGCTGTCAGAGGAATATACAGCTGGATTCTGCTGGCATTTCCACAGTCTTGGACTATTTAGTCCATTTGAATAACTTAGGCCTCAGGACTGCCACTCTTAAAGTTCACCTAGCAGCTGTCTCTGCTTTTCTTTCTACAGGGAAGGGGTTTTCCCTGGCTTCTAATCCTGTGTTCAGTAAGTTTTTCAAAGGTCTGGTTCATCTCAACCCTTTCTTTAGGGAGCCAACTCCTACTTGGGATTGAATATCAGTATTGCACATCTCATGCAGCCTCCCTTCAAACCCTTGTCTTCAGCTGAGCTAAAGTACTTGACTTGAAAGACTGTGTTCCTGGTGGCCATTACTTCTGCCAGGAGAATCAATGAGTTGCAGGCCCTGTCAATAGAACCTGACTTTATTTCCTTTCACAAGGATAAGGTGGTCCTCAGGACAAATAGAAAATGTATTCCTAAAGTGGTTTCAGATTTTCATCTTAACCAGTCCATGTCTCTGCCTGTTTTTCACTGATCATTCTTCTTCAGGTGAGTGAAGGCTGCATAGTCTGGATGTAAAAAGGGCATTAAGCTATTATATGGACCATACTAAGACCCAAAGAAATGGCTGTTCTCAGTTGTTTCTCACTTATGGAGAAGTGGGAAAAGGTAAGCCTGCCATGAAGAGAACAATAGCCAGGTGGATTGTCTCTTGTATTCAGTTCTGTTACACAAAATTGGGCAAAGAGCCCCTCTCAGGCCTGAGGGCTCACTTGACAAGGGGTACATTTGCCTCTTTGGCAGCAGCAACTAGGGATATTACCTTGTTGGAAATCTGTAAAACAGCCACCTGGAAAACTGTTCACACATTTACCAAGCATTGCGGTCTGGATATTCAAGCCAGAAGTGAGGCTAGGTTTGGCACAGAAGTTCTGCAGAGCCTTTTCCCAAAGTAGGTTCTATGGGTCCCTCCTCCGGGGGGGGGGGGATACTGCTTGGTAGTATGCATATAGTCAGAATACAGCAAGAGTTCATGTTGTTTGAAGAAAAAAATACTCACCATAGTAATGTTGTTTCTTCTAATGGAGTCTTGCTGTATTCTGACCTCCCTCTCTGCTTCCTCTCTCAGAGCCTGTTTTGGAATGTGGGTTGACAGTTGCAGTATTGCACCCCAGAGTTGTACCTATTGAACCCATCCTGGCTAGGTTGGGTATTGTTGAATTTTAAATGATTATTATTACTTGTTATCACTATCTACATAAGGTTTTCTTCTTGGGTTCCTGACTTGGTCTTTCTGGACCCAAGCTATTGCTGCTTATGGCTTAAAATTTTAGAAAAAATTTCTTAAGCTAGTTAGTTAGTATTAGTGCTCATAAGAATTTGATGGTTACATTAGAATGTACCAGGGACAGAGGTTTGAAAACTGAGCTTGGGCTCAACATTCTGTGCTTTGGCATAAAGTTAACCCTTTACTCTCTGGGGCAGTTCAAGTGCTGAGGCTAACTGCATGTAGTCAGAATACAGCAAGACTCCATTTGAAGAAATAACATTAATATGGTGAGTAATTTTTTTCTTTTTGCACAAAATATCCAAGGCAAAGTTTAAGGCAACACATAAAAAATGTAGGTATTCAAAGCATTTATACCTTAACTGTGGTCCAAAGCAAAATGTGTTAACGGTACAGTAGAAGTCAAAATAGCTGATAATGTTATACCACATAATGCTACAATGCCATGCAATCTGAGAATTAAGAGCAAACAACTCTTTTTTTTTCATTTTGGGAAGAATTCTACTTGAGCAAAGTTGACTGGTATCCAAAATGTGTAGCTGCACCTGGAAACAAGCCTCTGCTCAGTTCGCCTCTCCTAGTTACCAATTTAAAATAAATAAATAAATTGCTGCCCTTATATCTAACCCTCTTATTTGAATTCCTGTATGTTTTCACTTATGTTCCTTTTATGTAACACTTTCAAGTGCCAATGTCCAGTGAAGCATTTTAGTATTAAGCTTTGTCTACCTAATTGGGACAAGGGGTCATAGCCTGAGACTTGAAGGAGGTAGATTTAAAAGTGATGTGAGGAAGTATTTCTTCACAGAGAGGGTGATGGAGCCATTGAACAGTTTACCTGAGGAGGGGGTAAGTACTGAAAATTTAAAAGGTTTTAAGATATCATGTGGCAGGTATAAGTGGTTGGTGGATGGGAGGCAAAAAGTATTTGTGATAAAGGGAAACAGTTAAGGGGAGGAAGAATGCGGCAGACTAGGTGAGCCAGGATGGTCCTTTTCTGCTGTCACAGTACATGAAACTATAAAACTGGCACTGCCAATCTGTCTGCAGCTTCCAGCCTCCAAGCCACATGGCTTTAGACAACAGATTCAATTATTTGTTATTATTATCACTACAATCAAATAAAAACCCAATGGTATTAATACAAAACAAGCAATTAATACACAAATTAGAAATATACGAAAAATAACTACTATCTTTATCAAGACAGAAAAAAACTGTAATCACCACATCTTATTCACCATTTTAGATGATGAGACTGGATACTTCAGCAGCACTTCTGAGTACACCAGAGTTTGGGCTGGAGCAGGTAAAATGGATTTCATGGGCTGAACACCAGGGTAACCCAGACTTTCCTTTTTGGAGTACATACCCTATATAATGGCCAGATAGCTCATTGTGCAAATGATTAGGATAACTTATCCTCTCCTTATCCTCTTCTTACTCTACAATCTTACTGTGTCTAAAACTACAAGTATCCTGGGTATCTGTGCATCCTATGATGGCTAATGACCCCAGATATGGATGAGTCAAAATGTATATGGTACCAGCTACCTGGTACCTTTTTCTCAGAGAAAATTTTTACCCTGCATAACATTAACCGTAGGATTACCGAGTGATCCAGGGGATCAGGTATGGTATGGTAATGCCTTGCTTGATCAATTCTGCTTTGGTGCCCCCTCCATTCTACTGATACCTCCCACCCCAACACTGATCAATGGCATATAACCTGAGAGCATTGGTAAGAGGGGGAGTGGCCATCATGGATGCCATTGCCAGGGATATTTTCCCTGATTTTCTCACCTTGGCCTCCCTAATCCCTATGGTATCATGCTGTGTATCACTATGAAAATTCCCAAATGCAGCATACACTGCAGATGGTACCAAGCACCTGTGGCATGCACCAGGTATCACTGGCATTGTGGGTACAGAGCCAACCCTCACTGGTCAAAGAAATGCCATTATCAGTGTCACTTCCTGGCCTAACATAGAAACATAGAAGTTGATGGCAGATAAGGACCACAAGGCCCATCCAGTCTGCCCATTTTTTCTACCTTATGAATGTGCCATAGGCCTTTACTCTGTCAATGGTCTATTTATTCATACTCATCTGACCTGTTGCTTATTATACAGTCTCCCAAGGCTTGCTCCTAATTCTAGGTCATCTGGGTTGGTAACAAGATGCACTACCCCTGTACCACTGGGCAGCACCATGTAAAGCAGTTGAAGATACTATTATCTGAAAGAAATGAAATAAAAGCAAAGTGTTCAGGACTGTAAATGTGATCACAGCCTTTTTTGGCTTGGTAAACCAGGACTTCTATGAAATGATCAAGTAAGTACTGTCATTCAGCTCATCATTTTCTCACTCAGTAATATAATTTCTAGCACTGTATGCAAGTCTGTTTTTCTCCACTCTCCATCTTAATTCTTCTGACAGGTGAAAGACCTGCAGTGTCTCTAGAAGCCTAAGGTAAAAGTGAGAACAAGCTCCAGAGATGTACAACATACTGAAGACTATAGGGTTGTACAAGTCAACTTTCACCTGCCATTTCAACTACATTTATGCACAATCCACAAATTCCACTAATCCCAGATACTGTATATCACATCTGCACTTTAGTTGATGTGTGCAGTGGGGTCAGTGTAAAAGGGAAGGAATGCATGAGATGGTAATAGGAGTTTCAGTTCACGAAAAGCCAGTTATTTTTAATAGACTTTCTTAAGGACAGTTTGGATAACCTTACAATTGACTAGCACAGCATATTTGCCTTTGTTCTCTGTACTGCTTTAATGTAATGCATCATTTTCTACATGAGAACTGGAGGGAGGATGAATCATGTGGTTTAACATTGACCATTCTGTCATCAGAAACCAAACAGTGTCCTAGAATTGCCCTCCATTTTTTACTTCTAATGATGGTTCATTTATTTTGATTTGGGAGATTGTTATGTTGATGTCAGTGGAGATAAGGGGGGCTAAAAAAATGTTTGACTGAAGAGATGATGATGGTTCTTCTAAATTTCAAAATAATGATTTAACATTTCTTTGTTAACTACTTCCACAGAACTCTTAAGTAAAGAGGGGAATGATGTCTGTGTGTTGAACTGACCTAAGAACAACTAAGTGGGTTAAGTTTACAAAATGAAGAGGGGAGGCTTTGGTATTTTTCATTGAAAGAAATTACCAGTCTCTTTAGTTTCAGGAATACCACACACATAGACTTCTTAGCTTTGAGAGCTGCTCAACTCAGGAACTATGCAGCAAAACACTGCACTGCCAGATGATTATCCTGGATTTGTAAGCAGCATTAGGTATCTCACTCAGCTCCGATAAAAGTGACAATTGGTAGGGTCTCTGATTTGCTCAACCCAATGCCCACACTCTTGAGGTGAAGGATTGGGGATCCAATGTGTTCCATGGGCACCAGGAGGTGAAGACAAAAAGGATCTAGGAACAGTAAAAAGTGTCTTGCACCAGTTAAGACAAAAACAGACTGAGTACAAATATCCCATACAGAAAATATTTTTTTTTTAATATGCGACAAAAAAAGTATGTTAAATATACCAATATTGGTCCATGTTCAGTATATTCAAGCCATATAAAAGAGTGGAAAATACATGAAACATGCATACAGCATTTTATATTCATCCAGTATCAGAAATTTATTGTTAATACTTTCATCATATACAAAACACAAGATTTTAAAGTAGACCAAATATGATCAAGGTAAAACCTAAAATATTAATAGCCTTACCTCCTGGTGAAGCACTAGGTAGTTGAATATTTTTTTTTTCAGTTTTATGTTTGGGAGAGGGGTCTTAATTGGGATCCCTAATGCTAACAGCGTGATCTATTTCACTTGTCTCATATACAGCACACCCCCACTCTCTAGACTTTCTGTGACACATGAGTATGGAGGGCCCAGGAGAGCTGTATTTAGCAGTACATTTGGGTATCTTTTTAATAACTTTTTTCTATTGTTTGTTTGTTGAACATCAGTTCCACTTCTTAACTAACAAGGCTCTTTAGTTGAGCAGTGGCTTTGATGTTCAACAAACAGACCTCTGAAAACAGTCATTACAAAGATGCCCTATTTAGAGCTATAGGGCCCAATTCTAGAAGCTTGGAGCAAGTCACCACAAAAGGCAACTTGCACTAAATGCCATTATGACATGGACCCTGCACCCTATTCTAGAAGGGGCAGCATCTCCAAGATGAAGTCCCACGACTTGTGACATGTGGACAGGTAAGCCAACTGAAGGGCATACCCAAGGGGCATGTCACATGTTGTAGCCCCCCTGCAAGTGTAAGTGCCCCCCAAAAGCCCCCTGAGCAGCTGTGTCCCCGCCCTTTCCAGTACCTGACCCAAAGTCAGTGCCACAAAGGATAACTATTAAAACCCCTGAGGATCCCTGGTAATCTAGTGGCCCCCTGCCCCACCCAGCAGTGCAAGTCCCCTGAATCCCCCACCAACCCCCAGCCAGCAACTGGCCAGCCCACCTTTCACCTCCACAGCCAGCCACTGACTGAGCACTGTATGAGCACTTCCTGTATAGACATGTTCAGAAATGAATGATGTAGTCACACTCCCTGAGCACGCCTTTACAGTAAGCGCCCGCGCGGTGGGCCCAGTCAGCTGTTGGCCGGAGGTGAGAAGTGGTTGTGCCAGTCACTAACTGTGGATGGGGGGGGGACTGTCACTGCTGGGTGGGTGGGTGGGGGCCACTAGGCTACCAGGAATCTCAAGGGTTTTACGCTAAACATTTGCGGCAAAATATTGGGTTGGGGAAAGGATGGGGGCACAGCTGCCCTGTAGGCTGCTAGCAGTATGGGGTTTGGGGCATCATATGTGTGGGCTGCCCTGTGGGGCATTTAGAGTTTAGGGGTTCTGGGGCTAGGGGTGTAAGATGGCCAGCTTGGCACGTCTGCTATGGGGGATTGGCGCCTGGGGGGATTGTGGACTGCCCTGTAGGGTGCCAATGGGGGTGTTCTGGGCATGGGGGGGCACATCCTGGAGTGGGTGCAGTGGGTCTACAGAACCCCAGGAGAATGTATGTACTGTTCAAAAATTTTTTCTACCTTCTGAGTTAGTTACCACTACCACTTTGTGACATTGCAGATTTGATTCTTCTTACTTCTGAAATGTAAAACACATGCAGAAACCAGACCAACTGAAACATTATGTTAAAAGCTGTATGATCAGATGTGAGAAGTTGGGCTTGATTCTCAAAGGTTGACACAGGGCTTGCACAAGCCCTGCATCAACTCCTATATTGTGCTGGACACAGTGGAGCACCTTGTGTCCAACTCTAAAAGGTCATGCGCATTTGTGACACTTTACCCTTCTTACGGTGGCTTGTACCAAATATTTTGTGCAAACACAATAAAGAGGTTGGCACAGTTAGACCACAAAGAGCTGGTCTATTCTGGGGCAAGTGATGCACAGGATCAAGAATCCTGATTGCCAGCCAAGGAGTGTGGCAAGCCCCATGCACCATGTGTTTGGCACACCGGGGCTTATGGCAGTCTAGATCATTTGAGAATTGAGAATTGAGCCTGTGGAGTTCAGCCTGAAGATATGGAGAACTGTGCTGAATGTGTAAGTTATTTTTCTTAGTAGATGCTTTTATCATATATTTAATATCAATTTTTCCCAATCAACATGGGTCGTTGGCATAGCATGAGGTAAGGCATCCAGTGCATCAGCCCTCAGAGCTAGTGGGCCGGTCCAGTAGATGAAAGTATTAAAAAAAACTTTACATATAAACCACAATAACAGTAAATATAAATATTTATATATTTGATACCTTTCTGTCATTATTCCATCTTTACTGGCCTTTTAGTAAACACAATGGGTGTTTCTGACCTCGAAGTTTCTCAGTACTGAGGTATACCTAGGTATACTGAGGCAGAATGAGGCAAAATCATATTACAGTCAATGCAGTATTAATATAAATTTATATTGAAGTCCAATTTGCACATGTTGGGGTGAAGAACTGAGGAAATAAAATATTTAGGTGTTCATCCATATATATTCCTTCTCTTGAGAGACATTTTCTCTTGCACTGTGGATCCAGTGAACTCTGATGCAAAATACAAATGTCAGGCATGTATTCTAAAAAACAGTAAAAAGCAGGACATTATTATATCAGATGCTTATTTAGTCAATTATACATCGGCAGCCATAGAAAGGTGTCTCAGTACTGAGGTATACCTAGAAGTGTCTCAGTACTGAGGTATACCTAGGTATACTGAGGCAGAATGAGGCAAAATCACATTACAGTCAATGCAAATTGCAACTTGAGTGCCTCAGTGGTACCTCAGTGGTACCTCGAGGTAGACAACTTTTAGATAACTACCACTATAATACAATCAAAAACACACACTTATATTACAAAGTATGCCTGCCATCTTTATATACAGGAAATAAAGATTGTCTGTAGAAATCATTCACACCTGGGCTATAGCGAGCCCCATGGTATAGATCCATTGTGGCTGAGCATCTGATATAATAAGGCACTACTTTTTATCTAATGTTTTAGAAATAGATTCCTGATATTTGGAATCATTGTACTGAAGAGTTCATTGGTTTCACAGTTCTAAAGAAAATGTCTCTCAAGAGAAGTGGGAACAAAGAGGAAACGGGGAACTACAGACCAGTCAGCCTGACCTCGGTAGTGGGGAAGATCATGGAAGCACTACTGAAGGGAGATTGGTGGATCATCTGGTTGTCAGTGGACTACAGGACCCAAGTCAGCATGGTTTCACCAGGGGAAGTCATGTCAGACCAACCTCATTGAATTTTTGACTGGGTGACTAGGGAGGTGGATCAGGGAAGGGCAGTGAACATGGCCTATCTGGACTTCAGCAAGGCCTTTGACACTGTGCCACATAGAAGACTATTACACAAACTGGGGAATATGGGTGTGGGCAGGACAACAGTGCAGTGGGTAGGTAACTGGCTGGGAGGCAGGACACATAGGGTGGTGGTAAATGGCTGTCACTCCACAGAGGGAAGAGTGACCAGTGGGGTACCACAGGGATCAGTGCTGGGACCGGTCCTATTCAACATCCTCATCAGTGACATTGCGCAGGACCTAGAAGGCAGAATTTCCCTGTTTGCTGATGACACAAAGCTCTGTAACAGAGTAGACATACCAGGGGGAGTAGACTGAATGAGAAGGGACCTGGAGAAACTTGAAGAATGGTCAGGGGTTTGGCAGTCGAAATTCAATACAAAGAAGTGCAAGATAGTGCATATGGGGCCCAAAAACCTTGGCACAAAATATCAGTTGGGGGGTGAGGATATAGCATGCACCAAGCAGAAAATGGATCTTGGGGTTATCATCTCTGATGACCTCAAGGTAGGGAAACAGTGTAACAAGGTAGCAGGTAAAGCAAATAGGATGCTGGGATGCATAGGCAGGGGCATCACCAGCAGGAAAAGGGAGGTCATAATTCCACTATACAAGACAATAGAGAGGCACCACCTGGAGTACAGTGTACAGTTCTGGAGACCTTACTTACGTAAGGACATAGACAGGGTAGAGAAGGTTCAGAGGAGGGCAACACAGATGGTACATGGATTGCATCACAAGTCCTATGAGGACAGGTTGAAGGAATTAAATATGTACTCCCTGGAGGAGAGGAGGAAGTGAGAGGATATGATAGATACATACAAGTATCTTACAGGGAGGAACAGGGTGCTGGAATACACTATTTTTAAGTGAAAAAGATGTTCCAGGACTAGAGGGCATGGGATGAAGTTGGAGGGAGGATGATTCAGAGGAAACATGAGGAAGAATTTCTTCACAGAACAGGTGGTGGACAAGTGGAACACCCTGCCAGAGGAAGTGGTGGGGGCTGAAAAAATCACAGGGTTTAAGAATGCATGGGATAGACATAAAGGAATTCTAGAGGTCAGGGTTAAGGGGCAACAGACTTCGAGGAAAACATAAAGTAAACTTAGAAGCTCAAATGGGTAGACTGGGTGGGCCGTAGGCCCTTATCTGCCAACACTGTCTATGTATCTATGTAAGTGGTATATAAATGAATATCTGTCAATTTCATATCCTCATTGCTTCACTCCAACATCCACAAAATTTATTTCTATATTGTTTATATTTCCTGATATTGTAGTTTATATCCAAAGCTTTTTTTATAACTACATGCACTAACCAACTGTGAAAATATGCCTTTTGGGTAATTTAAACCAGGTTTGATATACTTTTCATTACCTTAATTGCTAGTTGTAATTTTCTGCCTCCTCGTATCCTGAGGCTGCATCATATTCATTGTTTCAAATGTTTTATTTGTACACATCACTGGTGGTGGATTATATAATAACTGGTTACAATAGTGCTACAAATATGCATAAGGAAAAAACAGCGATGTCCGAATGGCATACCACAGACACAGACAGGGATTAAGCAGTGCTGTGCAGTAAGTGCTACCCAGGTCGCTGTCCATATGACTCAGAAGAAGACAAGGGCTGAGAAATTGAAAGTGGTGGATGAGCTGCTCCCATGTCAGAGAGGACTGAGACATGGAGATGCTTGGCCACAATGTTGGTGGAGATCAGGGATCAAATCCTGGCAGTAAAAATTGTGTTTTTCTCCCATAATCCAGCTTAAACACAGAATTGATTATTTTAGTTAAGGTGGGTGGGGGGGCAGAATCCCCACTAAAATAAGTGTTTCGACTGGTAACAGTCATCAGTGCGCTTTGTGATCACTACCGGTGGCACTGCCTTTACTTACCGCATTTGTTCCTGCCACTGTTCTGCGTAGTGCTGTATGAAATGTGCTCTTATTGACAGCACTGTTCATACATGTGCTATTCAGACCTAGTGACAGATAATATAAGGGCATTTCTGCATTAAGTTACTTACTCTGATAAAACTCTTCTTCTGGAGTGAAATGTTAGTTGTTTTTGCACCAATATGGCATATTGCTCTCTGATATTCATTGAACTACTGCACTTTTGTTTTATTTATTTTTTATTTATGACGTTGATAACTGGGTAGGTGCACTGATCCCAGGGGCTGTTTTCAAGCATGACTAGGGCCACTACAAAAGGCACAAATAACATAGTACAGAAAACATAAAAAAACAAAAGGAAGTAGAAACTGTGATACAGACTACAAATAACACAAGATTGGTTTGTTTTTAGTATTCATCCTATGAATTCCCATATGCTTTTCTATTAAGCGGATTAAAGTTTTACTGCTGCCTATGGAATAACACTGCTTTTTATTTGATGTACATGTTGCAAGTACACAAATGTGCAGTAGTGCAATGAATAACAGGGAGCAATGCTACAATAGATTAGTGCAGAAAACAACTAATGTTTCTTTCTAAAACATCACTGTAAATGGGCTCTCATTATCTGCTTACTTATTTTCATTGACTGTTGGACCAACGGGCTGGGCACCTAGTGTTAGAATGGAGGGTTGGCAGCACTGGGGTTTGGCTATCGTTGTTTGCTTACTTTTTTTTCATTTACTGTCTGAATCTAGGTTTAGGGACTTGGTGTCAGAACTGGGGAAGTCTGGTGGCAACAGAGTTGAGCAGCAAGTGGCTACTTGCTTTCATTTTAGTTTACCATCCTACCCATAATTGAGCATCCAGTGTTGGGGGCAGTGAGTGGCACTGTGGCTTGGCTCCTGGTGACTGCCTAGCTGCCTGAATCAGGAGTCACCCATCCTACCATGCCCATCAAACTAGAAATGCATTGCCGTTGCTTGCAAGCTGCAGCACAAAAGTCACCCCCCACATCCCAGTAGTATAGCTAACCTTAAAAGAGCTGTACTATGCTGTACTTTTTTCATAAAATAATAGAGCACAGTCTGGTTGGTAATGAGAGACTGCAGCACCAGCTAGTCACCCTGCCCAGTCAGTAGCTGCAGCACAGAATCACACCCTCAAGTAAACGTCCTGCCCACAGCAAAAACAGCCAAGAAAGAAACTGCCTGTGGAACCAGAGTGACAGAGTTCTGACTGCTTGTGCCTTTTTGTTAAGGTAAGTGGATGGGTTCATTTGAAAATGTCTCAGTACTGTGGGGAAAGGAGGGGAGAGACTCAAAAGAGAGAATGCATAGCCTTCGATCTCCTGGCCTGCCACTGTGGGTGGCCAATCCATTGAGAACCATTTTGGTAGGTAGATACCTGCTGTAAAGGGTTGGGATGGCCATTTCTTTGTGTTCATGAGATGGGGAAGGCTTTACTTCTCCTGTCCTGGGGAGAATAGCTTTGCTTCTCCTGGTGGGAGGGGGGCCCTGATTCTCCCCATTTGGGTGGTTAAGGATGGCCCTAATTGTTTGGGCTTTGGGGAAGGGTATCTCCCTGTTTCTCCTTGCTTTGGTGGCCCTGCTTTTCCTGGCTGGGGGGGTGGGCCTATCTTCTGGGTCATGTGGCCCAGCTTCTTCTACTACAGAAAGCAGGGGGCAGGGCCATTCCCCCCTCCCCAAACCAGGAGAAGCAGAGTCATACATCCCAAGCCAAGATGAGCCTGACCATCTGTACCCCCAACCGCAAGACAGGAAAAGCAGGCTCATCCCTTGTAAAAAAATAAAATGAAATTTGCATTTTTATTTTTAGAAACATAACATTCATCATTAGTTCAAATACTCCAAGAAGTAAGCATGAATATGCACATATGCTTTCCATTCCAGTTTCAATAGGTGCCCTGGCTTCCAACTGCAGTGCCTAGTCAGTGCCCTGGTAATCAACGGAAGCTGGTGCTGCCACTGTTGCTAGATTTACATGCTATGAAACTTGATCAAATAGAAATAAAAAATGTAAATTTGGAGGTGGACATTGGACAGAAAAATTAAATGACAAAGGCAAGAAATTTGCAAAAAACCCTGCAAAAACACAATGGCCCAGATATTCAAACTGTGCCAGGCTGTGGAGCAAGCCTGGGCACAGTGCAACTTGGCTGCGCGGGGCGTTGACTGGGCGATATTCAACAGAGTTGCATCATGGCACAGCATCATTGAATATAGCACCCTGGCCACCTGCAGTGAGCATGGCGCAGTTGCACTACACCAGCGCAAGTGGCCAGAGTGGAACAGGGGGATGTGCTAGCGCAAGTTCCATTGCACCATGTGCAACAACCGCGATATTCAAAAGTGCACATGCAAATGGGGCCATAATGTATGCAAGGCACAAATGGGGCCATTTGCATGTCCTTATGGCACCATTTGCATGCAGGTGCACCGATTCCCAGCGACTTGTGCCTGACGCCCTGCCAGACAGCAGCCGTCGGGGACCAACGCCCCCTGCACAGCATGGCAATGTGCCCCACAGCCCGATCGCAGGCTTCAGTAAATATAAAATAGTGTCCTACATCCCTGGTGGTCCAATGGACTGCTGTCAGCCCGATCGCGGGCATGCGTAAAAATAAAGAGAATCCAATATTCCTGGTGGTCCAATGGACCGTTCTCAGCCCGATGATCAGGCTGACAGCGGTCCACTGGACCACTAGGGATATTGGATTCTCTTTATTTTACACATGCCTGCGATCGGGCTGAGAGCAGTCCACTGGACCACCGTGGATATTGGATTCTTTTCTTTTTACACATGCCCGCGATTGGGCTGAGAGCGGTCCACTGGACCACCAGGGATATTGGATTCTTTTATTTTACAAATGCCTGCGATCGGGCTGAGAGTGGTCCACTGGACCACCACGGATATTGGATTCTTTTCTTTTTACACATGCCCGCGATTGGGCTGAGAGCGGTCCACTGGACCACCAGGGATATTGGATTCTTTTATTTTACAAATGCCCATGATCGGGCATGGGGGGGTGCCGCCAGGTGTAGCCGGAGCTCGAGTGGCCACCCACAGGTAGCATTTGCCGTGTTGCACCCTGCAACATGGCAGCTCACCTGTGGGTGGCCAGCCATTGTTCCCCCAAGTAGGGGTTACGCATGCATGGACTTAGCACATCCCAGGCTGAATATCGGGATGTGAGGATTGGCCACTGGGCACGCCCCACCTGCACTACGCCGTCACCAGATGCACTACGCGCGCTTGGGATCTGTGCCAGGTACAATTCCGTTTGAATATCTTGCTGGAGCACATCAGTGGGTTGCACATGGTGCAACACTGTTGCGCCATGCACAACCTTTTTGAATATCTGGGCCACTGTCTTTATGGTACTGAAGAAGAAAATAAAATGTCAAAGTTTATGTATATAAAAGCATACAGGAAGGCTGAAGATTAATGACCAGCATAATCAAAGGTTAAGACTCAAATGTATTGCAAGGAAATCTGAGAACAGGGGTGTTGAAATCATTAAAATACCAGAAAAGGCACGCAGCTTCATTAACTATCTAATTATTATAAATATCTTAGTTTTAAAGACATATTTTGCAGAAAATCAACACATATACTACAAACTCAGGTAAATATGCTAGAGTTCAGGAATAGAAGTGCCACTGAAAAGAAAAAATCTCTTCATTGTTAATGGAAGTTAGTTGTTCCATAGCTATTTATCTTACATACTCTTGAAATGATGAATGTGTTTCAATAGAAATTACAGCCATTTCTGCCTTAAACTCTTTTAAGAGGCACAATTATTTAAGGGGATCTAGAAATAGTGCTATATACTGCAGGAAGGGTGGAAGGATACAGCTGTTTACCAAATTGGATTCAAATGAAAACATGTTTATCTTGTACTCACTGAAACACTACACATTTGGGGAGGAGAGGTGATTCTCCAGAGCATTTATTTCTTAATCCCTAGGCTGCTGAAAGAACTAAAATGAATCTATTGGATTGAGCTCTAGATAGATGTTCAGTCTGCAGCACTGTAAGGGTTAAACTGAAGGGTTGCAAAGGGGTGGAAGGATCATTTGAAAACTCCAAAGGAAGTGTTCTAAGGTCTGAATCTTGTAGCTCATTTTTAGAGCTGATGCAATAGGGCTGCAGGCTCCGCCTACCTACAGTCCTAAAAATGAACAAATGTAATGTACCTTTAACATTTATGTCGTTTATCATGTATTGGCTGGGAAGGCTGAGAAACAGGGGTCAAGACTGTATAATTAGGGTGCTGACTGTAATTCACAGTTGGATCTCATTATTAATTTCTTAAAGCAATTTGTGTTTCTAATGCCTAGCGGTAGGTGGCACTGTGTGTGTGTGTGTGTGTGTGCATGTGAGTGTGCATGTGTGTGTTTATGGAAGATTAGGTGGCTTGAGCAGGGCTGAAACAAACATGTACACTTGGTCTGTATTCACCAAAAGCAACAATAGAAGTCCTTCACACTGCTTGAGACTCATCGGGGAGGACAAACATGTATTGGCCATGATGGGTGAAGTTTTGAGGCTTCATAGCCCCGTGCCTAGAGCATGGGCTTAGAATCCAAAGGACTCAGGTAGGTTGAAATCCCATTATAGCCAGTTTCTGTCCTTGGGACCCTTGGCATGTTAATTAACCTTAGTCCTGCTGTACTGTATGTCCATTCAGCGGAATGCAAATGGGTAAATCAGGCCCCCACTGAAAACTGGTTGTGCATCTTAGCTGGGCTATCCTCACTAAATACATTATAAGAAAAGTATATCCTATTGCAGTCATGCTTATTTACCCCCATAGTAGTTTGTATGGTGATACCCACACTGCTTTGCATTAGAGACGTCCTGTACCACAATATTACATCTTGTATATTACTTGTGACTGCACTAAGTGTACAGTATCTTGTGATGACTGATAATTAAGGAATAATGCATGAGAGGGTATGTTGTGATGAGATAACGTCACACCTCAGGTGGTTGGGCATAAGGCTGCAGGGTGATGGTGTCCAACACCAAAAAGTGATGTTATCCAAGCACAATACACACCCCGGAGTACATTATTGCTATTATACAATGGCTCATTTTTCTAACAAATAAAAACAAGCATTTGTCAATGCCGAATGTTGTCAAGCTGGCATTGGCTTTGGTGGTGCAGTGCAGGAAAACATTTTGGGCAGGATGTGAAAAATGACAGCTGTACAGTTCATAAGGAGGTGTAAAAAAATGCCAGTGTTGAAAATGTGGCATGTAAATATTGCAAATTTTTGAAATTACAAGGGTGCATGGGAAATGCTCAATGCACGCTTGTAACACAGTCATTTTATGGACACTCGGCACCAAATTTTCAACTTAGGCATTTTAGCACCTCTGCTCATGTACAGTGTCACTGCTATTTTCTCAAACTGTCCCAAAAAGTGATTTCGCACAGCGACCGCGCTATTCTGTGCTGGACGTGCGAAAACACATTTTGGGCAAGATATGTGAAATGACAGCTGTAGTGTTCATCAAGAGGTGTGGAAAAATACCAATGGTGAAAATCCAGAGTGAAAATATTACAAATGCACAACTTTACAAGCGTGCGTGCAATCTGCCAATGCACGCTCGTAACACAGTCATTTTATGGAGTATTGTCACCAAATTTTCAACATAGGCATTTTAAGACCTCTGCTCATGAACAGTGCCACTGTCATTTTCATAATCTGGCCCAATCACTGATTTTCCACAGTGACCGTGCTATTGTGTGCCAGAAGCGCGGAAACACATTTTGGCCAGGATGTGAAAAATGACAGCTATACTGTTTACAAGGTGGTGTACAAAAATGACAATGTTGAAAATCTGGCATGAAAATATTATTAATTCACAAAGTTATGAGCCTGCATAGTAGCTGTGCAATGTACACTAGTAAAACAGCCATTTTTTGGATTTTTTTCCACCAAATTTGAAACATAGGCTTTTTGAGAGCCCACCTCATGAACAGTGTCACTGTCATCTCATTAATCAGTCCTGAAAGGTGGTTCCACACAGTGGCTGCGAAATCACCCTTTGGGACCGATTAATGATATGACAGTGATAGAATTCATGAGGAGGGGTCCCAAAAACCCCATGTTGAAAATTTACTGCAAAAATTCCCAAAAATGCCCGAGATATGCATTAAAGTTGAAAACCCCCTATTTATTCCATTATACAGCTTACCAGAATTTCCACAGTTTGTGGTCAGCTTTGAAGAGTGCAGACGTGTTCCTAGTCCACCAAAGATCATTGCGCCAGACTCCGGAGGTAAGTATGGGGTAAGGGGTTAATGAGGCAGGAGTGCACAGTGGTGGAGGTGCAGGTTGTGGGAGGGGGCAGGGAGATCACGGGGATCGTTTCCTTTTTTACAGGTAAAAAAAACACACTAAAAGACATCAGGCGACCATATTCATTTTTAATAGGTGTTTTGTCATGCTGGGGTGGGCTCCCAGCATGCCACCTGAGTGTGTGTGTGTGTGTGTGTGTGGTGGGTGCTTTAGCTGACAGGGGCTTGGGCACCCCCTTTGGCAAACAAGGAAAGAGGTGGCTGCAGGAGCCGAGGGGGATTAGGCACCCTCTTGGCAAGCAGAAAATGGGGGGGAACACATTATGCCAACGGGGAGTGGGCTCCCCCATCAGAAAAATTCAAGGGGAGGGAGGGATACATGTCAACAGGGATTGGGCCCCAGTCGGCAAAGTAAAACTGTTGGGGAGGAGGCGCATGATGCCGAGGGGGATTGGGCACCCCCTTGGCAATCAACAAGGGGGATCACATGATGCCAGTGGGGATTGGGCACCGCTGTCGGCACACACTAAACAGTGGTGTTGACAGGCAACAGTGGCAGTCACTGATGCCACGTTGCCTGCAGATAGGGGGAGGTGTGTTGTGGTCACGCTGCATGAGAGCTTCACTCCCATTGCAGCAGACCTTTTCTCTCATATCTTCACCTCATTAGCTCGGCAGGGTGTCGGCCCCTGCTGCTGGCTGATTGGGGAAGGTGGGATGCACCTACTGGTGCATGCCCTGCTTTCACCCAACAGGAACGGCGCCTCCAAATCTGCACTACCGCAAAATGTTGGCTGCACCAACATAAAAATAAGAAAAAACATAACTTTGTAAATGGCTTTGGACTGTGCAAGCATACTTGTTAAAAAAAAGTTCCTTTTCCATTTGTCCACTAGACTGAGGTTTGTAGTTGTTCATGTCCTATGAGTGTGTTCTTTATTGAGATGCGTATCACCCCCCCAAAAGCTGCATCTGTGGCCTGTTCTTGATAAATTCTCTCAGTCCTGCTGCCTGTCCTGGGACTGGGTATACTGCCCCGGCAGCAACATTTTGACATTGACTGACACTGCAGCGACTACAGCGTCAGGTCACTGTAGTGTCAGTGCTGGACCCCAGCACTGTTTCCTGGGGGTATTACTCCCCCCTTCCCTAATCAGCTCTGACTCAGAGTTGATTATATTTAGTGGGGGGTGCCCCCCCAAAAAAAACATGGTAGGCAGTGACAAACTTTATTACAACCGCAAATGCCGTTGACATAGAGGTTTCGCTGTACGGTCATTTGACAAGATTTTTGTCGATGACTGGTCATAGATCCCTGGGACTGGAAACTTATCAAGTAATGCAGGTTTCACTTTAAAGGAACACAAAGGAGGATCACAATCATACAATGAGTGCAGCCAGGTTGTAACCGCATGCACTATAAATATGATGTTGCTGACCGAAGGGGGACTGAGAATCTGGTTGGGAAAATGATGGCTTTAATTTTAGCTGCATTTGAGTCTGGACAAGAACTTTGTGGACCCCTGACTGTGAAAGGAAAGCATAATCAGCAAGTACTAGGTGGAGTGCAATATATTTTAAAAAAATACACGCTAACAGTGGCACTGTGAACTCTGCTTTACATATAGGGAACAGTGAGGGTTTCACAATGGCGAGTTGAAGCAGTGCTGGCTTTGGTTATTAAAAATAGTTATTGGCTGGTTGAGGAGTGAAGGACTTAAAGGGTGTTTAAATGTCTGAGAGCTTCAGTTGGGGGATGCAGCAGGAGTCAGGATTTGACAAATGTAGGAGAACACAGATTTTTTCATCTTCATGCTGGACCTTCATGCAGTGATGTTATGCTCAGATAACATCACTGATGGAGATGGGCATGGACTAATCAGAGAGCAAGGAATTTTCTTGCTATTCTGTAATAGAAACAATTTCATTCCACTGAAAACATTCTTAGACACAGGATCTGCAGTATCAAATAGTAGAGGCAATAGGAAGCTCATGCTAACCTGCTGTTCTGATACATCAGCTGTACCAGGATCAAGTTCAGGTAATTTGGGTTCAATCCAAAGTTGTTGCACTTTAGTCACACTACAGTTTGTGGTTTGAAAGCATAGAAGTGACATTTGGTTAATGCCATATACAAAATATTGTGATGGAGGGGATATGGCATCCAGTGATGATAGCAACCAAAAATGAGAGACTACAAAAATAGCGACCCTTTTTCAGCGCTACCATTTTGGGCTACCCTGCAATGGTAATGACCCTATGCAAAAGTTAAAGTAGGGAAGGGCAACCAGAAGGAGGAATAGCGAGGGGAAAGGGGTTTTAGGGGACTGGTGCATCTGCTGCCACTAAGCTAGCTGTGCAGTGTGGTGGGAAAACTAGGTTTGCTGGCAAAGGCACCTCGCTTCACTTGAGCTCTTTTCTTCTAGGTTTGCTTGTAAGGACAGAGCAAGGAGCAACATTATCAAAGCAAGGAGAATAATTAAGGATTCTTTTGGCTAGGCAGATTTACTGTTTGTAACTATTTTATTTTGTGCTTACAGGTTTTGTTATTTTTTTTTGCTTACATATTACTGCTTTATTGTTCTTTGATTTAAATTGTTTTTGCAGGGTATACTTTCTGCTACATTGTTACAGGGTGTGCTTACAGATTTGTTACTGCTTTGTGCTTGCAGATCACTGCTTTATTTTTTCTGATTCAGATTGTTTCATTGCAGGTTTTATTTTCTGTAGAATTGTTCAAGGTTGGACCTACAGGTTTTTGTTACTGTGTTGTGCCTACAGATGTTACAGTTTACTGCTTTATTTTTTCTCTGATTGAAATTTTTTTTTTTTGCATGGTATATGTTCTGCTAAATTGTTACAGGGTGTGCTTGCAGGTTGGTACTGTGTTGTGCTTTCAGGTTACTGTTTTATTTTTCTCTGTTTCAAGGTTTTTTTTTGCAAGGTGTAGTGTCTGTTAAATTGTTGGGAAGGATGTGCTTACAGGTTGTTACTTTTTGTGCTTACAGATTACTGCTTTATTTTTCTCTGATTCAAAGTGTGTATTGCAAGGTATATCTTCCATTCAATTGTTATGCAGGTTGTGCTTCCAGGTGTTATTACTTTTTGTGCTTAGAGATTACTGATTTATTTTTCTCTGTAGCAAAGTGTTTTTTTTCAGGTATATCTTCTGTTAAATTGTTACAGGTGGTGCTTACAGGTTTTGTTACTTTTTGAGCTGACAGGTTTTACAATTTTTTTTATTATTAGGCTAAGCTTTCAGGGCTAATTGCAGGAGCACCTATGAGATACAGACTGTGGGATAGCATCTGCATTAGTTGTTGGTTGATTGTTTCTGCTCTTACCTCCTTGTTTCTTTCATCAGTGGTTCTTCTTCTTTTTTGACAGGGGAAGGGCCCAAACAGCTATCCCATCCCCACCACCCCATGCTATACTCCTTTTATAGAGCAGCACAGTCATGACATTTCCTGTAGCAAAGCAGGAAGGGGAGGATCAGAGGGGTATCCACACAGTGATTTCACTTAAAGAGCACAATTAATTTAACTTGTTATAAAAAGTTATACAAAAACAAACAAACAAAAAAACAAATGTATAAAAAAAAATTACACGTTTGCTTTCATTTTCCTTCTAATTACTCAGACCAGGTTATAAACTAGGCAACTCAACTGGAATGGACATTATTAACTGTAGGTACTATCGGACACTTTTCAAAAGGGCAGTTATACCGAATTTAGGACACTGTCCTACATACTGGACCACTGGAGATCTAAGGGCTCAGCTCCAGGCAGCATGGGCAAAGATTGCGTGCCTCAAATTGCATATTCAGCAGGAAATGTATTACAAGAACCACCCACCATTTCCCCAACATCCAACTGTGGCACCTCAATTGCACAGGGTAGTTGGTCTCAGAGGTTGGCAGGTGGTTAGGAGTGGCAAATTTGGTGCCTCATCACTCAATGCTCACCAGCGTATCACCTCCACAAACCATATAAAAACTACAAACAGGTATCTGCCTCTGCATCTGAAATCAAAAGGGCAGTGGACACTGTAGAGCAGGACACTGCAGCACAGGAGCTAGCACTACAAAACTTGCCCATAATAGGGACCAAAATGAAAAAGGCAAAAAGGAAATCCAGAACACTTCTGATCATTAGAGACTCCATGATTCGGGGATTTGATACCTACCTCCAGCCTGGGTAATGATCAGATGTCTCCCAGGTACATCAGCATGGACAGACATTGACTGCATTGTAAAATCATGCAGGAAGCAGGAGAAAACAGCAATGTTCTGGTACACATAGGAACCAATGATCTAGCCAGCCAGTCAGTTGTGGAGACCAAGCAACACCTGACCAGACTGGCAGACAAACTGTCATCCATTTCATCCAGCATCTCCTTCTCTGAGGTCTTACCAGTCTGGGAGAGGGGGGCAGATGGGCAGAAGGTCAGAGAAGGGAGATGGGGAGCTAAACATGTGGCTCAAGGGCTGGTGCCAGGAAAAAGGATGCAGCTTTGTAGGTAACTGGCAACAGTTTTGGGAGTGAAAGTTCTTTAAATTCAATGCACTGCATCTGACTAAGGAGGGAGTCAGTGCAATGGGGCAGAAGTTTGATGTCTTTGCAGAATATTTAAACTTGCAAATTTGGAGAGGGGTGCAGCGCCTGATACAATGAATGGGACGAGCATCCTTCCCCCATCAGTTAGTGATCAAACAGGAGTTCAGCATGTTTATAGTTCATTTGCATCATCAGGTGAGGAAAAAGGTCAAGCTCCTCATACAATGCACAGGAGAAAAGCCAGACCTCGCCCCACAACTAACGCACCAAAATCTGGCCAATGGAAAATCGTGTACACAAATGCCCACAGTCTGGGAAACAAGATCCCAGACCTCAAGGCAAAAATGACAGAGGCTAAACTAGACATAGTAGCCCTTGGTGAGACATGGTTCACCAGTAACCACACTTTGGAGAGTACAGTACCCTGCTATGTACTGTGCAGAAGGGACCAAGGTGAAAAAAAGGGGGGGTGCAGTGGCCCTTTATGCCAATGAAAATACTAAAACTACAGAAGTTCAGAATACACATAAGGAGCCAGAAGAATTATGGGTAATGCTGGAAACAGGAAGTGGGACAGCCATATGAACTGGGGTTGTCTACAGGCCTCCAGACTAGGGGGAGGACATATACACATTACTGTTAGAAGATATACAAAACATGACAGCTAAAGGGGAGGGTCTGCTAATGGTAGACTTCAACATGCCAGATACAGATTGGTCAATGCCAACCGGAACATCTGCCAGAACTAGGCACATAGTGAATTCCCTGCAGAGGAGGGCCTCAAACAATTGGAACACAACCCACAAGGGACAGGGCTATCCTGGATCTAGTACTGACTAATGGGGAAAGGATCACAGATTTCCAAATATAAGGTCACCTGGGGATCAGTGACCATCACATAGTATGGTTCAGTTTGGCCACTAGAACTAAATCATCCCCTTCCAAAGCAAAAATATGGGACTTCAGAAGAGCTGACTTTGATAAGATGGCCAACACAGTTAAGCTAGCCCATGTAAGAAGAAATACAGGTGAGGAGGGTACAGGCAAAGTGGACAAGCATTAAGGATGCAATACTTGAAGCTACATCCCATTGTGTTAGGGAGAAAAACAAGAGCAAAAGAAGGAGGAAACAACTTTGATTCTCAAAAACAGTAGCAGAAAAGTCAGAACAAAAAGGTTGGCCTTCAGGAAATATACAGAAATGCAGCAGGACAAAGATAGGGAGGCATACCAAACTTCCCTAAGGGAAGCAGGGAAAGCAATAAGACAGGCAAAGGCCCAAACCGAGGAAACACTAGCATGGACAGTAAAAATAGGGGACAGGACTTTCTATAGATACATTAGTGAAAGTAGAAAGTCCAGAGGGGTATTGCTAAGATCAAAGGGGATAAGGGTGAGTGTGAGGAGGAGGACAAAGGAAAAGCATCTATCCTAAATAGATACTTCTGCTCATTATTTACTGAGGAGAAGGTAGGACAGGGCCCACAGCTCAGCACCATGGATGCAGGGGGGGAGGAAGGTGTGCACAAGTCCCTTCACAAAAGAAAGAGTCATACAAGAGCTGGCTAAGCTCAGGGTGGACAAGGCAGTGGAACCTGATGGCATACATCCCAGGGTACTAAAGGAGCTAAGGATGGAATTATCAGAGCCATTAGCAGAACTGTTTAGTAAGCATCTGAGCACAGCAGAGATCCCAGAGGACTGGAGAAGGGCTCATGTGATCCCATTCCACAACAGTGGCAGCAGGGATGAGGCAGGGAACTACAGACCAGTCTGTCTTACCTCAGTAGTGAGCAAGATTATGGAGGCATTCCTTAAGGAAAGGATAGTGTAACACCTGGAATTCATAGGAGCACAGGATCCAGGATATCATCGGTTTACAACAAGAAGGTCCTGTCAAACTATGCTCATAGATTTCTTTGACTGGGTAAACAGAGTGGTGGACCAAGAGGGTGCAGTTGATGTTGCTTACCTTGGCTTCAGCAAAGCTTTCGACACTTCTCCACATAGAAGATTGATTAATAAGCTGGATAGGCTCAGGGTGGGTCAGACGTTGGTCAACTTGGTGGCAAACTGGTTGATGGGCAGAAAACAGAGAGTGGTGGTAAATGGTATACAGCCAGAAGAGATGCAAGTCACAAGTGGGGTATCTCAAGGATCAGTCCTGGGGCCAGTCCTCTTCAATATCTTCATCAGTCACATTGCAGATGGACTGGAGGATAAGGTTTGCCTGTTTGCATATGACACCAAGATTTACTACAGAGAAGATGATCCAAATGGGGTGGGCAGAATGAGAAGAGATCTGGAAAAACTGGCAAAATGGTCTGAAGAGTGGCAAATGGGGTTTAAATCAAAGAAGTGCAAGATTATGCACATAGGGAAGAGAAACCCTGAAGCTACCTATAGGTTGGGAGGGGAGTTGCTGGCAATCACAAGGGAAAAAAGCAGCTTGGGCATCATCATCTCTGATGATCTGAAATCATCCAATCAGACCACTAAAGCAGTATATCAGGCTAGAGGGATGTTGGTGTATATTAGTAGGGGCATCACAAGTCGTAAAAGGGAGGTAATAATCCCGCTTTACCAGACACTGGTTAGGCCCCATCTGGAGTACTGCGTGCAGTACTGGAGGCCGCACCTGCACAAGAACATTTACAAAATGGAGGCAGGCCAGAGAAGGGCAACCAAAATTCATTGAGTGCATGTTGTGTGATTTTAGTTTATTTTGTATGTAACAAATCTTGGATTTATACATATTTGCATAATAAAATTTGAACTTGAACTTGACTGCATCAGAAAACATATGAGGACAGATTAACAGAGCTCAATATGTATGCCCTAGAGCAATGGAGAGAGAGAGAGGTGATATGATCAAAACATTCCAATATCTTAAGGGAATTAACAAGATGAAAGAGTCTAACTTGTTTCAATATAAGAAAAATAGCAGGACAAGAGGACACAGCATGAGATTAGAGGGAGGTAATGTGAGGAAGCTTTTTGTCACAGAAAGGGTAGTGGATGCACGGAACAGCCTACCTCTGAAAGCGGTGGATATGAATACAGTGCAGAGCTTCAAACAGACATGGGGTATGCATAAGGGAGCAATACAGATAAGTATGAGTAAATAGGCCATTGACAGAGTAAAGCCCTATGGCACATTCATAAGGTAGAAAAAATGGGCAGACTGGATGGGCCTTTCAGTCCTTTTCTGCCATCAACTTCTATGTTTCTATATGGTGAGTAGCTAGCTGTTGCTCAGCAGGTACTGTGGTCAGGGCTGGGGACCAGAAGCATGGAAATTTTGCCACTACCTGTGGCTGCGGGAATTTTTTTTTTTGGAAATCCGGACTGTGCCCCCTCACAGACATGTACCTCCCTGGAGTTGAGAATCTAAATTCAGTGGGGTGTGGGGGGCACAGGCCCCCCAAAAAAGCACTTTTTGTTGTTACAGATGTCAGGTCCCAGCAAATCTATATTGCTGATTTGCTTTTTGGGAATATATACTCTCCATAACAGCGATCACTGTTTTGTGTTATGACATGGAATCGAGGGACATGGTGATATGATCTTGTGTTAATACAGTGTAATGCACTACGCTGTTCTCAAACACCTAATAAATCATAGCACTTAGAAGAATATGGAATTTTACAAGGCTATTTCGCCATTAGCCATTTTGACTTGTTTAGCCATCAATAAGGGTGTCCTGTGATAGGGGCTAACCGAAAGTGTGCACCAACCAAAACGACAACCCACTTGCGGTGACTGCCCTGATGGCAAGGGTGTAGGGAGGGCGACTGGATGGAGAGAGTTTGTGACAAGGCAACAGGATATCATGCATGTATACATGCTCTGGGGGTGGTGCCATGGTTTGCCATCGAGCTGGAGTTGTGGCATGGTGGTGTGGGTGCTGGCCTGGGGTGGTGAGAATACAGGTTTCAGGACTGGGTGCCATTGCTTTTTGTTGCACTCTGCCCGAGACAGTAATTTTTTTCCCTGTGGATGCATCCTCCCCAACATGCACTCTCCTGGAGTTCAGAATCTAAATATAGGGGGATGCAGGGGGTACAGCCTCCCACATTAAAGAAAAATCTGAGTTTTTGCAGTGCTGTCACTGGCATTGCAGTTGCATATTGCCAAAATTGAATTTCGGCGAAGTGCACTTGCCATAAGGATGATTACTGTTCGGCAATCGCCCTTATGATGTGGAACCATCAATAAGTGTTCAAAATACCCTTTTCCTTAAAGTAAGCATTGAGGGGTTCCTTAAACTGTCTCATTCCTTGACTGCCCATTACTTGTTCAGTCAATATACCCAAATCTGCCTAAATTGTCATCAGAATGCCATTTTATAAGCACAATAGCACACTCCTGGGTGTCTATCTCTCTCCCTCTCTCTCTCTCTCTCTCTGTCTCTTTATCTATCTATGGGACCTCAACTAGATGTGGTTATAATGGTTTTAACAGACCTCCAATGTCCCCTATGTTATGTGAGGTAAGATTTAAATGGAACTGACAATTTCTATTTTCTGCTTTGCGTTTTTGGGTGATGGTGCTGTATGTAACTTTGTAGGTATGGAACCTTTGTGAAACATTGTTTTTTTGTGCTTTACACAAATTCCCCTCTCCTCCAGCCCCCGAGTATCACTCAGCAGAAACTCTTCTGAATGTAAGTGAAAACAAACCAATTGGATTGCTTGAAGATTTCAGAAAGTGCTATATAAGGGGTTGGGTTTGGACAAGGAGCCCACCGCCTGATAAAGACCTGCATAGCTGAAGCACTGAGGTACCTCGAAGCATAGTGTGCCTGCCTCACTGGGACTTTTTTTAAACTGGCAAATAAACCTTTATGTGCCTATGTTCTGCTGTTGCTGTGGGTGCCTCATTCTGTTCTGGTGCAGTACTTAAGTGCCCCTGAAGTGTTGTACTACACTTCAAAAATAAGCCCTTGATACAAATTACCAAAATTTATCATTTCAAAAAAAAGGTTTCCTACTGGAAATTCTTCTGGAAGAAAAATAGTTTCTCTTCCTACAGTACATTTATGATATGTGCAATACCCCATCCCTGTCCATAGAGCTGTTTTAATTTAGGTTTACTGGTGGAATTTTTATTTTTTTTTAAGTTTTATTTACTCAGTTTTCCTCACTACCAGCATTTTTTACTGTAAGTAACACTCTTTCAGTTTGAAGAGCTGGACATTGTGAGCACCATTTCTGAGAGCCTCATATTGTACAACCAGTGGGAGCTCCTCTCAGTGCTGTTAGTAAACGTCTGCAATTTGCAGGAGCTGAAAACTGAAAGAAGCCAGTTCTCTCACTGACTGACCCATCTTCTGAAGTTGTCCTTAAAACTTTTTTAGTCAGGAAAGTTTGGGTGGTGGCAGTTTCATTAAAAAAATACATGCCCTTTGTTTCTGTTTGATGGGGCACATTGATATGTAAAGGTGATTTGGATGGAAATATATGCTATATCTTTACAGCAGACTAGTAATATAGGTTGGAAAACTACCCAGTCAATCACAATTTTGAATTTATTTGACTCATTTTATAAGCTAAATTGACCGCTTCCTAAGCAATTAACAGGCAGTAATGTACCCGGTACAAGTATTCAATTAACACAACTCACAACTTGTTATGTGTTATTGCCTACATAAATAATGCCTGCCCTCACTAATACATTCTCATTAGGGGTGGGCGAAAGTTCCGAATTCCACTTTAGCAGAACTTCCACGAAATTTCTGAAATTTTGCGAAAATTTTCAGAACTTCCACCATGGCAAAATCGGTATTTTCCATGGATTTTCACCTGTTTCCACGTACTTATTTGTTGAGCTACAGAACAATACATTAAACTGTGGATTTTATTCTATCTGCTGTTTAATGTATTATTTCATATCCTAACTCCTAATATAAACACCATGGTGGTGTCTGGTGGTCCCCATACCTGCCGATCGTGGGTCCCATACAAAAATAATCTGATCCCTGGTGTCTAGTGGCCCCCCAAACACACCCACCACTTGCGAGTCATAACAAAAATCACCTCCTTAGTCCCTGGTGTCTAGTGGTTCCTCCACCCACCAATCATGACTCCCCCAAAAAATCATATTTCCCTGGTGTCTAGTGGACCCCCTCCCCATCCAGGATCCCTAATTTAATAAAAAAGGCAGTCCATCCATTTTCCATCCTATAGTATTCCCTGGTGTCTACCCCCCTTCCTATCCCTGATCCCTAGTAAAAAAAAAAATGTCATCCCAATTCCCTGGCATCTAGTGGACTCCCATCCCCCCATCCAGACAGTTAGTCTCCCAGCACCCCACTCCCCTGACACCACAACCCCATGTGGGCCACCAATGCCGAACTCCTCTCTCCTCCACTGCCGGCGGACCACTGAATTGTCAATGATTCCATGAATGAGCACATGCTTACACACACACACTCATTCATTGACAATCTAGTGGCCAATGGGCCGGAAGAAGAGAGGGAGGGCAGCCAGTAGCCCACTTCGAGACCGTGTGGGATGAGCGGGATGGTGGGAGTCTAATTGTATGGGTAGTTCTACTAGACACCGGGAATTAGGGATTAATTTTTTTTACCAGAGATCAGGGGATAGGAGGGGTGTCTATCAGACACCAGGAATACTATGGAACGGAAAATGGATGAACTGCCTTTTTTATTAATTAAAGGGATCCTGGATGGGGAGGGGGTGCACTAGACACAAGGTAATTATGAGTTTTGGGGGGCCACAATTGGCAGGTGGAGAGACAACTAGACAGCCACACCAGAGACTCAGGAGCTGATTTTTTTTTTTACTTGACCTGTGATCAGCGGGTGAGGGGGGAGGGCCACTAGACATGAGGAATCAGATAATTTTTACATGGAACCCATGAGGATTGATGGGTCTTGGTGGGCACTGGACATCAGGGTTCAGAGATTTTTTTCTTTATATGAGATCCACAATTGGTGGGCGAGGGGGGCACTAGACACCAGGGAGATTCAAGGTTTTTTTTTCTTACATTGGAGGAACCTGCAATTGGTGGGAGGGGATTAATGTACTAAACTGCAGGGGGGGAAGCCTCAGAAAGGACCACTGACAGTGATCTGTCCTGCAGATTTTTTTCCGTGGTTTAATATATTAACACCCACAGCTGATACATTTATTCCACCCTTTTAAGGTGGAATTTCCGGAAAAGTTGCGAAAATTATTTCCGAACATTCGCAGAAGCGAAAGTTGCACTTTCGAGAAAATTCCACCTGTGGAATTTTTTTTTTGCACACCCCTGTCTAAGCCAATATATTCTTCTTTGCAGTAATTCATATTTCATCAATTAAAAAATGCCTATTTAGCACAGTAGGACATTGTTTTGCTAAAACTAATACACTGTTGATGAATTTATTTCCATTCATAATAACATATGATTAAGTCCATGCTTGCTCACTCACCATCCTATTTGCTTCCTTGTTCCCTTGCCCAATCTACCCTTACCATCTGAGCACAGTACATTTTTAAAAATACCTACAATGCCTGTCATTCCACTGTTGATGTTCCAATGTAGCTCACACATGCCTCAGTACAGTCACAACTACCATTTCAATGGTTTAATCACTCTGAGCCCTGCTCACACCCTCCATGATCCATCTGCTTAATGCCTATCCCTAAAAATTCCGGCCCGATAACACACATCCCCTCTCCAGCAAACATCCAGCTCACAATCGAGAAAATAAAAAATAGACTGTGGGTTAAAGAAAGTCCAGCATGCATGGCAGGCTATTGGGCTATCACCAGCAATGGCCATTACTGCACTACCGGTCTTCCCAAATCAGATGTACTGTAGCATGCATTGCAGTAGTAAAGCTGAGCCCACAGTGTGCTTTCATCTGCAGGAGCTGTATTTGAACTGTATTTGAGTTCATTCATCCTTGGTCCTGAAGTGAAACATCCTTGTCCTCCTGCTCATATTCATTTTAAATTAAGTTGTGGAACATAAGAAAAAAAAGATTTAAACAAAAAAGACCCAATATATTTTAAAAACATATACAGTATTTTAAATGCTTGGGTATTAACTAGACAGTAGAAGGTATAGTTACCCCTGATGTATGTGGCACACTGGGAGCCCACCTCAGTGTGCCCAAATTTGTTTGTTTTACACCCTGCAAATGAAGAAAACTGTCCCCAAAGTATTTTTTACTTTTTCCCCTGTAATGATAAAAACTGCCCCTGTCCCCTTCCCCATCCCCACCCTCCCTCTGTGCACCCACCTCCTTGCACCCCCCTCACCCATACTTACTCTCCAGAGGTTGGGAGCTGCAATCGTCTGTAGACTGGGACATGTCTGCACTCTTCGAAGCTGAACTGTGAACTGAGGAACTGGGTAAGCCTGTTTAATGAGAGTCAAAGGGGGGTGGTCAACTTAGGTTGATATCTCGGCCAATTTTATGAATTTTGGCCCAAATGTTCAACATGGGGTTCTTGGGACCTTCCCTTGTGAACACTGTCACTGTCATTTCATTTCTTAGTCCCAAAAGGTGATTTTGCAGTTGCTGCATGGAATCACGTTCCGGGACCGATTCATATAAGTGACAGTGCCACTGTTCATGAGGTGGGGTCCCAAAAAGCCCATGTTGCAATTTTAGTGAAAAAATTCCCAAAATGACTGTTACAAGTGTGTGTTGTGCAGTTTCTATGCAAGCTCATAACTTCACCAATGTTTCATATTTTCACTCCAGATTTTCAACATTGCCATTTTTTAACCCCTCCTTATGAACAGTATAGCTGTCATTTTTCATATCCTGCCTAAAATGTGTTTTTGCACCCATGGTGCAGAATGGCGTGGTTGCTTCGCGAAATCAACTTTTGGGAAGGCTTAACAAAATGACAGTGTCACTGTTTGTGAGGAGAGGACCCATGAAGCCCATGTTGAAAATTTGGTGAAAATATTCCAAAAAATGACAGCGTTACGGGCGTGTGTTGCGTACTTTCTACGCATGCTCATAACTTTGTCAATTTGTCATATTTTCACTCCAGATTTTCAACATTACCTCTTCTTTGCACCACCATATGAACAGAATAGCTGTCATTTTGCACATTCTGTCTGGAATGTGATTTTGCGCCTGTGATGCAGAAATCTGTGCAAAATCAGCTTTTGGGATGGATTAACAAAATCACAGTTGGCTGTTTATGAGGGGAGGTCCCATAATGCTGAAGTTGAAATCTGGTGAAAAAAAAATCCCAAAAATGAGTGTGTTATGAGTGTGTGTTGTGCAGCTTATATGCACACTTGTGACTTTGCCAGTGTTTCTCAATTTTCACACTGTTGTACTATCTGGATGGAAGGATGGGAGCACAGGGTCTGAAGGACCCTGGCTTCCACTGTATCATATGGATACTGTTGTGCTGTCTGGATGGAGGGATGGGAGTGCAGGGTCCAAAGGACCCTGTGCTCCACCATGACATATGGACACTGTTGTACTATGTGGATCGTGGGATGGGAGGGCAGGGTACGAAGGACCCTGTGCTCCCACTGAGATACTTAGACGGTGTTGTACTATCTCAATGGAGGGATGGGACCCTGCGCTCTCACAGTAAAATAAGGATACATTTATACTATCTGAAAAAGAAGGGAAATTTGTTGCAAAAAACTTTCTTAATGCATCAGTGAGGGTGGATACCACAGCAACAAAGACAGGGAAATTAGGTGTTATGGTTTCCAACCCTAATGCAACTCTAATGCCCCACCCCAGGTTCCCATCCCTACCTTTCTCATACCCCTCACCCTCAGCACATCAACAGGTGTCAGGTGTGACATGGGGTTATTAGGCCTAACTCTCACCCCATTGTCCTATACTGTAGTGCGTAAGCATGCTTATACATGGAATGGGGTAAGAGTTGGGCCTTATGACCCCAAGGTACACCTCAACACCTGTTGATGTGTGGAAGGTGGGGGAGGATAGGGTGGTAGGAGTGGGAACCTTGGGGGTGTGGCATTAGGGACTGAAACCCTAGCACCTCATTTTCCTGCTTTTGTCACTGTGGTAGCCACCCTAACCTGAATATATATATATATATATTGCAAAAAACTCTGTTAATGAATCAATTAGAGTTGATGTCAAAGCGCCAAAAGTTTTGAAATTTGATGTTAGGATACCCCCAACCCCCCACTCTACAGGCACCAACAGGTACTGGGGCATGCCATGGGGTCATCAGGCCGAACTGTCACCCCATCCTATGTGTAAACAAACTGACACTCTACAGAATAGGAGAAGGGGTGAGAGTTAGATCTAAAAACCCCATGGCATGCCCCAGTACCTTGTTGGTGCTTGAAGGGTGGGGGTGGTGGTGATGGGGTGGTAGGGGTGGTAACCCTTACATCGAATTTCCAAACTTTTGTCACTTTAACATCAATCCTAACTGATGCATTAATGGAATTTTTTGCAATGAATTTCCCTTCTTTTGGAGAAAGTATAATGTATGTGGTTAGTGGTATGTGTTTGTGGGAGCGTGTGCCCTCTAGGCCCTGTGCTCTCTTCACATTCCCCATTTTGTGCATAATGGTATGTGTATGTGGGAGTGTGGATCCTCCAGGGCCCTGCGCTCCCACTTACACTTAAATACGGGGCCATACAGCAGTCCCATAGTACTGAAAAGTAACCCTTGTAACATTTATTTGGCAAAATCTCAGCAATCGTAGCAACTACGGAAAAATTTGCACTGCAGGTATAATCATGACTTCAAAACCTCCATCCATGCTTTGCCTACCTATAGGTGGATTTAGCTGCGGTACTGAAAAATCCATATCTCAAATTGTATTTGAGATATGGGTGCCGAAAGGAGCTTTGAGCACAGCAATCTTATCCTATGAAAACTTCCTCAACTTCAGAACACTGTAACTATGGGTCCATTGAATGTCTTGGGACCGAACCACCAAAAGGCACATCTGTGGGACCAGGGCTTGCCACACTGCAAATTTCAGCCCAAAAGCACAATCCACCTTGTCACAATGAAGTGACAAAAAAAAAAAACAACACATGGGACAATGTTTTCAAGCATTGTTTTTGTGAAAACAAAAATGCTTTGGCAAAAAAAAAATGTTTTCGAGACACCCCTATACCTTATAATGAAATATTTTTGTGCACCAAAAAATGTTTTCACAATGTTTTTGTGAAAGTTTTTGCAGTACACATTTAAATTTTCCCATAGGCCAAAATGAGACATGAAAAACTTGCATAACTTTTGAACAGATTAAGATTTTTTTTCTCCAAATCTTCGAAAGGTACCAGTTTAACCCAGGACACATATAGACATGCAAATCTGAATCCACTTAGACACATTCTTCAGTCCTTTAAGCCCAACCTAAAAGTGCACAAAAGTTGGGATTTTTCACTTTTTGACACTCTATAGTTCCGCAGCTGCACATCCGACTGTATTGAAATTTTCCAGATCCAGAGATCTATGGTTGGAAGACATGCATGCAGAATTTCAGGCAAATTGGACAAATGGTTGCAAAGTTATTAAAGTGCAAGCTTTGGGGTTTAACATTAAAGTGGCCCACCAACCCTAATTATACTGGCCTACTGAAGTGCATTGTGTGTTATGGGTCAACAGGCACAACTCTCACGCCATTCCATGTGTAAACAAGCTGAAATGCTACAGTATAGGAGAATGAGGTGACAATTAGGCATGACGACCCCGTAGCACACCCCGGCATCTGGCGATGTGTGGAGGGTGGGGGGATGGGGGTTGGGTGGTAGGGGTGGTAATCCTAACATTGAATTTCCAAACTTTTTTCACTGTGCTATCAATTCAAAGTGATGTATTAACAGTTTTTTTGCAATGAATTTCTCTTCTTTTTGAGAAAGTGTAATGTAACTGGTATGTGGTTGTTGCTCCCTTCACGCTGCACATTTTTGCATAATGGTATGCATATGTGGGAGAGTGGACCCTCTGGGCTCTGCGCTTCCACTTACACATAAGTACAGAGACATAAAGCAGCCTTATAGTACTTTAAAAGGAACCCTTGTAACACTAATTTGGCAATAGCTCAGTAACCGTAGCAACTATGAAAAACATTCCAAGGTGCTGTGGGCACCGCAATGTTATCCTATGGGACATTTCTCAAATATGGAGTGCCGTAACTTTGGAACCATGTCATATGTTTTGACCAAACCACCAAAAGGCACATCTGTGGGACAAGGGTCGGCCACCCTACAAATTTCAGCCCAAAAGCCCCAACAATTTAGGTGCAGTGGGGTGGCAAGGACATGGTATTTTTTGCTGCAGTAGTGACACAAATTGTGACACTTTCGCAAACAATTGTAAAAGAATGGACATGACAGTGTCACAATTTGTGAACGTGTTGCACCCGTTCTGTCACAATTTGTGACACTATGGGGGATCCTATCATGGAAAAAGCATTTCTTGGGTGGGGGCCCCAAAAAATGGCTACATTGTGTTCCTCAGGCCAGATTAGGTAAACACAGCTGTCAGTGTTTATCTAGGGGCAGCCAAATTTGAACTACAGATGTTTTTGTCCATTACTAACTGAAAACAAGATGGCATCCACACGACACTACTGAGGCCATTTGCAACAAAAAAATGTAGTGGCTGCTGCTTTCAAGATGCACGTATATTTTTCCCCTTTGACTATAATGGGAAAATTCTAATTTGAATAAATTTTAAATGGATAAATATTTTTTCATCAAATCATCAAAAGGCATATCACTGTCCCAGACTACATTTTCCCTGAAGATTTCAGACCAACAGATAAACTGTTTGGGCTGTAGTCCTGAGCAAAGAAATGTGAAAAAAAAACAAAACATTTTTGCACATTTTTTGGTGCTTTGCACCTCAGCAACCATACATCTGACCATACTGAACTTGCCAGATCCAGAGATCTATGGTGCCACACTGCACATGAACAGTTTCAGGCAAATCTGTTCTATGGTAGCAAACTTATTGAAGTGCACATTTTGGGTTTAACATAGCAGTGGCCGTGCCTGACTATAGCTGCACTATCATGCAGCTTGGACTTATGGCTTTTGGGCTGGCAGTATAGCCTAGGGGTTAGAGGAATGAGGTGTGAACGAGCTTGATACATCCAGCAGACCAGACCTGAGTTTGATTCTCACAACCCCTACTTGCATACTGTGTGACTCTGAGCAAGTCACTTAACCACCCAGTGCTCCCAGGTCGCCCCTGAAAACAGGCACTTGTGCCTAGTGGTCCTTACCTGGTTACCAAAGAATAAAATGAAAAAAAAAATAAGTTGCAATGTTATATGGGAATTTTGAGATTTTTTTTTTTTATTTTATGATTTTTGTTATGATCATTACAAGTTTTGGGGGATGTTGTGCATTAGTCTTGAACTGCTCAATAAAACCTTTTTTTTTGTGATTTAAATTTGTTATTGTTTTAACTTTGCATCATGACACAATGGATAATCAGACTTTTACAATACAGCAAAAAACATTCCAATAAGCTGCATGAATCACACTTAAATCAATCAATGCTGAGTACATCAGGAGCAGGAACAGGATCATGTGATGGACAGGTTCCCCCTAGTTAGACTTACAACATCTGCCTGATAACTAAGCAAACTCTGGCAGAGCCACTACGACTGTAAATGCATTAACTAGATAAGGGTGTTTCATGGGTTTAAACATAAACATAAATTGCTTTTGTAGACACTAACTGAATCAAAGTACAGTACATTGAGAAAGGGCAGATATAAAAATAGTGTCACCATCTGTATTACAGTTACCTATGTTTCACATTTTATTCTATGCATTGTTATAGCAATCAATTCAACAAAACAGGGCCATGCTATACATGAACGTACTATACCTTAATTGCAAACACTGCTGAGACAACTATATGTTGTGACAAGGTGGAAGATAAACATAATGTTGAGACATGTTTTTAAAGATATTTGATGTGTTTAATTGATTTTTTGAGACTGCTATACAGTTCACACACATACTTAGTATAATATAAAAGTACCTATACCCAAATGCCAATGTAAATCTTATACATTTCATTACAAGTTGTTTGCTTGAAGGAAGATCTTACTGTACAAGGCCTAAAAATGGGCATTAGGAAAAAGTAAGCTGGGGGTAGGTTTGTTATTGAGGGTACTGCATAGATTATCTTTTATTGCTGCTCCACCCCAGGCACACACAATATGAAAATCAACAACCCCTTGATATGAAGCAACATGAATTATTTAGTACAAGGACATAAACAAGTAGGGTACTGAATAAGTGGGTAGACAAGCATGAGTATGGTAAGTCAAATAACATTTCAAAAAGTATCACTATTATAATTCATTTTTTACAAATGTGTCCGTACAGTTGACAATTTTTGTAATAAAATAATAACAATGGGAATTATTCCACATATGTCCACAGGTGCCATGCATGCAGGTGGATGGATATGAGGCCCGGATGCACCATTCTGCCCTGGTCCTGAGTCAGAAGATCATAGCAGAGAGGCAGAGGTACTAGGGGTTCCATCAATAGCTGTTGAAGCAGAGGGAACCAAATCTGATGAGGCAAAAGAAGGGCTATTAGAATCATGTGAGCTCCTTCCTCCTATAGATTCAGGAGAACCCTCTGACACAATGGGAAGGGAGGAAAGGCATACAAGAAACTCCCTGTCCAGCAAAGAAACAGTGTGTCTCACCAGAAAACACCACTCCTGGGAATGAGTGAGAAAAAATTGGGTAGTTTTGAGTTGGACGGGGAGACAAAGAGGTCTTTCTCCGGCAGACCCCACAGGTCGAATAAGCTTTCAACCACCTCTTGATTTAGCTCCCACTCATGATCCCTGACAGTGATGTGGCTGAGACTGTCTGCCAGAATGTTGCTGACACCCAGCACATGGACAACAGTCAGGCGGAGGTCATGCTGGCTGCCCAGTACCACACTTGCATTGCCTCCCAGCATAGACAGTAAGAGCGAGTACCCCCTGTTTGTTCAGGTACCAGACCACAGACGTATTGTTGGTCTGAATCAGGAACGTCCCCAGACATAGAAAAGGCTGGAAGGCATACAGTACTGCACTCATTTCTAACACACTGATGTGTAGAGATGCTTCTAGCTGAGATCATGTTCCCCGAGTCTGATGGTCTCCTAGGTGGGCTCCCCAGCCTTGTCACGAAGCATCCGTTCTAAGGGTCATAGTAGGAGCAGGGGGTTGAAAGGGGAACCTCAGTGGAGAGATTGGACAACTCCTGCCACCAAAGAAGATCCTTCTTCATGTACCCAGACACTAGGACCTTGAGGTCCAGGTTGTCCCGCTGCTGATCCTATGGGACACAAAGAGTCCATTGGGTCACGTTCATATGCATCTGGCTAGAGGAACTGTAGGGATCACAGCTGCTATCAGCCTGAGAAGATAGAGGATCAACCAGGCTGTGGTCCAGTGTGAGTTGGCTCTAATCTGACCTGTTCCTGCTTGGTCTCCACTCTGTTCAGTGGGAGGAAGGACCTGCCCTGGACCATATCCAGCACTACCCCAAATGAATTGTAGGCACTGGGAGGGGAGAGGTGGGTCTAGGGATAGTTGATTGTTATTTCAGTTCTGGAAAAAAGGTTAAGGGTGAAGGACAGTGACTTCATCAGACTGCTTTGTGTTAGGGCTGGTAGAAGCCAATCATCCAGATACAGGCACAATTATATCCCTCTGTGACATAGGGCCTCACCACCACCACTGCTAGACACTTGGTAAAAACCCGAAGTGCTGAGGACAGGCCAAAAGGGAAAGCCTTGAATGGGTAATGTTTCCCCTGGAAGGCAAACTGCAGAAAATGGGGTGGACCTGGAAGACAGGGGTGTGCAGGTAAGTATCCTGCATGTCCGGTGCATATAGACAATGGCTCTTGTGGAGCAGGGGTAGAGGTCCCTGTATGGTGAGTATGCAGAACTTCATATACTCAATGTGCAGGTTGAGCATGCTGACGTTCAAGATGGGTCTTAGATCACCCATCTTTTTGGACAGTAGGAAGAAATGGAAGTAGTACTCTCTTTCTATCTGTACTGGAGCCACTGGCTCTATGACTGACTTTTGCAGAAGAGCCTGGATCTTGCCCCCTATCAGAGACAGGTGCCTTCAAGGATAATGGGAGAGGTCTGGGTGGTTGCTCAGAGACCTGTCTAGGAGCTCTATGGTGTGACCTCTTGCTATTAACTGAAGGAGCCAAGAGTCCATGGCTATGTCCTATGACCCTGGAAGGTGGAGGACAAATCTTTCCTCCAACTGGTTCCCCTACAGGATCTGGAGGAGGCGGGGGTCCCCCACAAGTCAGGAGGCTAAGGGGAGGGAGTTAGCAGCTCCTCCGGAGGGCTTCTAGGACTTGGCAGGGGGAGTAGGGTTTCCTGATGTTGGATAACAACATTTGGCCTGGTGTTTGGCAGGGTCTTCTTTGGTCTGGTGTCTCTGTTGCTGAAGAAAAGGCTATTTGCCTTTGTAACCCCCTCAGTACATGAAGCAGATGTCACAGATGGATTTAACTCAGTCCTGCAATTCAGTGATAATATCCTTCCTTAGTGTCCCCTTCAAATAACATGGATCCCCTGAAAGGAGCATCCAGGATGGAGGTCTGGATGTCTTGTGCCAGGCCAGGAATCCTGAGCCATGAATGTCACCTAATGCAGACAGTAGTGGCTGTGGTGTGAGCAACTGAGTCTACTGTGTCTTAAGTGGCCCAGAGACATGATGACAGAAGATTTTAGCTGTTTTCACTGTCTTAGCAATCTCAGTCTTGAACTCCTGGTCCTTGATAGCTTTCATCTTTGACTCAAGTGAGGCCAGGGAAAATTTCTGATAGGAAACCATATGAGTCACATAATTAAGGAACCTGAGGGTGCAAGTGGAGAACAATGGATCTTGCAACCGAAATTGTCCTGCTGCTTAGACTCTGTATCAGGAGGAGACATGCTCAAATGTTAGGTTTAGATGACCGGTTGTGGGTAGCTGTGATAACAACTGAGTCTGCATTAGGATGGCCAGTAAGGTATGTGACCCCATCTGGAGGGTGGTACACCATGTCTCCCTTTTTTGAAACAGCCAGAATGGAGGAAGGCTGTTGCCAGATAGTGGATGTCAGGTTTTCATGGGGCCCAGTCCAAGGCGGTATGGGCATGGGAGTTGTGTCAGTCATGTCTAGATGCTCCAGAAGCCTTTTCCACTTTGGATCCTGTTCTTGGATAGCCTAGCCACAGGCATTTTGTATAGTTATGAAGAGTTTTGCAAAGGAAGGGTCCTCTGGAGTGGACTTTGAGGACTTCTTATGCTGAGGATCTATAGGTGTATGCGTAGCAAAGCTGGAAGACAAGTCAGTCAGAGTCTGAAGAGTGCCTGCTGGGGGTCTGAACCCTTTTTAGAGGAGTGTCCTGGGTTTTATCCCTGAACTGGTCTCTTGAGGAGCCTTCTCTGGAAAAATGGGAATCCATGAGAGAGGCTTATCTAGGGGTCAGAAAGGAGGCAGGAGTAGAGACCACCACTGGTTTCCAATGGTCAAGCTCCCAGGTTAGTTGAGTCCTGTCCTCCTGAATCAGGGTCTGAAAAACTGCCTGGATATCAGCCTGAGGCTGTTGTGGAGGCAGAGGCTGAGGCTGAGGAGAAGGTGGAGGACGAGGCTGGTATAATGGATAGACCAGCATCTGATAGTGAGGGTATCCATGAGCCAGACAGGAGTAGGGAAAGCCAGAAGGAGCATACCCTTGATTAGACATAGCTCAGCATCTGGTACCCTGGTACATGATGGGGTTTATGACCAGGTGCTGGATATCCCAGCAAAGGGTACATTGGGTATTGTGGGGGTGGCTATCCTGGAACATTGCCATAGGTCCAGCTGCAGGCAGAGCTGAAGGCCCGGCAGAAGGTGGGGCCGAAGGCCTGGCAGGAGGTCCAGAAGGACCAGGCATCAGCCCCATAGGGGCATTCAAAGGGGCTGGCACTGGATCAGGCACAGGAATGTCTGGCACCAGAAGATTCTGTGCCTGGGGCCTGAAGGAAGGCCATCCAGCATTTGAAGAATGGCCAGAGTGCCAGATATACCCTGACCCTGTGAATGGTCACATGGTGAAGGGTCACTTGGGGTTGTGGTGCGAGTAGAACCGATGAAAGACCTGCCATCATCTGGGGAGCCAGAGTCCAAGATGGTGGAACATGGTTGTCCAAGGGGGCTTGGGTTGAGGAGGTCCCAATGGAAGGTCTCCGGAGGGATTACTAATAGGCCCAGTGGGAAAATCAGGAAGAGACTGACCTGGCAAAGGAGGGGGAAACTCCAGATTAGTGCCCACCTCCGGCTCTTGATCTTCAGGCAAGCCTGGAGGCTCTGGTTGTGTCAGTGAGAGTGAGAAACCCTCAAAAAACTGTTGCATGTCCAGCAGCTGGCTCAACTCGATGTTGGGGGTATACTGCAACCCCAACAGAATATCCCCAGCTGTGTGGTCCTCAGAGGAACCAGGGAGTGACTTATCAGCCACGGCAGTGCAGATGTCAGAAGAGATAACGTCCAATGTATCAGCCTGGGCCACCCAGACAACAGCAGAGCTGGAGTCCAGTTTACTGTTTGTGACCATGCACTCCCCAGTGTGGCTGGAGAATGACTTATTGACCTGGCTGCTGGTGATAGACCTTGAAGAAGGTATGGGCCTAAGGAGTACAAAAGGGGTTCTGTCTTCCAAGAAGATCCCTGACTGCACCATGAGTAAAGCAGGCAGGGAGGCCATGGTCTGATCCACTGGAGCAGTAGAAGACCTGGCAGTATGGGTACTTACTGAAGTGGAGGCCCTTCCAGTGTCAGTGTGCCTGATGGTCACCACCAAGTGGATGGAGACCTATCCCGGTCTTGTTGCCTCTCCTTGTCCTTTTTCATCTTTTCGGGTTCTGGCGTTGGAGAAGAAGATTTTTCCTGCAGATTCTGCAGCTCCTTTTCCATCCAAACTAGCCACTTCTCCAGCAAGTGGGCTTTAAGCTTTTTCTGGTTCCTAATCCATGTGGCCTGGTTAAAGGATTGGCATGATTCATTATCCTTGACCCGGTGTTTGGGGTCTAGGCAGATCACACAGTGGGAATTCTCATCCACATGCAGGATCTGGGTGCTGCAGGACTTGCACTTCTTTTCAATGCATCACCCAACTGCTCATGTTCCTGAATAGTACCTCCAGCTATATCCCATGCTGTAAATTTGTCACTGTTATTTATTTGCTTCCCCTTTCTTCTGTATATCCCTCAAGATCTCTGTATTAGACCTGTTTATACTGTGTTTTACTATGTAATTGTTTGGCCTGGTGTTCTGTTCTTTCTTTATGCTAAACTGGACGTTTGTGTAAATGGACATTTTTGCTCACATATCTTTCAGTATAAAATAAAGATTGATTGATTAGAAACTGGACTGACAGACCTGAACCACAGCAGTTCTGTAAAAATTCAAACTGACCATACTGGGTGCAACTTGCACAAATACTGCTGGTCTGGTCACTCTGGTTGCACTGTTCAGTCCAACTTTTATGTATCTGGTTCACTCCTGGAAGTCTGTTTTTTAACTCTTCCTTGACATGATTGAAAATGGAACAATCAGGACCAGACCAGATAAATAAAAGCCAGACCCGATCAGCTGGAATGAGTGGATTAGCAATATTTGCACAAACTGTGCCCAGTCCAGATTTTACAGCTCTGGTCCAGGTCTGATAATCTGGTTTTTACCCATACCCCACTGCATGTGGCTTAGTGACATACTGTACAGATGGATGCAGAGTCTAACCCATTGAAGGTTGAAGTTTCAGAAAGCCATTATGCTAAAAATACCAAGACTCACTCCCCCACCCCAAGTCACACTTAGTCCTCTACCAAAGTCATGCTTAAATATTGGTGCCTCTACATCCACACCATGAAGCTTGTAATGCCATCATGCCTTTTATGCTGCCATTAGCTCCCCCATCCATGCAGTCCCATTCTGCTTGTGGCACTCCCCCCAAACCAGGTAATTTTCCAGGGAGCAGCTCTTTACACCACAACAACTAAATTATTGCTAAACTCTTTATTTTTAAACATTTTGTTGAGACATTTTTGTTTTAGTATATCCATGGTCAGGAAAAATGAATTTGTAAAATAACCAAAGCCCCCATTTATCAGTCCATTCAATCACAATACAGCATGTTATAAACTGATAACCCAAGTCAAACAAAAATTAGACACACACATGTCTACCTATTTGCAAGTGAAGTAAATGGGGTTACTATCATTCAGTTGTAAACACCTATAGTCACAAATTGCAGGTTAAGAACATTCGGTAGAATATAAACAGTAGCCCAGAACTGCCTGCCTGAGAAAATGAAGTTGGTGTATTATTTGGAAACAGGCAACACTGGGACTCTTGCTATGGAATGTCCTGCAAAGTTGCAGAATGACTGCTCTTAGGATGGTGGTATCAAATGGCTTAATGAAGTGTTCATAGGGGCTTAGGGAAACAGCAGAGCTTATTTGTTATGCACAAAGCTTCAGGAAGTGTTTAACGCATTCTACTTCAATAGCTTTCTATGATGTCTGTACTATCCATTGGTAATCTAACACAGAATAACTGCCAGAAGATAATGAGTTAACTTTCTGTGGGCTCAATTAACTCCTCAAGCCAGAGGAAAAATAGTGCTCTACATCTTCCTATACACACACATGCAGCGTAGTAATGAGGCTTCAGCAGAGGAATCTATTTTAAACACTACATCATGTTGTTTGGTATGAAAAATGACATCAGCCCTTTTCTAAATGCAAAACACCTGATGGGCTACGCCCACAGTTGTAAAAATGGGGTGACCTGCCTAGATAATCAAGCCATAAAGAGATTGGTATAACAGGGCCTACCTGGTGGTTCCCTTGCTGGCTTTTCTGGGATGTGAATCCCTGTAGAATCTAAGATGTTCTAGGGCCAGCAAGGGTTGAGATAAAACCTGCAACAAAACAAACAGAACACACACACAAAGCAAACTACCCTTTCATCAAGTTCAGATACTACATTGAACACTAGTTGAACAAGCGTATGTCCTACAAACATAACTCGTGGGACAGCTCTGGACCGAGGGACCCTCCTGCATGGACTAGCCACTGTGATTGAATAGGAAAGAGTCTAAGACTACAGTGAACAGAGTCAGCCTATACCCTCCTTGTGCTTCAGGAACATAGTGAAGGGTTGACAGAGATTTATGTACTGGTGTAGAGTGTCAGCCACTACATGGTTCATTTGGGACAGGTTGATGACCTGTGTGAGGGTGTTTAGCACCTCTGTGACTGTGGGGATCTTCTGCATTCTCCATCTACACAACAGTAATCTCTTGACCTGCATACTTAGAATCATCAGCAGTTTTTGGTCCAGAGGACGTAGGTGGGGGACTGAAGTGTGAATGCCTAAAATCAGCACCTCTGGATCCAGAGGTACTGGTTTCTGCAATATTTCAGTCTCAGATTACTTACCACTAGCCAGAGTGGTTGAATTAATCTACAGTGCCATAGAATGGGGATTAAGTCCCCTTGCTCCTCCTAGCACCTCCAACAGAGGTCATCCTGGGTCAGCTTGGTCTTATGGAGGACTTCAGGGGTCCTTTACCAAGACTGAAGTATTTTGTTCTGTATTAACAAGCTTTTGGTATCAGGGCAGGCTAAGTGGGCCATCCTCATACAGGACTTCCATCCCTGGGCTGAGATCTGTGTCTGCATATGAAGAGAGGCAAACAGCAGTTTCTGATTCACCTCTTAGATCTCGGTAAGGTCAGAGGTAATGCCTATAGCAAGTTATGTGATTCCTTTAGGTGACCAGCGAAGGCTGTATAATGTGAACATGCCTAGGGTGCATTTGTCATTGAGCGGGAGGACTTCAGTCTTAGTCTGATTGAGCCTGAGGCCCGAGAAGGTGGCAAAGTCTCAAAGGGTACTTAGGAGGGGTGGGATGGCTTTGATGATGTCAGCTAGAGGGGGCAGGAGGTCATCTGTGTACTTAAGTGTGTGGTACTCCTCCCCCCCCCACTGCCACCCCCTGGATAAGATGGTTCAGCTTGATAGTCATGGCAAGTGGTTCCACCACTAAAACAAAGCATAAAGGGGATAGTGGGCATCCTTGGCACGTATCCCTACCTTCAATCAATCAATCTTTATTTAACCAGGTAAGCATCACTGAGAAGAACTCATTTATAAGATGAGTCTGGGCATTCCCATATATGGGTACAAGGCAGCAATATTTACAGTGTTGCAACAAATGGGAGTACTAACAATACAGTAATGCAAAAATAAATGATAGATACAAGGCAGAGATATATACAGTGCTACAACAAATTGGAGTTCATACCATGAGTAATGCAAGTGTAAACAATGAGAGAGTGCACATATCTTTAGAAGAAAGTAGAATTCATATTATGATACAAGAACCTATGTACATTAGCTGGGACAGGAACCTATGCAGCAAGATAGGGTAGGAATGGGGAGAGGGGAGTATAACGAGGAAGGGTGCAAAACCAGAGGACAGGGAGTAACCAGGGGATGAGAGAGAGAGGTGAGAGTGATATGTTTGGGGAGGGGATTATATAGTTTAGGGAATAAGTCAGGGTAATGCTATGATGTGAAGTGAGGCAGGGCATGGAAAAGACATAGGGGAGAGGAGCTTAAAATAGAGAAGTCCTAATCCTAGGATAGGTGCGATAAAAGTGCCATTAATGGAACCTTGCGGAATGGGAGGTGACAACATGAAGTTGGTGAGAACCTTAGCTACAGGGGAGGAGTAGATCACCCTGATCCATGATCTGATCCCCTCACCCATCCCCATAGTACTGAGCACCTGTTGTATGAAATCCCACTCCAGGGAGTCAAAGGTCTTCTTGAAATAGATTGCCTTCGCCACAGCCGGTGTGTGGAGCAATTTGGCCTTATGTATTAAATTCATCAGCAATCTGATATAATCTGCACTGTAATGGCCTTTGACAAACCCTACCTGTGAGGTTATGTATGAGACAGGGAAGGAGTGGATAAAGCCTGTTGGCCAGTATTTTGGCCAGTACCTTACTGTCGACATTCAGTAGAGAAATGGGCCAATAACTGGCTTCTTTCAGGGGATCGTTCCCCTTCTTGGGAAGGATGGTTATTACTGCCTCCCGGAAGGAGAGGGGGAAGGGCACCAGTTTGTAGGGCTTCGGTGAACACCTTTTGTAAAATAGGGGCAATAGTGGGCTGCAGGAGCTGCCATATCTCCAGAGGGAAACCAACCCCTCTTGGAGCCTTCCCCTGCTTAAGGGATAGTAACATGGATGCTACTTCTTCCACCATGATTAGGGCATCCAGGGCTACAAGTTCAAGTTTCAGGTTTATTGAGGAAAGACTCCGTTGAGCAAGCTCATTCACAAGGAGGTCCTGAGGCACATACACGTACAGTTCGCAATTACATAGACAGGAGATATAAATGTAGAACAACAAAGAAAAAATAAATAATACAAGAGGTATACACAATAGAAGTCCTTATGCTGTATATGCAGTACATTCCAGCTTTAACCTTGCCCTAAATTATGCAACACATTTCAGCTTAATAAGTAGAGGGCCAGTTGGTACCTAGGAAGTTGACTTGGCGTTGGGGGCCTAGTAGCACCTACATATGTCTTTTAATTTAGAGATAGCTAGTGTTTTGTAGGAGTTAATTGATATGATGCTGGTTAGCTTCAGCATGGCTTGTAGCTGGTTCCAAATGTTTGGGAGGGTGTATGAGACAGCTCTTTGGCCAGTTGTGGTACGTGTCCTGGGAACATCTAGTAGGAGAAGGTTGGATTTCCTTAGGGAGTAGGCGCTATGCAAGATGTGTATGAGAGACGTTAAATAGACAGGCAGTTTGTGGAGTAGTAATTTGAGGATCCAAATGCCAGCATGCAGGAGGTGTCTGGTGGCAAGAGAGGTCCACCCAACTGCTGCATAAAGATCACAGTGATGGGTCCTGTACGCAGAGTTAGTAATGAAGCAAAGAGCACGGCGATAGAGTATGTCCAGTTTAGATAGGCTCAAGGTTGGGGAGGAGATAAAGATAATGTCTCCGTAGTCAAGCAAGGGAAGGAATGTTGCTTGGACTAGTCTTTGGCAGGTCGCGAGAGAAAAGAGGGTCCTATTTCTAAAGAAGAAACCCAAGCCTGCTTTAAGCCTCTTTGATAGATCCTCAATGTGGTCATTGAAGGAAAGCTTGTTGTCTATCCACATACCTAGATATTTAAATTTAGGTACAACTTCCAAGGGTTCACCTAGGGAGGTAACTATGAAGTTTTTAGGAGGGGTAGGTAGGGCACCAGACAAGGCAAGTCTGAAGAAAATCATTGTCTTGTTTTTTTTGGCATTTAAGAGAAGCTTGGCATTGATAAGGCTGCTTTCTAACTGGATAAAGTCAGCTTGGAGTGCTTCCCTGACTTCAGATAAGGATGAGCCTGATGCGTACAAAACCGTATCGTCCACAAAGAAATATATGCTAGAGTTCTTTATGTGGGAGTCAAGGTGGTTGATGTACAGGGAAAAAAGGGTTGGTCCTAGGATGGAGCCTTGAGGGACATCTCTGGCAATTGAAAGGGGGGCAGATAGTAGGCCATCAGCTTTGACTTTCTGTATCCTTCCCATGAGATAACTGTTAAACCACTGTAAGGTAAGTGGAGTGGCACCTATGTAGGCAAGACAGGTGATTAGGAGGTGATGGTCTACAATGTCGAAGGCCTTACTGAGGTCTAGAAAGACTGCACCAGTAATCTTCTTGGTGTCCATAGCATGGATCCAGTCATTAGAAACTTTAGCCAAGGCTGAGATGGTACTGTGCCTCGACCTGAAGTCAGATTGGGCTGGGTTTAGGAGTGAGTGCGCTTCAAAGTGATTTTTTAGTTGGCTGTATATAAGTTTTTCCAGCACTTTGGAGAGAACGGGCAAGACAGAGATATGACGGTAGTTGTTTAAGTCACAAGGATCTCCTGATTTGAAGAGAGGAAGAACATGGGCAGATTTCCAGCAGGATGGAACAGTGGCTGTGGTAATAGAGAGGTTGAAGATGTGAAGGATGGGGGCTGTGAGCTGGGCATAGCCTAACCGCAGGAAAAATGATTCAAGGCCATCGTCCCCTGCACTTTTCTTGGTGTCAAGGCTAAGAATTATGTCTTTGACTTCTTTGTAGCTAAACAGGCACAACTGGAAGGGATGAGGTGGAGTAGCATGTGTAGAATCTGGGCTAGTGTTGCTATTCACTCTACTAGCGTATGGGGAAGAGTCGGATGCCAACCTGGCAGTGGCAAAGTGAAGGTTAAGTACTTCGAGGATTCGCAGTTTGTTTTCAATCATCCCGTCCTTAGCCAGAATCTTGGTGGGAAGGGAGGAAGCAGCAGGATGGCCTTCAATGGATCTCAGTGTCTTCCAGATTTTTTGGGAGTTCCCTCTGGCCTGCTCCAGAGTGGAGACGTAGAAGTTTGCTTTAGTTGCACATACACTTTTAACACGGCATTTTTGGCAGTTCTAAATGCCTGCCAGTCTGCTGGGTTCTTTGTGTGCCTGGCCCCAGCCCACAGCTTGTCTCTATTGGTAAGTGCAGCCTGTTGCTCTGAAATCTTGGGGAGTTGGAAGGACTGTAAGAAGGGGAGAACCCCTTCAGTGTTAGGCTGTCCCGAGGACTTATACAGCGAGGAGTAGAACTTGGCCATTATTTGGTTAATCCTCTCCATTTTAGTATGAGTCCTATCATCCTAGTCCGCCAGGGCAGCTATATGCCTTTCGGCTTGCTATTTTTTCAACCAATAGTTGAGGATCCTCCCCCCTTTTTCCCCGCCCTCCCAATACTTTAAGTGGATAATGGAGATTTCAGTTTTCCTAGAGAGGAGCTCATTAACCTCCATCCTCAGGGCGGCCACCCGATGTCCTTCCTGGGAGTGGAGTGAGAGGTTTCAGAGTGGTTTGAAAGCCTCCTCTGCCTCCTTCAGTTGTTTTTCTAGTGACCTAAGATGGTGTTCCCTCCTTTTCCAGTGCTTGTTGGCATACCCCATTATTGACCCTCTCAGAGTGGCTTTAAAAGCCTCTCTTGTGGTGCCAGCAGAGGTGTCAGTGATAGGATTGTTCTGAATAAAGTCTATGGCCTCTCACCGGAACCAAGGGGGGAGTTCAGAGTAACAGAGTAACAGAGAGTCTAGCCTCCAGGTTGGGGAGGAGGGGGAAAGGGGGCCCCAGGTGAAGGACAGCTACACTGGGATGTGGTCTAAAATGACTAGGGGTAGGATAGTAGTGTCTATGGTATTCCGAGAGATCTTGGGGGAGGTAAGTCAGAAGTCTATGTGGTTGTGAGAGCTGTGCACCATGGAGTAAAAGGTGTAATCCTGCACAGATGGATGAAAAATCCTCCATATGTCTGTGACATCCATGTCCTGCTGCAGCTGGGCAAGGGCCTGTACTGCTCTGGAGTGGGGCTCAAAGTTGGAGGGGGATCTGTCTAGAATCGGGTCCAAGGTAAGACTAAAATTCCCCCCAATTAACAGTGGCATGTCACTTGAGGTCTGTGTCCCTAGCACCTGGGCTAGTTTGTGGAAAATGGAGGGCGAGTCCTCATTGGGGGCATATATATTCCCAAGTAGCAAAGGTCCCTCTGCCATGTACATAAGGGTAATTACCCACCTCCCTTCTGGGTCACTTACCTTCTTCATAATTTTACAGTGCAGGGCCTTTTGCAGAAGTATGGCTACCCCTCTCTTTCTATTGGGGGCTGAGGCATGAATGACCTGGCACACCCAGTCCCTCTTTAGTCTATTATGGTCTCCCCTGGTTAGCTTGGTATCCTGGAGGCAGGCCACCTCTGCTGTCAGCCTCTTAAGGTGCATAATCACCTCCTTCCTTTTGTTAGGGGTGTTAAGCCCCCTGAAGTTCCATGTCAGGCATGTTCTGTCACCCATTTTGGATGGGAGGCTGGTATGTATTATGGAGATGCTGAAATATGGAGGAAGAGACTGAAGACGGGGTGGAGAACCCAAGGGGAAGTAAGCAAATGTGGGTACAGGTGCAGCATGGAGAGAAAATGTAAGATGGCACAGCCGAGGAGTAAAACTTTGTCCCAAACAAATCACCTAGCAGAGACTATGAGTGTGTCCAGTGAAACAACATATAAAACATTCCAAGGAAAATACTATATACAAGCTGTACAACAATACTTTCATATGTGGGATATAGAGGTGGTGAAAGGGCTGCAGTGTCCTGTTGAAGGCCAGCATCTATTCCCAGGGCACAATCCTGTGACAGTAACCCCCCCCGGTTTGCCCGAGGGGACCAGAAGTTGGTGGCCCCCAGAAAGATGGAGTTGCCGACTTAGTGAGGCTAGGTGTACACATCAGAGCTTACCAAATAGCCTGAGAGGGAAGGCAGAGTATAAAGAAGAGAAAAGTGGGGCCCTGCCCAGATGGGTGGGGGTATACACAGCCTCCACTTTAGTTGGGGTAAGGACGTGTAGTACAGCAAAGAGTATAACCACAGTGCTGTGTGGCTGTGTATGTGCTGTCACCCTCTTTAATACTGGCATTTACCTTGGAGCTTCCCAGCACTGAAAAGAAGAACCTGGAGTAGAGGAGAGGAGGTATAAAACATGCATTACCTGGGTGGATGGCCAAGCAGGAGATCATGGAGTGGGAATTCCTGGCACCAAGTGGTTGATGCTTCGATTGGAGCAAGGCTGCAATTCTTGCCAGAGGGACATACTGGTGTCATAAAATACTATATCCCCTGACAGCTTCCCATCTTCATCTCTGAAATAGGCACATATGGAGCACTGTGCCTTGCATAATACATATTTCTTATTCAGATTCCATTATAGGCTCTTGCCCATTTTTCCCCTGGCCACCCCTGCCCCTGCATGGCATACACTTGGTCATGTTCCCTGACCGCCCTCACCTCCCCATGTATAAGCAACAGGCCCCAAACACTTTATAATATACAAATAAACTTATAAGGGAGAGGGGGCACTGGCACCCTGCTAGAAACATTTAATTTTTGCAGCAACCCTTATTCCTCTACCTAGTCCAGTGTTCTGATGTGTCGGCCCCTTGCGGATCTCTCCCAGTATGGGAGCGAGGCATCTAAACAGCAACAAGCAGCTGTTAAGAAAGTTAGTGGTGGTGGAGGGCAGGGGGAGTCCCGGCTGTCACGAAACTCAAGTGGTGTGACTTAGGCCTGGATTTAGTAGTTCTAAGTGGCCCACCAAAAAGCAGCAGACTCTCCCCCCAACTTTCAGCCCCCATTCATGTGAGGAAACAAAACATGGCAAGCAAGCAAAACACAACAAAAGGAATTACTTATCTGACCATGCAGGAGCACCATTGCCTAGCACTGGCAAGGGGATCTGGTTAGGGGCCGCCAGGCCTGGAGAGTGAGCTGGATCAGTGGATCTTAGAGAAAGGCCACTCTGGAGGTCTGCAGTTGCTGGGTCTTTGGAGATCTTGATCTGACGGCTGCCTTCATGGAGAAGTTTTCGGTGTTGGTCAGGCCAAAGCAGCAGGGTTGGTTAGAATTCCCTGGGTCCCATGGAGGTGTTCAGATGCTGCTCCAGGGAAACTGGTCAGAGGGCCTCAAGTCTATTGGATGTGAGGAACCACATGGTCGGGGACCAAAATGTCCATCAGGGCTCCCTCCACATTCTCGGCTGGCACTCGCTCAGAAATGATGGTCCCTCTATCTGTGCATTTTTGAGGAGTCCCTTTTATGATTGTTTTTCTGGGGAAGATCCCACTGTGAGTCCTGGGCATCTTGCCAGTCCTCCAGTCTGGTGCTGTGGATTGGGGAGTGCCGGTCTAACTCCTCGGCGGGAGCCTTAGAGGGAGCAGGCTGTTGCAAGTGGGTGTTAATGTCCATTGGCCAGTTTCACCTCAGGAAGTCATTTGGGGCTTCAGGAGTCTCAAAGTTCAACAACACCCCATTGTGCACTACCTGCATTGTGGCTGGGTAGTACAGGGAGAAGGAGAGCCCAATTTTATGCATCACATGCCGCGCATCAGTATATGCCCTGCACCTATCTGAGAGTTCCTTTGAAAAGCCCTGAAAAATGCTGATGTGGTAAGATCATCACATGACTTGCTGGAGCTCCCTTGCCTTAGCTAGGACCATATCATTGTCCCTGAAATCCATAAATGTGGCTATGGTGGGCTGGGGCCAGTCTTGGGCCTTTAGCATAGGGGTGAGGGAGCAATGTGCCCTCACCATCTGGAGCAGTCTGGAGGGTCCAGGTTCAACATGTCAGTAAGAGCTTTCTGCAGGAAGCCCTCCATGTCACTACCTTCCACACACTTTGGAAACCCCAGAAAGCAAAGGTTGTTGGGATGACCCTGGTTCTCGAGGTCATCAGTTTTACCCTGTTTGTAGAGGATAGTGCACTGCTGGTCTCTTAGGACCTCCACCAGATCTTGCACTTTGAGCTTGGTCATGTTGACCCACTGCTCAGTTTGGAACATCCTGGCTTCCAGGTTCTGCATGACATGTGTATTATGATTAGTGGCCACTGTCACCTAGGACATTTGCACAATAAGTTGGCCAAACATTGCCTCGACAGAAGAATGCTCACAGGTTTGTGGTTGCTGGAGGTTCACCATGCTGCAGGGCCAAACATGCTGCTCCGCAGGTCCAGGTAAGGTGCAAATTCAAACCAAGTTCTAAGTTCAGAGTAAAAATGACAGCAGTAATTTAAGTCTTTCGTCAGTGCTACCCCAGTTCTACACGTTTGAGGAGGATTTGGTTGCTGGAAATAGCAGGATTATTTAGGATATATCCCTCTGGGCTGTGGAGCTGTTGACTAAGTTGCCATCTTGGTAAGCACCCCTAGTGGCAGTGAAGACCTTTCTTTTGATATATAGATTATCCCTTAAATGCAAATATTGATGGAGTTATGGCTTGTTAACATTGAAATGTGGAAATAAACAAAGTCCAAATTCTTTTTTCATATGAAAGATTCTTTTTTTTGTGAGAACAACACAACCGCACAAGAAAAGAATCCTTCATATGTAAAAAGGATGTGAAAAAAGGCCTAAGTCCAAATTCTTTTTTCGTATGAAGACATCTTTTTTCATGAGATTGTGTTGTACTCACGAAAAAAAGATGCCTGCATACAAAAAAGAATGTGAAGAAACACCTAAGTCCAAATTTTGTTTTCATATGAAGTGTTATCTAGAAAATCTAGTTTTCTTATCTGGAGTCCAGCTCTAGATGAATCAGATTCTTGTATGTCTGTGGTGTTAGCCAAAGAACACACACATAAGCAGTACGTAATAATAACAAAAGGTTTATTACAATACTCACGGCAAACATGTGACAGAGAAAATCACAAAGGAGTCGGTTTCTCACCAGTCCTCGAGGAATGTACAATTCTGTCCAAGGAGCTGGCTTACAGAAGGTTTTATAGTACATATAACAACATAGTTACAGTGATAGTAGCATAGTTACAGATATGAGGAACATGATACATTGAATATGACTCAATGGATTGTAATTCCAATAGCTTTCAATAAATAAATAAATAAAATAAAATAAATATTATATCCTAAATAAGGTGTATACAAGGCATCTCCCTTGGGAAGTTATTTAGGAAACAGAATTACTAATGAGTAAGAAGTTAGACAAAGGAAATGATCTGTCAGCACTAAATCACAGACAAAAAAACTGCTGAATGGCCAGAAATACATGTTGCATAATAACTAAGTATAAGAAGCATACTACATATGATTATATGAGAATGTAAGTATATTAGAATATACAGTAATGACTGATGATCCATAAAGGCCCTCTTATCAGTGCTATGGTCAGAATATATGTGTATACAATACATAAAACATAACATAACCGAGGTAAATGCATTATAAAGAGGTATAAGGTATATCATGCATGCCAAGTGTAAAACAATCATATAAAAGGATGTAAACATAATACAGAGTAGCATATATTAGCAGCAAAGCACATTCCTACTACCCATGCTTGTACAATGGGTACCTACATCTACATATTAGTGCAAATAGCAGTATCACGGTATAAATGATCAGAATACCTTATATTGTGTATGTGGGATAACCGGGGTGCATAATCTATCACATAACAGAAGGCAATCTTGTTTTGTATGGCTGATTCTTGTTTCATATGGCCATATGAAAAAATAAAATTGTTCCACAAAAAAAGATTTACTATTGGGGCTGTATCCTCCCCTGCCCTGCCTGTCTCTACCAGGGTCCCGCAAGGCTCCATCCTTGGCCCTTTACTGTTTTCCAAATTTATCAATGCACTCCCAGCAGAGATCCTCTTCTGTGAGGCACTTCTCTATGCAGATGACCTTGTTCTATGCCATAGTGACAAGTCACTTGCAAACATCTCCTCCATCCTTACCCTTAATTATGGTACTGTCTACAATTGGTTGGTAAATGAAAAAAAGACAAAATCAATGTTATTTGGCTCAAAAGCATTCCTCACCAAGGTCTCTAAAGTGGAGTTCTCTTTACTTGTACTCACACCTGTTGCCCCCCAACGAACATGTTTCTAATTTCAAATACTTGGGTGTCACCCTGGACCTCCTCCCTTACTTTCACTGATCATATTACTATTTCCATGTGTAGCGTTAACCAGAAATTAGGAGCTACCAACCAGCTAAGACAATTCTTGTCCCATGAGGCGTGGCCAAGCAATTGCGCAAGGCAACCTTCTACCTCTTATTGATTATTGCTTCCCCATATATTCCTCATGTCATAAGCCCTGTGTTCCAGGCTGACATCAGTTTACAACAGCATCTGCCACTTCGTCCTCCTCACACCCTTTTCTACACATCATTATGACTTATATAAATTGCTTGGTTTGGTCCCACTTCAAGGACGCTTTAACTACGCCTTGGGTGTCCTAATAAACACTACACTCCGATATGGTCCCCCTTCTCCTTATTCATCCCTACTCATGGGTAAAGTGACTACTAGGTGCCTCCAGAATCATTCATCCTCTCCCTGGCAGTTCCCAGAGCCTCCGCTACCATGGGTAGTAAAGCCTTTTCTGTCGTTGCCCCCTCCTTATGAAACAAGCTCCCTATATGGCTCCACTCGTCCTTCTCCTACTTATCCTTCAAAAGCAACTTTAAAGATTAGCTACTACTGGAAGCCAAATGCCACTGTCCATCTGTGTAAGCTGGGATGATTCCACCCTATGTTTTGTGGGATCTCCACACCCTAGTGACACCCCTTTCTCTCCAGCTTCTTTTCCACCTCCACCTGGCCCTCTCTCCCTTCCCTATAGTCTACTCCACTGTACTTTACTTATTGTGGACTGTCACACTGAATTTTGAATATCCACCTGATTGTTACTTGATTTTGTTATTGGCGTGCCTTTTTGAAATTGCACTTTATATGGTTTATCTGGTAATTTGTCACCTTACTGTATTGTTCTCTGTGTTTCTATGATGATATATATGAACTTGTTGCTAGCATACAACTTCACCTTGTACCTTATTGTATTCTCCTTTTTGTTAATACACTCTGTACTGTAACTCCCTGCACCTCATTTTTAATGGCGTGGATTGCAGCCATTTTACTCCTCTTGTAATCTGTTTCGATAAATGTGCCATTGTTTGTGGCCTCGGTCAAGCCTGAAAATCGGCCCTTGGATCAGTGCACCTACCTGGTCACCAAAGACATACATACATAAAGAAAGAAAGAAAGAAAGAAAGAAAGAAAGAAAGAAAGAAAGAAAGAAAGAAAGAAAGAAGGAAAGAAAGAAATACTATTTTTAAAATGTTAAAAACATATTTCTCAGTCATTTTTCCAAGCCGTAACTGCGGAATCCACATAATGGGGTCCTGATTAGCAAGATAAGTGTCTTAGTGTGTTTCCATACCATTTTTATGGGGTGTGAATGAAAAAAAACAGAAATAAGATGGCTGCCATAGGAAAAAAAATAAGCTTACCACCCCCACGTACAAAATAGACTTTTTTTGTATAGGCCAAATTCTTTTTTCATATGAAACAGCTATCCAAAAGACCAAACTGAGCATGTCCAGAACTGAAATTTCAAATCCTTATAACTCTGGAATGGATTCATATGTTTTCACCAAAGCAGTGAAAGACATAACTCTTGCCCGTGCCCTTTCTACCCTGAAACATTCAGAGTCCATTTTCAAACCATCTGGGCGTTAGGCAATAAAAATAACAGTAAAAAACTCCAAATTGTTTACTTTTTTCTGGATCTCGGATTCTGCTCAACCAACCAGAACAAAACTTGGCAAGTCAAGAGACATTGCCCCTGAAACCGTGTATGCAAAATGTCATGCAAATCCACTGAATGGTGGCAAAGCTACTAAAGTGCAAAGTTAGGGGGTTAAAATTAAACAACCTACTGAGCCCTAACTAAAATTGTACTACTGTACCTCAATAATATTGCATACTGGGTCATTGGATATAGGAATACAATGGGACTAAAAGATCAAGCATACTTCTGGTCTTTAGTCTAGAGGAGAAAAGAATACAGGATTAGAATTACAAGTCAAACGTCATAGACTTGTTTATTTTTTTCAAAAATGAAGCCAACTCAAAAGTCCCATTTAACCTTGAAAATGTAGTAGCTTTCAGGCTGTGTATCCAGAAAGCTTACCTTTTATGGACTAAGTCATTAAAGTCCCCTTCCCTGAGGTTCTATCAAACTTTATCTATGGCCATGAATGTGAATTTATATCTATCTGGAATCGCTGTCTCCATAATATGATGGACTGTGGCATATGCAGGATTTTTACTTTCGATTGCCCTAAATTTTGATCAAATAGAAAGAGATACCCACATTTTTTAAACATGCTGATTTTGAGCTATTGAACAAAAGACTTAAACACTTGGAGCTGGATAATCAACAGGAGGTGGAAAGGTTTGCACTGTGCTTGTGCCTGCGCCTGACCCAGTGGCTACTATATTCAGATGGACAGTGTTCCGGTACTATCTGATTGAATATTGGTCCATGCTGGTGTAGTGCTAAATAAGACTGTGCTTCCCCAACATGGACCTGGGTTGTATTTAGTCCACAAGGAATAGCACTCCCAGACCAGACAACACCAGGACCTGTGTGGGTTATATTCAGCCACAGCATGCAACTGAATCCATTGGGCATGCAAGGCACTAAGGGGTCATTTGCATGCACTTGATAGGCTCATTTTCATGGTGAGTGGTGGCCCATTAGTGCTATTTTGTATGGACCTAACATCATCCCAGGTGTCTAACAGCACCCCCAAATGCCTGTCAAATCCGTGCATTGAACATCCCTGGTGTCTAGCACACCCACCCCCCTTGAACATCGATTCCAGGTATGCATTTTCTTTTTTTTATTTAAACATTTGGTAACCAGGAAAGGCACACTGAGCCAAGGCTCGATTCCAGGTGTGACCCGGGGAAAAGGGTGAAAGGATTACAAAAATGCAAGAGACATTATAAAGTACTATATAGCATGATTTTGTTACAAGTGGAATAGCAGTACAGGGCAATAAACGTTTAAAGAGTCAATTGTAATGAGCATGCATGCACTATCCCTGGTGTCTAGTGGCACTCCCCACTATCCCTAACATGGGGCCCCTATCATGAATAGATATTCCTGGTGTCTAGTGGCAACCCCCACCCCCAAACACCCGTTCTGTGTTACTAATACAAATCCCTGGTGTCTAGCAGCACATCACCCCCCAGCACCCTTCCCATGCCACTGATACCTGTTCCTTGTGTCCAGTGCTGCCTCCCCAGACCCCCCGAAGGCCCATCCTTTTTTTCATTTCTGACTTTATTTCTGAAATTTTTTTAATATCTTCATCAGTGACATTGCAGAGGGGAAGGTATGCCTCTTTGCAGATGATAACAAGGTCTGCAATAGGGTAGACAGTCTGAGAGTGGTGGAGAAAATTAAAAGTGACCTAGCTAAACTGGAGGAATGGTCCAGGGGGTGGCAGCTAAGATTCAATGCAAAAAAGTGCAAAATCATGCACTTGGGTTGCAGGAACCGGGGAGGATTACATGTTGGGTGGAGTGTTATTAGAGGCCACAAAACAGGAAAGAGATTGAGGGGTGATCATATCTGATGACTTAAAGGTGGCCAAACAATATGCTAAGGCAGTGGTGAGAGCCATTGGGATGCTGGGGAGCATAGGGAGAGGTATCACCAGCAGAAGAAAAGAAGGGGTGATGCCACTGTACAGGCCACTGGTGAGACCTCATTTAGAGTACTGTCTCCAGTTATGGAGGCCGCATCTCATGGAAGAACACAGACAAGGTAGAGGCAGGTCAAAGAACGGCAACAAAAATGGTGCAGGGCCTGCACCAAAGGTCATAGAAGAAGAGATTGGAGGAACTCAATATGTACTGTATACCTTGGAGGAGAGGAGGGAGAGGGGTGATATGATAGAGACCTTCAAGTACCTACATGGAATAAATAAGGTAAAGGAGGGCAGCATTTTTCAGAAGAACTGATGCTCAAGGACAAGAGGGCATGACATGAAACTGGAAGGGGTAGACTAAGGGGCAATGTGAGGAAGTACTTCTTTAAGGAAAGGATAGTGGCAACATGGAACAGCTTCCCAGCACAGGTGTTGGGGAAAAGTCGGCAGAGGATTTCAAAACTGCATGGGATAGACACAGGGGAACCCTAGTGGTTCAAAAGAGGAAGTGAAGCTGCAGATCAAGCAGGAGTGGTCCTTATCTGCTATCAAATTCTATGTTTCTATCCTGTATATGCAGTCAATATCCCTGGAGTCTCATGGCACCTCCACCTCCTGAACACATGCACCATCCCTGGTGTACAGTGGAATCCCCCCTTCCCAAACTCCTGTCCCAGTTATGCATGCACTATCCCTGGTATGTGTCTTCAAGCGGGCATTGCAAATGGGTGCTTGTTATAAGTCTGGATTGTCTTTTTCATAAAAATAGACAACAGAGCTGTTTCACTGTCATTGATGTCCAACTTTATTTTTTGAGGTGGTGGGTGCCTAACTTCATGTGTTTACAAGTTTGTTCTGTGTTGTTAGGGATGCTCATGGGAGGTATATATTTGTCCAAGGGAGAATATACACCATGGAGGTATTATTGGGCAGCATATACAGACCGAACACTGATTCTCTGGAGTTTTTCGTAGAACTCATTAATAAATTGGCCCCTTTTCTTGCAATTTCAATGATCTTGGGAGGTGATCTAAACTTAGTGTTTGATCCGATCATGGACCGTACAGGCAACAAACTCAGAGGTCTGTCTCCGGCCCAAAGGGCTCTAAGAGACATGTGGGATAAGGTGGGACTGTGTGATGTGTGGCGTACTCTACACCCCGCAGATAGATGTTATACGTTTACCTCTCCAGTTCATAAAACATCTTCCAGGATTGATTATATTATGATTTCTCAACGATTACTATCGGGGGTTGTAGACTCGGCCATTCACCCAGGACCACCATCAGACCACTCTCTTGTCACTTGTCGGCTTTCTCTTGCGGCTATCCCAAAGGGGGAAGGCCGTTGGAAAATTAATAATCAACTTTTAAAGGACCCAACCACAGTGGAATACACCAGTAACCATATTTCACAATTCGTGTCTGCCAATCTCAACACTACCGGGAAACCTGACATGGAATGAGGTGCCTTAAAAGCTTATCTGAGGGGATTGTTAATTGGGGTGGCATCAAAAAGGAGAAAAATGAGAGAGCAGCAATTAATGCAGCTTCTTAACCAGATTAGAACTATAGAAAAGAACATGTCCCCTCACACACCGGAGCAAACTCAGTTGGAACTGGTAAAATTAAAGGACTCCTACACTGAGCTTCTGAGGGAGAGGGCAGAATTCTTGATCCTGAAATTGAACGCAACCTATGCTGATCAGGGTGAGAAGGCGGGTCATCTTCTAGCTGCCCAAGTCAAACAGCAAGAATCTGCTAGCTTTATTGCCTCAATTTGGTCATCCAATGGTGTGCTGGTAAATAACCAGAAAGAAATTACAGCAGAATTTCAGAAATTTTTTCAATCTTTGTATTCTCCAATGGCGAATCCCCCCTTTCTTAAAGATTTGGATCATTATCTAGCTGAATCTCACCTGCCCTCTCTCACAGAAGCGCAACAAGCTATATTATGCGCCCCCTTAACCGAAGTGGAGATTCTAAGAGTTATAGATGGCCTTCCCCTCAATAAATCCCCGGGACCGGATGGGTTCTCGACTAACTTTTATAAAAAGTTTGCAAAGAAGCTTGCTCCTCTGCTTCTTTATACGTTCCAACAGATTCTTGCAGGCAATAGTACAGACGGCACATTGTTTGAGGCGTTGATAACACTGCTGCCAAAACCGGGTAAAACACCAGAGGATATGGCAAGTTACAGGCCTACATCTTTACTTAATCAGGATATTAAAATTCTGAGTAAATTGTTAGCGGACCATCTCAATACAGTTCTTCCAGATCTAATAGGAGCAGAACAAGTGTGCTTTATGAAGGGGAGGTCAGACAGCGATCATATTTACACCTTGGCACATGTCTTCTCGGTGTCCAGGGATGGAGAATACCCAGCTGCTTTGGTTTCCCTGGATGCCGAGAAGGCATTCAATAGAGTTAATTGGAATTTTCGTTTCTGGACATTACATGCTTTTGGTTTTCCCCTAGAGTTCCAAAACTGGATACAGGCACTTTACAAATCTCCAACAGCCAAAGTCTTATGCAATGGATGTATTTCTGATTTGTTTCCTCTGTGCTCAGGCACTAGACAAGGCTGCCCTTTATCCCCTCTTCTTTTTAATTTGTATCTGGAGCGCCTTATCCGAAGGCTGGTTGCTAGCCCTAGGATACAAGGTATAATTGTACAAGGTATTGAAGTTAAGGTCTCGGCCTACGCAGATGACCTACTGCTTCAAATCTCGTACCCTGGTAAGTCTATCCCACATTTATTGGAAGTTATTAAAGAGTGTAGTTTGCTTTCTAATTATAAATTAAATGTGGGAAAAACTGTGGTTTTCCCTTTCAATCAGAGAGTGATGAAGCATGAAGTTAGTGCATCAGGCCTGTTATGGGAAAGGAAGTCATTGAAATACCTAGGTATTACTTTCACAAGAAGTGTTGCACTTTTGCAAAAGAATAATCTGGACTCCTTACTACATATTATTATCCAAGATCTAAACAGGTGGTCCCTTCTCCCATTGACTGTCTGCGGCAGAGTTAGTCTCATTAAAATTAATGTTTTCCCTCGTTTGTTTTACCCACTTAGTCTCTTGAACATATGGTTAACCCAATCATGGTTCAAGAGAGTGCATATTATTTTCTCCAACTTTATTTGGGCTAGCAAATGTCACCGTCTGGCTTTTCATAAGTTAGTGGCCCTGAAATCCAGAGGCGGCCTTCGTGTACCGCAAGTTGGCCTTTACTACTGGGCCAGTCATGTGAGCAAATATCTGAGGTGGCTTAAACCAAGTGACTCTGAAGAATTCTGTGTGTACAAGCCTCTCTGGATTAAAATAGAATCTGCCCAAATTCGGTTTTATAATTTCTCTCCTGTGGCCTTGCTTTTTGTGCAACCTAAGAACCTCCCAAAACAGCTGTGTTCGACACTTATTGCAACATCTGTGAGGGTACACTCCCAGTTTTGCTCCTTTATAAAATACAATCACTGCCTAGATTTGGAGCAACCCTTGATAGGCAATCCCAACATCAGGTTAGGTGGGAAAGTCCTCTCCCCTTCGTGGTTCCCACAAGTTAAGGATGTTAAGCTTACATATTTCTGGAATGAGATCGAATGGACAAGGTTTTCATCCACAGAAATTCTAGATAAGTTAGGAGTTCCAGCCTCTAATATTTTTAAAATTTTATAATTGTGGCATATATTGGTGAAGGTCATAGGGATGGAGGCCCAGGCACACAGGTGTCCTCCCTTCTGGGCGAATCTGGTTCAAATGGCGGGCCTTCCACAAGCGGTATCCAAGATTTTTAATGCTTTATATGATAAGATCTACCCCGGACCTTATGGACCTTCATATTACTGGGCAGCGCTCCTTCCAGAGGTACTCATTAACTGGGAGAAGCATTGGCAAGGGTGCCACAAATTTATTACACAAGACAGGCTCCAACTCATGCAGTTCCAAATTTTGCATAACTTATATTATACCCCTCAAAAAATGGCTAAACTTGGTATTGCCTCTTCTGCTACTTGTATAAGGTGCGCCCATGGGGAGGGCAACCTAATGCATATTTTTTGGCTTTGTCCCAAGATAACCCCCTTATGGTGGCAAATCAAACAAAGAATAGACCCTCTATTGGGACTCCATGATTTGTTTTCGGCTGAAATCTGCCTCTTAGGAGATTACTCTGAAATTCCAATAGTCACGGGCAAATACCATATGGCCCTAATATCCATGTCTGTTAAAAAAACTGGTACTCCGGCATTGGAAGGATAGTGAAGTAATATCATATGTTGAATGGTTGAGGGAATTCCTGGATAATATTAGAATAGAAAAAATGACAGCCAGTCTGCGCAACAGAATGAGTAAGTTCAACAAAATCTGGGCCCCGCTATTAACCTTATACTTCCTTCAAGTGACATAATACAACGGATCCTTGAGAGTAGAGGTGTAAGTTAAGTAATGTTCTGGGCACTCAAACCTGGGAGGGGAAAGGTGTGATGGGGGGATGGAGGGATATTGTGGAGGGGTTTTCTTTGTGGGGTGTGACACCTCTCTTTGAGTATTTGGGTGTGGGCGGGAGAGGAATGAGGGAAGAAGAGGGTTTTGTTTTGCAAAGCACGTACTCGTATTCTGTGTACCATGTGACTATGGTGTTTTGTATGTTGAAAACTTTAATAAACTTTAAATTAAAAAAAAAAACATTGTTCAGTGTTGTGAGCACCAGCAACCCAGTGCAGCACTTTACTTGAGTGACTATACCTGGTATCTACTGGCATCCACCTCTCCTCAGACACCCATCCTGGGTATGCATGCATTATCACTCATGCTAGTGACCCGCCCCCAAACACCTGTCCCTTTTATGGGAAATATCCCTGGTATACAGTAGATCCCCCCACCCCTGAACACCTGTCCATATTTTGCATTGGTATCCCTGATGTCTAGCGGCATCACCCCTCCAAGCACCCATCACGTGTCACCGATAACTATCCCTGGTGTCCAGTAGCAGCCCCCACCACTGAGCACCCATTTTCAATGGTACAGACTGCCCTGGATTCCAGTGGTACCCCTGACCCCCAAATGCCTGATGACACCCGCACCTACAGCAGCCCCCAACCAGCCCGTCCACTCCCAGCACAATATCCATCCAACTTCCCACTTATGAGAATGTCCAAGGATGTTCTTGGAATCCTGATTCAGTGACTGGCACAGCCCTCCTCTCACCTCTTTGGCTGGCTGCCCTATGAGCTACCAGTGAGCATGCATACAGTATACTGTATACTGTATACACATTCACTGGCAGCTCACATGGTGGTCAGCTAAGGCAGTGAGTGTAGGGCTCTGCTGGCCACTGTATCAGGATTCCAAGAACATCCCAGATGCTCTGGTAAGGGGGGTTGGATGGATGGTGTACTGAGAGAGGGCAGACTGGTTTGTGGGCTGCTGAGCCACCAATGCTTACCAGTGTGGGTGTCATTGTACATTAGAGGCAGGGGTATCACTGAAAACCAAAGCTGTCCATATCATTGTACATGGGTGCTCGGGATGGGGAGTGCCATTGGACAGCGGGGATAGGTATCAGTCACACAGCAGGGGTGCTTGGGGTGGTGGGTGGTATCACTAGACACAAGGGATAGGTATCAGTGACATGGGATGGGTGTTCAGGGTTGGGGGTGCCACTAGACAACAGGGATACCTATCTATAATATGGGTGGGTGTTTGGAAGGTGGTAGTGCCACTATACACCAGGGATATTTCCTGTAAATGGGATGGATGATTGGGGGTGGAGGGTGCCACTAGACACAAGTGATATATCCAGTACATAGGCTTCATGTTCAGGGTGGGGAGTGCCACTAGATACCAGGGTTAATGCATGCATACCTGGGACAGGTGTTCAGGGAAAGAGTGGTGTCACTAGACACCAGGGATATTTCATGCATAGTCAGGACAGGTGTTTGGGGGGATGGGTGTTTGGGAGTTCCACTAGACACCAGCGATACTGACTGCATACACAAGATGGGTGCTTGGGGGGGTGGGGTGGGTGCCACTGAACACCAGAAATGTTATATGCCATTAACAGGTCAGGTGTTCAGGGGAGGGGGTGCCACTAGACACAAGGGATAGTTACTGTACATGAGATGGGTATTCAGGGTTGGGGGTGCCACAAGAGACAAGGGACTTCAACCTTACAGGTGTAGTGGGTGATGAGGGGACAGGTGGCTGCAGTACAGCCATTCTGTCATTGGTTGGGTGGGGTCATGGGTTTAGCACCCAGTTAAGAGGTGGTTTTCAGTGGTGGTAAATTGCACCGCTTTCAGGGCCATATACCACTGTCACAAACCTTTAAACATCCAAACCACTATCCCTGTATGCATTTGGGAACCCCTCATTTGCATGGGCACAGCATTATTTTAGCACTTGGGTGCTAAGGGGTTTAAGATGTACTACCTGGGTCTCTGAATATGCCCTCGCAGTGCAAGCCAGCAACTCGGATGGTGCTAGGCACTAACATTTGAATATGTGGCCCTCATTCTGTAATTAGAAAAATAATTTAACTCATTTGCTCCTGGTGGCCATTCTGGGTTGGATCTAGCAATGGATGGTTCCGACACCATATGGTGTCTATGGGAACAAATGGGTTTTAAAGATTTAAAACACAAGGAATTACAGAAGGACAAAAGTTATTATGATCATCCTCAATTGTACCCCTGGAAAAGAGAACATAGAAACTAAGGTATTCTCATGGGATCAGCTTCTTTAAATAACAGTCACATAGGCCTTTTTGAGTGCTCAGTCAGCTAATTCTGTATTAATACAAACCTTACATATTTTCTTCACCACAGAATACATTGTAATCCAGCATATAACTGTAACTGTCACCTCCCTTTTAATGACCCTTTATTTCTCAGATGCACACCTGAGGCACTGCCTATCGGCCCTCTGGATGCAAACCACAAGGCACCAACACATCCAGGTGCACACCTAGTCTGTGTTTCTCCATTTTCTCCTTCTTCTCCCAGCTCAGTATCACCTGGACGCCTTGTTCTTTAATTGGTAACTTCACCCCTCACCCTCACCCTCCTTATTCTCTTTCCTCCCGTCTAGTTTCTCCTTCACTGATTTCTGGCCACCCTCTGCTGTTGACCTTCAGAAGTCCACCCATGGCTAATTCCGCCAATTTTACTTCTGTCTCCTACCTATTATGTGAGAGGGTGAAAAACTTGTCTAGCAGAATAAGAAGAAGGGTAACTTATTTATTACATAGGAATTGCAACCCTTCCCTTCTGTTCTCTTCTTAAACCTTAGGCACACTTTCTTCTCCCACCAATAATTTGTTCTATCCCTGCCCCCTTTTGTGCTGGCCTCTTCCCTGCATCCTTTGCTATCCCCTCTCCCTCTACTCCTTCTGATTGGCACCTGGTCAGGTCAGGTGACCCCTGACAATAAAGGCTGCCTTTTATTTATTTTTTGTTGACCGGGTAAGTGCACTAAACAAATCCTGCCTATTTTCAGGCATGACCCAGGGGAAGGGATACAGATGAATGCCAACTGACCTTGAACCAGATTAAGCTGTTGGTGGTATTTTTAGTAAATGAGGGAAATCTGGCCAGGACTCCGGGGAAATTCCCCTACTCTTTTTGATAAGTGCCATGTGATCTTTAACATCCACCCGAACTATCACCAGTCCAAGCAGATGGGACCTTGGTTTAACATCTCATCCGAAAGACGACACCTCAGAAGTGCAGCACCCCTCTCATGCTGCACTACAGTGTCAGAACTGGGATATTAACCCAAGTGCCAGATGTGGGAACTGAACCCACAGCCCTCTGATCTCCCAGCTTCAGAGGCGAATGTGCTACCTACTGAGCCACTGACACTGCTTTTATTCCTGCAACTCCTTTTTTGCAAAGAGATTTCCACATTTCTCTTAATGTGAGTGCTGAAACAAGTGAATCTGAATTTGAAAGTTTCAAAAGCAATGTGTCTTTTATAGAAGAGGACAGCCACCAGCGGCACCATCTCAACAGCTGAAAAGGAGCACCCACTCCAATAATTATAAGGTGTTTCACCAGCACCAATCCACCTATAGAACATGAAAAGGAAACTAAGAAGGAGGGACAGAGGTCAAGCAGTTCAAAGCCATGGGAGCACTTATCAGCAGCAGGGCCCACCACAGTTCAACAACCTGCAAAACGCAAAGGTAAGAGGGGGCAGAGAGATTATTAACATAGTCAAAAGTTATTTATCTGGCAAGGCATCAGCTGACAGCAGCTGAGGATGCCATATTATATAAAGATCTCACATTTGCACTCAGTTTCCACTAATAAATTTCAAACTGTAAGAGACCTTCAGATAGCCTGTCGAAATTTGAGTCTAAAGCCATTCCTTTAAAAGAAGTCAAACATGGGGTATACTAATACTAGAAGAGACAAATCTGCAGGAAGAGGATGAATCATTTGTGACCCAAGAGGAAACAAGTCAGTTCCGTCAAAAATCAACATTCTGTCCACCACCAGGTCCTGCTATCCTAACTTTCCATGACCTTTGTGAAATAGCCTTAACAACACTCTTTAATAACTTGCCACATTTGAACTTTCAAAATATATCCGGAGAAGAAAGAGCAGCAATTCTGAAGTTGTGAAGAGCAGGCAGAATAGCGTAGTGGTTTAAGGCTCTGAGCATCAAATCTGGTGACATCCAGCAGACCAGACCTGGGTTGGAATTCCACAGCTTCCACTTGCATACTGTGCGACCCTGAGCAAGTCACAACTTCCCTGTACTCCCAGATTGCACCTGTGAAAAAGCTTTCAGCTTAGTGTGTCTCACATGGTTAAATAACTAAATAAAAAAAAAAGTTATTCAGGAGGGTGCTGATATCATAGTAAAGGCTACAGATAAAAGTGGTAATGTGGTCCATTTAAATAGAGATAATTATAAAAATGAGGTTTTACACCAACTGAACAGCAATGATTTATATTTGAATATGGAGAGTGATCCAGTGAGGGAACACAAATGGAGTATTGATGAAGCAATACCTGATGTATACAATAAGGGGCAGATAGATAAAAGTATGAAAGTTTTTTTAACAACAGAACACCTGCTATGGGTAATTTTCTGTCTTCTCCCTAAAATGCATAAGTTCCCTTGTGCCCCCTTGGCAGGCCTATAGTGAGTGGCATAGGGTTTCTAACTGAGCAGCTGTTGGAATACGTGGACTTATACATCAGACCCAATGTCAAGGTACCGAGGTCTTACTTAAGAAAACAAAAGAAATATTGCAGGTGCTTGAGTAGATGGTAGTGGTCAGGGACTCGTATCTACCCACCGTCAATGTTGAGACCCTGTACACAAACATCCCTCGTGATGGTGCTTTGGATACCATTGAATTTTACCTTAACCAGTGACACCCTGATGCTAGTCCCCATAGAGTGTGTATTAAAACTAACTGAATATGTCCTGAAGTATAGCAGTTTCCTATTTATGGAGAAATGCTATCAGAAAAAAGGGACAGCAACTGGGGCAACTTTCAGCCCCTACTTAGTGAATCTTTATGTTGGACTGTGGGAGAAGCAATATATGCAGGACAGGGAGGTCAATCCATTTTTTTAAAAATTAAGTTTGTGGCATCAATATATTGATGACATGGTGGCAGTGTGGTGCAGAGACCTTGAGGAGCTTGATGCATTTGTTAATTACCTCCATAAAAACATAGAAGCATAGAATTTGATGGCTGCAAACGACTGCTTGGTCAACCCAATTTGCTCAGTAGCTACAGTATCACCACAGACACTACTTGATCTCTGGCTCTTTCTTCCTCCCCCCTTCCTTTCCACTAAGATTCCCTTCTGCCTATCCCATGCATTCTTATACCTCATCACTGTTTTCTCCCCCACTACCTCTGCTGGAAGGTTGGTCCAGGAATCCACCACTACTCTTTCTGTGAAGAAGTACTTCCTCACATTTCTCCTGAATCTACCCCTTGAGCTTCATAGCACGTCCCCTCCTAGACCTTTTTTACCCCATAATTTATTTTAAGGTATCTAACATATCCCACCTCTCTCTTCTCTCTTCCAGGGTGTACATACTGAGGTCCTTTAGTCTCCCTTATCAAAAGTTGTTTCTCGTGTAAACAGTGCACCATATGTAAGCATATACTGTGCAAAAGGCAACATGTTCACAGACCGTCACTCTGGAAAGGAATATGAAATTAGACAATTCACAACGTGTGACACCTCTGGGGCAATATACAAAGCACAATGTAGCTGAAGCACAGTTTACATAGGGAAAACAATCTGAAGCTTAAAAATTAGGGTGGGTGAACATTGTAGGGTAATTGAAAGTAAAAATTCAGCATATGCCAAAGCCAAACATATTATGGAGGCGGTGATTCCAGAGAGAAATATTCACATTCAGAACCATAGACAAAGTTTGACAGAACCCCAGGGAATGGGACATTAATGACTTAGTCCTTTAAAGGGAAGCTTTCTGGATACACAGCCTGAATGTCACTAAATTTCCATGGTTCAATGGGGCTTTTGATTCAGTTTCATTTAAAAAAAAATAAATGAGTCTATGGTATTTTGCTTGTAATTCTAACCGTGTACTCTTTTCTCCTCCAGACTGCAGTCCAACAGTATGTTTGATCTTTTAGTCCCATTGTATTCCTCTAGCCAATGACCTAGTCGGCAGTATATGTAAACACTGCACCTGAGAGAAAAGAAAATTGACATGTCCACACACCAGCCCATTGGAGAAAAATAAATAAAATATGATGCAGAAGCAATTCAGAGTTAAAGGGATCTGGGTGCAATATGGTCATTTTAGACTTAATATGATTCCAGTTTTAAGAGTAATTAAATTCCATTTTTTTAAAGTTTTCCACTTTGTTAATAGAACCACAGTAACAATCATGCTGTAAATTTTGTTTTGCTGTCTGTGTTGTTGATAGTTTACATTACACGTTTGAACAATTACTTAATATTTTGCACTTATATAAATATGTAGCATGTTCTTTAAAGAGTAGTAGCAGACTTTCTTTCACCCGTGAACGTGACACTGGATGATGTCATTATTATCAGTAGCAGACTTTGCTTCACCTGTAAGTGACTTTGGATGACATTATCGTTAAGAACAAGCATAAAAGGAAACTACCCTTACAGAAATAATAATATGAAATGCTTTCATATTGTGCACTTAAAACCACCCATGTGATATACATGCTGAAAGCATGATTTAAATGTTAAACTGGAACTGATTGCATGCATGTGGCATGCATGCAGCAAGCAAGTATGGAAAGAATGTTTTGTTAATTTTAAATTGGAACAGACTGCATGCATGTGGCATCTGTGTAAAAGCAAGTGGTCACTGATAACTGCACGCATAAAAGTTAGGTGACTTGCTCAAGATCACACTATACAAATGGGGGTTGTTGAAATTCAAACTCAGGTCATTGGGTCTCCTGGTTTGCAGTTCAGTGCCTTTAACAACTAAGCTACAATATACTGCCTGCACACAAGTAGCTTGCTTGTGCTTCAATACAAATCTGCATACATCTGCACACATGCAGCATGCTTATAGACACTGTTATACTGTTTAGTTTTTTTGTCCCCCCTCATCTCAGCTGTACAGCTGAACTGTAGCACACATACCAATGGAAACACATGTGGTTCTTCCCACCCCAATACAAACTCTTACTTTCAAAACTACTTAATTACTTCTGTCTAGCCTATACTCCTACTATTTTCTCTCCATAGTTTTGAATTCTTTCACACAAACAAACTTTAAGGGGCAAACACAAAAGTAGCAATACCTCAACACTTGCCCACATAGCCAGTCCCCTCCCCCTATGCACATAATCTATAGCGGGTGCATCCATGCTGCTACAGAAAAACCCATCAAGCACAGATATAGGCTGATATTCCACATACCTGAGTACTAGGGAGCCAGAGGCAGGAGTTTTAAAGAGATGATGTTCATGGATCAGAGTGCTGGGTCGTACCCCCTTGAAATGAATGGAGTTATTTATTATTACTGTTTTATATGTTATGATGGTGAACTGAGAATTATGAAGACCACTGTTCTACTAATAAGGCTCTTGTTTGTCAAGCTGTGGCCTTCATTAATCTCCAACTTACCATCACAATATATAAAATAGTAAAAGAAAATCCTGCGCTCATTTCAATGAAGCACACTCCTGCACTCTCCCTTGCCCTATGTCATAATGGGCCTGAGTGTGGGATGTGGAGGTCAGCTTCTTTGGGGGGTGGCATAAGCCTAACTTTAGTGGGGCTCCAATAGACTGTGCATACCATACCACTCAACTGTCCCTGAATGCAAGGGACAGCCCTCATTTTACCCCTCAAAACAGCTCTGCCTCTCATCCATTCCTCATGGAAAACATGCTGCTCACACATACAGTAGGATGTCCTGTAAATTTAGACTTTATGGCAGGGGTGCCATTTCAGATTTCAGTGGGGGGAGGGCAGTTAGCCCCTAGACAGCAGCTCTGGAATGTCTGGAACATCTCTAAAAAGTAAAAACATATTTGTTGCAACTAAAAAGTGATGTGCAGATCAGGAAAAATTCAAATATATAAGATTCATCTGGTTATACCCTGGAACAGTGCATCAGATTTGGGCTTAAACCCACCTAGTTACTTACCAATATTTTTTCTGGCTGAAGTTCTGAACCTTACTCCCTTAAAAACTCCCAGTTTCTCTCCCTGACTTCATTCCATTCAAAACCCATCCATATGGGTTGTGAAGCCACCCAAAGGTGCAAAAACATAAAAAACACATAAATATTTCAGTCCTTCCTCCCTCCCCAGTCCCCCTGTAAAAACAATTATTTACTTTTAATTACCCAGCCATCTGACCAGAACCTGTGGCCTAGACCAGTGTGCCACCAGCCCAATATTCAGTCTGCTCCTCCTCCATCCCTCTACCAGAAGTTGGATGCCAAAACCAACCATCCCAGGTCCCCAATGTGGTCAGTAACCAAGTCACCTCACCAACTGAACCCACCAAACCTGTGTTGCTTCCTTCTTGATTGGCTGCTGCCACACTTCACTGATAAAAGCCTATGAAGGCTGCTCACACCTCTGTTACCACTGCTGCTAGGTCTAACTTGCTGCCACAGGGGGCCCATGCTGGTGTTTTTGTGAGGCGAGCCTAGTAGAGTAAGTAGGTAGCCAAGGCTCAAGTTAGCTTCTAAGTCACCCCCTGCCCCTTCAGCCACCAGGGGAGATGGAGACTCACTAAGAGCATATCAACAAAAATATACCACTAGAATACTGCTATTGAGAGTTCAGTGCTCACCAACTCCTCCAAGCTGTAGTGTGCAGCCTGTCTGCTCTGTAAGTAAGTAAGTAAAAGTAAAAGTAAGTAAGTAAAATTCTATTTTTAAGTGCTTTTCAAAACCAAAAATGCTGTACAAAATAGAACAATATTTAAAAACAACAGTTAAAATAGTAATAAAATCATTCTCTATATGCTTTATAAAACAGAAAAGTTTTGAGCTCCGATTTAAAGCCATTGATGCTCAGGCAGTCTCGTATCAGATGAGGTAGAGAATTCCACAGGGCAGGGACAGCGTAGGAGAATGCATGTCCCCCAGATGTCTTCAAACGAACCCTGGGGGTCTCTAGCATTCCCTTGTCGGTGGATCAGAGTGAACAAGAGAGGTAGTAGGGAATAAGGAGATCTTGCAGATACTGCAGTCCCTGTTCATGTAGGGTTTTATAAGTCAGTAATCTGGCCTTAAAGATGATCCACCACTGAACCGGCAGCCAGTGCAGTCCACGCAGCACAGGCGTAATATGACTATTTCTAGATGTCCCAGTCAAAAGCCTGGCTGCTACATTCTGCACTAGCTGCAAGCAGCAGATATCAACCCCGGTAGCCCTAGGTACAGGGCACTGCAGTAATCAAGGTGGGTGGTCACGAAGGCGTGGACCAAGTTAGGAAGGTCAGCCAGAGGAAGCAGGTGTTTCACCCAGGTGATATTCCTAAGATGGTAAAAGGAAGACTTGACAACAGCCAGCACCTAGGATTTCAGGGTCAGACCGTCGTCAATAATAATGCCCAGATTACTTACCTGGTCTGAGGTTGAGAGTTGGACATCATCAAGCCATAGGCCCAATGGAACCCCAACGCTACGTCTTGCCTCAAGGTGACCCGGGTCCCCAACCAACACCTAAGTCTTATCCGATTTTAACCTCAGCCAGCTGACACTCATCCAGCCTTTGATTTCAGATAAACAGCTGTTAATCATAGAGATCACATCGTCCTGTCCGGGAGCAAAGGACAAATACAGCTGGGTGTCTCCTAATGGCAGCATGTAAACTGCAAACAACATGGGTGCCAAAATGGATCTCTGAGGCACCCCACAGGACAGAGAGATGGTGTCAGAGGAATAAATTCCAGTGACAACCCTCCGTATCTGGCCTGTGAGAAAAGATCGAAACCAATGCAGAACTGTACCAGACAGTCCAGAAAAAAGTTGCAGGTGCTCCAAAAGTACACCATGGTCCACAGTATCAAATGCTGCAGAGAGATCAAGAAGGACTAGAATAGTACGAGCCTTTTGATCTCTTGCAATTGGGAGGTCATTTAAAACCTGGACAAGAGCGGTCTCAGTTCTATGTCTTTTCTTAAATCCTGACTGGAGAGTATCATAGATATTGTGATTTGTAAGATGGTCATCTAGCTATATTGCAACCACCATTTTAATAACCTTACCCACAAAGGGCAGGTTAGAGATAGGTCTGAAGTTAGCTAGACAGTCTGGGTTCAACAAAGGTTTTTCAAGTTGTGGTCGAATGACTGCCTCCTTTAGGGGATCAGGAAAAAAACCCTGCTCCTAAGACTTCCAGACAATTTCAGCAAGGATCGGACAGATGACATCTACGCAACCTAATAATAGTGGTGTAGGGCCCGGATCCAAACTACAGCTGGTTGGTCGTACAGTCTGAACAATCCTCACAATATCCATGAACTCCAGCCTACTAAAGTCAAACCAGGTAGCATGGGTGTTCGTTTCCTCCCGCTGATCACCTCAATCCCTTAAAGAGGGAGCTAGGCCAATACCCGACCTAATGCTGGCAATCTTATCTGCAAAGAACCGAGCAAGCTCATCACACTTTATTTGTGAAAAATCTCTTCCAGACTGCAGACAGAGTGGATTGCACAATCTGTCGACAGTCTGAAAGTGTTGAACTGGTCGGTTCCGCACAGCAGCAATCTCCCTGGACAGGAATTCTGCCTTCTTATGGGTAATTTCTGATTGATAGACACCATGATGGTCCATCAATTTAAGCTTGTCTGCATCCAGGCCAGATTTCTGCCAAGCCCTCTATAGCCTTCACCCCACTTTCCTCAGCTCCTTCAAGGATCCATCAAACCATAGGGTTCTTGGGTGCTGAGTGAATGGGTGAACACAGACAGGAGCAACTGAATCCAGGGCCTCACCCACCACCTTATTATAGGCAAGTATGAGATCCCCTGGACCCATGCACTTACTTGAAACACCCGATAGGTCCAGTACTGCCAGTAGGCCCTCTGGGTAATTCCCCTTAAAGGGCGATACTGGATCATCTCCGTAGGGGCAGGCCTATTTGGGGGTGCCCTGAAGCTGAATTTTATGGTGTGATGGTCCGTCCAAGCATTTGGTTCCACCCCCAACTGTGTGACCTCCAGCTCCAGTAGAAACACTTGATCCAATGAATGACCCCCTATATGGGTAGCAGAGATAACCACCTGTGCAAGGCCCAACATAGTCATAAGTTGGAGGAGGTTATTCCCAAAATGCGAGAGTTCATCGTTGACCCAGGCATTGAAGTCACCCAGTATTAACCACCTGGGCGACTAAAATGCCACATCGACAATGAAGTGCGCAAACTCCTTCAGGAATTCTCCATCACTGAGTGGATGGTAGATGAGGAGAATCCTGAACCCTACACCTTCTCCCAGGATACACTCAAAGGATTGAGCGCAACCCACTGGTACATCCACAAGACCCAGCTCCATTCTAAAAAAGATGGCTACTCCCCCACCCCATGATCCAACCTCAGGCGGTGTATCACCGAGAATCCAGCTGGAGCAGCAGATGCCAATATAGTGGGTGGGAAAGACAATGTCACATTTGTATGACTCTTGTGCTGTTGGTTGGCTGTAGCTCCTCCACATTATGTATGATAGTACCACCACTAATAGGTGGAAGGAGTGGACAACACAATACAGACACAGTCGAGTCAGAAGTGCACCTGCAGCGTGAGCACACACAGGCCAGGAGGGCACTTATTGTGCAAAAGACTAAATCCAAATTTAATGCCATTATTGCCACTATAAGAACAACCTATGCACTAATGTGGGGGGCAATGTTCCCTCTGCCCTACCTAAATGGCACCCCTGCTTTATGGTAGAAATTCTTTCTCAGATGCTATTATCGGTACAAGTAAATACAATAGTTTCCATTGTGTTTTGAGGTACTGTATCTGGATGTTTCAGGATGTGTCCAGATCATCATGAGGGTTAGTGTCCCTTATTGTCCTTTATTTTGAGTGTCCATGTCCCTCATTTCATTGACTAAATATGAGGTATGGTGCTCGCTTCCAAGACCCTACTCAGCACAAAGAGTGCTGAGCATGGCCATTGTGTATATGCTCCATACGGAATGACAAAGGAAAAGTAAGTGAGACGAAACTGTCATGGAGAAACATATTTGTAGCACTAAATATGCATAAGGGATTTGCATGGCCCAAAACAAAAAGGTCAGACTTCACAACACAGAGGCGCTCTTGGCACATCTGCAATGAGGGATGTTGACTGACTATATCCTAGGCATTTAATGCAGAAAGCAAACAATACTTTCCAAATTAAAGGCAATTTATTGACAAAAATCAAAAGCCATTAAGCAACTTGCAAAAGGATCAGAATTAATGAGCTTAACTAATGTTAATAGGAAATCAATGCAAATGATATTTTAATGGCTCTAACTGCTAGCAGTAGTATGAGAAATAGAAACTGATGTGTTTTTTAGATGAGATTTGCACCATCTTAGTTGCTGGACATATGGCAAGCATGCAACATATGAACCTAATGTGATATTTAATGATGTTCATTCCTGCTTAACTGCTGCACTCAAGTCAAGCATGCAACATGCGAACCTAATGTGATTTTTAGATGTTCGAACCAGCTTACCTGTTACACATATGGCAAGCTTGCAGCACGCAAACCTGATTTGCTTTTTAGACCTGGTTTGCTTAGGTTCACTTTGTGTATGGGAACTGCATGCAAACACTGCACAATTGAGCATGTGGCATGCATTCTGCACATAGACAGCAAACTTACATTTCTGCAAGGGTAGACTGTATTTGTTTTTACCTATGACAAAGGATCACATGAGATCCGAAATGTATTAGGTCTATTGTATTTTGGGTTAGTTCATGGCACTTAATAAATTTATATTGTGCATCATACTTGTTTCTGAATGGCATCATACCTCACTGAGGTGGTGAGTACCCAGTTTCTTGTTTTTGGTTTTTAATTTTCTCAGTATAACATACACCCTATGGTGCCTTGTTGCTTAACTGAATCAAATCATGTTTCCAGGTATTTAAATTTTAACTACCATAATGCACTGCACTTTATTACCCAGTATAGACTGCATCCTGATAGGAACTCTGGCCTGGCAACTGCAATAAATCTTAAGACTAAGTTATGTAAGAAGTCAAAAATCATAATGATTCGCAGTTGTATTGTAACAATTGCAATGTACCTGTGAAAATATTGTTCCATGATCACAAATCTCTGTCACTTTGTTTCAAATCAGGAATTCGATGATCTTTCAATATCATGATATCCTTGTTGGTATGCAAGGCCCTGTATTATATGGGTCCTGGCTTTCTGATAGATTTCCTGACCCTTCACACCTCTATCTGCCCTCGTTACCCACTGGTGCTGGTCTACTGTCTGTGCCCAATCCATGCTGAAGCTGTCTCGATACAGATCTTCTAGGTGGGCTTGGCCTATTTGTTTGAATTCCTTGCCTGTACACCTTTAATTAGCCAACACAGTGGGTGCCTTCAGAGGGGTCCTGAAATCTGATTGCCTGATTTGACCTTATAAATCATTACTGTACTGTGCCTTGCTGGAATGTGTTCTGTTCCCTTATATCTACATATTTATTATCTAAATTATTTATTAATGTATTTTGAATTTTCCTCAGTTGTTTGTTTACAGAGGACAGGAAATTATTTCTAATTTCATTTAGTTTCATTTATTCATTTAAGCAGTAACAGGCTCCATTGAGGAAGCTCATTTTCAAGGAGGTCCTGAGTAGGATAGTATACAAGTTAGGAGGCAGCTGTTCATAATGTTTCTATATTCTGAAATGGTAGTTATGTGTAGCTGAAGACAAAATGATGTGACATGCTGTACTTTTATTGATTTTTTTGATGAGCAGTATTTTGTTACAGTTCTCTTCATGGAACCAATGATCTGGAGTTTTAGTTACAGTATGTCATGGTTTTTGTATACAAATCTGAGCATGGTTCTAATAGGTCAACAGTTTATGCTTAGCATGCTGTACAAAAAACTGTGACATCCTGCAGTAAAAACTCCAAATGACTACTTCCATGAAAAGAAATGTGCAGAATGCTGCCCATAAACTGAAAGCAATTGAAAACGTAGTTTATTCACATAAGTGTTTTATCAGATTCTGTTTAATATGGGTGATTTGGAAGTGTGAATTTCCTTTATTTATAAATTGAAACATTACTTACTGCTGGCAATAAGTACAAATGGCCTGCCCCTTTTATATGTATGGTGCTTTGAGCCTCAGTGAAAGGGCACTTAAGGAATAAAATTGACTTGCCATTGCCCTTCTTATCATGATTTTATTGGGAGTGAAGCCTTGTGGGCTGTTATGGTAAAATGTTGTTTAAAGGGTAATTGAAACCGGGAGTCAAAGTATGTAATAGCTTTACTGTAGCAGGATTAATATTATAAAAAAGAAAGAAAGAGTAATTTACATGGAGGAGCTGCTGTATGCCACATATGACAGTATTCAGAGTGCTCAGTATGCAGACTAAATATTCAGATGGCTCTTTTAGTTTATATTAGAATACATTTAAATTCCTTTTGGAATTCTTGATTGACATTGCAGCTTTTTAAATTTCTTACTTGACTCCATTTTTTGCATGTGCTGTCCCATGTGCTTACCTGGAATACAAATATTCAGAATTTGTATAATGAATAATAGAATGTGTATCCATGGGAAAAAAAGAACTGCATAAAGTAACAAAAGCTGAGCATGCTCGATTTGAAAGAAATACTTGGACTATTTAATCTGAATAAATGTATTCAGCCAACAGACTGTGGTTTAAATGCAGAATAAAGCTGAAGCATTCAACTCCAAATTAATGTAATTAATATTCCTAGCGCACACCAATTTATATTCTAAATTTTAGGTCGACATGAACTATGTATTTAGAATATTGATTCCAAATGCACAGACTTTAAATAAAGTATGATTCTTGTATTGAACTTCATCTATGCATTAGAACTGTACTTATAAAGACAAAAATGACATAAATGTAGTGACAAATGGTATTACGGGAAGTCATCAGTTCACCTGCAGTGAACTCTGGCATACCACTTCTGGTAATAGGGGGTAAGCATGCTATTATAATGTGGGGGGAAGGAAGAACATGGCTGATGGCATCTTATCATGTCACCTTGCAATAATATTTGTTCCTTTGAATCAATGACTGGCATTTAATAGGCAAGATGTTTTTTATTTTTACTTTTTTAATTTTTAGATATACATTTTCTGTAAAAATGTAGAAGAAATTGGTACATATTTAAGCATATGAAATCTCATAACAAGATAATTCAGATTAACAAATTAAAAATAAAGAACAGTTTTTATATTGACTTGCACACAAGTGCAAGCAACATCTTGCAGTAGTAGCATTTCAGAGGTGTGTCAGTGTCATGGCGAATGCAGGGGATGCTTTAGTGGGTGGGTCCCTCAGCTGCCAACCAGTGAGCATGCTGCCGATGACAGCAGTTTCGGACAGAACCACAGAACTGAAAGGAATCTGTTGCTGCAATCAGAGAAAGGCTCATCATTGCAGCAGCAGATGACACGCCTCCATTACATGCCTTTCCTCGTGAAACTTTTCAATAAATATGGCAGCTCCTGCCATCCTCCACATAATCTCCAGAAAGTCAACATCAGGGTGCCCAATCCCCATGTCGGCATTTCCCCTCTTAGTATGCCTTTCCTCTTAGTATGTCTTTCCTAGTTAAACAGTTTCCCCTTTCTGACAACCGGATATCCACTCCTGGTGTTGGATGAGCCTCCCCCCCCATCTACATGCCTTGCCAATATCAAGGTGCCCAATCCCCATGTTGGCATCCCCCCAAGAATTGTGGAACACTGGGAGCCCACCCCAGTGTGCTTTTTTTTTAACCTGTAGATGAAGAAAACCTTCCCTCACAGTCTTTTTCCCCTGCGTACAAGAAAACGGTCCACTGTTGTCTCCCTCTACCCCTCCCATCCCCAGCCTCCCTGTGTGCACCCATCTCCCCACGCTCCCCCTCACCCATACTTACCCTTTGGAGGTCAGGAGCCATGATCTTCTCTGAATTGGGACATGTCTGCACTCTTCAAAGCCAAACTGTGAACTAAAGAAATGACGGTAAACTTTATAATGGGAGGCAATGGGGGGTTTCAACTTAAGTTGGTATCTTAGCCATTTTTTGGAATTTTGGCCCCAGATTTTCAACATGTGGTTCTTGAGATCCCACCTCATGAACATGTCACTGTCAATTAGTTTCTCAGGCCCAAAAGATGATTTTGCTGTCACTGTACAGAATCACCTTTTGGGAATGATTAACAAAACCACAGTGCCACTGTTCATGAGGGGAGGTCCCAAAAAGCCCATGTTGCAAATTTAGTGAAAAAATTCTCAAAAAATGAGTGCGTTATGAGTGTGCATTGTGCAGTTTCTATGCACACTCGTAACCTAGTCAATTTGTAATATTTTCTCTCCAGATTTTCAACATTGCCATTTTTTCACACCTTCTTGTGAACAGTATAGCTGTCATTTTTCACATCCTTCCTGAAATGTGTTTTCACACCTGTGGCACAGAATGGTGCAGTCATTATGGGAAATTAACTTGCAGGACATAGTAACAAAATTACAGTGCCACAGTTTATGAGGAGAGGTTCAAAAATGCCCATGTTGAAAATCTAGTGAAAAAATTCAAAAAAATGATAGCATTACTGGCATGCATTGCACAACTTCTACGCACATTCATAACTTCTCCAATTTTTCATATTTTTACTCCAGATTTTCAACATTGCCATTTTTTCACACCACCTCATGAACAGTACAGCTGTCATTTTTCACATCATGCCAGAAATGTCTTACAAAAGGAAAAAGAAAAGAACCAAGACTTAAAAAAGATAAAATATAAGTAAATATATCAACTGTGATATTTTCATATTATTAGTATACTGTGTATAATCCATATTTAAATATTTTTAATGAATGTTCATCACTCTCTGTCACATGGTGCTTCAACATCAGAAAAAAAGCTGAAAAGCAACAGTACACATTATGCACTTTTCAAAGTTAATGCTGAGCTAAAATTATGGGGTGGGATTTTCAAAAGTCATAACATGGGGCTACTTTCAAATTACTTGCACAGTTTTATATGGTACTTTACATCATGTTTTTGGATAACAGCTGCTAAACATAGATGTAAATGATTTGCCAGGTGGCAGTCTGATAATTGTGTCCAGACACATGTACACATAAACTTTGCACACTGGCCATAACTAAGTCAGAGGTTTCAAAATTAGACATAAAGGTAGCTATTTCCTAACTTTGAGAATTCGACATAGGAACAATTTTGCTTATGTCCAGAGATCTGCAGTAGAAAATTTCACCTAGGCATAAGCTTTGAAAATCCCCCCATATTGTTTCGAATATCAGAGAATAGCATTTCTTAATTATGTCAAAACTCAGAATATTATTTGCACATTCCTTTTTCTGTAGTCATCAATACTGCTCTTCCTTGGACTGGCTACCACTTAGCCCCATTCACCTGTTATCTCTGTCACTTATCTGATCCCTGGGGGTCAACTGAGCATTTGCTCTGATGATGACATGTCCCCTGTGTGGTGGGTCCCCACTGGAGTACTGTCAGGAATAATCTCTTTCAGGCCTCTTCTGTATGGGAACTAGTGGGCAGGTGAGTTGTGGGACTTGAGACTGACAGAAGCATTTTGCCACTTATAGAATTTATGTCTTTGTGCTTTTCCTTCAAGATGCTGCTGACTAAGGCTCCTAAATTTGCAAAAGCACATAGGTGACCATACACCTCAACCAGATTGTGACCCACCCTCACATTGCCTTTAGTGTCAACAAGTGACTCTATGTTATCAGACAATGCTACCCTCCCTTCCTTGCTGGAGGCTCAGTCCTTCTCCCCTGAGCCACCCTTTGTTATCCAAGCTTGTTTCTGAACCCAGACTGCCAGTAGACTGGAATAGTAGCACTAATGCTTCACTACTGGACCAATCCAGATCTCAGTTTATTTCTAGGTTAGTATAGTATCATTTTAGAATGTAAGACTACATCTTAGTTTTTGGAGGCACAGTAGAGCAGAAGTTCCTGTTTCAAAGGATTAATCAGAATTATCAAGTTAAAACACCAGTATTTGTTAGTTGGCAAAACATAATCATAGTTTTTTGGCAAAAATATATTCTGACATACTTAGATTCATGCAGAGTTTATTTTCAGTTTTCTCAGACCATGTTAAAACAGCTTTTATAGCTAATTCATGACTCACATGATTTAAGATGGACACCACTTGAATTTTTAAAAATCTCTTCCATACCTGTTGAATGTGCATTGTAGATTAATTATGTGGATGTATTAGGATGATGTTACCACATGTTTCTGATGGCAATCAGCATAACACTGTACCAAGATATTTAATTTTTGCATGGTGGGCATAGCATGGGAGTGGGAACTTTCAGAACTGCAAAATACCATATCTTGGTCCAGAAATGAAAAAAAAACAAAAAGAAAATATGATATTGTGCTATTTTTGCCAGACAAATATTATTGCTGAAAAAAAACCAACTATATGGTCACTAACAAATACTACTGCTTTAAAGTTTCATGTTTACAGCACATACATGCGTCCTATCCACAAAAAGCTTTCTGACATAAACAGAATGGGTGAAGCTCTTTTGTGAACATGTCTACAGTTTCTGTATTCTCATTGAAATACAGCTGCTGAGACATACAGAATCTGGTTTGTCCAAAAATATTGCTTCTTTTGTCTGAAATTATTGAACTCGCACAAGTCTCTGAAATATTTTGAGCATTATTAGATTCCTCAAAATTATTAATTTGGCAGACATCAAAGAAGATATAACAGATTCTGCCCAAGATTACTCAACATCTACATGGCTGTATTTTGCCCCAGTCTGTATCACCTGAGTACTATAGAGCAAACACATTGAAGCCTTACCTGGGTTATTGTGGAAATGTCAGGAAAACAAAACAGTTTTTCTTCCTGCAGGCATCACTGGGCCATGTTTTCTATTCGTTGTTATAAAAAGTTTCCAGTCAGTCTTGAGCTGTTAATTTGCAATGCCTTCTCCACTGATCTTCATTCTGTTCCCTCACTGAAGGCATTTGAAAAAGCAGTGAAACACATATCTATTAACAGGCATTTCTGTGACAAAGTGTTTTTCTCTTTATGTATGATTGTTAGTTTTGGCCATGTGTGCATTAATCTACTTCACTATATATTTATTATTACCTTTGTATCTCTTACCTATTTATGTTACTTATTTATATTTAGGAGTATAAATTATTCATAAGTAACACATAGATAAGAGTATAGTATGTTTCTATGGACTCAGATATATTATATGTAATGTATACTGCTCCGTTTACTCTTAAACACCCTGAGCCCTTAGGAAATATGCCACAATATAAATAAAATTGTCTTGCCTTCCCTAACATCATTGCACTTTCACTTGGGTGAACTTGAAAGTGATTAGACAACATAGCCCAAGTTGTATGTTCAATAATTGTAATGATATCAGATGCAACCATGCTAGGCCACTCTGCCAGTTGGGGCATCTACACCATTCTCACATCTTTCTCTTCTCTTCTCTTTAGCATGGTTGGGATCTAGTAAACCTGCATTATCAGAGGAAGGTTATCTACAGGAAGCAGCATTCTATTTGTTTGAAAACATTTAACTACCTCAGCAGTTGCAGCCAAAATGTTCATTTATTCTAAGGCTCCCTATCCTTGCAAAGAATTCTTCATATCTTCCAGTTTTCTTTCCTGTTCATTATAACTGGCTCATAGCTAAGTATTAATGATACCACTGTAGGCATCATAACAGTCACTGTCCAAATAATTGATAGGATGGGCCACATTTTGCTCTATTTTTATGTTTGTTCTGGTGCTTGTGCAAGGGTGAACATATTGATATGATACTGGGTTTTGATAGGTGCGTCACTGTTGGTCCAAAGTCCAATACAGGGCAGTCTGTAAGGAGCTTGATAGTGCTGAATCAGTCATCAGCCAGGCTGATCATGACACTCTTCTGGTATTGCTGGGTAGAAACATTGTGTAATTCAAAGAAAAGAGCTGACTGAGTCATAGGGGAGCTCTTTCCTTTGATCTGCATACATCGCCCAGCAAGCAGAGCTGATCAGCATCATAATGAGAAGGGACTTGGCAAGGTTAGAGGAATGGTCAAATGTATGGCAGCTTAGATTCAATGCTAAGAAGTGCAAGGTAATGCACCTGGGAAACAAAAACCCAGGGGAAGAGTACACAATGGGGGGTGAGATACTAACAACAACAAAAATGGAAAGGGACCTGGGGGTAGTCATATCAGATGACCTAAAGGTGGGCAAGCAATGTGAGAGGGCAGCAAGGAGGGCTGGGGGGTTACTGGGATGCATAAGGAGAGGCATCACCAGTAGAAAACAGGAAGTTATTATCCCTCTGTACAGACAGCTGGTGATACCCCATCTGGAGTACTGTGTGCAGTTCTGGAGACCCAGTCTCCGCAAAGACATAGACAGGATGGAAGCTGTCCAGAGGAGGGCAACTAAAATGGTGCAGGGTCTGCACTGGAAGACATATGAAGAGAGACTTAAGGAGCTTAATATGTATAGCCTCGAGGAAAGGAGGGAGAGGGGGGACATGATAGAAACTTTCAAGTACCTCAAGGGAATCAACAAAGTCCAAGAGGGTAGTATCTTTCAAAAAGAGGTGTGCAAGAACAAGAGGGCACAATTTGAAGATAGAGGGGGGGCGGCTCAGAGGTAATTTAAGGAAGTATTTTTTCACAGAGAGGGTTGTGGATGCATGGAATGGCCTTCTGGAGGAGGTTGTGGAGTCAAAATCAGTGGTGGAATTCAAGCATGCATGGGACAGTCATAAGGCAATTCTGGGGGGTTGGGGTAAGAAGAAGTAGGCTGCTGGTTAACTAGGATCTGCAGCTTATCCAGTAGGTAGGGAAATGGGCAGACTGGGTGGGCCAAGCGGTCCTTATCTGCCATCAAATTCTATGTTCTATGTTTCTATAATCTGGCTGCTGTGATCCTCCTCCTAATGTAAAAACAATCCCCCCCACCCTCTGCCAAGTATCCCTCTCAGCTTCCTTACTTTCCCTTTTATGAATTTTCTGGCACCAAGGTGCCCTATCCCTGGTACTGGCTAGTACCTCAGTTTGTCTGGTTTCACTTTGTGACACCAGGGAGCCTATCCCCGGTGCTGCCAAACATAACACCAACACTAGGGTACTCAGTCTCCAGTGTTGGTACCTACAATGAAGGAAACTGTCCCTCATAGTCTTTTTTGTTGTTGTTGTTATACACCCTGTAAAAAAAGAAAACCATCCATTGATGTATGTTGTAGCTGCTGGCATGCTGCCACCATTACCCTCCCCCACCTCACTGTCCCACTTAGCACCCACCACCCACACACCCTCCACTCTGTACTTGTTATGTTCAGACACCATGATGCCCAATCTCTGATGCTGGCTAGTACCCCCAACCTACCCATTTTCACTGTGTGACACAGGGGAGTCCACCCCCAGTGCCGCCAAACATAACACCAACACTGAAGTGTCCAATCCCCAGTACCAATACCTGAGATAAAGAAAACTGTCCCTTGCAATCTTTTTTATTTTATTATATTATACCTTGCAAAAAAGAAAACTGTCCATCAATGTCTGTTGCCACCACTGGCCCACCACTGCCATCACCCTCATACCACCTGACCCTCCCACTCAGCACCCACCATTTCACACCCCCACCACTTTCTTACCTACTGGGGTCCAATACTGTAATCCTCTATGGACCAGAGAAACATCTTCACTCTTCAGTGCTAGAATGAGGAAATCAGTTATTCGGTTCAATGTATATCAATGGATTTTGAACTTGTCTTCATAACTTGGTAATTTTTAATATTTTGTCCCCAGATTTTTAACATGGTCTGTTTGGGACCCCACCTCATGAAATAGGGCAGTGGAATAATGCAAATCCATCCTGAAAGGTGATTTTGCTGCCACTGCATGAAATCACCTTTTGGGCAGCATTTGAAAATGTTCACCATCCTTGTTAATAAGGTGGTGTCATACGTTATGAGCGTATGTTGACATTTTTCAACACACACTCTTAACTTTGGTAATTTTCAATATTTTGACCCCAGATTTTCAACATAGCCATTTTTTCGCATCACCACACGAACATGACAGTTGTAATTTTTCCACTCCTGGCCAAAAAGTGATTTTGCACTTATGGAGAGAAATCACCTTTTGGGCAGGATGCGAACATTTTCTCTGTCCTTATATTCATGACGTGGGGTCATAAGAAGACTATATTGAAAATTTGGGGTAAAAATATAACAAAAAAAACAAAGTTATGAGCGTACATTAAAAATTTTCAATGCACAATTATAACTTTGGCAATTTCAATATTTTGACCCCAAATTTTCAGCATAGCCATTTTTTCACACCACCTCATGAACGTGACACCTGTCATTTTTCAAATCCAGGCTAAAATGTGTTTTCTCACTTGTGACATGAAATGATGTTTCATCCATTGTTTTATAAATGATACCTGCCATGTTCAGAAGAAGCGGTCATAAAAAGATTATGCTGAAAATTTGGGGTCAAAATGTAAAAAAATAAAACTAAGTTATGAAGAAACATTTAATTGTTCCAGTGTTTACTCATAACTTTATTTTTTGAAGATTTTGGCCCCTGGTGTTCAACATATCCCTTGTGTTTCCCCATATCCTCAACATGCCACATTCTCATTGTTCAAATCTGCTCCAAAACTCACTTGTTTTCATAGTCACATTGCAAAATAACCTTTAGGATGGGATTTAAAAAAAAAAGATTCTGGCCGGCCCGGTGGCACAGAGGGCTGAGGCACTGGACACATTCCCTCATGTCACGCCAGCAACCTGGGTTCGGGAATGGAAACAGGTCACTCAGTGGTGAGGAAGGATTGAGCATTCATCAACAGCTCTCTTTTCTCAGGGTGGGGGGACTCAGCATTGTGCTGTCAACTGACCCCAAGTGGAGGCTGGCGGACAGCACAGGCACAATGCTAGAATAATGGTGGACCCATGCACAGGGTGTAAGACTGCCACTGCAGAGGTGGAGACAGTCGCCCACCCATGGCACATGCGTGGGTCCAGGGAGAAAATGTAAAACGAGTCAGAGCTGGCAGGATCCATGATGGCAGACTGCGCCCGTGCCTCCCCCCAGCCATCTAGATGTTGGCTTCTGGGGGTGGGGGTAGGCCAGCACCCCTCACCACTGCTCCTGTCATAGAGTGGGGGTAACCTGTGGAGGGATGGCCAGTTGGGGTTGGTATGGGGAAAGGCTGCTGGAGAGATGAGTCCCCTCTGAGAGAGGGTCCAGAGCCACCTTCCATCTGCGCCGGAGGAGTAAAGTGTATATGGAAAAAAAATTCTGTCAGTCTTGATCATAATGATCATAATGTCAGGTCATATAAAGATTGTTGGAAATTTCAGGACAAACTGTGGGAGCCCACTGAAAATTCAATATCGCATCGCAGCAGGCCTTACCTGGGTAAATACAGTCTACAAATTTGTAAAAGCAGGACACCACAGAAAATGAGATATTGAATCTCATCTTATCAATCCTAGGGGAATGTATAGTAAAAATGTGTACAAGCAAGACCCAGTACAAAAGTAATGGAAGCAGGAAACATTTGGCATGCAGAAATGCTTGCTTAGATCCATGTTTGGTTTCTCATTACCTGCAGCAATAGTGCCTAGCTGAAGTTTAAAGTCACAGACAATGACTACCAATTAACAAACTGGTTTGTAGATTTCAACCAGACTCCCAAGGTCTCTACTGAATGCATGCCCTTTGAACCCTTTAAAACAACTTGTTCATCCATTTTTCAAGCTGAGTCATTTTCTTCATGTAGTGAGAAAACCCGCTCTAGACTGTGCTGTAAGATCAATCATTACCACCAGACTATGCAAAAAGATTTATATTTACCACAATTCCCAGGTGGTTAAAGGCATATGGCTTTACTGCATGCCTCATAACATGCCCTGGGTGTGTGGAAAAATTTGTCTATAGTTGTGCGAGAAAATAAAATCATGCCTGTGGAATTATTGCAAAAGTCAGAATTTTGTTTCCTTGGAATTTCAAAATGCACTTTAACAACTTTCAAGAAATTGTGTTTTAAAATGGCAAAAGGAATGTATAACTTGTGGACTGATGTATTAAACTGTGGAACTGAATTTTCTAACATGGTTCATTCTGAATAGTGGAATGATTGCATGTACTGTGGACTGATGTATTAACACAGAAAAATAGAATCTGACGGCAAATAAGGACTGTTTGGCCCACCTAGTCTGCTCATTTTCCCTACCTGTTTTATATACTGTAGATCCTAAATGATCTGCAGCTTACCCTCACTTTCCTAAATGGCACAATGGGGTTCTGTTGAATTGTCATTCCACAATTCATATGTATCATTCCACAATTCACCCTGAAAACTATGCAGAACGGTATGAACATTTGTATAACAAATTTGAAGGGTCCAGATTTTCCCAAAGTCAGGATTTTGGAAACGTTTGTGAACATTTCACAAATTCAGTTTCTGTTCAGCACTATTTGTTTTACTGAATATCCTATATTAAGTTATCACCAGTAATAGGGTGGTTGTGTGGATGGGTGTGTTTGTGCATGTGTGAGCTAATATGGTTTCTTACAATGAGTGACAGCACAATTTTAAATGTGTTACTATAATAAAATATGTCCTTGTTTTGTATTGTGGTGTGTGTATTTTTATAATTTAGAGGACACTATTTTATAGATTTATAAACTGATAAATGAGAAATGCACACTGCACCAAGGTGCATTTCTAGGTGCTCAACTCATGGAAAGGAGTATATAGGAAATAGAATAGCTACAATGCCTCAAGCATACAGGCAAGTAAATAGTTTGTGACTGTGCAGTAAGGGGGAAGTCTAATGAAAAGCAATTCATTATACTGATTACGAAAATGGGCTGAAATATTACCCAGCCAGTTATTTGATAGCTACTGTAAAGCAGTGAAACCTGGAAAAATGTGCGGGTTGTGACTATCAACTCTGGTAAGCAGAATCAGTTGCTATGGTTGTAGAATATGAACCTGAAAAAGTTAAAAAGCCCTACTTACAGCCATACATCTTGAACTTGTGTTACTGTCGTGGTGTGGTTTGGGGTCTTTGGGTGTTATACTTACCCCATTTCATACAGAAATACGCTGAGGTGGGTGCAGTATAAGAGAATGGGTTGAACTTTGTGGCCGAACACTGCAAGGTGCACCATGATGCCTGTTACTGGCTGCAGGGTGGGGGGGGGTGAAATGGCATGAGCATTACAGCTGATGATCCCAAGTCACACCCCTGACACCTGTCAGTCTCTACAGGGTGGGGTGCTACAGTTGAGAACCCCAACACCGTAGGCCTGTGTTGGTATTTTCACTGCAAATTTTCACCATGGGCTTTTTGTGAGCCCACCTCATGAAGAGTGACACTATCAGTGGGTTAGCAGAAAGGTGGTTTTGTACAGCGGCCATGCCATTTGGTGACACAGGGATGAAAACACATTTTGGGCAGTATGTGGAAAATGACAACTGTATTGTTTATGAGGAGATGTACAAAAATGTTAATGTTGAAAATCTGGAGTGAGGGCTGGCTTATCAGTGCAGTGGTTGGATTCCCACTTGTGACTCCAGCGACCCGGGTTTGGGAACGGACTCAGGACACTGGAGGGCCAGCTGGGAAGAGATGGCTGGGAGCATCCAGAGACTGCGCACCTCTCTTGGAGGGATGGTGGATTCAGGACCCTTCATTTGCTGACTCCTCATGGAGGCTGGTGGTATGGCAACATGGTGGGGCCCTACATATCAAGGGGGGGCATGGGGAATGACGGCTTATGCCTTGACGTTGTGGCAACCATGCCCCCAAGGGAGCAAAGTGGAAAAAGCTCCAGGGATGACCAGATGATGGTCACTGGCTCCCATTGCTGTCGAGTCCCTGATGCAGCCTAGATTAACCCTAGCAGCACCCGGGCCAAGTATAGTGTGCTGGCCTGCCCCTATTGGTGCTTATCTCCCTTGGAGGAGGGAGGCCCGCCCAGCAAAGGGTTAAGTCCAGGTTACCTGGGGGGCTGCGGATATGGGATGAGGGGCTGGCATCGAGGCAGGTGCACCAGCATGACCTTGGCAGACCTGAAGGAGTGGCCACCCTGGAGCAAGGTGGAGGTGGATAAAAAAAAATCTGGAGTGAAAATATGAAAAATAGGTGAAGTTATGAGCATCCACAGAAACTGTGCAACAAACATTGGTGACCTAATTATTTTGGGGATTTTTTTAAGCACATTTTTAACATAGGCATTTTGGGACCTCCCCTCATGAACAGTGGCACTGTGATTTTGTTAATTTGTCCCAAATGTTGATTTCTCACAGTGACCATGCCATTGCCTGCCACAGGTGCGAAAACACATTTAGGGCAGGATGTGAAAAATGACAGCTATTCTGTTCATGTGGAGGTGTGAAAAAATGGCAGTGTTGAAAATGTGGTGTGACAATATTGCAAATTGTGAAGTTACAAGGGTGCATGGAAACTGCGCAACGCACACTTGTAACACTGTCATTTTATGGAATTTCATCACCAGATTTTCAACATAGCCATTTTAGGACATCTGCTCATGAACAGTCTCACTGTCATTTCCTCAAACTGTCCTGAAAACTGATTTCGCACATCGACTGCGTTATTCTGTGCTGGACATGCGATACCACATTTTGGCCAGGATATGTTAAATGACAGCTGTACTGTTCATAAGGAGGTGTGGGAAAATTCCAATTGTGAAAATCTGGAGTGAAAATATTACAAATTCACGACGTTTCGAGCATGCGTTGAAGCTGCTCAACGCGCGCCCATAAAACAGCAATTTTTGGGATTTTTTCCATCAAATTTGCAACATAGGCTTTTTGACAGACCCCCTCATAAACAGTGGCACTGTCATTTTGTTAATCAGTCCCAAAAGGTGATTCTACACAATGACCGCAAAATCACCTTTTGGGGCCGAATAATGCCGTGACAGTGCCTGAATTTATGAGGAGGGGTCCCAAAAACCCATGTTGAAAAGTCAGTGTCAAATTTCCCAAAAATGCCCGAGATATACACCAAACTTGAAAAAACCCTATTTATACCATTATACAGCTTACCGGCATTTCTTCAGTTCGGGGTAGGCTTTGATGGGTGCAGACGTGTTCCCGGTCCACTGAAGATCGTCGCACAGGACTCTGGAGGTAAGTATGGGGTGAGGGGTGTGTGGGGAGGCAGGGTGCACAGAGGGTGGGCATGGATTGCAGGAGGGGGCACGGAGACCGCGAAGGGCTGTTTTCTTTTTTACAGGTAAAACCCAAAAAAATTGAGGGACTTTTTTTTATTAACAGGGTATTTGGCCTACTGGGGTTGGCTCCCAGCATGCCACCCAAGTGTTTGGGGGGGGATGCAGTAGCCGACAGGGGATTGGCCACACCCATCGGCACAAACAGAAGGGGAGGCGGGACATGAGCTGAGGGGGATTGGGCACCCCCCTCAGTACACAACAAAGGGGGGGACATCATTCCGATCGGGAGTGGACTCCCTCATCGGCAGATTGAACTGGGAAAGGGGGGAACTGAAGTCAATGGGGATTGGGCCCCCCGTCAGCAAAGAAAGGCATTTTTTGGGGGGATGCATGATGCCGAGGGGGATTGGGCATCCCCTCAGTACACAGCTGAAATGGGGGGATTATGCCAACGGAGTGTGGACTCCCTCGTTGGCATTGTGACAGGTGGTGGCGGCAGTCACTGCTGCCATGTTGCCTGCATCTTTTGGAAGGCATGTTGTGGTCACACTGCATGAGAGCTTAGCTCTCATTGCAGCTGACCTTTTCTCAGATCTGTTGGCCACATTAGCTATGCAGGGTGTCAGCCCCTGCTGCTGGCTGATTGGAGAATGAGGGACGCACCTACTGTTGCATGCCCTGCATTCGCCCAAGAGTGATTGCACCTCCAAATCTGCTACTAGCACAAGATGTTGTCTGCGCAAGTGCACCAATATAATAAAAAAGCAGTTCTACCCTTTGCTTGTACAGTACTTTCAGAAACATGATGATTCAGCTATTACAATTTACTTGAGACTACGTTTTATCATTTTCTGTTCTCCTCTTCAGGGTTTATAACATTTCTTAGTAGTTTGTCTAAGAAGTGTGTAGAAAAAGCTGACCCCATTGGCTTCATAGTGTCTTTGTTTAAGAAAACATAAGCTCACCATGACAACCGACTGTTGTCACAAGCAGTAACTGTGAAGTCAGTAGGAGACAGTCAGTTGCATCTGAAAGACTTTGTGATCTATGTGCTGCATTATCTTAACTATTTAGAGGTTCAATAACAAGAGAAAGCTAAACAAACTAGAACATACTATAGTTAAACATAATTACTGTAAATCTAATAGTTTTAAAGCCTTTATTTCAGTAGAGAGACGGTCAACAAAATGAAGAAAAGGTAGAAGAAGAATCAACATTTAAATAACACTTTTCATACACAGTGTATCCCAAAGAGCTGTACAAGCAATGCTAGACCTCAGTGAAGTGACTGAATGTGTAGTGGTGGCCATATCACACATCAACACCCACACACAGCCTGGGCAATTGCAGGACCATTGCCTCTTAATGAGGGACACATCAGATATGATGATACGACTTCAGTACATTGTGAAAAGTAGTGCCTTTATTTGTGCAAGGACTAAATATTCAACATGTATTTGTCAATGGCGGATGTTCACCGCAGGTATAGAAACCCTGGAGTACTAGATGCATTCTGGTGCACTATATGGGTTATGTATTACCAAAGTTAGGAGCCTGCATTTGTAAATTTCAATGCAGGCTCATAACTTTGTTATGTTTTAATAATTTTCCCCCAAATTGTCAACGTAGCCTTTTTATGACCTCACCTCATAAATAAGTCCAGAGAAATTTTTTTGCTTCTGTCTGAAAGGCAATGTCATGCAGGGACTATGAAATCACTTGTTAGGATGAAAAAACACATTTTGGAAAGGATTTGAAAAATGACAGCTGTCACATTCATGAGGTGCTGTAAGAAATGGCTATGCTGAAAATCTGGGGTGAAAATATTGAAAATTACCAAAGTTCTGATCCTGTATTTGTAAAATTCAATGTAGACTCAGAACTTTTTTTTTTTTTTTTATATAATTTTACACAAATTTTTCAACATTACCTTCTTGTGACCCCTGATTCATGAACAAGGGCAGATAAAATTTTCAACTCCTGGATGAAAGGTGGTTTCACTCAAGGACTTCAAAATCACCTTTTGGGACAGAGTTGCCTAATGTAAGTGCAATTGTTCATGAGGTGGGATCCGAAAGAAGGCATGTTGAAAGTCTGTGGCAAAAATAGCCAAGTTATGCAACTAAGTTCAAAACCCCATTGAAATACAATGAACCGCAAACCTGTTTCCTCAGTTTGTGGTCCAACTTTCAAGATTGAAGATGTGTGTGGGATCCACAGAAGATTACAACGCTGGACCCCAGTGGGTAAGTAAGGTCTTGGGGGAGTGTGGGGTGGTGGGTGCTGAATGGGAGGGTTAGGTGGGGGGACAGTAAAGGCCGCAACAGGCATCAATGGATGGTTTCCTTTTTCAGGGTTTATTAAACAACAACAAAAAAAAAAAAACTACGAGGAAGGTTTTCTTTATTTCAGGCTGTGATACTCAGGAATTAGGCACCCAGAGTGTCAGTGTTAAGTTTGTGGGGTGTGTGGGTGGGTGGATGCTGAGAAGAATGGGTCTGGTAGTTGGGACAATTATAGGGTGGCAACAACAGAGAGCAACAGTGACACTGGGGGATTGGGCACCCCCAGTGTCAGTGTAAAAAGAAAACTGCAAGGGAAGGTTTTATTTATTTTAGGTAGCACTGGGGGATTGGGCACCCACAGTGTCAGTGTTATGTTTGGGGGAGGAGGTGCTGAGAAGTAAGGTTGGGTGTGGGGGACAGTCACAAGGGCACCAGAGCCAGTAACAGACATCAATGGATGGTTTCCTGTTACAACTGGTGTTAGACCCTGCATGTCTCACATTCCTGCTATTCCAGGCTGGTGATGATGTATAAGGTTGCTTGGTGGGTGGCATTGAACAATGGAAGGAAGAGCCAACCCATGATTGGGTCGGCTGTTTTTTTTCAAGTTCATGCTATCTCTGCCCGGCAAGCCAAAACTCCATCATACTCAACCTGGCTGTTGATTGGTGTGGCACTGTTGTGCCCCTAAAATACTGCTTTGCATTGGATGGACAGTGCCACACCTCTCAAAACCCTACTACCATATCAAAATGTTCGCTATGTACACATGCGCATGGCGAACATAAAACATATAAAATGGCATTTACCACTAGTGTGTAAATCAGAATACCCAAATTCATTTACAGAAAAGCCAGCAAAGATTGAATAAGAACAGAACAAGAATCGCTTCTGAAAAAAACAACAAAAAGAAATGGGAAAAATTACTTACAAGTCCAGCAGCGTTCTTATTTAAGGCTATTCTGACCACAGACAAGAAGCTGGACAATTATGCCTCCAGAAAAAATGTGCTTGTGTTAAAACTGGACCTGGTGAAAAGATGAAGAAAAGAGCACTTACCACATCAACTGACATGACAAATAAAAATGTCCTCCTGTGCTTCATTTAGAAAATCTCAAGAACACCACCTGATTCCCAAACCTGTAATAACCGCCATACCAAAAGGAACAGAAATCAAGGATCCAAAAGTTTTCTGTGGTTTATAGTTGACAAAGGCTTTCTAGCTAAAGCATACTCCACCTGTGTTAAGGGCCTGTCACGTCACTCCTTAATGGGACCCATTAGCAGATGCCAGCAGCTCACACTGTGTTCATGGTCACAGGCATCATGGAGGACCATGATGACATTTTGCATGCAGCAAAGCAGGCTGGCTGGACATAATACAATGAAAATGAGGTCAAAGTTTTTACAGATCTGAGCTTTGCCACTAGGAAAACATTGACGGGGTCAGGAAACAACTAAGGGAGCTGGGGTGAACCATTTTTTAATTATGTCTGCTAGACTCTATATTATATATTTAAAAGAAGAATGTTTACTGTGAAATTATATGCTTCAATTTACAGATTCATTTTACACAACCTGGAGAAATATAATTCTATGGATTACATGATCGATGGAATATTATTTCATGACTACAAAACGTACGAGGTTCGACTCAGAGTTAAATTTATACTCCATCAAGCAAAGAAGAAACAGAGATGACATGATTGAAACATTTAAGTATGTGAAGGGGCTAAACACAGCTCAGGCAGGTAATCTATTTCAGCACAACACAACAGCACGTACAAGAGGCTATAATTTGAGGTTGGTGGGAGGTAGGTTCAAAAGCAACCTCAGGAAGTACTTCTTCATGGAGAGAGTGGTAGAACCATGGAACAGTCTGCCCTGGGAGCTGGTAGCATTAAAGATGATTAGAGATTTCAAACTTTCATGGGATAGGCACTGTGAGCAGGTTAGGTTGCAGACAATGTAGGGGAGATAGTAATTTTGGGTAGACTAGTTGGATCACGTGCTCCCCATCTGCCAACATTTTTCTTATGTTCTTATGACTTATACAGACATGAGTTTTTGAATTCTGCAGATTTAAAAAAGAAATTCTGAACAGCATTTTGGAAGTGGAATTGCCATTCCGCACATAGGGCTCAATTTTCAAAAGCCCTAGAATGCCGTAAGCCCCCCCCCCCCGCCGTGCAGCTAATCATATGGCTCAGGGGGCTTGTGGTATTCTCCCAGCACCAATCGGGATTTTCACTCCCATAAGCCAAATACGCAAGTTAGATCAGCTCCCCCCAGTCTAACTTGAGGCATGCTGCAGATCTTTTTCCTGGGGCTTGTGTCAAATATCTGGCACAAGCTGCCATAAAGACTGGACAGTGCTGCAAGTTTGCCTGTTGTACTAAAATTGGGTGCAGTAGCCCTGAAGGAGTTTGGTGCAGCTGCGTCAAAGAATAGGGTAGATGCAGTGTTTGATAGAAGCACTGCGTCAGCCTTTGAAAATCAAGCTTATAGTCTGCTGGTGGAATTCTGCATTCCAGACAGCTCTAATCATAGCACTTACTGACATTAGAAAGTAGCACTCGTGACCCAGAAAGTAAGGGAATAGATGCTGTGATACAGCTCCACTCTTTATGTGTCTGAGCCAATGGGGAGATGATTTTGTGACTGGGAGAGCCAGGTCAACCTGTTTTTTTGCTCTGTTAGAGATCTGCTGTAGAGAATACAGGAGTGCTAGCTTTTGTGAAGCTGTGAGCATGTGACTGCAGGCCTTAGTGCTTGAATTTTGCCCACTGACAGATTCCAGTATTAGGTCCTGAATGGAAAGAGCAAGAGCCACAAAATAGCCAAGATTGTGTGTCATGACAGGCAACGATCTCAGAGCCTGTGTGAGTTCCATATGGAGCTAGAGGAAGAGTATTCAAGAGGTGAGGCATGCTTGACAGTTTGTACCTTACATTCCAGCAGCCAGCTGAGTGTTGTTGTAGCAGAAGACCTGCTGCACAGTAAGGGCAGAACAAGTGAGAGAAAGCCCACTTTGAATTGCTGAAGATTAAAGTTTCCTCATGGGGTAAAGATTCACTGTTGTTGAGAGGGTGTTGCACAGCTCACTCCTCCATAAACCAATCACGTGCAGTGACTGCTGTTTACAAATAGACTGTGTTCTTGTTTTTCCCTGTGTTCAGCTTATCTGTTCATCCCCTGAGGTCTGCAGTGACTTATTCAGAGAGAGCAGCTTCCCTGATCTGTCTGCTCCTAAATGTTCAGTCCTTGAAACTGTAAACCATTGTATCAGCAATGCTGTTACAGTGAATCCACCACAGTGACACCAACCCATCAACACCTGCAGCGTCGAACGGGTTGTCGGAGTGATGAACAATTCAGCGACTCCCGGATTTGGCTGATCTCCTCCGATATCTGCCACCCCCTGGAGGTTGAATCCATAAGTCTGGGGGTTGGGGGGTACAGCCCCCACGTTAACACCAAACAGGTGTGGGTGTGACCCGTGGTTGTGGCGGGACCTGGCGGTGTCAGGGATGTCAGCGACAATGTGCTGCTGTGGGGGAGGTTGGAGAAATTCTTGTTGCTGCGACTTAGCGGAACCTCATAAAACTATGAGTGAACTATCAGTGATCAGGCTGTCCAAAACTACAACATTTTGGTTCGCACCTCTTTAGGATCTATAGGCTTGACAGAAGAGGTACCCGAATTGAAGGAAAGCTGACGTAGCCCCCCATATAAAAGTGGGAACAGAAAGGAAGCAGGGAACTAGAGACCAGTCAGCCTGACCTCAGTAGTGGGGAAGATGAAACACTACTGAAGGAAAGAATAGTGGAACACCTGGTTGTCAATGGTCTACAGGACCCAAGGCAACATGATTTTGCTGGGGGAAGGTCATATCAGACTAACCTAATTTAATTTTTTGACTGGGTGACAAGGGGGGGTATAGGGGGTTGGGGGCAGTGGATGTGGCCTATCTGGACTTCAGCAAGGCCTTTGATACTGTGCCACATAGAAGGCTGTTAAACAAACTGGGGAACATGGGAGTGGGTAGGACAGTGGTGCGGTGGGTGGGGAACTGGCTGGACTGGAGGACACAGAGGGTGGTGGTAAATGGCTGTCACTCTGCAAAGGGAAGGATGACCAGTGGGGTTCCATGGGGATCAGTATTGGGTCCAGTTCTCTTCAACATCTTTATCAGTGACATTACAGAAGACCTAGAAGGGTGAATTTGCCTGTTCACTGATGACACAAAGCTCTGCAAAAGGGTGGACACACTGGAGAGTGTGGATAGTATGAGGAGAGTTATGCAGAAGCTTGAGGACTGTCAAGGGAGTGGCAGCTGAGATTCAAGGCAAAGAAATGCAAAATAATCCACTTGGGGCACAAAAACCCAGGAACAACATATCAGCTGGGGGGGGGGATATAGAATGCTCCAAGCAGGAAAGGGACCTAGGGGTTATCATCTCTGATGACCTGAAGATATAGAGTCAGTGTGATAAGGTGGCAGGAAAAGCAAACAGGATGCTGGGATGCATAGGCAGGGGTATCACCAGCAGGAAAAGGGAGGTCATAATACCACTATACAAGACATTAGTGAGGCCACACCTCAAGTACAGTGTCCAGTTGTGGAAGTCTTACCTACGTAATGACATAGACAGGGTGGAGGCAGTTTAGGTGAGGGCAACCAAGATGGTGCATGGATTACATCAAGAAACCTATGAGGACAGGCAGAAAGATTTGAATATGTACTCCCTGGAGGAGAACAGGGAGGGGGGATATGACAGAGACATATAAGTATCTCACTAGGAGGAACAAGGTGCAGGAAAATACAATTTTTCATAGAAAAAGATGTTCTAGGACTAGGGGACATAGGATGAAACCGGGGGGGTTGCAAAATGAATGTGAGGAAGTATTTCTTCATGGAGAGAGTGGTAGACAAATGGAATGCCCTTCCAGAGGAGGTGGTTGGTGCTGAAACAATTATAGGATTTAAGAATGCATGGGATAGGCATCAGGGGATCTTAATAGTCAGGGGAAGGGGACAACCTAGTTCTAGAGAAGCTTGAAGAAGCAAAGTTACATGCGCAAATGGGCAGACTAGGTGGGCTGTAGGCCCTTATCTGCTGTCAACATCAATGTATTTATTCATTCATTTGTTGACTGGGTTGGTGCACTGGTCCCTAGACAGTTTTTAGGTTGACCCGGGCCATGGAGGTGGCACAGGATACAGTGAATACAGGGCATCGAGAGACAATACAAAGCACAGGTAATTAAATACAGGGAGAAATTATACAAAGGTAGTATATAACAAACATTTGTCAATGCCGAATGTTTGCTTGCTGGTATGAGTGTAACCCCTAGATGGCGCTATCCCAAGGGCTACTACCCCTGCCTGATTTGCCACTAACAGGTTGAGGGGGCCTGGATCCAATGGCGGGTGCCTCCACCCAGAGGTCAGGGTTTGCAATAGTTAAACTTACTTGGTCACAGCCCTCTGGGACACTGCAACCCCCCTTTCTTCCCACTAGTGGCCCACACAATATATCAGAATTACCTTCACAGTATACACTTACCCCCAGGGCTGGTTCAGGCACTGGGACCTCCTGTAAAATAAGATACAGTGCAACAATCACAGTACAATACTTTAACATAGACAAATACCTCAGGCAGTATAACTTTGCTGAAACAAGCAGCTCTGATTTATTTAGGGGGGAATATAACAAGGACAGGGGGAAATCAGGTTAATTAGCTTATCACTTTACTCATCTACCTATGGCTCTGTGCACAGGCCTATCCCTACCAGTTACTGTCCCTGGGTACCCAAGCCCTAGTGGCTAGTCCAAACCGTGGCAGCTGGTAGGGGCCCTTTCCCACAGAGAAAAGAAAAAATTAGTTTAAACAGTCAGCAGTACAGTGATTCCATTTGAATTCAATGTGGCAATTCAACAGGCAGCGACCCTGAATTAGTACTCACGACCTCCAAACAAGATAGGGTCCTTCAATGTCAGCAGGGCTACTCTTGAGCTCCACGAGACTCCTCACACATTTATATGGCAAACTGCAACAGGCAAAAGTCCTTTAATGGCAGCAGGATTCACTTGAGCTAACCAAGCCTCCTCACACATTTATATGGTGAACAGTAACAGGCAAAAGTCCTTTAATGGCAGCAGGATTCACTTGAAGTACACAAGCCTCTTCACACATTTATATGGTAAAACAGAAAGTACTATACCAGGCAGGCTGCTTCTCTATCCCGATCGCAATTACTGCACAATACCCGGGAGAACACACAGCAGATTCAGTTCCTGACAGACCGAGTGCAATTCAGCGATTTCTCCAGTCTTCTACAGGGTGAGCCTGGTTTCTACTCTTCAGATATCCTTTGATTCTCTTCACAGGATGGATTCAGTCCTAACAAGCAGTTACACAAGCTGCAGACCGGAACTCTGGACCTTACACATGTTTTTTGACTAAAACTGTGCACTGAAGGAGCACAGGGTTCCTTTCCCTTCACTGCCAGAGCTAAACTGAAACTCCAACAGACAAAACTGGCACTTCCTTTGAGTTCCTCCCAGTTCTTGACTGGATTGGCTGTCACTCACAATAGACTGCTGCTGTTGGTCCAAAAGGCGCAAGTCTAAACTACATGTCCCAGAGTCACTGCCCATACAATCCTCTTGTGGCTGGCTCAGATTATGAGTCCAAGTTCTGATTCGTCCAAGGCACCATTTTAGAGCTAGCTTACACACACTAATTGGTCAGTTCAGCAGTTCAAAACCAGAATGGGAACTAGACAGACACAGTTCTGACTGCAAAGAAAGCAGGTTAGACAAACTGTAATTTCATTATTACTCTAAATGATTTCTGGCAAACAGTTACATCATTCAGATAGGTTCCCTTTGCACTCTAGTGACTGCAAAATGGACTGAATTGGCAGCAGCTCGAGTGGTACTCAATCAAAGAAACACACAGTCCCCCATACAACTAATTATGTCTGCAAGCAGACAGCTCTTAAAGAGACAGTACCAGAGGTTCTAAAACACTCACTGATAAATGGCTTAAATGCCAAACACCATTCAGGCTTGGAGCATTCAAGCAAGCTCCTGAAGTCTTTGGGAACCCCCATTTGCAGGGGTTACCCCTTCCTGGCCTGGGAAAGCTTGGCGTCGCGTCAAAGCAAGTACCCCATAGTTTTAACTGCAACCATATACATTTGCATTAGGCTCACACATGTAATCATCAGTCAATATATCATTTTACCAAGAACACATTCTGAAACATTGCAGTCGTCACTTTACACAGTATTACACACACATTGTACCATAACTCAAGTTATTACCTCTTGTACATGAAACCTGAAGAGAGGGGCCCTTCCTATCAGTTACCTTGGGGCTGGATGGGGCAAGGGCACCATACTTAGAGGGCAACACAAGTAACTTGGAGTTAGCACTGATGATCAGTTTGGGCAATGAGCTCGGGGACACATACACTCCTTTATGGACAACATTGAGAGGCAGATCCACTGGCCGGCCCAGGGAATCATAACTGAGGTGCACCACAGGCTTTACAGCTCGACCAGTCTTTCTAGGGGGAACTGTTACAGTCTCTGCACTGTAAGCCTCATTTTCAGCATTGTCCTCACTTGTCAGGGGAGTCTCCATGGGGTAGAGAGGCTAGAACTTGGGGCACTTTCAGCTCCAGGAGTTACAGTTTCTGAGTCCACAACATTTGGCTTGCATGGAGAGCTTTCGGACACTGGCAGTGGACTGTCAGGGCACTCAAAATACTCTTCTTGTTCTGGTGTATCACCAGTCTGCCCCAATCCATCATTTTCCTCCCCTGAAAGCTCAGTTCAACCATGCACAATGATTCCATTTCATCTGATCTGATGCTTTGCACTTCACTTTCTGAGAGCATTGGCTCCAGGGACGAAGCTGGGGGCTTAGACAGTCCAGAAGGCCCAGCTTCATCTCCAGTATTGACTAGGGGATTGCCCCGAAACAATTGACTCAGTTTGTAAGAAGGATAGTATTCAAAGTCACTCTCACTTTTTTCTGATATGGACTGACAGTCATGCTCAACTGGGACTTGTGGAGGGGAACACTTTAACTCTGCTTCTGTAGGTGCAGACTTTCTTGATCTTTTCTTAGCAGCAGCTCTAGTCACTGGTCCAGAGGGCATCTTCTAGGGCTCAGACTCAATTAAGATTTGTCCAATGGGCAGTAAATGATTTCTATACATTGTTTTACATCTTTGAATTATTCTCAGGCCTTACTTTGTACACTGGCAGATCATCTAGTTTGCCCACTACAATGTGAGGGAGATGGTGTCATCTGTCAGCAATCTTGTGCTTGCCATGCAGTCCCATATTTCTTAGCAATACCTGATCTCCTCCTGGAGTTCCGTGCTTTCACCTTTTATCATACCTTTCTTTGTTGGCCAGATTTCTTTTGGCAGCCATGGTTTGAGCCAGTTAGTACGCATGGGTTAGCTGGGCCTTTAACTTTGCACATACTGTAAATAGTTGTCAGCTTGAACCCCATCAGGAGAGACCCCAAAACACACATCTACCGGTAGTCGAGCTTCTCTTCCAAACATCAGGTGGTAGGGGAGAACTCAGTGGCATCACTTTGGTGCAGTTATAAGCATGTACCAGGGTGCTAATTTGTTGGCTCCATCTAGGCTTGTCCTTTGGTGCAGGGTGCCTAGCATATCTAGCAAAGTGCGGTTGAAACGTTCAGGCTGTGGGTCCCCTGGGGTGGTAGGAGTGGTTCTGGACTTTCGCATTTCCCACAGAGAAAGCATCTCTTTGATCAGGCGACTCTCAAAGTCTCTCCCTTGATCAGAATGGATTCTTTGTGGAGCCCCATAGTGAACAAAAAGTTTTCTACAAGTACTTTGGCTACAGTGGATGCTTTCTGGTCTTTGGTGGGGAAAGCTTGGGCATATCTCGTGAAATGGTCAGTGACCACCAGCACATTACTGATATTTCTTTGATCTGACTCCAAACTCAGAAAATCAATACAGACCAGCTCCATGGGTGCACTGGTGGTTATGTTAACAAGGGGCATCCTCTGGGGCAAAGCTTTCCTCTGTAAGCAGTGACTACAAGTTCGAATGTGTTGCTCCACATCAGCCCCCATCTTAGGCCAATAGAATCTGGATCTCACCAAGTCAAGTGTTCTGTCTATACCAAGGTGCCCCATGTGGTTGTGCAAGGACCTCAGTACTGAGTCTCGAAGGCAGTGGGCAGCACTAGTTGTTGTTTGTCTACTTGTCCCTCTCTGTCTACTGTTTCTCTGTATAACAGTTTATTGATCAGTTTCAACTTAGGACCTTCTTTGTATAACAGTGCAGTTCTCAAATCAGTGGGCGTAATTTGGACACATCTTTTCCTGCATGAGGGCTCTAAAGCTGATTTGATCATGGGATCGGGGATTGAGCCCGCGAATACTATCATTGTCCAGTTGAGGCAGTGCACCAATGTCTATTGCAGAAAAGTGGCAATAAGCAGCAGGTATGCAATTCTCAGAGGGTCCCAAGCAATCCACCATGCAGTCCACTCGTCCGTGGACATTTGTTCCTCCCTGTCAAACTTCCGCCAGAGTGCCGAATGTCAGGTTCTGCCAATCTGACCCAATCATTCTGGGGAACAGGCCTCAGGAGAGCATCAGCATCTATGTGGTTCAGACCTGCTCGGTATTGAGAGCATAGTCATATGTAGATAATGCAGAAAGCCACCTATGGCCAGTGGCATCCAACTTAGCTGAGGTCTGCACATAGGTCAAGGATTATTGTCAGTTTTACTAGTATTTTAGCCCCATAAGGTACTCATGGAATTGGTCAACAATAGCCCACTTCAAAGCTAGGAACTCTAACTTATGTACAAGATAGTTCTTTTCGGATGGGGTCAGGCTTCTACTGGCAAAGGCCACTGGTCTCAGGCCATTCTCACGCTCTTGGTACAACACAGCTCCCCACCGCAAGCTAGCATCAGTGTGCAGGACGTAAGGTTTTCTTGGATCGGCATAGGCCAGCACTGGAGCATGGGTAAGTTGATATGATCTCATGAAAAGCAGTCTCACAATCAGAGTCCAGCGGGCCCCAAATACTTCACTCGGATGAAAATACACTCTTTCAGTCTTGAGGGATGCTGACTTTTGGTATTTTTGTGGGTTGGGGATACCTTGGTAAGGTTAAGTAAAGGGCTGATCACTCTTGAATAGTCCTTGATGAAGCGCCGATAATAACCACAGAATCCCAGGAATCTTTGCAGTTCTTTTAGATTTTTGGGCTGTGGCCAGGTGATCAAGGCCTCAACTTTACTTGGGTCGGTCTCTATTCCTCGGTGGATACTATGTGTCCCACATACTTTACTGATGTTTGAAAGAATTGACACTTATCAATGGACAGTTTAAGGCCAAAGTCCTCCAGTCGGTCCAATACCTTAAATAATCTGCTCTCATGTTCCTCCAGTGAGCTGCCAAACACAATAACATCATCTAGGTATACCAGGCACTCTAGTAAGTTCATGTCCCCCACTGCACGCTCCATCAATCGTTGAAAAGTGGCTGGGGCACCTGAAATCCCTTGAGACATCTTCATGAATTCATAGAAGCCAAGCGGACAGATAAAGGCTGTCTTCTCATGGTCCTCTGGGGCCATCGGGATCTGGTAGTACCCACTGCGGAGATCCAACACAGAGAACCACTTGCTTCCGTTTAGGCAGTCCAAAGCATCCTGAATGCGGGGCATTGTGTACTGATCAGGGATAGTCCGCCGGTTTAAGGTGCGATAATCCACACACATCCTTACTGTCCCATTCTTTTTCCTCACTACCACAATGGGGGAAGCATAAGGGCTTCTGGATTCTTGTATTACACCAGCAGCTAACATCTCTTGCAGATGCCGTCTCACATCATCTATGTCAGCAGGTGCCAGGCGTGAGACCTCTCACGAAATGGTCTTTTCGTCATGCAGCCGGATATTGTGCTCAGCCTTGCACGCATCCTACATCCCATTCCTTTAAAGAAAACACCTGGTCTCTCTGGGCAAGCTTCTCACTGATCCTCACTTTCCATTCAGCTGGCAATGGGAGTCGCGAAATCAAACAAGTCAGGCATTACTCTGTCATTCTTCCTTGAACTCTTGCTGGGTAGCACTGCAGTGTCTGCACAATGCACATTAGCCAGGTCAACCTCTATTTACTGAATGTCTCTTTCAGACATTATGAACTTGGACCATTACCCTTCTGGCATAAGCATGGGCTCTAAGCGGGCAAAATACTGAAGCTTGACCAGCAGTCCCTCTGGCAATTTTCCATACGCCTGGTGCATCCAACATTAATATTTTATTCTTAACATCCTTTCTGATCACGGACCTCTCCTGTAAGGTACACTGGGCATTTGGCACCAGGATCACAGACTCAGGATCCTTCTTCCATACAATTCACCGGTTCCTCTGGTTCTATTTTTTCAGCATTTCTCTGTGCTCTTACCTTCTTAATTAAAGCTGAACTCTTAAAGCTCTACTAGTCTTTGACCCCTGTTTTCATAACATAACTGTGCCAGCCTTCCGAACATATGAGCATTTGTTCCAATCAACAAAGGACACCATCATACAGTCCAGTGGGGGACACACTAAGGCTAGGGTCTCTACTTGTTTGGCCACTCCAGCCATGGAGGTGGGGAAAGACAGCCAAGTTCGGATGTACCCGGAATAGGGTAGGCCTTCTCACTTAACCCCATACATGGTCCTTCTAATGGTTGTAAGGGTACGTCTGACAAATGCTTCTGATACCAATCTTGGAACATAATTGTCACTTGGGAGCCACTGTCTAATTCAGCCTTGTAGACACTCCATTCACCTTTACAGTGGTCCCCATGGAGGGACCCACTATTCTGGACCAGTCTGGAGAGGCGGTAGTGGGGGCCTGGGCAACTGACCTTGCCACAAAAGACGTGAGTTAGCATTTTTGGTGCCCTCACTGGGATCATTTTGTACCTCTTAACCACTGATTTGTTCTCCAAGCTCCTTGTAGCCTATATGCAACTTTGTCAGTGTCTTTTGGGGACCGCATTCCCTCTTCATGTGCCCATCCTTCCCCCAATTATAGCAAAACATACTTTCTGGAGTTTGAGCTGGCCGAGGCGCCACACTGGGAGCCAGGGCGGGGTACTACTAACTGGAAACCTTGGTGCCATCTCTGTTCTTGGCGTGATAAGCATTTGGAGACATCTCGTCAGTTTCTCCACTTCCATGGTCAAGGAATTGAGTTTGGAGCTGTTATCAGCAGGAGATACATGGGTGGGTACCCCCACCCCCATAGCAGATGGAGTCGGATGTAGGTCAGGGCCCGTACTTGCAGGCGTGGCCTTCATAAAGGGACTGTTTTTGAATTCCTGGATCTCTCTCAACAGTTCACCCCATTGTGACATATCTTTTTCCTTGTCAGAGCACTCATTGACTGTCAACCTCTGCCCCTGAACTTCACTTGATGGGTCACCTCAGTCACTCGGGTCGTAGCCACAGCTGTTGGTGCAGATCCCTCCGAGGTCGCTTTTCTCAACTCCTCGAATTTCTCTCATTAACTCATCATAGGAGGGTGGGAGGTCCAGTCGATTTGCCAGGCGTAACTGAAGCAACAGCAGTTCTGAGAAGGGGCAGACTTAAGGATTCTGTCCAGTCTGGTTTGGTCCAGTTCAATCGCTGGCAAACTACCCTTTCTGAGGCATTCTTGCAACAATTTTTCCAGCCAAGATACATACACAGACAACAATTCCCCTTGGTACTGTTGTGCATTTCTTACTCTCCACCATAGGTCCTCATCAGAATCTGGGCTCCCATACACATTCTCCAAGACCTCAAGATAGGCCTGTGCAGTCGCTTCAGGGTTACTGGCCCGTTTAGCATGGATGGTAGCCAGGGCAGGACCTCGGAGGCTCTCACTAACCCTCTTTTGCTTTTCGGCTTCCGAGCATTGCCATTCTAGCACTTGGGGGGCAACATAGTCTATCCAGGTCTCCCAGTCATCCTCCTCTTGGGGGATGGGGAGGGTGCCAGAGAAGATCCTCAACCTTCGGTCAGAGTCGTGACCAATGGCAGGTGCAGGAATAGGAGTCTGCATTGGTTCAGCCACCATTACGGGCACTGGAGCGGAGAGGTGTTGGGGAGGAACACCCAGGTGGCAAGAATAGTTTCTTCAAGTCCTCCACAGTTTCCTTCTCCCAGCAACCATTTAGCAAATTTCTCCTCAAAAGTTTCAGATAGTGGTGGGGCTCATTTCCCCGGGTCTTTACTGTCCTTAGTTATCACTCCAAGCAGTGAGGGCTCCCTCTGGAGTAATGGTCTGTGGCACTTTGGAGCTATCTATGGGATCCTTAAACTCTACTAGGGCCAGAAAAAGTGTGGGTGAGCAGATTAGCATGACCGACCCACCACCACAGGGTTTTGTAAACCTTCACCTTGGAAAGTACTCCTGTACAATGTCCGGTGATACCCAAGGGGATGTCCAGTATAAGCATAGCATTTTGAGGTCGATCTCCTCCCAGTACACCCTCCACCAGCCGGTGCACAGCCACTTCTGTCGGGTACCCATTTTTCTTAACAGTGGTTCGTAATATGGCCACTAGAGGACACACAATCCCAGTGGTGAGCCTCCAGATGTAACCCCTAGATGGCGCTATCCCAGGGGCTACTACCCTGCCTGATTTGGCACTAACAGGTTGAGGGCCTGGATCCAATGGTGGGTGCCTCCACCCAGAGGTCAGGGTTTGCAATAGTTAAACTTACTTGGTCACAGCCCTCTGGGACACTGCAACCCCTTTCTTCCCACTAGTGGCCCACACAATATATCAGAATTACCTTCACAGTATACACTACCCCAGGGCTGGTTCAGGCACTGGGACCTCCTGTAAAATAAGATACAGTGCAACAATCACAGTACAATACTTTAACATAGACAAATACCTCAGGCAGTATAACTTTTGCTGAAACAAGCAGCTCTGATTTATTTAGGGGAATATAACAAGGACAGGAAATCAGGTTAATTAGCTTATCACTTTACTCATCTACCTATGGCTCTGTGCAGGCCTATCCCTACCAGTTACTGTCCCTGGGTACCCAAGCCCTAGTGGCTAGTCCAACCGTGGTAGCTGGTAGGGCCTTTCCCACAGAGAAAAGAAAAATTAGTTTAAACAGTCAGCAGTACAGTGATTCCATTTGAATTCAATGTGGCAATTCAACAGGGAGCGACCCTGAATTAGTACTCATGACCTCCAAATAAGATAGGGTCCTTCAATGTCAGCAGGGCTACTCTTGAGCTCCACGAGACTCCTCACACATTTATATGGCAAACTGCAACAGGCAAAAGTCCTTTAATGGCAGCAGGATTCACTTGAGCTAACCAAGCCTCCTCACACATTTATATGGTGAACAGTAACAGGCAAAAGTCCTTTAATGGCAGCAGGATTCACTTGAAGTACACAAGCCTCTTCACACATTTATATGGTAAAACAGAAAGTACTATACCAGGCAGGCTGCTTCTCTATCCCGATCGTAATTACTGCACAATACCGGGAGAACACACAGCAGATTCAGTTCCTGACAGACCGAGTGCAATTCAGCGATTCTCCAGTCTTCTACAGGGTGAGCCTGGTTTCTACTCTTCAGATATCCTTTGATTCTCTTCACAGGACGGATTCAGTCCTAACAAGCAGTTACACAAGCTGCAGACTGGAACTCTGGACCTTACACATGTTTTTGACTCAGACTGTGCACTGAAGGAGCCAGAGGTTCCTTTCCCCTTCACTGCCAGAGCTAAACTGAAACTCCAACAGACAAAACCGGCACTTCCTTTGAGTTCCTCCCAGTTCTTGACTGGATTGGCTGTCACTCACAATAGACTGCTGCTGTTGGTCCAAAAGGCATGAAGTCTAAACTACATCTCCCAGAGTCACTGCCCATACAATCCTCTTGTGGCTGGCTCAGATTATGAGTCCAAGTTCTGATTCGTCCAAGGCACCATTTTAGAGCTAGCTTACCCCACACTGATTGGTCCAGTTCAGCAGTTCAAAACCAGAATGGGGAACTAGACAGACACAGTTCTGACTGCAAAGAAAGCAGGTTAGACAAACTGTAATTTCATTATTACTCTAAATGATTTCTGCAAACAGTTACATCTTTCAGATAGGTTCCTTTGCACTCCTAGTGACTGCAAAATGGACTGAATTGGCAGCAGCTCGAGTGGTGCTCAATCAAAGAAACACACAGTCCCCCATACAAACTAATTATGTCTGCAAGCAGACAGCTCTTAAAGAGACAGTACCAGAGGTTCTAAAAACACTCACTGATAAATGGCTTAAACGCCAAACACCATTCAGGCTTGGAGCATTCAAGCAAGCTCCTGGAAGTCTTTTGGGAACCCCCATTTGCAGGGGGGTTACATGAGTATTAGAAATACAGGAGTTAGACAGATACAGAATAGGAATGGCAGTGAAGTATTGAAGTTCACATGAAATCCACCTCCATCCTGTAGAGATGGACAGGATTTGGGGTAAGTGTTTGGGTTGTCGCCCATGACGGTCAAGCCGCGTCACCTCACCCTATTCTGAAGACACCAACACGTGTTGAGTTGTGTGTTAGGGTCTTTGGCTTTACAGTCACCCCATTCCATAAGGACATATGGTGAAATGGGTGCAGCATAGGATAATGGGGTGAAGTCTTGGGCAGAAGAGTCCAAGGTACAGCTCGATGCCTGTCAGTGGGTGGGGGTGGGATGGCATGAACAGTACAGGCAGCAATTCAAAGGCACACCCCGATGCCTGTCTTTCTGTACAGGGTAGTACGTTTTGGTTAGAAACCATAATGCCTCATGCGTTTGTTGGTATTTACAGTACAAATTTTGAACATGGCCTTTTTGTGACCCCACCTCATGAAAGCATTTGGGATCTCTTGTCATGAACAGTGGCAGTGTGATTTTGTCAATGTGTCCCGAAAACTGACTTCGAACAGTGACAGTGCCATTCTGCTCCACATGTACGAAAAGACAGATGTGGCAGGATGTGAAGAATGACAGCTGTACCATCCATAGGGAGGTATGAAGAGATGGTAATGTTGAACATGTGTAGTGGGAATATTAAAAATGCTCGCAGTTCCGGGCATATGTAGAAACCGCGCAATGCATGCACATACTGTAACACAGTCATTTTATGGAGTTTTGTCACCAGATTTTCAACATAGGCATTGTACGACCTGTGCTCATGAACAGTGTCACTGTAATTTTGTTAATGTGTCCTGAACACTGATTTCCCACAGCAACCACAGTATTCTGAGCCAGAACAGCAAAAACACATTTCGACCAGGATGTGAAAAATGACAGCTGCACTGTTCATAAGGAGATGCGGAAAAATGGCAATGTTGAAAATCTGGAGTGAAAATATTACAAATGTGCAAAGTTCTAAGTGTGTGTGGAAACTGTGCAATGCACGCTTATAACATAGTCATTTTATGGACTTTCATCACCAAAGTTTCAACATAGGCATTTTTGCATCTCTGCTAATGAACAGTGTCACTGTCATTTTTGTAATATGTCCCAAACAGTGATTTCCCACAGCGACTGTGCTATCCTGCCTTGGAAGTGTGAAAACACATTTTGCCCAGGATATGAAAAATGACAGCTGCACTGTTCATAAGGAGGTGCATAAAAATGGCAATGTTGAAAATATGGCGTGAATATATTGCAAATGTGCGAAGTTACGAGCGTGCATGGAAAGTGTGCAACGCACACTCGTAACACAGTCATTTTATGGACTTTTGCCACCAAATTTTCAACATAACCATTTTAGGACCTCTGCTAATTAACAGTGTCAATATGATTTTGCTAATGTGTCCCGAATACGGATTTCCCACAACGACCGCGCTATTCTGCACCCGAAGTGCAAAAACATATTTGAGCTGGGATGTGAAAAATGACAGCTGTACTGTTCATAAGGAGGTGTGGACAAATGGCAGTGTTGACAATGCGGAGTGTAAATATTGCTAATGTGCGAAGGCACGAGAGTGCGTGGAACCTGCGCAATGCACACTCATAACACAGTCATTTCAAGGACTTTTCTCACCAAATTTTCAACATAGGCATTTTAGGACCTCTGCTACTGAACAGTGTCAGTGTACTTTTTGTAATGTGTCCCAAACATGGATTTCCCACAGCGACAGCGCTATTCTGCGATGGAAGTGCAGAATCACATTTCGGCTGGGATGTGAAAAATGACAGCTGCACTGTTCATAAGGAGGTGCGGACAAATGGCAGTGTTGACAATCTGGAGTGAAAGTATTGCAAATGTGCGAAGGTATCAACATGAGTGGAAGCTGTGCAATGCACGTTCATAACACAGTAATTTTATGGACTTTTCTCACCAAATTTTCAACATAGGCATTTTAGGACCTCTGCTAATGAACAGTGTCACTGTGCTTTTCTTAATCTGTCCCAAACACTGATTTTGCACACCAACTGCGCCATTGTGCGCTACATGCGAGGAAACACATTTTGGGCAAGATGTGAAAAATGACAGCTGTACTGCTCATAAAGAGGTGTGGTAAAATGGCATTGTTGAAAATCTGGAGTGCAAATATTTGAAATTTGTGAACTTACGAGTGTGCATAGGAACTGCGCAACGTACGCTCGTAACACAGTCATTTTTAGGAATTTTCCCACCAAATTTTCAACATAGCCATTTTAAGACCTCTGCTCATGAACAGTGTCACTGTGATTTTCTTAATCTGTCCCAAACATTGATTTCGCACACCAACAGCGCCATTGTGCGCTACATGTGCAACACATTACAGGCGAGATGAAAATGACAGCTGTACTACTCATAAGTAGGTGTGATAAAATAGCAATGTTGAAAATCTGGAGTGCAAATGTTACAAATTCGTGAACTTCTGACGTGTAGAACTGTGCAACTTTGCCTTTCGTAAAACATTAATTTTTAGGAATTTTTTCAGCAAATTTGCAACATAGGCTTTTTGAGAGCCCACCTTATGAACACTGGCACTGTCATTTTGTTAATCAGTCCTGAAAGGTGATTTCATGCAGTGACCACAAAATCACCCTTCAGGCCTGGTTAACGCCATGACAGTGACAGAATTCATGAGGCGGAGTCCCAAAAATCCCATGTTGAAAATTTGGTGCCAAATTTCCCAAAAGTGCCTGAGATATGCAGCAAAGTTGAAAAAACCCTATTTACTCCATTATACAGCTTACCGGCATTTCCTCAGTTTGTGGTTGGCTTTGAAGAGTGCAGATGTGTTCCCAGTCCACTGAAGATCTTCTCGCCGGACTTCGGAGGTAAGTATGGGGTGAGGGGGGTGTGGGGAGACAGGGTACACAGTTGGTGGGTGCAGGTTGCAAGAGTGGGGTCTGGGAGACCGCAAGGGACCATTTTTTCTTTACAGGGAGGAAAAAAAAGAAAATGCGGGAAGGTTTTTAACTTCACAGGGGCATTTGGCATGCTGGGGTGGGCTCCCAGCATGCCAAGGGAGTCTTTTGTTGTGGGGCCAACTGTAGCCGATGAAGTTGGGCACACCACGTCTGCACACAACAAAAGGGTGGGCAAAAATCAGGCTGAATGATTGGGCACCCCGGTCGGCACACAACTAAAGCGGGGGCCGTTATGCCGACAGGGATTGGGCACCCCTGTTGGCATACAGCAAAAGGGAGGGGAACTTATGCCGATGGGGATTGGGCACCCCGTTGGCAGACAAGGAAAATGGGTGTGGGGGTTACATCATGCTGACGGGGAGTGGGCTCCCCCGTTGGCAAAATACTTGGGTCACTGCAGCCAGCGGGGATTGGGGCGCCCGACAGCAAACAAAGACTGTTTGGGTGGCACATACTGCCGAGGAGGATTGGGGACCCCCCTCAGCAAGGGGGCTAGCTGCCTAATACTGTTTGTGATCACAGCGGCAAGCCACCCACCATGTTCACAAACAGTATTAGGCTAGCTAACTTTCCACCCTGCAATGACGTGTCTCTCCCTCATTGCAGCAGAATGACTGACGCTGCAATGATGAGGTGGCCCCTGATTGCAGAGGTGAAAATGTTACAACTTGGTGCACTTTTGGAAGACCAGTGTCATCGGCACACTGTGCCTCCATTGGTCCACCAGTGCCAAGCCCCCAAATGCAGTGCCTCCCTTGGTTGTAACAGTGCCATGCCTCCACAACCCCTTATCTCCTAACCTGTCACATAATGTTTCTTGTGCATGCGCAAGCAAACCTAAAAAGGGGGAGTTGATAGTACAATTAACATATTCGAAAATAGCAAAATAGCACAATACTAGTAGAACAGTTTAATTTAGTAACTATGTCCTGGCAAGGCAGAGGCTGAAGACAAATAATCAGGGTTTTGCAAGGTAACAGTGAGGTTATGCTTGGAGAGGGGTGGGGGACAGAGTGCTGGCTATATGACAGTTGGTGCAAGGACTGTGCTGGAGGAGCATACCTCCAGCCAAACACCTGACTAGGGACCCTGTGGTCCAGGATTACAGTTCATTTAAATTATTTTGTTTAAATTCTACAATACAGAGACTGCTGTATTTCTATCCATCCTGCATTGCACCCACTCCTAGAGGTGTGTGAAGTTAATAATCTTTGCTTTGTGGAGAAATTTGCAAGTTCACCTCAATTCACAAATTTAATCTGCAATGTGAAGTTTTAATTCACATTACAGTTAACTTTGCGAATGGTGGATCTGATGGCTTCACTTGCAAATTGGTGTCCCAGGCAAAGTTTGCAATGTTCAATGTGATTGGAGGTCACATGGTACTACAGTGAGCTGTATTGTCAGGTGTAGGATGGATTTAGTACAGCCTTATGAAGGGAGAGTTGGTGTTAGGTTTGCTCTGAATCTCTGTTCCCAAGAACCTTTCAAAAGTGCTTGAAACATGCATATGTTTGAGCAAAATCACTCTTAAAAGCATCTAGTGCCTCGGATTAGCAATTAGTTTTGGTATTTTTTCTGATTATTTACTTTAATGCAGTCGTTTCACTTTGTGTAGTGAAGCAGTGCTGTGGGGGTTGGGAGCTGTGTTAGCTAGCAACAGCAAGCAAGGAAACCTTGTCTGTGTGAGCAACACTAGTGCTGTTTTCCTCAGTGTTTTGTCTTAATTTTCTGTTTTTTATGATTTGAAATTTTAGTTCTGTGGAACACTTTGGTGTGTTTTATTAAATTATTTTTGTGAGTGTAGTTTGACTATATTGATTTCATTTATTTTGTGCAGTTATTGAACTTATATTTTAATGTAATGGTGGCGATAATGTCTTTATAATAACTGGTCAGCAATTTTTTCCCATTGTCTGGCTGAGTTATAATTTGCCGTTATAACCCGCGGGTTATAATAGCAAACACTGACCACGTCACTCAAACAACAGCCGCATCCTGATTGTCTCTTTACTCCTCCTGCGTGGGCTTACTAGTAACAGAAACATGGTGACACCTTTGTCCCGCTTAGCGAGAAGCTGCCACACCAAGAGTGATTGTATTCTTTTTAGTTTTAAACAGTTCTTTTCTCCCTTGTTCTATCTGGCTGATCTCACTATTCAAAAACTGCACTGAGCATTTTACAGCCGCACCGAAGAAAAACTGCCACCAGGAATGCCTCAAACCTGCTTCAGAGGTAAGTGCCAATGGAAGGGGACAAACCAGAACCCAAATAAATTAAAAATGCTGAAAAACAAAACAACAACAAAAAAAAATGAAAACACCAAATGAAAGACTGTCAGGAAGACATAGAAAAAGTGATGGTGTGTGTGTGTGTGTGTCTCTGTGTGTTTGAGAGAAAGTAGTACAATCAGTGTGGTTAAAAACTGCTGAACAGCAATTATAAAAAACAAAAGATGGGGAAGAGTGCTAAAACTTGAATTTAATGGTCGCCCTCAGTGTGGGATGCTTTAATAAACCCCTTGGGCTTCGTCCTCAGGGTTTATGTAGCATCCCACACCTCAGGCAACCATTAAATTCTCATTAAGGACACTTCCCCATCCATTTTTCTATATATAATTACCTCAGTTTTTGCATGTCTCCTTATTCCTTGAATTTTTTGTTATGTTTTGCTCATGTAGAAAAAAAAACGTTTTTTAAATATTGGTGTTGTTTTTACTGTCTGTAATTACTGTTGGCTCAGTGTTGTGTTGTGTTCCAAAATCTACATGTAAAAATGCCCAGAAAGAGATGCTGTAGTAATGATGGAGCTGCTTGCAGCAGTGATGTTGCCAAGAAGAGCATAGGTTCTGTGGTTCAGAAGAGTACTGTATCTAAAACAACTACTTCTGCTGCATGTTCATCAAGGGCTGGTGGTACTAATACTAAACAAGCATTTGTCAATGCCAAATGTTCATCATGTGCACTGGTGTCATGGGGGGGAGGGGATGTTTGAAAATTGCTTCAGTGAAGTTGTTTGTGAGGTGGAGTCCCAAAGCACATATGTTGGAAATTTGGGACAAAAATATTTAAAAATGGTCAAGTTATGCCACTAGATTGAAAGCCCTATTGAAATACATTGAAGCACTTACCTCAGTTTGCAGTTGGGCTTTGAAGAGCGAAGATGTACCTGTAGTTTAAGGTAGATTATGGTGATGGACTTCTGGTGGGTAAGTATGGGGTACAGGGGTGTGGGTCTGGAGTGGTAGGGTAGGGGATTGGGTAACTGCGGAACAGACAATGATGGACATTTTTCTTTCTTACAGGGGAAACAAATTACAAAAGACAGTTTTCTTTTTTTTCAGGGAGTTTGTTGAACAGATGAGGACACTTGGGGATTGGGCACCGCCAGTGTCTGTATAATGTTTGCAGGGGGTTACACAGCAGACAACAATGGACAGACAGATGACACTGGGGGATTGGGCACCCCAGTGTCTGCATACTGTTTGGGGGGGGGTTACACAGTGCACAACAATGGATGGACTGATGAGGACATGGGGGTAATAGGCACTCCCAGTGTCCTGTGCCACATTAACTTACATAGCGCCCATAGGCTAGAAACTTCAGGTGCCCCCCCCCCACCAAACATGGCTCAGTTAAGGGGATAGCAAGAACACATTTGATCTAAATTATATGTTTGAAAAATGCTCTGCTTTGCTAAGAATGTCCTGCTCCATTAACATTTTGAGTTTGAAAGGCCTTTCCAATAAACTCCACATTGCCCCCAGTCAAAGCCTTAAAGCGGGGTGTGTTTGTCTCAACAGGCAGCATAATTTGGTTCATTCGTGCAATAATTAGCACTTTCTGAATTTATGTAATGAAATACATCCACCTCCACAATATGCAGACATGTGTTCTTTAGTCATTAGTGTTAAGTGTTTGCCCAGGTTCAAGGCTATCTACTGCACCAGTGCCTCCAAGCCACTTCTGGGACCTCTCCCCATCTCTGTTTTTGTCTGTGAGCTTCTGAACAAAGATGGCAGAGTGCTGCAGGTTTGGATTGGGGACTACTAAACAGCCAGGATAAATTGTCTATACTATTCCCCCATTATAAATAAGGGCACAGGGCAGGACCTACTTTACTAAGATGGCCCTTTGGAGTCAAGATGGAGTCAAGCTAGTAAGACAGAGTGAGGTGGCGGGGCTTGTACAAGTTACTGGGAAGTGGGAAGGTGCTGGCAAGAAAGACACTGGCAGGAGATTTATCAACATATGATTGCATGGGAGGACTCAGGACTGATGACTGTGGGGACCAAAGAGCTAGCCATAGCTGCCTAGAGAGGGCTAACGGGTTCTTTTTAAAGCTTTTGGTTGTTGCTGTTTTCTATTTTTGTATAAGTATCTAAATTGTTTTTTTTTGTTGTTTTTTATTATTTGGTAATCAAATAAGGACCACTAGACACAGTGCCTGTTTTCAGGAGTGACCTAGGAGCATTGTTGGGTCGGTTAAGTGACTTGCCCACTTATCCAAGGTCACACAGTATGCAAGTGGAGGCTGTGTGAATCAAACTCAGGTCTGCTGGGTGTACCAAGCTAATTCACAGCTCGTTACTCATACCACTAGGATGTACAGTATACTGTCAGCCCAACAGTTACTATTTTCAAGTCCCAAATAATAAATATATACCATTATTTGTAGTTTTCAGAAATTAAATAGAGAATAATGCATGGGAGGCAATGTGTTTTATTAGCTGTCTTTACACTCTACAGTATGTGATGTCCATAAACCTTAACAGCAGATCTCTGCAAAGTTAATTCCAACTGTGAGTCTGTGACACTGAAATTACATGAGGGAGTGTAAAAACTGAATTGCCTCTACCTCCTACACACACAGTCTGACTCACTTCATTTTTTTTTATAATTCCTGGTTGCACTGTTTGCACATATTCATTATTTTGGCCTTTTTCCACAAAGAGGCTGACTGAGAAGATTTTCATTTTTGTCTACAGAGAATGCAGACAATGTCAATTTGGGAAATTAAAGGCAAGTCACTTTCAGTGCCCCCAAGCCCAAGCTAAGCAAGGCTAGCCCCAAACTGAAACCCAAGCTCCTCTCTCTCCCAACTCCCCCCAAAACATGTTTAGTCAGGGCAGCCTGCAGGGCACAGCCCCTGCTGCCCACTCAGGTTTCAATCTGGACCACATTTTGCTTTGGCAATTTTTTTGACTACTGACTGTGGTGATCATCAATCACTGCAAATCTCACACTTGACTCACCATCTCCCAGTGCCGGTGTGACCCGGTCTCTGTCTGTCATCCATTTCAGGTCTGGTCTGGTAGTCTAGAGTCCTCTCATTTGTTTGTCCCTTCTTGAAGGATGAATCTGTGTAATCAGATTTGTCATGGATGATCACTATCTCAGCTTGGCCTCTTGAGTAGTCTTGCCAGTCGGCCATGGCGGCCAATCGGATGTATTAGGGTGGGTGGCCAGCACAGGGGGATGACAATCACACATGCAATGCCGAGTTGAGAAGAACTTAAAAGTTATGAGAGAGGTCCAGTCGGTCTCCGGACTGTACCCTAACCCATGCTGACCGCACTGTACTCCCACTCCGTGACTGTCCTCCACCCAGACACAGCTGTGAGTGCTCAATCTCTTGACTCTCTAGTGTGTGGCAGAGTAGACGGTGGTGCTGCTAGTAGTTGTTGACCGTTCGACATCTGTGACTCGTGCTGCAGTGTTCAACCCACATGCACAGGCCGCAGCAAGCATTCCCAGTCCCTGGCCGCTCTCTTCAACAGTTTGGCATAATTACATAGAAACATAGAAGTTGATGGCAGATAAGGACCACAAGGCCCATCCAGTCTGCCCATTTATTTTTCTGCCTTATAAATGTGCCATCAGCCTTTGCTCTGTTAATGGCCTATCTATTCATACTCATATGCATTGCTCCTTTATGCCTATCCCATGCCTGTTTGAAGCCCTGCACTGCATTCATAATCTCCACTTCCTGAGGTAGGCCGTTCCATGCATCCACCACCCTTTCTGTGAAAAGGAACTTCCTCACATTACCCCTTAATCAGCCTCCCTCTACTCTCATGCTGTGTCCTCTTGTCCTGCTTTTTTTCTTATATTGAAACCTGTTAGACTCTTTCACCTTTTTAATGCCCTTAAGGTGTTTGAATGTTTCGATCATATCATCTCTCTCTCCCTCCTTTACTCTAGGGTATACATAGTGATCTCAGTTAATCTGTCCTCATATGTTTTCTGATGCAGTCCCTGCACCATTTTGGTTGCGCTTCTCTGGACTGCCTAAATTTGGTTAATGTCCTTGTGAAGGTGTGGCCTCCAGTACTGCACGCAGTACTCCAGATGGGGCCTAACTAGTGTCTTGTAAAGAAGGATTATTACCTCCCTCTTCTGACTAATGATACCCCTACTAATACACACTAACATCCCCCTAGCCTTACCTACTGCTTTAGTAGTCTGCTTGGATGATTTCAGGTCATCGGTGATGATGATGCCCGAGTCTCTTTCTTCCCTTGTGACTGCCAGCAACTCCCCTCCCAGCCTATAGGTGCTTCAGGGTTTCTCTTCCCTATGTGCATGATCTTGTACTTCTTTGCATTAAACCCCAGTTGCCACTCTTCAACCATTTTGCTAGTTTATCCAGATCTCCGCTCATTCTGCCCACCCCATCTGGATCATCTACTCTGTTGCAGATCTTGGTGTCATCTGCAAGCAGACAAACCTTAGCCTCCAGTCCATCTGCAGTCATTGATGAAGATATTGAAGAGGACTGGACTCAGAACTGATCCCTGAGGTACCCCACTTGTGACTTGCATCTCTTCTGTATACCATTTACCACCACTCTCTGTTTTCTGCCCGTCAACCAGTTTGCCACCCAGTTGACCAACTTCTGACCCACCCCAAGCCTACCCAGCTTATTAATCAATATTCTGTGTGGACACACTATTGAAAGCTTTGCTGAAGTCAAGGTAGGCGACATCAATTGCTCCCCCTTGATCCACCACTCTGGTTACCCAGTCAAAGAAATCTATGAGATTAGTTTGACAGGACCGTCCTTTTGTAAACCCATGCTGTCTTGGATCCTGTGCTCCTATGGATTCCAGATGTTGCACTGCCCTTTCCTTAAGGAATGCCTCCATAATCTTGCCCACTACTGAGGTAAGACTGACTGATCTGTAGTTCCCTGCCTCCTCCCTGCTACCACTTTTGTGGAGCGGGATCACTTGAGCCCTTCTCCTGTCTTCTGGGACCTGTCCGGTGCTCAGAGACTCACTAATCAGTTCTGATAATGCCTCTGCTAGTTCCACCCTTAGCTCCTTTAGTACCCTGGAATGTATGCCATCAGGTCCCATTGCCTTGAACACCCTGAGCTTATTGAGCTCTTGTAGGACCCTTACTTTTGTGAAGGGACTAGTGCTCACCTCCCTCCCCCCTGTGTCCATGTTGCTGAGCTGTGGGCCCTGCCCTACCTTCTCTTCAGTAAATACTGAGCAGAAGTATCTATTTAGGATAGATGCTTTTACATGGTCCTCCTCCTCACATGCCCCCTTATCTCCTTTGATCTTAACAATATCCCCTCTGGACTTTCTCCTTTCACTAATGTATCTATAGAAAGTCTTGTTACCTTCTTTTACTGTCTGTGCTACTGTTTCCTCGGTTTGGGCCTTTGCCTGCCTTACTGCCTTCCCTGCTTCCCTTAGGGAAGTTTGGTATGCCTCCCTATCTTCATCCCGGTGTGTTCCCTTTTATTTCCTGACAGCCAGACTTTTGGCTCTGACCTTTTCTTCTACTGTTTTTGAGAACCAAAGTGGTTTCCTTCTTCTTTTGCAGTTCCTTTTTTCTCTAACACAATGGGATGTTGCTTCAAGAATTGCATCCTTAATGCTTGCCCACTTTACCTGTACCCTCTTGCCTGTATTTCTTTTTGCCAGGGCTAGCTTAACTCTGTTGGCCATCTTGTCAAAGTCAACTCCTCTGAAGTCCCATATTTTTGGTTGTCAGGTGCACATGCTTAGTGCGCATACATTGGATTTTAAAATCAACGTGTGCTGCTGATTGGACTGCTCTGGTCTGGGTGGGCCAGCGAGACAGACTGAGTTCTGGGGGCAATTGACTGGCACTGAGTTCCGGGGTTCGAGGGGGTAATGCCTAGAGCTACCGAGAGCTGGCCAGCCAAATTTTCTTTTAGTGTGCCTCTCATTCATTTATCTGTCGCTGTTTAACAGCCAGTGCCCCTAGGCTGCAGCCTACTTTGCTTATTGATAAAAATGGCACTGTCAGTGTCTCTATACTGTTTAGGGGAGGGGGGTTACACAGTGGACAATGATGGATGGTTTTCTTTATTTTTAGGATAAAAGACAAGCATTTGCCAATGCTGAACTTTTGATGTATTGAAAGATGTCCACCTCTGCACCTTGTTTATGCCCTTGAGGTACTTGATCATATCTATCATGTTCACCCACTCCCTCCTTTCCTCCAATAAGTACATACTGAGGTCCATTTAATCTCTCCTGATATGTTCTGTGTTGCAAGCCATGTACCATCTTGGTTGCCTTTCTCTGGACTGTATCCATGCTGTCAATGTCCTTGTGCATTTGCAGCCTCCAGAATTGCACACAGTACTGTAGGTGAGGCTTCACTAGTGCATTATACAATGGCATCACCATCTCGTGCCTTCTGCCTATGTACCCCAGCATGACACTGGCCATCCTTGCAACATTTTTGCTCTGCTTTGACACCTCTTGGTCAGCAGAACTGACAACTCCTACTGTAGGTCCCTTTCTTCCTTGGTGATCACCTACTGCATCAGTATGTCGTATGCTTTATGTCATATGACAAAACTGCACAACGGGAATAGCGCGGTAGGGAAAAGCGAGCGGGTGCAAAACCGCAAAAGGGTGTATGTGCAGTAGTGCACCCTTTTACTCTCCCAGGCAGAGGATAAGACATCTGCTGGGACAGGGGGCCAGTGAGTAGCTGCTGTGGTGTGACAGGATGAGCCACAGGCAGCGAGGGAGTCAGGCAGTACATTTGGGACCGGGTTTTGATTCCTGGTTCCAGACACATGGATTTTTTTTTAATTTTTGCACTTTGTGCTATTTTAACTGTTAACCCCACCCCCTGGAGTGAGTTATTTTAGTTGGGGGGTTCAGGATGCTCTGTCCCCCGCAAAACAAAGAATTATGCAGCTGGCAATATATTGCACTGTATTGGCAGTGCAGTATATTGCTGCGGCATAATGTCTTGTGACATTATGACCCCGTGCTGGTGATCATCAACACCTCTGTCCCATCCTGTAACTCTCTACAGGTTTCCCTCTTCTCAGTACATTATTTGTGCTTTTTTGCATTGAACCTCAGTTGCCACTCCTCAGGCCATTTTTCAAGCCTCTCCATGTCCCTTCTCATTTTCTTCACCCCTTCTAGAGTATTCACTCTGTTACATATGTTGGTGTCATCTGCAAACAGGTAGACTTACCTTTCCTTCTAGCTCTTCTGCAATGTCTGTAATGAAAACATTGAACAGGACTGGTCCCAGGACTTATCCCTGAGGTAGCCCATTGGTCACCCCATCTCCCCAAATTGGATCCCATTACCACTACCCTCTACCTCCTGTCCATCAGCCAGTTTCTAACCCAGTTTATCAGTTTGTGCCCCATTGCCAGACTACTCATCTTGTTAATCAGCCTTCTATGTTGGATGTTTTTGAAGGCTTTACTGAAATCAAGGTAGGTGACATCAAACATCCCTCCCTGATTTACTTCCTTAATGAGGCATTAGGATTTCCAACCCTAATGCCCCATCCCCATTCTGCAGAGACTGGCAGGCATTGGGGGTGTCACTTTGGGTTGTTGGGCATAACACTCATGCCATTCCACCCCCAACCTGCAGATGCTGACAGGCATTGTGGTGTGCTTTGAGGTCTTCAGCCCTAACGCTCACCCCATTCCATAATGAAATAAGCTGAGATGGGTGCAGTATAGGAGAATGGGGTGAACATTTCGGCCAAAGACTCCAAGTCATACCCTGATGCCTGTCACTGGCTGCAGGGTGGGGGTGGAATGGTGTGAGCATTACAGCTGACAACCCCAAGGCACATGCCCGATACCTGTCAGTCTCTACAGGGTGGGGGAGGGCATTACAATTGGAAATCCTAACACCCATGTTTGTTGGTATTTTTGTTCCAAATTATCAACATGGGCTTTTTGGGACACCACTTCATGAACAGTGACACTATCTTTTCATTACTCAGTCCCAAAAGGTGATTTCACGCAGCGAATATTCCATTCGGCACCACAGGTACTAAAACACATTTTGGGCAGGATGTGAAAAATGGCAGTTGTAATGTTAATTAGGAGGTATGACAAAATGGCAGTGTTGAAAATCTGGAGTGAAAATATGAGAAACTGGCAAACTTACATGTGTGCATAGAAACTGTGCAATGCACGCCTATGACTGTTTTTTTTTTTTTTTTGAATATTTTCACCAAATTTTCAACATGGACTTTTTGGGACCTCCCCTTATGAACTGTGGCACAGTGATTTTGTTACTATGTCCCAAAAGTTGATTTTGCACAGCAACTGTGCCATTCTGTGCAACTGGTGTGAAAACACATTTCAGGCAGGATATGAAAAATGTCAGCTGTACTGTTCATAAGGAAGTGCGGAAAAATTAAAATGTTGAAAATCTGGATTGAAAATATTAAAAATTGATGAAGTTACAATCATGTGTAGAAACTGCGCAATGCATATTCATAATGCAGTCATTTTTTGGAATTTTTTAACCAAATTTGCAACATGGGCTTTTTGGGACCCCATCTCATGAATAGTGGCACTGTAATTTCATTACTCAGTTCCAAAAGGTGATTCCGCTTATTGACTGCAAAATCACCTTTTGGGACCAAGAAGTGAAATGCCAGTGACATGTTCATAAGGTGGGGTCCCAAGAACCCCATGTTGAAAATTTGGGGCCAAAATTCCTTAAAATGTCTGAGATATCAACATAAGTTGAAATCCCCATTCACTCCCATTATATGGCTTACCTTTTATTCTTTCAGTTTGCCGGTCGGCTTTGAAGAGTGCAGACGTGTCCCTCCACAGATTGTGTCTGCTGACCTTGGAGGGTAAGAGGTGGGTGTGGGGATGTGGATGCACAGAGGGTGGAGTTGGGATGGGGAGGGACAGGGGAGATAACGAGGAAGGTTTTCTTTACTTACAGGTAAAAAAAATAATATAAATTAGGCACATTGGGGTGGGCTCCCAGTGTGCCACAACAGTGGTAGGGAGAGGAGGGATGCCAACACTGGGATTTTGCACCCTGATGTTGGCTAGTGATATAGACTGGTTGGGGGGGGCACATCCAGCACTGGGAGTGGACATCCCAGTGTCAGAAAGGGAAAGGGGAAATTGTTTAACTAGGAAAGACACACTAGCAGCAGTAGGGAAAGGGGACATTGTTTAACAAGGAAGGACACACTAAGCCGCAGCTGAATGGCTCACATTTGAAAGGACAGAGCTGTGCACAGCATCAGCTCTGTCCTTTGAAATGTTTGCTGAGATGAGCCCCCTCACAAAACCAGTATCATCAGGACTCTACCTGATGATGTGTTGGCCTCAGCACCACTGGCCACTGGGCTGGCACCCCTCACACCTCTCTCTAGCAACTCTCATATTAATATCTTCTTCTGCACTTGTGCACACATCGGACATAAAAATGAATAATCGGCACAAATGGTGGGGGCTTTAGTATGGACAAACTTTTCTCAGTCACATGTGGCATCAATGCTGGTAGATGTTGGTGCTGGCACTACTGGCAGTGGAGGAAGTGACAATAGGAGCAGTCCAAGAACTCCAAAAATGTCTTGCTCTGGAAATGTGGTTGAGGATGTGGAGGTGGTTGATGTTCCCAAAACTGGTGTAGATGAACTTCAGTAAGACTCACAGTCTGATGTAGGGGGATCTACCTGTTGCATACAGGGAATCCTGTGCTGAGAAGGAAATAGAGTGTGGAGAAAGTAAGGATGATGAGGAGGGACAGATCTCAGGAGGAGGTTATCAGCATAGGTGGGAATGGGGAAGATGATCTGGACCCTCTGTGGAAACCTGAAAAAAAAAGTAAGGGCCATGTTGCTGAGCCTGTGGCGCTGTGTACACCACAGTTTCAGGGAATTACCAAAGACCCCCCCCCAAGTCCTCCAGCAGTTGTTGCTGTTAGCACTGTTGAGCCAATAATGACAGAGAATGAGTCACCTACTGTTGCAGCACTGCATAAATCATCCTTTGAAACACCCATTTCCACCCCTCCAGTGTTCCAGTATCCAGTCCACTGCAATGTAAAAGCAAGGGCTACAGAACCTCTAGGTTTGGGATTTTTACAGTCTGGACCCAGCTGACAAAACAGTGGCTATCCACCAGTTAATGCTAAACAGGTGTTAGCTGTGGGAAAAAAAGGAGATCCACTTAGGCACTGGTGGGCAACATATACACCTCAAGTCCAGGCATCTGTCATGCTTGACTCAGCACCAAAGGGAAGCTGGTGTGGGAAGGGGCCTTCTCACTTATCATCATAATTGTGTAAGGCATCATGAAGTGGCATGGGTACCATCCCAATATAGTCAGAAGTGACTGCGGAGAACTACTACAGAGATGAAGAGGAGGAATCAGTGGGATTGCCTAGTAGTAACCAGAGTAGCAGTGGTGGCTTCAGTTGTAGCAGCCAGAGTCATTGATGCACATCAACCCCAGTCCCCAAAACACAAAAAGTCATGTCATTCATTCATTCATTCATTCATTCATTCATTCATTTAGCATCTGTGACCCCTCCCCAAGTCAAAAGCTGCCCCACCAGCCATGCTGCCAGTGCAGTGTCCAGATATTTGGTCTGCCAGGCCAAATACCCCAAAAGGTGCAGTCTACACTGTACAACATGTCTGAGTGTCATAGAAGATACCCACCCAATTACGCCATTGCATGAAAACTTAATGCAGTAACCACTGAAATGCTGGCAGTTGATCTATTGCCATTCTCTTTTGTGGAGAATGTTGGATTTTAAAAGTTCATGGTGTATGCCTGTCCAAAATTACAGAATCTGTTGCAAACCTATTTCTCCCATCCCATGCCATTCTGGAATGTTATAGGACTGTCACATGCACAAATAATTCATTCCCTGCTGCAGTCTGCATCACTATACATTCATCTTTGTATGAATATGAGGACTAATGGCCAAACAGCCAGTAGCACTGATCTGTGTAATACAGCTCATTGGATACAGGTACCTGCGGTAGTATTTAATGCTGAAATGGAGAAAAATTGTGTGAAGCCTGGCTGCGGTGGGACCAACATTTCAGGTATTTTCCAATATGGCACACTGGTAATGAAGAGTGTAACAGGCTCACACATGGGTCAGAAAATGTTAGAATTGCTTCTGACTGAAATTGATAGGTGGCTGCACGCACATTCCCTAATACCAGGTTTCACTGTGAGCAATAATGGTTATAATGTGGTTAAAGGTATTAGTGATCTTGGGTTTATCTGGTTTCCACACATGGCACACTGTCTTAATGAAGTAGTGCAAGAGTTTTTATCATATCCTGAAATCAAGTCAATGTTGACTGTGGCCTGCCACATATGTGCCCACTTTACTAGTTCCAGAAAGGTCTGTGACCATCTAAGGCAGCTGCAGATCCAGAACAAGCTGCCTCAGCACTGTCTGAAGCTGGAAGTCATCACCCGATGGAACTCGACACTCTACATGACTGAACACTTGTACAAGCAGCACAAAGCCATCTCCAAATACCTGCTGCTGCTTACAAGCCATGACAGAGTATCATTGTCTCTCACAACAGATCAGTGGTGACTAATGGATTGCATGGTCATGATTTGAGGCCATTTGAACATGCCACACAGGCATTGAGTGGAGACACTGCCTGTATCAGTCAGGCCATTCCACTTCTAAGAGTACTGAGGTAGACATTGATAAATGTACAGCAGGTACTAGAGGAAGGTGGCGATAGGAAAAACTGTGCCTTGATTGATAAAATTTTATTTTTATACAGGAACAAATATTAAGGAAAAGTATCCATGTTTTTAACTAGAATGTCCTGTACAATATACATTCAATACAATACAACATTTATGTAAAAACATTACAGTATTATTCAGTTAATCAATTCATAATTTTCAAGTGTAGCAATTACATAATGTTTTAAAAGATTTTCTCAAAGCTATTTGAAATTGATGTATGGAATTTTTTGCCCTTAATTCCATAGATATTGCATTCCAAGAATTAGCTGTATTTATCTGTAGTACAGTGTCACCAAATCTATGTTAAACCTTTGGCCAAGATATTATTATTGTGCTTTCCCTTAATACATGCTTTTTCTCTTGCCCTGCCTCAGATAGTACTAATAGCTGCAATGGATGAATGCGTTTAGATTTCAATAATTTATAGCACCATGTTAACCAATTAAATTCTCTTTTTATTTATTTATTTTATTTAGTTTTTGTTTACCAGGTAAGTGCACTAGCCAGAAGACACTATTTTCAGGCACGACCCGGGGAGAGTACAGAAACAAAACTTTCAAGTGAAACACTAATGAAAACAAAGTACAGATGAAAGCATTACAGTGGTAATAATACAAGGAATTTTAGGCAGCTGAACAAAAATGCACAGAGATACAAAATTTAGGTAATATAAGGCAAAGTACAATCAGGCAAAATAAAGCATCCTGACATCATGGTAAATAGGGATAACGTGCTATGAGAGCAAATACAAGTTTGGTAGAAATCAGTGAGGGGGAGCGAGAGAGAGAGAGAGAGAGGTGAGAAGAGTAGGGAGACAGCAGTGCCAAAGGTAAAGGAGATGAGAGGAAAGAGTTAGAGAGAAGGGGGTAGCTATGTTAGTTGTGGGAAGGGAAAAAATAGAGGATGTAAAAGTTGAGATAAGGGAGAAGGACTGAGGAGGAGGAAGAGCGTCAAGTGAAGGGTAGACTCCCATCCCACAGTGACACCTAGGAGGGGGGCGAGTGGGAGAGACTAAGCACTAAGGTGGCTTTCTTCTGGACTTAGCCAGTTTAGTATAGAGTAAATCTTACAATGATGAGTACTGTATTTACTAGAATTGGTAAATCTTGTCAGTTTATAGTAGGTCGGGTCATTTTTTTTTTCAGAATTGTTTAAGATGCATTTCTATGAAACAATCCCATGTACTCTAATATTGAAATTACGAGTTGTTGTGTCAATTTTATTTTAACATCCACCTTGAGGCATACAGAAATTCTTCTTAATGCCCCCAGTTTCTGATTTGTTTTCTTTACTACTGTATTTATATGATCTACCTATAACAACTTAAGATCTACTAGGCTCCTAGGTATTTATAACATGTGGCATTAACAATTTCCTTTTCATTTCTAAATCTGATGTTTAATTTCATGTTCGCCTCCTCTTTAAATCCAGTTGTAAAATAAATGCATTGTGTTTTTTTAAGATTCATCAATAATCTTGACTCAGCAAACCACTTTTGCATCCTAAACGTACTGTATAGGAGGTTGAATTAGCGTCTGTTATATTTAGCAGGAGTCAACCTTCTATACATATTCACATCAGATAGAATTAGAGCAGATGGCTTACTCTTCAATGCAGTACTACTCTACTGACAATCAACTGTCTGTTATTTTTCACTATCCATTTATTTTCACTGATTGACAGCAATAGTGAACATAATGAAAATAAACAGATATTGAAAATAACCTTCTAGTACAGTATTCTTCTGCTATTTTTGTTCTAATGAAGTGTGGCTATCAGTGGACACCACAAAATTTTGTCATCTGTGTACAGACGAACCTCACTATTTTTTGAAACCATAGGAAATTCATTAACATAAACAATAAAAAGTAAGGGGCCTAAAATGGAGCCCTGTGGTTCTTCCCTTTTTACCTTCCCCAATGGAGATGTCTTTGTCCCCAGGGGCACACACTGCTTTCTGACAACTAACTAAGATTCAAACCACTGTAATGTTTCAATATGGACTACTATTTTGCGTAATCTATACAATAATGTCCCATGGTCCACTAGGTCAAAGTCCTTACTGAGGTCCACGAACACAGCCCCAGTACTCATACCCGAGTTAATAGGTGTTGCAACCAGATTATTAAAATCCACCAGAGCTGTATCCGTAAACCTCCCCACACTAAAACCATACTGGCAGCTTGTCAACAAGTTGTACTGTTCCAAATATTGACAAAACCGCCTGTGAACAAATTTTTCCATAAGCTTTGACATTATGGGGAGCAAAACTATAGGTCTATAATTTGTAGCTCTTAGGGGGTTTCCTCCTTTAAAGATTGGTACAATTTCACCTATTTACTGTACCTCAGGATACATAGAGGTAGACAAGCTCCTATTCAATGGATACATTATTATTGGTGCCAGTATGTCTGCCCCCAGCTTTAAAAATCTAACTTCCACTCCGTCTATTCCACCAGATTTATTAACCTTCAAACAGTTTAATTTTTTTCCCCAACATCATTGACTGTGATTACCCTAAATCTGAACCATGGTCTGTAATTGTTGTAACCTTAATTTTTTTTTCCACAGTTTCAATGTTATGAACTAGCTCCTGCAGGGAAATGTCAAAGGTACCTGTCATGGGGTTCTCAAGTCCCAAGTCGGGTAACTCTAGAACATACCACTTTAACAAATCATCCATTTTCATCTGGTCTCCAGCAATGTAATTGTTCTCAACCAAGTTTATTGGAGTCCTGGAACTAACTGGATTTTGCAGTTTTTTTTACATGGTACCACCATTTTTAGGATCTTTAGCCAAGGTAATATTTGATCTACAATACTGACTTTTCGCCAGTATAATAGTTTGTGTATACTTATTTCACCATTTTTTAAATGTATTCTAATCCTTGCTAGTTTTAGTCTTTTTAGCTTTTTTCCATAACCACCTTTTTATCCTTGAATGCTGTTTAATTTTATCTGAGATCCATGGTGGATTTTTTAATTTTTAGTTCTTGTGTCTTAGGGGCATGCAGATTAACAATTGACATTAAAGTATTATTGAAGTCCTGAACAGCCAAGTCTAAATCTGGAATCAAGGTTATTCTATTCCAATTAACACTACATACGTTATCTCCAAAAACGTTTATATTAAAATGTTTCCAGCATGTTATCCAGTCCAGCATATTACCCAATATGTTACAACCTCAGCCTTATGGCGTTTGGTCCCCCAATGGAATACTTACTGTAAGTATTTGACTGCAATACACCTATGTCCAGCGTTCTGCAATCTGCAGATTTTGGTATAGCCACCATGCTTGACTCACAATATAAAAGGGTCCTGTCTTCAATATTTGAAGGTGGGCATGATCATGTACAGAATCTAACTAATCAGGAAATAAGATGGGTTCATAGAGCAGATGTTATAGTCACAGGAGTATAAGGCACAACATGACAGTGATCGCAGACTGGGTGTTGTTACCACCTTAGGTAAACAGGTTGAAAAACAGGACTGTTCACAGGAAAAATTACAATAAATCCACTTTGGGATGCTTTGTCCCTGGTAGGAATTGCAGACATGGAGGAAAAGGAGGAGGAGGCTGATGAGTCAGCAGGACTGCATGCAGCGCAATGAATAGTGGATGCATATTTGGTGGACACCAGGCACCTTAACATATTGGAAGAACCTCTGCTGTACTAGAGAAGCAAGGCCACTGATTGGCTAGCACTGACCTCCATAGCAGTGAAATATCTCAGCTGTACACCCTTGAGTGTCATTGTGGATAAGCAATTTAGTTTGGCAGGGGCCATTGTGCAGGACGGGCATACAAATCTGTCATCTAGAAATGTTGGCATGCTTGCATTTATTAAAATGAATACAGGGCACATTCTGCATAACACATTTACATCTGAGTTCCTACCACGTGACGGTGGTGGAGATGAAGAAGAACCAAATCAGCATGGTGGTACTGGCATTGACAAACTGCCTGCCATTGAGGTAGATGATGTAGTAATGAATAAAGAACTCCCATGTGGGGACAACTCCTGTCTGGAAGACTGTGAGTGCTACTTCCTTGATGATGATTTTAGCAGTGCATAAACAGGAAAGTGTTAGATCCCTTCTTTCCTCCTTACCAGTTTAATCCTTTCCTTTATTTTTTGTTTTCCTGTAAATATTATTTACCAAGTTGTGTGTGTGTGGGGGGGGGGGTTGCGTAAATCCATATGTGTAATACCATCTTCCCTCTCCTATGTTATGCCCACAGAACCACTATGGAATCGTTGAAGACTACATCTGCCAGCCAGCCCACCAGCCAGCATCCCAGCCATTCTGCTGGCCACCCCACCTAGCCATCCCTCCAGCCATCTCACCAGCCAGCCTGCCAGCTATACCACCAACCTTCCTGCCAGCCTGCCACCTAGCCATCCCACCAGCCATCCCACCAGCCAGCCTGCCAGCTATACCACCAACCATCCTGCCAGCCTGCCACCTAGCCATCCTACCAGCCAACCTGCCAGCTATACCACCAACCATCCTGCCAGCCTGCCACCTAGCCATCCCGCCAGCCATGCCACCAGCCAGCCTGCTAGCTATACCACCAACCATCCTGCCAGCCTGTCACCTAGCCATCCCACCAGTCATCCCACCAGTCAGCCTGCCAGTTATACCACCAACCATCCTGCCAGCCTGCCACCTAGCCATCCCACCAGCCATCCCACCAGCCAGCCTGCCAGCCAGCCCATATGACAACAAGACAGACCTCAAGCAAAGCCTCCAGCCATTTAGCTCATCAAGGCAGCAATACTAGAAGTCCTGCAAAGGCCAGCATTGTTTGCTGTGCTGGTAAGTTATTTTCATTGTTTTTCACTGTGCTGACTGTCACTGCTGGTAGTGATTCCATCATTGCACAAGAAGTGCTTCCGCCTTGCTTCCAAGATAATAAAATGTGTTTCTTTCTTTCCTTTTATCTCCATCTCACTTCAGACAGCACACCAGAAGCCACAGACTGAAGTTGCATCTTTCTCCACCACTACTTTTTGTGGCACAGTTGTGCCAGTACAAGGCATGGTCATCAGTAATTTAATGGTAAGTGTCTGACAAGAGTTTTGTTCTGTTTTTAAGTTCTAATGTTAACTTTTTCCTTTCACAGGTTAACAGTGACATAGTGGACAAAGCAGAAAACACAAACCAGCACTGCACCAAGCTAAACAGATAAGGCTTTTAAATCAATGAAAAAGTATAAAAGGTAACATACCCATATGGGCAGGCTCCACAACACAGGGGAAATGCTGTCATGCATTAAGAAATTATTTCCCTTAGAATGATTATAATTTGTCTGCTTTTACTTGTATTTATTCCCCCTTAGTACTTGTTGATTCTTAAATCATACATTTCTTTTGCATTTTTTCCCTTTCAGAGTTTCATGGAGCTAGTGCTTACAGTCCTTCATCTGAGAAAATGTAAGGAGACATTGCATGATAAGAATTGCTGTGTTAATGAATTGCTACCTATTTCCGTGTCCTTTTTGAAAAATTCTAATAGGAACTAGTAGTTAATACAGATGTTAACACTTCTCTCTTGTTTAAATTATAGAAATAATTGTTTTTTTTTATGGTAGTAATTGTACATTAGTAATTAAACTGGTACGCACTTTATATGTATATTATACTTAAGCACTTACATGTATTACACTTGGTGTTGGCATTTCCCCTTTAAGGGACTACTATTTAATAGATAATGTCTGCAGTAAGGGACCATCCCCCTGATGACGCACTAGGTGTGAAACCGGTTGGGGTCCTTACTAGAGATGCAGCAAATTAAAATTTCGCCAGCGAAGAGAACGTGAAGTGGGCACTTCGCGTTGTCACTCCACTTCACAGAGTGGCCAGCATGAAATGCCCACTTTGCCTTGTTATTATTATTTCATGTTGTCATTCTGCCTTAACGTGAAGTAAGGCGGAGTGAAACAATATTGGCAGCCCCCCACACATATACAGTCACTAGAATTAATGTACATCCCCAAAATGCTACTGTCGTCTTGTCTCCAGAAAATTCCCCAGTGCTAATGAAGTGAAATGAGAGCATAACAAGAAATGCATAGTCTCCCAGAATTAATGGTACACTCAGTCATCTGAGCAGTGGTCAGACATAGTCACCAGAATTAATGTTCATCCCCAAAATGCTACTGTCTTGTGTCCAGAAAATTCCCCAGTGCTGACCAAATGAAATGAGAGTGTAACAAGACATGCAAAGTCTCCCATCTTAGAGATGCAGCAAATTTAAATTCCATCGGTGAAGTGCCCGTGAAATGGGCACTTTCTGTTGCCACTTTGCTACTCAGAGTGGCCAGCATGAAATGCCCACTTCCCTTGTTATTGTGATTGTGACTTCTCGGTGTCATTCCGCCTTAAGCCAAAGTAAGGCAGAGTGACAACCATATTGGCAGTCCCCGGGCTCCCACACATCATATGGCTTACAGTACTGTAACTTACATTCTGTACAAGAACACGAATACCTACGGCTGTAGTTCCCCAATGGCAATGACCCGTATCACAAATAGAGATGCAGTGAATTAAAATTCCGCTGGTGAAGTGCCCACAAAGTGGGCACTTCACGTTGTCACTCTGTGGCCAATGCAAAAGGCTCACTTCACCTAATAATTATTACTTTGTGTTGTCATTACACCTTAACTCGAAGTAAGGTGAAGTGACAACAATATTTGGCAGCCCTTCACACACGCAGTCACCAAAATTAATGTGCATCCCCAAAATGCTCATGTCTTGTGTCCAGAAAACTCCCCAGTGCTGATGAAGTGTAATGAGAGCACAAGAAATGCAAAGTCTCCCAAAATTAATAGCACACTCAGATGTCATGCATTCAGTAGTCACACACAGTCACCCAAATTAATGTGCATCCCCAAAATGCTACTGAGAATGTAACAAGAAATGAAAAGTCTCCCAGAATTACTGGTACATTCTGTCATGTGTGCAGTGGTCATACACAGTCAACAGAATTAATTTAATTCCCCAAAATGCTACTGTCTTGTGTCCAGAAAATTACCCAGTGCTGACGAAGTGAAATGAGAGGGTAACAAAAAATGCAAAGTCTCCCAGAATTAACAGTGCACTCCGTCATGTGTGCAGTGGTCACACACAGTCACCAGAATTAATGAGCATCCCAAAAATGCTACTGTCTTATGTCCAGAAAATTCCCCAGTGCTGAAGAAGTGAAATGAGAGTGTAACAAGAAATGCAAAGTCTCCCAGAATTAATGGTGTACTACAAACGCACAGACAGATTAAGATTGTGCTGCACACTCAAGATGCAGATGCAAAGGCACAACTACACCTAACCAGTGCTCATAAGCCACAAATCCAAATCTGGAAAAGAATACCTGTTGCCGGTTTGGGGGGAGGGGGGAGTGCACAGCAGTAACAGACAGTCCACTACCAGTAAAGATACCACAAAGCAGTATAAAAAATTCATGCAGGTGCGGTGGATAGCAGGTTCACACTGCTGTAGTTACTGTGTGACACAATAAAAGGTTTCTTATTTAATGGCATGCATCGCACACACACTCACACACACTACAAGTAATGTGTAGCAAATTGAAAACCTTTAGTAATATAACCAAATGTTTTAAACAAACTGAAATTATACACTGCTGCATCACAACAATCAGAAAAACATGTCAAGAATTACTGAAAATATTACTGTGCATACATTAACACAGTTATACAAGAAAAATATAACCAAAACAGAAAGACTGCCTTTTTCTCCCAGTTACTCTACCTACACCACAGATACACCGGTCCCCCAAAGCACACTTCACAGAACACAGACTGAATGCTCTAAATTAACATTCAAAATCCATGCACAAACAATAAATACTCAATAATATGAGCACAGGAGGGTTTCCTATACTCGATGTAGTAAATTGTGAGAAAAAAAATAGCTCAAAAAGACTTTTTTAACAGCTTTTAGAGGATTTGAATCACAGAGCTCTGACAGGAAACTGTCTCCATCTTCCACTACACACACTACACAGAACTGAGGCTGTGCAGAACAATCTAGAGCCCATGTGACCTGCAATCCCGTAAAGCACTGCAAAATTCTCCTTTGGAGCTCAAGAACAAGTCGAAGTGAGGCAAAGTACATTGATTTCAATGTACTTTGCCTTAAAATTGGTTCAGAAGTGGCTTGGGGAAGGCGGAATAATGCAAAGTCATTGTTTCCAATGGACTTCGCCCTCCCCATTATAACACGAAGTACTCCGCTTCGCTTTGAGGAGCACTTCATGGACTCCACGTTACTCCGCAGATCACTTCATGGAGCGAATTTCAGCCACTTCGCCCACCACTAGTCCTTACTGCATTCTGTGTTGTGGAGCCTGCCCATATGGGTATGTTGCCTTTTATACTTTTTCTTTGAATTAAAAACCGTATCTGTTTAGTTTTGTGCAGTGCTGGTTTGTGATTTGTGCTCTGTCTCCTGCTATACTATGCACGCACCTAACTAGCAACTTGAGCTATTTTGCTCTGGTTTGAAGTGACAAAGTGGCCATGTGAAGTTAGGCTAAATAATTTCTCTTTTTTCTTTGCACACAACAGGTATAGAATAAGTGAGACTACACAATGGATCTATGATGCAGTCACAATGGTGGCAAAGTCAGGATAAATGATTTTTTTTTTCTTCACAGGCGACAGGTATGGAAAGAGAGATTGGACAATGGATCTATTTTGTAGCCACAATGGTGGCAAAGTCAGGTTAAATAATTTTTTTTCTCCACAGGTAACACGTATAATTAGACTTGGTGTCGACAACATATATACTGCCCATGTGGTCAGTCACCCACAGTGGCCACTTTAGAAAATTCTGCATAATTTGTTCTTGTCTTCACAGGTCCAAGAAGCAAGATTTTTCCTCCTCCACATCATCTGTCTGAGGAAACTTTGCTCCATTTCAGGGCTGAGCCATCAGCAATGTGACAATAGGTATTCTTTCAAAAAGTTATTTTCTTTTTTAATTTTTAAATTTTATTTTCCTTTCAGAAGTGTACTGTAACCCAGTATGGATCGTACCACAGTATAACTAATTTCTATCTTGTCTTCACATCAGGTCTGTATACATTATGTAATCAAGATGAGTTCCTCATCCTACAGCAAACAAGCTATTGTCATCTTCTAATTTCTGGTAGCTCACTGATATGGTCAGCCTGCTGACTAATGTTCAGGCCTTGCCCTCCAGATCTGTATGTGGTGTTACTGCAGTTAACATGTCCTCTGTATCAAGCATATGTAACAGTCTTCCAACCAATGCTGCTGCCTCAGTGCACAATTTGAAATTGTCATGCATTGAGAAAATACCTGAAAAAGTGAAATAGAAGGCAACAGTTATATAATGAAATACAGAAACAGATATGATTTAAGAAAAAGAAATGAACAAAAAAATAGTTACTGTACCTTCCATGGTATGAAATAATCCAAAATTAAATAACCATATGTGGGCAAGACCCATGCTGTAACAGGATTCAATCACCCTTGTGATAAATACCTGGGAAGAGACAAACAGTGACAAAACATGATTAGAAATGCAATGGCTTCAAATACCCTCCCACCCTCATAACCCAAAAAAAGAAAAGAAATATATACTTACCTTTGCTAGTAGGTCACTACAAAGCAAACTGATCCTTGAGTTGAAGATCATCATTTGGATCCAGTTGTTGTAGACTACATTCAAAAGTGTGGCAGCAGCATATAACATTTCTGAAAGCACATCTCATTTCTGGGCATCATGGAAATTTTTCCAGCCATGGAAATTTACTTTTATTTTCTGGGCACTGAAGTGCATCTTGATAGTTGCTATGAAGACTTGCACACCACTGTACCAGCTAGCTGCAGCAGCATATAACGCTTCTAGAAGCACATCTTATTTCTAGTCATCATGTGAATTTTTCCAGCCATGAGAATCCACTTTCATTTTTCTGAGCACTAAAGTGCATCTTTACAGTTGCTTAAGCAGGATATGGGTTATGCTTGGTTTACCCATGCCTGGCATGGTTTGGTCATGAGGCTGCAGGCTGAGTGACCAAACCTCATCAGGCGTAGATAAATCCCAGCATAACCCACACCCTGGAGTGGTTTATTGCAATTATACAATGATCCCTATAGGTAAACTGCAAAGACTTTGATGGGAAACATTTTATCTTTGTTGAAATGTTGAAAACAATACTGTAGATGTTCCTCTGCAGAAAAAAAAAATAGTCCTAGACCTCTGCTGGCTCTCCTATTTTATCATGTGAAAGTTAAATACATGTGTACTTTTTTACCTGAAGTAGTTCTTCCACCTACTAGAACTAGAATGGATTTACAGCATTGCTTTAGGTCTTTCTGACTAATGTAGAGTCTGTAGTTGTACTTTTCTTGCAGTTTTGTAGTTTTACAGGACTGCAGCCTGTATGTGTCTACCTGACCACCCAAATACTGAATAAAATAAAGGTATATGTTTTTCTTGTACTTTGGGAGTGTTTAGTTTAATTCTTATTTTATTTACTTTAACAGATAGCAAAGTTGAATCTCTCCAATTGGTGTCCTCAGTCTATATGGGACCAGGAACTGTTCCATCGCTTCAGCCACTCTAATGGTTAGATCAGATCATAACTGAGCCGGTTTGATTTGTGAGACCGGTAACTATTCATGCTGCTGCTGCTGCAGTCAGTGAATGAGTAAGGTGCGAGTCAGTGGGGCTGCAGGAGGAAGTGTGATCAGTGAATGTGTTAGTTTTGTAGTTCTCCGGCTGCCCCCTAATCCCCACAAATAATGATTGTAATAAAAAATTTATAAAAAATCAACTTGTTTTTCAGTTTCTTCAAGCAAGACAGTGTTATGAAACAGCCAGCAAGAGCGAGATGTGTGCTGACATCTTGAGGGTGTAAAGTGAAAGTAGCTGGGAGAACAGTGATTGGGAAGGTGACTAGTTTCTTGTAAGCTGTATTTCTTTTTTTTTTTGTTGCCTTTGATGGATCACCATTCACTTGGTTAGTGGATGGAGGGTGACATGGATGAGCAAAGATTAAGTGGTAGGTGAGCGTTGTTTTAGTCAGCATGCTGTTTTGACATTTCTGATCTGTCCCAGCGGCAAGAGTGTGAGTGCCACACTAAATGTCTGGTAAATAAAAAAAAAAAAATAACAGAATGATAAGAACATTTGAAGCTGGCTTACTGTGTGTTTTTTTTTTGTCTATTATAGAGATACTGTTAAAGGAAGGGTAGGTGGAACTGTCTAGCTGGAGGGAGCAGGAAGGAGCAACCATCAGGACCTGGACTGCAACAAAGTAGTGGGTGTAACAGTAGCTGCCATCCTCTTTCAGCTAAACAAATGTTTTAACACTTTTATCAATGCTGAATGGGGGAAAGTGTTTCTGAATTAAAAATGAGTGCTAGAATGTATGGAAATCATGGCCGAAAAACAGAGCAGTGATACTGGGCATGCACCCATAGACGCACGCCCAGTATCACGGCTCGGTTTTTTGGCCATGATTTCCATAACTTCCAGTGCTCGTTTTTAATTCAAAAATACTTTCCCCAGTTCAGCATTGATCTAAGTGTTAAAATATTTGTTTAGCTGAAGTGGGATGGTTCGAAGCATTTACAAGTGTCCAGGTGACCGCACTGTGGCAGCAGGCGTGGGCAGTTGGAAATGTTCAGAACACTTGGGATTGGAGTGATTCCTAGTGTGGCACAGATGTAGCTGACTGCCATGTTTTCCATGAGTAATGTAAAAATTTACCACGGTTGGGAGGTGCCAGTTAGCCAATCAGATTTTTAGTGTATGAGACTCCATTGTATAGTATGCAATCTCTTTACAACACAGCACCAGCTGCAGCAGCACCAGCAGCAGCATATAACACTTCTGGGAGCACATCTCATTTCTGGGTGTCAGAAAAATTCACAGCACCAATGCATTTAGCATTGTGGTCTATTTATTTTCTTACACATGCCTGAAAATATTGGAATAAAGAATTTCTGTACATTGTGCTTTTCTAAAAAATAGTGGATTGTGATTAATGCACAATTTACACAAAATGTGTTACAACAAGAGTGCTTAGATCACTAACACATTGTGAATTGCAATGTGGCAGCATATAACAGCCTGTCCCATTTTTTGTGGCACTACAGGAAATTTCTGGAATTCACAGATTTATTGTGAATTGTGATTAACACACAATTAATGCAAAGTGTGTTACAACAAGAGTGTTTGATGCACCTACACACTGTGACATACCGTGTGACAACATGTATGTAGCAGCCAGTCCGTTTTTTGTGTCACCACAAGAAAATTTTGAAATTCACAAATTTAATGTGAATTGTGATCAAGGTACAATTAACACAAAGTGCATTTCAAGGGTGTTTGGGGAAATTATACACTGTGAAGTAACATGTAGTAGCATGTAGCAGCCACTCCAATTTTTTGTGCTACTACAGGAAAATTCTGGAATTCACAGGTATAATGTGAATTGTGATTAACACACAATTAACACAAAGTATGTTGCAACAAGAGTGTTTTGGGCACTTACACATTGTGAAGTACTGTGTGGCAGCAGGTAGCAGCCTGTCCATTTTTTTGTGACACTACAGAACAATTCTGAAATTCACAAATTTCATGAGAACTGTGATTAATGCACAATTAACACAAAGTGCATTTCAAGGCTGTTTGGGGCAACTGTACACTGTGAAGTACCATGTAGCAGCCTGTCTGATTTTTTTTTTTTCTGGCGTGACAGGAGAGTTCTGGAATGCAAGGAATTAATGTGAATTGTGATTAACAAAGAATTAATACAAAGTGCATTACAATAGTAGTGTTTGGGGCACTTAGACACTGTGAAATACCATGTGATAGTATGTAGCAGCCTGCTCAAATTTTAGCGCACTCGAGTAACATTCAGGGACAAGAGAATTTATTTAAATTGTGATTTTTCAGTTAACACTAAGTGAGTAACACAACAACAATGTTGACCCACTACAAACACATACACAGTGCCATGTAGCAGACTGTGATATATTTATTCTGCTAGTTGACAAAACTTAAAGGAACAAGACCGATATAGAGATGAAAGGCATGCTATGAAACTGGAGTGGGGTAGACTCAGGGTAAATGTAAGGAAGTACTTCTTCACAGAGAGAGTGGTGGATGCCTGGAACAACCATCCAGCGGAAGTGGAGGGTGAAAAAACTGTGACGAGATTCAAGAAAGCATGGGATAGGCAAAGGGGAAACTTAGTTATTAGTGAAGTGAGGGCTAAGCTGGAGATCAAGTAGGGTCTACGGTATTACAGTACGTAGGGAAAATAGGCAGACTAGGTGGGTCAAGCAGTCCTTATCTGCCATCAAATTCTATGTTGTTTCTATGAAAGACATCAAGAAAATATAGGCAGGAAATACCTTTTTTTGTGGGGGTTCTATTTTTAAAGACAGTAGCAAGAGTACAAAAACATATATAAAGACAACTAAGAGTAATTGAAACAATACAGTTCGTTAGTAAATATAGACATAATTTTTTTTGCATTTTTAAACTTTTTTGGTATTTTTTTTAGCGGGGAACAAAAGAGTAGACCAACTGGAAGGAAAGAATGAAAAGAGAATAGGAAATTGCTAAACAGTAAAGTACAGTTATGTAAGAACTTACTGTAACAGCAAATCTGCGAGGGGATCTCTTGCAGCAGGCCACACATATGGAACTACCACTGCCAGGCACTAGGACCACCCGAAAACTTTTCTAGCTAGCAATCTATCTGGGACTGCACACTCCAATGTCACTGTCTGATGTCGGCCAACCCTATAAGAGTGGGCAGCCCCTGATCCCTCCTCCATTCTACTGCTGGAGACCAAAGCAAAGTTACTCCTGCTGATGAATCGAGGAGGTACCGAAGGTTCGCACCGACATGGAAGCAAAGAAGAATCTTCAGACACAGAAGGGTTTACCAAAGCTAGGTGCAAGGAAGGAGGGAGGGAGGGAAGGCGTGGCCTGCTGCAAGAGATCCCCTTGCAGATCTACTGTTACGATAAGTTCTTATGCGACTGTGCTATCTGATGTCAGGGGTATCTCTTGCAGCAGACCACACCTGTAGAATGAAACCCAAGCAGTTCTGATACCAGGAAATGCAGTCTGAGTGGTAAAAAAACAAAAACTTAAGAAAGTAGGTAATGTAGGACAGCTAGGCCAGAATTGGTCCTACTCCTGGAGGGAATGTCCAGATTGAAGTGTTTGGTAAAGGTGCATACAGAACTCCAAGTAGCCACTGCACAAATCTCTGCAGCTAAGATGTTCCTGAAGCAGGCAGCCGAAGCAGCCATGCTCATGGTGGAATGGCTCTTAACATCCCCAGGAAGTATCTTGCCGTACTTCCTGTAATAAAACATAATGCAGTTGGCCAACCATTTGGACAAACATTGCTTAGAGACAGGGGTGCCCTTTTTTCCATAGATGAAAGAAACAAACAACTGTTTGAACTTCCTGCTGTCCTTGGTGTGGTGTGTATAGTAATGCAAAATTCTATGCACATCCAACATGTCGAGCAATGTTTCCCCTGGATTGGCATGCTCTGGATAATAAACAGGCAGGTGGATGGATTCATTCATGGTAAATTCGGACACCACCTTAAGAAGAAACCATGTCTTTGTGGAAAATAAAATAAGGTTGCTCACACATGAGCACTTGAAGCTCAGAAATCCTTTGAGCAGAAGACATGACAACTAAAACGAATGCTTTCCATGACAGAAAAGGTAGCTCGCAAGTTATGGCAGGCTCAGAAGGTGACAAAACAAGTTTTCCCAATGCAAAATTCAAGTTCCATGAAAGGACGAGCTTGCAAATATGAGGTTTCAGATGAAGGATGCCTCTCAAAAAAGTAAGTGACACTTAAAGTTGTGCCACCCTACGGCCACCAATGGGCACATGAAAAGCAGAGATGACAGACATGTGCACCTTGAAGGAGGAGTACCCCAAACCTGAGTCCAAAAGAGACAGCAGGTACTCCAAGATCTGATTCACAGGACACTCAAATGGGTCCAGCTGATGTGAAGCAGCCCATTGCATAAAACGCTTCCACTACATGGAATAAATGGCCCTGGTAGAAGGCTTTCTGGCCACCACTAGGACATCGGCCACGTTAGGTGAAACCCCAGCCCTGGCTATGGCTATGTTCTCAGAAGCCAGGCATGAAGGTGTAGAGACTTGAGTTCTGGATGGACCAGAGTGCCCCGGTTCTGGGAGAGCAAGCCAGTGCACAGAAGAAGAGGTGCTGGAGATTCCACTGCTAGCTGCTGGAGTAAGTGGAACCAAATCTGATGTAGCCAAAAAGGGGCAATGAGGATCATTGTGTCCCCTTCCATCTGTAGTTTGATTAATGCCCTCTGAAGCAGTGAGAAGGGAAGGAAGGCATACAGAAACCTCCCTTTCCAGGCCTGGGACAATGTGTCTTGCCAAAAAACTCCAGACCCTGGATCTAGAGAGCAAAAATTTGTCAGTTTTGCATTGAGTGGGGATGCAAAAAGGTCCAGCTTTGGATTACCCCATCTGTCAAAGAGGTCAGGAGCTCCCACTCAAGTGCCTTTGACTTTACCCAGCTTAGCTCATCCACCAGAATGTTTTGGACACCTGGGACATGGACAGCTGACAGTTCTAAGCTGTGGTTCAGAGCTCAATACCAGACTCTCATCACTTCCCTGCAAAGGGGATACAAGTGAGTACTTCCCCGCTTGTTGATCTAATGGACAGCAGTCGTATTGTCCATCTACATCAGCAGAAGTCCTGGGGACAGCTGAGTGAAAGGCCTGGAGGGTACGCAGCACTGCCCGCATCTCCAGGATGTTGATACAGAGAGTAGAGTGCTGTTGGGACCACATCCCTTTTGTTTAGTGTGAGCACAGATGAGCACTCAAGCCCATCCCCAAGGTGTCTGTGGTCAAGATTTGCTGAGGGGAGGGCATAGTGAAAGGGACCCCCTGAGAAGATTGGTAGGTTCCATCCACCAGATGAGAACTTCAGGTCATCCATATGTTGGTCCCACTGGACTCTCAATGTCCATTGGGGAATCCTGAGATGAAATCTGGCCAGGAGCACCATGATTGTGGCTGCTGCCATCATACCCAGGAGCTGGAGGAATATCTGGCAGAGACAGCAACTATGGAACATCAGTCTGGTTTGGGTTATGAGATGGCCTGCCCTGTCCTGGGGAAGAAAGGTCATACCCTGTGCTGTGTTTAGGACTGCCCCAATGTACTGGAGTCATGGAGAGGGTGCTAAAATGGACTTGAGCAAATTAATTGTTATGCCCAGGTTGTGGAATAGACTGATGGTGTGTTCCAGGGTTTAGACAAGACTGTCCCTGGATGAAGCTTTATGCAGCCAATCATCCAGGTATGGAAAGATGTAGAAACCCTGTTTTGGGAGCAGCTGCAACCACTGGTAGGCACTTGGTAAACGCTCAAGGGGCCAAGGATAAGCCAAAGGTCAAGGCCCGGAATGGGAAGTGTGCCCATTAAAACTGAAATCGGAGGTATTGCCTGTGTGGGGCACAACTCTTGATATATAGATATGTGTCCTGCATGACTAGACAGCATATCCAATCCCCTCTATTCAGGAGGGGTAGCAGTCCCTGAAAGGTTACCATCTGGAACTCTTTGTACTGGATGAGGAGATTTAACTCTGAGGTCCAGAATGGGCCAGAGAATGCCTGTGTATTTTGGAACCAGAAAGTGGGTTTAGAACCCTCCAGTCTCCTTGGTTCAGGCAAAGGTTCTGTCACTCTTTTTTGGATCAGAGACCGAATCTCCTCCCAAAGAATGGGGATGTGAGCTGGGGGGTAGGAAGACATGACTGGAGACCTCTCTGGGGGCCACTCTATGAGTTCCAGAGTGTAGACATGGCTTATGAGCTGCAGCACCCAGTTGTCACTTGTGATCTCTGCCCACCTGTCTTGGTGTAGGAAGAACCGACCCCTACCACCTCAGCCAGGTTCACTGGGGACCAGGGTCGAGCAAGGAGTCAGGCTGAGGAAGGGGCAGGAGCTGGTGATGCATGTCCTCCTTGAGAGCTCTTGCTGGAGGTGGAGGAGAGGGTAGGCAGGGTTGAGGTAGCCTTATGTTTGGTTTGCTTGTGGGCAAGTTGGGGTCTGTGGGTGGCCCACCAAAAGAGCACCCATTGGACACACATTTGTTTAGTATGGTATAACAAAAGTACTGACATCAGGGTACATTTGGAGGCTTGCTGGTTGGACAGAATATCCTGAACATAAGCCCTGAATATTTTGTACCCCCTAAAGTGAGCATTCAGGATGGACATCTGAATTTCCTGTGCAAACCCCAACACCTGCAGGCAGAAGTGCCGGTGAATGCATAAGCCCATAGTCACCATCCAAGCCAAGACATCTGCTGCATCTTAGGCCGAGTGAAGGAGGTGCTGGCTGATGTCTGCTCAATATTTGAGAGCCTGGAGGAGCTGCTGGGTGGCTGACCATTCAGGTGATGATTTGACCATCTCCATGCTTTGTTCCCACAGGACTTCTTGGTATTGGGTCATGTGGGCCATATAATTAATAGTCCTTTTGGCCAAAGTGGCAGAGGTGAAAGCCCATTTGCCAAAGAGGTCCAGTCTCTAGGATTCCCTATCGGAGGAAGTGAACTCAGGTATTTCGGCCTCTTAGTAGGGTCATGCACCCCGTTAATGACTACTGAGTCCACCTTTGGCTGTTCCCTAAGGAAAGGCTTGCCCAAGGGCATCATGTATTGTTTATCCACCTTCGTAGACATGGCCAGTATGATATTTGGGTGATGCCAGTTGACCATGGTGGTGTCCTCAAATGTGTCTATCAAGGGGGAACCACCAGAGGGGAAGAGTGTGGCAGCTTGAGGTAGGTAGACAGCTGACGTCGGGAAGGTCCATCTCCTCAGTTTTGAACTTTATAGACAACTGGATCTGTTGCATAACCCCATACAAAGATGGGTCATCTGGGGGAGACTGGAGAATGTATTTAGAGGTCTCTTCCCTGTCAGTAGACACAATTGAGGGAGAGAAGGAGGGCCCCTCATCCCCATCATCGCCATACTCCTCAGACTCAAGAGGAGGCTGGAGGTCTAAGTTATGCTCCACTTCATCCACTGGACACATGGGAGGTGTACAGGGCACCAGCCAATGTGGGGCAGGGAATGGGTCTCTGGGAACATTGGGCACTGGTTCTGAATGCACAGGCCCACACGGGTTCAGGTCCTGAGGAAGTATAAGCCATGTCTACATGAAGTCCCAGAGGGATGTCAGCACAGAGTGAAAGTCTATAGTCACTGATGTTGGGTAGCCGGGCAGCACCAGTTGGGGGACTGGCACCTGTGTTGGTGGTGGGAGTATCGGAGCCAGCTTAGGTAGAGGAGCAGGCACCAGTGTAGGTTGAGGGGCCAGTGCTGGTGTTAATAGAGGGGCCAGTGCAGGTGCTGGCTGGGGCCCAACAAGTGTTGGAGGGAGAAGGGGCCTGGTAGGTGCAGATGCTGGCTGAGGAGAAACCGGTGATGCCCGGTGAATGATGTCAGTGACAAATACCTCCGCATGGGTCCATGGGTCCACGTGGGTCATGGGTTCATAGCGGGAAGGTCATGTCAGACAAATCTAATTGATTTCTTTGCCTGGGTGACCAAAGTAGTAGACCAGGGAGGGGCTGTGGACATGGCCTACCTAGATTTTAGCAAGGCATTTGACACAGTCCCACACAAAAGTTTAATAGTCAAATTAACCAGCCTGGGAGTGGGTCCTAGGGTGGTAGCCAGGGTAAAACATTGGCTGGACAACAGGACACAAAAGGTAATTGTAAATGGAGTCCACTCTGAAGAAAGAGGGGTTACTAGTGAGGTGCCACATAGTTCAGTACTGGGTGCAATCCTTTTTAATCTCTTTATAAGTGACATTGCAGAGTGACTGGAAGGAAAAGTATGCCTCTTTTCAGATGACACAAAGATCTGCAACAGGGTGCTACACAAAGAGGCATGGAAAGGATGAGAAGGGACTTGGCAAGGTTGGAGGAATGGTCAGAAGTATGGCAGCTTGGATTCAATGCAAAGATGTGCAAAATAATGCACCTGGGAAACACAAACCAAGGGGAAGATTACACAATGGGGTGGGAGGTAGTAACAAGAACAAAAATGGAAAGGGACCTGGGGGTAATCATATCAGATGACCTTAAGGTTAGCAAGCAATGTGAGATGGCAGTAGGGAGGGCTGGGGGGATACTGGGATGTATAGGGAGAGGAATCACCAGCAGAAAACAGGAAGTTGTTATCCCTCTCTACAGACAGTTGGTGAGACCCCATCTGGAGTACTGAGTCCTGTTCTGGAGACCCCATCTCAGCAAGGACATAGACAGGATAGAGGCAGTCCAAAGGAGGGCAACTAAAATGGTGCAGGGTCTGCAAGAGAAGCCATATGAGGAGAGACTAAAGGAGCTTAATATGTATACCCTTGAGGACAGGAGGGAGAGGGAGGACATGATAGAAACTTTTAAGTACCTCAGTGGAATCAACAAAGTCCAAGAGGGTAGCATCTTTCAGAAAAAGAGATGTGCAAGAACAAGGGGACACAATTTGAAGATGGGGGGGTGGTTCAGGGGCAATGTGAGGAATTATTTTTTTCACAGAGAGAGTGGTAGACACATGGAACAGCCTTCATGAGGAGGTAGTGGGGTCTAAATCTGTGGGAGAATTCAAGAATACATGAGACAGACATAAGGCAATTTTTTTGTGGGGGGTAGGAAGAAATAGGCTGTTGGTTAACTAGGATCTGCAGCTTATCATTTAGGTAGGGAAATGGGCAGACTAGGTGGGCCAAGTGGTCCTTATCTGCCATGAAAGTCTATGTTTCTATGCCTGAGAGAGTTCTCCGGGGCTCAGCGGAGCCAGAAACAGAGTTGAAAAAAAAAAAAAAGAATAAATCACTGGGCTGAGTGGGAGGAATTGCAGATGGAAGCGGCGAGTAGTGGTGATGGAGGTGGTGATCCATCTGTGCAAGCAGCGGTGCATCAAACAGGGAATAAGGGAAGTTTGTATTGCATGGTGGGGTGGTGGGAAAACTCTGCTGAAGTGGCTTCCCCTCCTGGTTATGCTTCAAGATGCTAAACCAGCTGCACCCATACCTCCAGCAGCAACAACAGCAGTGGAACTTACCTGCTTAAGAGATGGAGTGGTAGACCTCAGTCACCATCTCACAGAGGTGGAGTAGGCTATAAAAATTATCCTCTCCAATCAGGAGAAGCTGTTGAAGGGGATGGATGAGCTCCACTGTGGTAGTGGTGGCCTTGGTGGTAGTGGCATTCAGCAAGTGTGTCACAATAAAGCATGTTAAATGCCTGATCTGACTTTGGGGGTATCTCTTGCAGCAGGCCACACCTATGGAGCTACCACCACCAGGCACTAGAACCACCTGGAACCTTTTCTAGGTAGCAGACTGGGGGCGACCCACTACGACATCACACTCTGATGTCGGCCAGCCCTATAAGAGCGTGCGGCCCCCACTCCCTTCTCAGTTCTTTTCCTGCTGTCATCCAACACATGTCAGACCTCCAGAGACCACTGCAAGCTTCATTCAACCACCATCTTTTCCTCAAATTTTCTTTTAATTTCTCAACCCTAGTTTTTCAAATTTTATTTCATTCATTTTGTATATCTGACCAGTTTTCCTCTTCCATGTGGGAACAACTCAGGGACAGAAAAAAGACAAGAAACAAAATTAACAAACCTAATCTGTTTCCAGGAATAGAACCCTGGTCCACAGTCATTCCACCATCCTCCAGCGCCAATGACTCTACTCCCTGAGCCACAGCAGCTGCTCTGTGGACCCCCTTCCAGCAGAGATATTACCCTCTGCAGCAGACCTCTCCAGAAATAGCTACAGGGTCACCTCTACTGCTCCTCACTATTTGTGTCATTCAACATTGTGTACCCTGTAGCTGTTCTTCCACTTGCTGTTCCTGTTGCACGGTTTTGCCCTGCAACATTGTATCTATGGCATATTGACCCAGTACACTGCTGGAGGAACAGAGAAGCCCAAGGATGACAAGCAGGGCTCCTCTGCAGGGAGGGCTGGTGTCAGTGGTGAAACCATGATGGGGGGCACAGGGGGTTCTTTCCCCTCCATTTCAGGACTAGGAACAGAAGACTGCTGTTCCTCAATACTTCTTTCTGTCTCCTGCTGCTGCTGCTGCTGGCCCAGGGCAACACTCATCTCCTCCTCCTGCTGTGGGCATGGTCCTCCTGGAGTATCAGGTGGGGTTGCTGCTGCTGCATGGTTGGGAGGAACTAAGGTGCTATGGGTGGGGCTCCCTGTAAAAGACAAGACAGCGAAGAGATGTGGCACTGCCATGGGTGCGAACACTTCCATGATGATTACTCTCCATAACAAATTCATATAAAAAAAAAAGACAGATAGAGACAGAAAAGATTCAAGACAGTGAGGAAAATAAAAGTGATGGGTATAAAAAGAGATTCAAAATAAAGATTGACTTTTAAAATTGTGTTTACTAACTAAAGTACAATGAAGGAAAGAGAAAAAGATAAAGAAATTGCTGCAGGCAGTGTTTGAAATACATATTTTCTTTCTAGTGCAGAACAGGCTCATTCCACTCTAAACTGAATTTGAAACAGAAAGCGAGCCAGGCAGTCACTGTACAGAGATGCACCATGTGACCTGCAGAATCTCTTCCATGTGACCTTTAGACAAATTGTTTACCAAAAGCTTCATTTTCACAATAATTCTCCCTGGCAACTCCAAAAGCGAGGTTACAAGGCAAAGTCATAAGGGAAAGTTGTAAATTTACAAATTATTAGCATGGTGCAAATATTCTTGAATTTATCTTCAAAGGCAGAGTTTGGCAATTCACCTGAACTTTGTGGGCAAATTAAAACTTTGCAACATCTCTACACACATTGTAAACTTTTAAAGTCAGTCTTCTGACTTGTGAAGCCTTGCATGAGCTGGGCCCGGCCTATCTGAAAGAGCTTCTGGTCCCTTACAGCCCTGGGCGATTGCTCTGCTCAGCCAACGAGGGGTTGCTAGAGATTCCAAGGGTGTGCTTGAAATCTTCTGGGGCGAGAGCATTTATGTATGCAGTCACTACACTTTGGAATTCTCTACCCCGTCAGTTATGTGAGTGCACGACCATGGAGGGGTTTAAGCAAGCACTAAAATCTTTTTTGTGGTACCAAGCTTTTGGTAATTAATTAATGGATGATATCAGTTTGATTATATTGTTTGTTGCTGAGATGTTTGTTTGTTGACATTGTGATTTTAATATTGTTATGGCACCTTGGTTTTTGAAAGGCATCATATAAATAAAGTTTATTATTACTATTATATTAAATGTACATGGTCCTGCCAAGAACTCTATTAAGGGAACTCCTTGGGCTTAGTGCATAGTAATACTGGTGAATCCACTTACCTTAGTGATTCTGTGTGGAACTATTTTAGTGGGAGAGCAGTGAAGACTGTGGTATTCACCTTGATATTGTGGGAGTCACTGCCTTATTAAAATGGCACGGTATTGCTTTTATAGTTAGGGTTGGGCAGGGATGGCTCTGTAATGAATTTTGGTAGCTTGTATCGCAGCCATTTTTTTTTTCTTCTATATAGATTTTTGTCCTGAGTTTTACTCCCTGTTTTCACCTGTCCCCATGCCCTGGGCATGCGCGCATCTGGAGGCAAGCACATGCTATGCCTCGAGTCACCCTCCCACTACTTGCTGCCCCCATCCATCTATGCTACCTATCGGACCTCCACTCGATAGGGCAGAACTATGGGGGGCTACAACCTCCCTGGGAGAGGAGAGCTGCCTTGGCTGCTCAATCCTGCTCCCTCCCTCCCCCCAATGCCAGCTCTCTGATGACCTGAAGTCATTCCCGAACCCAGGTCACCAGCGTGACGTGAGGTAAGGTGTCCAGTGCCTCAGCCCTCTGCACCACCGGGCTGGCAATCTCATCTATTTCTTAACATGTGGTCATAAAGTGCCCATTCTGAACCATGCTCATTGGACCTGCAAATTTTGGAGTGATTTCATTCAATGTTTTTCTTGTTTGGTCGTTTTGTTTTCTATTAGGTGGAAGTAAACATGAAAAATGTGAACATTGGCTTGGATAAGTCTAATGTATGTGCCGCTATTGCTGCTGTCTTATCTGTAAATGTAGCTGGCCTGTAAGCACTGTAGTAGTACTGCCGCTCACGTCACAATGCCCGCAACCCAAGTTTGGAAATTTGCCTGGGTCATCGTATGGAGGTTTGAGCCTGTAAGATGATGATCTCTTCCTGGGAGGGAAGGCATGTGGCATCAATGTGCTACTGCCACACAGGTGTCTACAGGTGGCATTGAACGTGGAGAGACTTATAGGTTGGGAAACAATGATGGTGACACCCTACACATGCCAGTTGGCAAAGAGTTTGCACACAAGCCTATGTCAGTATGTCAGAGTGATCAGGAGAAAGTGAAGTTAAAATCATCAACCAGGCGGCATAATGGAGTAACCCATTGCAGCCTCCATATCAGTGATGTGGCTCTCCCAATAACCCAATCCTGAACTGTGGCAGTTGGGGGCCTCCTGCTCCTCTCCATTGTGGCAAAGCCAACGAGGGTACATAGAGGAGGTAACAAGTGGGCCCACAAGAAGCCAGATGATGGGGCTAGGGGGTCAGTCTGGAAAGGGGCATGGAAGGCTAGCCAATGGAAAAAAAAATATGAACTAAAACAAAAAAGAAAGCTCATCTGTGTTTTCATGATGTATCTGTGAAAAAGGACACCTGTGGTTAGCAATGGTAAAATGTCTGGGATTTAAAAACTGACAACTGCATGGTCTTTGGGGGGGTGGGAACTAGAGGAATGTTGAACATTGGAAGAAAAATCTTACTTAAAATAAAAAGTTATGAATAAAAAGATTTTAGGGTTCACATATGTGCAAATCACATTTGTGTTGGTGTTGCACAGCAACACTATTTTCACAGACGGCATGTGACATCAAAACATTTTAAAGATCACCTTTGCAAATGGGGATTTTGAAATGCCAGATCTATTACAATAGGACCCCAGTGGTTAGCGACAGTAGAATAGCTGGAATTTGAAATACGGGACTTGGGTGCTGGTGGTGTGTGGGATGATAACCAGAAGACTATCAGAATGTAGAAGAAAAAGGGACTTAAAGTTATGACTAAAAATATATTTACAGGTCCATGCACCCACATGTTGCATTTGTCTAGGTGCTGCAGATAAAATACATTTTTGCACATGGACTTTGAAATGAATAAATGTTAATGTTGATCTGTGAAAAAAGATTTTGCAGACAGAATTCAAAGTTTATCTGTGAAAACACATCTGATTTCACAACTGTTATTGATGGATCATAACCCGATATTAGGTCCTTGTGAAGTAAGACTTCACACAGTTCACCATGAAGTGAGAAACTGTGTAGTGTTTTGTTTCACAAGTTGACACTGTGTGGGAACCATGAAGCAACCCTTCACACTTCGCGTAGAAAACGTTACGTAAAGTGTGCTAATTTGCCACTTTGTGGAGATTTTTCCCCCAAAGTGAGACTTTTTCTTTGTGAAGTGCCTACTTACAAAAACTCCATGATGTGTGAAGAGGCCACTTCATGTGCACTTTGAAGGTGAATTTTAAATTCACAGCACCCCTGCCCTTTATATGACTAAGGCAGTATGTGTGATTGGTCGGCTACTTTGTGTTTGGCCCAACTCAGATAAGTGGGTGATAGATACAAGTACTGAGAGTTTCACCTACACACATGTGGTGCTGTGGAAAGTTCAATGAAAGTGGACACTAGTATTGCAGACAAATCAAGAAATATTGGTGTTGGACTTAAAGAAGTTTTGAAGGTAGGGCATTTACGTGGATCATTGAGCTGCTCAAGCAGTAGCCTTTAGAAAATTGAAGGTTAGTGGTACTGGTAGACTGTTCCAAATGTCTGGCCTGAGAAGGACTGTCTTCTGAAGTGTTTCCAGAGTTTGGGTACCAACCCACCTCATTGGTTAATATTAAAGAATAGGGATGGGGCCGGGGTTAAAAGGGATGTAAGATACAGTATGTGAGGGATGGGGAGTGGATACACTATTGGAGGAGTTGTGCGTGTAGTTGTCCCTTCAGGTGAAGGGATTCAGAAAGCCAAGTTCACATTGGTGAGTCTTTAAGTCACTCTCAAGGATGAACCTTCAGAGCTTGCTGCACAGGACTTCATCCAACCTGTGCAATGTGGCTTTACAGGCTTTATAGCATGCCACATCTGTATTGCATGGAATAGGGAGTAGGACTGTCTCATTACATGCATTCTCATGAGAGAATTGGCACAGTTCCTGGCCATATAGACAGCTTCTAGACCAGGACACACCTAAGCAATGATGTGATCTGCATGCTTCTGCTAGGTGAGTTGAGGATCCAGACACATCCACAGGTATTGAAGGATAGAGCCTGCTCGAGAACAAGTTTGTCCTTAGTGTGGATAGAGAATTAGATATCTAATTGTAGGATTTGTAGGTGAGTACCAAAGCTCCTGGTTTTGGTGTTTTTGGCACTATGAATGAGCTGTGTCTCCTTTAGATAGCCCTTCAATGATGCAAGGTTGTTTGGAGATAATTCTCTGTAGAGGTCAGTGTTGGGAAAATACAACAGAGAATTGGTTAATTAGGATACAGTACATGTGTACAGTGAAGCCCATCAGGATGAAGTGTAGTGCTGCAGAATTCTGCAGTAGAGTTTCTGCAGTAAGTAATACAATTTCAATGGGAATTAATCCCTTTTGCCATGCAGTAAACCTGTGACACTGTGCTTCATCCTGGCGGGCTTCACTGTAACTTTGTTTGAACACATTGGGTAGGTTAACATACATTGAGAAATCAGGGGGCCTCAGATAGAACCCTGATACATATTCAGCTTAAGGGGCGCATCCCATGATTGGCTGCATGTTAGTTAGCAATTAATGACTTTGTTCAGTTGAGCATTGGGTCTCTTTTATTTCAAGTTCAACTAAAGTGGTGCAAAAAGTCATTTTTGCATATGCCACTAAAACAGATCCATGAGCCATGAAATCAAAAGGCAGTACTATATATTGCAAACCCTCTTAGGTTTCTGAGGAGGAACTAGTTACAGTATTGACTAAGTCAAAAGGTCTGATCTGGTCAATGTAAATTGCTTTAATGATGCAACCTCTCTCTCTCTCTGGAGACTGAAAACTGCTTGGCACAAAGAGATGTGGCAGGGAAATGCTTGGGATAGAACCTAATTGGACAGACATAAAGCAATTGGTTTTGATGCATCTGATCTGACATTGGTGAACAAACAACTCTTTCTAGATATATAGGTAGTGTGGACAGGATGGAGAAGGACTGGTATTTGTTGATGACCTGTCCATGTTTGCCTTTATGCATAGGTGGGACATTAGTACTCTTCTAGACCACTAGTAGGCAGTCTGTAGAGACAGCAATGTTAAGTGGGTGGTGATGATAACTAAGATGAAGCCTAATGAGTTCTGGTTCCAGGCTGTTAGGCCATACACAATTATAATGGTTCAGTCTGAGCAAAGCCCCATTGGATAAATAGTCTATATTGATTTTATTAATCAGCCGAGAATAAAATAAATTAGAAAGCTTCCCTGACATTCCTATCAACTCTACCACTTTAGGAGGGGCATCACTTATTTATTTTAGAAGCTCTGTCTTTATGTAGAGAAGATGCTGACCCCAATGAACACTGAGGTATGAAAGCTAAAATTTATAATTCAGGTTTCTCAGTCAATTCAATCAGCATAAGAAAATTTATTTTCAGTATTGTGGATATCTAGCCCCATGACACAATGCTACATCCCACATTTTGTCTTTTTCCCCACAGTGTACTATATATGTAAACACTAAACGCTATGCCCCAGGTACTTTTACAGTATATGACTACATCTGACGATTCACTATTATCCGACGTTCTTGTATTGCAAAGTCTACTAATGCTGCACCCATAGAAACATAGAATTTCTCAGCAGAAAAGGACCAGATTGTCCAGCCAGTGTCCCCTAAGTTTTCCTGCTTATTTAATACCTTAGACCATATTTGGTCACAGCATTCCTCCCTCCTCTCTTTCCTATGCTTATTATGCCCATGTGCCTAGCCCATGCCTGCCTGAAATGCCCACTGTTTTCACCCCCACCACCTCTTGTGGCAGGCTGTTCCAGGCATCCGCCACCCCTTCTGTGAAGTGGTATTTCCTCACATCCCTCTTAAACTTCCCCGCCCCCAGCATCATTGCATGCTACTGTATTCTGGTGCTTTTCCTGCTTTGAATGGGAGTCCCAACCTGTACCTTGTTCACTCCTGTGAATTACTTATAGGTCTTGGTCATGTCCCCTTTCCCTCTTCTCTCCTCCAGGAGTATATGTTGAGATCCCACAGCATCTCTTGATATGGCTTCCAGTTCAACCCCTGTACCATTTATGGTAGCCCTGCTCTGGACTGCTTCCACCTTGTCAATGTCTTTGTAGGCATGCAGCCTTCAGAACTGGCTACAGCACTCTGGGTGGGATATCACTGTTGAACTATGCAGTGGCAACACTAGCTCACTTCTCTTGCTAGAAATCCCTCTCTATATGCACCCCAGCATCCCATTAGCCTTGTCTACTGCCTTGTCACACTGACCTGCCACATTGAGATACTCAGATATGACAACCCTCAGGTCCCTTTCTTGCTTAATGACTGTATAATTTAGTTCATTAAATTTTTATTGTTTGGCTGTAGGCCTTTACAATATACTAAAAACAATCTGTTTATCTTACACAATGTACAAATAAAGAAAAAAGAAATAAATACAAACAATTCTTACAATTAGAAACATAAACACTTGGAGTCTCAGATTAAAATACTCAAACTTAGTTTGTCAGGATAATAGGTACGTTCTCAAATTATCACCCTGGGTATATAAATCCTGACTGAAGTTTGATTTAACTTGTCAGCAGCATAATTTTAATCTTAAATAGCTAACTACAGTAATTTAACAACAGCAAGTGAAACATCTTAAACTGATTCCTTTAAACTGCATGCAGGCAAAGTAAGACACCCATCTAAATGGGGTACAATCAAATTTGATAAGACGAAAATAAAAGCAGGCGGTCTGTCTATTTTAAAGAATACTAAATAAACCTCCACCTGGGAATCCCAACACACTTCTCAACCATTTTGCTAATCCAACCCCTTGCCAGAACCCAAACCCCCTCCAAAAAGGGATAGGCCTAGGTCACAACTGATGGTCCCAGCCAACCAAGGATGAATATTTGGGATTACTATGAAACAGGCAATATTCTAACAGAATTTGATCTCTCAGCCAAGATAGGGTCAAAACATAATTCCAGTTTGATCAGCCATTTTAGATGAACATTCAGTGGGACAATCTTTAAAACAAAGAATCTACCCACATTTATCATTCGTTTGGCACAACATTTATAAACTGGCAAAAAAACTGAGGTCCAAAAGAGGACATAGAGATCTTTACTGCTTCTATATCTTTGGTCAATTATCCAGCTTTCTTATTCCTTGGACTCAAATGGGATGTATGCTGCCCACCATCCCACTCAACAGAGCAAGGATTAGAGGCAATTTACAAAGGTTAAGTGCAGAGAAACAGTATAGATTAAGAAGTTTAAGGGAAAATGTCTTTATTTGATGATCAATTCCACAAAATATAAATGATTGCACTTTTCTTAATTGGCCTTACTTTATAAATTCCCATGCACCATTTCAAAGCAGAACATCAACTAAAGATACGGCTGGCTCACTGTTATTGTAGGAAAAAAACACAGATTTTACTTAAGGACAATTTAATGTCCATATCATATTAAATTAAAACATAATTAAGTAAAACTAAGCAACATAACTAAAGAACAATCCTGAAACATAAAACTTTCAGCATATATGAAATAAATGGCAGGGGCTGGCAGTATAGCCTAGAGATTAGAGTAATGAGCTGTGAATGAGCTGGGTACATCCAGCAGATAGACCTGGGTTTGATTCCCACAACCTCCAATTGCATACAGTATGACTCTAAATAAGTCACTTAACCTCCGCAGTGCTCCTGGGTCACCCCTGAAAACATGCAGCTGTGCCTAGTGGGCCCTACCCGGTTAGCAAAGAAAAAAAATAAAAATAAATAAATAGCTTAAGGGCCCATAGCTAAAATGTAGCTGTGAATGATCTCAATGGTACCAGAACCATGTCCATTTAAAAAAAAATATTTGTTATTTTCCAAATGGAAGAAATCCCAAGCATAAAATCACAAAGCCATAATGAATTCAAAAATGCCAAAAAGATAAGAAATTTAGGCAGCATAGAAATAGAAATTGATGCAGATAAGGACTGCAAGGCCCACCCACCCTGCTCATATTTCTTACCTGCATCAGCAGCCTCTGACCCTACTTGTTTATCAGCTTTAGTTTCTCCTTCCCACATCTAGGGTTCCCTTATGCCTATCCCATGCATGTTTGAATCCCCAACCACTGTGCTGGCTCCAACCACCTCCTGCAGTAGGCTATTCCATGCGTCCACCACCCTTTCTGAGAAGAAAATATTTCTCACAATCCCCCTTATCCTGACCCCCTCTAATCTTATATTGCGCCCCCTCTTTCTTTACAACTCCTATACTGTAAGATGTTGCCCACTTGCACTTTGTTTATGACCTTAAGATACTTGAACATTTCTATCATATCTCCCCGTTCCTGCCTCTCTTCCAGTGTATACATCTTGAGGTCTTTTAATCTCTCCTCATATGTCTTCTGGTGTAAGCCCTGCACCATCTTAATCACCCTTCTCTGAACCACCTCCACCCTGTCTATGTCTTTACAAAGATGTGGCCTCCAGAACTGTACACCATACTCCAAATGAGGTCTCACCAGTGTTTTGTACTGCGGCATCACCACTTCCTTTCTTCTGCTATTGATATCCCTCCTTAGGCAACCCAACATACCACTGTCCCTCCCCACAGCCTTGTTACATTGTTTGACCACCTTTAGGTCATCTGAGATGATCATCACTAACTCCCTTTTTTCTCTGGTGACCGTCAGCAACTCCTTCTCATCCTGTCACTCTCCTCAGTGTTTCTGCTTCTCAGGTGCATGATTTTGCACTTCTTGGCATTAAAATTTAGTTGTCACACTTTGGATAATTCTTTCAGCTTTCCTAGGCCTCTACTTATATTCTCACACTCATCTGGAGTGTCTACCCTGTTGCAGATTTTGGTGTCATCTGCAAATAGACAAACCTTCCCTTCCAGCCCTTTAGCAATGTCACTAATGAAGACATTAAAAAGGTCTGGCCCCAGGACTGATCTTTTAGGTACCCCACTGATCACCCCCCCTTTCCTCAAATTGGATCCCATTTACAACTACCCATTGCTTTCTGTCCCTCAACCAGTTTCTAACCCAGTTCCCCACCTTGTGGCCCACACCCAGGCTACCAAGCTCGTTAACCAGTCTTTTATGTGGAATGGTGTTGAAGGCCTTGCTGAAATCAAGATAGGCAACATCCACAGCTCCCTCCGATGCACTAACTTCATCACCCGGTCAAAAACGTCCAGAAGATTTGTTTGACAAGACCTTCCTGCTGTGAATCCATGCTGCCTCGGGTCTTGTGCTCCTTTGGATTCCTAGTGTTACACAATCCTTTCCATAAGCAGAGCCTCCATAATCTTTCCTCCTGCTGAGGTGAGGCTGGGCAGCCTTTAATTTTTTGCTTCCTCCCTGCTTCCACTCTTGTGAAGAGGGACTACATGCGCCCTCCTCCAGTCCTCGGGAACCATTCCTGTATTGAGCCACTCACTAAACTGGGCTGTCAGCGGTGTTGTTAGCACCATCCATAGTTCCTTTACTATCCTAGGGTGACTACCATCTGGTCCCATTGCTTTGTCCACCCTCAGTTTTGTGAGTTCTTCTAGAACTCTCTTCTGTAAATGGACTGGTGTTCACCTCCCTCCACCCTGTTTCTGATGCCTAGTTGTGGTCCCTGTCCATCCCCCTCTTCCACGAATACTGAACAGAAGTATTTATTCAGTATTGATGCTTTTTCTAGGTCTCCCTCCACACACTCCTCTTCATCCCCCTCTGAGCCTTATAATCCCACCCCTGGCTTTCCTTCTTTCACTAACGTACCTATAGAATGCGTTGTCCCCTTTCTTTACCATCTGTACTAATCTTTCTTCAGTTTGTGCCTCTGTACTCTTAACTGCTTTCCCAACTTCCATCTGTCTTTTTAGGTACAACACCCTATCCTCTTCCTTCTGTGTCTCCTTGCATTTTCTGAAAGCCACCTTTTTGGCCCTTACTTTCTCTGCCACCTCCTTTGAAAACCATATTGGTTTATTCCTTTTCTTGCCTTTGTTTCTCAGCCTAATGCACTGATTTGTCACCTCCACTATGGCTCCTTTTAGGTGTCCCCACTGCTCCTCAATCTTCCCCTTCCATCACTTCCTCACCAGGGCTTCTTTGATACACACAGTATCCCTATCTTAGCAAAGTCCACCCTCCTGAAATCCAAGACCCTAACCTTTGTGTGACTCATCTGAGACACTGTACCTTTTTAAACCACACTGTGTGGTGGTCGCCGGACCCTAGGTGACCATCCACCCGCATACATACTTATACACTCATATTAGGGTACATAAAAGAAGCTACCTCACGGAGGAAACTACACATCAGATGTTCATTACAATGCTCTCAAGGTCATAGGTGAATTGGCTGATGAACAATGGCATCCAAAAGCAATATCTATTAAGTTTATTCTCCCTCACAGGGAATTCAAGCAAAGTTAAATAAGAGTGCATGGGCAATGACTATTTTCAAAGAGCCTTATATAGGCTTAACTGAGGAGTTCACTCCTTTCCCATTTCCCCGGCCTTCTCCTGGTTTAAACTTTCCTCTCCATGGCTCTGTGACTCACCGTCAACCATGAAACTTGCATACACCTGTAAAAGAAAAAAAAATGCGTCACTGACAATAATAAATTTTATGACTTGGCCAATTACTGAGACACCCCTCTTCCCCCATCCAAGGCACCGATGGCATACCTTTTGTAAAGGCTTAAAAGCATAGCAGCACATACTATGCAGTAGTCTCTTCAGTCCTTGACTGCTTCTTCTTGAGTCCCTTGAAACTCACCAAGAAAGAAGGAACCCTCATTGTCAGTCTGCACCAGATCTCCTCAGTGGTCTCCAATGCTCAGAACAAAATCAAATTCATATACTGTAGTTAGCAAAATTTCTCGTACCATTCCTTTCCCCTAACAGTAGCAACTGAAATCGAACTCAGGTTGGTAAGCTGGGACAGCAAACCTGCTACACCACTGACCACCAAAAATAAACATGCGGGAATGGGAACAGAGAAAAAGGACCATGTTTCTGTCTCTTACAAAGAGATACAGAAATGAACTCTGTCTTCTCAAAATGCTGTACCATTTTAGCAGCTCGCTAAGGAAAAATTGTCACCACTGTAGTAAAAGAGCAATGCTGCTGAAAAGCCCACTAAATACTCTCCAGAATATAAAAACAAATGAGAGATGAAGTGGAGCAAAGCAGCATCAGAGCCATCTTGCTGCTTTGGTGACTGTAAGTATCCACCCCTCAACTTATACACAGCTCCTGGGTTTCCCTGCCCCAGGTGCATGACTTTGCACTTTTTGGCATTGAAACCTAGCTGCCACACCCTAGACCACTCCTCAGGTTTCCCCAGATCCCAATGCATTCTCTCCACCCTTTTCTGAGTGTCCCCCCATTACATATTTTTGTGTCATCCAAAAAAAGACACCTTCCCCTCCAGTTTGCCAACAATGTCACTTATAAAGTCATTGAAGAGGACCAGTTCCAGTACTGATCCCTGTGACACCCTGCTAGTCACTCTTCTCCTGTCCCTGAATGTCTGCCATTTACCACCACCCTCTTCCTCCTACCCTTCAACCAGTTTGGTACCCACAGTACAACTTTCTCCCCAACCCCCAGGCTGCTTAGTTTCATAACTAGCCTCCTGTGTGGCACAGTGTTGAAGGTCTTGCTGAAAACCAAATAGGCCACATCCACTGCTTTCACCTGATCCACTTCTGTAGTGGCCCAGTCAAATAAATCTATGTGATTTGTTTGGCATAACCTCCCCCCTGTGAAACCATGCTGCCAGTGGTCCTGTAGCCCATTTGCCACCAGGTACTCCATCAGCATCTCCCTCAGCAGGATCTCCATTAATTTCCCCACCAGTGATGTGAGACTGACTGGCCTGTAGTGGCTAGCCTCCTCCCTGATCCCACTGTTTTGCTAAGAGACCATATTGGCCCTTCTCCAGTCCTTTGGATTTACCCGTCTCCAGTGGGGTGCTGAATAGTGTTTCCAGAGAGGTGGTTAGCACCATGCTCAGTTCTTTTAGAACTCTTGGGCAAATCCTGTACAGTCCCATTGCCTTCTTCTCCTCCTTTAGGGCTTCCAATCCTTTTTGGAATCTCTCCTCTGAAAATGGACTTGTGTTCACTCCCCCCTTTCCCCAAAGTCTACTAATATATGTTGGTCCATCCACACCACTTTGAAGACCAAGCAGAAGTAGTCATTTAAAATTTTAGCTTTTTCTTAATCTTTTTCTGCACAATTGCCCCACTTTCCTGAGTCTCACTATCCCACCACTTGCTTTACTCCTTTCACTCATGTACTTCAAGCAAGTCTTATCTCCTTGTTTGACCTCCTTGGAAATCCTTTTCTCTGTTTGTGCCTTAGATGCACTCACCCTCCTTCTTGTCTCGTTTTGTTTTTCTGGATATACCTCCCTGTCCACATCTGTGTGGATCTACTTGTACTCATACTGTGGTCTTGTGGAAAACCAGGGGCCAAAGTTGCCCATTTTAGTTTCCATTCATGGCCCCTTATCTGTGTGTGAAGCTCCTACAGAGCAGCCACTTGTCCCGTTGAGTTTTAAAAGCCAACTTGATTTTGATAATAATTATGTCCAGCAGAAGGGCATTCCACACTCCAATTACTCTTTGTGAAATGAAGTACTTTTTCTTGTCAGTATTGTGTTTAAACCTATATAGTTGGAGCAGATGCCCCCTGGTTTCCACCACTCCTGTTTGTTGGCAAATCCCACCTCTGTAAACAGATAGGGATCATTTATAATGTCCCATAGAAACAATAAGTTCCTTCTGTACCTTCTTTCCTCAAGATACTTTAATTTTAGTAGCTTGAGACGGTCATGATAGTTTTTATCTCTGAGCCCCTGGATTTGTTTAGTAAACCTTCTCTGAGTGTTTTGATGTGCATAATATCTGTTTTTTTATAAGGTGGCCAAACTTGAGAGCAGTAATTGATGTGTGGCATAACATACGAACGGTAGAAGGGAAGAAGGACCATTCCGTCCCTAAAGATGATATTCTTTTTTATATTCCACAGGATCCTATTTGCTCTTCCTGTGACCTCATGTGTCTGTTTAGAAAAAGTTAGGTCATCGGTTATCACTAACCCCATGTCTTTTCCCATTATAGTTTTTTTAGTGGTCTATCCCCTAGGAGATATTGGTGTTTTGTATTTTTTGGCCCTAGGTGCATAATCTTGCAGTTGTCAATACTGAGTGTCATACCCCAAGTTTGTGTCCATTTGTTAATATTATCAAGATAATTTTGCAATGATTCAGCATTTTCTGTCGTTCCACATTCACCCCCCTAGTTTTAAGTCATTGGCAAACTTAATGTTATCATTAGTTATATTGCCTGTTAGGTCCACTATGAAAATCTGGAATATATAGGGCCCCAGCACTGACCTGTGAGGGACCCCACTTGTCACTCCCGATGTTGCAGAGTGATGGCCATTTATGGTTACACACTGGGTTCTGTCCTCTAGCCAGTTTTGTACCCAATTTATATAGATTGGGTCAATATTCCTCTTTATCAGTTTTACAACAATATAGTCATGGTGTACCTTATCAAAAGCTTTGCTAAAGTTGATGAAGATGATGTCATATGGTCTTTTATTATTCAGGTGTTTGCTCACTTTTTTGTAAAAGGGGAGAAGACTTGTCAGACATACCTGTAATCTATTTTTAACAAAACCATTTTGGGAGCTGCCAGTGCTCCCTATCTGCATGTCAATCCGATCCTTTTTAATACCTTCCTGTACCTTCCCAATCAGAGATGTCAGGCTAGTAGGCCTGTACTTTTCAGCTTTTGATTTGCCTTCCTTTTTAAAGATAGGTATGATGTTTGCTGCTCTCCAGTCCCTGGGTACATAACCTTTGTTAATGCTATCTTCAAAGAGTATTTTTAGTGGATGAAGTAACTGTTCAGCCAACAATTTGATGTTATTTGGGCCCAGTGAACCGTCCTTGATTTTTTTAATCCTGTCTCTTATTTCCTCCTTACTGATTGTAATATGAACATCAGTGGATTATTTTGATCAGTGGGAGTGTTTTGTTTTTTGGTGTACACACTGCAGAAGTTGGTATTTAAAATATCTGCCATATTCCCTGCTTTGTGTACAATACTATCATTATGTTGAAGTGGCCCTACTTTAGATGGTTGTGTTTTTAATGTGTTTACATAACCATAGAAACTTTTTGTGTTGTTTTTAGTTGCATTTTTAACCAGGTTAATTTCAGTTACCCTTTCTGAATTTCTTATTGCTGTTTTGCATTTTTTCTGAAGTTGCTTATATTTGTTTGAATAGTAAGGGGTGCATGTCTTCTTCACGTTTTTGAATGCTCTTTGTTTTTGTCTGATTAACTTTTTGGTTTTAAAGTTTAACCATTTAGGTCTTGGTTTACTGTTGCTATTGTTTTTTTCTGTATTTAGGTACACATTTATTGCATAACCTGAGAAGGAGGTTCTTCAACCTGTCCCACATAGTTTCTGTGTCAGAATCCTTAAACAACAAGTCCCAATTTGTCTCTTGTAGAGCATTATTTATTTTTGCAATATCTGCTTTTGTATAGTCAAAAAATGCATTGTGATTGGAGATTATAGTACATGACATATTGATTTCAAAAGTTACTGAATTATGATCACTGGTTCCTAGAGGTGGCCCCACCTTGCAGTTTTGTATTATAAGGTCCTCTGTTCCTAATGCTATATCCAGTAAGCTTGTTCCTCTCATGGGGTAAGTTATGTACTGGTGCAGGGCAAGCTGTTTGGTAGCTTCTATAAAGATTTTGCCATGAGGGGTGTTTGCCTTTGTTTTGTGCCAGTTAATATCTCCCATGTTCATGTCTCCTAAGAAGATGGTCTGAGCTTCCTTGCATGTGAGTTCAAGTTCTGTTATGATGCAAGTTGTGTCCTCTAGGCTGGCATCTGGTGGACAACATCCTAAATCTGTAATAAAGCTGTTCTTATTATTTGGAAGCAGTTTTATCCATATTGTTTCAGTGGTATCATTATTAGATTTTATTTTGGACTGTGTGACATTCCAGGGTTTTAGTTGGCCATTTATAAACATGAATATTCCTCCCCCCTTCCTGTTCTTAAGTTTTGATGGAACATGTCGAATCCTGGAATACTTTTATTCCAAGTATTGTTGTCACTCCACCAGTTTTCTGTAATTGCAATTCTATCTGGTGTATTGAATTGTGCTATTGCTAGTAATTCAAAAAATTAATTGTTTAAGCTCCTTGAGTTTGCTAGATAAAGTCTGATTTTGTTATTTGCTAATTTGTTTTTGCATGTGGCAGTGCGCCCTAAGGTTTGTTGTAATGGTTGTGATGGGCTGTTATTTTCCCCCAGGTTGTGTAGTTTAAAGTTGGCTTTTCCAGTGAGTTAGCAAAGCTTTTTCCCGGTATATGAGCCCCTTTTTCTTTGAGGTGAAGACCATCTTGGGAGTACAGGGTGAGCTTAGTTTTGTAAGTTTCCCAGTTGTCAATGAACATAATTCCCTCTTGTCTATACCAATTTTAGAGCCTAATATTTATTCTTTCTATAGTTTTGTTTTCCTCTGTGTGGACCCTAGGTATTGGTAAGATACATATCTCCACATTGCACCCTTTTTCCTGAATTTCTTTACCCACAGACATTATATCCTGGTAAATATCCTTCTCGTGTGCTTTTCCTACATCGTTTGTCCCAATGTGCACAATTACCAGATCATGGTATTCAATGTGCAGTTTTTCTAGTGAATTTTTAATGTCCTTGACTCTGGCTCCTGGGAGGAAAGTTACCATATTACTTTCTTTGTCATTTTTGCAGACTGCTGAGTCAGTATATTTAATGATTGAATTTCCCACAATTAATTTGTGTTTTATCCTTCCATTCTGGGTAGTGGTGGATGAAGTGGGCTTAATTCACTCCACAAAGTGATTTGCAGAGCAAAGACGAATTCAGGAAGTAGTCCGCAACGCGAAGCGGAATAATTTGCATTATAATGGGTAACGCGAAGTCCATAGAAAACAATAACTTCACATTACTCTGCCTTCCCAGACCACTACTCCACCAATTTTAAAGGCGAAGTACATTGAAAACAATGTACTTTGCTCACTTCACCTTGTTTTCAAGCTCCAAAGGTGAATTTTGCAGGGATTCACGGGATTTCAGGTCACATGGGCTCTATATTGTTTTACACAGCCTCAGTTCAGGGTAGTGTGTGAAGGAAGCTGTAGGAGACAGTGTGCTGTGAGAGCTGTCTGTGATTCAAACCTTCTAAAAGTTATTAAAAAAGCCTTTTTGAGTAATTTTGTTTGCTCAAACTTTAGTGCATTGATTGTAGGAAACCCTCCTGTGTTCATATATATCATCGAGTGTTTATTGTTTGTGTGTGGATTTTGAATGTTAATGTACAACATTGAGTCTATGTAGTAAGAGACAGTGAAAGTGTACTTTGGGGAGGGGCGTATCTGTGGTGTAGGTAGAGAAATAAGGAGTTCTTTGATTTTTGGTTATATTTTTGTTATATAACTGACTGTGTTAATGTATACACAGTAATATTGCCAGTAATTGTTTACATTGTTTTGTTGATTGTGTGTTGTGTGGATCTGGTGCAGCAGTTCATAATTTCAGGTTGTTTACAATACATGATGTATTACTGAAGTTTTCAATTTGCTATGCATTACTTGTAGACAAATTGTGTGTGTGTTTGTGTGAGTGTGTGCAGTGCATGACATCAAATAATACACTTTTTATTGTGCCACAGTATAATTGCAGGTGCAGCAGTGTGAACCTGCTATCCACTGCAGATGCATGCATTTGTACTGCCATTATGCTATCTTTTCTTTGTTTTACTGCTTGCAGTGCCATAAAAATCTGCAGTCAGTGCCTCCGCCCCCGGCAAAAGGAATTCTTTTCCAGATTGGATTGTTTGTGACTTCAGCACCACTGGTTAGTTAAGGTGTTGTTGAACTTGTGAATTTGCATCTGTAACTGTTGCTGAAGCCACAGTTGTATTTTTTGGCTTCACATCCAGCGTCTCCCCACCCAGATTGAAAATTCCAAAATCTAAATTTGTTTAGAATATTGTTGTTGAGCCCCCAAAATGCCCGCAAAGAGATGTGCAAGCAAACCTGTTTCTCGCCATGGCACTGCTACCAGTGGTAAGATTGTCTGTGGGCATGGTAGTATGCAGACACAGAAGTGCATTGCTGATGTGAGGAAAGGTATTTCTCCTGCAATGTTTTTTACAGCCCAATCAGTAGCTTCACTCATAGTTGGAGGAGATGACGTAGTCCCATCCGATGGTGTTAGTGCAGTTGCTGGTGGTGGTATGAGTACTGCTGCCTCAAGTTCCACTTCTGACCAGTGTACCCTGTCCAAAAATATAGTAGAGTGTAAAGCAGTGCGAGTGTGTGGCAATGTAGATGATGTCATACTTCCCAGTAACATCCCAGTAACTGAACATGAGGATTCTGATAATCATGTCAATGATAGCATACAATACGACATTTCTTCCACCATGGTTCAGGTCACGTATTTTCCATGCAGTGATTCACAGTGTGGTGAAAAAATATCAGGTGGTGGTGGTGGTGGTGATGATGATGATGAATCTGATGATGATTATGTTGCTGTGCTTGCAACATGCAGTCCACATGCCAGCATCAAAGCAGAAGATGTGAATGTGGGTGATGTTGATGAATATGATAATGATGATAATGTTATTGACTCCAGTTGGGAACTGGAGAAAAAGAAATTCAAGGTGGCTATGTCTGGGTCTGTTTGCATTAACCCCCCCCCCCCGAAAAAACTTGTGATTTACCAGTTTCGGTTGATGGTGATGATGATGACCCAGTAATAATGATAGGTAGTTGTGGTGGTCAGTTGCAGTCCAAGTGTGTCCTGCCTGAAATATCATGTAGCACACACCCCACTTCATGGCTTAAAAGAACGGAGTCCAATAAGCAGTATCAGGGACAAGTTTAAAGTAGAGCATCACAATCCCTTGTTTGGGATTTTTTTGTGCAAGATGCAAATGATGAGTCAGTTGCAATCTGCCAGGTTTGCCATGTGTGTGTGAGTCGAGGTAAAAAGGGGAGCCATCTGGGCACTGGAGGACAGCATACACATCTTAAGAACAGGCACATGGCACTGTGGACCCAGCACAAGATGGCAGCTAATACCACAGTGGGGTGTTCACCCTCGTCATCAACCATAATGAGCATGTTATCTCCTTCCATGACTGTTAAATCAAGTAGGAAATTAGATGTGTGCAGTAGTGATGAAATAAGAGCAGAGGATTACTACAGGCATGATGAGGTGGAGGAGCATAATGATTTTGAAATGTTGTCCAGTGCTGGTGAGAGTAGCAGTTTTGGTGGTGGTGGTGGTGAATGCAGTATGTCTAGTGCAAGTGGTACATCAACACCGGTTGGTAAATGTGGCAAAATTACTGCATTTGTGGGTTTGTCATCATCACCTGTGCAACCATCTCCATCAAACATCCACACTCCACCCCCTGCCATTCGCAGAGCAGAACCATTTGTCATCACACCCCATGTAAAACATTTAAGTCAGCCCATGTTACAGAGTGTTTTTGCGCATAAGCTGAAGTACTCACCCAATCATACAGTGTCACATGAACTTAATGCTGCTGTAGCTGAAATGCTGGCAACTGATCTTTTGCCCTTCTCCTTTGTGGAGAATTCTGGGTTCAGGCAGTTTGCTGCACGTGCCTGTCCAAAATGGAAAGTCCCATCCAGGACATATTTTTTGACCCTTGCTGTTCCTGAGTTGTACCTAACTGTGTCCGACTCAGGAAGACATGCCCTTCAACATTCCTCCTCTCCATTCATACATTTAAGTATGGATATGTGGACAAGTGGCAAAACAGTGGGGAGCTCATATTTGTGTGTAACTGCACACTGGGCACAGGTGCTGGGGGATGTTTGTGCTGTTGGTAGTGTGAATAATCAGTACAGTAAGGTGGACTGTCATGGTAGCAATCTTCCAGGAATTTGACAGTATGCAACAATTGCTATGCCCAACGTGACCTGTTCACACACTGGTGAAAACATGTTGGACATGGCACTGACTGAAACTGACAAGTGGCTGAACCCTGTGTCCCTGACAGCCTGGTTCATAGCAAGTTACAATAGGTCAAATGTGATGAAATGCATCATGAATGGTGGCTTTTGTTGTGTTTCATGCATGGCCCATTATTTAAATCTTGTGGTGCGGGAGTTTCTGCAGCACTCTGATGTAAAGGAAATGCTGACAGTTGCACACCGTATCTGTTCTCACTTTTCACGATCTTCAAAGGTCCATGACCAACTTCGGCAGTTGCAGATACGAAACAACCTCCCTCAGCACCCCTTGAAGCTGGAAGATGTCACCCAGTGGAACTCCATTTTATACATGGCAAAGAGATTGTATGAACAATACAAAGCCATCTCAGAATATCTTGTGATGCACACTAGCCGTGACAGTTTTGGGGCCTCCATGTCTATGACGACTGAACAGTGGTGCCTCATGGACTCTGTAATAACAATTTTGTGGCCTCTTGAACATGCCACACAGGCAGTGAGTGGTGAGTCTGGCTCCATTAGCCAAGCAATTCCACTGCTATGGATGCTGAGGCAGACAGTGGTGAATGTACAACATGGCCTTGATGTTGCCAGAGACAGTGCTAGCTGTATGTTACTGACATGCATGCTGACAGTATTCGACCAGAATCTTCACATCCTGAGCATTCAGCGTAGTGATAATTTTGCAATAGCAACAATGCTGGACCCACGATACAAACATGGAATTGCCTCAGTACTGGAAGGAGGGCCTGAACAGGTAAACAATGTCAGTGTGCAACTGGTGCACTTGGTTCATGGGGCTCAGAAGTCAAATGCCTAGGTCAGCAAACCTCAGCAGCATAATCAGGCTGAAGGTGCACCTGGAGGAGTATCAAGCATATCCTGTAAGGGGAAGGGGACCGCAGTTCCAGGTGGTCTGTCATCCAAAGCAGTTGGCATCAACCCATTTTAGAGGCTTTGTCCCAAGTGGGAATTTGTGAAATAAAAGATTCCAGAGAACCGGATGATGCATCAACCGCTGGACTTAGTGGGCATAGAGAATGGTTGAGTCATATTTGTCAGAAAACAGGCATCTGTCAATAACTGATGAGCCTCTTTTATACTGGAGTGGAAAGGTCAGTGAATGGCCAAAGCTGACTGCAGTGGCACTAAAGAACCTGACATTCCCACCCTCCAGTGTAAGTGTCCAGAGGGTATTCAGCTCAGCAGGTGCAATAGTTAGGGATCATCAGACAAACCTCTCTTTTGCAAATGTTAGTTTGCTAACATTCATAAAAATGAATGAAAGGCACATACCAGCACAGACTGCAACCTCAGTATTCATACCCTGGCATAATCATGGTTTTGGTGATGTAGAAATGGACCATCCTGGTGGCACTGGCAGTGGCAGCATGAAACGGCCTACCACTGATGTAGATGATGACACAATGGAGAAAGAATTTCCCAGTGGTCAGACTTCAGACATAGATGACTGTGAGGGCAGCTTTCTTTATAAGGATGATGATGATGAGGTTAATTTTGGCAGGTTTTAACTGAAGTTTTGAAATTCAAAATGCTTTATTGCTTTTATATATGTGTCCGGCCTTACAAGGCCGTTCTACAAACACAATACAAACTACATTATTACATTATAAGACAATGCATTACAATCACTACACATATATCCAGGTTTTAACTGAAGTTGTTAAAAGGCTGTGACATTTGCTGTGTTTTTCATATGGTTCAATGAGTGTCCCACTTACAGTGTGACTCCAATTCGATATGCCACGTCATATTTGTAACACAGAGCACAGTATATCCTGGCCCCTGTACAGCCACCATAAGACCGCTGTTAGCCACTGCCACCACAGGGAATGACTTTGTGTGCCCCCACGGACCACCACCACCACCATGACCACTGTTAGCCACTGTCAACATAGGGAATGACTTTGTGTGCCCTCCTGGACCACCACTGTCAGCCACCAGCACCACAGGGAATGACTTTGTGTGCCCCCCTGGACCACCACCACCACCATGACCACTGTTAGCCACTACCACCACAGGGAGTGACTTTGTGTGCTCTCCCGGACCACCACCACCACCACTGTTAGCCACTGCCCCCAGAGGGAATGACTTTGTGTGTCCCCCCTGGAGCACCACCACCATGACCACTGTTAACCACTGCCACCACAGGGAATTACTTTTTGTGCCCCCCAGACCACCACCACCATGACCAGTGTTAGCCACTGCCCCCACAGGGAATGACTTTGTGTGTCCCCCCTGGAGCACCACCCCCATGACCACTGTTAGCCACTGCCACCACAGGGAATGACTTTGTGTACCCCCGGACCACCACCACCATGACCATTGTTAGCCACTGCCACCACATGGAATGACTTTGTGTGCCCCCTGGACCACCACCATGACCACTGTTAGCCACTGCCATTACAGGGAATGACTTTATATGCACCCCCAGACCACCACCATGACCGCTGTCAGCCACTGCCACCACAGGAAATGACTCTGTGTGCCCCAAGACCACCACCACCAACATGACCATTGTTAGCCACTGCCACCACATGAAATGACTTTGTGTGCCCCCTGGACCACCACCATAACCACTGTTAGCCACTGCCACCGCAGGGAATGACTTTGTGTGTCCCTGGACCACCACCACCATGACCACTGTTAGCCACTGCCACCACAGGGAATGACTTTGTGTGGCACCCGGACCACCACCACCATGACCACTGTTAGCCACTATCCCCACAGGGAATGACTTTGTGTGTCCCCCCTTGAGCACCGCCACCACCATGACCACTGTTAGCCACTGCCACCACAGGGAATGACTTTGTGTACCCCCCGGACCACCACCACCACCATGACCATTGTTAGCCACTGCCACCACATGGAATGACTTTGTGCATCCCCTGGACCACCACCATGACCACTGTTAGCCACTGCCACCACAGGGAATGACTTTGTGTGCCCCCAGACCACCACCACCATGACCACCGTTTGCCACTGCCATTACAGAGAATGACTTTATGTGCCCCCCGGACCACCACCATGACCCCTGTTAGCCACTGCCACCACAGGGAATGACTTTTTGTGCCCCCAACCACAACCACTAACATGACCATTGTTAGCCACTCTCACCACATGGAATGACTTTGTGTGCCTCCTGGACCACCACCATGACCACTGTTAGCCACTGCCACCACAGGGAATGACTTTGTGTGCCACCCCCGGACCACCACCATGATCGTGGTTAGCCACTGACACCACAGGGAATGACTTTGTGTGCCCCTCTGGACCACCACCACCATGACCGCTGTTAGCTACTGCCACCACAAGGAATGACTTTGTGTGCCCCCCAGACCACCACCATGGCCACTGTTAGCCACTGCCACCACAGAGAATGACTTTGTGTGCCCCGCCAGACCACCACCCTGACCACTGTTAGCCACTGCCACCACAGGGAATGATGTTGTGTGCCCTCCTGGACCACCACCACCATGACCACTGTTAGCCACTGCCACCACAGGGAAGTACTTTGTGTGCCCCCCGGACCACCACCACCATGACCACTGTTAGTCACTGCCACTACCACCACCAGATGCAGGAAGATGTCAGAGGAAATGTCATCATGTGCCACAGCTATGACCACCAGCACCCACCATCAGTGTCATTTTGACAATGTTTTCCCATTACATTGACCATGCCAAGGCAGAGGGAGTTGAACAGGAGACCATATCCATCAGCCACAGGCACAAGGCTTGTTAATATTAAAACTATAAAGTGAGTTTGTGTACTAATGTTTTTTATGCTATTCAACTTCCTTTAGCTGTGTGTTTTGTTTTCTGTTGCTTTTCTGAGCTGCAATGGTCAAACACATACGGTAAACTTATTTTGTTTTTTTACAGGTTAACAAAAAACAACTCTCCTTCGCTGGAAGTCAGTATCAATGGTACTGCAGCAGTACCATACACAGGAAACTATGGAATATCCATTTAAAATCCATACTGGTAACTGTATGTATATATATATATATATACATATTATTTCATCTGTTCATTTTTTTTTTTAAAGAGTGCAACAAATCCGACTGAGGATTCATAAACTAGGTGACGTGTATGTCACAAAAACTATTTCTGCAACATATCATGCACTGTATTCCAAACTTGCAGCTGTGCAGCCATGACAGTGCTGAAAAAGTTGGACACAAGTTGTGTTGAAAAAGTTGGACACAAGTTGTGTTACTTGACAAGATGTGGTTTTGAAATGTAACTTAAGTTGAGAACCAGGGACACTGGCACAGGATATTTGTTACACAGCCTGGTACTAAACTGAGTTGTGATTGATCTGTTGATTGCAATGTGACAGCTTACTGTCTATGTTCATAATCCAGATACCCGTGGAACAGCCACGGCTTAAACATAATGTGTTACTGCTGCAATTAAGTTGTAATAAGTACTTCATTTCTTTTTTTAGGAAATTTCCAGATGCTTTGCTGTGGTATAGTTGCCTTATTGAAAGAAGTCCTTCAACATCAGCCCCCCCTGGGCTGGGGCAGACAGGCAACATGCTGAAGTCATTTCAATCGATGACCATGACCATCATTAACAACTAGACTCGAGAAGAATGCAGATGAAATCTGTGAAGAAGTAACCAAATAAGAAACCAGTATTGAGACCTACCTGCAGATATGCTCCCCCCCCAAAAAAATACTTACCTTCTTTGGCTTGAGAGTTTTCCATTTCCAATTTCAACGCAAAAAGTTCTCATCAAGCACTGGAATGTGCACATCAACAGTATCTGTGACCTGTGATACAAAACAATACAATGAGTACATGTCTATATATGTCAACACCCCACCTTGAAAATACAAATATATATATATATATATATATGTGTATATATATATATATATATATATATATATATATATATATATATATTATGGTAGCACGGTAGTGCTACCATAGTTAGGGTTGAGGAGCCATTTCTATGTTAAACCCCAAAACTTTGCACCTTAATAACTTTGCAACCGTTTTATGGATTTGCCTGAAATTTGGAATTTATGATCAAGAACTATAGGCCTTGGGATCTGCCAAGTTTTGTACTGGTTGGATATACGGCTACAGAGTTATTAAGTGTGATCTGTGTGCACATTTACGCTTTTCTGGAATTCTGTGGTCGCGCCTACAGGTCGTACAGTTTGTGTGACCAGCCCAAAATCTTCAGGGAACATGCAGCCAGGGTCCCCAATGTGCCTTTCGAAGATTTTGTGAAAAAATATTAAACGGTTCAAAAGTTATTCAAAAAACAGTTTCCCATTATAAGTCAATGGGAAAAGTTAACAAAAAGTTCAACACTTTCGCAAATGCATTTTTACTTTCGCAAATGGGCCTGTTACTGATGCAAATCGGCCATTTTGTTTTCAGTTGGTGATCAGAAAATGGTTGGCATTTAAATTTGGGACCCTCTAGCAACCTAATTTTTTTTGTATTCACCTAGTCGGGCTCATGGATGCTTGCCGTGTCTTTATTTTGTGTAAACACCCCAGAAATATGTTTTCAAATTTCTGGAAAAAGTACTTTCATAAATTACTTTCATGCTCACGAAAGTGTAGCTACTTTCAGAAGCTTTCTGAAATTGAGACAGTAATTTTCTAGTCTGTGGAAAATGACAGCAATTTTTGGCACTGCACTGCAAAATAACCGTTGGGAGTTTTGGCTGAAATTTGGAGGAATGCAGCCGACATCTCACAGATGTGCCTTTCAGTGTTGTATTGAAAAATATTACACGGTGGCAAAGTTATGGCACTCCAAAGTTTACAGTTTTCCCATAGGATAACATTACGGCGCCCGAAGCATTACAGGAATCCTTTGGCACCCTGCTGCAAAATAACAGTTTGGTCTTTTTTCCTGAAATTTGGAGGGAAGACAGCCAACAGTACACAGATGTGCCTTTCAGTACTTTGGTGAAAAAATATCACATGGCGGCAAAGTTACGGCACTCCAAAATTGATGGTTTTTCCCATAGGATAACATTACGGTGCCCGACACCTAACAGAAATCATTTGGAGCCCTGCTGCAAAATAACGGTTTGGTCTTTTTTCCTGAAATTTGGAAGGAAGACAGCCAGCAGCCCACAGATGTGCCTTTCAGTAGTTTGGTGAAAAAAACATTACAGGGAGGCAAAGTTATGGCGCTCCGAACTTTTCTTTTTTTCCCATAGGATAACATTACGGCGTCATGCCCTTTAGGGCCCGGATCTGAAACGGTGGATCAGGACTTTCGTTGAAAATTTCTTAGCCCCACAATGGGGCTAAGATACAAATTAGGTAGGACAGTTGTAAATAATATGACTTTTAAATTTTTTTTCTACGTTGTACGGTTCCTGAGATATAATGTATTTAGTATTCCAAGATCTCATTTTCTGCGCCGATACTCATTATTTTGCATACATTATTTGTACTCACTGTCTTTCTCAATGCAGGTTTTGGGGAAAACCAGCCTGTGCGCTACATTACTGTTACTGTTGCCCTTTCCGCTATGGATCCGCACTGCTTCACTTACCATTGACGCCTGCGCCACCATGGCTATCTCTGCGTTTTCATTTGCGCTATGCTTTCTGTTAATTTTGCCATTTCTGTCTACAGTACTGTTTATCTTACTGTTTCACTTTACATCACCATGCCCATTGACATTTCTGTTTGCAGGCACCATGTTACTATGTGACAACACATCACGTGGCAGACCATTCCCGTCTACGCCACCATGTGCGTTACCCTTTCTGTTCTCATTCGTGCTTGTGTTACCATGTGCGCCACTGTTAGCATTTCTGTTTGCGTTGCTGTCCCTGTTAGTATGCCACAACACGGGCCCCGCGCTCCTGCCAAGGCATTATGCCGCTGCATTACATTCACTATTTCTCATTATCATTCTCAAAAAGAAGGGAAATTAGAGGTAAAACTCCATTTATCTTATTGTTAGTTAGCCCATTAGCGATAGTGCGGAACAGGTTGAGTCTCGCCTTCGTTTATTTCCTCACCAGCATTGGGGTGCGATTGGGATCGTGGTTCCTACCTCACCCATTCTCTATACTTCTGCTGCTTTACACATGTCATGGGGTGAGAGTTAGGCTGACTTATCCCAATGCGCACTCCAATGCCGTGGTTGGGGTGGGGTAGGTCCAAGGGGGTTTTCAACCCTAGAGCGAATTTCCTCACTTTTGTCACTGTGGAACAACCCTAACTAATGCATTAAATGGAGTTTTTTGCCTCTAATGTATATATATATATATATATATATTATAGTGGCTCTGTCATGCCACTATAGTTAGGGTTTAGCGGTCACATACTAAAGTCAAAAGTTTGGTCATTAATAACTTTGGATCCATTCAATGGATTTGCCTGAAATTTGCTACTCACGTTGGGGAATGGTAGATCTTTTGATTTACTTAATTGTGTTTCGGTCGGAGTGCCGGTCTTTGTGTACTAAAGCGCTGAATAATGCAAAATTATCCATTTTTGGAGGCACCTTTTGGCATTCTTAATGTGGTCCTGCACAGCTGTTGTGTGGCATGCCACTCTGTGAGATGGGTTATTTGAAAGAGCTTTGGTGGCTGAACATGCCGCTTTTTGTTTGGTGAAAAAATATTAAGGCATTCAAAAGTTATGGCTCTTTTAAGTTCCCATTATAAGTCAATGGGAAATTTTATATGTATGTTTTGCGATCAAAGAATTGGATTCTGGCCATCCCGTCCCTCCTGGCAGTCAAAGAATTTGCAGCCTCGTGGTTCAAGAATCTTTGCCCCCGAGGATTTTTTCAAATTCTTTGACCGTGAGGTCTGCCATCTTGTTTTCAGTTTTCCAATCGTACAAACACAAATATCTCGGCTCAGGGGTCACTTCTGAAGTAAAACTTCGATGGGTTTTACTCAGAGGACCCCGATCTATCGAGTCATGGCTTTGGTTCAATCCAAATTGGTCTAAAAATAGAGTTATCAGCTTTTAAATTCTTCATTCGTGGCTCTTATCTTTGATCGCAAGCCTGCAAATTCTTTGCTCGCGAGAAACTTTGATCACGATTGTGCATCGTGAGTGAGGGACGAGATGGCCAGATTTCTAAATCAATTTGTGTAGCCCAGGGGTACCTTAGAGTGTTAAATTAGGGTGGGTTTTGCTCAAGGGGCTTCATTGTGCCCCATCTGCATAACAAAAATAAAGAGAAAGGAGAGATACTGTTGATGGGAGACATGAATATGCCAGATGTTAACTGGAGCACAGTTAAGGCAGAAGGAAGCAGGGAGGGAAGTCAGAATAGCAAAGGCCCAAACTGAGGAAAGGATAGCCAACTCAGTTAAGAAGGAGATAAAACCTGTTATAGGTACATCAGGGAGTGTAGAAAGACAAAGGGAGAGATAGTGAGGCTGAATAGAATGAACGGTGGGTAGGCAGGGGGGATAGTGAAAAAGCTGAGATACTGAATGAATATTTCTGCTCAGTATTCACAAAAGAGGAGGAGGAAGTGCCTAATCCAATTAACAGAAAGACTCTGGATTGGGGGGGGGGGGTCGATCCCAGCCCTTTCACAGAAGAAAGGGTTCTGCAAGAACTCCTAAAACTGAAGGTGGACAAAGCAATGGGGCCTGATGTAATTCACCCCAGAATTCTAAAAGAATTAAGGGGAGAACTAGTGAAACCACTGACTACCCTTTTTAACAAATCATGGGAGGATGGTGTGGTACCCGAGGACTGGAGGAAGGCGGATGTGATTCCCCTTCACAAAAGTGGGACCAAGACAGAGGCAGGAAACTACAGACCTGTCAGTTTGACCCTCTGGTAGGAAAGTGATGGATTCCTCTGAAGGAAAGAATTGTTGAGTACCTAGAGGCCAGTGGTGCACAGGACCCAAGGCAGCATGGATTCACAGTGAGAAGGTCATGTCAGACAAATCTAATTGATTTCTTTGCCTGGGTGACCAAAGTAGTAGACCAGGGAGGGGCTGTGGACATGGCCTACCTAGACTTTAGCAAGGCATTTGACACAGTCCCACACAAAGATTAATAGTCAAATTAACCAGTCTGGGAGTGGTCCCAGGGTGGTAGCCTGGGTAAAACATTCACTGGACAACAGAACACAGAAGGTAATTGTAAATGGAGTCCACTCTGAAGAAAGAGGGGTTACTAGTGGGGTACCGCAGGGTTCAGTACTGGGTCCAGTCCTTTTTAATGTCTTTATAAGTGACATTGCAGAGGGACTGGAAGGAAAAGTATGTCTCTTTGCAGATGATGAAAAGATCTGCAACAGGGTTGATACACTAGGAGGCGTGGAAAGGATGAGAAGGGACTTAGCAAGGTTGGAGGAATGGTCAGAAGTGTGGCAGCTAGGATTCAATGCAAAGAAGTGCAAAATAATGCACCTGGGAAACAAAAACCCAGGGGAAGATTACACAATGGGGGGGGGTGGTAGTAACAAAAACAATAAAGAAAAGGGACCTGGGGGTAATCATATCAGATGACCGTGCAATGTGAGAAAGCAGTAGGGAGAGCTGGGGGTATACTGGGATACATAGTGAGCGACATCGCCAGCAGAAAACAGGAAGTTGTTATCCCTCTGTGCAGACAGTTGGTGAGATTCCATCTGGAGTACTGCGTCCAGTTCTGGAGACCCCATCTCCACAAGGACATAAACAAGATAGAGGCAGTATAGAGGAGGGCTGCTAGAATGGTGCAAGGTCTGCAAGAGAAGCCATATGAGGAGAGACTAAAAGAGCTTAATATGTATACCCTTGAGGAAAGGAGAGAGAGGGGACACATGATAGAAATGTTTAAGTACCTCAGTGGAATCAGCAAAGTCCAAGAGGGTAGCATCTTTCAGAAAAAGAGACATGCAAGAACAAGGGGACACAATTTAAAGATGGCGGGGCGGTTCAGGGGCAATGTGAGGAAGTATTTTTTCACAGAGAGGGTAGTGGATGCATGGAACAGCCTTCCTGAGGAGGTTGTGGGGTCTAAAACTGTGGGAGAATTCAAGAATATGGGGGACAGATATAAGGCAATTCTTGTGGGGGGTAGGAAGAAATAGGCTGTTGGTTAACTAGGATCTGCAGCTTATCCTGTAGGTAGGGAAGTGGGCAGACTAGGTGGACCAAGAGGTCCTTATCTGCCGTCAAAGTCTATGTACTAACTATCCCTGGTAGTCTAGTGGCCCCCCAATAAAATATATAATCCTATGTAGTATCCTGGTAGTCTAGTGCCCCCCACCCTCTGTATTTTTTAACATCCCTGGTAGTCTAGTGGCCCCCCTGAGCTGTACAGTATTATTATAAATGTTTATATCCCTGGTAGTCTAGCGCCCCCCCAGCATAATGAAATAAATAATAATTTCTATTACCTGGTAGTCTAGTGGCCTCCCATCCCAACACCCATCCATGCCAGCCCACCCTGCACCCCCCACCCTTTGCCAGCAGGCAACTGGCACAGTCCACCTCTCTCCTCCATGGCCAGCTGCCGACTGTCTGCATTATGAGCGGTAATGCAAAGAGGCGCTCTGAAAATATTTTTCCCATTGGATAACATTACCTCGTTTGCCACATTACAGGAATTATTTGCCGCCCTGCTGCAAAGTAACGGTTTGGTCGTTTGGGCTGAAATTTGGAAGGAAGAAAGCCAACATCCCACAGATGTGCCTTTTGGTGGTTTGATGAAATAATATTACAGGGCAGCAAAGTGACGGCACTCCAAAGTTTACACTTTTTGCCATAGGATAACATTATGGTGCCCATTGCGTCTTTCTGAGCCCGTGTCTCATAAACGGTGCGAGATACGGACTTTTCATCACAAAAATGCTTAGCCCCCCCAAATAGGGGCTAAGCACAAAACTAGCCAGGAAAGTCATAATTCATACAAAATTTTCATTTTTTTTCTACGTCGTACAGTTCCTGAGATATAAGAAATTTAGTAATCCAAGTCGTAATTTTCTGCTCCGAGGTCAATTATTATGCATACATTCTTTGTTTTCAATGTGTTTTTTCAATGCAGTTTTGGGGGAAAAGAACGGTGTGCCCTTTCATTACTGTGCCAGTTAACGTTTCCAGTTGTGCTTCTGTTAACATTCACATCACCGTTCCCATCTATGCCACCGTGCGTTACAGTTTGCTTTTTCATTTGCACTTGCATTTCCATTTTGTTTCACGTTATTGTTGACATTACCATTACCATTTGCATTTGCAATTGCGGTACCATGCCTGTGTGCATTACGGTTTGCATTTTCGCACGCGCTTGAGTTTCTGTTGGCTTTATTGTTGCTGTTACCGTAATCATTTACATTTACAATTGTGGTTCCGTGAGTGTGTGCATTACGGTTTGCGTCTTTATATGCGCTTGTGTTTCTGTTTACTTTGGCATTATTGTTGCTGTTACCATTTGCGTTTACGATTTCGGTACCGTGAATGTGTGTGTTACCAGTTGTGTTCTGTATGCACTTCTGTTTGATGTCTCCATTTATATAACTGTTCGATTTGGTGTCACTTTGTGCTTGCATTTCTATTACTCTTTGTGTTACCATTTACATTTGCATCACCATGTGCATAACCCTTTGTGGTTGCATTTCCATTGCACTTACTGTTACTATAGTCACACAAAATCACGTGGTGGGTCCGCGCTCCCACCAACTTGCAACTTTCTACTTTTCTATTCTTTCTTTAAAAGTATGAAAATTCTATTCAAAAACTTTGTTACATCGCAACAGTTCTTCTACGAGTGACAAAGGTGAGGAAATTTGACATTAGGGTTCACTCACTTACACCACCACCTGCCGCCACCATCAGGCATCGGGGTGTGCGTTGGGGTCATTGGTCCTAACTCTCACCCGTTCTCCTACACTGCACCACCTCAGCTTGTTTACACATGGGATGGGGTGAGAGTTAGACCGATGACCCCAATGCACACCCCGATGCCTGTTGGTGGGGCAGGTGGGGTGGGGTGCAACGGGTGGAACCTTAATGTCGAATTTCCTCACTTTTGTCACTGTAGAAGAACCCTAACTGATGCATTAACAAAGTTTTTTGCATAGAAAATGCTACTGTTAGTGTACAGACAAAGGGCACCCTTACATCTGGTTGAGGTGATCGCATCACATTTGTGGGAATCACAGCACACTTTGGACAAGCAACAGTTCTTTCACGGTCATCATTTCTGATGGGACTTTGCATGTGGTGTAAGGCTCCCATTTCACTTCGTTAGCACTTGTCAATTTTCTGGACACAAAATAGATGCATTTTGGGGATGCAGAAAAAATCTGGGGACTCTGTGTGACCACTGCACGCATGAGTGACTGCGTAATAAATTCTGGGGGACTTTGCATGTGGTGTAATGATCCCATTTCACTTTGTTAGCACTTGTCAATTTTCTGGACACAAGTCAGATGCATTTTTGAATGCAGAAGAAATCTGGGGACTCTGTGTGACCACTGCGTGCACGAGTGACTGCGTGATAAATTCTGGGGGACTTTGCATGTGGTGTAATGATCCCATTTCACTCTGTTAGCACTTGTCAATTTTCTAGACACAAGGCAGATGCATTTTGTGTGTTGTGTTTGTGAGCACATAATGTCATACTTAAATTATAAATTAAAGTGGCATTGCAACAATGTGGTGACAATTGTGACCTATACTTTTTATGTTTGCTTGCACGCATGTGCAAGAAACATAGTGCCATCATCCAAGATTTGCGAGGTGTGTCACCTCCTCCTCCAATTCAGTCAGTGTGTGGGAAGGCGCGGCTCATGTAAGCCAATGCATGCTGGAGCTGTTCGGACAAGCTCCAAAATGCAGTGGCATACAGTTGAAAGGGGAGCTACGCTTCAGTGAGCAGCGATAAGATATCGCCTGCTCATGCGCAGCTCCCTACACACACACAGAAACGCACGCATACTGCATGCTGCCCTCCCCCCGCACACACGTATAGCCGACGGGGGTGCCCAATCCCCTGTCGGCTTGTGCTGCGCCCTCCCAAGTTTTCATATGCCACGCTGGTGCCCACCCCAGCGTGGCAACTGATAGAATAGCCGACGGGGTGCCCAATCCCATCGGCTCCACTGTCCTCACCCCGAGTACTGGGTGCTACGCTGGGAGCCCACCCCAGTGTGGCAACTGATCATATGGCCGACGGGGGTGCTCAATCCCCCGTCAGCTCCACAGCCCCCCCCAGCCATCCATGTGCCACGCTGGGAGCCAACCCCAGAATGGCAAATTTCCCATGTCATCTTTTTTTTTTTAACCTGCAAAATAAAAACGGTCCCACGGCACTTCTCCCAGCCCCCCTCCCACAACCCGCACCCACCCACTGCGCACCCTGCTCTCCCCACCCCTCACCCCATACTTACCTCCGGAGCTCGGCGCAACGATCTTCAGTGGACCGGAACACGCTCTGCATTCTTCAAAGCCGACCTTGAACTGAGGAAATGCCGGTAAGCTATATAATGGGCTAGATAGGGGTTTTCAACTTTATTGCATATTCAGGCATTTTTGGAATTTTGCACCATTTTCAACATGGTTTGGACTTTCATAATGATGTTCATCATTGTCATGGCATTATTCAGGCCTGAAGGGTGATTTTGCAGTGACTGTGAAATCACCTCGGGTCCGGTCAACGCCATGACAGTGACATCATTCATGAGAAGGGGTCCCAAAACCCTTCATGTTGAAAATTTGGTGCAAAATTCCAAAAAATGACTGTTTTACGAGCGCAGTGTTGCACAGTTCCTACGCGAGGCTCGTAAGTTTGTGAATTTTAAATATTTTCACTCCAGATTTTCAACGTTGCCATTTTACCACACTTTATTATGAGTAGTATAGCTGTCATTTTTCACATCTCACCCAAAACGTCTTTCCGCCCATGTAGCACACAATGGCGCGGTTGGTGTGTGAGATCAATGTACGGGACAAATTAAGAAAATCACAGTGACACTGTTCATGAGCAAAGGTCTTAAAATGGCTATGTTGAAAATTTGGTGAAAAAATTCCAAAAAATGACTGTTTTACAAGCGTGTGTTGTACAGTTCCTACGCACGCTCGTAAGTTCGCGAATTTTCAATATTTTCACTCCAGATTTTCAACATTGCCATTTTACCACACCTTCTTATGAGCAGTACAGCTGTCATTTTGCACATCTTGCCCAAAATGTGTTTCCGCCCATGTAGAGCACAATGGCGCAGTCGATGTGCAAAATCAATGTATGGGATACATTAAGAAAATCACAGTGACACTGTTCATGAGCAGAGGTCTTAAAATGGGTATGTTGAAAATTTGGTGACAAAAGTCCATAAAATGACTGTGTTACAAGTGGGCATTGCAGTTTCATGCACCCTTGTAAGTTCATGACTTTGTAATATTTTCAGTCCATATTTTCACCAGTGGCATTTTCCACACTTCCTTATGAACAGTACAGCTGTCATTTTTCACAACATGGCTGAAGTGTTTTCACACTTTCAGTGCAGAGATGCGTGGTCGCTGGGAAATCATTGTTCGGCACAGATAAAGAAAATCACAGTGACACTGTTCATGATCAGAGGCACCAAAATGCCTGAGTTGACAATCTGCTGTAAAAACCCTCAACCTAATTATATTACGGGTGTGCGCTGCACAGTTTCTATGTACGCTTAGTGACTTCACCATTTTTAAAAATATTTTACTGCAGATTTGCAACATTGCCATTTTTACGCCTCCCCATGAACAGTACAGCTGTCATTTTTTACATCCTGTTCGAATGTTTTTGCACCTGTGGTGCTAAATGCCGTAGTGCTGTGCATAAGCAGCTTTCGGCTAACAAACTGATATTCCCCTGTTCATGAGGTGGGGTCACAAAAACATGTTGAAAATTTGGAGGAAAATACCAACTAATGCCTGAGGTATTAGGGTTTCCAACCATAATGCCCAACCCTGTAGAGAATGACAGGCATCAGGGTGTGACTTGGGATTCTTGCCTGTAATGCTCATACCATTCCACACCCTGCAGCCAGTGAGAGGCATCGAGGTATGCCTTGGACTCTTTGGCCCCAAAGTTCACCCCATTCTCCTATATCGCTCCCATCTCACTGTATTGCCTAATGAAATGGGGTGCGCATAAGGGCCAACGACCCCAAGGAACACCGTGACACTTCTCAGTGTCAACAGGGTTGGGTGTGGTGAAATGGCGTCGCCGTTATGCCTGACGACCCAAACGCACACTGCAATGCCTGTCACTCTCTGCAGGGTGGTGGTGGGGTTGGCTTCAGTTCAATACTTCACTGCCATTCCTATTACGCAGCTCTGTAACTTCTACACTACCACTGCCAATGCCAGCAAGCAAACATTCGGCATTGACAAATGCTTGTTTATACTGTTTTACATTGTCAGCCATTAGTTACCTCCTGCCTTGTATGATACCCTTCTTTTCACAGTTTGAGTCCGCTTTACTACTTTTTCTCATGTCTGAAAAAAAAAAGGAGTATACCTTTTAATATTGTTCTGACCAGGTTTTTATCACTATTTGCAGCTGTTTTTGAATAAATACTGTTCTGTGAGATCATAAAACACTGCCTGCTGCATAATTGTTAATTTTACAACAGAAGTAATATATAACAACTGATGGAGAAAAGCAGCAGAAAATACTGACAAAGACATGGTCCACACCGTATTAAAAGGAGTGCTTCTTTTATTATTTCAGACTTGAAAAAAGTAGTAAAGCAGACTCAAATACTGGAAACAATAGTATCATACAAGTCAGGATGTAAGCAAAGTGGCAATGTAAAACAACATAAAAAAGTATAGGTCAAAATTTTCAACAAATTGTTGCACTGTTGCTTTAAAGAGAGTCACCAAGTTACATAGTTATGGTATTGCACCCAGTATATGGGTGCCTTACCTCCAGGGGAGTCTTTCTTGTTCCACATGTCCTTACATAGTGCAATGCTTTTCTGACAAAAATGCTCGTAATTTCATTAAACAGGGTCAGGGAGGACGTCCCATTCTGAAGAGCCATCCAAGTTCTGCCCCCCACACTCAACAACGTCATGACATGATGCCAGCAAGAGAGTGGGGGCGTGCCTCAGTGTACTGAATGACTGGCAGCTTTCCAAATGTTTCTTTATGTTATAATGGTCAGTTTGTGGAGAAACGTGGGCACATTTCCACTAACAAAGCTCTTGTTAGTCGAAACATGCCCACATTTCACAATAAATTGACCATTATAACATAAAGAAACATTCAGAAAGCTGCTGGCCATTCAGTATAATGGAGTGCGTCTCCACGCTCTCGCTGGCATCACATCATGACGTTACTGACCGTGGGGGGCAGAATTTGGGCAGCTCTTCAGAACGGGATGTCCTCAGTGACCCGGTTTAACAAAATTATGGGCATTTTTGCCAGAAAAGTATTGCACTATTTAAGGACATGTGGAGCAAGAAAGATTCCCCTGGAGGTAAGGCACCCATATATCTGGTGCAATGCTGTAACTTGGTGAATCTCTTTAATGTCTATTTCAAAAACAAAATATTTATGGAGCCTCAGTAATATTTACTTTGTGTTGGGACTCATGATTTGAAGCGTTTCTCAAAAAGCATGACTGAGCAATGCAAGTATGTTGTGCCTAAACTGCCTGTGTGCCACAGTGTTCTTTCCTGTGTGTGCATACATTGTCCAGCTTTGTGCAAACATACATATGGTGTGACTTGTTGCAGTATCTCAAGAATAAAGATACAAAAGAATATATGATATATATTTTATTTGTACCATCAGCACCAGTGGAGTAGGTGATATGATATTTTTTCAGAGGTATCGGGTCACTGTGCACCTCAGTCACTCAGTGCACACATGACTTAGTGGAGATCATAGCACAAAAAACACATGTTCTCCTAAAAGTCATGTGTGCAGTATGTGACTAAGGTGCACTCTGGCCAGACACCTCTGAAAAAGTATCGTATCACTTAGTCCACTGATGATGATGGTGACAATAAAATATACATTATTCTGCTCACTATTCTTTATACCATAAACACCACAACAAGTCAGCAATATATGTTTGCAAGAAGCTGCACAATGTCTGATGTCACACACACACACACACACACACACAGGAAACAACACTGACTGCACACATGCAATTTAGCACATCATACTTGCACTGCTCACACCAGCTTTTCCACAACCACTCCACAACAGAAAGTAAACATTACTGAGGCACTGAATTATAACAACAGGGCACAAAGGAGCATGTATGATTGTCTGTTATTAAACATAAAAAAACACAAAACACTACAGCAGTGTGGGGGAGGGAGGTGTCCAGAAAAAATAAGTTAATGGGGGATCCCATGATGTTGCAGCAGCAGATGGAGCATTGACACTATCCGAAGCTGGTGTTGCTTGATCTGCTCCACCTGCTGCTGCACAGCACCCACCCACTCATTGCTTTCCTCCAGTGCAGCCCACAGCAGCGCAATGTCTGCCTGCATTGCAGGCACTGTGGATGGGTACACTAGTGTGGGGGGGAAAGCCAGGTAGTGGTGGTGGTGAGGGTGGTGCTGGTGGCAGTGGTGGGGGTAGTGGTAGAGCAGCTGCTGCTGTGGCCCTCCTCCTGCTGTGGCAGCGAGGCACAACATCCCCAGCATCTTCTGTCACTGCCATAGGAGGGCCAGCAGGTAGAGGCCTGCCCCGTTCAGTGGCAGCCTGCCACTCTACCTTGTGGTGATTTATCATATGTGTGCACTGGCCACCAGTCCTCAGATGTGTCCCTCGGGGGCCACGAAACACCTGCATGCCACATAACTGACACACCACAACAGTGCTGTCCCCCCCACAGTTAAAACACTGCCAGACTGGGGAGCTTTGAGGGGGGGGACCAGGCACAGAAGGGGCAGATGTAGTGCCAGCAGTACTGTCACGCACCTGGGGCTCCACCTGCTGCTGTGGAGGTGGTGCTGCTGTAGCTCCTGCAGCTGCTACTGGTAGAGGTGGTGGCGGAGTTGGTGGATGTGCTGCCAGTGGCACTGGTGGTGCTGCTGCTTCTGGAGGGGGAGAGGCAAGACCAAACAGTCGGGAGTGGTCCTATGATGCCCAACGACCCCCATGAGTGTGCACTCCCCTCTGCCCATGGCCATGAGCCACAGACTCTCCCTGGTCCATTGCAAAACCCTCTCCGATGCCTCAAGTGATGAACAACTGCTTCACACACACTCACAGTCTCACACACACGCACACACACACACACACGCACACACACACAAACAAAACTTATAAAACGAAGAAATCAGTCACAAAAAAGAACTGAAAAAACACTACAAAAAAACTAAAGATTTAGCTTTTAAAAAAGCTGTTTGGTTTTATGCAATTTACACAAGATATGAACGAATAACACTCCAATCTCTCCTCTCCACACAAAATGCTTCCTCCTTCTACCTCTGCAAAGGAAAAAGTGAAACTATCTGCTTGTATGACTCACTTCCTTTCTGCCTGGCTAAAGCATGTGACTTACAGTACTGTAAGCCATGTGATGTGTGGGGAGCTCCCTTTATTGTTGTCACTTCGCCTTACTTCGTGTAAAGGTGGAATGACAATGCAAAGTTATAATGACAAGGCAAAGTGAGCACTTTCCAATGGCCACTTTGCATAGTGTTAAGATAATGTGAAGTGGCTACTTCACGTTCACTTCGCCGGTGGATTTTAAATTTGCTGCATCTCTAATTCTAGGGTGTCATGGAACATTCATCAGGTTGCTGGCTTGTATCATCCTCAACCTCAATTTCTAGTGCTGTGTACCTATTTAGTAGTGTTACTTCACTGGGGCCAAAAGCCCTTCTACCTTTTTTTGTTTTGGTGTTATGTACCTGAATCTATTCCATGTTGTTTTCAAAATGTTCCTCTACCCCTCTCCTTGGTTTCTTGTGTGCATCTTTGTTGATTTCTAGGGTAGATGAAGAATTTGGGGCTCCAGCAGAATGCAATTCTTTCTCCTTATTTAGTATATTGGTACTTTCTCAATGTTTTTTTTTTTTATCCCTTTGCCACCATAGCCACCTCCTTTGAGAACCACAGTGGCTTCTTCATCCTCCTTCCCTGGCTTACATCCTTCAAACAGCATGCCATTGCCTTACGTATTCCTTCCTTGATCTTTTTCCATTGGGTCTCCACTCCCGCCCTGCTATTCTCACCTTTGAGGTATTTACTGAGGCAGTTTCCAATTTCAGTAAAATCTGCCCTTCTGAAGCCCACTGTGTTTAACTAACTGACTTCCTGATATTTATAATCAAACTTTTGCTAATCCAAGTATCAGACTATCTAATCAAGGACTATTTATCAGCACTAGGCATAGTGTCTGTAATTTTAAAATCAATAGCCATGAAAACTTGCCTTTTTTCTCTTTATTAATAGTGCTGTGCAAATTATTTTTATGTTGATTGCCACATGTGCAAGAAACATATTGCAGCAGGTTTTCAGAAGCAGGTTGTGGAGGTGTGGCACTGTTGTGGCCAATGCCCTCACAGTCTTTAAAGGCTTGGTTGGCTTTCCGCAATGTCGTGGCATGCTGCTGCTGACACTAGTTCAGCCAGCAGCCACAACCTTGTAAAAATGTAGCCACTGCAATCAGGGGCTGCCTCATCATTGCAGTGTCAGCCATTCGCTGCAATGAGGGAGTGATCCGTCATTGCTGGGTGGAACTTTCCAAGTGCAATATTGATTGTGAACATGGCAGCGGTTGCCACCGTGCTCACAAACAATATTAAGTAACCCCCAGTGCCAAGGGGTGCCAATCCCCCTCAGCAGCATGTGCCCCCCCACAGTGTGTATGCTGACAGGGGCCCCAATCCCCATCAGCTTCTGTGGCCCTGCCCTTTGATGTTGCCAATGGGGGAGCCCACTCCCCATCGGTATTATGTCCCCCCATTTCATGCGCTGATGGGGGAGCCCATGCCCCGTTGGCATAAGGCCCCCCCACAAACACCCAGAACATTTGTGCCAAGGGGTGCCCAACCCCCTCAGCTCTTTTGTCCCCCCTTTAGTGCTGACGGGGTGCCCAATCCCTGTTGGCATTATGTGGCCCCCTCCCTTTTTTTGTGTGCCATAGGGGGTGCCCAATCTCCATCGGCTACAGTTGTCCCCCCAAGAACGAGTCTGTTGGCATGCTGGGAGCCCACCCCAGCATGCTACATACCCCTGAAAACAAAAAAACAGTCCCATGATGTCTTCTTGTTTTTTGACCTGTGAAAAAAGGAAACAGTCCCTCGGCGGTCTCCCTGCCCCCCTCCCACCCACTGTGCACCCTGCCTCCTCACACCCCCCCCTCACCCCATGCTTACCTGCGGAGCCCAGCGCGATGATCTTCAGTGGACCAGGAACACATCTGCACCCTTTAAAGCTGACCGCAAACTGAGGAAATGCCAGTAAGCTATATAATGGAATAAATAGGGTTTTTCCAACTATGATGCATATCTCAGTCATTTTTTGGAATTTTGGTGCCAAATTTTCAACATGGGGTTTTTGGAACCCCTCCTCATGAATTCTGGCACTGTTGTAGCATTAATCAGCCCCATAAGGTGATTTCACAGTCACTGTGTGGAATCACCCTTCAGGGCTGATAAATGAAATTACAGTGCCAGTGTTCATGAGGTGGGCTCTCAAAAAGCCTATGTTGCAAATTTGGTGGAAAAAATCTAAAAAATGACTGATTTATGAGCTTGCATTGCGCAGTTGCTACGCACACTCGTAACTTCGCGAATTTGCAATATTTTCACTCCAAATTTTCAACACTGGCATTTTTTCACACCTCCTTGAAAACAGCACAGCTGTCATTTTTCACATCCTGGCCGAAATGTGTTTCACACTTCTGGCACAGAATAACATATCGCTGTGGGAAATCAGTGTTTGGGACAGATTAAGAAAATGATGACACTGTTCATGGTAGCAGTCCTAAAATGCCTATGTTGAAAATTTGGTGACGATACTCCATAAAATGACTGTGTTACAAGCGTGCGTTGCGCAGTTTGCATGCATGCTGGTAGCTTCGCGAATGTATAATATTTTCACTCCAGATTTTCAACATTGCCATTTTCCCACACCTATGTATGAATAGTACAGCTATCATTTTTCCCATCCTGGCCAAAATGTATATTCACACTTCTGGTGTAGAATAGCGCAGTCGCTGTGGGAAATCACTGTTCGGGAAATATTAAGAAAATGTCAGTGATACTGTTCATGAGCAGAGGTCCTAAAATGCCTATGTTGAAAATTTAGTGATGATAGCCCATCAAATGACTGTGTTACAAGCGTGCATTGTGCACTTTCCATGCACCCTTGTAACTTCACAGATTTGTAATATTGTCATGCCAGATTTTCAACAGTGGCATTTTGTCACACCTCCTTATGAGCAGTACAGCTGTCATTTTTCACATCCTGACCGAAATGTTTTTTCACAGTTCTGGCGCAGAATAATGTGGTCTCTGTGGGAAATCAGTGTCCGGGACAGATTAAGAAAATCACAGTGGCACTGTTCATGAGCAGAGGTCCTAAAATCCCTATGTTGAAAATTTGGTGATGAAACTCCATAACATGACTGTGTTACAAGCGTGCATTGTACTGTTTCCATGCACCCTTGTAACTTCACAAATTTGTAATATTTTCAAGCCACATTTTTAACAGTGGCATTTTTTCACACCTCCTTATGAAAAGTACAGCGGACATTTTTCACATCCTGGCTAAAACTTGTTTTTGCACTCCTGCCAGAGAATAGCATGGTTGCTGTGGAAAATCAGTGTTTGGGACAGATTAAGATCGAGTGAGTGAGAGGGAGGAGTTACTGAGCTCAACTGAGCTCTGTCAGGACTGCTGCAGAACTCTTTATGGGCAGAAAAAGGCCCCAACACAAGAGCCCAGTACAAAAGGGCAGCCTGCAGCACTGGGAGAAACAGAGCGAGAGAGTGAGTGAGGGAGGGGGAGTGAGCGAACTCACCGGAGTGCTGTGAGGACTGCTGCAGATTTCTTTGTGGGCAGAAAAAGGCATCAATGCAGGCAGGGGCCCAGTACAAAAGGCTAACCTGCAGACAGGGGACCGAGTGAGCTCAACGGAGCTCTATGAGGACTGCTGTGGATTTCTTTGTGGGCAGAAAAAGGCGCCAATGCAGGCAGGAGTCCCGTATAAAAGGGCAGCCTGCAGCACCAGGACAAATAAAATGAGAGCATGAGAGAGAGAGAGAGAGACTGAGCGACCTCAACGGAGCTCAGTCGGGACAGCTGTGGATTTCTTTGTGGGCAGACAAAGGTGCCAATGTAGCCAGGAGCCCCGTACAAAAGTGCTGCCTGCAGTGCCAAGAGAAACAGAATGAGCGAATGACAGAGCGGGAGTGAGCGAGCTCAATGGAGCTCTATCGTGACTGCTGCAGATTTCTTTGTGGGCAGAAAAAGGCGGCAACGCAGGCAGGAGCCCAGTACAGAAGGGCAGCCTGCAGTGCCAGGAGAAACAGAATGAGTGAGTGAGACAGGGGGAGTGAGCTACATCAATGGAGCTCTGTCAAGACAGCTGCAGATTTCTTAGAGGGCAGAAAAAGGTGCCAACGCAGGCAGGAGCCCAGTGCAAAAGGCCAGCCTGCAGCGCCGGCAGAAACGGAATGAGTGAATGAGAGAGGGGAGTGAGCAGGTTCAACAGACCTTTGTTGGGACTGCTGCATATTTCTTTGTGGGCAGAAAAAGCCACCAACAGAGGCAGGAGCCCAGTACAAAAGGGCAACCTGCAGCACCAGGAGAAACAGAATGAGCGAGTGAGAGGGGGGAGTGAGCCACCTCAACGGATCTCTGTCGGGACAGCTGTGGATTTCTTAGTGGGCAGAAAAAGATGTCAACGCAGGCAAGAACCCAGTACAAATGAGCAGCCTGCAGCACCAGGAGAAACAGACTGAGCGAGTGACAGAGGGGGATCGAGTGAGCTCAACGGACCAAGGCAATCAACATTCATCATTGACAAATGCTTGTTTTCTTATGCTTTTGCAAAATTTAGTAAAAAACATTTTGCAAAGTGTTGCCCTGCAGAAAGTCTTCAAATCACTGGGGGAAAACCCAAGATGTAGAAAAGAGACCTCAGGTTGTGGAGTAAGAACTTTACTTTTTTGCCTTCACCATCAAATGTGGAACGTTCCCACATTTCTCATAAATATGTAAGAGCAAACAATGGAAATTTCACAAAGTGCTGTTTATTACTTGTTGTTTTATCACCAGACAAAATATGCTGTCAATGAAATTTGATCTGTAATGTCAGCAAATCTGTTTGCATTCAGTAGTTTCAGTCACTGTGTGGGTTGGAGCTTGTCAACATGAGCAGCCAAAGGAATGAAATATACCAATATATTTCTAAATATTAATATACAACAGATATCTTGGGATGGGCTCAGCAGTTCCCATCCCTGGTTTGTGTCATTTGACTATTTGTCTGGGGAAATCTATGGGCTGTTCAGTTTTGAAAAAGAAGTTATATGTGCCAAAGAAAATTGCTGTAAAACCTCTGAACATTTCTAGAAAGCAGAATGTCCTCAGTTTTTCCTTGTATAAGGAGCTCAACTAAATCAGTAGCCCACTAGGGCAAGTGGAAGCCCTAGGGGTGGGATATTCAGTCTGCACCAGGCAGGGGCACATGCCTGTGTGCAGCGCACATGGGCTGCACCAGGGCATATATCAGGCAATATTCAATGGTGCTGCTCCATGGCTCAGCACCATTGAATATGGCACTGAGGGCGCATGCACAGAGCACAGTGCAGTGGCACTGGGCCAGCACAAGTGGCAGTAAGGGAGCAGGGTAATGTGCCAGAGCAAGTGCGGTTGCACTAGGCGCATCAACCATGATATTCAGCACTGGGCATGCAAATGAGGCCATTATGCATGCAAGGCACAAATGGGGCCATTTGCATGTGATTATGGCCCCATTTTCATGCAGTGCTCTGATCCCCGGTGACTTGCACATGGCACCCTGCCAGGCTGCAGCCATTGGGGACCGACACCCTGCTGACCCTAGGCAGCCTCCGCACCCATACGCCTGATCGCAGACATTAGTGAATAACATCCCTTTTGGTCCAGTGGACTGCTATCCAATGCCCAATCATGGGCATATGTGAATAACTTCACTGGTGGTCTAGTGGACCGCTATCCAATGCCCGATCGTGGGCATATGTGAATAACATCCCTGGTGGTCCAATGGACCGCTATCCAATGCCTGATCATGGGAATAAGTGAATAACATCCCTGGTGGTCCAGTGGACTGCTATCCAATGCCCGATCATGGGCTTCAGCAAAGTATATCCCTGGTGGTCCAGTGAACACCCCCCCCAGCACCTGATCGTGGGCGTTTGTATAGAGTAACCCTGGTGGTCACTGGTACCCCCTCCCCACCTGCCCACCCACTGAGGCCAATATCCTGCTTTTAAAAATTGATGGGCTTGATTTTCAAAATGGCTGACATGGCCTAGAGACAGTTCTTGCAAACAACTCCCTGCCTGATGTGGGGAAAAATTCCTGCACCTGCAAACATGCTATTTTTAGCATTTCTATGTGATTGGGGGGCAGTATCTTTTTGTCAGCAGCTGCACAAAAATGCTATGAATGGTAATGCCAGGTGTAGCGTTTTTCCATAGCTGCACCAAAAATTATATGTAAGCTGCCATATATTGTGGAAAAGGTTGCAAAAGAGCAACCTTTTTGAAAATTTATCAAATGAGCAAAACATTGCAGGTGCACAAGGAAACCCTCCCTTATGCAACCTGTTTTCCACATGTGTACATTTTTCCATTTTTGAAAATCTTGCCCCATGTACTTTGCTTTAATAATAACATTCAGTTAGCTGGAGTATATTCAGAATTACCAGACTGAATGCCTTGTCCTTCTGCCCCAGGCATCTAATTTACCATATCAGCTGGTTATTCTGAGTACACTCCAGCTGACTGAATGTTATCACATAAATACATACTGGCCCGGATATTCAAACTGCGCCAGGCTGTGGCGCAAGCTTGGGCACAGCTCAACTTGGCTGCGTGGGGGTGTGGCCTGGGCGATATTCAACAGAGCTGCTCCATGGCTCAGCAGCTTTGAATATCGCACCCTTGCCACCTCCAGTGTGCATGGCACAGTGGCACTGCACCAGCGCAAGTGGCCATAGTGGAGCATGGAGATGCTCTAGCGCAAGTGCCATTGTGCCATTCACAGCACCAGCGATATTCAAAAGTTGACATGCAAATGGAGCCATATTTGATGCAAGGCGCACATGGGGCCATTTGTATGTCATTATGGCCCCATTTGCATGCAGGGTGCGCTGATCCCCGATGACTTGTGCCTGGCGCCTTGCCAGGCAGCAGCCATCAGGGACCGATGCCCCCTGCAGCCTAATCATGGTCATCTGCGTAAAAATAGAAAACCATGCTATATCCCTGGTGGTCCAGTGGACCTCTATGAGCCCGATTGTGGGCATCTGTGTAAAAATAGAGAACCTTCCTATAACCCTGGTGGTCCTGTGGACTGCTATGTGCCCAGTCACGGTCATGTGTACAAATGAAAGGAATAGGTCCAATATCCCTGGTGGTCCAGTGGACCGCTATGTGCCCGATCGCGGGTTTCTATAGAACAAAACTCGTCCAATATCCCTGGTGGTCCAGTGGACTGCTATGTGCCCGATTGCGGGCATGTGTACAAACGAAAGGAACAGTTCCAATATCCCTGGTTGTTCAGTGGACCCGCTATGTGCCCGATCATGGGCTTCTGTAGAACAAAACTCATCCAATATCCCTGGTGGTCCAGTGGACTGCTGACTGCCCGATCACGGGCATGTGTAAAAAGGAAAACCTCCAATATCCTGGTGGTCTGAGTACCCCCCACCCACCCACTGAGCCCCAGCACCCGCTCCCCGGTCAGCCGGCAGGTGGCAGCACCCCACCCCCTGCTGCCCCACTGCCCACCGACTGACACCTGGTGGGGCTGCATGCCCATTGGTTCACAGTATGAGCTAATGGGCATGCAGCCATCAATTACTACATTCCAGATATGTGAATGATTCATTCACATATCTAGAATGTGTAGTATGAGGTTGCAACCCATTGGCTCACGCCAGAACCAATGGGAGTGCAGCCCCACCAAGGTGTCAGTCGGAGGGTGGCATGCGGCAGGTGGCGGGTTGCTGTCGCCGGCATACCGGGGAACGGGCAGGGGGTCAGTGGGCTGGGTGGGGCACCACCAGACCACCAGGATATTGGAGGCTTTTCTATACACATGCCCACGATCGGGCAGTCAGAGGTCCACTGGACCACCAGGGATTTTGGACGACTTTTGTTCTACAGAAGCACGTGATTGGGCACATAGCGGTCCACTGGACCACCAGGGATATTGAACCTGTTCCTTTCGTTTGTACATATGCCCGCGATCGGGCACATAGCAGTGCACTGGACCACCAGGGATATTGGATGAGTTTTGTTCTACAGAAGCCTACGATCAGGCACATAGTGGTCCACTGGACCACCAGGATATTGATGATTTTTTTTATACAGAAGCCCGCCAATGGGGCATGGGGGGGTGCCGCCAGGTGCAGCCGGAACTCTGGTGGCCACCCACAGGTGGAAGCTGCCATGTTGCACCCTGCAATGCGGCAGCTCTTTTGTGGGTGGCCATCAGTTGTTCCTTTTTTTTGGGCATAAATTTTTGCTGGTGCAGATAGGGGTTGCGCATGCATTGTTCTGCACATCCCAGGCTGAATATCGGGCTGTGCAGGTTATGCATGGGCACGCCCCCCCTACCTGTGCCTGCATACATTACTGATGTGCTCTGGCACATCAGGATTTGTGCCGCGCACTTTTCCCTTTTGAATATCATGCCGGGGTGCATCAGTGGGTTGCGCATGGTGCAACTCTGTTGCGCCATGTGCAACCCTTTTGAATATCTGGGCCACTGTCTTTTGCCAGTTCGTACAGTACATTTCACTGTAAGAAGGGACATGATCACAGTCATTCGCACATTCATGGATATCAGCAGACTGAACAGTCAGAGATGCTTGTTTTGGTGTTCTGCACCAGGATGCTAGGCTATACCCTGAAGTTCAGGACTGGTATATGCAAGGTAAACATTTGGAGACACTTTTTTTCCCAGAGGGTGGTGAACCTATAGAACAGCCTTTCTGCTGAGAGACAGTGGACATGAAAACAGTTCAAGCCTTTATGGTAAGCCAGAACACATTTTGTCTTACCAAAGGACTCACTGGCTACCCTAGGGGTATCGGGAATCTGTATAAATAGGTACAGTACTTGTTTACACACCATACATATTTCATCCTTACTAATGAAGCAGGATATGTGGATGAACATGATGGAACTAGAGATACTTCCAGTGTTAAATTATAATGTTACTATATAACACTCAATATGCTTTTCTCTCTATGACAGCTTTATAGATAAAGCTGGATGTGGTGAACATCTTCAAGTGAAAATCCAGTTGCTCAAATCAGTATACTGTAATGGAGGACAAAGCAGATGCTAAGCTAAAGCAGGTACAGACAGTATGGGTCCCAATCTCAGTTGCAAGGGACTGTCACATGGCTTCCCCACACACATTTGCAAAACACATTGTGACTATGAGAAGAAGGGGCAGAATGTCACCATGCAAATAGTCCACATGGCATTGCTCAGATGGTAACCCTCAAAAATCCAGTCACAAACGTTATCAACACCCCTGTCTGTAAAAGTGCTACAGGCAGGTAGTAGGAGCGTCACTGAGTTGCAGCTGAATGGGTCGGGATGGAGGTCACCATGGGATACAAAAAATGGGATCTATGCTTGGAGGTGCGGAGTGCCTCTGCACTGGGTATGTGAGGTGCGGAGACACTCCACACCTATTGTGCCCCCCCATGCAGGATGCACTAAAGGGGGGTGCGCAGCCCCCATGCACCTGATCCCCAACCCACGCAGACCACAACATACAGGGGGTGGGTGGGGAGTGTGCCAGCACTAGGCAGAATGCACGTAGCTGCATAGAGCTGTGCACTGGGGTGCATAGGAGAGTAGTTGGTACACCAGGGTAAACCCTGCCGTAAGTACCCTACACACCCCATGCAGCCATCCCACATACACTGGCTGCCCGGGGCCACCGACCCCAGCCACCAGCCGAGCCCCCACCATCCCTATGTATGCCAACCCCTCCACACACACACACTCATGGGGGCATTTCCCCCTGTACCGCATGGACCCCCTGCCCACCTCTGCAGCACCCCATTCCCTGGATGGTGTGGTGGGCTATCGCAAACACCCCCCAACCCACACACACACCCTTGTGGCACTGCCCCCACCCTGTACCTCCCTTGCAGATCGGAGGCATGGTACAGTCGGTGGCACAACCAACTTCTCACCTCCACGACTGCTGGCCATGTGGACATCCACAGGGGAGTGCAGCCAAAGCACCCCCCACCACATAATGGATCCACTGAGGGATCCGTGATGGGCATCCCATTGGCTACCCACCCAGGTATGCAGCTCCACCCACAGCCACCTCACATGATCCTGCATGTACCCAGGAGCTGGGGGAGCAGGGCCATGGACAGGTCACTGGCAGTTGTGCATGCCACCTATGCACACCTGTCTACAGCTGCAGAGCTCCATGGGTGGGATATGTGCCTTGGGTGCATACATCTGGCCCCATAAATGGCACTGCACAACAGAACATGGCTGGGGGGGCTGCACTGAAATCCAGAGGGTGCTTCACAGATGGGAAGTTGGAGGGGCAGTATAGTATAAAGGAATGTTATGGGATCAAGGATACAGTATTTTGACCACTGCCTCAGAAGCAGGCCGTAAAGTGAAGTTACAGTTTCTTGCAGAAAGTTACAGGTGGCATTAACAGGAGTCATGTATCACTGCATTAAAAAAAATATGAATATCAGGACATAATGTTCTGAGTATCTCAAGGCATTGATACAATATGAAATAGTGCCTTTGACCCTTAGACTTCAACTGTTGCTGTTAGTTTTCCTTCCCTGAAGTCATAATCTTCCCTCAGTGATATCAGAATAAGTTCTGTGAGGCCAGCCTGGTGGCACTGAGGGTTGAGGAGCTGGACACCACACCTCATGGAATGCTGGCAACCAGGGTTAGTAATGACTTTGGGTCATCAGGGTGCAGGCACGGGGGGGTGAGCAGGATTGAGCAGCAGATCTCCTCTCCTGGGAGGGGGGATCAGCCTCTCACAGTCCTCCCATCACTGAGTGGAGGCCTGGTGGTGGCACAGGTGGGTCAGGGGACCAGTAGCAGGGGGTGTCCCTGGCATGCGTATGCCTTCAAATGCCTGCGCTCTTGCTAAGGACGTGATGTTGGGGAGACAGGAACAACAGGGAAAAGCACCATAAAGAAATAATAGAAAAAAAAGAATAAATTCTGTGGCAGCAGGTTATGATGTCACAGGTAGTGGGTTATGACTTTATTGCAGTAATAAGCAGCATGAACAGATGGAGTGAAAGGGAAAAATATCCTGTTGTAATAAAAATGTCTTAAATAATGTTCAATGTGCTTACGCAACTGGATGAGATAATATGAGATGATGCTTGTGTAACTTGATTTGCTTTGTGGCCTTCCACCTCTCTATCCATGGGATATACCACTCTGTGGGGGTACAATGCAAGAAATATTAGAGGAGGGTTCCCCCCTACAGGTGCCATGGGAATGAATGTGTCGTCTAAAGGTAGGTTAGGAAGAAGCCCACGGGTAAGAGAGACAAGCCGCTGGAGGAGGAGGGGTGGATGGTGGGCAACGAAAAATGAATCCTGGCAAAGCCCAGAATGTGTGACCTTTTAAGCTTGATGGGGGAGTAATGTTGTTGCTCGGCCCATTGAACCTCAGGCTTAAAGCCCTTCCATAAAATGGAAAGTCCTGAATTTCTAATTTTAGGGGATTTTGCGCAGCTGACTTCTGCTGATGTCAACCAAGAAATAGTTGCTGGAAAGTGGAAATTCCCTTTATGGTGTGGGTCAGGATACTTCTGGCAGTAATACCAGTCTGCAGACACCATGTGACTGGTACTATGCCATGTTCCGACCCTGATGGAGTCACCAACCAATATGTTATGTTGTATAAACCCTGTCTGCAATCACTAACACCTAGAAGATTAATTTTAATTTTGATGCAGTTCCAGTGGAGGACTCCTGTTGCCTTCGACATAGCACAACTTTTGTACAGTATATGGTCCCAAAATGTGGAGGTGCAACAATGCTGCTGTTTTTACCTTGTTGTACACCCCCTCAGGATATATGCAAGGAAATGGGGGAAGCCATTAGCAAGATGTCAAGTAAGAGGGAAGTATTGTTGATGGGTGACATCAGTCTACCATGTAATAATTGTAGTCTCTCAGCTGCAGCCTCCGCTAAGAACACAGTCATTCCAGACTCTCTGCAGGGGAGTTTCTGAGGCAACTCATCAAGGAACCCACACATGAAGAGTCAATGCTGGACCTGGTACTGACAAATAAGGACAGTGTTATGAACATCAGGGTGGGGTGCCACCTGGGAACCAGTGATCACTGGACAGCATGGTTTAACATTAGGACTGCAGCTGAGGTGAACCACTCAAGGACGAGTGTCCTAAACTTCAGGATGACAGATTTAAAAAAAAATGGATTAATGTCTCAGAGAATCTCTGGCAGGGAAGGATTATACTTATCAGATGGAGGGACAGTGGGTCAGGATTAAGGGTGAAACAGTGAAGACTACAAACCTCTGTGCAAAAGACGTGACAAAAACAGGAGGAAAGAGAGACCAATATGGTTATTGAGGGAGGTAGCATTACGAATAAGGGAAAAAAAGGTCAGCGTTAATGAGATACAAGAAGATGCAGAGGGAAGAGGACAGTGAGGTGTACCAACAAATACAGAAAGTAGCAGGAAGGAGAAAGTCCTGAAGGGACTTGCTAATGTGAAGGTGGACAAAGCAATGGGGCCAGATGGGGTGCATCCAAGGGTATTAAGGGAGATCAGGGAAATACTGGCTGCACCTGTGACAGTTCTGTTTAACAGCTCACTGGAAACAGGAGTTGTTCCGGAGGACTGGAGGAGGGCAGATGTAGTCCCACTAAACAAAAGTAGAAGCAGGGAGGAAGCCGGCAATTATAGGCCAGTCAGCCTGACATCGGTAGTGGAAAAATTAATGGAATCACTGTTGAAGGAAAGGAATGTGGAATATCTTGAATCCAGTGGGTTACAAGATCCAAGACAGTATGGTTTCACAAGGAGAGTTTATGTCAAATTGAAGCTGATAGATTTCTTTGACAGGGTTACAAAGGAACAAGATCAAGGTGGAGTGGTGGATGTGGCCTAACTAGATTTCAGTAAGGCTTTCAACACTGTTCCACATAGGAGACAAATAAGCAAGCTGGGTATCTTAGGAGTGGGTCCAAAGGCAGTAAACTGTATAAGAAATTGGTTAGGGTATAGGGGACAGAGGGTGGTGGTAAATCGAGTTCACTGCAAGGAAGGGAGGGTGACCAGTGAGGTGCCTCGGGGATCAGTGCTGGGACTTGTCCTCTTTAACATTTTTATAACTGATATTATAGAGGAGTTGTAAAGGAAGGTCTGCCTCTTTGCAGATGACACCAAAATCTGCAATAGGTTGAACACTCCAAAGGGGGTGGAAAGGATGAACAGAGACCTGAGAAAACTGGAGGAGTGATCAAGGGTATGGCAGCTGGGTTTCAATGTGAAAAAGTGCCAAATAATGCGCTTAGGGCACAGAAATTCAGGGGCAGTGAACAAAATGGATTGAGTGGTATTGATGACCACCAAGCAAGAAAGAGACCTGGGGGTAATCATATCAGATGACCTAAAGGTGGTAAGGCAGTACTACAAAGCAGTGGCAAGGCTAGTGGGGTGCATAGGGAGGGGTATCACCAGCAGAAACAGGGAGGTGAGATTGCCTCTGTATTGATCACTGGTAAGACCCCACCTAGAGTATTGTGTCCAGTTACGGAGACCACATTTCTGGAAGGACATAGACAGAGTGGAAGTGGCCCAGAGGAGGACAACTAAAATGGCGCAAGGTCTGCATCAAGAGCCTTATGAGGATAGACTAAAGGACCTCAATATGTATGATCTGGAACAGAGGAGGGAGAGTGGGGATATGGCAGAAACCTTTAAATATCTCACAGGGGTAAATAAGGTACAGGAGGGGAATATTTTTCAGAAAAAAAGGTGCTCAAGAAAAGGGGACATACTGTGAAGCTTGAAGGAGGGGGGGTAGATTCCAAACAGATGTGAGGATGTACTTCTTCACAGAAAGAGTGGTAGATGCCTGGAACAGCCTTCCAGTGGATGTGGTAGGGTTCAAGAATGCATGGGATAAGCACAAAGGAATAATAGTGGAAAGGAAGGCGAGAGGGAGGGAGAAAGCTGTAGATCGGGCACAGTCTGATGTAATAGTGTAGGTATGGAGAAATGGACAGACTGGATGGGCCAAGCAGTCTTTATCTGCCATCATATTGTATTTTTCTATGTTTCTATGGAAGGCAGTGACAGATGTTAAGGCACAAACTGAGGAAAGAATAGGGGGTTAACAAAGGGGGCAAGGCCTCTTTTAGGTATATAAGTGAAAAAAGAAAGACAAGCGGAGGAACTGTGTAACTGAGGGGAGCAGAGGGAGACTGTGTAGAGCATGATCAGGAAAAAGCAGATATCCTGAACAAATACTTCTGTTCTGCCTTCCCAGTGGAAGGGTAAGGGAACAGCCATATATAGGTTACAGAACCACTGGAGGGAGGGAAGTAGACACAAATCCATTCGAAGAGGAAAGAGCCCTGAATTGACTTGTGAATCTGAGAGTCGACAAGGCTATGGGACAAGATGGGTTATATCCAAGGGTATTGAAGGAGCTCATGGAGGTACTGGCTGCACCTCTGATGGCCCTGTTTAATAACTCACAAGATACAGGCATGGTCCAAAGGACTGGAGAAGCGCAGATGTTGTCCCACTCCATAAGAGCAACAGCAAGGAAGAATCTGGCAACTACAGGCCAGCCAGTCTGACAACAGTAGTGGGGAAAATAATGGATTCATTTCCAAAGGAAAGACTGGTATATTACCTTGCATATGGTGTGTTACAGGATCCAAGGCAGTCTGGATTCATGGAAGGGAGATCAAATTAGACAAATCTGATTGATTTCTTTGACTGGGTGACCAGAGGAATAGACTTGGGGAGCAGTGGATGTGGTATACTTAGACTTCAGCAAGGCCTTCAACACCATGCCATGTAGGAGTCTCATAAAATAATTGGGAAGCTTGGGAGTGGGAACCATGGTGGTACACTGGGTACATAGTTGGCTGACAGATAGGCCACAGAAGGTGGTGGTTAATGCCAGACAGTTGGGGGGGAGGAAGAATGGCCAGTTGGGTTCCTTAGGACTCAGTACTGAGTCCAGTCCTCTTTAACAACTTTATAAGTGACATTGCAAAAAAACTGAAATGGAAGGTGTGCATGTTTGCAGATGAAAACAAGATATTCAATAGTGTGGATGCTCCGGGTGGGGGGGGTGGGTGGAGACAATGACTGGAGACCTGAAAAGCCTGAGGAATGGTCAAGAGTATGGCAGTTGGGTTTCAATACCAAAAGTGCAAAAACATGCAGCTTGGGTGTAGAAACCCAGAGGCAGAGTATAGAATGGATGTGAAGGTATTGACATTCACTAAACAGGAATGGCACTTAGGGGTAATCATAATGGCTGAACTTAAGTTGGCAAGACAGTGCGACAAAGCAGTAGTTAAAGCCAGTGAGATGCTGGCATGCATAGGGAGGGGTATCACCAGCAGAAAAACAGAAATGGTGCTGACACTGTATCGGTCATTAGTGAAACCACATGGGGGTACTGTGTCCAATTCTGAAGACCACACCTGAGAAAAGACACAGACAGGGTAAAGGCCGTCCAAAGAAGGGCAAACAAAAATGGTGCAGGGCTGCACCAAATACCCTATGGGGAGTGACTGAGGGATCTAAACATGTATACACAGTAAGAGAGGAGGTTGATGGGGGGGGGGGCATGATAGAGACCTCAAACTACCTCACATGGTTGAATAAGGTAAAGGAAGGGAACATTTTTTAGAAAAGAAGGTGTGCAAAAACTAGGGGCATGCAACAAAGCTGGATGGAGGAAGTTTAGTGTAGGAGATGACAGGAGACCAGGTAGGGTGTGAGATAGCAGAATAGGCAGGAAAAAGGGAGTCACAGTCACACTAGGTGGGCCAAGTCATCCTAATCTGCTGACAAGTTCTGCATTTCTGCATTTCTACACTTTGTAACTTATGGGGCCTTTTATGTCTCTAAAGGATATTTCGGAGAACTGCAACTCTAAGAACTTCTGCCCTATGTTTATATTAACTTTAGTGTGTCTTCCTGGTTAAAATAAGTTTAAATAAATGAATCTATGGTTTTAACTAAGCTTCCTGGAATATCCATGATTTTATCAATGGACAGAAAAAATTGTGCATCCTGATTGGTCAGTGGTCACCTTCAATAGTGATGTTATCCCAGCACAACATCACTGTGAAGCTCTTGATTGATTGTAGACTACTATGTAGTCTCCATCTTCACCATACTCTTAAGACTCAAAAATATGCTTCCAAACTAAAAATCAATTAAAAACTGTTTTAAATTTTTTTTTTCATTTTGTTTATGAGCCCCCTTCCACTCTGACCATCATCGCCACTTACTTAGAATGCCTTCCTGATCTGCCATGTAGCATTAGATACCCCCAGGTAGGATCAAAAGTGATGCTCCCCCAAATCTGTGTGCATATTAGGCACAATCTTTGGGTCCCTCCAGGTTGAGCTTGAGTGATGGATTTAAAAGGGCTTCCCAGCCCCCAGTGCCAGTTCTATTTTCATAGTTCTCCTCATCCAAGCAAGGCAGCACAGTGATTGTGTCATGAACACACAGGCATGCCTGTGCACTCACACCAGCATCCACAACTTCCACCAGTGTGTCCCTGCATCCTGCACTGCCACCTGTGGCATTGCTGTGGCAGAGGAAGCAACCCACTCTCCCCAGAGGTGGGGGAGAGCATCCTCTGGGACACTCAATCCCCCCCCAAGCCAGTCACTGACAACCCACGATTGCTCCCACTTTTGGTTCACCAGTGTCACAAGCTGTAGTGATACTGCTGCACCAATGGGCCAACCCCCAAATTATTATTTTTTTATTTTTTTATCTGCATAAAAAAAGAGTCAGTGTATAACAGTAATGATGCACATCACAACTTGGTAGTTGGACACACTCTGCCTACACTTTGTGCCTAACCACTGGAGCCATGACATTATCCCAACATGACACACACTTCTGTTGTGCATTATTGCTTAAGTATCTTTAGAGGAAAAATCAACTTTTTGTTTGAAATGTAATTACCAGTGCATATTTACTGATATATGCACTGCAAAGAGTGTTTATGGGTAGTGACGTTTCCAGTCTGGGGCTAAATTGGCCATGCTCCAGTGCATGACTCGTCTGTATTTTGCCCCAGTACTCTATAGAAAGGGTATCTTTATGTACTTGTATCTGTACTGTAATATGTGCCTAAGCTTCATCCCAGATATTTAATAGCTCTGAAGCTGCTGTTATTTCTGTTGCAAGAGGTGGCTCAAACATGACCTTTCCTTTCAGACGTCTATGATTTTTGATTAAAAATGGTCTTGGTTGATAGCATTAAAATAATTTATGTACCCAATTGTCTGCTGCTCTGGTCATAGCAGCATGTCTGATGCCTTTTCTATGTGCTCCAGATGCTCTGTCCTTCCTCCTGTCTGAAACTTTTAAAATGTAAAATGGTACAAATCCACGCCATTTGTACCAATTCTCCTAGTAAAGATGTAAACCAATTCCCATCTGCAACCATTTCATATAGTTTAATTGGTGCCTACTTGCTGTTTTTCACTGGGAATTTCTTTTGGTCTCTGATTCATATGTCAAATCCACTTTTTGTCTGCAGTGTGGAATATGGCACAGATATCTGGTGGGCATAAGCTACAGATGTTTCTGATAAACCCCACCATATGCAAGTAACAAAACCTTGACAAGTGGACCATGTTGAAAATTTATATTATGGAATAATGACAAATTTAGAAACAACTAAGAAATATATTGCAACCCATTTACAAATCCTGCCTAAGGTTTATAGCAGACTAAGGGATGCTCATTTATCAAAATTATATTAACATATTAAATGACTAGAATTGCATGCAGCAGTTAAAAATCTGAATCCCTTTCAAGGCTTAGAGGAAGACCTTTCTGCAACTAGCAGCTGCTCAGAAAAATGTAAGTAATGCACCTTATTTAAACAATGGCTGTTTTATGTGGTTGATTTTGTTTGTGCAAAAAAGTCTTAAGAAACCCTATGTTTGCACAACCGATCATGTCAGTGACATTGTAAAGTTTTGTCCATGTTCATAAAACTGTGCAAAATCCCTTTTTTGTGGGGAATAATTAGTAGATTTTCATGCCATATTTCTTTGCAAACTGTGTATCATTCGAACACTGGTGAAAATCAATCAATCAATCAATCAATCAATCTTTATTTAACCAAGAGAAGCACCATTGAGATAAACTCATTTACAAAGTGGTCCTGGGTGGACAAAGCAGATAAAATTGTCACTTGGAAAGAACAAACTTAGGATAATAATATACAATAAATAGTTACAAGGAGGCCAGAATTCAAAATATAAAATATACAATTAACAGTATGTAACATGAGATATTCAATAAATAATATGTACAATATATACAGCCTAGAGTGGTAGAAAAACAGGGGGAAGAAAAGAAAGTATGAGGGCAACAATTTAATGGGGGGGAGAGGAGAGAAGACAGATGAAGGACACCAAGCGAGTAAGTGGTGCTTGGAAGAGGGGAAGCCAGGAGAGGAGGGGTGAGGTAGGAGGAAGGGGGCCAGGAGGGTGTAAAACTAGGTGAGGGTCACTGGGGACTTGAGTCCTACCTAGAAAAGTAGAAGAAGAGGGTAAGAAGAGATAAAGCTCATGAAGGACTCCAAATGAAAATGAACTGTGCTAATATTTGGAGGCCGTTTTATTCATTTTTCAGTGCTGGGCTTTTGTAATTCCGGCCCTTGGTGTTAGTTTTGCTGAGACAGCAAGTGAAGTAGACAGACAATTCTCCACAGGAAGGAATCAGAACTGTGTGCTCCAAAAGCAAATGGTAATGTGTTAGAATACAGTATTTGAGTTGGATGATCTCCATCTAAGAGTTCCTTTTAGAAGAAATGGGAACTGGATTGATTATGTCCTTATTTTCAAAGCTGGAGTTAGAGCTGCACTAATAATGTATTATTTGTTCTGGATCACTACCGTAGATTGATTCAGTATTTTCCATATCCAAGTATAGCACATAGTCTTGCATAATAGACAATTTTGAAATGCATCATTCAAATAATTTAAAAGCAATAAGAAATGACAGGGCGTGTTCTTATACTGTAACACCCAACTGTAGGTTGTGAGGCACAAATTGCAGTTGGCAAGGCAACATTAATTATGAAATGGATGGAAAGAATGCAGGCTCCTTACTGGCCAAGAGGTAATTTCAGCCAGACCCTTATCTCAGTACAACAGCCTGGCTGAAAGTAGCTCAGCAAAAATATGTTTCAAAAATACATCCAATTTACTAATAAGGACCCATTTCATAATCACAATAAGGCACTCCAGAGAGTGGGTAATGGGGGCATAATGGCCCCTCTCAGGTGGTGGAAGCATGCAGCTTTGCCTCATGCTTCAACCCACCCAAGGTGGGTTGTTATCCCACCATATCATATCCCTTGTCATGCCTTATTGCTTAAATATAACACCCCATTCCAAAGGCTATGGGCTAAGGCTATGCAAAATTCATCTTACGCTAGTAAAACTCTGGCAAAATTCCAATTTTGCATACATAAAATTTCACAGAATTTCCACAAAAAGTTTGTGAACTTTTGCCAAAATTGTGATTTCAACTATGTTTGCCTAATTTCAAAGGTATTTGTCCACATGGCACCAAATTTGGTATACTTATTTGGCAAGGGTCTGCACAGAACTGTACTTTGTTTCAGATTTTTATCTGTAAAGCTGACTGAGTTAGAAGCCTGCAAACCTTTGGATTTTTTAAAATTACATTTTGTAATTAACTAAACAAAAGATATTTGTCTAAACTACACCAAAATGGTATAATGACCTTACCAAGGTCCATACAGAACTGCACCAATTTTTAGATATCTATCTTTAAAGGTGACTGAGTTATAAGCCTCCAAACCTTTGGAAATCTTAGTTATGTTTTGCAAGAATCTGAAGAATGTTAAGTCCCTATACCTTTACTTGGCAGGAGCAGGATTCCTGGCCCAGCCACAGGGTTGTGGTGAAGCTAATGGGGACTAGGTCTCCAGAACAGCAGGCAGCATGGGTTTGTCTTGGGCAGATCCTGTTAGTCCAACCTGGTTGAAGTTTATGACTATGTGACCAAGGCACTAGACAGAGGCCAAGCAGTCAATGCCCTGTAATCTGGATTTCCGTAAGGCCTTTGATTCAGTACCACAAAGGGGGTTGGGGGAGTGATTAGCAAATTGAGATACCAGGGAGTAGGTGAGAAAATGATGGAGTGGGTCAAGAACTGGCTACGGGACAGGTAGCAGAGGATAGTGGTAGGAGGGGAACGCTCAACTGCAAAAGCTGTAACCAGTGGAGTACCTCAGGGCTCGATACTGGGTCCAGTGTTGTTTGGCATTTTTATTGATAACATCTTGGATGGAATTCAGAACAACGTCATCCTTTTTGCAGATGACATGAAGATCGGGGCAGTGATGGATGACAAAGAGGGATGTCAGGGACTACAGGATTATCTGGCTAAACTTGAGCACTGGTCGGGCACATGGCAGCTGGGGTTCAACGTGAAAAGTGCAAAGTCATGCACTGTGGAGCCAGAAACCCAAGGAACTGCTATTGGTTAGGGGGTACAGCTATCCGCTGCAGCGGAGGAGAAGGATCTAGAGGTGCTAATAACAGGGCAGATGAACCATTCAACACAGTGCAGGAAGGTGGCAGCTAAAGCTAATAAGATGCTGGAGTGTAGAAGGTAAAGGGACTAAGGAAAGTAAAGTTCTTAATTTGGGGGACTCCATAATTAAGGGAATCCAATGGGGTATGGGTGGTGGTGAGGGATGGAGCTATTAGGGTTGAGTGCATGCGGGGTATGGTGGTGCTCAAGGCCTCGCACTTAATACACACCTTGGCCAAGAAACATGAGGGAGTCACCCACATCCTGGTGCATCTGGGCGCAAATGATCTAGCACACAACAGCATGAAGGAGGTGCAGGCAACATTCAGGGAGCTGGTTAGGATCTGTCAGGTGGAGGGTAGAACTGCCTCATTTTCTGAAGTCCTGCCAGTACCAAAAGCCAGCATGGATAGGAAGGGGAGAATTGAGGAGTTCAATTTGTGGCTGAGGTGGTGGAGTATGGAAAAGGGGTTTGGGCTGGTGGGGAAAAGTTGTAGGACATAGGATAATGAGAAACTTTATGCTCCTGACAGGTTACATTTAAGCAAGGGTGGCACTAGGGTCCTGAAGGATAAATTAGATGGCTATGTAAGGGAAAGTTCACATTTAAACTAAGCAGGGGGGAGCAGCAGGGAATAACCCAGCTAGTACTCCCCCACATAATGGGGCTGGTAGGGCAGCAAGGGATAAGGAGAACGAAGGCGGAGCAGCAAGGGAATAACCTATCTAGTACTCCCACAGGAAATGGGGCAGGTAGGGCAGTAAGGAATAGCTAGGTCAAAAGGGGATTATGGTGGAAAGGACTGTCAGCAAATGTCAGGAGTTTACAAAACAAAATGGTGGACCTAGAGGCCATTATGGTGGAAGAGGGTCTAGACATTGTGGCTATAACCGAGACCTGGCAGTCAGAACACCAGTCTTGGGAAGTAGGTGTCCCAAGGGACAGGCTTTTCAGAAGGGACAGGCCTGCAGAAAGGAGGGGTGGCTTTGTATATCAAAGAAGACATTAGGGTGATGGAAAGGCAGGAGGTACTGGACTTCCAGTGAGTGGACTTTGCAAGAATGAGGGGGATTTTCAGGGAGAAATGGAAGATACAGAGTAAATAGGGGATGCTGAGGAATTATGGATATGCATTAAGGATGGAATACTGAAAGCCACTGAGCTCTGTATCAAGAGGGTGGGAAAAAACAAAAGAAGAAAGAGGCCACTCTGGTTTACCAGGGAGACGGTGGGGGCAATTAGGGAAAGAAGGACAGCTTTCAGAACATATAAGAAGACCCAGAGGAGGGAGGACATGGAGATTTATAGAGAGAAGCTGAGGGTGGTGGGGCAAAAGATTAGGGAGGGCAAAAACAGATGAAGAACAGAGAATTGCTAGGCAGGCCAAAGGGGAGATAAAACTTTTTTGGGGTATGTGAGGGAAAAGAGGAAAGCAAGGCAGGGGATAGTGAGGGTGACAGGTGAGGTGGAGCACTGATGGAGGGAGACTTTGAAAAAGCAGAGGTGCTGAATAGCTATTTTTGCTTGGTCTTTACAGTAGAAGGGGAGGGGAAGGGACCAGAGTTAAAGTGGAAGGAGGGAATAACAAAGGAGTGTATCCTAGTCCATTCAGTGAGGACAGGGTAAAAGAAGAACTAGGAAGGTTGAAGGTAGACAAGGCAATGGGGCTAGACAGCTTTCACCCTAGGGTACTCTGGGAACTGAGGGAGGGGTTGGGGGCACCACTGATTGGCTGTTTAACTTGTCCCTGGATACTGGATGGGTGCCAAGTGACTAGAAGATGGCAGACATGGTATCACTGCAAAAGGTGAGCAGCAGGGCGGAGACGGGAAACTATCACCCAGTCAGCTTCACCTCAGTGGTGGGGAAGGTGATGGAAGTGCTTTTAAAGGAAAGAGTGGTAACCTACCTGATAGACAGTGGACAACTGGATGATGGGCAACAAGGTTTCACAACTGGAAGGTCATGTCAGACCAACCTAATAGAGTTCTTTGATTGGGTGACGAAGATGGTTGATCAGGGAAGGGCAGTGGATGTGGCCTATCTGGATTTAGGAAGGCCTTCGACTCCATCCCTCACAGAATACTGGTGAATAAGGTGAAAAGCTTAGGGGTAGGACAGAAAATAACTAGGTGGGTAGAAAACTGGTTGATAGACAGAAGCCACAGGGTGGTGGTTAATGGGATACATTCCAGGGAGATGGGGATGATTAGTGGGATGCCCCAGGGTTCTGTACTGGGACCCCTCCTTTTTAATATCTATATTACTGATATAGTGGATGGGCTGGATAGACAGGTGTGCCTATTTGCAGATTATACAAAGATCTGCAATAGGTTGGATACTCCAAGGGGTATGGAGACCATGAGGGAGGACCTAAAAATTCTGGAAGGGTGGTCAGAAACTTGGCAGCTGAGATTCAATGTCAAAAAGTGTGCAGTGATACACATGGGGTGTAAAACCCCCTAGCAGCTTACACTGGGTGGGGTGGGGTAGTTAAGCCAACTAAGCAGGCGAAGGATCTGGGGATTATAGTATCCAGCAACCTTAAGGTAGGTAATCAATGCAGCAAAGCAGTGGGAAAGGCAAACAGAATGTTGGCGTGCATTGGGAGGGGCCTAACAAGCAAAAGGAGGGAGTTACAGATGCCACTTTATAAAACCATGGTGCTGCTGCACCTGGAGTACAGGGTCCAGTTCTGGAAACCACACCTATGCAAGGACATAGATGGGATTGAAAGAGTGCAGCGAAGGGTGACCCAGATGGTGCACGGTATGCAGGGGAAGCCATTTGAGGAGAGGTGGATGGAATTGGATCTGTACCCGTTGAAGACTAGATGGGACAGGGGAGACATGATAGAAACATTTAAGTATGTGAAGGGGATCAATAGGTTGAAGGAGGGAAGCTTATTTAAAAGGAAGGTGGGGGTCAAAACTAGACAGCATAGTCTAAGATTAGAAGGAGGAAGATCTAGAGACAATATGAACATACCAAGTCTGCTCGGTTGTGCAGCAGCAATGTGATGGGGTGTTACTTCACGGAGAGGGTGGTAATGGCATGGAATAAGTTACCAGAGAAAGTGGTGGGGGTTAAAATAGTGGAGGGATTCAGGAGGGCATTGGATAGACATATGGGGCTGGCAAGTGGGAGAAGGGGAGGTCCCATGACAGAGGTGATGAGTAAGGGGGGAATTTATTTATTTTATTTTTATTTAGCTTTTGTTGACTGGGTAAGTGCACTAGACAAATCCTGCCTATTTTCAGGCACGACCCGGGGGAAGGGGATACAGATGAATGCCAACTGACCTTGAACCAGATTAAGCTGTTGGTGGTATTTTTAGTGAATGAGGGAAATTTGGCCAGGACACCGGGGAAATTCCCCTACATGCATACTCGATGGGCCTGAGGGTCCTTTTCCGCCATCAGATTTCTATGATTCTATGATTGCCAGAGGTATCACCTCAAGGAAAAGGGATGTCATCCTGCCACTATACAGGTCATTGGTGAGGCAACACATGGAGTACTGTATGCAGTTCTGGTGCCCCTACTTAAAGAAAGATATCAAATTGCTGGAAGGGGTCCAGTGCAGAGCAACCAGGATGATCCTCAGGATGGAGGACAAACCCTACTGAGGGAGCTCAACATGCACTCCCTGGAGGAAAGGAGGGATAGAGAGGACATGATAGAGACTTTCAAATATATGAAGGGCTTAAAATAAGGCTGGGACAGAGGGAATCCTTAGATTAAAAAGGAAAGAGAGACAGTAGGGGGCACAGTCTGAAATTAGAGAGTGGTAGATATAGGAGGGAGATAAGAAAACACTGTTTCATGGAAAGAGTGGTGACAAGGTGGAATGCATTGCCTAAGGAGGCGGTTTCCTTAAGGTTGGTGGGCAGTTTTAAGAGGGGGTGGGACAGGTCAAGGGGAAAGTCATTATCAAGAGGTCACTGGGGGAGTCAGTAAACACTGGCATGAAAATTGATATGCAGGAAGGGAGGGAGGGAGGGCAGCTGCGTTGTAATGGATTACTAGCTGAACACTCAAGCAGACTTGATAGACCATTTGGTCTGTATCTGATGGCAGTTTCATATGTTTGTATGTTTGCAAAACTAGAGAATTGAATATCACCAATTTTTTTAGGTTCATTTACCCTAAATATTAGGCTTTGAGGCCACCCCCATAGCCCAGTGGCAGAACGTGGCACTGCCATGTTGATGACCCAGATCTGGAAGCAAGCCTGTGAAGTCATAAGGCGAGGCAGGCTATGACAGAGACAACTGCTGCTTGGCAGTTCATCTCAGTTGGGGAAGGTTGGCAGCAAATTCCACCAACACCACAGCCCTGTTGTTGGGCCAGGGAGCTTGCTCCTGCTAAGTAACAACACCACACACTCTTGAAGGGGCTGGGTGCTCCTATGCCAAAATGTGAAACATGAAAGAAAAACAATGACAGCACTTCAAACTTTGAAAAACTATGATAAGTACTCACATAAAGTTGTAAATGTAGCCAAACTACATATTTATTGCACTGCCATCAGAAAGTATGGCACTCCGCCCCGGCACTTCGTCTCTATAGAGTGAGGCTTTCTCAAGAAGCAAGGCTTGTCATACTTTTTCAATTTTTAAAATGTTGCTATTGTTTTCCTTTTGAGCTTGCTCCTGTCAAAGGGTGCACTCTGGCTATGCAAGGGTGGCAAAGGCACTATCCCCACCAGGGGAGAATGGAAGGGAAAAATGTTGGAGAAAAACCTTGTAGCCTGCTAAATAATGGCTGAGTTCAGCCTGATCAGGGTATATACCTGTGAACTGGTTATATCCCTAAGAGACGAGCTGCTGACTGGGAAGAAAACCAATGCAGGAAAAGAAAAGAGGCTGTGTGTGTCAACTCTCTAACAGAAACATAGAAACATAGAATTTGAGGGCAGATAAGGACTGCTTGCCCCACCTAGTCTGCACATTTTCACTACCTACTGTAACACCGCAGACCATACTTGATCTCTGGCTTTACTCCCCCTTTCCTAATCACTAAGGTTCCCTTATGCCTATCCCATGCATTCTTGAATCCCATTACCATTTTTGCCCCAACCACCTCCACTGGGAGGCTGTTCCAGGCATCCACCTCTCTTTCTGTGAAGAAGTACTTCCTCACATCACCCATGTGTCTACTCCCTCCAGCTTCATAACATGACCCCTTTTTCTTGAGCATCTTTTGTTTCTGAAAAATGCTTACCTCTTGAACCTTATTGATACTGGTGAGGTATTTAAAAGTCTCTATCATATTCCCCCCTCTCCATCCTTTCCTCCAGGGTGTACAAACTGTATTGAGGTCCTTCAGTCTCTCCTCATAGGACTAATGATGCAGACCCTGCACCATTTTAGTTGCCCTCCTCTGGACCACCTCTACTCTCTCTATGTCTTTCTGGAGATGTGGGGCCCGATCACAAAGCCCCCCCCCCGAATGGCACAAGGGGTTTACGCCACAAGCAATTGCACAAGGTGCAGCTTGTACCAAAAGATGCACCAGGAGTATTTCACAAAACCAGCCTGCATCAAATGCAGGTTTCGTGTGCTAAAGGGAGCTTGTGTCATCCTTGCTACACAGAATGGGCTGCCACATGGTGCTAGGGGGCTTGCAGCAGATGTAGGCTTCCATATCCCCTAATTTGGGATTCTCAAATTCCTCCCAGGGGTCAGATTTCTAAATACCATTTCACTAGCCAGGGCTGGTCTAAGGGTACTTTAAAATTTGTCCTCTGGGAAGTTTGAGAAACATGTGCCAATGTGCCATGATTCCCCCTTCCCATCCTTGATCCCCATTGTAAGAAAAACTCATGTCCCTGGTGGTCTAGCACCCTCCAGACCCAATCCCTGTTGTAATAGAAAACATAACATCCTTGGTGGTCTAGTGGCCCCCCTCCCTATCCCTGATCTGCCCATATAATTGACATGTATCTTTCCCTGGTGGTCTACTGGACCCCCCACCACCCACATTGGCAGGCAGTCCCCCACCACCCCACCTCTGTCCTATCCTGACGTTGGTGACCAGCACAGCACACTACTATCCACCATGGCCAGCTACAGCTGACTGGGATGCTGGCGAGCCGCTGCATTGCATGTAGTACACCCTCATTGACTGACAGCTCAGCTGTCAATGAATGAGCACATACTGTATACAGTACACGCTCCTTGACCACTCAGTTAGCAGCTGGCCATGGTGAAGAGTGGAGGGCTGTGCTGGTTGCTGGCTTAGTGATGGGATGGGGTGGGCTGGTGGGGAACTGATTGTCGGGGTGGGGGATGGGGGCCACTAGACCACCAGAGAAGGAAATATGTAAATTACATGGGCAGATCGGGGCAGGGGCGTGGAGGTGTGCACTAGACCGAAAGGGATGTGATGTTTTCTATTACAATGGGGATTGGTGCTTGGGGCTTGGATGACTGCTAGCCACCAGGGACATCCTAGAGTGATGCAGGACCACCCCATAGCTTGCAGCAAACCTGCCAGATGTTCCAGTTGCTGTAGGCTGTTGGATTTTGCCACCGGGACCCTACCCGATGGTGAATCAGGTGCAGGTTCCCTGGTGAACTGGCAATCAGTGCAACCTGTGGTTGGCACAACTTGTGCTGACCTTTGTGAATTGAGTCCGTGGTCTCCAGAACTGGACACAGTACTCTTGGTGAGGTCTCACCAGTGATCTATGCAGCAGTAATACCACCTCTCTCTTTCTGCTGGTGATACTCCTCCCTATGCACCCTAGCATCCCACTAGTTTTCCTCACTGCCTCATCACACTGTCTGGCCACTTTTAGGTCATTATTTATGATTATCCCCAGGTTTTAGTCCTGTTTGGTGGTTGATAATACCACTCCCCCCATTTTGTACTCTGCCCCTGAGTTTCTGTGCCAGAAGTGCATGATTTTCCACTTTTTGTACTGAAACTTAGCTGCCACACCCTTTTTCCACCCACTGGAGTGTCTACCCTATTCCAGATTTTAGTGTCATTCACAAAAAGGCATTCCTTCCCATCCAGCCCCTCTACAATGTCACTAATAAAGACATTATAGAAGACCGATCCCAGTACTGATCCCTGTGGCACCCCACTGATCACCCTCCCTTTTTCAGGGTGAACTCTGTTTACCACCACCCTCTTCCTCCTACCCCCTAACCAATTACTCACCCAGCATACCATCTTTGGACCCACTCCTAGGCTGCCCAACTTGTTTACAAGTCTCCTATGATAAACTGTGTCAAAGGCCTTACTGAAATCTAGGTAGGCCACTTCCACCGCTCCACCCTGATCTAATTCCCTGGTCAGCCAGTCAAAGAAATCTATCAGATTTGTTTGATGTGACCTCTGCCCAATGAATCCATGCTGCCTTGGATCTTGTAAGCCACTGGATTCATGATATTCCACAGTCCTTTCCTTCAGTAGTGAGTCCATTAAATTCTCCACCACCGAAGTTAGACTGACTGGCCTGTAATTGCCAACCTCCTCCCTCCTCCCTGCTACTACTTTTGTGTCATGGGACTACATCTGCCATCCTCTAGTCCTCCAGAACCACTCCTGTCTCCAGTGAGTCGTTGAACAAGGCTATCAGAGGTGCAGTCAGCACCTCTCTGAGCTCCCTCAACATCCTTGGATGCATGCTGCCTGGCCCCATTGCCTTGTTTCCTTTCAGATTTGGAGTTTCTTCAGGACTCTCTCCTTTGTAAATGGACTAGTATCCACCTCCCTTCCATTGATGCTCCAGGCATTCATCTGTGGTCAGTCACATTCCCCTTCCTCTGTGAACACTAAAAAAAAGTATTTGTTCAGGATATCCACTTTTAACTGGTCCCTATCCAGTAGAGATGTTGTGAAATAATATTTTGATAGTGTAATTGCCATGAAATAGTTTTCCAAATTCTGCATCGAAATTTCACCAATTTCAGCAGAAAATGGGCAGCTAAGTGCCCTTAACCACTATTACTTTGTAGTGGTAAATTTATATCATCCCTGGTGTCCAGTGGTCCCACCCCCCCGGCCGATCACCGGCCCAAATTGAAGTATCCCAAGAACCACCCCCCCAAGATTTACATAAATTTCCCCATCCTCAATGTATCAAAATAAAAAAAAATTACAGACTCCTTGGTGTCTAGTGGACTCCCACACCCCCACCATGTAATCAGATAGTGCCCCTCACTCCCCCTCCAGTACCCTAAGAGGTCCACTTGCACAGCCCTGCACTCATCTCCACAGCCAGTTGCCTGACAGAGCACTTCAATGAATGAGTGCGTGCTTGTACAAGCATGTGCTCATTCATTGAAGTGCTCAGTTGGGCTACTGGCTGTGGAGGTGAGTGGAGGGGTGTGCCAGGGGCCCACTTGGGGTACTGGAGGGAGTGGGGGGTCAACTAGACACCAGAGAGTCCATTATTATGTGGAGAGGGCACATCATTCCTTCAAGTCGCTGCCCACCCACCGGTGGCAAGCCTCAGGCCATCATTCAGTGGCCTATGCAGCCAGTACCAGTACAGTGTTATGCTTGTGCAACTGTGTTAGTTTGGTTTTGGTCATTTTCACTCTCTTTTCCAAAGGAATTTCCACCCTAGAGGTGCCACTGGATGATTCCCGTGGCTAAAGGTACCATAGAAAGATCCCAAGGAGAGAAGAGCTGTCACTGGAGGAGGAGGGGAGGATGGTGGGGCAAAGAAAAAGTGCTTCATAAAGAGGCTGAAGAACTCCTTATATAGCTCTGAAAGTGGGAGTGGCTAGCTGCCTGTCCATTGAACTACAGGCCCAGCCTTCCAATTCATTGGCCTATGCAGCCAGTACCAGTATAGTTTTATGCTTGCGCAACTGTGTTAGTTTGGTTTTGGCCATTCGCACTCTCTATTCCAGAGGAATTACCACCCTGTAGGGGTACCTAAGGCAAGGAACCCTCAAAGAGGGTTCCACCCCATAGGTGCCACAGAAGGATCCCCAAAAAGAAATGTAGTATGAAGCATATAAGCAAGCAGGAACTGTGACATAGTAGTAGAATAAAGCATCAGGCAGCTTGGTAATGTAATGAAATGCTCAGGTTTGCTTGGCATGATTCAATGTTTGTGTTGAGAATGAGGGGACCTTCTAAGGACAGAGAGAATGGCAGGGACACCATCCACCTCCATCCAACAGCGGAACCCACCTAAAGAAACTAGGGAACACTACTATGCTAACTAACAGTTATGACCTGAGGCATGGAGGAGAGGAAAAAGCAAAACTATGAGGAGGAAATCTCTGGGGATCCAAGGTCTAGGTCGCCTTCCCTCCAGGCTTGGGATATTTTATTTAGTGACAGCACTGCTGCTGCAATTTGGAAACCCAATTAAAGGGAGGAGAAAAACATTCCAATTTGGAGGAAAGCTCTCACTCAGTCCCTCCAGCGGGAAGGTTGCAAGAGTGCTCTGCAACATCGGGGGCAACCAAGGTGGAAGGAGGAGAGCAACAACTGCTGAGGAACTCACCTGGCCTACTCACCCTAAACACAAATCAGGTGAACCAGAGGCAGTCATAGGCAGAATGCATTGAAGGTGCCTTGCTAGGGGAAACCACTAAAGCCAATGGAGAACCGTTACAGTGGAACCACTAGAGCCAAAGGAGATTGGAGTAACCATCCTTCACAGTTAGTCTTAAATTCTACACCAGGAGCTGCTGTTGCATCAGCGAATAGCTAAAGCCAAGCCTGGAGCAAGGTCATTCCCAGTTATGGGCCAGGTGAGAAGGACCCCACCCCAAATCAGGCATGCTCAAAATGCAGACTTAGAATGCAGAGTGAGACCGTCGGCTGCAGAGAACCCTGCACCAGAATAGTATGGCTGGCAGGCCCCAGAAACTGATAAGGAGCTGAAAAACTGGTGAGCAGCTGAATGAGCACTGGTGTGCTGAGAACTTAATGAGCATTAAGTGCTGAGACCTTGCAAAGGTCAGATGCAGTGGTGAGTACAGCAGACATCCCAGAGGCTGAAGCAGAAGGGATGGTGGTAGGCATGAAGCAATGGTTGCGTAAGCAAGAGTGGACCTGCACATAGGTCTGCAAAACATAGTAGCAAAGGAGTAGCACTGGAAATAGTGGGGCAAGACAGACAGGCATGGAAAGCCAATAAAGGTGATAAATATTCTGAGGATTTTCCGGTGGCGGAGACAGGATTTAGAACATAATAATTAGCCACATGGGGCCATGGCTCCCCAAACGCCTCCAAGTCCCCACCTTAGGAAAAACATGGAAGTGACGGAAGGGCCGAGACCCACATGCAGGTATTGAAACTAATTTACAGCATCATCAGTAGCTTAGCTGACCTCATAGTATAACAGGGTGTACAAACATAGAAGCAGCATCTGTATTGAGTACACTGAGTTGTAAACTGCAAGAAACATAGAAAGAAAGGAGACACTATGATCTGAAGCAGCTAACACCTCTCAGTGCAATGAAACTTCAGCAATGAAGTAAGTAGAATGAGTTGAGAGAGCACAAATGTGCTACTTAGCTATGGTTTAGAGTGAGCCTGAATCAGGTGAAAACAATTGCGTGCAACATCGAGAGCAGCTATGGTTGAGCTCAAACACACAGATCATGGTTGCAGTTGCATTGCAAGTAATTTGAGAGTTGTAACTGAGAGCAAGTAATATGAGCTCTGGAGTAGCAATATGCTAGGAGCTTAGAAAAAAAAAGTCATAAAAGACAAAACAAAAACACACAAACACAGAAAACAGGTAACAAAGGCCTAAAACAAAAGCAAACACACTCAAATACAGAAAGCAAGGACAGAAAGAAGATCACAGCTGGAGGCAAAATACTATACAAACCAGAAGCAGGAAAACAAACACCAAAGTCCAGCAGAGACAAACAGAAACAGCAAGGCGGGGAGGGGGCATAGGACCCAGCCGGCTCAGAGGACAGACCAACAGAGCCTCTAGCTAGCAAAGAAAAAGTGCTTCAGAAGGAGGCTAAGAGGAACTGCTTATATAGCTCCAGAAGTGGGAGTGGCTTGCTGCTTGTCCATTGAACTACAGGCCCAGCCTTCCAATTATTTGATGTTTAGACTTTCAGCAGAAGCTCTACATACAGCAGAAGGCCAGGGAAAATATTTCTTTATACTGGAATACTCATCACTTTTATATTTTTGTCAATGTCACTCCTAAGGTACGGGACCATCAAATGTCTTACAGAAAGATTAAGCAGGCTCTGCACACAGCTAAAATTCCATTCTGAGATGACCCCCAAATTTATGTTAAAGACATTTTCATTTCACACTTTCAGTCTTGACACCTTTCAGCACATGAATGTTGAAACATGGTCCACGTACATGACCTGTGTTGCCAAACTGGACATCGCACAGCTCAACTTGCAGATTTGGACAAATTCTGCCCGCCCTTGCTTTGAACATCATTTGCTGTTCTGAATATAGTTTCTCTGAATCCTAACTGACAGATTCCCCAAGAAGCTGTTCTGGAACATAATTGAAGAACTCCTGCAGGAAAGAACACGTCGAGCAGATCATGATTCATTTAGATAAAACCAGTGCCTGGGGAGACAAAGCTGAGAATGGTTAAACGGGCAATGCAACTCAGCTAAGCACACAATAGTAACACTATTTTATTTTTAAAAGAGGATTTTCGAACTCCATTAAAAGTCAATTTTTTTCTTCTAAACAGACCATCTAAAGAAGTGATTTACAGAAAAAAAAGAAAACAGCAATTTGCTGTTTAAGTAGTCTACTGCCAAAATATAATGCTGGCATGGTACAATGTTAGTTACTTTTTTAAATACAAATCTTCATTTGATAAGAGATTTTCTACACAAAACTACCAAATGTATCCTTTATGGGGTTTTCTGAGTTGCTGAAATCTCTGTTTATGGTAGCTAAGGGCCCTTTTCAGCCTAAATACAGTTGGTGACCCCCTTTTAAGTTGAGCAGCCAGTGAGTAATATGCTGAATACTAAATACACAAATTATACATCTGAGCTGCTTAGCTAAACTGAGATAGCACAACTCTTAAAGCTATACCACAAAATCCCATGCAGTCACACTTCATGTACTAATTTATTATTTTTATTTCTTATATTTTAAATGTCTTCACTCAGGATAGAGAAACTGAAATGCAATATCTAATTTTCACTGGGACCCAGCAGCAACCCAATTTTACAACTGTGTGAACAGAAGTGTAGGGAGGTCAAGAGATTTACACAGGATCCTATTGTGAACCAGAGGCAACAGTGGGATTCCTACTTGTGATTTCCTTATTCATGGCTCTGTGTTCTAACTACAGGCACTGGACCATGATGTCTACCATAGGGTATAGCGAAAATGATGGAATTTCGTCCACAAGCGACAAATTTCGTCCTTTTCACGGGGGACATTTAGCACTTCGTTGGCAAAATTCCACATTTTGCACCGGCAAAATATTTCACAATATGCGTGAATTCTGCTAAATATTTCGCGGGGCAAAAATTTTCAGTTTTGCACAACACTACCCTCCACACACTCCACTGCCTTCCCTCTTAATCCTTACTATCCCTCTCCTGGTTTTGCTCTTTTCGCATACATACCTGGCAAATTTCTTGCCCCCTTTCTTTACTGCCTAGGCTATTTTCTTCTCTGTTTGTGCCATTGTGCTCCTAATTGCTTTCCCTGCTTCCATTTGTTTCTCCTGATACACCTCCCTATCCTCCTCCCTCTGTGTCTCCGTATACCTTCTGAATGCTAACTTTTTGCCCTTACCTTCCTAGCTACCTCTTTTGAGAACCATAGGGGTCTCTTTTTCCTCTTTCTTTTGCTTACTTGACTGATGCAGAGGTTTATTGCCTTCACTATCCCCCCTTTTAGTTTCCCATACTATTTTTCCACTGCACCCAAAGCCTTACCCACTGCCAGGGCATCGCTGAGGAATTCCTCCATCTTTTTAAAATTGGCCCTCCTGAAGTCGAGGACCTTTGCCTTGGAGTGGTTCGATTCTGCCACAGTACTTATATTGAACCACATTATACGCTGATTACTGGTCCCCAGATGGCCACCCACTCTGACATCTGCAACACTGTCCTCCCTTTTGAGTATAAGGTCCAGTATTGCCCCCTCATGTGTGGGCACTTTTACTAGTTGCTGGAGGAATGCTACATGCAGGAAGTCCAGGATGCTCCTGCTCCTAGCTGAAGCTGCAGCTGGGATGCTCCAATCTATATCCAAAATATTGAAGTCCCCCATCAGCAGCACTTCCCCCATATTTACTATCTTTTGTATGGCTTCCATCAGAACCTTATCCAACTCCCCCCCATGCTGGAGGTCTATAGATCACCACAGTTCAAACAGTGGCTCCATTCCCCTTTTCTAGGGTGACCCACAGAACCTCCACTCCTTCCTGTATTTGCTGCATCTCTGTTGCTTTTATGATATCTCTCACATAAAGAACCATTCCTCCCTCTTTCTTTATCACCCTGTCCATCTTAAACAGAGTATAACCTGGTATGGCTATATCCCAGTCATGGTTTTCATTGCACCATGACTCAGTAATGGTGAAAATGTCCCAGTCAGCTTCTGCCATAATGGCCACTAGGTCTGGGATTTTATTTCCTAGACTTCAAGCATTTGCACACATGGCTTTCCAGATTCTACTGTCACCCTGCTTGTCAGCCCCTCATTTTACCCTTTGCCTTTTCTCCTTACTCCCTCAGCTCTTGTTCCCATCTCTCTTTATTACTGTCATTTTTGGGGGGATACCCTTGGGGATTTCTCTCCCTTAGAGTTCTCTCTATGGAATACTTCAGCTTGTGGTGGGGGGACAGTTTATGTCTTCCTGTTTACTCCCTCCACCCTCCTCAGCTAGTTTAAATGCTTGCCAAAGTAACATTAAACTGTTCACTGAGGACTGTGGTTCCCCTCCTGGATGGATGCAGGTCATCTCCCCTGTATATGCCCTTATCCCTCCAAGTGGGACCCCAGTCCCCAATGTAGCGGAACCCCTTCTCTCTGTACCACTCCTTCAACCATGAGTTGAAGCTCCTGATGTGGAGTACCCTATCCTCATCCCTGTTGTAGACTGACAGCACCTTAGAAAAGGCCAATAAGCATGCTAGCTGCCTAAGACCCAGCCCCAATTCCCTGAACTCTTCCTGCATTATCATAGCCTCATCCCTAGCCAGGCCATTAATCCATAGGTGGACAATGGCATCCAGCCCTTTCTCCCATCTTGCTGCCCTAGTGATCCTCAGGATCCACTTCCCATTCTTCTGAGTAGTGGCACTGGGTAGGCACCAAACCTCCCTCTTCCCCTCCCTTCCTCTCCCCAAATCTATCCCCCTCACAATGGAGTCCCCCACTAGGAGTTGCTTCCTCCTCCTCCTCCTCTGGGGTCCTCTTCCACCCTCCTTGGGTTCTTCACTATGGAGGACCCCACATCCACTCTGGTCATTTCTGTAGGTGCCTCCATGAGGCAGTCCCTCCATGCCAGGGTGGCATAGGAATTGTGTAGTTGTACAATTTATTTATTTATTCAAATGTTTCACCAGGAAGGGTACACTGAGCAACAAGTTGCTCATCTCATGGTGCATCCTGGGGGAAGGGTAGTGGGAGATACAAATAGCAAGATAATACAGCAATCATTGTTACAGCAAGAAAGGCAGTGGATACAAAATTACAACCATTCAGCAATCATAGTTACAACAAGGAGCCAGAGGAGTGTACAATAAAGATAACAACACATAGTATGTGCAACATTTGGACTCCACTTTGCTATTTACATTCAGCAAGCATTATGGCAAACAACAGAGGTGGTGTTGGCAGATAATAATAAACCATATTTTTTAAGTGCAGCAGTTGGACAAGAATGTTCCAGAATGTCACAATGGACAAGGTCAAGTGTGGCTATCAGGATAAAGATAGCAACTTAGGAATAGGATGATATCAGGTGTGTTAGCTGCAGGAACAATTGACAGAGATGAAGTTGTGGAGAGAATATGCCTCTGACCCACAACCCTTCACCCTCACCCTTCCCAAGCCCACCATAGTCCAGCCACTTCTTCTCCTTGGCATCCTTTGAGGTAGTGGTGGCAGACTTGGAGTTCACTGGGTGGGGGAGGAGGCCCCCCCAAATCCTAGACAACTCAGCCCAGAGTCTAGTAACCTCCTCCCTCAGCCCAGAGAGGTGCATGCAGATGCAGCAGAACTACAGTCTCCAGAAGGTATCCCTGAAAACTGCCGTCCCACAGCCACTGCACTGTACCACTCCCAGCATAATTTCTGACTCTGTCTCCCCTGGAAATACATGGTTCCTTTCCCCCTGCTCAGCTAGTAGTACCTGTAGTATTAGTGTTCTTTCCTTTATCCCCTTCTACTTTAGCAGCCCTTATTAGACCTGGGCGAAATTTGCGTATTTCACTTTCATGGAATTTCCACAAAATTGCACATTTTCTGTGGAATTTCATCTTATTTTCGCCTCCGGTGGATTTCTCAATTTATCCTCCCAGTCACGGAATTATTATTAGTACTGCAGATTTCATAATTTCTGTGGCATTTATCCCTAAATTGTAGAATTATTATTATCAATACTGCGTAAAATCTGTATAGAATTGAGGAACTCACAGTTATTGACATAATCCACATTTTCGTCATGAAACTGCGGAATAATATTCTGCAGGCTTTTTGGTCATGTGATTCAATTAATTTAGGTGGGAAATGAATTATGAAAGTCATTCTTTCTACTGTGACTGTCTGTCAGTTAAATGTATTAATTTTTGTGGTGTTAAGTAAGACTGCCTATTCAATATTATAGTATTTCCAAGCCTTCTTATTTTAAAAATTTCGTCACAAATATTCCACAGTTTATGCCAGATCATAAAAATATTCCACAGAACAACCTTCCAAAAAATCCTCAGTTCCTTGATTGGCTGATTTAAGTTCCATGAGGTGGGTTTTTCCCCTGTCAAAGGTCCATGTTACTATAACAACCACCCTCCCTCTCCGAGTCAAGTGACTGCTGCTCCTTGCTTTCTGTGCAGTTCTTTAGAGTTTGGTGAAGTGGAAAGTTCTGCTGCTCTGTGTGCCTGCATTTTTTTGCATTCAACTATAGAAAAAAACCTTTGCATCTCAATCTGATTGAAATAGCTGTGGATCATTTTGTAGTTGGATCCTCCTTCGGCAATCTGATATATGAAACTTGATTAACTGTTTAAATAGTTAAGTAACAGGACAGGACATTGTGTGTGTGTGTGTTTCGCACATGCGTGTGTGTGAGTGTGTGCATGTGTGTGTGTGTGTATCTGCAGTTTAAACTATTTTTAGTTGTAAACAGCAGTTTAGTATTTTTTGACTTTAAACTAAAAGCAATACTGTGAGAGGCTGTTCTTATTGTTCCTTAACAGTACTGAATTATATTTGACTGATCTACTGATTTTGTAATATACACTGTTGGTATAGATATTATTTGATTGATTATTTTTGTGCACCAGTAAAGATTTGAGTGAAAAAATGGTTGGAAAGAAGTCAACGTCAGGTACTAGGGTTAGTGTGCATGGTGGATGTGGACGTGGACATGGTAGTTCAGTGGCTCTTTCAAGTGTTAACTCCCCTCCTGAAGCTCCAGCTGCAATGTCTCTTGAAATGAATATTGAAATTTATGGTGCTACAGGTCCTTCCTGCAGCAATAGTACTGTAGGTCCTGTGGTTGGCAGTAGAGTGGGTGCAGGTAGCATCAGCAGTACTGTGGGTCCTGTGGTTGGCAGTAAAGTGGGTGCAGGTAGTAGCAGCAGCACTGCAGGTCCTGTTGTTGACAGCAGAGTGGTTACCGGTAGTAGCAGCAGGTTAGTCAGTGGCACAAAAGTGTCCCCAATAGGTCTGTGTTCTTCTGGTAGTGCAGTAAGTAAGGGTGGAATTGTAATTGATTACTTTTTCTGTAATGCAGGCAATAACACAAGTAGTGTGAGAAACAAAATTATTAGTTTTACTGAGAATGCAGCAGGCAAATTCAGTGTTTGGAAGGAGAAACTGAAAACTGCAGTTGATGTTGCTGCATTAATGCTTGATTCACAGGAGGATTCTCAGCCTGAAAATCCTAATTTGCTTTCATCTGAGATGGATTCACAAATTTCACAGTGTAGCTGTTTTGAATGTGATATTGAGGATGATGGTGCCATAGTAAAGGTGGTCAGTAAAACTATTGGATGTGGTGACGGTAAATCTGCAGGTTCTATTGATAATGATGTTTTGATGGTGGTAAATGAGAAACGGGCTGATATTGTAACAGACATTAGTGGTGTCAGTGATATTGATAGAGGTAGTGTATGTGATTTTCAGGATGTTCAAGATGACCCTGTAATAGATCCTGATTACCAACCTCCCTATGTCCCTGTTAACAATTCATGTACCTTTCCTCAGAATGTAAATGTGAAAGTGTCATCACAAGCACAGAATGAAACATTAGTGGCTGTTAACAATAACATGCAATCTCCAATGCCTATTTGTGTCACTACAAGTAATATCATGCAGCAGAAGCACCCACATGTGCCTGTCATAGATGAGTCACAGTGGCAGATCACAGTCAGCAGTAAGGCCGAGAGTGTTCCCCCTTCTACAAAGCAGTGTAGAGTGGTCAAATCTCTAGAGTGGAACTTTTTTGTATCACAAGATAATGATGACAGCACAGCTATTTGCCAAATATGCCAAAGTAAAGTGAGTCGTGGCAAGGCAGGGTCACACTTAGGCACAAGTGGGATGCACTCACATCTCCAAACCAAACACACCATTCGCTGGTAGCAGCATAAACGTCCGGCTTCCCAGGTGGAAAACATGACTCTGTTCCTCTACAGAACTACTTATTCGATACAGTTGACAGTGAGAGTAGTGTTTTTCCACCACCAATAACATCCACCCCAAAGCGTTCTGAATCTTTAGTTCTAGGTAAATCATCATCCAGTACCTCATCCTCCTCTGTGTGTTCAGACTTCCCTCACTGCAGTATCATGCCACAAAGTTTACAAACTCCTTTCAGTTCCAAAAGTCACCCATACGCAGCTGAGAATTTCCAAGTCAGTGGTCACTATGAGGCAACCTAATATTAAGGATGCATTTTCCAAGAATACAAAGTACCATAGGAATTATCCAGTTGCAAGGCACTTGAATGCAGCAGTTTCTCAAATGCTTGCAACGGATCTTCTTCCATACTCTTTTGTTGAAAAATTTGGTTTTCGGCAGCTCATGAGTAAGGCGATACCCAAATATGAATTGCCCAGCAGAACTTACTTTTCAATGAAAGGTGTCCCTAAGCTATACAACACTTTATGTTGTACAGTTTCACATGCACTGTCACCCTCTCTGGTCAGCACTGTGCATCTCACTACTGATATGTGGACCAGTGGTCCGGGATCCACAGTTAGCTTTATGTGTGTTACAGCACATTGGGCACACATCCCTGGTGTGTATGGTACTTCACCTTGTCCTGCAAGTAATTGTCATTTGCAAACAACATATGGAGGCAGTGGTGGTGTGTACCAGCAGGCAACACTAAGCATGGAAAGTATGCATGGCTCTCACACAGCCGAAATAATTCTTGACCGTCTAAATGAGACAATTTCTGATTGGCTGAAACCACATGGACTCAAAGTGAGTTTAATTTCAAGCGACGATGAAGCCAATGTAGTGAATGCCATAAGTGATGGAGGTTTTGCGCACATTCCTTGCTTTGCACATGTTTTGAATCTGATTGTACGTCAGTTCTTAAAATATGAGGCAGTGGACAGCATGGTGACCATTAGTCATCATATTTGTGGACATTTCAGTCGTTCCTCAAAAGTTCGATCTGAGTTTAATGTGTTGCAGCATTCATATGGTGTGCCACAGCATTGTCTCAAGCAGGATGTTACCACAAGGTGGAACTCAACTCTGTATATGCTGGAATGCTTGTTTGAGCAGTGTAAACCTGTCAATTATTATGTCATGCAGCTGCGTGATCCACCGACTCAACAGACAATGACACTCAGTCCATCTCAGTGAAGGGTCATGGATAGTGTAATACAGGTTTTGTGCCCATTTGAGCATGCCACTCAGGCTGTTAGTGTTGAATCAGCATGTTTGAGTCAGGTTATTCCGTTGTAGCGGATACTTAAGCAGGCAGTGGTCAACTTGAATGACCAATTTGAATGTGCAGCAGATGAGGTTGGTGTGAACCTGTGTAACCATATGATGTACATCTTAGAAAGTGGTAATTGTGTCTGTTACATGTTGCATAGTGATTCATACCGGATGGCCACTTTACTGGATCCCCGGTACAAGCATGGTATTGCATCACTTCTGCCAGGGGGTAACGTACAGGTTGATCATTGTTCACTTGCTGTTCTTGACAAAGTGCACAACAAAATGCTTGAAATGGATGTCAATTAAAGAAATGAGGGAAGTTCTCAGCAGCATGTGTGTTCTGGGCCCCAACTCTCTCTGTGTCATCAAAGTTATCAACTTCTTCAGTACACAAACCCGACCGCAATCCATTGTGGTCAATATTACAGCAGGTGGGTGTTTCTCAGCCCCAGAAGCAGGAATACAGCAGCAAACTACAGATGTCAGTGGCAAATATGGTCACTGCCTATCTTGATGATCCTGAGCAGGTATCTGTTGAGGATGACCCTTTGTTAGTACACTGGCAACACAGGGTGACCGTGTGGCCTGCACTGGCATCAGTTGCAGTGGAACTGTTAAGTTGCCCTTGTTCCAGTGTAACATTGGAACGGGTTTTTAGTGCAGCAGGGGCAATTGTGTCTGACCATCGGACATGTCTGTCTGATTTAAATGTTGAGAGACTGACATACATAAAAATGAATAAACATTTTATTCCACCTCAATGGTCTTTGTCTGGCGGTGGCACTGTTATATCTAGTGGTGACGACGAAGGCATGGATGATGATGAAAATTATGTTAAGCAGGTAGAGGGAATGTGTTCTGATGGTGAGAATACATCAGAGGGATACATCTTTTAGTTTGCATAATTTTGCAGTTTGTTTTATGACAGAAAATTGCTGAAAGCATTTATCTGTATTATTTTTAGTTACCCAATGTAAAGTCCAAAATAAGTACTTTTTTTTTTGGTCATACATTATTTGAAAAATGTACTCCATAGCAAAGTACATACTGGTAATATAAACACAAGGTGAAACAGCAGCCTCAGAGTAGCTGCCTCTCCCAATCTTGTCACTGACTAACCCTTAGATGGTCTTACTAATTAATTCTGACTTACATGTTACCTGTAGTGCAGATGTTATTCACTTGTAATGTTCTATATCTGCATATGGGACAAAACACATTCTGACTTACCCATACTAAAACCACACCACCATGTAGACCCCCACATCCCTTTCATAATTGCTATAAGGCACTCCAGGGGGTGTATTATGGTTGGCTGACAGCCATTATCAGGTGGTGGAAGCAGTCGTCTATGCCTCATGCTTCAACCTACCATGAGGTAGGCCGTTATTAGTGTCACACCATAACACCCCACCGTGGCTTATTGCTTAATTAGTGCACAATTATTATTCAACCAGCACAGGCAGCCTTCTGTCTCTCCATAGATTATGTCATGTCAGTGTGTGACAGCTGTGATGGACATTTGTTAGGAGAAAAGATGGTTGCAGTTACTCTCCCAGTTGGCTGATGTTCCGGCCCCACCCCCCAAAAAAAAACATAAATAACAAAAACATTTTGAGGACACATGTTTGCTTGTCCCTCCTGTTTAATAATTATTTATGTGTTCTGTGGTGCACCACTTGCTGTAGTTAACACTCAGCAGTCAGATGGTTGCAGTTACTCTCCCAGTTGGCCGATGTTCCTGGCCCTCCCTGGGTCCCTTCCACAAAAAAGTTAAATAGAAATGCAAACAATATTTAGCTAACCAGACACACCTTTCCTTGTCATCCCTTATTGTTGTTTTATAACTACTCATCGTCTTTAGTAAAGTGGTGCACATCAAGCACTTTTCCAAGTTTTCCATCAATGCTCCCTCAAAAACCAAAATTAATATAAAGCAAAGTAACTATGATTTTCCCAAAATAATTGTTTTAGCAGTGTTTGAAGTGATTAGCTGCATATCATTCTGTTATGGAACTGCAGATCTATGTATGTTGACAATAGTGTCATAAGTTGCTAGCTAATTACACTTTTCTGCCACGGCTGCTCCCACCAGTACTATGGTTGGATAGGGTTGGAATAAAAGACAAATGAATACTGCAAACTTTAAGCGACTGACAGCCAGGAAAAACTTAACAAACTGATTAAGTACTGATGCTGCTAGACAGTGGCACTGCAGGCTGTAGCTGATACTGCCATATTAACCAAATCTGCAACCACTGAGATTCCTGCCAGGCCCCGAACAAATAACTAAAGTACATCCTCTGGAATTACTGTGCATTACCTAAAATTGTGCTGAAGACCCATTTCCTACCAACAACATACCCTTGCATCAAGTTTCTTGCACCAAATAACATCCAAAGGAAGTAATGTGCCATGCCACTGCACGCTGGCTGATGATGATGAACAATTTCTGGGAGCCATCACCACCTCCCTCCACCATGATGTGTGTTATGAGTACTCTTCACACAGAACCACAGAAAGAGTATACAGTATGCATATGATATGACAACTAATTCATCTGACACCGTCACAGACTGTCCTTCACAATCATTAACTCTACCCTCCAGTGTTGATCTTGTTATTCTGATAAAAAGGAAAAGAGACTTAGGAACTGCCATTGCTCAGTGTATTGCAGTAAAGCTACTGCTGAATCCAGATGCTACTGCTGATTCTGAATCCACAACAATACCACAGGTGTGTATTGTCACTTATACAGTTCATTCTTCACACATCGTGATATGCATTACTTAAATATTGTTACTAATGTTAAATACTGCAACTGCACTGTTACTGTTAGTCAAGTCATGTAAGAGGTTATCCTATAGAAAGATGCATTGTTGTTGTAGTGAGGTGTGGGTGTGCAGACACTAAGGTACACTACACTAGGACCGGGGAGGGTGTTAGTGTTTTTTCTGTATCTTTATGTCATTATAAAACTGTCTTTGGAGAGAGATGTGTGCATGTGTAGCAATTAAGTTACATATGCTGTTTAAACTGATGTTAACAAGTGCTGTATTCAATAAAGTCACTGCTTCCATAAAGTCATTTTTCATAACTTATATATCTCTTAGGTCATAATATGATGATGACTGAGGGCGCTTCTGCCACACTGCTCCCATTTCATTTGATGATTAGATCAACATTCCGTTTCTGACTTTTTGTTTCCATTGCAAGTGTTCTGTGGAACTGTCCATTGACAGGTAAGGCTTGCATGGTGGTATTATGTTTTTTTCAGTAATGAAAAACAGTAGTCAATTAGGTAGATATTGATTTGCAGTATTATTATCCTAATTATGCCAAGCTACGGGAATCTGTTATTATGGATAGCAATGAAAGGATGATGGGACTACACAAGGTTTACCCTTTAGGACATTCCATGATAGTTAGTGCAGTAGGCAGTCATGGTACTAGGCTGCAACTGCAGGAGTTGACCATGATGGTGACATATATAAGAAACATATATTGAATACTGACAACATGGCAATTTCCCATGGTCTTGGTTATCAACATTACTTTTGTTTCTGTAACAAACATGTCACCGTGACTTATTGCCTTTCCCAGTCTGTCACACGCTGCTGCTGCCTGGATAATACCTGATGCCACTTTTGACTGTTTCTTCATGATGTGTCGTGATCACAACTAACCAGGTAAGATATTTTGTAGGGACACCATTCTATTTGATACCCTTGATATTTTTCTCTCTATGTCACCCACTATTAAGGCCAGTAAGTGTTGCAGTGATATTCCTATCGTCATTCGTTAAGATGTAGAGGGCGCAGTAGGGGTAGCAAGTTAGTGGTTGTTTGGGGGAAGGGCCACACACAAGGGGTGGAGGTTTTATCATGATTGATAGTCAGTGTTAGGGTAGGCATGGTAGGCAATGCATGGTATGACAGTACCGTGTGCATGAGACTCTCTGTTCTGTTCATAAAGTCTGATAAGACAAGAGGTAACAAACAGTTTTTGCTATCAAAATTGCCTTTTTTTCTTTAACTAACACTCAGTTATTTCCTTTCCTTTCCAGTCCTGTCACATGCTACTGCTGCTGCTGTTGATGCCAGGATCATACCTGATGTTCTACTATTGTGTTTTTTCCTTATCATGTCTTCATCGTCACACACCTGACAAGGTAAGTAGTTGTTGAACCTTTCTATTGCATAGTATCCTTGATCTCTTTCTGTCGGTATCTGCCAGGGACACAGGTAAGTACTGTAGTGGTGGTATGCCTAATGTCATTCATCATCAAGATGTATAGGGTGCCATAGGGGTATCAAGTAAGTAAGTAGTTGTTTGGGGGAGGGACACACACACAACGTTGAGGACAGATTGTCTGAAAATTTTAGAATAGTAGGTTGGTTAGGCCAGCACAGTTGACAGTCAACTAATGAAAGATAGTACCGTATGTAGGAAAATGTTCACAAAGCCTGATAAAAGGTCATAGCCTTAGCCAGATGTCTGATATGTGTTCATCTCAAACTGACTTATTTCCTTTATAGTCTGGTCACACACTGCTGCTGCTGTTACTGCCAGGATCACACCTGATGCCCCTATCATGGTTTCTTCATATGTGTTCATCCCACCTGCATAGGTAAGTAATCTTTTGCATGTGAATTTTTTAGTTAAATATAACATTTTGTCCTTAGAAAAGAAAGTATGCAATTTACTTAAGCAATAAGGGGGGTAGATTAATTTAGTACTCTGTTAATCACCCCAATGGGTGTAATGTGGTACGAAGAAGAAGAAGAATCAGCATTTATATAGCGCTTTTCATACATCCAAAGCACTTTACAAGCAATGCTAGACTGGTAGTGAAGTGACTGAATGTGTGGTGGTGGCCATATCGCACATCATCACCCACACACAGCCTGGATAATTGCATGAACCGGTTTATGGGAAGGGGAATGTTGGCCAGGACACCGGGAATGTTCCCTACTCTTTGCGAAGAGTGCCCTGGGTTCTTTTACTTCCACCTGGACACCCACCAGGACAACACCAGGATGGGCAGAAGGGACCTCGGTTTAATGTCTCATCCGAAGGACGGCACACCCCAGCAGTACAGCACCCCCCAATACTGCACTCAGATGCCAGCGATTTTTAGGTGCAAGTCCAATCCCGGTGTGGGACGAGAACCCATGACCTTCTGGTCCAGAGGCGGATGTGCTACCAACTGAGCCACACTGACACACGAGCTGCAAGCGAGTGCCATATTGCACCTCAGGGGTTTTTAACTGACTGTTAATCTAAGTACTCCTGGGAGTGCCTTATTACTATTGTAAAAAATTACTCCACAAGAACAGTGTTGAAAGTATACTTTTTTGAATGATGTTATTTTCTTGATTTAGATGCAGATTTTTATTAAAATAGTTATTATTCCACAAGTAGTATAAGAATGATGATTTAAAATCATACTACATCATTCCAGTCATTCAGCAGTGCTAGATGCTGGAATGCTGACAGGAAGAATCCATGTTCCATGGTGATCAGGCAGTACATGACATTATAATATGGCTTTAAAAAGTCCAGTAATCTGATTGGTTCAGTAGCTCGGAACCCAGTGCTGATATCCCATTACGCAGCAGCACTGGTTGGAGGAAACTAGAGGATTTAGCCAGGAGCTAATTACAAATACATCATTTTTGCTGTACATAGTATTTAAAACTGAGATTGCATGTCAGTGCTGGGATTTCGGATGTGCAGGGGCTTTTTCTTTTTTTTTTTTAAGAAAGTCATAATAAACATTTTTCTTTTTTGATTTGGTGCATTTCTGCCCATTCCCAAACATCTTGGACCCATTTTATAATCACAATAAGACAGTCCAGGGGTGTTCATCGTGGTGGGTTAACAGCACTTCTTGGGTGGCTGAAGTGAAGGCACTCAGCAATGATTCATGCCACACCAAATCTGTGTCACTCTCCAATCACAACGCATACCCTGTCATGCCTTATTGCTTAACTATAACATGGATTAATGTAAGGCTGTTGGAATCCTAACAGCCAGTCAGACTGATGCCGCATTTGTGCGACCCTTCACTGAACCTTGAGACACATGTCAGTAACTCAATAATCCCATGATCCCATCCCATCCAAGCCCATCCCAAGACAAGGAAGAGTGCACAAATGTGAATGGATTATTTGTATATTTCAAAACACAACAGGAAAAAGTTAAAAGTGATAATGATGAACAAGTCAACAATACAATAAATAGTAACGATTTACAATAAAACAGGGTTAGTTTAACAAGACTGCACAAGTATGAAACAACAGTATGAAAAGTATGTTCAGAATCAAGTAACTTAACTGTCAACTGGAAATTATTTTTTGGCCTGCACGGCAGCACTGGAAACTCTACGTTTCTGGCGATGCTGGGGGAGGGGGAGTGCTGACCGGTGCCAGTGCTTAATCTTTTGAGTATGTTGCCTTGCAGTCAGCTTCCTGAGCATAGACAACATTTTGTCCTGGTTCTCCATTACTTCGGCCATGTTGACCTCCAGTACTTTGATCCTTTTGAAAATTCTGCTATCCTGGTCCCTCCTCTGGTTGGTGCTTCTTTCACCATGCTGTACTTCCTGGGGTGCTTGCTGGTCTTCAGCTGCTACGCCAGCTCTCCCTGTGCTTGATGGCTACTGTTCAGTGTCCCTTGATGCAAGCCTGGCCAGTTCACACTGGATTTTCATGATCCTGTTTTTCCTCCTAGTACCCTGTTCCTTGGCTGCCATCTGGTCTTCCGTCACTGTTGTTGAGGCAGTCACCACAGCTGCCATAAAGAAAGATAAGCTGGTGAGGGTCAGGACAGACTCTCATTGCGTTTCTGGCTACACTCAAGGCATGTATGTGAATGCATCTTCTTTGTTCACAAACCAGCTGAGCTGAGAGCTCTGAGAAGCCAGCAGAATGCATGTATTCCATTTTATCATTCTGTGTGTGTGGGGGGGGGCATTGTACTACTGCTACCACAATAATGAAGAGCTTTGCATTGTCCTATTCCATGTTAAACAATCAAGCACAACGTATTGGGTGTGCACTTGAAGGAAGACATATCACAGACTGACAAGTGAGAAACATCTAAGGAAAGAGAAAGAGGAGTCAAGGATTATACATTATTTAGCAAGGTTTCACAGTAAGGGTGGACTTAAAACATTTTTAGAATAACTTTTTGTTCTGCAACATTGTCTTTGGGATCACTTAATATAAGCATTAAGCACTGCCACTAAGATAAGTCTGTGTACCTTCAGTGCTGAGATAACCGCACAGCCAGAGCATTGCAGGAAGGCTCTCGGCCTGCTGTATCATGAATAGCCATGCCTTGGGGTGTGCAGGTATTTGGTATTACCAATAACACATCTGTCATGTGTTACTGCTTACATAATGTATGATCATACTCTCTCATACGCATCTTGTGATCAATTTTATTGGTTTGGTTACCTTGACAATGAAGCAGGGCATTTTTTGGGTTATCATAACATAGATGATCCAGATGGGGTTTGCAGAATGAGAAGAGATCTGGATAAACTAGCAAAATGATCAAAAGAGTGGCAACTGGGGTTTAATGCAAAGAATGTGCAAGATCATGCACATAGGGAAGACAAATCCTGAAGCCACCTATAGGCTAAGAGGGGATTTTCTGGCAGTCACAAGGGAAGAAAGAGAGTTGGGTGTCATCATCACCGATGACCTGAAATCATTCAAGCAGACCACTAAAGCAGTACTTAAGGCTAGAGAGATGTTGGGGTGTATTAGTAGGGGCATCACAAGTCGAAAGAGGGAAGGAGGTAATAATCCCTCTTTACAAGACTCACTGGTTGGGTCCCATCTAGAGTACTGTGTGCACTGTGCAGTACTGGAGGCCACACCTTCACAAGGACATTAATCAAACTGAGGCAGTCCAGAGAAGGGCAACCAAAATGGTGCAGGGACTGCATCAGAAAACATATGAGGACAGATTAACTGAGCTCAATATATATACGTATACCCTAGAGCAAAGGAGGGAGAGAGGTGATAAGATTGAAACATTCAAACACCTTTTAAGGGCTTTAACAAGGTGAAAGAGTCTAACATGTTTCAATATAAGACAAATAGCAGTACAAGAGGATACAGCATGAGATTAGAGGGAGGCCGATAAAGGGGTAATGTAAGGACATTCTTTTTCACAGAAAGGTTGGTGGATGCATGGAATGGTCTACCTCAGGAAGTGGTGGATGTGAATACAGTGCAGGGCTTCAAACAGGCATGGGATAAGCATAAGGGAGCAATACAGATAGTATGAATAGATAGGCCATTGCCAGAGCAAATGCCCATGGCACATTCATAAGATAGAAAAAGAAATGAGCAGACTGCATGGGCCTTGCGGTCCTTATCTGCCATCAACTTCTATGTTTCTGTGTTTGTATGTAACCCATAGAAGCAATTTCAGCGAGGTTCATTAACACAACAGTAAAATGCCTTTTATACTTTCAGTTGCTACCAATGAATAATATAATCAGCATCAACACAGTGTGGGTGAGAACATTTTAGCCATACGTTTGGAAGGTTCACTAGCTCCAGTCCACTATACAGACTGGTTAGGGTGGAAAAATGGTCGGGGTAGGTGAGGATACCTCAGGGGATCAAAAGAGGGGAGAAATACTTCTTCCACTACATGAGATAGAAAAGGAAAAGCAGGGAACAACAACTAGTGGGGAGTAAGACTGATGGGGTGCTGGGAGGTAAAGGGGCTGGAGCAAGCTGATGCACTGAATGACTGCTTCTGCTCTGTGTTTATGCAGTACAAGTGGGGGCAAATACCTCAGGCAACTGGGGGGCAAGGGTGGGAGATGACAACAGATGTGGGGATTACAGAGGGATTACAGAGAGTGCTGGATGGCTATAAGGGGGTGACAGGGTGAGGTGAAGGGGCAATGTGACGGAAGGTGAGGGAGGCGCAGCAGCGTTATAGGGTCCTAGCTAGCTGCACACTCTAGCAGACTGACTAGGCAATGAGGCCTACTTCTGCTGGCATTTTAGTATGTTCATAATAAAGTATGAGGCGGTGTGTGTTATGACTTTTTATACACACTGCAGGTGTGACATGCTTCATAATAAACCCCGACTGGAGACTGCAAGACTAAGGGGTTTATGAGAAGCATCCCACACAGAGGGTGTGTGTAAATTAAATTTGAGTTTTACAGACTACACCATCTTTTTTTATATAATTGCTGACGGTGGCAGGTGCTTTTTTGCTACAGCAGTTATGTGATGTAAAAGACAGCAATTGTTGGTATTAGTTACCACACACAGCGGTGGTTGTAGGACTGGCAGGTGTCCATCATGAATAAAGGTAGAGGGAAACTAGCACATGCAGGGTGTCATGGAACAACATGTATGTTTCATGTAATAAGAAGCCGGTTATTAATTATTATGGCACATGACATTAGCAACCTTGTTTGATATTTTCCTTAGGGAGAAAGTGATCGACAGTAATTATATATAAATAGCAATTTGTGCACAGTCTACTGACTGTACTTAATCCTTATCTGCATGAAAAATATTATCATCTTACCATCACAAGGCCTGCGTGTCTCCACAGTGCTGTTGCTTGCTCCTTCCTCCACTCTATCTGCTGGAACTGTGGTGCTGGACTCCATGGCGGTGGAAGCAGTGGTAGAGCTGCTCTTGGCAGCACCTGTTAACAATAAAGAGAAGAATACTGAAATGAAACACAGTTGTGGCAGTAGTTGTAGTCTAGTCATAACAGGTTGATTGTCACAGCAGCAAAAGGCCATCATTGTCTGTGTTGCTGGAGCATGCAGTTATCTCCCTATTCAGCAGCCAGCTGCCACACCAAGCCACCTCACAGTACCTCCCTTTGCCCTACTATTTGTCCTGTCCCACCCCTTCTTAAAGCATTCTACTGTGTTACATGCCACCACCACCTCAGCTGGTAGTGCGTTCAACTTTTCCACCACCATCTCCATAAAGAAATGCCTTCTCATATCCCCCCTGGATCTGTCACCCTCCAAAATTATGTCATGCAACTGACAACTGATGGTAGTAAAAGCTAGAATAATAAAAGTAATATACTCATTTGTTCTGTCATCTTCCACTGTGGCTCCGGTGTTGGGCTCTGCTGCTGACTTCTTCCACTGTGTCCTCTTCCTCTTCATACTACCACCATTCCCTTTCAGAGTCACAGCTCCCCCTAGTGCCTCAGTAACTGCCTGCCATGCCTCTGGATGTCATCCCACTTATGTTCGATCTGCTTCTCAGAGCAGGGTTGGACACCATCTCCCTCTTTGGAAATACTTGCCTGTATGGCCTCCCACAGTTCCCTCCTCTGTTTTATGGGGAGTCTCTCAGGTCCATACAGCTCTGTTGCATGTGCTATCAGCTCCCTTACTAGCACTGCCACCTCCTTATGTGTGAGGGCTGGTGCAAGTCTTTCAGCAGTGCCAGCCTGAGCACTGGTTGAGGGCTGAGCATGAGGCTGATCTTGCTGGTCTTGCTCCTGCTGCTGAACATTGTTGGTGTTTTCAGCAACTTCAGCTTCCCCTTCCCCCACATTCTGCTCCTGTTGCAGCTGCTACTGGTCACCTTCCTCCTCCACATGCCTGCTGCCCCCACATCCTGATTCTGCAATTGCAGACATATTTCTCAATCTCAGTCTCACTCTCAACTGAACTAAAGTAGCTATCCTTCCTATCTGAGTCAGACTGACTTTTTCTGCATTTCTCACAATCGTGGATTCTCAACACAGGAAATGGCAAAATGTTCCATTTCCAGTTCTGCCTTTAGTATCGCAACCTTTTTTTCGCATTTAAAGGGTCATCATGCACTTATAATTGGAACACAGTAATACTGTGGAACTTTGTCTCCGCGGTTAATAAATACATGCGAAAAAGTTCACCGTAATTGCGGTATTTTAGTTTATAAATGCTGAACTGTTTTTCACTTACATACATCGCAGTATCCAGAAACTATCCACGATTACAACTAATTATGCGAAATTGTTTTCCGCAAATAGTGTGTACTCACCTCGGTAGTGGGGAAGATCATGGAAGCACTACTGAAGGAGAGATTGGTGGAACATCTGGTTGTCAATGAACTACAGGACCCAAGGCAGCATGGTTTCACCAGGGGAAGGTCATGTCAGACCAACCTCATTGAATTTTTTTGACTGGGTGACTAGGGAGGTGGATCAGGGGAGGGCAGTGGACATGGCCTATCTGGACTTCAGCAAGGCCTTTGACACTGTGCCACATAGAAGACTATTGCACAAACTGGGGAATATGGGTGTGGGCAGGACATTAGTGCAGTGGGTAGGTAACTGGCTGGGTAGCAGGACACAGAGGGTGGTGGTAAATGGCTGTCACTCCACAGAGGGAAGAGTGACCAGTGGGGTACCACAGGGATCAGTGCTGGGACCGGTACTATTCAATATCTTCATCAGTGACATTGCGCAGGACCTAGAAGGCAGAATTTCACTGTTCGCTGATGACACAAAGCTCTGTAACAGAGTAGACACACCAGCGGTGTAGACAGAATGAAGGGACCTGCAGAAACTTGAAGAATGGTCAGGGGTTTGGCAGTTGAAATTCAATGCAAGGAAGTGCAAGATAATGCATATAGGGCACAAAAACCCTGGCACAATATATCAGTTGAGGGTAAGGATATAGCATGCACCAAGCAGGAAAGGGATCTTGGAGTTATCATCTCTGATGACCTCAAGGCAGGAAACAGTGTGACAAGGCAGCAGGTAAAGCAAATAGGATGCTGGGATGCATAGGCAAGGGCATCACCAGCAGGAAAGGGAGGTCATAATTCCACTATACAAGACACTAGTGAGGCCGCACCTGAGTACACTGTGCAGTTCTGGAGACCTTACCTACGTAAGGACATAGACAGGGTAGAGAAGGTTCAGAGGAGGGCAACAAAGATGGTGCATGGATTGCATCACAAGTCCTATGAGGACAGGTTGAAGGCACTGAACATGTACTCCCTGGAGGAGAGGAGGAGAGAGGGATATGATAGAGACATACAAGTATCTTACAGGGAGGAACAGGGTGCAGGAATGCACTATTTTTAGCGAAAAGATGTTCCAGGACTAGAGGGCATGGGATGAAGTTGGAGGAGGGACGATTCAGAGGAAGCGTGTGAAGATTTCTTCACAGAACAGGTGGTGGACAAGTGGAACACCCTGCCACAGGAAGTGGTGGGGGCTGAAACAATCACGGGATTTAAGAATGCATGGGATAGACATAAAGGAATTCTGGAGGTCAGGGGTAAGGAGCAACAGACTTCCTGGAAAACATAAACTGAACTTACAAACTTAAATGGGCAGACTGGGTGGGCCATAGGCCCTTATCTGCTGACACTGTCTATGTATCTATGTATCTATGTAGAGGTCAGAACATTTTGCTTCTTATCAAAAGAGTCTGAGAAACTTAGGTTTCTGATTGGTTGCAAACAGTCTATCAGCCCTATGTTAATGTTTCATTATCAACAACATACATGTACAGCCTAATTACTTGCTGAACAAGGTTGAACAGTATAAAAAAAATATTTTATTATAATAGCAATAAGACGCCACTACCAGGGATTATGGTAATGGTCAGAACAGTTAATCATCCTCTAGGAGCATGTAGCACTAAGCTATGCTTTGTGCCACATTTCTCCCCTACAGGATGATTACCAGACCATTAACATAATACATGATCAGTCGTTATTGCTTAAATGAGGTATAGTGTTGTTATTTAAAATTTTTGAGTAACGTACTTTTTAAAATCACACAACTTGTTCAAAAGGGGACCATGATATGTTACTGATAATGTTCATGTGGGTTGGAAGAGATGTTTATTATCATATTAAACATTAGATGGTTTTGGGAAGGCCCGGCGGGGGGGGGGCATGTGAGTGAACAGGCTGGTTGTTACAAAAGTTCTGAACATGTTGTTTGCACATTAGGTAGTGAGTGCTGGCACACTACATAGTGAGAGGATGTACACAACTCTTGGTCCAGCAGCACATGTGTGCCACGCCCACACTGTTGATACTTGTTACTAATGTGTTATTTCCCTTCTGGTTTCTCAACTATATGATTTTTTCACTTTTCAGATCTGCGTCTCTAATGGTTGCTGGTGATGCTTCCACTCATGCTGTCCTGACTCCAAACGTTCCCATGCCAGGGACAGCCATGCTAGTAGCTGTATTGGTTGGCAATGAAAACTGCAAAGGTACGTACTTCAAGTCTTCACACAAACATTGATGACTGAGAAACATGCATTATTCTTGCCATTTACAGAATGTTTATTCTGGTAGTGTAATAGCTGACTGAGGATACTAGATTATGATTAAGTTCAAAGTAAAGCAGGTGGGTGGGCATTGCGGGGGGGGGTCAGGGTTAGGGTTCTGCAGGCACAGACAAGTTGTCCTTAATTTACATTACACAAATTGACAATATATTCTCAGTAGGTAGTGTGGCATGACTGCTGTGTGCTACTGTTGTGTCTCAACAAAATACTCACAGTTATGGTTCTCTGATGTATGTCTGCAACTGTTGTGAGTTTTTTTCCCTTTCAGCATGCTTCGGAATTCCCTAAGGCTTTCTGACTCCTGCTGTTGACCCTGTGCTGTAGATTCATCATGGCATTGCCATGCAAACGTTCCAGGTAAGTATGTAATATTTATTTTAATTTTTAATGACAGCATGCTATTGATTTACTTGTTCTATTAAGGGTCGATTCTGACTGTCTTTGAGACAGCCATTTTAAGATCAGTTTCCAGTGAGGGTGGGAGGCAGTATAGTGGCAGTGGATATACTGACTGCACTAGTAGGTGCAGCAGACCATTTCTTCTGACGCTAAAGGTTTATTAGGTAAAGTAAAGTAGTTTCTTGTTTGTTTGTTTTTTCTTGACAGAGCAGTTGTTGTTTATAAGCTAATTATTATCAATCCATGCTTGTCTTGTGTTTCTGTGTCTGTACATGAGCTTCTCTTTCAGATTTGCCTCACTGTGGTTTTCTAACTACTGCTGCCATTGCTTCTACTGTTGCTGTGAGTCTCCCTTACTCTGACAGGCCTGTGGCTTCCTGATGTGTTTAACACACAAATACCTAGGTAAGTCCTCAATATTTTTTAAACAACAAATATGTGTATCAAAATGAGAAAGGTGGAGGCACCGATGGTCTTTGAGACAGACTGATGGTGGGGAGGATGGTGAGGGTGTGTGTGAACAGTGATAGTAGTAACGGTGGAGGATTACCGGCTTAAGTTCGGATGCATGTGGGTCATGTAAAGCGACACTATGCTCTGAGTGGCTTTTTTTTTAAGGTAAAGAAGGTATTTTTAACACAGACTGATTGTAATTCATTCCATTGTGTCTCTGTAACTAAGGGTGTGATTGCTGTTTCAGGTTTTTGACACTGTAATGCTTTATAGATGCAGATGCAGTCACAGATGACCTGAACCTGAATTTACCCAACAGCCAAGACTGCTGCATCACGGTTTGTTGACAATCACAAGTGCACTGGTAAGAATCTGTGGTGCTTGCTTTACTTTAACCTTCTTTTTCCACAACCAGGTACAAATACATTGGAAATTGGAATTGGATGCATTTCTTTACAGTTACAGAAATAAGGCCAGGTATGGGGTGGGGTGGGCAAAAGGGGGGACAGACAGCACTAAGAAAGTGGTAGTAAAAAATACTTTAGTGCACATTAGGTAGTGACAGCTGGGCGAATAGGCGCTGCTGGGTAGTGAATTGATATGACAGATGTTTAAAATCTTTGATGTAGCCATACGGCAGTAATACATAACATAAGCAATAAGACATGACACAACAGAGAGTGCATGGAACATATTTTACCACACAGCCAAGGACGTAATAATAAGACACAAGGCCTTGGGTGAGTGCCTTTAGTCCCGGTCATGCGGTAAAATATGTTCCATGCACACATGTGGAGCGTCTTATTGCGCTTATAAAATGGACTACATTTTTTGGGTGTATTACAGTAAGAAAAATGTATGCTTTTTCTACAAAACAATGATTTGAATGTGGAAATTTATAAAAAAAAATAGTCCTTCTGCCTAATTAATAATGACATCATGGACAGGACAGGAGACACAGAGGGAATGCATACCAAAGAGCTGAAATCATCCAATACTGGCAGTGACTCTGCAAGTATTCAGTGATGACTGATAAAGACTGCATGCAGCAGGATGATGGCTGGTTAAAAAAATCTGAACAACAATGACACCCCGCAACTCTACAGTTGATCCCTCACACCTGCGTTACCTTCAGTATCCCATGTAACACTCGAGTCTTCATTTACCTGATTGTGGTGAGGGAGAAACTGCACACTCTGTTGTCTTCTCTCTACAACCAGCCTTGTTAGTTGACCGGTGCCCAAGCCATGTTTCATTGCTGAGAAGTCATTATATTGTTTAAAAAACATGTAAATGAGCTGCCACCCACTGATTATAATGGGCACAGCGTGTGTGCTTGCAAACAACTGGGAAGTCCTTGGGACCCTGTAAATACAAATTGACGTGGGATGAAACTTTTTTATACATGCAAGATTACAGAGTATTGGAAAGCCAAACATTATTTGGATCCGACAGTAAGTAGGTAACATACAAGTAGATAGGGTGCAGGACATAATCTTGGTGACTCTCTTTAAGAAATGCAATAACTTACTTGACTGCTATTTAAGATGCAGAATTATTTTTCTGCGGAGTACTATAACATGGAAATGGAATACGTGAAATGTGGAAGAAGTGCTCAATCTGTGGATTACTGGAGAAAAATTGTGCATTACTGCTAATTATTCCACATCTAAAAAAAAAAAAAACACTGGGCTTTACAACTATTTTTCCGCAAAAAATAAAAAAGCTGCATCAATACATGGAAAAAAACACATATATGGCAGAAATTCCACGGAAGTGGGGAAAATGTCTTCCAAACTTCTGCTGAAGCGAAAATCCGCATTCCACAGAAATTCTGCCACGGAATTTTATTTTTGCACACCTCTAGTCACAGTTACCACAGCCCACAATGTCTGTCTGCACCATGCTGTGCTATTTCGACCAAGAAACTCCGTAATGAGGAACTACTAGGCCCTGAGACAGTGCTGCTGCAGATCTGACCACCACTCCTGCTGTGCTGGCCAATCAAAGCCTGCTCATGCTCACTGCCACCACTCTCAAGACAGAATCAAGGAACACTATAATGAGGAACTACTTGGTCCTGAGGCAGTGCTGCCGTGGATCTGACCCACCACTCCTGCTGTGCCAACAAAGCCTGCTCATGCTCACTATCATGGCGCCACTCTCAATAATGAAACAAGGAGCACCGTAATGAGGAGCTACTAGGCCCTGAGATAGTGCTGATGCTGATCTGACCACCACTCCTGCTGACAGAAAGTATTGCTTTGTTGCCAGCATTTGACTGTCAAAAGGTGTTTGAATCAGTACTCAGCAAGTTTCTACAATCCTTTCACCAACATCTATCCAGAACAATCTTCTTGATTACTCCAGAAATCAACTTCAGTGCATTTCCAAAGCAGCCAGCAGCAGATTCTTGAACAACCGTTTCGCAGTCGTCTCTGTTGCAACACACTGTTTATTATTTTTGGCTCTACTTAACAATTTTCATCAGATGGTGAAAGCTAAAACAGTTGTTTTTTTAAATAGTAAATTAAGAAAAGGAAATTGGTTCTGCTAAAAAATTTTCTGTAGTTCACCATATTATTCCTCAAATACATGACAAAAGTCTGCAGATTTAAAGTGAAAATTTTGCGAATATATTGGAATTTTTTTGTGGAATTCTGCGGAAGCGGAATTCTGCATTTCGCAGTAATTCCGTGGGCGGAATTTAAATTTTGCACAGCCTAGCCCTTATGCCTTCCTTAGCCTTGCTTCTAGCTAGTTTCTCTCCTCACCCTTTTTAAAAAAAAAAAATTTGTACCCCTACCCTAGATAGGGCTTTTCACCTATTCTCAAGTTTAGATTACCCCTGACTTATCACACTCCCATGCAGTGTGTGTGCTACAACAAAAGTGCACAGGACTCTTACCTCCATTGACAGGTAGACCTCCTGCTTCCCTGCTTCCTCCTTGGCTGCCTGCTGACATTGGAAACCTATTCCATTCCTTTCCTAGTCTGCTTACTCTCTGATGAGGTATAGAGTGTCTGGCTGCTGGCCGATTCATTAGGCTCACTCTGGTGGCAGACTTTGTTGTTCTTTTTTCGTGAGTCTTTCACAGGGGGAGCCACAATGTGGGGGACTGCTTGGTGCCCTGGTCTTTTTAAACCAGGTAAAAGGCTGACTGCTATTTAAAGCTGCACTCTGATTGGTTCCCTGGAGGTTTCATAGGTTTCATAGTTTTTTTTCAAGCTAGAGAACAATAGTCCATAATGCTTGCCTAATATTTTAGTGTATTAGATATATTTGTCTTTATCTGTCATTGCCAAATCCAATTTTTTTTTGAATGTGTCCATGTTTGTACTTTCCACTACAATTGTAGGAAGATAATTCCATATTGAAATTGATCTTATGCTAAACCAGTTTTTCCTCCTTAATGAATTCCATTTCTCAATCAGTAGCTGTTTGTTATGTCTACGGTTACTTTGTCTAAATTTGGATTCGAATAATCCTGTTCCATTCAAGAGTGTAGAATCTTGTAGTAGGCCATATATGAGGCATAAGTCTCCCCTAAGCCTTCTATATTTTAAAATGTACAATTTCAAATCCTTGAGCCTATTTTCATAGTTTTTTTCCCTTCATTTCTGTTAGTGCCCTGCTAAATCGTCTCTGTACTCTTTCAATATTATTAATTTCTTCCTTTATGTATGGGGACCACACTTGGATGCAATACTCAAGATGAGGTCTCACCAGAGCATAATATAATGGTAGCATAACTTCATTAGTCCTGCTTGCCACATGTCTAAATATACAATTTAGATTCTGATTTGCCCTTTTGATTTGTTTGGAACAATGCAGTTTAAATTTCAAGTCAGGGGTGATGGTAAGCCCAAGATCCCATTCTTCCATAGTCTGATGTAATGGTTGATTTGCCAGTTTACATGTAAATTTAGAGTTATGTTTTCCCAAGTGCATCACCTTACACTTATCACTATTCAATACCAATTTCTTCTCATGGGCCCAGTTGGTAACTTCATCAAGGAAGTTTTGCAGGACAATGTTTTCTTTACTGTTGTTAATAATAGAACCTATACGGCAATCATCTGCAAATTTAAGTAGCCAAATATTATTTATGTTTGATTCTAGGGAAGAAATGTAAATATTAAATAGACATGGTCCCAACACCGATCCCTGGGAAACACCACTAGTCACACTAGCCCATTCTGATAATTCTCCATTTATGGCCACTCTCTGCTTCCTATTCTTAAGCCACTTTATTATCCAGCTAACTACATTCGGGTTTAATTTAACTTCTCTTAGAGCATTTATAAGTTCGAAATGAGGGATTTTGTCAAATGCTTTAGCAAAATCTATAAACACTAAATCAACTGAGTTGCCTTTATCGATTTCTTCTGTGACTTTATTATAAAATGTCAAAAGGCTAGTTAGACATGATCTTGATTTTGTAAATCCATGTTGTTTTTTATCAGTAAGTTTATTACTGTTAAGATGTTCCAAAATAATTTCCTTGACAAACTGTTCAAGTATTTTGCCATTCAGTGATGTAAGACTTATAGATCTAAAATTTTCTGGCTTGTTGGTAGGTCCTTTTTTGTGTATAGGTACGACTGTTGCTATTCTCCAATCATTTGGAACTTCACCATTGTCTAATGAATGTTGGAATATATTAGTCAGGGGTAAGTAGATTGCATTAGCAAGTTCCTTTAATACCCTTGGATGAATATCATCTGGACCCGGGGACTTATTAATGTTTATTTTATTAAGTTTGTCTAAGACATCTTTAGGATCGATTACAAATCTACCAGGTATGGAGCCCTCCAATTCAATTATTTCATCATGAGAATTAATATTAAATACAGAAGAAAAATATTGATTCTGAATATTTGCTGTTTCATGTTTATCAGTTACAGAACCAGATTGTGTAGTGAATGGGCCTATAGTTTTGGAATTACCTTTGGTTTTGTTTATATAAGAAAAAAAGGATTTTTTATTGTCCTTTACCCTTGATGCTAATTTAAGTTCAAATTGTGTTTTTTTCCAATCTTATTTTAGTTGTTATTGTTTTTAATAAATCCCTGTATTTTGGATTAAGATGTGTAAAACCCTTTTGTATTTGTTTATAAAGTTTATTTTTTTTTATTAATTAGGGATTTGATTTTAGAAGACATCCATCCAGGTGTAGGCTTATGCTTAGATTCATATTTACTTTTAGTAGGAATATTGGTTTTAATAAGGTCCTTCAATTTGTTAACTAATAACTGCCATTTAGCCTCTACTGATAAATTTGTAAACAATACTTGCCAATCCCAGCAACTTATAATATGTTTCATATTTTCAAAATTAGCTTTGGTGAAATTTAAGATTTTAGTTGTACCCGTAACTGGCATGAGTTTATTATCTGAGATTTGAAATTGAACAGTATTATGATTGCTATTAGCTAATGGTGCCTTAACATCAATTCTGGTTATACAATGGGCAACATTAGTTAATATAAGGTCCAATATTCTATTACCCCTAGTATTTATTTTAACCAGTTTTTCCACACCTATTTCATTAAATATCTCTATATAACTTCTATCAATTTTGTCTATTGCAGTTACATGTTCCCAGTTAACACTGTTTAAATTGAAATCTCCCATAATTACGTAATTTTTTGATGTGTCAAGGTTATTAAGAGAATGAAATAAATTTGCATCATTATCGGGACTCATGGAAGGAGGTCTGTATACTAAAGCCAAAATAAATGATGGGCCTATCAGTGGTTTTATTCTAATCCATAGAGTTTCAAGATCAGTATCATCTATAATTTCTTCACTGTCAATTGATTGGTGGATGTATATAGCTACCCCTCCCCGGTTTTTATACTTCCTATTTTTGAAATATAATTTATATTCCTGGATACTTTTATCCCAAGAATCATTATCATCCCACCAAGTCTCAGTGATAAGGGCAATAAGTATGTCATTCATCCCAAGGTACAATTTAAACTCATCACATTTGTTAGTTAGACTACGTGCATTTAAGAGGACCCCATTCCAACTATAGTCTTTGGTTATATCGCAGTTAGGCAAATAATCTGCTATTACAGGGGTAAAGTGTTGAGCTTCACCCCCTTTACCCAGTTTAAATGAAATGCTATTACCCTGTTCATTTTTTTGGCCAGTATCCGAATACCAATCTGACTAAGGTGAAGACCATCATTTTTGTAACATTTTGTGGTTTTTAAAAGTCTGAGTATTATCCATAAATCCTATATTCTCCACCATACAAAAGTATCTCAGCCAGGAATTTAATTGTTTAGATTGTTCATTCTTACAGGTTTGATTTCCTAAAAGTGGTAGTATACCAGACAGTATGGTGTCTCACCCTCTTTCTTTGATCCTTAAAACAATTTTCCTGTAGTTTTCCTGGATGTCTATCAGGGCCCTTTTAGTTAAGTTGTTTACTCCCACATGTAGGATAACTAGTGGTTTATGTGTATTTTCAAGTAACCCATCAAGTAGTCTGACTATGTCATAAGGTTGGGGGCATCTCCTTTAATAGGATTGGTTCCCTCCCAGTCCTCCTCTTGTATTCAAGCTCTGCTGCTCTGCAGTGGCAGTTTCAGCTCCCAGCTCTATACAAGGTTGAGGAAAGGCTCTGTTTCCCCTGGCAGAGCCCTGTCCTCCCTTTGATCCTGCAGTGGAGCATGCAGAAAACAGCACAGTGTCCAGGAGATTTAAAGCCCTGGGATCTCTTCTTTGTTTCCTAAGCTATGGTCTGATTGGCTACCTGGAGATCAGGGGGGTATCTCTTCTAATGTGGCTGGTTCCCTCCCAGTCCTCCATTTGTTTTCATGCTCTGCTGCTCTGCAGTGGCAGTTTCAGTTCCCAGCTCTATACGAGGCCAAGGAAGGGCTCTTTGTCCTCTAGCAAAGCCCTCTCCTCCCTTTGATCCTGCAGTGGTGCATGCAGAAAGCAGCACGGCATCCGGAAGATGTAAAGCCTCTCAGTTGTTTCTGAAGCTGTGCTCTGATTGGCTCCCTGGATGTTGGAGGAGGGGGTAGCTTCTCTAATGTGATTGACTCTACACTGATCCTTCTTTTGTATTCAAGCTCTGCTGCTCTGCAGCAGCAGTTTCAGCTCCCAGCTCTATACGAGGTTGAGGAAGGGGTCTTTTTCCTCCAGCAGAGCCCTCTCCTCTCTTTGTTCCTGCTGTGGCATGTGTTAATCTCTTGCTTGGAAGCTGGCCAAGTCATAAGCAGCCAAAGATTCCAAAATAATACTGTAATTAAAGTGGAATTTCATGAGCTTTCATGAAATTGTGGACTATTGTACACTTTTGTCAAAGTCATGCCCATACATTTTGCCCAGTCATACACTTAAGTTGCCATTGTAGAAGAACATATAAGCCATGTTAAGTGGCAATAAGGTAGCATTCATAGGAGTCTACATAGTAAAAGTGTAGTGGTGTCAAGTTTCAGGTCACGATCTTGAGTGATGAACCATGAAGAATAGCCATGGGCATCACTGTGCACTAGCCTGAATTCCTGCAATATGCCAGATAACCACTAGAGCTCACTGATTTAATGACTTGTGAAAACACATGCATGTGCATGATTGTTTCTGTACAGTGCCTCCTGCTACTCTTTAACAGCCCTATAGCTAACAATGTATAGTTCTATTATTTGAAAACAATAGCACCAAGCGACACCAAGCCTCACGTCTTACAACTAGTTGTGACTTTAGCCATTGTGACAGAAGTATTTGGATATCTTTAGTCATGATGGAGCATGATGCTGCGCATCACTGTCACAGGAGTGTTGCAGAGTATTGCAGGGCAATGATGCTAGTGCAGGTAAGGTGATTCAGTGGTGGTAAGTACCTTGTGAAAGTTAAATTCCACAAGTAGAATTCTAGTGGCATTACCTATTACGCGTCCATTACTTTTTTGAGCAAATTTTGCCATTTAGTAATTTCTAATGTATCAACAATATGTTTTTAATCTACTAAAATGACATTTATCCAGCTTAATTAGATTCCATGATATATTTACTTTGGTATGCATGCCAAATCTTAATGCATACCTGCAGTATCTGTGGAACTATAAACATCCAAATATTTTGAAAATTGTCACACAACTGAACAAATAAGTAAACTGTGAAAAGTTCAGCTCCTGTAACTTACAATTTATGCAACCAAATACCAGTTATCAGTTTCTATGACTCTTTCAAAAAATTATGTGTACAAATTTTTAATCGTCTAACTCCAAAGCTGGGTAAATTGTAAGCACAGAAATATTTTCTGAAATGTTCACATGAATGATAAATTGCAGATTTGAGCCCCTGTAACTTCCCACCACCATAGCCAAATGTTATGAAATATGATAAACTTTTAGGGCTCCTTCAAAACAATACGCCTGTCAAATTTCAGATCTCCAGCTATATCTAGTCTAGCTATAACACTAAGTTATGACCAATTAAATAATCTTAGAAAATTGTTCAAAATTGCACAAGATTTCATGAAATTTCATGGAATTTTGCAAAGATTCTGTGAAACTGGAATTTGATAATTTCACGCAGCCCTATTCTGAGAGCATTAAAAGAAAACATAACCCATAACAGCAACAAAAATACAATAGCATTAAAATTAGTACTGAATAACATATAGAATAATATATGGGGTGGTGTGTGTAACAAGAATCTTCCATGCACCCAAGGTGTTGGATGCTACATAAACCCTGAGAGTGAAGCTCAAGGGGATTATCTAAGCATCCAACACTTAGTGTGTGTGTAAAATTCAAGTTTCCACACCACCACAACAGTTTTATTTTATATAATTGCTGGGGTTGCCTTTTTTTGCCACAGCAATTATATAAAATATGTGCAGTACTTCCTTGGTACAGGAATCGGAACGTTAGGCTGCTATTTATCAAAAAAGAAGTAATTTATTTTAAACACTATTAGGTAACATCCAAAATGGAAACAGGAGGCAAACACTGGTAAAATCTTTGCAACAAGGGAACTGCAACTAGTAAAGAAATAAATGGAAGAAGCTGTTGAACTGTTAAACTGTTAAAAAATCTTCATTCCTATGGAATCACTGGTTTCTGTGGTGATGCTGCTCATGTGACCAGCAGAGGGAGGGGGAGGAGAGAGAAGGAGAGCCAGAAAGAAAGGTATGTCTGGTCATTTTTGGCTCACTGTACTCGTTTGAATGCCGTTAAATGATTTTCTTAGTGTGAAGCCCTTCTGAAATGCAGAGCAGTGTGAGCCACTGCGTGGCTCATGCTTTTCTCATAGGAAATCTGGTGTGTGTGTTTGCTGATATAAATAACTGGTTATAATGACAAATTACAACCAGCTTTTCCTATGGGAAAAACGCAGCCCAGTTATTATAAATACATACATTGCTACAGATTTCAAATCCAACTTGGTAACTAAAAACCAAAAGTCTTGGAAGGCTAACTGAAATAGTGTCTTCATTTACTTGGGATGTGGGCCTATTGCAGCATAAAATGGTGGGGGGGGGGCTAAAAGCTGAAAAGAAAAGATATTTTAAAGGACTCATGTGGTCATATGGTAATAACATCATGGCAATGTAACTGGATTTCACAAATCACCGTGCAGGATTTATCTTACCCATTTGATACTGTATCAGTAAAATATGAATGGGATACCTGGTTTTCTGATCCTGACATAAAAGAAAACAAAATCCAGGGTGAAAAATAACCAATATCCAGTGTATTTGGCAAATTCAACTAATTATGAAAGAGTCTACCTGGAATAATTCAGCAAGAATTACCAATGTTTAGATTTTCTCAGCTGGTTTATGATTGGTTGGCAGTGTAAACCAAGACAACTGCTGACTAATCAGATATGCTGAGGAAAAGAGAAAACTGTTGTTTTTATAAATGGAGAGGAAAAAGAGAAGGCAGTTTTCTCTAATGGTTAAAACACCGGCTTAGGAACCAGGACAGCACAGATTCAAACCATGTTGGAGCCAAGTATTCACTGTGTGACCTTAGGAGACTCATTAAAACTCTTAGTGTTCCAGTGAATTCAGCTGCAGAAATGGGTAAAAGCAAGGCCCCACAGGAAATGAGATGTTGCATCTCAGCTGGGCTGCCCTGGGTAAATAAATTGTGACATACTGTAAAGAAGAGTCTATAGGATGAAACTGCGAGCAAAAAGAAGTTGTTTTAAAATGCTACCATTTTTATGTTCCCTGTACGTGCACATGCAGCAAATATTTTTTTAGAATAGTGGACTTTGAGAGATGTGATGCTGTCAGTCCATGCAGAGTGGTCTGGAAGGGACTTATCAGTGTCACATCAGTCATCAGCCAGGCTAATCATGACAATGTTCTGGCTTGCTGGGTGGAAACTTGGTTTAGTTCAAAGGAGAGCGAAAACCCAGTCATAGGGCGGCTCTTTGCTTTGATCTGCATAACACCACCCAGCAAGCACAGCTGATCTGTCTTGATCAGCCTGCTGAAAACTGTCCCTAGTAGTTTTTTGGTAGCTTGTTTTTGAATTACACCCCATAGAAGAGAATACCGTCCATCGATGGCTGTTGCTGTCGCCACCAGTACTGACCCTCCAACCAAGAAAACCCACACAGGTTACTATTCTGGCATGGGGATGCCCAATCCCCCTGCCAGCTGCTACTCCCACCCTGTGACACCAGAGATCCCACCCCCAGTGCTGCCAAACATAACATCAACACTGGGGGTACCCAATCCCCAGTGTCACCACCTGAAATAAAGAAAACTGTCCCGTATAGTTTTTTTGGTTTTGTACACCCTGTAAAAAAGAAAAACATTCATCAATGTCTGTTGCTGCACCACCATTACTTCCCCCCACCTGATCCACTCAGCAACCCCCCAAGCCCTTACTTACCTATGAGGGGGGATCCAATGCTTTCTGCTGCAATTAATGAATTTGAATTATCTACAGTTCTATAGTGTTTTTATTGTAAAGCGCTTTATCTATGAATTGAGCTATATAAAAAAAGTTATTATTATTATTAATACTGTAATCCTATCTGGACTACAGACACATTTTCACTCTTCAATGCCAGACTACGAACTGAGGAAATCAGGTATGATGTTCAATGTAATTCAATGGATTTTGAACGTGTCATTATAACTTGGTCATTTTTAAATATTTTCACCCAAAACTTTCAACATGCCTTTTTTGGGACTCAACCTTTTGAACAATGGCAGTGAAATTAGGCAAACCTGTCCTGAAAGGTGACTTCATGGTCAATGGGCAAAATCACCTTTTCAGCAGGAGATGAACATTTTCTCCACCCTTGTTCATGAGGTGGGGTCATAAGAAGGCTATGTTGAAAACTTGTGGTAAAATATTAAAAAAACAGCAAAGTTATGAGCCCAATTTGAAATTCATGAATGCAGGCTTGTAACTTTGGTAATTTTCAATGTTTTGACCTCAGATTTTCAATGTAGCCATTTCTTCACAGCACCTCATGAATGTATCAGCTGTCATTAATCCTGGCCAAAATGTGTTTTCACATTTGTGACACAAAATCACCTTTTGGGAAGGATTTGAACATTTCCCTGCCCTTGTTTATGAGGTGGGTTCCTAAGAAGGCTATGTGGGGTCATAAGAAGGCTATATTGAAAATTTGGGGTACAAATATGAGAAAACAACAAGTCTACGTTGCAGTTTTTCAATGCACGCTCATAACTGTGGTAATTTTCAATATTTTGACCTCAGCTTCTCAACATATCTAGTTTTTCACACCACCTCGTGAAAGCGACAGCTGTCATTTCTCAGACCCTACCTAAAATGTGTTTTCACACTTGTGACACAAAATGACATTTCAGCCATAGTTTTATAAATGATACCTATCATTCAGGGGTAATGTGAGGAAATTATTTTTCAAGGAGAGAGTGGTGGACGCATGGAACCACCTTCCTGGAGAGGTTGTGGGGTCTAAAACAGTGGGGGAATTCAAACATGCATGGGACAGACATAAGGCAATTATAGTGGGGAGTTGTAGGAAGTAGGCTGTTGGTTAACTAGAATCTGCAGCTTATCCAAGGAAATGGGCACACTGGGTGGGCCAAGTGGTCCTTATCTGCCGTCAAAGTCTATGTTTCTATGCTCAGAAGGAAAGTTCATAAAAAGATTACGTAGAAAAGTTTGGGTAAAAACTAAGTTATGAGAAAATAAATTGTTCCAATGTTTACTCATAACATTATTTTTTGCAGATTTTGGTTCCTAAAATTTAGTATATCCCTTGTGTTACCACACCTCCTAAACATGGCAGGTGTCATTCTTCGAATCCCCTCTGAAACTTGTTTCCACAGTCGTACAGTAAAATCACCTTTCGGATGGGATTTTAATAATTCCACCTGTTTTGATCATAATGTCAGGTCATAAAAAGACTGTTGGACATTTCAGGTTAAAATGTGGGAGCCCACTTAAAAGAAAATATTCCCTCTCAGCTGCCCTATCCTGGGTAATTACAGTTTAATAATGTGTAAAAGCAGGACACCACTGAAAATCAGACATTGCATTTCATCTGCTCTATCCTGGGTAAATATATAGTAAAAATGTGTACAAGCAAGACTGAGTACAACAGCAGTACCAGCGGCAGACATTCGACATTGACAAATGCTGTTGTTTATTACCATTGCTACTTCTTGTAAAATAACAACCAGTAAACAGCTAATCATAATGTTGCATTTTGGCCTGCAAAGTTCCATAAGTTTAATATAGACAGGTTTTTTTTAATTTCTTTTCTTTTCCAATTGTTTAACCAGGTGAGACACACTAAAATGAAAGCTTGTTTACAGGTGCAACCTGGGAGCACAGGGAAGTTAAGTGACTTGCTGAAGGTCACACAGTATGCAAGTAGGGGCTATGGAATTCAAACCCAGGTCTCCAGATTTGCAGCTCAGAGCCTTAAACCACTGCGCTATACTGCCTTACTTTCTTTATTGATTTTATGCAAAGCTTTACCATCATAGTACAGATAACCATAGTATACAGTTTATAAATGGTATTTAACTAGGATACATGAGTCAGTTACTTCAGTGTTACAAGACTGAGGGGTATTTGCAATATAAATTATGCAACTAAACAAAGTAGTAGAAATTTGGCTTGTGTTCATCCAGACACTATTTCTGGTAAAAACATGAAAATAGGCCCATAAATGTATAAATCTAACATCAGCACATGAGGATATCATTATATTCCATCAAGCTCCATCAAGAACTCATGCATAGAGCACATAGGACAGACATTTCAGTCCTGTAATAGCACCTCAATCGTCGACCAGCCATGGTGGTGAGAGGAGGGCAGCGATTGTGGCTCGCACTTTACAACTCGTGGGATGAGCGAGGGCTTCACTGCCGACTGTAGGGGGGACCATTAGACTACCAGAGAAATGTGTATTGCTTATTTCACGGGGGTCGGGATTCATGTTTGGAGGGGACCACTAGACTACCAGGGAATTGTTTATTGCTTCTTTCACGGGGGTCTGGATTCATGCTGGGGGGGGCACTGGACTACCAGGGCTCTTCCTGCTATACCGCGGGTCCACAACATGGGGGGGGCACCACCACCGTACTGCCTGCTTTCTTTTGGCGGTATCTAGCACTGCACTATAGGTCACACTAATGCCTGTAGCATGGTGCTAGCCCTTTGAATATGCTGCACTGCAGGCATTCATGGGTGCTCTCCTTACCCCGCCCCATGCATGCCATTATCTATTAGCATGGGCGCTACCACACAGTGCCAGCGCTAATAGGGCTTCTCAATATTGCAGCCTCATGCACATCCAGTACCATTCCAGTGCTATGGTTTTGCGCTGGGTGCAATGGTTTGAATATCTGGCCCTTAGAGTGTTAGATGGGGAAAAACAATTATTACGTCACCAGTATTGAGAACCAAGGGAAAGGTCTTGAGGGTCCATGCTACTTACTTCTGCCTCTGTCTTCTCACAATTATATATATATAAAAGGGGACGTGGTCGTGCCCCTATATTTAGGACTTTGTAGCCTGTTTAATGTTAAACCCTTTTGTTTGTACCTTAATAGCTTTTGCGTTCTTTGATGAAATAATCCATAATTTGGCATGTGCGGTCAGGTTGCCAGAATCTCAGGACTTGGAAAGTTTTGTGATGGCATCTTGTTCTGTTTTTAAAATACAGAGCACCAAAAAATGAAAAAAAAAATGTTTCATTTTCCTATATATAAGATTGTGCATTTTCGGCTCTCACCTACAACATTGATATTGTGGAATTGTTTTCATTACATTTTCTGGGTTGAAAAGGCCCACTACAAAGGTGTGCCATTGGAAGTATTGGAGAAAAAGTATTATACTGTTTTAAAGTTATAAAGATTTTTGAGTTAATGTTCTAGTGTGACTAGTAAAATAAAACCTATCGCAAAGGTAAAAAAAAACTTAAACCCTATCGTGATAGGTAAACAAACACATCGCCAGTGGTTATTTGCATGATTTACTTGTCGTGGGGGAAAAAAACAGTCAAGATGGCTATCATTTTCTTTTTATTGTTTAATCTTACAGACATTAAAAGTACATGCAAATTAAACAAATTCTGGTCAGAGTCAACACAGCAGCATAAATCCATTCACACCACTCATGGAGAGCATGGAGCTCATGTGGGAAAGTTGGAAACATAGAAACATAGAAAACTGAGGGCAGATAAGAACCACTAGCCCCATCTAGTCTTCCCTTTTTCCTTACCTGTAACAGCAGCTGGTGACCCTATTTGGGCATCAGATTAGCCTCTCCTTCCCACTTCTAGGGTTCCTTTATGTCTATCCCAAGCATGCTAGAATCCCTCTACTGTGCTTGTTCCCACTACCTCTTGAGGCAGGCCATTCCATGTATCCAACTCTCTGTCAGTGAAGAAGAATAACTTCCTCAAATGTCCTTTATCCTTCCCCCCTGCAGTCTCATATTTGTACCCCCTTGTTACTGTACTCATTCTATACTGAAATATGTCACCCACTTGCACCTTATTTATGTCTTTAAGATACTTGAAGGTCTCTATCATATCTCCACGTTGTCTTTGCTCCTCCAGTGAATACATATTGAGGTCCCTCAATGCCTCCTCATATGTCTTGTGGTGCAAGCCCTGTGGCATCTTAGTTGCCCTTCTCTGAACCACATCGACCCTGTCTACACCTTTACAAAGATGTGGCTGCAGAACTGAACAAGGTATTCCCGATGAGAACTCAGCAGCATTCTGTACAGTGGTATCACCACCTCCCTTCTTCTGCTTGTGATACCCTTCAGTGCACCCCAGCTTGCCACTGATTCTCCCTATAGCCTTTGTGCATTGTTTGGCCACCGTTAGGACATCCAATATGATAATCCCCAAGTATGTTTCTTCCCTAGTGACTGCCGGCAATCTCCCCCCCATCCTGTACCTCTCTGAATGGTTTCTGCACTTCAGGTACATGACTTTCCACTTCTTCACATTGAATCTCAGTTGCCACACTTTGGAGCATTTTTTCAGCTTTTCTAGGTACCTCCTCATTTTCTCCACCCCATCTGGAGTGTTTGCAAATCTTGGTATCATATGCTAAGAGCTATTTCCTTCCAGTCCTTCTGCAATGTCACTAATGAAGACTATAAAAAGAACTGGCCCCAGGACTGCTCACTGAGATATCCTGCTGGTCACCTCCCTTTCCTTAGACTGGATATCATTAACCACCACCCTCTGCTTCCTATCCCCCAGTTAGTTCCTAACCCAGTTCCTGTTATGAAGTTCTCCTTGAAGATGGAGCTCACAGCAGAGAAGTGTGTCATGTCCAAGACGTCCACTGGAGTTTGTGTATCCGCACTGACTTGAGAGATCCATGGCAATCAGAATCACAAGGTGTCATAATACACTGTTTGTGAATAAAATTGTTCACCCTGTATTTTTATAGTGAATAGTATTGTTTTATTTATTTGTTAATCTGGTTGGTGCACTGGTCCAAATACCTTTTTCAGGCACGGCCTGGACCAGAGACTGGCATAATCAATGGTAAAATATGGTGAACAGCAGTAGTGAATCATACATACGCAAGTACAGAATCCAGTACAGTCAGGAAACATACAGAGGTGGCCAAATCATAATACAAGCACACAGTGCAAGATACAACAAACAAGGTGGGCATTATACAAGATAAATACATAAATACAGGCTAGGTATCAATGTCCTGTAACAATAGGTCATGTTACAGTTATGTGAAATGTGCAATGTAACAGTTATGCGGTATGTGCACAGAGCAGTTCTTTGGCTTTCAGAATTAAACTGTCATATGCAGTCTCTAGAGGTTCCATAATGATGTTGTACCAGCGAAGGATAAAATCACATTCAATGACCTTTGAAGTGTGGTACAAAATCATTTTGAAAGGGATGGAAATCTATGCAGAGCAATTCTCTGTTGTACACTGTATATCAGTTTTTGGTAGATAAGGATGTCTTTCCCCACCTAGACAGCCTGTTTCCCCTACTTACTGTGATGCAACAGACCCTACTTCACTGACCTACACAGCCAGTATAGTGTTATGCTTTTGCAACTGTGTTAGTTTGGTTTTGGCCATTCGCAATCTCTATTCCAGAGGAATTACTACCCTGTAGGGGTATGAAGGCAAGGAACTCTCAGAGAGGGTTCCACCACTAGAGGTGCCACAGGATGATTCCTGTGGCTAAAGGTACCTTAGGAATCCCGCTAAGAAGAGAGTGCTACTGCTGGAGGATGAGGGGAGGATGGTGGGGAAAAGAAAAAATGCTTCACAGTGAGGCTGAGAAGAACTACTTATATAGCTCAGGAAGTGGGAGTGGCAGGCTGCTTGGCCACCGAACTCCAGGCAAAGCCTTACTAATTCACTGACCTATGCAGCCAGTATAGTGTTATGCTTGTGCAACTGTGTTAGTTTGGTTTTGGACATTCACACTCTCTATTCCAGAGGAATTACCACCCTGTAGGGGTACGAAGGCAAGGAACTCTCTGAGAGGGTTCCACCCCTAGAGGTGCCATGGGACAATTCCCTTAGCTAAAGGTACCTTAGGAATCCCCAAAAGAAATGTAGTATCATCCCCAAAAAGGAGGCAACACGAAGTATATGAGTAAGCAGTAACTGTGACACAGGAGCAGTAACTGTGACATAAGAGTAGCGAAGCAAAGGCAGTTTGATAATGCAATGAGATGCTCAGTTGGATAATGTAATGAATGCGCAGGCTTGCATATCATGATACTGATGGTTTGCATTGAGATTAAGGGATCCCCTAACGAGAGAGGGAATGGCAGGACATCCTCAACCTCCATCCAACAGCAGAACCTACCTAAAGAAACTATGGGAAACAGCTATGCTAACTAAGTGTTATGACCTGAGGCAATGGAGGAGAGAAAAAAAAACCCTATGAGGAGGAAATCTCTGGGGATCCAAGGCCTAGGTCGCCTTCCCTCCAGGCATGGGATAGTTTGTTTAGTGATGGCTCTGTAGCTGCAATTTGGAAACACAAATTAAAGGAAGGTGGAAAATATTTCAATTTGGAGGAAGGCTCTCACTCAAACCCTCTAGCAGGAATGCCATGGAAGGTTGCGAGAAAACTCTGCAACAATACATGCATCCAAGGCACAAGAGGAGAGCAACGACTGCTGAGGCACTCACCTGGCCTACCCACCCTAAATCAAACCAGGTGAACCAGATGCAGTAGTAGTAGGGGGAATACGGTGAAGGTGCCTCGCTAAGGAAACCACTAAAGTCAATGGCTAATCATTGTAGTGGAACACCAGAGCCAAAGGAGGTAAATTTTTTGACCCTTCACCGCTAGTCTTAAATTCTACACCAGGAGCTGCTGTCGCATAGCAGACAGCTAAAGCCAAGCCCAGGATGAGAACATTCTCAGCTATGGGCCAGGTGAGAAGGATCCTGCCCCAAGTTGGACACAATCGAGTTGCAGAATAAATGCAGAGCAAGATCGTCGGCTGCAGGAACCCTGCGCCAGAATAGAATGACTGGCATGCCCCAGAAATTGATTGAGAACTGAAAACTGGTGAGCTGATGAGCACAGTGTGCTGAGATCATAATGAGCAGTGAATGCTGAGACCATGCAAGGTCGAATGCAGATTGAGTGCAGCAGAATCCTAGAGTCTGAAGCTGAGGGAATGGCAGTAGGTATGACGCAATGGTTTGCGTAAGCAAGGAGCAACAGTTGCACAAGCAAGTGTGGACCTGCACGTAGGTCAGTAAGTAGTAGTAGTGATAGGTGGACCTGCATAACATACTGTATAACAATTAAACAGCACTGAATTGGGGGCAAGCCAGCCAAACATGAATAGCCAAATCAAGGTGACAAACACTCAGGATTTTTGGCGGTGAGGCAAGATTTAATAACACGCTATATTAACAGCCTCAGCAGGAGCTTAGTAGGCTGACCTCAGAGTTGTAACTTCAATGAAACATGGAGACAAATGCTTTGAAAGCAGGCATAGCTAGGCAGCGCAATGAAGCTGCAAGTAGAATGACCAGGAATAAGTAGCACAGATAGGGTCAGAGTAAACTGTGTCAGATGTAAAGAACTAAGTATGCAACATGGAGCAGCTATGGTTGAGCCGAAACACACAGATAATGATTGCAGTTACATTGCAGTAGTTTGAGCGAGGTGATCACAGTGTAAAAACACAAGCACTGGGTACAATAGTAATTAAAACAAACAGCAGCAGTGGCTGCAGCTGTAGGTAACTGAAAGCAGTAGCAGGAGCTCTGAGCAGCAGTATGCTAGGAGCTTAGAACAAAGCCCCCTAAAAAGACAAAACCAAAACACAGCAAAAGAGAAAACAGAGAAAGGCCCAAAAACAAGAAACACAAAACGCAGGGAAGCACACAGCCGGAGGAAAGATACAAACCAGAAGCAGGAAAACAAACACGTAGTCCAGCAGAGACACACAGAAACAGCAGGGGGGAGGCCCCAGCCAGCTCAGATGACAAACCAACATAGCCTCCAGCTGCAAAGGAAAAAATGCTTCACAGTGAGGCTGAAAGAAACTGCTTATATAGCTCAGGAAGTGGGAGTGGCTGGCTGCTTGGCCACCAAACTCCAGGCAAAGCCTTACCAATTATTTATTTTTATTTAGTTTTTTGTTAACTGGGTAAGAGCACTAGACAAATTCTGCCTATTTTCAGGCACAGCCTGGGGAAGGGTGATACAGATGAATGCCAACTGAACTAGAACCAGATTGAGCTGTTGGTGGCATGTTTAGTGAATGGGGAAATTTGGCCAGGACACCGGGTAAACCTTCCCCTACTCTTTTCGAGAAGTGCCATGGGCTCTTTCACATCCACCTGAACTACCACCAGAACAGGCAGATGGGACCTCGGTTTTAATGTCTCATCTGAAAGACGGCACCTCAGGAGTGCAGCACCCCCCTCATGCTTCACTACAGTGTCAGTATTGGGATATTAACCCAAGTGCCTGGTGTGGGGATAGAACCCAGAGCCTTCTGATCTCCCCGCCTCAGAGGGGAGTGTCCTACCTGCTGAGTCACTGACACTGATTTGCTGACTTTCTGATCATTTCCACTGCATCAATGCTCCATTATGCATATCTTATGCATTCGTGAATGCCAGAGTAATTTCTGACCCTACCACCTCTGCTTTGTGGGTGTTCAGTGCATTCACTGACCTATTAGAGAAGGAAGACTTTCACACATTTTGCCTAGGTTTACCCTCCCTCAGCTTCATATCATGCCACCTTGTACTTGGACACCTTTTAATTTGAGTATGCTTCCCTCTTGAACCTTATTTATACCTGTGAGGTATTTGAAAGTCCCTATCTTTTCGTATCATACCGTATTGTATGCATAATTACCTCTAGAGTGTATATAATGAGACACTTTAATCTCTGGACATAATTATTTTATAACTAGTCAGCAATTTTTTACATACGCTGACCGAGTTATAATTAGCCATTATAACCCATGGGTTATAATGGCGAGTACGCACTGAGTCACTCAAAAAACAGCCATATCCTGATTGGCTGTTGCTGTACTACTGGGCAGGGGTTCCTTATCTCACATATCGAGGAGCCGCCAGACCGAGTCATCATTGGTTTCTTTTTTTTCTTAACCAGCTCAACAACTACAAACAAAAACAATCTATCTGGTTGATGCTGTCATTCGGAACCCACAGTGGACAATAATTACCTGTGGGAACCGGGAAAGGCTCAGAGGCTGAAATGCCTGAGGTATGCCCGACTGTGTTTGCAATCCAAATGCCCAGCTCTGCAAGTCTGCAAGTGAAAAAATAAATGCCAGATTAAATAGAAAAGCTTTACAAGGAAAAAAAAAGCAAAGGAGACAAAGATGGACTGTATGTGTGTGTGTGTGTGTGTGTGTGTGTGTGTGTGTGTGTGTGTCAGTGTGGCTGACACATGAGTGAGACACAGCAATACCAAATGCACTTTGACAAAAAAAATTGCTGATCAGCAATTATAAAAAATAAAAGATAGAGAAGTTTCCTACTCGAATGCAATGGTCGCTCTCAGTGTGAGATGCTTTAATACCCACTTCAGGCTTTGCCCTCAGGGTTTATGTGGCATCCCACACCTCAGATGACCATTAAATTATCATAATGCACACTTCCCCATCCATTATTCTACATGTTACAGTCACTGCACCATTTTTTTTATCATAAGAGATTTTATAATGATTTTTCAACAATAGAACATACATGAAGCAAAAATGACTGCATCAAATGCAGTAGGTAACAGTTGTATACTTAACTTTTGCATATAGGATACACTGTTTGCAAATATTGGCATGCACTGAAGGAATTTAACACTAAATAGAACTCTACATTGGGATGATTAGTCCCTTTCTATATTTACCATAGTAAGTAAGAACATCAAAAATTACATGGTGAACCATGCCTTCTAGCCCTGAGTCAATAAAGGAGCATGACCCGGCCCGGTGGTGCTGAGGGTTGAGGCTTTTGATGCCACACCTCATGCCACGCTGGTGACCCGTGATCGGGAGTGGGCACGGGTCATTGGGAGGTGGCAGGGGAGGAGAAGGATCGAGTATCCGGAGGACTGATCTCCTTCTCCGGGGTTGGGGGTCTTCAAAGTGTCGGTGTCAATTGCCCTCTAGCAGAGGCTGGGGGACAAAGCATACTGCACCTAGACGTGGGGTGGCGCTAGGACAGACACACTCCCCTTGCATCATTGCATGTCCTAGCTCCCAGGGGACTCTAATTAGGAAAATCACCGGCCCTGCGTATGAGCCATGCACGGTGCCCAACCCTTCAGCCATGACAGTTCCGCTTCAGTGGCTCCACTCTGGGGGTGGGCTTCCCAGAGTAACGGTTTGGTACCATGGCCGGGGTGAGCCACCGTTCATGGAGTTAGGGGGCTCGGCCAGAAAAAGAGATGTAAATTGCAAAGAAAAAAAAAAAAAGGAGTATGCAGCCTGGGTATACATCGGCCTGGAAGTGGTGGGGGCTCATCATGTTGAACCTTTACAGAAGGGAGCTGAGCAAAATCCTGACTATTACCAGCCTTTGCTGACCTGTCTGTTGTGGGGGGGGGCTTGATCCTGTACTATTAAGAGTGCCCCTTTCTAGGACCTTTCATCCTGTAAGGACTGAAGTGAACCAATTTGGGTGGAAGCTTAATGTGGAGTAAGACTGTTGTCTGGGTCAGAAGGGTGGGTTGCCAGGTGGGGGGGGGGGAGAGCATAGGTGTGATCTGAGATAAAGGCACCATTTCTTGGTGTAAACCTGTTAGTGGTTGGTGGTGGTATATGTCAACCATTTGAAATGTGCTAACTAAGCCACTGTTGTATGCAATGTAAGAAGAGGGGGAGGTAGATTCCGGCACCACCTCATCAGGATAGCCATTTTGGCTTCAAGTAGCACCACAACTAGCCATTTTTTGGATTGGTTGGAACAGTTTGACACCTTTGAGGTATTGCCCAAGATGCTAAGGGTTGGGGCAGCAGAACCTTTTGTTTGCAGGATCTTGGAGCAGTCCAAAATTACTCCAGTCTAGAAGGGCACCAGTATGGGATACTGCCATAGTATGTGCAGCTGATTGGCCTGTGGGGTCTGCCACCTCCAGCATGTGGAATGGGGGATGAGTCCCATCTTTTGGAGTGTGTCCAAGGTATGGTACCATCCCAGCAGTACCTTTAGGTGTACAAGCTGGCTCCTAGAGTCCCTGTAGACCAGATAGGCATCCTTGAGGTATTGCCACCCTTCGGTGTCTGTTATCTTTATTTAGGTCCTGCTCCCATTGCACCTTACACTTAATTATGGTATTGGTTACAGAGTCCCTAAGCATACCATACATCTTGCTATTTCTACCCACCTCCCTTAGATGCTGTGGCTCTGAGGGTCTTGGATGCATTCCTGATCTGGAGAAATCTCCAGAAGTCTGTTTTGGGTAGCAGATACTGTGCCTGCCTTTGCAGGAAGGACATCATGGCTTCAGAGTCCCGTGCATAAAAATCTGCTATTGTACAGATGCCTGCCTGCTGCCAAGAGTGCCAGTTGATGGTTTGTCCCCCCAGCACATCTGGGTTGTGCCATAAGGGGTTGTACTGTATAGGTGGTGCCCATAAGGGGTCTGGTCATTAAGTTAGATGTTTTCACCTGTGACAGGCTTCTCTTGATTTTCTGATAACAAGAGGAAGGTGGCCCTTTGGGTGTCCTTCTTTGCTCAGTAGGTTCCCCAGCCATTTGGATTCTGATAGGTCCATTTCCACATTTACCTATACAGGGGTATTTGGGGGTTTAGGGAGAAACCATCTGATTGCTTGAGCAGCCCTATATGCTAGTAAATATCCCTGCAGTCAGGGAGACCCATTCCCCCCAGACCAGTGCACCCGTAAGCTAGTTTTTCTAAATCTTGGGGCTTTGTCTTACCAGATGAACCCTGCTGTCACCTTGCTGGTTTTCAGAAGTGTGCTTGGTTGTGTAGGGATTGGTAGGTTGCTCATGAGGTATGCTATCTTAGGCAGAATGAACATGTGTACAGCATCTACCCTGCCTTTCAAGGATAGGTGAAGCTTAGTCCATCTTACTGTTTCCGCTCTGATGGAGGCTGTGATGGGTGTATAGTCTGCATCAACCAAGTTCCTCCATAGTGTGGTGATGTTTATCTCCAAGTATGTAAAATCTTGGGGCACCCATACCATTGAAGTGCCCTGTAGGCATTTCCTCGTGTTGGGCAAGTTTAGTGGTGACAGAATGGCACTACACCATTTTAGTTGCCCTCCGCTAGACTGCCTGTAACCTGTACATGTCCATTCAGAACTGGACACATTACACTACTTGAGGATTCATCAATTACTTAATTTTACAGTGGCATAAACACCTCATACTTCTTGCTGGTGAAATCTTTGCACAGCAGCATCCCACTGGTGCTCCTGTCTGCGTTGTCACACTGCTTGGCTTCTTTTAGGTCATCAGAAATGACAGTCCCCAGTTTTCTTTCCTCTTTGTGCTCACCATTGCAGTACCCTTCATGTACCTCCCATTTTCTATGCACCAAGTACTTGCTTTCTTGTTTATTCACAATGAATGTATGGTAATATAGAGTGTTGTTCTGTGTAGAATTCCATGCCTTTTAATACGCTGTTGTACCACAGTTTAAAGGTCATGAAATGTATTTGAACCTTTTTGTGTTACAACATCATTCTGAAAGCTAAAGAGAATGCACACCTCAGTTTCATTCTGAAAGCAACATAACTGCCACATGCACACTTAACTCAGTACTATATACATTAAATAAAATACAGGATGTGCAACTTTATTCACAACCAGTGTGTTCTGACAACTCAAGGTTCTTATTCCCACTGACATTTCTAGCTTCACTTTCGAGGTTAGAGGGAATCCGAACCCATCTATTGCAGAACACACTGGTTGTGCATAGTTGCCCATCCATTATTCTCTATTTAATGACACACTGGACAACTCCTCAAGCTTAAGTAGTTCTGTCTTCAATCTTCCATTCAGTTTTCCACCCCTCCAACTTGGTAGTGTCCACCCTGTAGTAGATATTTGTCTCAACCATAAAAAAAGCATATCTTACCTTCTAACCCCTCTTCATTATCACCAGTGATGTCAATAAAGAGTATAGGCTAAAGTACTGATCCCTGTGGAGCACCACTGGTCACTCCCCCAGCATCAAGTGAATGCCATTTCCAACCACCTTCTGATGTCAATTCCCCAACAAATTCTCTACCCAGTTTAACATTTTAGTACACACTCCCAGGCTGCCCAGCTTCTGTACTATTTTGCTATGTGGAAAGGTATTGCAGGCCTTACTGAAATCCAGGTAAGCCACATCCACCACTCCACCCTGATTAATATCCCTCATCACCCCCTCAAAGAAAACTAATAGATTACTTTAATATCAGCTCCCCCATCTCGCCAAGTGAATCCATGCAGCCACAGATACTGTAAGCCACAGGATTCAAAATATTCCCCAATCTTTTCCCTCAACAGTGTCTCCATTACTTTCACCTCCACCAAATTCCGGTTGATGGGCCTGTAGTTGTCAGCTTACTGCCTGTTGCCAGCCTCCTTCCTGCTTCCACCTTTGTACAAAAGATCCCTTGGTGAGGGTACAGCTCACTTTCTTACCTGATGTTGCAAGCATTATGCAGGGAGGCAGCGGTGCAGAACATTGCAAATGTGATGAAGCACGCACTTGAATATAGGGTCCCTGACAATGAGCCACTTTTGTCACATTCACTTGGCACAGTAACCTAGAATAGAATTCCCGGCTTTGAACATTTAGATTATTTTATGCTGTAACACAGTACCTCACAACAATATCTAATTGGTATTCCCTTACATATTGATTTAATGTGAAAAAAAATTGTTCCTGACATGTTATAGATTGCATTATGATACTGTTAGACCCCTCAACAAAGTCTGACCAAATGTCCAAGCAGTGTAACACACTTTCAATAAAAAAAATACTTTCTAGCACCACCCATTAAGTTGCACACTTTCAGCATAATTGTAAGTCCTCTTTTGGTTGTGTGTCTGCATGAACACACACACACACACACACACACACACACACACACTGTGTCTCTCAGTCTTAACACAGTGCATGTATGAAACTAATGTTTAGCCTGGTGTTTCACTTTACTATTTGTAGCTAGCAGCAGATGTTTTGAAGGAGAAGACTCCAGTTTATTTATGAACTAGATATTTAATAGAAACATAGACTTTGATGGCAGATAAGGACCGCTTGGCCAACCTAGTCTACCCATTTCCCTACCTACGGGGTAAGCTGCAGATCCTAGTTAACCAACAGCCTATTTCTTCCTACCTACCCACCACAAGAATTGCCTTATGTCTGTCCCATGCATTCTTGAATTCTCCCACAGTTTTAGATCCCACAACCTCCTCAGGAAGGCTGTTCCATATGTCCACCACCATCTCTGTGAAAAAATACTTCCTCACTTTGCCGCTGAGCCATCCCCCCTCTATCTTCAAATTGTGTCCCCTTGTTCTTGCGCATCTCTTTTTCTGTAAGATGCTACCTTCTTGGACTTTGTTGATTCCACTGAGGTACTTAAAAGTTTCTATCATGTTCCCCCTCTCCCTCCTTTCCTCAAGGGTATACATATTAAGCTCCTTTAGTCTCTCCTCATATGGCTTCTCTTGCAGACCCTGCACCATTTTAGTTGCCCTCCTCTAGACTGCCTCCATCCTGTTTATGTCCTTGCAGAGATGGGGTCTCCAGAACTGGATGCAGTACTCCAGATGGGGTCTCACCAACTGCCTGTACAGAGGGATAACAACTTCTTGTTTTCTGCTGGTGATGCCTCTCCCGATACATCCCAGTATCCCCCCAGCCCTCCCTATTGCCATCTCACATTACTTGCTAACCTTAAGGTCATCTGATATGATTACCCCCAGGTCCCTTTCCATTTTTGTTGTTGTCACTACCTCCCTCTCATTGTGTAATCTCCCATTGGTTGTTGTTTCCCAGGTGCATTATTTTGCACTTCTTTGCATTGAATCCAAGCTGCCATAATTCTGACCATTTCTCCAACCTTGCCAAGTCCCTTCTCATCCTTTCCACACCTTCTTGTGTATCAACCCTGTTGCAGATCTTTGCATCATCTGCAAAGAGGCCTACTTTTCCTTCCAGTCCCTCTGCAATGTCACTTATAAAGACATTAAAAAGAACCAGACCCAGTACTGAACCCTGCAGTACCCAACTAGTAACCGCTCTTTCTTCAGAGTAGACTCCATTTACAATTACCTTCTGTGTCCTGTTGTCCAGCCAATGTTTTACCCAGGCTACCACCCTGGGGCCCACTCCCAGACTGGTTAATCTGATTATTAATCTTTTGTGTGGGACTGTGTCAAATGCCTTGCTAAAGTCTAGGTAGGCCATGTCCACAGCCCCTCCCTGGTCTACTACTTCGGTCACCCAGTCAAAGAAATCAATTAGATTTGTCTGACATGACCTTCTCACTGTGAATCCATGCTGCCTTGGGTCCTCTGCCCCATTGGCCTCTAGGTACTAAACAATTCTTTCCTTCAGAAGTGATTCCATCACTTTCCCTACCACAGAGGTCAAACTGACAGGTCTGTAGTTTCCTGCCTCTGTCTTGCTCCCACTTTTGTGAAGGGGAATCACATCCACCTTCCTCCAGTCCTCAGGTACCACATCATCCTCCCATGATTTGTTAAAAAGGGTGGTCAGTGGTGTCACTAGTTATCCCCATAATTCTTTTAGAATTCTGAGGTGAATTTACTTCAGGCCCCATTGCTTTGTTCACCTTCAGTGTTAGGAGTTCTTTCAGAACCCTTTCTTCTGTGAAAGGACTGGGATCGACCTCCTCTCCAGAGTGCTTCTGTTAATTGAATTAGGCACCTCCCCCTACTCCTCTTTTGTGACTACTGAGCAGAAGTATTCGTTCAGTAGCCCTGCTTGTTCACTGTCCCTCTCTGCCCACCCACCGTCCTTTCTATTCAGCCTCACTATCCCTTCCTTTGTCTTTCTACACTCCCTGATGTACCTATGAAAGGTTTTATCCCCCTTCTTAACTGAGTTGGCTATCTTTTTCTCAGGTTTGGGCCTTTGCTATTCTGACTTCCCTCTCTGCTTCCTTCTGCCTTAACTGGTACAGTTCTCTGTCCTGCTCCTTCTGTTTTTCCTTATACTTCCTAAATGCTATCTTTTTCTCCCTAACCTTCCCCACCACCTCTTTTGAGAACCATAGTGGCTTTTTCTTTCATTTTGATTTGTTTATTTGCTTCACACAAAGACTTGTTGCCTCTGTGATGGCAGTTTTGATGTTTCCCCATTGTTGCTCCTCCCCTCCTTCTAGCCTGTTTGCTAGTGCTTTTCTAAGGCACTCTCCCATCTTGCCAAAGTCAGCCCTCCTGAAGTCCAGCACTCTCACTTTTGTATGGCTTGACTCTGTAGCTGAGTTTATCATGAACCACACTGTTTGGTAGTCATTTGTTCCCAGATGGCTACCCACTTCTAGATCTGAGATCCTCTCACTGTCCCCATTTAAGAGTATGAGGTCTAAGTTTGCTCCCTCGAGAGTGGGTTCCAAAATTAGCTGTCTGAGGCATGCCACCCGTAGGGTAAGAAGAATGGCCCTGCTCTTAGATGTACCTGCAGCAAAGGTGCTCCAGTTAACATCTGGCATATTGAGGTCCCTCATCAACAGTATATCCCCTTTCTCTGCCATCCCAAGGATGCCTTCTATCATATCCTTGTCCATTCCCTCTCACTGACATGGGGGTCTGTATACAACCCCTGTACAGATTGTGGTGCCATTTCCAGTCTCTAAGGTAACCCACAGTGCCTCCTCTCCTCCCTGTTTACTCTTTTGTTCCATTGCTTTTATCCCTTCACTTACATAGAGAGCTACTCCTCCCCCTCTTCTACCCTCCCTGTCTCTCCTGTAGGTTGTGTACCCTGGTATGTTAACATCACAGTCATGGTTCTCTGTGTACCATGTTTCTGTGACTGCTACGATATCTAGGCATCCCTTTTCCATCAAGGCCACAAGTTCAGGGAGCATGTTGCCCAGACTATGGGCACTGGTTCTCATTACCCTCCATTTCTTGATGGCCTTACCCCTTTTTGCCCCATCCCTGTCCTTATTGCCTTTGTCATTTTCTCCATTTACCCCTGCCCTTCTCCCTATCAACATCTCTATTTTAGTGTTTACCTCACTTGCTACCCTGATATTTTTTGGGTGGGGGCTAGGATTTCTCTGCTCCTTTCCAGTGCATCCCCCCTTGGCTAGTTTAAATGCTTGCCAATTAAGCATTTAAACCTATCATCTAGGATCATGGTTCTCCTCCTGGGCAGATGCAGACCATCACACCAGCATAGGCGTGCATCACTCCAGGTGGACCCCCAGTCCCCAGTGAAGCCACATCCTTGAGCTCTGCACCAGTTTTTCAACTATTGATTGAATCCCATGGTGTGGAGCACCCTAGCCTCATCCATGCCATAGACAGGCAGCACCTCTGAGAAGGTTACTGTGCATGCTACTTGTCTAAGGCCCCTCCCCAACTCCACAAACTCTTCCTGCACTGCTCTGATCCCTTTCCAAGCCAGGTCTTTGTCCCTACGTGGACAATGACATCCAGCTCCCTCCCCTGTGCAGCTGCTCCAGTGATCCTGAGGATTCACTTTCTGTTCCTCCAAGCCATGGTGAAAAGCAGGCACCTTACCTCCCTCTCCCCTTCTTCCCATAATTCTACCCCCCTAACAATGGAGTCCCCCACCAGGAGTTGTTTCCTTCCACTGTGGGGTCCCATGCCACCCTCCTGTAGGTCTCCTTTGTGGAGGTTCTGAGCATAATCCTTGGTCTTCACTGTGGGTGCCTCCATAGAGGAACTACACTTTGCCAGAACAGCATATGAATTGTGGAGAAGTACAACTGGAGGGATGTGCCTCTGTTCCACCACCCTTACACTCCCTAAGCCAATGTGGTCCAACTGCTCCTCTTTCTTGGCAGCCTCTGAGGCAACGGCAATGGCCCTGGTGGTCCCTGGATAGGAGAGGAGGTCCCCCAAATCCTGGCCAACCCAGCCTGGAGATGAGCAACCTCCTCCCTCAGCCCAGAGAGGTGCCTGCAGATGGGACAACACTGCATCCTCCAGAACAAGACTGCTGCTCCACAGCCACTGCACTGCACCACTCCCATCATGTCTTATTTCTGGCCCCTTAACTGTTGTTTGGAATACCTACTCTTTCCTCTGTTTATTTATTTTTCTCCCTACTTACTTACTGCCTCTGTGCCCTTTAAACTCCTGATCTTCCTGTTCTGAGACAAGAAGTTCCTATATTTCTCAGTAGTCTCATTACTTGCTCAGAATCAGACCTCCAGCAGCTGGGGGGAGAGAGCTACCTGACATATTTTTCATGCATTACATAAGTTAATTCAAGTATGTCAATAAAAGATCAGCCATTTTTCTGTTGTAACACATAGCAATATTGTAAGGTAGTAACACAAGCTTGCTTGTAACTGTTCAAGCCAATCTCATTGTATATGCAAATGAGGTGCTTGTACTACAACCCCCTCATTCTTGGATAGCACTCGCTCTTTTTACTCAGAAGCGCTGAAAGCATAAGGTTTTCAATGTACTCTTGTTTATAATGTTTTCAATGCTTCTTATTTTTATTTTATGTTGTTTCAAAGGCTTAAAACAGTCCTGTCACACCACTCATACAGTGTGTAGTACTAATAACCTTGATTTGTGTAAAGTGTATTTTTTACATTTCAAATGCTCTTAAACCACAATTGCTGACTGGAAATACCATGCCAGGGAATGACTACTGTATGACATGGGAGAACTGTAGTAAGCAACCCCCTTCCCCCACATTCCTTTGTAAATTAACCCATTCGCCACTGAATTTAGATACATTCTTCAAGGACTTGACAGAGCAGCACAGAAGGAAGCATGCACCACACACACACAAGAAGCATAACCAATTATAAACAAAGCAGAGCACAGGTCTAGGGAACAACATGGCAGGCCTACAAATGTAAACAAACCAAAGAAGAAACTGGGATCAAATGCTGCACGGCACAACAGAATTTTAAACAGCTGCATGCTGCAGCTATTTTGTGGGGGTTAGGAAGAAATAGGCTGTTGGTTAAATAGGTTCTGCAGCTTCTCCTGTAGCTAGGGAAATTGGCAAACTAGGTGGACCAAGCAGTCCTTATCTGCCATCAAAGTCTATGCTTCTATGTCTATGTGGCAATGACTATTTTTGTGTAGTACTGCTGCTTTAAGAGGCAGAGATTTGTGCCTCAGCACCAGTTGAAACACCAAGCATAGGACAACTACCTCACATTCCTGTACCACACTCATTTTTCTCTCCTACATCATGGCAATACATCAACATGGCTCTGCCCATGCTGCCATAAAAAGCAAACACCTGCACTTAGCTAAGCGGGACCTGTTTAACTAGATTCTGGTGGGTTTTTTTAGAGGTGCCAAAACTATATTTTCAGAACACCCAAAATCCAGGGTGCCCAGCTTAGTGAGAGGAGCCATTCACCTGCTTTCATTCTCTATATTATAACAGCAGGATGTTCTTGACTTCTGCAGCTGCAGTGAGAGCAGTGAGCTATCATTTCCCTGGTGTCTAGTGGCACCACCCCATTGCAATCCCTTTAAGTATGTTATGTGTCCCTGGCATCTAGTGGCACCCCCACCCTCCAGTCACCATCCCTGTAACTGATTTATATTTTTCTGGTGTCTAGTGGCATCCCCCATCCTCTGATCACTATCCCTATAATAGATTTAACTTTCCATGGTGTCTAGTGGGACCACCCATCCTCTGATTGCTGTTCCCATAATACATTTATTTTTTTCCTGGTGTCTTGTGGTATCCACCACCCTCTGATAGCTGTTCCCATAATAGATGTCTCTCTCCCTGTTGTGTAGCAGCACCCTCACCCTCAAATTGCCGTCAATATAATAGACTTATTTTTTCCCTGGTGTCTAGTTGCACTCCCACCCTCTGATTACCATCCCTGTCTGAAATAATGAAAACCATTCCTGTATGTTTTTTTAAACCCAAAAATAAAATGGTCACTGCAGATCTGACCCCACCCCCGCCCACTCAGCACCCTCCACTCCACACCTCCAGTGCATCTCCATATACCTCAATTACCTGAGCAGGTCACAAGGTGAAGATCCACTCTTCGATCCAAGGCACGTCTTGCTGCCGGAACTGCCGGCTGCAATATGAGAAACTATTGTAAGGTAAGTGCAGTTCAATGTATTTCAATGGGGTTTTGAACTTTGATGCATATCTTTGTCCTTTTTAAAAATTTTGACCCCAAATTTTCAATATGGCCTTTTTGGGACACCACCTCATGACCAGTGGTGGTGGAATTATGCAAATCAAGCCCAAAAGTTGATTTTGCAGTCACTTGGCGAAATCACTTTTGGGGCAGGATTTGAAATGTTTCAACACTGTTGTTCATAAGGTGAGGTCATAAGAAAGCCATGTTGAAAATTTGGGGTCAAAATATTTAACACTGGCAAATCCTACATTTTCAGCATAGCCCTTTTTTTACACCACCTCATGAACATGACAGCTGTCATTTTTCAAATCCTGGCCAAAATGCATTTTCACACCTGTGGCATTGTGGCAGGGCCATTAGTTATGCCCCCCCCCTCCATTTCTGTCCTTTGTGTTTCATTTTTGGTTTACGTCTTGTGGAATGAATGAGATGTTGTCATCTTTTGTCTTTGTCCGTATTTGAATAGCACGCTATAGGCTGGCCACCTATTTCTTACTGTTCACACCCCCCCCTTGTATTAATGAATGTTCAGGCATATGTTTATGCGGAGTATTTAATACTTTAGAAATTTATGTGTAGCGTTGCTGATTTCTAATTCATATAGGGAATTGCTGTCTATTTAGAACTGCTATCTGCGTGGGATGGTTGTGGGGCTTAGCAGCACGGAGCTCCGCACTTCCCTATTGAATTTAACTCCCCTTTTCTCTGTTCCTTTCATTTTTAAAAGAGAGAGAGAGAGAGTCTATAGAGTGCTGTAAAATAAAGAACCCTCCCTTCCTTGTTTAATTTCCCCTCTTTTCTCTTTTTGTTGTTTTCCCTCGCCTTTTCTGGTTCTCAGAGTTTTGTTGTAAATCTCCTTTTAAAGGTTTCAGTGCTATAGCAGGGCTTTTCCGTGCGACTGTGCGCACGTTCGCAAAGTAGCGTCTTTTAGCCTAAGTGTAGCGATTATTTCAAAAACGGCTTTGGGTAGAAAGGATGTTTTGTTTCTTACCTTTTATTTAGAGGAAGTTAGCGTTACTCAGGGTTTTTCTTTTCTTGGAATTCTTGTGCTGTTATCCGAAGATAACCCCCCCCCCCCGGTGAACGCCTGGGATTTTCCCTTTCCTGCTGCTCTCTAGGAGCCGGGCTGCCCCTTTCCTTCCCAATTTATTCTGTGAATTTTGGGGGAGGATCCTTCTATTACTTAAAATAATAAATCCAAGGTCAATTTGTGTTTTGAAAATGTATTTTGGTTTCTGTTACCTTTAAAATGCCTAACTCTTTATTTCCATTGTTTAAATATTTAGAAAATATATGTAAATATCATTTTGAACAGAACTAATAGATGACAAACAGTTGGATGAGCCAATCATGTTCTTTGATTTCCTATAAATAGCTGCCTAAGATATAGATGAGATCAGATGTAACCTGGGTGTTATACCTGAAACACCTTGCTGGGCAGTTGTGCTTCTCCTGCATTGTAAAGATGGAACTGGCATGTTTCCAGTCAGAGATGTTATGTTGTATTTGTTTTATTTAACGTTCAGTTCATTTTTCTTTATTCGTGGTTTCTACTGCATTTGGAGTTCCTATCAATAAAGCCTGCGGACTTCAGCATCTACCTGTCCTCCTGTTAAATCTACATTTGTCTGACGCTCTGCCTTCCACAGGCATGAAATGACGTTTCAATGCCATGGAAAGACATTTTGGTGGGGATTTGAACATTTTTACTTCCCGGTTCATGAGGATGGATAATATGGAGGCTATACTCACAATTTGGTGAACAAACATGGTAAAATGCCCAGGTTATGAGTCAACGTTGCAGTATTTCAACGTTCACACATAACTTCACTAATTTTCTGTATTATGACTCCAAAAATTCAACATAGCCATTTTTCCACACCACTTTATAAATGTGACATGTGTCAGTTTTTAAATCTTAAATGAGATGTGTTTTCACACTTCTGGTACCAAATGATATTTCAGCAAGTATACTGTAAATGGTGCATGTCTTGTTTAAAAGGTGTCTCATAAATGAGTATCTTGAAAATTTTGAGTCAGCATTGAAAAAATCAATATATAATAGTCATCAAACTTTGTATGCAGTGCCATTCTTGCTTTGTGTTATTCAGCTGAGTTCAGGGGTGAGCTCCATGACCCAGCTGGATGGGGTGAGGATGGGGGAATGGTGCTGTTATGCAACACCCCCATCCAAGGAATGGAAGGTGCAGGCCTGTCCACACAGGACTGTGTACCATATAGTGAAGGCATTTTTTAATCACATGGGTATGGTGTGCATATTTATGGAACACATACAAACAGAGGAGAGAAATAAGTAAGAGCCTCAGCTGGGATTTGAATCCAGGTCAGCCGGAATACCATTCCGGTCATGCTAACCAGCTGTGCCACTAAGGCAACTGGAACCTGGGCCATCACGGAGCACACGTCACTATTTCTCTAATGGACAACCTGGTGTTGCACAAATAATTACTTCATTTTTCAATCACATGGCATGGTGGTAAGGTAAAATTTTGTTTTTATACAAAAACATGTTGTTTGTATTTTAGCAATCCAGTTCAAAAGACAGTCCTGTTATTATCTAAAGTTACACATGTATAATAAATAAACATCATGAACAATACATTCATACAAACAATAAGTACATTGTAAACACAGTAATGGGGAAGGGGCATAATAAGAAATTTAAAATTATCTCACACATCGACAAGTATAACTAAGATAATCTCTTAACAGCCCAATAAAGGTGCTATGAACTATTTCAACATGTATAAATGAAGGTAGTACATTCCAATGCAAGGCTGCCAAAGATCTTAATGTGTAATCCCCAAATCTGTTTATACGCTTATCCTGTTGGATTTTGTTTTAATGAACAGACCTAGACAGATTTTTTTTTATGTTTACAGTATCCAAAAATGAAATATTTGAAATATTATGTTCAATATGAAAAGTGTTGTATTTGTGTATGGAAATTAACCAGTTTCTTACGTATTCTGTCTCTAAAAGTAACCATTCAAGTCTGGTCAACAATAGGCAATGGTGTGTTCTAAAGTTACAACCAAGGGCATACCTGGCTACTCTGTATTGAATTTTGTCAAGTTTATTCAACAGTTGTTGATTTGCTGACCTATAAATAAATTCCCCATATTTTATAACAGACAGAATTAACTGCTCAGCAATCTTTTTCCTATCTGAAAATTTTAAACACCTAGTTGTCCTTTTTAATGCCCCTAATTATTTTGTTACTTTGCTAATTATCATACCAATATGATCACTAAAAGATAGTGTACAATCAAAAATTAATTCCAAGTAACTGTATGTAATAACATTCTCTATAGGGGATTTATTAGCCACAAATATCTGCAATTGTGTACAATTGCTATGTCTCTTAGGGACAAAATGCAGAACTTTGATCCTCTTAGTCTTCATCAGTAGCTGTGTCCTGGTGAACCACTCCTGTACCCTGATAAAGTCTTCCTGGAGTTTACCTTGAAAGTCCTCCAGATCTCTCCCTGAGGCCACTACTGCTGTGTCATCAGCATAAAGCCTGGCAGATGTATGTTTTACTATAGATGGCAAATCATTGTTAAAAAGTAAAAAAAAGAAGGGGTCCCAATATGGACCCTTGTGGGACCCCCCCCCGAATGGCCCGTGGTTCAGATAGTTGCAATTATTGACCTGCAAGTCTCATCTCCATAGTGTGCAAACTCATGGAGACAATACTAAAGTAAAGACTCGTGTCATACCTGGAGGACTATGGCCTCCATGATGTGAGGCAGCATGGGTTTGTGTCAGGGAAGTCTTGTCAAACCAACTTGATACAATATTATGACTGGGTGACAGGTGAGCTGGATATTTAGCTGGGTGGATGTTCTTTACTTGGACTTCAGCAAGGCCTTTGATTCTGTGCCTTGTGGGTGGCTTGGGGGGAAGCTAACTGGTGTAGGGGTAGGGGCAAAAATGATGAACTGGATTACAAGCTGGCTGAGTGGGAGGTTGCAATGGGTGGTGGTGAGAGGGGAGCTCTCAACACCAAGGCCAGTGACAAGTGGGGTGCCACAGGGCTCTGTGTTAGGGCCAGTATTGTTTGGGCTCTTCATATCAGACATTGTGCATGGGGTGGTGAGCAAGATAAGTCTGTTCACTGACGACACCAAAATCGGAGCAGTGGTGAATGGAGAGGAGGGATGGAAGCAGCTGCAGAGAGACCTAAGCAAACTAAAGGAGTGGTCAGAGAGGTGGTAGCTAGGGTTTAATGCAAAGAAGTGTAAGGTTATGCACTTTTGGATGAAGAACCCAGGGAGAGAATACTGGCTGGGAGGGGTTAAGCTGGGGATTGCTGAGGAGGAGAAGGACCTAGAGGCAATGATAATAGGGACCATGGACAACACTGCCCAGTGCAAGAGAGTGGCTGCAAAAGTGAACAAAATGCTAGGGTGCATAGCGAGAGGGTTTTCATCCAGGTGAAGAGAGGTGATCTTGCCCCTCTACAGGTCACTGGTAAGGCCACACTTAGAGGATTGTGTGCAGTTTTGGAGGCCATACCTAAAGAGTGATATCAGGCTACTGGAGGGGGTGCAGAGGAGGGCAACAAAGATGATATGTGGAATGGAAGGGACAGACTATGACAGCAGACTGAGAGACCTGAATATGTACACCCTGGAGGATAGAAGGGACAGGGGGGACATGATAGAGACATTCAAGTATCTGATGGGAATCAATAAGGATGGGGCAGATGGAGTCTTTAAGTTAAGGAGGGGGAGGGTCACCAGGGGCCATGGGCTAAGAATAGAAGGGGGAGATTTAGGAAGGAAATGAGGAGACACTATTTCACAGAGAGGGTGGTAGCAAAATGGAACGCCATACCAGAATGGGTGGTATCATGTAAATCTGTGAACAGCTTCAAAAGGGCATGGGCAGGGAACAGGGGAGAGTGAGGGTGGGGGAGGTGGAGGGTGGCAGGGGGATGACAAATGGGAGGGGAGTGGGGCAGCTGTAAACTAAGGCTGTTAGCTGCACACTCGAGCAGACTTAAATAGACCGGGTGGTCTGTTTCTGCTGGCACATTCGTCTGTTCATATGTAAGTATGTTGCTGTATATGGACCCTTTGAGAACATCATGTTAAATAGGAAGAGAATCATAAAAGAGGGCTCCCAGAGAAATCCAGGTCAGGCAATGTCTCAGTCAGGGTGGAGTGGTACACCAGGTCAAAAGCCTTTGATAGATCAATAAAAAATCACAGCTGTTTCATTACTTCTATTTAGGGAAGAACTAATCAAGTCATTAAACCCTGCTAAAGCAGGATAAGTAGCCCATATGGAAGCCTGATTGAAAAGGGGTTATTATCCTATATTTGTCCACATAGTCACTGATTTGCCTTGAGACTAGTTTCTCTAAACATTTTGATAAGGTGGACAAAATTGCTACAGGACAATAGTTATTTGGATCTGCTGAATCCCCAGCTTTATAAATAGGTGTAACTCTGCTCACCTTCCATAACGATGGAAACTGTTCAGTCTGCAGGATCCAGTTAAATATGGACAATACAGGCAAAGCTATGTATGGTGCTGCCATTTTAATAAATCATCCTTCCAAATTGTCTAAACCAGGTGATTTGTGTATATTAATTTTTAATACCTCCCTTTTTACCTCAGGTAAGGTTAGTTGTTTAAACCTAAAGGGAGGAAGTTGTCCCAGTGTTTTTTATTATCTATGTTTTCATTACCCAGTCTTGACTGGGCTTGAACCTCTATCCTAGGGAGATCTGTAAAAAAGGCATTTAATACATTAGAAACCATATTTGATCATCAGATAAAATATTATTGAATCTAATTGTTAAATTTTTCTGACTGCCTTATCCTCCTGGATTTGATACATGTTTGACAGTAAACCAAAACCTTTTTGGAACAGCATTTTGATCCAATTTACACCTGTAGTAGTTTACTTTTGTTGTTTTCTGTTTCCTACACTCATTTATTTTTAATTTAAACTTTTCCCAATCAGTAATCAATTTTGTTTTCCTTTCCTTTTTCAAATACGGTTTTTAACCCTGATTTTTTTTTATAATTTTTGAGTAATCCAAGGAAACCTAGGCAAAGCATTTGGTTTTGCTTTTACTTTTGGGTCATGCAAATCACAATTTTTTTTTGGAACGTATTATTAAAGTATTCAACTGTAAGGTCTAAATCAGGAATTAAGGAACACCTTTCCCATTTTTCCTCTCTTATACTATCTAAGAATTTACTTTCAGAGAAGTTTCTCATAGGTCTGGACCATTTTTGCTCAAAGTGCACATGAGAGAACATTAACTGGTTAGATGTTAATGTTACCCAAATAGGATTATGGTCACCAAAGTGAGGGGGCAAGATGCCAAAAGCCTCAGTTTGGATAGAGTCAGAAATAACAATTAAATCCAATATTGAGCCAGGAGTTGTAGTATTAATAAAACATGTAGATGACTGAATTAGTTGTTTTAACCCCATTCCTATGGTAATTTCCTTCAATTGCTTACCTCTTGGGTTGGACCAATTACAATTAAAATCCCCAATCAATACCATAAAATTATTTTTGATACAGTCTGCTATTTTTCACAAAACCTCTTCCAAAGTTTTCAGTTTTGCTCGGGGGGGGGGGGACCATGGCATCCAGACCCTCTGTTTCTCAGAGCCCACATGGGCTGCTGGACTGCTGCTGCCTTGTCCACTCCTGCGGACTTGAGATACTGCCTTTCTTCTTGAGACCTTCCATGGGATGAGAACTGCGGGTCATGCCTGATTTTCAGTTCGGACCAAGCTCATCCTGAAAAGCCGCCAGCCCAGACACCTGCCCACCCACCCAAGAACCACGCCGGTGTATCAGGGGCAGAGTGCCACCAGACAAAGCCTGTATTTCCAGGAACAAGCCTTGAGCCACACTGCTGGTTTGGCTCAAAGACCATAGCACCCAGGTACATTCCAATGCCAAGCCACCAACAAAGACTTTCAAACTTTTGACACCTGACCGCTGATTGGTCCAGGATCCCAAAGCATCTTCTGGGATTGGCTGGCGACTTAAGCCTTTACTGTTTGCTCTGTCTGTTTCTGCTCACTCTCAAGTGCCATTGGGCCTTTTGATATCAATTTTAGTTTTCTAATGATTTATTCTCGATATTACTATAATCTAATGCTAAATTTCAAAGTTACTTACTGTTATCTGAGAACCACTAAGTTAAGTGTATAGATTAAAATTAATATGTTGAAAAGTGTAGTGCACTAAGTCAATTACAACCCCTCCGTGTTAAAGTGCTCAGTTTAAAATACAAAGATACAGCTTATGTTTCTCTGTTGAAATCTTTTCCACCTGTGCCTGTCTCCTCCCTGTCCTAAACTTCCTACGCCTCTTTCTATACCCTCTGCCCTCTTTCTTTTGTTTCTCTGAAACACTCCCCTGGCCTACCTGTACTTAATCTCCCTTCCTGTATCCCCAGACCCTCTGTTTCTCAGGGCCTGCCTGGGCTGCTGGACTGCCACTATCTCATCCACTCCTGTGGACTTGGGATATCGCCTTTCCTCTGGAGACCTTCCCCGGGATAAGAACCACAGCTCACGCCTGATTTTCAGGTCAGACCATGCTCATCCTGAAAAGCTGCTTGCCCGGATGCCAGCCCACCAGCCCAAGAACCATGCCGGTGGATCAGGGCTGGAGTGCCACCAGGCAAAGCCTGCATTTTCTGTAACAAACCTTGAGCCACACTGCTGGTTCAGCTCAATGACCATAGCACCCAGACCCTCTGTTTCTCAGAGCCCACCTGGGCTGTTGGACTGTCGCTGCCTCATCCACTCCTGTGGACTTGGGGTACCGCCTTTCTTCTGGAGACCTTCCCCGGGATGAGAACCAGGGGTTACGCCTGATTTTTAGGTCGGACCATGCTCATCCTGAAAAGGCGACTGCCCGGATGCCTACCCGCCCACCCAAGAACCAGGCCGGTGATTCAGGGCATCAGGGCTGAAGTGCCACCAGGCAAAGCCCGCATTTCCAAGAACAGGCTTTGAGCCACACCACTGGTTCGCCTCAAAGACCATAGTACCCAGGTACATTCTAACGCCAAGCTGCCAACAAACACTTTCGAACTTTTGGCACCTGACCGCTGATTGATCCATGCTCCCAGAGCACCTTCTGGGATTTGCTGGTGACTTAAGCCTTTGCTGTTTGCTCTGTCAGTTTCTGCTCTCTCTCTCAAGTGCCACTCAGCCCTTTGACATAAATTTTAGAGTGTTTTAGTGATTTATACTCAATATTACTATAATCTAGTGCTAAATTTCAAAGTTACTTACTGTTATCCGACAACCACTAAGATACGTGTATAGTTTAAAATTAATATGTTGAAAATCATAGTGTACTAAGTCAATTACAGCTTCTCAGTATTAGAGTACTCAGTTTAAAATACAAAGCAACAGCTTAAGTTTCTCTGTTGAAATCGTTTCTCTCTACCTGTGCCTATCTTCTCCCTGTCCTAAACTACCTATGCCTCTTTCTACACTCTCTGCCCTCTTTCTTTTGTTTCTCTGAAACACTCCCCTGGCCTATCTGTACTTAATCTTCCTCCATCCCCAGACCCTCTGTTTTTCAGATCTTGCCTGGGCTGCTGGACTGCCACTGCCTCGTCCACTCCTGCAGACTTGGGATATCGCCTTTCTTCTGGAGACCTTCCCTAGGATAAGAACCACAGCTCATGCCTGATTTTCAGGTCAGACCACACTCATCCTGAAAAGCCACCTGCCTGGACACCAGCCCACTTGCCCAAGAACCACGTGGGTGAATCAGGGCCAGAGTGCTGCTAGACAAAGCCTGCATTTTCTGGGACAAGCCTTGAGCCAGACCGCTGGTTCAGCTACAAGACCATAGATCCCACTGGCACTTTTGCCAGCTCCCACCCTCCCCCCACCTCACCCACCCTGGGTGGACCTTTTTTTATAGGTACCACATGGTCATATGACTAAGTGCCCAGTTTCTCATTGGCTCCTTATAGTCTCTAACTGCTAGGGGACCCCAATGCAAATGGTTAGTTCTCAGTGCTAACTACAAGCCCATTCTACCATGTGCTCCACTTGGTTTGAAATTCCAGTTGTGCCTCTCTCTTTAAATCCTCATCCCAGGGCACACTAGCTTGGACCTGAAGAGTGACCTACATCATGGCTAGCCTGAAGCACCCAATCCTACTGTACATGGCATCTCTACTGCTTTGTCTTACCTTAAATAGACTCGATAAGGTGAGCTTGCAGCAACTCTATAATGTAAGCCTGGGTCAGCATGCCTCCATGCCATCCCTAGAAGACTTCCGCTTCTCTAATCTCCTTCGACTCAAGGAAACTCAACCTGATCCAACTCCATGATTAAGAATAAATTATTTGATTTACCGAACCACTTACCATACAAAAGAATGTTTCCACAACTGCTCGCTTCTCTCCCCTATTATCTACTGGAAGCTCTGGTACTTGCTGCTCCTGGATATCCTCTTATCTGGTGATATCGAAATCAACCCTTGTCCTGTCTGTTATCTATCTCACTGTGACCCACTGTTAAGCAGTGCAAAAGGTCTCCTCATCACCCACCACAATATAAGAAACCTCTAGTACAACTTGCCCAAACTAGAGGCATGGATATCACTGTACAAACCGGACATCTTGTGACTCTCTGAAACATGGCTAAAAACCACCATATCTGACTCGCAATGCTTGATTCCCTCCTACAACCTCCTCCGAAAGGATAGACTGTCCAATAAAAGAGGTGGTGGTGTGGCAATCTACTTTAAGGATCACCTTCACCTCATTGCACTAAATGCTGATCCCATGGCACACTGCAAATCACTACGTACCCTACTCACTCTTGGGGCAAAAAAATTGCAAATCGTTTCTGCCTACAATCCCCCTTAACAGTGGCTATACTGGCCTAGATGAACTACTAAATCAGACACTCCTACTCTCGAGCAGAAATGAGGTGATAATCTTAGGTGACATAAATGTCAGCTGGCTAGAAAACAGCTAGGCTACTTCGCTATTAAAAACAAAGGGTCACAACTTTCATCAGCTAGTCTCTGAACCTACTAGAACTGCCTCTCACTTGAACTCCAGCACCCTTATTGATTGGGTCCTAACTAACAGACCTAAGCACATCCACTCTGCTGGCACTCTTGCTGACTCTATTGCTGATCACTCCCCTATCTACTGCATTTGAGGATCCACTGCCCCCACCCCCGGCAAAACCTTGTTTCATCACATTTTGGAACTATGCTAACCTTGAGCCTCAAAAATTCCTAGGTAACTTAGCTAACATAAACTGGGAAAGTCTTTTCAATACTCATGATGTGCAGATCACCCTGAACATATTCATTAGCAAATTTGTCATCATACAGGACCTTCACTTCCCCTTATCACATGCCTGGTTAAGGTGAAATGTACATGACGGTTAAAAAGGGCCTACTTGCCAAGACAAAAGATAGAGACAGGAGCTGGAGCCATTTCAAATCCTATGGTCAACAAGAGGACTACAACACCTACAGGAGACAAAGAAATGCCTCCAAAAAGTAAATAAGATCAGCGAAAAGCTTCTATTGCAAAACCCTACTGACAAATGCCTTGGGGGACACCAAAAAATTCTGGTCCCATATGAAAACATTCCTGGGATCCTCTCACTCCTTCACTACAAATGACATGGTCCTGAATGATATCCACTGCAACAATCCATAGACCATTGCCAACTTTTTCAACAACAATTCACTGACCTAATCAAGTATACCTCCTCCCTCCCAAACACTCACACAGTGGTTTCTCTGGCTCTTCCCAGCAAGGACTCTGGACTGGCGGCCTTGGTTCAAGTCCCAGCTGAGGCACTTACTTCCTTCTCTCCTATGTTTGTATGTGTTCCATAAATATGCCACACCCATGTGATTTTGTTGCTTGGGAGGTTGAGGTGGGGCATTATGGTTGGAAATCCTGATGCCACATTTCCCTACTTTTGTGGTGTTAAGTTACCCTGACTGGAGCATTAACAAAGTTTTTTCAAAGAATATATACAGGTATATATATACACATATATATGTATATATATTCTTTGTATAAACTCCATTAATGCATCAGTTAGGGTTATTTCCACACTGATAAAAGTGTGGAAATTCCAAGTTTGGGTTACCATCCCTACCACCACCACCGCACCCTCCACACACCAACAGGCATTGCTGTGTGCGTTGATGTCATTGGCCTAACTCTTACCCCATTCCATGTGTAAAGAAGCTATTGTGGTGCAGTATAAGAGAATGGGGTGACAGTTAGGCATGGTAACCCCAATGCACACCTTGATGCCTCTTGGTGTGTGGAGGGTGGGGTGGTGGTAGTGGTGGGGTGATAGGGATGGTAACCCTAATGTGGAATTTCCACACTTTTGACAGTGTAGAAACAACCCTAACTGATGCATTAACAGAGTTTTTGCAAACAATTTTGTTTCTTTTTTTTAAAGTGTAATGTAAGTAATAAATGGAATGTGTTGGTGGGAGTGCAGGGCCCTTCATGCCCCATGCTCCCACCAAGCTGCCCAGTTGTGCATAATGATATGTGTCTGTGGGAGTGCAGGCCCTCAGGGCCATGCACTCCCACTTATAGATAAGTATGGAACCATACAGCAACCCTATAAGGCAAGGAGCCCTTATAACACTAATTTGCCCATATATTGGGAACTGTAGCAGCTAGAAAAAAAATTCAAGTGTCATTGTAATCATGAGAGTGAGTAGTTCTTTGCTTCATAAGTCAATCAGATCTGTATCTTGCACTGTTTTTGAGATACAGGCACTGAAAAGCAATGTGACTGTTAATGCTGAGGGCATAATAGTAGCCTACGCACATGAAAATGAGCAATTAGAACACTAATTTGCACTTATCTCATCAACCGTACAAGGCAGAAAAAAAATCAAGTTTCATGATTTTCATGGCTTTCCAACCTACTTCTGCACTTAGTCTCCCTATTGGGGAACAAACATTATTGCAATGAAAAGTCCATATCGTGAACATTTTTGAGATATGGGCCTGAAAGGCATCACGGGCACTGCAATGTTATCCTGTGGGAAAATTTCTGGACTTTGAAATGCTGTAAATATGGGCCTGTTCAATGTTTCCCTACCAAGCCACCAAAAGGCACATGTGGGACTAGGGCTGTCCATTATGAAAAGTTCAGCCCAATAGCACAATCCCCGTTGACACAATGAAGGGACAAAGAAAACAACTGCCACAATGTTATCCTATGGGGAAATTGCTTAATTTCAGAATGGTGTAATGATGGGCCTGTTGAATCTTTCCATTCCAAACGACTGAAAGGCATATCCGTGTCACTAGGTCTTGCCTCACTGAACATTTCAGGCCAATAGCACAAACCAGCTTGCCACAATCAAGTGACAAAAAAAAACACATAGCAAAATGTGGTCATGCAGTGTTACCGCGATAACATTAATGTTTGCACAATTCTCCTCTCTATAATAGAAATGTTAGCATGCACAAAAAAATGTTAGTATGGTTACTTTTTTGAATTAGCGCAATTGTTTGATGGCAACATAAATGTATCCATGATCAAAAAATGGAACAAATTTAAAAAACATATTTCCAGACTAGCTGGTGAAAAACTAATGCCAGGGGCATGTTCCCCAGGGCCTGATTAGGTAAACCCAATGTTTGGTGTTTTGTAAAGTGCAGTATTTTTTGAATTACAGCATTTTTTCTCTCTGGCTAACTGAAAACAAGATGGCAGCAGCATGACAACATTTTGGGGCAAGCTCAACAACAAAATTTGATCGCAAATGTTTTCACAGTGCACATATAAATTTTTCCATAGGCTATAAGGAGACATGAAAAAATAGAATAACTTTTGAATGGACCCATATTGTTTCACCAAATCTTCAAACGGCACCAGTGCAACCTCGGACACATGTTGACAACCCAATCTGAACCCACTCAAATGCATTCTTCTGTGCATTATGGGTGGAAAAAGAATTCACAACATGGGGAAAATTCACTTTTTCAGCACACTACAGTTTCGCACCTGTACATCCCTGTACATCTGACCAAAACAAAAATTTCCAGATCCTGAGATCTATGATCGATCTTTCTACATTCCAAATTTTTAGCAAATCAGACAAATGGTTCAAAAGTTATTAAAGTGCAAAATTTGAGGTTTAACATAGAAATGGCTAAGCAACCCTAACTATTCTGTCATAACAGTGTCACTATAATATATGCACACAAGATGCTGTGAGCTAAATTGTGGTGAGGTACAATTAGTATAACCATGAATGCATAAATGAAAATGATTCTGGTGAATAGATAAACATCTCCTTTGCAAGATGCATACTAGTAAAATGGTTAGCAAGGGTTAAAATAGACATGAAAAGAAGAGGTTTGTGCTATAATTTTTAAAGAATGCTGAAAGTGCACTTATTATGGGTAATGGAGTAGTCTTCCTGTTTAAGATGTTGCAGGCTTAAGTGCTGAACTATTTGACTTTTAAGCATTCTTTACCTGAAACCATCTTGTCTTCAGGAAAATATGTTCCAATATATATCTGGGGCTGAGAATCACCAGCAGAAAAAAAAAATAATAATAATTGTTGTAGAGATTAAAAAATACTCGAGGAAATTACTTAGCAAGAAAGCAGTTAATAATTTCTTTTTTCAAGGCTACCTTTGATGGAATTTGGTCTTCAGCTCCTATGATGATATTGACAGATGTGGAAAATCTTATTAGGAAGGCAAGCATCCCATAAAGAATGCCTTTTAAAGACCCTTGTGAAAATGTATTTTACTTTATTTTATTTTTTTTAAAGGGAGTCTAAGGTTACTTATGGGAACAATTCATGGTGTAATTATTTTTCCTAGGGTCAGACCACTATTCATGAACCATTTTCTCAATGTTTCATTTATGCCTATAACTTAGGAGTTTCTAGTTAAGGAACTGATGTATTTCTCTCCTTTAAAAGTGTGTCTAATATTAGGCACGAAATACAGTAGTAGAATAGTTTGTATCACATTGTAATGATAATCATGTTAAAAGATATTTTTTCGTTACTTTAATCTGCAATAGGAGTCCTCCAGACAAGTAAGCAAACTCAGTATTACAGATTGGGGGGGAGAGGGGGGACTTTGGGCAGTATTTTCAGATTGCATAATGTAGGCACAAATTCTTATTTTGGAGACAGCCTGTGTCATGCTAAAAATGTCAAAACCTTTGAATGCTACAGTATTTTCCAAGGTTTTAATGGACTACAACATTTTCACTGCATTACAGCAACTTGCATCACAAAAATGATGTGTGTTGCAGTTCTATGACACAAATGAGGCAAAATGCTCTGCAGTTTTTGGCATTTGTGCTTGACAGACTACCTTTTAGGTGATCTAAAATTCTAACACAAATAAGAGGACTGCAACAGAAACAAGGATTTGTCAATGCCAAATGTTTGCTTGCTGGTATTAGCATAGGAAGTGCAGGAGTTAGACTAATGCAGAATAGGAATGGCAGTGATGTATTGAAATAATGCCAACCCCAACCCCACCCTGCAGAGAGGGACAATCATTGGGGTGTGCCTTTGGGTCTTTGCTTATAATGTTCACATCACTTCATCTCACCCTACCCTGCAGACACCGACAAGTGTCAAGGTGTGCCTTTGGGTGTTTGGCTTTACAGTCACCCCATTACATACGGAAATATGCCAAAATGGGTGCAGTATAGGAGAATGAGGTGAACATTGGAGCCAAAGAGCTCAAGGCACACCTTGATGCCTTTCACTGGCTGCAGGGTGGGGATGAGGGTGGAATGGCATTAGCATTACTGTCGACAATCACAAGTCACACCCCTGATGCCTGTCAGTCCCTACAGGCAGGGCATTATGGTTGGAAGCCCTAATGCCCTGGGCATTTCTTGGTATTTTCACTCCAAATTTTCAACATGGGCTTTTGTGACCCCACTGCATGAACAGTGACACTATCAGTTTGTTAGCAGAAAGGTGATTTTGCACAGTGATTGTGCCATTTGGTGCCACAGGTGTAAAAACACATTTTGAACAGGATGTAAAAAATGACAGCTGTACTGTTCATGAGGAGGTGTAAAAAAATGGTAATGCTGAAAATCGGGAGTGAAAATATGAAAAAACTGGTGAAGTGACGAGCATCGTAGAAACTGAGCAACACATACCCATAATGCAATTATTTTGGGGAATTTTTACACCATATTTTCAACATAGGCATTTTGAGACTTCTGATCATGAACAGTGGTGCCGTGATTTTTTAATCTGTCCTGAATGTTGATTCTTACAGCGACCACACCCATTGTGTGCCAGATGTGCAAAACCACATTTCGGGCAGGATGTGAAAAATAACAGCTGTACTGTTCATAAGGAGGTGTGCAAAAATAGCAATGTTGAAAATCTGGACTGGAAATACTAAACATTCTTGAAGTTACGAGTGTGTGTGGAAACTGCGCAACAAACACTCATAACATAGTCATTTTGTGGAATTCTGTCACCAAATTTTCAACATAGGCATTTTGGGACCTCCACTCACGAACAATGAAACTGTGATTTTCTTAATCTGTCCTGAACATTGATTTCCCACAGTGACCATGTCATTGTGTGCCGGATGTGAAAAAACACATTTCGGGCAAGATGTAAAAAATGACAGCTGTACTGTTCATAAGGAGGTGTGAAAAAATGGCAATGTTGAAAATCTGGAGTGAAAATATTAAAAATTCTCAAAGTTATGAGCATGTGTGGAAACTGTGCAACACACGCTTGTAACACAGTCATTATTTGGAATTTTCCACCAAATTTACAACATAGGCTTTTCGGGAGCTCACCTCACGAACAGTGACACTGTCATTTTGTTAATCAGTCCCAAAAGGTGATTCTGCGCAGTGACCATGAAATCACCTTTTGGGACTGAATAATGACATGATAGTGACTGAATTCATGAGGTGGGATCCCAAGAATCTCATATTGAAATTTTGGTGCCAAAAGTCGCAAAAATGGCCGAGATAGCCACCTAAGTTGAAAGAAAAAAACATTTATGCCATTATACAGCTTACTGGCATTGCTTCAGTTCACGACTGGCTTTGAAGAGTGCAGATGTGTTCTCATTCCACCAAAGATCATCGCACTGGGCTTCAGAGGTAAGTGGCGTGGGGTGAGGGGGGATGTGGGAGGTGGGGCACTGAGGGTGGGAGCGGTTGGGGAAGGGGGCCACCTCAGGCAACAAGGGACCATTTTTTCTTTTACAGGTAAAAAAAATTAAAAAACACATCACAGGAAGGCTTTCTTAATTACAGGGACATTTGGCATATTGGGGTAGGCTCCCAGCATGACACCTGGGTGTGTTTTTTTGGGGGGTGGACTGGAGCCAATTGGGATTGGGTACCCCACTGACAAAAAAGAAAACTTGACCAGCCGGAGGGTGAGCCATGGAATGAGGGAGCAGGGAAGACAGCGGCAGAGAGATGAAGTGGGAGGGATTTCTTTGCAGCCAGAGGGTGAGTCAGGGAATGAGGGAGCAGGGAGGACAGCAACAGAGGGAGGGAGTGTGAGGGATTTCATTGGCAGCGATGTGCAGGAGGGCCAGAGAAATTGCATGATGTCAATATGCTAAATACATACATTACCACCGCTGATTGCAGCAGTGGTTTTCTTTGAACTGAAGACCACTGCAGCTGAACTGCTGTCATAGACAGCTTGCACATCCATTGGTGCAGTATGGTTGTGCCTGCCAAACGGAGCACTGAATTGGACAGGAGGGTCACACATCTCCAAGAAGTCATAAGGTCGCATTATGTTTCTTGAGCATGAGTGCAAACAAATATAAAAATGCCTCAATAATGACTTTAAACCCCCCTTCCCTTATGTGTAAAGTCCTCCAGGAAGTTACTCTTCCTGTGTACTTTTTAATAATACATACACGATACCTTTACTGTCCCACAAGGCCCATCTTATAGTTTTGTTTTGAACTGGGTTCTCAGGCCCCAGATTCAGTCTGAGGTTGGGATTGATTGAATAAACCCCACACTAAGGATGGGGAAACTGGTTGTGACCTGATTTGGGATCCAAGACCATCCCTGATATTCAAATGAATGACTCATATTTATTCATTAATTGTATTTATTTCATTTTTGTTTACCAGGTATGTGCGCTAGACAATAAATTTCCTTTCCCTTCCTCTCTCTATCTCTCCCCCTCTGGTTTCTCCTTTAGGCACCAGCTAAAACTTCTTCCCTAGCCCCCTGCACTTGTCATTCCCTTTCTTGATCCTCCCCTGTTTTACTATAATACATTGTTTATCTGGTTCTATTTAATTGTTTTACTATGTTAAATTGTACACTTTTTACTTAATCTTGTACCAATCAGTAATACTGTGTATGCTTTTAATTTTGTATGTCCTTCTCCCTCTCCCCCATGTTAAACCTAGAAATGAGCCTTGGCTTGGTGTGCCCCTCCCAGTTAGCAATTTATAAATACATAAATAAATGAATGAATGAATAAAAATAAATAAAAAATAAAATAAAGGTACACAGAAGAAGATGATGTGTAATCAAGAACTTTGCACTATGTGTAGGGGGGCAAAGTTCTCCATCTGCACCCAAACTTGTGGCGAAGTTCTTTTTGAAAACAAATGTAAACAACCCCTCTATTCAGACAAATTGTCCCATCCCCCTCCCACAACACCTTGGTATATACAGTACCCGACACCCACCACTATAATTGTAGCACCCACCTTCTTCATCTCCATCCCAGCAAAGTTATACATTTGCTATACTCTCCCCCCAAGTTGCATATTCCCACCATACAACCCCCCCAACCAAAAGGGACAACAAAATTAACATTAAAGAACAAGGAATAACATTCCTAACAAAACCGTTTTCTTTTTCTACACTAGTTGATGCACAGCAAATAGATTAACAACTGACATAAGTTTCAGGTAGCGGTGCAAATATGTGTGGACAGCAGATAATCCCTGAAAGCAAGTCAAAATAGTTTGTGAAGGTACATGGTTCACACTCAGTTCCAAGTGAAGAGTATTGCAGAAAGGAGAAAGGAGAGAGGATGCAGGCAAAAGCCTGCTACCCGAGGTTAGTAGAGAATTTGGGAACACAAAGAAAAGGCATGTCTGATGGCCTGAGGTGGAAACGTTAGAGCGGCAATGAAATAATTCAGTCAGGGAATATGGTACCTGAGACTGGAGTATTTTATTTAGGAAACAACCAAATACACAGTAGTGCTTATTATCAGGGGATAGCCATCACAATCCAGTATATGGTAAACAATGGTGGGTGAGATGATTAACCATTTATTTATTGAAATATATCACCAGGAGGGCACACTGAACAACAAGTTGCTCATCTCATGGTGTGACCTGGGGGGTAGGGTGTACATGAGGATAAACTACAGAGATTGATAGAATATCTTAATAAAAACATTTGGAAAGGTGTACAATTAAGATATAAATAAACAACATGATTTTACATGATGTAGGCTACTGAGAATGATACAAACTCATAATATACACATTTGGAATAGTTACAATTAAGAAATGTGTAAACAACATGATTATGCAATGATGTACAAGGTGAAAGGAAGCAGGGGGAAGCTAGCGACAGTGCATTAATTAGAATGCAAACAGTTAAGTCTAAGGCGAGCTGGTCAGCAACAGGACAGACAGAACAATAAGCTTCAGTATCATCAGAAGTGCAAGTTATAATACAAGTGCATTTTAGATTTAGGGGTAACCAGTTAGTGCAGAGGAGTGCAGTGGAGGAAGAGGGAGGAGAGGGTAAAGAAGAGGGGAGGAAGAGGGAGGGGAGGTGGGAGGCGTGTCAAGAATTGTCCCCTTCAGGATGCTGAGAATCCTGCCAGGGGGGCAGAACAAGGTGAAGGTAGAGGAGAGGGAGAGAAGGGAGTAGGCAATGGGGCTAAAGGTAGGTAGATAGATAGGTAAGAAGGGGAGTGGAGCTGGGAGGAATGCCAAAAACTGTCCCCTTCAGGATGCTGAAAACCCTGCCAGGAGGTGGAACAATGTGAAGAGAGAGACATAAGGGAGAGAAGAAGGTAGGTAGGTAGGGGGGCAGAAGGGAGGTAGATAGATACATAGATAGGTGAGAAGGGAGGGGAGGTGGGAGGTGTGCAAGGAACTGACCCCTTCAGGATGCTGAGAACCCTGCAAGGGGGTGGTGCAAGGCAAAGACAGAGAGATGAGGGAGAGAAGAATATAGATAGGGGAAGCAGGAGGGAGACAGGTATATAGGTGGGGGGCAGGAGGTAGATAGGTAGGTAGAGAAGAATGGTATCAGAAGAGGGGGGAGAGGGGAAGTGGGGATAAAATTAGAGGAGTGGGAGATTTAGGGTGAATACAATGGAATAGAATTTAGGGAGGAAGTTAAGGTGGATTAAAGCAGGAGCAGCTAAAGGTGAGGTAGTTATGTAAGGCAGATACGAGGGAGTAGGAGGAGGAGGAGTGGTGTATTTGAGGGAGGAGGAAGTTCCAGACTAGGGAAGCAATAGGAAAAGCTAGACTGTCTGATGATTGTAAAGCAACGGGGACAGCCAAAATATGAGTGTCAGTAGATCGGAGGGTGTGGGAGGCTGGGGGTGGAGTTGAGAGGGATGTGATGAGATAAGGAGGGAGTTCACCAAGCCAATATTTAGAGGTCAGTTTGGTGCAATGGGAGAGGCACCTGTTAGCAAGTGAGGGAAAACACAGGCCATGATAGAGATCGCAATGATGAGTGCAAAAGGGAGCATCGAGAGAGAAGTGGCAGAAGAAGTAATAGAGAGTGTCCAATCTGGTCATGGAGGACATGGGAGTGGCATTATAGACTACATCGCAGTAGTCAAAAATGGGAAGTATCATCTTCTGGAGAAGTTCACACCTTGATGTAAGAGGGTTGAAACTATGTTTCCTATATATGGCTCCAAGCTTGGGGCACAGCTTTTTCAGGATGGTGTCAATGTGTCCAGAGAAGCTGAGGTGTTGGTCTAGCCAAACCCCAAGGTATGTGAAAGAGGTGGTGTCCTCTAATATTTTCCCATCCATGGTGTGGAAAGTGGGCAGGTTAGGGATCCTTGAGAGTCTTTACCTAGTGCCAAAGGTCATAGAGACTGTCTTCTTGGCATTTAGGAAGAGCTGATGAGAGGCAAACCAGAGCTGAACCTGGTGGAAGTCACGCTGCAGGGTGATTGTTACATCAGATTGGCATTTACCAGTGGTATACAAGACAGTATCGTCGGCATACATGTGGATATAGGAGGAGGGGGAGCAGACTAGTGGCATGTAGTTTAGGAAGAAGGAGAAAAGAATGGGGCCAAGCACATAGCCCTGTGGAACTCCCATGATGACTGGGAGGGGAGGGGAGATGGAATCCTGGACCTTGACAGATTGGGTTCTGCCTGTGAGATAGGCCCTAAACCAGGTTGTAGCGGGTGTGGACAGACTGGCTGCCAAGAGGTAGTCAAGGAGGAGGTCATGAGAGACAGTGTCCAAAGCCTTGGCAAGGTCGAGAATGATAGTTGAGGTGATGAGGCCATTATCAATCCCAACAAGGATGGACTCAATCAGCCTGAGTAGAGAGGTGGAGGTGGAGTGTTTTTCTGAAAACCAGATTGGAATGGGGTAAAGAAGGAGGAGTCAATTAGAAAGGTGGTGAGTTGAGAGAGAACCAAATGTTCTTGGAGCTTAGCAAGGGTGGGGAGGAGAAAGACAGGATGAACGTTACCAGGAGAAGTAGGGTCACCGCTCTTGGGAAGAGGAAGGACCATGACATGTTTCCAGGACATTGGGACAGATGAAGATGAAAATGAGATGTTTAAGATTAAGGAGAGAGGATAGGCAATAGCTGGGGCTAAGAGGTACAGGAGCTTAGGGTCAAGGTCATCGGGTGAGGAGGCCTTAGAAAGGTTAAGAGAAAGAAGGGCTTTTAGTGTTTTATCAGGGGTGACTGCTGAGCAGGAGAAAGGGGATGGGAAGAGGAGGAGGAAGGGTGCCTAAGGAGGGGGATGTGAGAGAGGGGAGTGAAGAGGGGAGGGACATTAGGAGAGCCAAGGTGCAAGAGGTATAATAGGAGTTGAATTCTTTGGCCACAAGGAGGGGTAGGATACAATGGCGTTGTTTATTTTAAGCACGGGGGGATGAGACTGGGGAGAAGAGGACTTGAATCACTTTCCAGAATTGGGAGGAGGAACTGTTATTGGAGAGGAAAGCTGAGCTAAACTTCTTGGACTTGGCTAGTTTAGTTGTTTCAGTGCAAGAATTTCTTAGCTTGCAGCACTTTGCATAATCAGCAGGTAACCATAAGGGTAAAACAACACATATTATTGTATGCCACATCTAATTTTGACAGTTTTTTTGTGGTGTTAAAATAGGCCACTAAGCCATTGTGCAAGTGAGGTAGAAGGATACTTAGGGTATATGATCCAAATCTACCTGTTTCAGACCAATTGGATGGTGTTCTGATCTAAATGCAAGTCAGATCAATCCATGTCACATGTTTATGTATTGGCAACCCTTCTGTGGTACAGCTTGGGTACAGGAATTAAGCTCCATATTATTCCTAATATTTCATTTATTCATTTAAGTATTCCAGTTAAAGAAGTGACCTACTATATTTCTCTCCCTTAATAGAGTTAGCAATATCGGGCATAAAACACCTGTATAGTTATCGCATTATGATAACATTGTGAAAAGATATTTTCTTATTACTTGGTTCTGCATTATGAAATGGGTTGAAAGAATGCTGTCTCCTGATTGGTTGAGAGCTATTTTCATCCAGGCCTTTATTCCAGCACAGCAGTCTATCTGAAAGTACCTCTCACAGAATCAGAACTCAGCACTCATGACAACTGATCTGCCTCTCACTCAGTGCAAAATGCCCACAATAAAGATGGTGGACCCAGTACACTCTAGAATGCAAATGGTCAGTAGGGAAGATCTGCAATGCACAAAAATGACATTTTTTTTTTAAGTTTAAATACCATAGCTGCCACATTTGGCTCAAAAGTAATGGCGTCTTTTCTTATTCAGCTCCAGCTCATTGCAACTTCCACTTGCCGACACTTTCTCTCTCCCTTCACTCCATTGTCACTGGACTGCTTTTTGTCATCGAAATTCCCATCAAATGCAGACTTTCTTAAAATGCCCTGGAAGCCTTTAGAAAAACTGCCTATCTGTGACAACTGAGTGAAGTAAGCGAGTGAGTGGCTAGCAAGCAGAAGTTGTAATGGGTGTTAGCTTGCATAGCACAGTGGGAGCTGAATGAGACAGAAAGACAATACATTTGAGCCATGTTTGGTGATTATGAAACTTGTGGTTTTCTTAAAATGCTTCAGAAAAGCTGCCTACTGTATGTGTTGAGGACTTGTTCAGCCACTGCTCCCTTCAGACCCCTAAAAACATTTGTTGTGATCGTGGAGCTGCTCTATTCTTCTGCCTGTACTTGTGATCGTGCAGTATAGGCACCACTTACTGGCAAACTACAAACACTAGAGAACATTACACAGGATAAATGGTACAACTTTTTCTTTTTTCAACTTATTTACATTTTTTTCACTTTTTTAACAAGAAACTTTTTTTTTCTTTAAATAATGCTGATAGACCAATTTTATCATCGCAGCAAGGCATACCGCGGGTAGGGTGACAGCCCTTCTTGCATAGTGGAAGCACTCGGCTTCACCTTGTGCTTTAACCAACCTGAGACAGGCCATTATCCAAACATAATGCACCCCTGTCATGCCTTAGTGCTTATATCAGAGCTTTCAGTACAAGCCAGCAAATTCAGCATCATATATCCAATGTGGAACTCATCCAATACAGGTTAAGTGCACCCGGTTTTGGTCACTGCTGAGCACTGCATACTGCAATGTCTACCAGAAAGTTACAATATTCTTCAGGTATACTTCATAGTGATAAATCCAATGTATCTTTACTGCCTGTCAAGGGTATTTGAACAGGTCCATCTTATAGTTTTGTACAGAGTCTTGTTTTCTGGGACCAGATTTATTCTGAGGTTGGGGGTGATTGAATAAACCCCCCCCAAACAAAGCATTGGGAAACTGGTTGTGACCTTGTTTGGGTTTCATAAATATTCCTAACATTGAATTAAATGACTCATATGATCCAGATCTTTCTTTTTTAGCACAATCTTACAGAGTTGAAATCTAAATACTAGCCAGACCAATCTTTGCCACATGTTAAGGTATTAGCAGCCTATCTGTGGTCTGACTCAGATTATGGTCTTTGCTCTCCACCAAAATGAATCAAATGATCTGAAATACTACCCCTAAGTATACATTTTCAGTGAATATATAACTAAAGAGGTATCTTTTTCACAGGCAAAAAAGTGCATTTGTAATCAGATTCAGAATTACACAATATTCCCCCAAAAATCTGAAATTCAAGCTACTGTATTGCATTTTCTATCACTAGGGCTAGTGTCACACAACTATGATCAATAGGCTTCATTAAGGAACAGATAATGCTGAGAATGTTGTCTACCATTGACAGAAAATCCTTGTCCAATACAGAATGAGTGCACCCAGTATTGGTCCTGGGTTGAGCACTGCATACTGCAAGGTTAGATAACTGAGCACTGCATACTGTAAAGTTAACTGCTTTCTAGGCAATACAGTGTTTGGCACCACTGTCCAGATTTCCATACCTACCACAACTCCTGCATGTCAGACCACATCTTGCAAGATAGTAGTGGTTGACAGAAATGGACACAGTAACTAACAAGGAACTATTTCCTTCCTAGATGTTCACCACATGTATTACCTGTAAAATACCCTAATCCCCACAACCACTGTGTAGTGTTAGTGAAAATATCAATGCTTGTGGTAAGGAATCATGACACCACAGGCACTGGACATTTTATGATTGTTCTGTAACTGCCATTCTAAGCCTGCCAACCAACATGGTGCTGATGTTATGTATCATAACCTTGACTCCTCATGTCTGGTGTCCACTGCACTGCCCACATCATCCACATGCGACCCAGAAGTCTGTGAACTGGAAAATGAATATGAGCTGGCACACAGCCTGATTCAAGCTCAACCTATACCTGCCTAGCACTGCACACTACTGGCAGGAGCCATTTACCTATATCCAATGGTACTGCAGCAGTTTATCTATCAATTTGGCACTAAGGCAGGGATTCCTAATTGTTTCCAGTATCCTTTGGTATTGTTTGTCGTCTGATGATTGTTAACTAGCTGAGATCATTATCCTTAGTATACTACTTCACAGTACTTTCCAACAGACAGATTGTGCTACCATAAGCAGGGGGTTGTGAGTTTAGTAATTTATCAGGAGCAGATGCTGAACATGCTGTCTTGGTGAATTTAACTGTGATGTTACAAACTCACGATTGTGATCTTAACAACTGCCATAACTAGATTTCAAAGAGTTATACTCCCTTTATCAGTTCACTGACCTGATGAAGTGAGTTTAGCTGTCAAAAACTTGTTTCCATACTTTGATAGTCCAATAAAAGATATCAAAAGCAGAATATATATTTTCTGCATCCAAAAGGTAAACTAATTAGTGAGTGTCAAAAACTATCAAATCATTCTGACCTATGCCAGTAGGGAAAAATGACTGATCAGGATTTGAACACCGATGTGGGGTGGGGTGGGTCAAAAGGCTACATGTAGATGCAAATGTATGCTGCACTTACGCTTGCATTCATCCAATTGAGTCCATGTTGTCCTGCTGCTATTTTCAAATGTTGCATCCATATACTGTACATCAAAAAGTCATGATCTGAGGTAAAAAAGGATGCAATTGTGATCTGCTTCCAATTTGAACACACGTCTCCTTTTGGATTCAAATTTTGGATGCTGGTAGACCATCAAATAGATGGCCTAACAATCTGGATGCATTTCAGTTTTGTAAATTATAGCAGATGCATCTTGGATGGAGCCTTTTTTAAATACTGCCCTATGGCATTTAGCTATGGTAGCAGACATTTTGGAAGATTGTTTGATATAAACACAATTGGGGCAGAAGTTTTTTCTTCTTACAAATCTTTGAGGTAAACATGGATACAACTCTTCAAGCAGTGACACACTACAAATCATTTAGACTCATACAGATGCCCAGGAACTTTGAAGAGGTATACCACTTATGAAAATATTTCTAGATAAAAATATTCACCTGAAACCCACCAGAAAGTACTCTCAGGTTAATGTAGATTATATTTACATTATGTCCTATTACTGATATACAGTGGCAGGTTGAAGCACTGATGCCTAGTCATAATTATTTCTTCCCTTTATTTATCCACCTCATTCTAAAAGTGAATCAAATCTAAAACGTCTGTCTAAGGCAAACCTTTGCTATGTCTTGATGAACTAGAATTATTGTAAATTCAGATCATACCTTTTCATTTCAATTTTTCTTTGTACTTGTAAAACTTAACTATCATAGTCAGCCTGGGTTTTACATTAATGTGAAACATTCAAGACATCCCAGACTTCTGGGGGTCTACATTAAGCCTTGAGTTCTACAGGCAGATTAATGGATTGCTTTCATTCTGGGCCGCTGGGACCCCCAGTAAAATTAGGATGTGCATGGACAGTTCAGCTTTACATTTATAGACAGTTGCTCTAACATTTTGTTGGAAACAAATCATCTTACTCAAGGTTAGTGAAGTGTTGCATGTTAATAGCAGAACATATGGGGAACAGAAGGTAAATGGTTTATTCTACAAAAATTAAAGATCTGTTAAACTTTTGGCAGTACAATGGTTCATGTGTCCAACTGAAATGTAAAGATGTATTAGTATATGATTTAATGTTACTTAATGTTTCATCTTACAGTTATAATTTAATACAAAAATATACAATATAATTTTATATAGTATATTTCATTCAAAACAGCGTCTCACAAAGCATTAAAATACCCCAAAAAATGGTTTTAAAATTTGGTGAAATGCATGGAGCTACAAGCTTAAAACATATCAGTTAACTGTGACCGATGTGTAAGCAGTTATGGGGAGGGACACAGCCTAATTTGATGCACTTTACTACCATGTGTAGTTTGTCTATTTACTCCAATGCCCAGTGTCACACCTGGAAATGAGACAAGACTCAGCATGCCTTTCCTAGTTACCAAATTTCAATAAATAAATCAATAAATATGTCAATAGATAAGTGATTGACTGCAAGGGAAGAATGCTTTGAGCCAAGATCTAAACAAGCAGTTGTCAATGCCGAATGTTCCCTGCTGACATTGCTTTTGTACCTTGTCTTGCTTGTACACATTTTTACTATACATTTACCCAGGATAGAGCAGATAAGATGCAATATCTCATTTTCAGTGGTGTTCTGCTTTGACACATTTTTCGATTTGTATTTTTTCTTTTCTTTTTTTTTGTGTTTGCTAAGCTGGTTTTCTGTTGAAAAAGAATTTCAATGTATATGATTACCATTTTCTGAGGGAAACATATTGCTATTTAAAAAATGAAAGACTGATATCCCATGAAAAGTTCAAGGCTTTGTAGGGGAAACAGTGTAATCTGTTTCCTTTAGTTGTAGCCAGATGACCCCATCACTCCCCCCAGGTACTCTACAGCTGTAAATTTAAGAGGTTTTATATTTGTCACTGCCACTCTCCTCACAGCTCTGTCTTTTTATGTTGTACATGGCAGCATAGCTCTTGGGAAGGAAGGAAGGAAGGAAGGAAGGAAGGAAGGAAGGAAGGAAGGAAGGAAGGAAGGAAGGAAGGGGAATAAATGTTACAGGGATGAGGAAAATCAAGATAGCAGAAAGATAATGGGATGGACAAAAATGACAAGAGAAGTGAACATAAAAAAGAGGGACAGTGCAAAACCAGAACTGGTTATCTGTTGGAAGATGAAGACTCTCTTGGTCTTGCAGGAACTAAACTTAATTCTGGGTTAGTACTTATGTATTTAACTTACTAGCTCCCCCCACCCAATGGATCAACAGACAATTATGGCGGAGGTGAAAGGCAAAAACTCCAGGCTACTTCAACCCCCCACCTCTAATCTTTAATGAGAGTTGAATCAACACAGAGCCTAAAATAGGAGAGAATTTCCTTTATCTCCAGTGGGAAAGTGTGTGTGGGGGTCACAGAAATCAGTGATTATACAAAGAAGAACAGGACAACCTCATTAGCTGCGATCAGTACACAGTGTATTAGAAACCCAAGTGGCAGTAAACTGTTGGGAGGGGTCAAAACAAAAAAAAGATGAATGTGCAAGTTGCAGGGACAATTACAATACTAAAGGGACATACGACAGAGAGATGATAGCTGATTGAACAATGGAGAAAGTTAAGGGGTGTGAATAAAATTAGAAGAAAGGGACTTCCGGTGAGGCTGCCATCCAATATGGTGGCTTAACTTTCAGCTCGTACCCCAAGTGCGAATATTTGTGTGCAATCCAGAGAATCTTGAGTATATCTATTCCTGAAATTCATCAAGAAACTAAAACTTGAGTACTGAGAATGGGAAGAACTAAAAAGAAAGGCGTTATAAGCCCCACAGCGGTCATGCGGAACGACAAAGGGCGAGCAACTCCAGGCCTGAGCCCTGCACCCTCTCGATCTTCTGTGATCTCGGGCTCAGGAGAGGAAGACTCATGTTCTGACTCAGGATCCAATGGAATGAGATTAGAAGCAAGGAAAATACTTCGACTTTTACAACAAATTGATGGTAAAGTAACAGAGATTCAGAGAGACTTTCGAAAACTGGAAGCGAGAACAACTGATATAGAGAAACATATGGATATTCTCCAGAGAGAAAACATGGCCTATAGCTGATCCCTGGTCTTCCTCCATAAAAGAGAGAGGGTTTTAACAGTGAAAATGGAGGATGCAGAGGCCCGGTCCCAACGTAATAATATAAGGGTGATTGGAATTCCGGAGGGTGTAGAACAAGATGATATGGCAAGCTATATGGAGTCATGGCTAAAAATGGAGTTGGGCCTGGAGGAGGATATCCCTCTGGAAATCGAAAGAGCGCACTGTGCACTGGGTCCTAAGCCAAAACCAGGGGCACCTCTGAGAGCTATTCTCATCAAGTTTTTAAAGTACCCTATCAAAGAAAAAGTGTTGCATCAAGCGTGGGCAAAGAAAGACCTTAATCTAGACGGGACCAGAGTGTATATAGATCAGGACTCTCCCCCCCATTGGCAGCTTGAAGGAAAAAGGTACTGTGGGTGGTGAAGCAACTGAGGGAAAAAGGCAAACGGGCCTACTTACACTACCTGGCTCAATTATGGCTGGATTCTCCAGGGGGTCCCAAAATCTTTGAATCCCTACTAGCCGCAAGAGAGAGACACTGGTTGCAGAGGGTATTTCATTGCTAGATTTAAAAGAGGAGATTGCGGAAAGTGAAATGGAACAGTTGCTATGGTCTCAATCCCCAGGAGAGAAGAAACTACAAAACCCAGCCTCCAGAGTGGAAGCGTTGCTCCCCCTTCATGCAGATCTGTTGAAATGGCTTCAGCAATAGCAATCAAACTGAATAGAGGAGAGAACTGTTTTTGGGTGAACTTTGGACAGTACCTTACTTTGGTGGGTCGGGAGGAGAGCTACTGGTGGGTGATGAAGACTGTGCGATCAGTAATGGTGGCGATCATTTACTTATGGAGATGACCGGACAGGAAGCTGTACTTACTTCAGATGATCGAAGGTCATACCTGTTTGCTGGAGATCAGGAAGGTTTGTTTGTATTGGTGACTTTTGCTTTGGGACCTACATGGGAACATCGAGAACATCAGGGAACTTATTCAATGTTTAGCCTTAACTTGTAAGCCCTCAAAAGGAGCAATATTGCCAGGGCTCGTCTGTGAATGGGATTTAATCGGATGGGGAGTTCGAATTTTAGAGGGATATCCCAGTAAAACGGGATGGCTTTCCTTTTTATTACTTCAGTACCAGCCTGGACCTTGGGACAAATGAGACAGTGATTTTTGTTTACTTTTGTAGTTGCCTGTGAATTACACAGAAGTATAATTTCTAAGTCCCCTGTATCTCTCGATACCATGTTAGTTTAATATGAAGCAATATTATATGGAATCTAAGGGGCCCAAAAGGTCCAGAGTGTAAAAATTACAGGTTTAAGCAAAAGGGTGATGATGTCTCTGGAAATCAGGGCATTATATATACAGTTTGGGGTATAGAAGCTGAGGACAGCTACGCCTCACTGGTAACTTTTGTCTTTTCAGATATCTCTCTAGAGGAGATAGGTTAGGAGGGCTCTGGTTCATTCGGGGCTATCCGACCTTGCACCCAGACGTTAGGGTGCTTACCCCTCAATAGCTTAGGCTAAAATTCCCGATTAAGGGATAACACCACTGGAGGAAGGTGGTGTGGGTGGAGGCTTCTTTTTCCTCCTACCAAACAATTGTTGCTCCTCCAGGCCTACTAGGTACAGGGTTGGTGGTTGGAGCAGAGGAGTTTAAGTAATGTTAACACAATTGGTGGTGATGGATTTCTATACCAACTTCTCTAATCTATATTCTGATTTCCAATTTTCTTTCTTCTTTCCTTCTTTCCTATATTTTCAAAGGGACTAAAGGTTCAAAGTTTGTAATGAATAGTACCGGACAAATGAGGGTTGGGGAGGGTCCTGGGGGATTTTGGTCAATATTATTTTTATATATGTAATGGCGTGTTTAACATTTTTCTCACTGAATGTCAAGGGTATCAACAATGTCGTTAAAAGAGCCAAGATACTCACTGAGCTGAAGAGAGAAAACTGTGATATTGCCTGTCTGAAGGAAACCAAATTATCTTTAACTGAACATCTTAAACTTTGTAGATCATGGGTGGGCAGTGTTTATTCAGATGAGCATCCTACTGCTACCAAAGCAGGGGTGTTTTTTCCTATCAGAAGGGGTCTCCCGTTTCAGCCTCAAAAAGTGCAGAGAGCAGGTTCTGGGCATTGGGTGATTCTCACAGGGTTATATAAAGGTAGACTGCTCCATCTGGTGGGAGTGTATGCCCCCAACCCTCCTTCAGGAGAAATTTTTAGAGCTTTATTCACGACTATGGCAGCTCTTTCTCCTGGACAAATTATATGTATGGGGGATTGGAACTGCATCGAAGACATAGTTAAAGATTAGAGTTCCCCAAAGACACCGGGTTCTAGAGCCTGCTCATGATTATTAAAAAATTTGTGCATTGAGGCTAGATTGGTGGACCCATGGAGGTGTTATAATCCGAAGGCCAAAAACTATACTTTTTTTTCATTATCTTCTAACACTTATTCGAGACTAGATAGGTTTTATATGCAGAAAGATCTTTTACATAGCTTTAAAGAAGTTAGCATCCTCCCAATCACTTTATCAGATCATGCCACAGTAAAGGCAAGAGTGGGTTGGGGGGAGCCTAGGGAGAGAGGACTTTGGAGATTTGATACAGGGCTATTAAGCGATCCCCAATATAAGGTGTTAATTAGACAAGAAGTGCAGCAGTTCATAAAAGAAAATGCAGAAGCAACCCCCAAATATATCTGGGATGCATTAAAAGTGGTACTGAGGGGCCACTCAATTTCTTATGCTTCATATAAACACAAATCACACCAGGCCAAGTTGAGGTAGAGGCCCTAGATCAGATCAGGAATTTGGAAGAGGAACATAAGAGAACAGGTGCAGCCTCGACCCAGATCAAACTTTCCCAAGCCTGGGATAAATATGATGTGTTGTTGCAGAGGCTGGTGGAAAATAGTCTTAGGTTCCTGGGGCACAAATATTATGAGAGAGGAGACTGGGCAGGTAGGCTGTTAGCGCAAAGACTACGAAAACAGGCAGCAGATAGATATGTGGAGAAGGTAGCCCCGGAAGAAAACCCATCACAGGAGGAGTTCTCCCCAGAAGGAATTGCAGGAGTCTTTAAAAAATACTATGAACACTTATATGCAGCAGAAGAGAGCTCTCAACATTCTGATCTCATCAAGAATTTTTGTGATAAGGTTACCCTCCCTACTTTATCTTATTCCCAGAAAATGATTTTAGAGGCCCCCTTAACTGAACAGGAGGTGTTGACAGTAATTAAAAATCTCCCCACTGGGAAAACGCTGGGTTCAGATGGCTATACAGCTGAATTTTATAAGGAGTTTGGAGAGGATCTGGCTCCTTTATTGACAAAGGTTTGTAATTCAAATTTAGGTCCATTGGCGGTTCCTGGGACATGGAAAGAAGCTATAATAGCTGTCATTCCTAAAGAGGGGAAGGACCCTACAAAGTGTGGCAGTTACAGGCCGATAGCGTTGTTAAATCAAAATGCCAAAATATTCACTAAAGTTTTGAGTAATCGGTTGCAAAGAGTTATATCTGATTTAGTGCACCCAGATCAATCAGGATTTATCCCAGGAACGCAACTGCAGGACAACATACGCCTGCTTTTGAATGTAATCTCCAGAGCTGGACCTCTCCAGAGACAGTAGCTAGGGGCGGTCCTCTCTTTAGATGTTGAGAAAGCATTCGATAGAGTAGATTGGGAGTATTTGAACGTGGTATTGGGGAGGTTCGGCTTCAGAGACAGATTCAAGGCATGGATGGAGGGTATATATTCAAACCAGGTGGCATGGGTCAAAGTGAATGGGGCACTATCCCTGTTTTTTTCAATTTCTAGAGGTACCAGACAGGGGTGTCCCCTCTCACCCTTGCTTTTTGCTCTCAGTCTGGAACCGCTGGCTGCCTTTATAAAGCAGACAACATCTTTTCGGGGCATTCGAGTTGGGGGAGAGGAGGTAAGAATATCCTTGTATGCGGATGATACATTGTTATATATTTCCAATCCAACATTGGCAATTCCATTCATTAAAGACATACTACAAGAATTTGGCCGCTTTTCAGGTTATAAAGTGAATGCGGAGAAGTGGGAGCTTTATCCAGTGGGGGGGAGGGGGGAGGAACCCTACCAAAACTGGCCCCCTTTAAGTGGTGTGCACACGGTTTCCGCTACCTGGGGGTATGGATCCCTCGGGATCTGAAGCAGCTTTGCCATAAAAATCATGAGAAGTTGTTGCAGGAAGTCAGGGAAGATCTTAATAGATGGAAAGAACTGCCTCTTTCATTTTCAGGGAAAATAGAGACATTTAGAATGAATGTTCTCCCCCGTTTTCCTTTTATTTTCGGTGCTCTTCCTGTTCGGCCACCCACCGGGTTTTGGAAGGATTTATCGCTGGCTCTCTCTAAATTTACTTGGGGAGGTAGATAACCCAGAGTTAAGTGGAAAACACTAATGACACCCAAAAGTAAAGGTGGAATGGGGTTACCAGACATGCAGATATATTATTGGGCAGCTCAGCTGCAGGTGCTGAATGCACTAATGAGATCCTCCCCTCCTAAATGGGTGGAGCTTGAATTAAATCTCTGGCCAACACTGAAAGTAACAGACATTTTTCACTTGGACCATTCTTGCCTATCTAAATTGCAAACTTCAAATCCATGGTGACAGACCACAATACAGGTTTGGTTGGAAGCGAATAAGGGATTGGGTTTCCCATTGTTTTTCACTCCCCAGACCCATTTAACTAGTTGTCTAGACTTTCTGCCACTAAAACTGGACTTATCATTCCGGACTTGGGAGAGATATGGCTTAAAGTGGTTGGGCCAATTTTACTCAGGCCAGATCCTTAAATCATTTGAACAGCTGAAGCAGGAGTTTGGTCTGAGGCAATCAGATTTCTTTAGATATTTACAACTTAGAAATTATTTAGGATCCAAACTGGGGGAATGTGTGGGACAGTGATAACTTCCCAGTTAGTCCCTTGAGAGATTTCTTAATGAGAGTGGTAACTACGGGTGAAAATAAGAGGGTCGTATCGAAGTTGGTGGAAACTATGCAAAGCCTAAATCAGGATTGTCTGAGGGAGCTCAAACAGGCATGGGTATCAGATATAGGACTTGACCTATTGAAAGAGGAGTGGGATAAGATATGGGAAGAGATACACAGAACAACAGCATCCCTTTTTTGGAGAGAGTTCCATTGGAAAGTAAATGTGAGTTTTTTTCGACCCCCAGTGGTGACAAAAACATTATGGGCACCATCCCTCAGACAAATGCTGGCATCAGTGTCAAGCGAGGGATTCATACTCCCATATATTTTGGAACTGTCCAGCGGTGATGAGTTTCTGGGAAGAAATTCAGAAGGTAACATCTGATCTATTTGAAGTTTCTCTCCCATTGGACTCACAACACTGGTTACTTGGTCTCCCTTCCACAGTTTTGGAAAAAAGGACGTAGAAGTATTTGTTTAATATAATAATAGGGGCAACTTTAAAGACTATTACTACAAATTGGTTAACACCAAACAAACCAACTTTAGATACCTGGTACTCTATTTGTTTAAAAATTTTGCAATCAGAATACCTGACGGCAAAAGTTAGATAGAAGCTAGATCTGTTTAAAGTGAGATGGCTGCCTTTCTTCCATCTGATGAGCAGAAGAGACAATGTTGATATGTTAACTCTGTTGGCTATGTACACATAAAGCAATAGTTGGTCCAGCCTGATAAAAGTAAAAATCAACTCTTCCGTATATGAATGAAATACATAACAGACTTGAGTTGTACTGGATGAGATTTAGGGAGAATGACAATCTGCTTCAGGAAACTTGGAAGATATTAATTAGAACCTCATTTAATCTATCTTCTTTTGTTTTCATTTTTGTTTTTTGTTGTTCTGTCTTCCTCCCCTCCTAGCAAGTCCCTCTTTCTGTCATCTTTTCTTTCTCATTTCTGTACTCTTTTCCTACCTGTTCTTCTTTCCTACGTCTCTGTCTAATTATCTTTTGACAACTGTTCTTTTCTTCTCTTCAATCTTTGACTCTCAAGGAAAGGAAAAAAAGTTGATGAGATGCCTAATCTATGTATAAGATCCTTGGTGATGTAACAAACATTTTGCTGTCTCTTGTCAACAATAAAATTACTATTTCAAAAAAAAATTAGAAGAAAAACTAAGAATTTTTTTTTCTTGGTAAGCTGGTTTTCTGTTAAAAAAGTTTTTCAAAATGTATGATTACATTTTTCTGAGGGGAAAAATATTCCTATTAAAAATAAGACTGACACCACATGAAAATATTAGGACTTTTTAGGGACAACAGTGTAATCTATTTCCTTCAATTATAGCCAGACGACCACGTTTCTTTCCTAAGGTTCTCTACAGTTGTAAATTTTAGAGGCTTCAGCATTGTCACCACCCCTCCCCCCAGCTCTGTCTTTTTACATTACATATGGCAGTCCTATTCCTGCTGTCCTTGGCTCTTTCTCCAGGGACATGCTGGAGCTACAAACCATGCTAAATGTTGCCTTTGGATGCACACAACACTCTGAATGACCCATCCCCAATGTCCCAGCACATAATCAGTTAGGGTTAAATAAATAGAAAAATCTCCACAAGCATCCCTCCACACAAACACACATTTTAAGGCAAGAAAAAAATAGTTTTTGGAGTGCAAAACAGTGCTGTGCAGAGGGAGCAACAGCATGCCTGCACTATCAAGTTGCTTATTTAGAACACCTAATAAAAATCAATTTCTGTAACAACAGTGAGTTAATCTATTTGTGGTGGTGAGTGCAAGTGCCCACTTTCTTCCTTTGTAGCTGCACTTATAAGTTAATCCCTACTGCTGCCCAGTAACGATAATAACACACAAACTGCAGCTCGAAGGAAAAAGGTACTGTGGGTAGTGAAGCAACTGAGGGAAAAAGGCAAACGGGCCTACTGACGCTACCCGGCTCGATTATGGCTGGATTCTCCAGGGGGTTCCAAAATCTTTGAATCCCTGCTAGCCGCAAGAGAGACACTGGTTGCAGAGGGTATTTCATTGCTAGATTTAAAAGAGGAGATTGCGGAAAGTGAAATGGAACAGTTGCTATGGTCTCAATCCCCAGGAGAGAAGAAACTACAAAACCCGGCCTCCAGAGTGGAAGCGTTGCTCCCCCTTCATGCAGATCTGTTGAAATGGCTTCAGCAATAGCAATCAAACTGAATAGAGGAGAGAACTGTTTTTGGGTGAACTTTGGACAGTACCTTACTTTGGTGGGTCGGGAGGAGAGCTACTGGTGGGTGATGAAGACTGTGCGATCAGTAATGGCGGCGATCATTTACTTATGGAGACGACCGGACAGGAAGCTGTGCTTACTTCAGATGATCGAAGGTCGTACCTGTTTGCTGGAGATCAGGAAGGTTTGTTTGTATTGGTGACTTTTGCTTTGGGACCTACATGGGAACATCAAGAACATCAGGGAACTTATTCAACGTTTAGCCTTAACTTGTAAGCCCTCAAAAGGAGCAATATCACCAGGGCTCGTCTGTGACAAACTGCACAAACTGACTCTGTCCCCGACACTGTTTTGGTTTCATTTTCAGCATACACACACATTTAGAACAGGCACAGCCATTTGAATTGTGCACAAAGACTGGTTCCATACACAAAATATAATCATATTATCTAACATTTTTGATTATATAAATTTCCCTATACAACACCCAACCCATGTACTAAAACGCGGATAATTATCAATATAACAATGCAAGACAGAAGACCAAAGACAGTCTTACCAGCTAAAACATAACAAGAAAGTATGTAAATTAATTGTTAAAAACAGGTATCAAATCTTATAAGTGGTCTAGGGTGGGGGAAGGGGTACTGAGTGGGAGGGTTGGGGGGAAAGTAAGAGCAGGACAGCAACAGACATTGATGGATGGTTTTCTTTGTTACAGGGTGCAATCTCTTCCTATGCACTTGCCTATGCTACATGTATGCTCAATGCTACCGAATGCTTACTCATTATGTACTTTACCTTTGTCTGTCATACATAATGATTCATTTTCTGCCTGTTTGTTCTGCTAACTCAATGTATTAAGTTACAGTATTGTACTTGTTCACCTGCTATGCTGTTATGATGTGGTCTGTAACACTCAATGTACTAAGTTACAATATTGCACTTGTTTACAAGCTACGCTGTAACGATGTGGTCTGTAATACCTGTTGTAATGATGTGGTCTGTAATACCTGTTGTACTCTCCCGGGTCGTTCCTGACAATAGGCATACAACTTGTCTAGTGTACTTACCTGGTAAACAAAAGCTAAATAAATAAATTACTCATAGGCTGATCATGACAGATCAGCTGTCCTTGCCGGGCAGTGGAGATCAAAGGAAAATGTTGGCCTGTGTTTGGGTCTGCACCTTCATTTGAAATACACAAAGTTTCTGTCCAGCAAGCCAGAACAGTGTCATGATCAGACTGGCTGATGATTGGTGTGATGCTGATGAGCCCCTTGCACACCACTCTACATTGGACTGACAGTGTCACATCCCTCAAAAGCACCTCTCCTAACAAAATGTTCACTTTGTGCGTGCGTGCATGACAAACACATAAATGAGGCAAAGTCAGTGAGATGTAGAAAGACAATTCCAGACAGTAGAAACATTGAACATTACAAAGTAACTGCTCCACCAAGGGCCAAGGTGTTGCATACTTAAAAAAATAGCAACAAGATCAAAAATAAGCAGCAACCACCATAATGTCAACCCATTCACTGCACTATGTGTAAAAAACAAAGATAAGGTAGTTCAGTTTATCTGATAAATATGCATTTTATTTAAACATGCATTAAAAAAAGTAATACACATATACATAGCATACATTAAGAAAAGACAGAGCAGCAAGACTTAACTGACATGGAGCACACCGCTGGTGGCAGACAGGAACTGAAGTTTCACTCCCTTGAATGGGAGCTTCCTCAAAGTTACCTGTTGTCTCTTCCCCCACCAGTCAACAAGCAAGCAATAACACATGACGAGGTGTGGGTTATCACCTGATAAGAGCACACCCAGGGGTGTACTAAGTCACGAGGTGCTTGTGCCAAGTGCCTTATGCCCCTGGGTGTGATCTTATCAGGCGATAACCCACACCTCAGAGTGTGTTACTGCACTTATAAAATGGGCCTCCCCTTCATAATTGTTGCTGGTTAAAAAAAAAAATTTGAATGTATGTTAAAGCTGGTAAATATGTAGAAGGTAAAAAATAGTCCTCTGTACTGTGGAGTTGCAGGCTATATATATATATATATATATATATATATGACTCAGTACAGAGCATTAGTGAGTGTCTATTTCCTTCCATCTCTGTGTCTGCTGAAATAAACAGCTCTTTTTAATTTATTTTACTTTTGATGATTTTTTTTTTATTAGTCAGTTGCCTGCTTTACAGTGAGCTAGTGTATCTGTTATGGGGTGACCTAGAGAGTGTTTTTTTGGTGGTGTGTATAAATACGTGACAACTCTGTGTCTCCCAAACAGTTTGTTCCTTTTTTATGGTTTATTTTCCACTTTTAATGCTTGGAGTTATGCTAGCAGCTTGTTTTATTTTCAGTAAGTGTGTCCCGAAGCGCCTGCATCAGTCAGTGAGTATGTCCTGTGGTGGCCACCATACTCACTAGTTTGGGTTTCGGGTTGTTAAAATGAATTAGTTGTTATGGAGTATGGTGGTTGCTAATCTAGGGGAGTATGACCTGTATTATGTATGTGGAGGAGGTAGCTGGGAGAAGGAACAATGAAGTTTGTGGAACAGTAGCAAGCTGTGACGTGAGTGAGATCGTAACAGTCACGGGTCTCAATGCTGTTTCAAATGCTGGGAGAGCATTACACTGGCCAGGGGAAGTGAAAGAAACAAATATGGAACAGAAAAGGTATGAAGTGACTCAGTCAGCAGCTTACATATGTGTGTTTTTTTTTTTAAACTGGCACGGCTCTACCGGTGCACCAATTATGGTTTCATTGCTGGTGCACTGTGAGAAAAGACAGCTTCCTGTTGCCAGTTCAGTGAGCTCTGCCAGTGAGCATTTCTGTTTAGTCTTAGCAGACCTCACTGATTTATTGTTGCCATGGGGCATCTTGGTGGGCAGTAGTCCTGGTTGGCTACTATATCATTTGATGAGGACATGGCTCAGATGATGTAGTAGCCAATCAGAGACTTGGATTTCTTAAGACCATTTTTATAAATCATCATAATTAATTGGCAACATTATTATTTAAGACTAAGCAAAGATATCTACAAATAATCACATTAAAGTTGCATATATAAAAACATCCCCAACCTGATACTTAAATGCAGTTCCTAAGCCCAAAAGTTCATTTAGATAAAATTTCTGAGGTGGCCTTGGTGAAAATAAAATATGGTCCCCCATGTACATTTTTGGGGGTTCTGTATTGCTACTTAGTATGTACTTAGTGCAGTTTTTACTAGATTTTCTTTGTTTGAATGGACGTACTGCTCATCTCAGTTTATGTCAATATCTGCATCTGCACTATTGCAGTGTATCTCTTAATAGTTCAAGCAATGTGGAGTTCAGCATGCCACCACAGAATGCCTGTAAATATGGCTAAGTAACAAACAGGAAAAATATGGATGGTGAATGCACAAATATCAAGATCATATTTATTATACATACTGTAACAACAGAGTCTTCCTTGCCATATTAAAGTAAATGTATTAATGCAATTGAGACATTTAATCCTGGTGGATTACTTGCTTACTGTCCCCGGGTCTCTCTCTGTCTCATCACTCTCTCAAATTCTGCTCCTCTTACTGACTGAGTAACTTTTTATATGCCCATGAATTTAATGGTGTGCTCCAGTAGTTTTTTTGTCAATTTCATGTCTCCTGTTGCTTGGCATATTTTGCATTACCCTCAATTCTGACTCTAACATGTTTACCCATCATAATTTAAAATTCATGTATATTGTGGCCAATGTAAAATGCCCTGCAGCTGCGGATTAAAATATAGACTACCCCCTCACAGTCAAATTTAATGCATTGTCTGGTGTTTATCACTCCTGTGCCTCTAGGATATGCCATTTGTTTTCCCTGAATCAAATATATACAGAATATGCAACACCCACATTTTGATTCCAAAGAGTGAGTGGTGGTAACCATGTGACTGGGCACGTCATCTCAGGCTGATGTAGACTACTAGCCACCTTATCACTGATAATGCTCTCCCTGTTATAAGTGACAGCAGGAGCATCTGAAATAGCAGTTTCAAGTCTTATATCAGAATTCACAATTAAACAATGTTTTTAAAACATGCACCACCCAACTAACACCATGTGTGTAGTTAATAATAAATCTTGACATATCTGCTGCTCTGTTATTCCAAGTAACCAAGCACAGAAGAGGTTCACCACAGCATGGTAGTGCACAAGCTAAGAAGGTAAGGTCACAACAACAAGAAAACTTCACACTCACACAACCCAAAACAGCTAGCCTGACACTGACACAGAGTACAATAATTATTTTAACCTTCCCTTAAATGGAAAGGTGGTTGAGAAAGTAGTGGCCCTACAACTGGAGAACCATTTGACCATCCATGACATCTATGAACCTCTCCAGTCCAGTTTTTGTAAAAGGCATAGTACCGAGACAGTGCTGGTTTGGGTGCTCAATGATCTCCTGATGGCAAGAGATCAGAGGAACCGTTCCATCTTGGCTCTTCTAGATCTCTCATCAGCATTTGACTCTGTGGACCATGGGGTGCTTCTTGGCTGCCTGAGGTTCATCTGTGACCTGTCAGGTACAGTCCTCAGTTGGTTTACATCTTTCCTCACTGGCAGAACTCGGAGGGTGGTGTCAGGGATTTATTCCTCTGACCCAGTCTCTCTGTCATGTGGGGTTCCTCAGGGTTTGGTGCTGTCCCCCATGTTGTTTGCAGTGCACATGCTCCCCCTTGGAGACATTGTAAGAAGGTATGGGCTGAGGTTTCACTGCTATGCTGATGATACCCAGCTCTTCCTCTCTTTTCCACCTGACCAGGCTAGAGCTCTCTCGGTATTTAACAACTGCCTACTTGAAATCCAGGATTGGAGGAATTCAAGCTGGCTGAAGTTAAACTCAGAAAAGACTGAGGTGCTTGTCGTGGACCCGGGGTGCCAGAAAGAGAGGTTGGGGGCAGGTTCACCTTCAGAACTTTATCTTGGATGTGTGCCACTCCTTATCTCTGAATGGGTGCGAAACCTGGTGGTGATTTTTGGCGAAGAGCTGACACTATGACCACAGGTGTCGGCAGTCATCAAATCCTCTTTCTATCATCTGAGGAACATCTCCCGGGTTAAACACCTTGTTCCATCCAGCTATCTCCCTATGTTGGTTCACACCTTTGTGTCCTTGTACCTGGATTATTGCAATTCCCTTAGCTAGGGCTACCAGGGGTTGATATCTGCCACCTCCAGCTAGTGCAGAACGCTGCAGCCAGTTACTGACCAGAATTTCTAGTTCATGTCATATTTCTCCAGTGCTGCGCAATCTGCACTTGCTGCCAGTGCAGTGGTGGATCACCTTTAAAGTCAGACTTATGACTTATAATGCCCTACATGGACAGGGCCAAGACTACCTGAAAGAGCTTCTGGTTCCTTACTGCCCGGGGTGGTTGCTCTGCTCGGCTAAAGAGGGGTTGCTAGAGATCCCAAGGGTTTCTTTAAAATCTTCTGGGGCCCAAGCATTTATGTATATGGCCCCAGCCCTTTGGAATTCTCTACCCTATCAGCTATGGGAGTGCACGGCTGTGGAAGAATTTAAACGGGCCTTAAAGACTTATCTGTGGAATCATGCCTACACTATTTGATTTAATATGAATCTGTATGCTACTATCTTTTTATGTTGTAATTTGTTTTGGTATTGAGTGTTTTAAGTGTTGTTTTAATCTATTGTTATGCGCCTTGGTTTTGGAAAGGTGCATTATAAATAAAATTATTATTATTATTATTAACCCATATATTGTGCAGTTTGCATGTAACAAAAAAAGTGTAGTTCATCACAATATATCACAGGACACCTGGTGCTGTTTTATACTAACAAGCTATTTATCAGGAGTGGAGTAAAACCATTACATTTCATATTAAATTCTCAGAAAGGCATCATGTGATACATGATATCATCATTAAATAAGTGATATAGTACTAGGATAAAGAAATTATTTTAAAAAACAGTGGCGAATTAACATTCTAAAAAAAAAGACTAACAGCTAAACATAGTGGGGATAAGTTAAAATGCCTGTAGCTACTTTTTTGTTTGTAAAGAGCAACAAAAAAACAGCACAGTAATTTCTTGATATTAATGCTTCTTAAAGTCCATTTCTAACCAATACATCTGGTAAAGGCACTCTCAGCTGAGGATTTTCAAGGTGCTGTTTCATCCCACTTGCGGCCTTCAATCAGTATGCTGTTCCAAGAGTAAGTCATACAGGGAGTGCAAATCTGTTAAGGACACAGAAACAGAGATACGAGTAAGTTCCATGACAGTAGTTTTTGCAGGAAAGGCATAATCTTGAACCTCTCATTAAGGCCTGCTGCCTTTAAACACTCTAATTTTACCATCTGCCTTAACATAGATTTCTCTTTTCCCTCCCTTTTCACTGACTTTAATGAACAGCTGACCCCTTCAGGACAACTTTAACAAACCATAATATTTAGACATAGTTCAGCTTGTATTTCAGGTTAGTTCTGTATTCCTCCTCCCCATTATTTATTACTGAGGTTATCTGCATTAACACAACATCTTTGTTCCTGAAGAGTTCATCTATTCCTTTTGATTTCTCCCTACCTGAGGTATAATGCACTGCTTGTGACATCACAGTTACTTTCATGGCAACACACTGTGATGCCACAACACAGGATTATGACTTTACGTAGGGAGTGAGCTGCAGAGGCAAATGAACTCTAATGAAACTCTAAGGGATAAAGATCATGTATTCATGCAAATTTACTCAATAATAAATAATGAGGAAGAGAAATATATAGAATATATATGGAATGCAAGTTGAATTGTACCTAATTATTATATTTTTTGAAGCTTTCTTTGAGGTGTCAGTAGCTCTTTAACATGCTTGGGTCCTTTAAAGGACAACTGATGCTATCCTTGATGTGGAACCTTTGTAAAAGAGCCGTGGCTCAAAGGTATTTGTAATCTTTGGCATAAATAAAATAAATCCTTCTCCCAGAGCAAAGTTTACATGATTACAACAATTGTGGTTATGATTTTTAATTTCCCGTATGTGTTCTCCCTCCTTGATCTTAAACTTTTAGTTTTTTCATACATAAAAGGCTGTGTACATACAGTACATCCTGCAAGGTCTCTGTTATTCCTGTTTATTCTGTTTTGTTTTTGAAAGCCCATACAGTAAATATGACCCTGTGATATTTTTAACATAATTTATAGTCATTTCAATTTTTGCTGCACTGTAACCTCACTGAAGGACTCTCTGAATGTGTTCTTCCTGTCTTTTCCCATATTCATTTTCTCCAGAGCAGTTTCTTGTAACCCTGATCAGGTGGCCCTTTGTTATATTGTTGTAGTGAGGAGCGGTGAGTGGCAGCTAGGTGAGAGAAGTAAATAACTGTCTGTTGGTTTGACAAAATATTCTGAGTTTATGTTGCACCAAACCCATTGTATAACCTGACATCTAAAAACTAGATCTCATTCACATCATTGTTCAGTTTTAAATGCAGTGCAGTGAGTGCTTTCTATGTTTTTAACAAATTCATATAATTGGTTATCAGTGCCTTTCAAAACTATTAGGATGTCATCAATATAGTGGCACCACAAATCCAGAGAAGATTGGTATGGATTTGTGGCATTGTCATGGACAGACAGCGCATCACACTTCACTAAGTACAAATTTGTGCAGCTGGGGGCAGAAGTTCCTCCTATTGAAGTTACTCTTGCTTGAGGAAAAAAAATCCCCATTGAATATAAACATGTTAAACTTTAAAACAGCAGGCCTCTGCCTGTTCCTCTGTGTCCTTCCTTATGTATGCAGATGATACTGTGCTGTTTGCTTCTGGCTTCTCTACTGCTGACCTAACTGTCCATGACAAACAGGACTTTGACAGTGTGCAGCTCTGGCTCTGTGAAAAACCTCCTGTCCCTCAACACCAAAAACAGTCTCCATGTCCTTTGACACCTGCCAGAGCCTTGCCGGACTCTCCCCCTTCCCTTCTTCTACACCCTTGATGGTACTTCACTTGCTGATATCTCCTCATTTAAGTACCTTGGTGTCTGGCTGGACCAGCACCTTGACTTCTCTGAGCTTATTGATGCTATCCATTGCAAACTTCACCCCAAACTAGGTGCGCTGTATAGAAACAAAGCAAGCATCATTCTCATTGCACACAGGGAGTTGGTCACAAAGAAGATTCTTCACATCTTCTGCTGTGGTGACATTGTCTAAAGTGCCACTCCCGTGCCACTCTTACCAGACTGGAGACCCTCTTCCCCTCTTTTTGCTGCTGTGCCTTGCACTGCTCCCCTCATACACACAATTGCTCTCTCTAGTCCTCTTTCTCCTTCCCTTCTATCGCAGCCAGACACCTCACTAACTGTGTAACCTTCACTTACAAATTCTGGTTGGGTCATTCCCCCCACCCACATCTCTACTGTCCTCTTATCCCTCCTTCTTCCTCCAACCCCTTCTGGAACACTGCTCCCCCACTCTTCCTCCCCTCCAGGACAACTTCCAAAGGTCAAGCTGCTTTCTCCCATCATTTTCCAAAACTCTGATCCTCCCTCTTCCTCTCCATCTACTTAGCCTTGTCCTTCCACTCCTTGAAAGCCATTCTTCTGGACTTTGCCACCTCCTCCTGCAACTTTTCCTGATCCTTGATCCTGTATTTCCTCCTTGCCTTTTGTTGCCATCCTCTTTTATTTTGATTTTCATCATGCATTTTGACCTTCTGTCACCACCTTATGCCTCTCATTGAGCTCTGGACTAAAGACTCCCAGTACCTTCTGTGGCTACCCCTACTGTCACATTGGCAGGGATCCTCATGGTTCGGGACCATACCTCTCAACTGTCACACATTACGAGGTACGTCACTCATTTTACCCTTTAGAAATCCTCTGCCCCACATGAAGAAGGGGATATTCCACATTTTTTACTGAGACTTTAAAGCAGAAATTCATAATTATCTACTATGCTCTGTTATCAACAAACATTATTATCATTAGTGCACTGACAGCAATAGTGTTCTGAACTTGCAGTGCCAAGTTTGATGATATGTCACACGTTTTGGTCATTTGTCACACATTGTGTCACACATTTCAGGGAAGAAAGGTTGAGAGGTATGTTCGGGACCCAAGAGTCCTGAGCGCTGTCACATACAGTAATGGGGATGTGGTGTTTTATTCCTGGATTTCTCCACTTAATCCCTGTGGCCTCAGTGGCCTAATTGCGCATGTGTGTGGATGTGAACATGTGCACTAGAACTGGTGACCCCACTCCACTCATCTGGCCTAGCACCAGCCAGCCCCCCAATTTGCTTGATGCTACCACCAAGCCTCTACTCAGTGGCAGTCAAGAGCTGAGAAGGCTCATCTCCCCAGTCTGGGAGAGGAGAGCTGCCAAGTGGCCACTCAGAACCCTCCCAGCCCTCCCCCCAGCCCCCAATGAGAGTGGTGGATTTCAGGAAGGCAGACTTCACTAGAATGGGTAACATGCTGAAGGAGCACCTGGCAAAGCTTGAGTTGCAGATGGATGCAGAGCAGAAATGGGAAGTCATCAAGAAGGGGTTGATAGAGGCCACCGACACCTGTACAGAGATTCATAAAAAAACCCCAGATGTCAGAGACCCAAATGGTATAGCAGAAGGGTGGCTGAGAAGATGAAATCAAGCAGAAGGTCTTCCTGAAGTACAAGCATACCTTGAAGGAGGAGGACAGAGAGGCTCACAAAACAGGAAAGTTAGCAAAGTAAATACCATGGTAGAGAGGTCAATAGGGAGCAGGACAGGGTTAAATGGAGAAAAAAGCAAAGGCAGTAAGGGCAGGGATGGGGCTAAAAGAGCTAAGGCCATCACAAAATGGAGGGCAATGAGTACCAATGCCTGAAGTATGGGTAACACGTTTCCTGAACTAGTGGCCTTGATGGAAGAGGGACACCTGGATATAGTGGTAGTCACAGAAACGTGGTACATGGAGAATAATGATCGGGATGCCAACATATCAGTGAACACAATCTACAGGAGGGACAGGGAGGATAAAAAAGGAGGAGGAGTAGTGATCTACATAAGGGAATGTATCAAAGCAATGAAACTAAAGGGTAAACGGGAAGGAGAGGAGGTACTGTAGGTCACCTTGGAGACAGGAAATGGCACCACAATCTGCATGGGGGTTGTATACAGATCCCCATCTCAGTGGGAGGAAATGGACAAGGAAATGATAGAAGGCATCCTAAAATGGCAGAAAAAGGAGAGATATTGTTGATGTGGGAGATGAATATGCCAGATGTTAACTGGAGCACATTTGCTGCATCCACATCCAAGAGTAGGGTAATTCTCAATGCCCTACAGGGGGCATGCCTCAGACAGTTAGTGTTGGAATCCATTCATGAGGGAGCAATCTTAGACCTGGTACTGTCAAATGGGGATGGAGAGAGAATCACAGATTTAGAAGTGGGTAGCCATCGGGGAACAAGCGACCACCAAACAGTGTGGTTCACGATAAACATAGATGTAGAGTCAAGCCATACAAAAGTGAGGGTACTGGTGGTACTGGACTTTTGGAGGGCTGACTTTGACAAAATGAGTGCGTGCCTAAGGAATGCACTAGCAAATGGGCAGGAAGGAGGGGTGAAAGAACAATAGGGAACAATCAAAACTGCCATCACAGAAGCAACAAGCCTTTGTGTGAAGCAAATAAACAAAACAAAATGAAATTAAAAAAACACTATGGTTCTCAAAAGAAGTGGTAGGGAAGGTTAAGGAGAAAAAGACAGCATTCGGGAAGTATAAGAAATCACAGAAGAAGCAGGACAAAGAACTGTATCAGTTAAAGCAGAAGAAAGTGGGGAATGCAGTTAGAATAGTGAAGGCCCAAACTGAGGAAAAGATAGCCAACTCAGTTAAGAAGGGGAATAAAACCTTTTATAGGTATATTAGGGTGCAGAGAAAGACCAAGGGAGGAATAGTGAAGCATAATAAAGGGGAGGGAAGGTGGGCAGAGAGTGACAGTGAAAAGGCAGAGATGCTGAACAAATACTTTTGCTCAGTATTCACAAAAAGAGAAGAGGGGGAAGTACCTAAACCAAACAATAGAAGCACTCTGGACAGGGAGGTCGATACTAGTCAATTCACAGAAGAAAATGTCCTGAAAGAACTCCTAAAACTCAAGGTGGACAAAGCAATGGGGCCTGACAGAATTCACCCCAGAATTCTAAAAGAACTAAGGGGAGACCTAGTGACACCACTGACTGCCCTTTTTAACAAATCATGGGAGGATGATGTGGTACCTGAGGACTGGAAGAGGGCCGGTGTGATTCCCCTTCACAAAAGTGGGAGCAAGGCAGAGGCAGGAAACTATAGACCTGTTAGTTTGACCTCAGTGGTAGGGAAAATGATGGAATCACTTTTGAAAGAAAGAATTGTTGAGTACCTAGAGGCCAGCAGGGCACGGGACCCAAGGCAGCATAGATTCACAGTGGGAAGGTCATATCAGATGAAGCTAATAGATTTCTTTGACTGGGTGACCAAAGTAGTAGAAAAGGGAGGGGCTGTGGATATGGCTTACCTAGACTTTAGCAAGGCATTTGACAAGGTACCACACAAAAGATTAATAAACAAGCTAGCCAGCCTGGAAGTGGGTCCAATGGTGGTAGTCTGGGTAACAAATTGGCTAGAGAACAGGACGCAGAGGGTAATAGTAAACAGAGTACACTCTGAAGAAAGGGGGGTTACTAGTGTGGTACCGCAGGGTTTAGTACTGCGACCGGTCCTCTTTAATGTCTTTATAGGTGACATTGAAGAGGGGCTGGAAGGAAAAGTATGCCTCTTTGTAGATGACGCAAAGATCTGCAGCAGGGTTGATTCACAAGCGGGGTTGGAAAGGATGAGAACCTACTTGGCAAGGTTGGAGGAATGGTCAAAAGTATGGCAGTTTAGATTCAATGCAAAGAAATGCAAAGTAATGCACCTGGGAAACAAAAATCCAGTGGAAGAGTACACAATGGGGGGTACCAACAATAACAAAAATGGAAAGAGACCTAGGGGTAGTCACATCAGATGACTTTAAGGTAGGCAAACAATGTGAGAAGGCAGTAAAGAGGGCTGGGGGTATACTGGGATGCATAGGGAGAGGCATCACCAGTAGAAAACAGGAAGGTGTTATCCCTCTGTGCAGACAGTTGGTAAGACCCCGTCTGGAGTACTGCATGCAATTCTGGAGACCTTCTCTTTGCAAGGACATAGAAAGGATGAAGGCAGTCCAGAAGAGGGCAACTAAAATGGTGCAGGGTCTGCACCAGAAGCAATACGAAGAGAGACTAAAAGAGCTTAATATTTATACCCTTGAGGAAAGGAGGGAGAGGGGAGACATGATAGAAACTTTCAAGTATCTCAAGGGAATCAACAAAGTCCAAGAGGGCAGCATCTCTCAGAAACAAATAATGTGCAAGAACAAGAGGGCACAATTTGAAGATAGAGGGGGGATGGCTCAGGGGCAATGTGAGGAAGTATTTTTTCACGGAGAAGGTGGTGAACTCATGGAACAGCCTTCCTGAGGAGGTCCTGGGGTCAAAAACAGTGGGGGAATTCAAGGATGCATGGAACAGACATAAGGCGTTATAGTGTGGGGTAGGAGGAAGTAGGCTATTGGTTGACTTGTATCTCAAGCTTATCCAGTAGGTAGGGAAATGGGCAAACTAGGTAGATCAAGAGGTCCTTATCTGCTGTTAAAGTCTATGTTTCTATGTTTCTTACACAGAGAAATCTTGTGAGGCAGGAAGAGAGGTCTGGGCAGCCAAGGCAGGTAAAGAGCTAAAACTGTCGCAGGGGATTAAGGAAGGGGAGAAGGATTTCTTCTGGTACATTAGGGAGAAAAGTAGCTAAGGGATGGGATTGTAGGGATAAAGAGGGAAGGAGGATGGGCAGAAAAGGGGGACGATCAAGCGGGAGCTTTAAATGAACACTTTTGTTCTGTTTTCACTAAGAAAGTAGAATGGCCCGTACCGCAGGAAAGGAATGGAGGGAGCACAGGGGGTGGACTATGAAGGGGAGATTTGCATGGACAGGGTCTTAAGGGAGCAAAGTGAACTGCACATGGACAAAGCTCCAGGACCAGATGGTTTACATCCAAGGATCCTGAGGGAATTGGCTGGGATACTAGAAGCTCCTCTTATGTACCTGTTTAACACCTCGCCATGGGGGGGTCCACAGTACTGGAGAACAGCTCATTTGGTTCCACTCTATAAGAGTGATTCCAAGGATGAGCTGAGTAACCACAGGCTGGCTAGCCTGACCTCTGTAGTGGGGAAGATAATGGAGACAATTCTAAAGGAAAGATTGGTGTCCTTCCTTAAGGAAAATGGTCTCCAGGACAACAGGCACCGTGGGCTTATCAGGGAGAGATCTTGTCAAACCAACATGATTGACTTCTTTGACTGGGTTATGAGGTCGGTTGCCAGGGGGCGGGTGGTGGATGTCCTGTACCAAGACTTCAACAAGGCATTCAGTTCAGTGACACATGGCAGACTGATCAGCAAGCTGAGGGACCTGGGAATAGGGGACAAACAGCTGGGAGGGTCAAGAACTGGCTGCAGAATAGGAATTAAAGAGTGGTGGTGGTGGGGGGGACTAGCCAGACCTTGGCCTGTAACAAGCGGGGTCTCTAAGGACTCAGTACTTGGACCTGTGCTGTTCAACATCTTTATTGGTGACATAGCAGATGGGGTCAAAAGTAAGATCTGCCTCTTTGTAGATGATACCAAGCTCTTTGGGAGAGTGGACATAGTGGAGGAGAGACAGGAATTAAGGAAGGATCTGGCTAGGCTGGATAATTGGTTGGGCATCTGACAGTTGGGTTTCAATGCCTAGAAATGCATGGCTATGCATCTGGGTACCAGGAACCCAGGGGCCAGCTACTGAATGGGGAGAGTACTGGTAGCAGTCTCAGAGGAGGAAAAGGACCTTGGGGTAATAGTTAGAAGAGACATGAAACATTTGGCTCAATGCAGCAGCCAAAGCAAATAAAATGGTAGTCTGCATCACCAGGGGAATAACCTCTAGGATGGAGGAAGTCATCTTGCCACTGCACAGGTCATTCGTGAGGCTGCATCTGGAATAGTGTGTGCAATTCTGGTGCCCATATCTGAAAAAGGATATCAAGCTACTGGAGGGGGTCCAGAGGATGATGACCAGGATGATGCAAGGTATGGGGGACAAAATATATGATGAGAGGCTGAGTGAGCTAAACATGTACTCCCTGGAGAATAGGAGAGAGAGAGGGGGGACATGATAGAGACCTTCAAGTACTTTAAGAGAACAAACAGGGTAAGATCGGAGGGCATCTTTAACTTAAGGAAGGAAGGAAGGTACAACAAGGTGACACAGCATGAAGCTAGTGAAGGGTAGATTTAAGAAGGAAATGAGGAAGCATTTTTTTACTGAAAGGGTGGTGTGGGGTGGAACGAGTTGCCAGAGGAGGTGACTGCAGTAAATACAGTGGCTAGTTTCAAGGGGGGGGGTGGGATAGGGTGAAGAAGAAAATTAGGGTAGGTGTTCCTGGAATGGGGAAGGGGGAGGGTACTATGGGAGGGATAGAGGACTCCAGTGGGAGTAAGAGATTGGGGGTAACTCCAGGGAACTAACTAGAGCTGCACACTCTAGCAGACTTGATAAACCATTATGGCCTGTTTCTGCTGGTGAATTTGTATGTTCATATGACCCCTGGTGGCTCGAGCTCCTTCCCAAACCCTGATTGCCGGCATGGGAGAGGTAAGGTGTACAAGGCACCTCAGCTTTCAGATTGACAACATTGTCTATGTTTCTATGTTAAACCTGTTCAGCTAGGGTGACAAATGCATGCGTTGGGGGAGGAGGATCCTGATTGTTTGCTGTTTGTTCAAGGAAAGTACTCCAATGGTTGGTGCTACTTTGTTTTTACTTTGCAGACAGCAGGAACATCACCACCACTAGCTGAAAGACTTGGAGAGGTGAAAGTGCCTTGGGGAGATGAGCCTTTGCCATCAGGGCCCCTGCTTGGATACATGAGCTACCAACTGCCATCACAAGCCTTACCCAACTTGGGCCTTTCAAATCCGAGCTAAGGAAGTCTATCCACCCTCCTGTATGTTGCTATTGCCACTCTTAACCCATGAGCCAGCACACCCTCTGTTCCCCAAAACCATGCTCCCAAAGACTATCTCCCCTCCTGTATGCTGCCACAGCCACTGTTAGCCTAGTAGGTACCAGAACACTAGGCTTGCCAAGGTTCTTCTTTCATTCTACAATCTGATGCAAAGCTCCCTGCTCACCACCTGCCCATGTCTGCCCATCTGCCTGCTCACCTTTCTCCTCTCACACTGTCCCTGACAAACCTTCACCCACTGACCTCCTTACACCACCCACCTTTGAACCTGCCATCATCCCCCGCCTCTGATTCCTCTTCTCCGACCTAAACTTGATTAGTTCCCGCTACCCTTTCTGACTACTATGCCTAGGCTGACTCCTCTTGCTATAGCCTAGTAACCTTTAGGTATTAGTTCTGATGAAGAAGAGCTCCATCTCCCGTTTCCTCCCAATACAAGATCCTGCCTTGCTACCACCTCTGATTTTTTCTCAAACTAACACCTAACTCTGACTTAAGCACTTAATTGTATGGCTTGATGTGTGAACCCAACCCCATTGACTATGTAGCGTTGTTTTGGTTATATGTTGTTATTTACCTATGTTATCCTACATTGTTATGCTATTGCAATGTTTACTGATTCCTCCTGTTCACTTTTTTCTTACTATTAGATGTTCTTGACAATGCCTATTAAGCTGCTGTTGACTCCAAACTTATGTACCCTCTCCTTGTGATGATGATGATCCTTTGTAAATGAGCTTCTAGCTCAAGGGTTGTAATTCTGATTACTAAATAAATAAAAAATATATATAAATAAAGTGAGAAGGTATGAATTGGAAGAGTGTTAAGACAAGAAATGAAAATTAATGGCAATGAAGTCAGAAAGGTTAGGAGAGGCAGGTCCATGGAAAATATCAAAAACAGGTAAAACAATTTTAAACAGCATTTGGTCCAGGGGAGGTCTTGATGAACAGGGTTGATGTCAAAGTTATGGGTCTAAGTAAGTAAAACGGCAGGGGAGTTCCAGATTCAGTGAAGGTGAGCAATGAAGGACTAGGGAATTTGAGCACTTATAAGGACCTCTGCAGTTGGCCCGGTGGCACTGAGAGTTGAGGCACTGGACACCACACCTCTTGCCATGCCGGTGACCCAAGTTCAGGAATGGACTCGGGGTGCTGGGGGTCGGCAGGGGGAGGAGAGGACTGAGCATCTGGAGGACTGCTGTCCTCTCCTGGGGTGGGTGGTCGGTGCTCCTTGCTGCTCTAGTGGCTCCCAGCACAGGCTGGAAGACTGCAGCAAGACATGGAGCACACACTGGGGTAAGGCAGCAAAGGTGGATGTCCTGCAAGCGGGTGCAGGAGCACACCCGCATTGCAGTGGATGTCATTGCACATCCATGCTCCAGGGATAATAAGGAAAAAAAAAACTCCACTGGTAGGCGAAGGCTGGTCTAGAGGTTGCGGCCCTATGTCCAATGCCAGGCACCAGGATTCCCACTCTGGTCCCACCTCCTGTTGGCAGCCCTTCCAGTACTATAGATAGAGTGCCAGTAAGGAGTATGGCGGTCCTTCCGAGGGGGGCTCAGATCCGAGGGGTCAGGGTGGCTGCAAATGGAGAGGGGGATGACCCCCCATCGGAGAGAGGTTGTCTGGGCTTGAGGCTGAATGGGTAGAGCATGTACACTGCATGACCACGCTGGAGAGAGGCCAATGGTAAGGGTGCATAAAGAAAGTTGGAAAAAAAAAGGACCTGTGCAAAGCATTGGTCTAGACAGCAATGGATATGATTATTATCAAGATAATAGTAGGCAAATATGCACATCTGAAAGAAGTGGCAAGCAAATGTTATCCTTGGGTGCAAGTAAGCAGCAAGTTCGTACTACTTTTGGAGAAGTCAGTGAAAAAACAATCTGGAAGGCCATGTGTGCAAATGCTGGAAGTCTAGGAAATAAGATGCTGGACCTTGATGCCATCATGGAAGAGGGCGTCTTGAATATTGTAGCCATTGCTGAGTCATGGTGCACTGAAACCCATAAAATAGAATTTGACGGCAGATAAGGACTGCTTGGCCCACCCAGTCTGCCCATTTCCCTACCTAATGGATAAGCTGCATATCCTAGTTAACCAGCAGCCTACTTCTTTCTACCCCCAACCCCTAGAATTGCCTTGTGGCTGTCCCATGCAGTCTTGAATTCAACCACTGTTTTTGACTCCACAACTCCTCTGGAAGGCCGTTCCATGCATCCACAACCCTCTCTGTGAAAAAATACTTCCTTACATTACCTCTGAGCCACCCCCCCTCTATCTTCAAATTGTGCCCCCTTGTTCTTGCACACCTCTGAATGGGACATGGCCATACCAGGCTGTACTCTGTTCATGAAGGACAAGATGAGAAGGAAAGTGTGTGTGTGTGTGTGTGTGTGTGTGTGTGTGTGTGTGTGGTGCTTTATGAGGGGAAAGCATAACAGTGATGGCGATACCTGGAATATGGGGGCAGAGGTACTGTGGGTCACTCTGGAGATGGGGAATGGAGCCACTATTCACAGTGGCATGCTCTACAGAACTGCAGCACAGGAGGAGGAGCTGGATAAGGTACTGGTGGAAGCATTGGCAAGATAGAAACATAGAAGCTGTTGGCAGAAAAGGATCTCATGGCTCACCCAGTCTGCCCTAAGTCTCTGCCTATTGAGTCACCACAGACCATAATTGATCTCCGGCCTTAACCCCCTTCCCCAATACTAAGGTCCCCTTGTGCCTATCCCATGCATGTTTGAAACCTGTTTCCATTTCTGCACCTAGCACCTCTGCTGGGTGGCTGTTCCAGCAATCCATCACCCTTTCTATAAACAAATATTTCCTTTCATTTCCTCTAAGTCTTTCCCCTTCCAGCTTCATATCATGCCCCCTTGTCATTGAGCATCTTTTTCTGTGGAATATATATTCTACCCTTCTGTACCTTATTGATACCCTTGAGGTATGTGTATGTTTCTATCATGTTTCCCCTTTCTCTCCTTTCCTCCAGAGAATACATATTTAGTTTCCTGAGTCATTCCTTATGGACAAGATGGCAGAAAATATGGAGGTGCTGCTCATTGGGGACTTCAGTCTGCTGGATGTAGATTGTAGCCTCCCAGCTGTAGCTTCAGCTAGAAACAGTAACATCCTGGACTCCCTGAAAAGAGCATGCCTCAGGCAACTAGTTAGTGACCCAACTCATGATTGGGCAATACTAGATCTGGTACACACTAACCGGGACTGTGTTGCAGACATCAAGGTGGGAAGTTACCTGGGGACCAGCAATCACCGTACAGTGTGTGTCAATATAAGGGCAGCTGCAGAGTCCAACCACACAAGGATGAGGGTACTGGACTACAGGAGAGCAAATTTTATAAAGATGGATGAATGCCTCAGGAATGACCTGGTGGGTGGGATGACCTGACAGGGGTGGAGGAACAGTGGGTGAAGGGAAAAGGGATCATAGTGAAGGCAACAAACCTCTACATCAAGCAAATGAGTAGAAGCAAGAGGAAAAAGAGTCTGCTATGATACTCAAAAGAGATGATGGAAACGGTAAAGGCTAAAAGGGTAGCATTCAGAAGGTGTAAGGAGATGCAAGGAGAGGAGTACAGCAAGGTGTATCTGTGGAAATAGAGTGAAACAGGGAGAGCAGTAAGGAGTGTGAAGGCACAAACTGAAAAGAGAACCGTCAAGGTGGTAATGAATGTGGACAAGACATTTTTTTAGGTATGTAAGTAGAAAGAGGAAGACATGGGGAGGGATTGTGATGTTAAAAAAGGAAAGGGGGCTGTGCAGAGAGGACCAGGAGAATACAGACATCCTGAACAAATATTGCTGTTTGGTGTTTACAGAGGAAGGGGACGGGCTACAAAAAAGTAACAGGAACATTGAAGGGAGGGAGGTGGACACTAGTCCATTTTCAGAAGAGAGAGTCCTGAAGGGATGTTCACTAATCTGAAAGTGGACAAAGCAATGGGGCCATATGGAGTGCACCTGAGGGTACTGAGGGAGCTCAGGGAGGTACTGACTTCCCCTCTGACAGTCATATTTAACAGCTTATTTTAAACAGGAGTAGTTCTGGAGGACTGGAGGAGGGCAGATGTAGTCCCGCTTCATAAAATTGGTAGCAGGGAGCAGGCTGGCAGTTATAGGCCAGTCAGCCTTACGTTGGTTGTGGGAAAATTAATGGAATCATAGTTGAAGGGAAGGATTACGGAATATCTTGAATCCAATGGGTTACAAAATCTGAGGCAGCACTGATTCACAGGGGGGAGGTCATGTCAAATGCATCTGATAGATTTATTTGGCTGGTGATCAAGGAACTAGATCAGGATGGAGCAGTGGATGTGGCCTACTTTAGTTTCAGTAAGGCTTTCAACACCATTCCACTCAAGAGTTTAGTACTCAAACTGGGTAGCATAAAAGTGGGTACAATGGAGGTAAATTGGGTAAGAAATTGGTTAGGGGATAGGCAGCAGAAGGTGGTGTTAAATGGAGTTCACTCCAAGGAAGGGACGGTGACCACTGGGGTGCCTCAGGGATCCATGCTAGACCAGTTCTCTTTATTGTCTTTTTAGGTGACATTGCAGAGAAGCTAGAAGGGGAGGTCTGCTTGTTTGCAGATGATACCAAATTCTGCAATAGGGAGGACACTCCACTGAGTGGGGGTGGAAAGGATGAGCAGAGATCTGAGAAAACTTGAGGAGTGGTTAAGGGTATGGCAGCTGTGTTTCAATGCAAAAAAGTGCAAAATAATGCACCTGGGGAACAGAAACCCAGGGGCAGAGTTCAGAATGGCTACTAAGTTACTAAGCAGGAAAGAGACCTGGGGGTAATCATATCTGAGTACTTTAAAGTGGCCAGCCAGTGAGACATGGCAGTTGGGAGGGCTAGTAGGATGCTGGGGTGCATAACAAGGGATATCAACAGCAGAAAGAGGGAGGGGAAGTTGCCTCTGTATAGCTCACTGATAAGACCTCACCTATAGTACTGTGTCCAGTTCTGGAGACCACATAGTGTCTGTGGTGATACTGTAGGTAGGTTAAAATGGGCATACTGGGTGGGCCAAGCAGTCCTTATCTGTCCTCAAATTCTGTGTTTCTATGTAAATGCAGGTGGTTAAAGAGCTGCTGATGCCTTTTTAAAGTGCCTTCCTCAGTGTCTAAATAAGCAGTTTGAAATTTGATGGACGAATTCATTTGACAAAAGCCTTCTTAGGGCAAGCTTATATTGAGTAAGCTTAGGTGACACCAGGTGTAGATCCACTTCAAATCAGCATTTTGATAATGTTAAATGAAGGCAGGGCTACAGCATGTTCTAAGTAAAGTGTAGTTGAATCAGTGGATGCATGCTATTAATGCTGCTGTACTCAAATTAGCAGGCCACCTTTCATTTTTGGGGTAGTCTCATAATGAATACACAATTCAAAATTGTGTCACTTTACTATACAACCTTACCCTTTCAGTTCTACTATACTTTACACTGAAAATACTGTAGCTCTGTCCCAGACTTGACTACTTAGCATCATCAAAAATTCTGTTTTGGGTCAGTGCTGAAGCCTTGAGCCTCCGAATCTTACAGAATACAAGCCAGCCCAACAAAGGTTTTAATCTCGTTAATTTCTCTATAACATTTTTCTGAAATTTGCTTATCTAGACCCTGAGGTAGTTGTACCCTGTTTGGACTTGCCTGCCCTGATTGTGTCATCTGCAGGGGTCACTAGTACAGTGAAACCTAGCACATCCCCTGTCTGTTTGGGAATGCTGCTGTGTGGCAACCTCTCCCCAACAACCCCATGCCACCTGGCCAGCTCTCTGAGTTAATTCCCAAGAAAGGTCACCAGCATGGGAGCACAGTGCCATCAGGTGGCCTGCAGTTTATTTGTATAGTAGTCTACACTTCCTCATGTGATGCTGGGGAGGCAGTTGTGGAAGGGCCTTTTCAGTCCACCATCAGGTCTGCCTGGCCGGTATTCTTGTGTGTCCTTTAATCTGTAATTGTTTAAGTGTTTATATATTTGTGCATCTTACATGGACTGGCCACCCATGTATGTTATATGTTGTTGTAATGCCCCCCCCCCCACCACTAGCAGTATCCCACTGGACCTGGGCTGTATACAGAATTTAAACATTACGAGGGCTAAAAGTCTTGTTTTGTAACCCGTTTTAGGATTAGGAAAAGTGGAGGTTTTGCTGTCATAGGCTGTCTCATAGCTAAATTCTTCCTAGTTATTAGGTTCCCAGGAATTATTACCTGTTTATACAATTTGGCCCTTTGTACACATTGAGGTTTTCTCTATTGTTGTACTGCAAAATAAATGTTTACAGGAGCCCGAGAGCCCATGTCCATGGCACTGTTACAGAAGTCACACCGCCACACAACAGAAATAAGTGTTACTAATATTATGGTTTCGGTAGTGCCCACGGTGGTAAACGGCATAATTTAAAAATGTATAGGAGTTCACTTACTCCTGATGGTTTTTCTCATATGAATTGCTTTGCTGCCTAAAAGAAAGAAAACATGCACGGCCTCTCTGAGCTGAAACCACAGAAAGGTCATTCTGAGGGAGTTTTTTCTGTTTACCTCTTGGCTGTACAGTGTCTTTGTGAGGAAACCTGTAGGTACAGCTCCTCAAATATGCGCATTGTCGCAAAAGTAGCAAGCCACTACTTCAAGAAAAACAGTAGCGCTTAAACTAAACTAAACTTACTTAAAGTGAAAAACAGCCTGTCTTGCAAAATAAATGTACTTTGAAGTTTCGGTGATGTTAATGAAGTTGGGTGCAAGTATAAGAGAAAATGTTTACCGTAGGAGTAGAACAACAGCAAGATCCTTCAGTTACCTTCTCAGCAGATCTAAGAGCTGGCTGGCCTCTTTTTCATTACCTTTATTTCAGGATCTGCTGGAGAAGGGGCTTACTGAATGATTGCAAAACTTAAAACTGGATCCAGATGTTCTTATAGTGTGTGAAAGTTGAACAACTTTTAGTTCCATGATTGTAAAATATATCAATGGTGCAACTTTGATAAACAGAGATTTAAAAGGGAATTAAAACTCATATTCTAATTTTGTTGGAGTGAAAGCTAGGGCGGACCAATCCTAGAGTCCAGTCTCTTTTATATTCGGTACAGGGAGAGAGTAAAATTCAGATTCGAACAGGGTGTTGAAGGAGAAGCACCCAACCAGACTAGTTACTGCTAGTACTGCAAATTATAACATCCTGCTGTATATTTATTTTTTGGTTGCTGAAGTTAAGCTGCATTTATTTTCTTTCCTTCATTTATTTTGTTTGTCATTGAAGTCTGTTTTCAATTTTGTTCTGTATATATTAAATAAAATAAGAAATCTAGGCTCTACAATGGTGCATGTGTCCATCTGTTACCCCACAGATTTGCGCACGTGGTGGCAGTGGTGGGATCAGTTGGTGCCATTTTCTGACTGGAGGGTTGGACTAAGACCTTAGTGGACAGGCGATGTTACAGGATGAAGAGGACAGAACACGACCGCCTGGTGTGGCTACAAGATCTGTGACAGAAAAGTATCAACTTCCATTGCTATCAGGATTGAAACAAGTGGTTAGAAGGAAGGAGAGAAAGCGACCAGCAGGTGAGCCAAAGATGGAAGTCAAAGAAGATAAAACTGAACTGGGGGTTCGAACGAGTGGGGAATGGCCGGAGGAGGAAGCACCCCCTCAGGAATCCCATGAACTACTTATGTGATTATGTGTCCAGCACGTAGAACTGGAGAGGTAGAGGGAGACGGATCGCAAGGAAAGTGAGGCACACAGGACAGATATGCTTCGTGTCATCCAGACATTAAGTGACAATAGACCTCCTGCCTCCCCTGGTGTGGGACAAAAATAGTGAAACTGTCTGAAACAGACAACATTGAGGTGTACATAATGACTTTTGAGAGGGTAGCAACTGCTTGTTCTTGGCCAAGAGACCGGAGGGGGTCATTAGGCTTGCCCCATATCTGACTGGGAAAGTCCAGTTGGCCTACAGCCATGTTGACATGGCCCATGCTAATGACTACGACCGTGTGAAGTCAGCAGTACTGAAAAGATATGACATTAATACAGAAACCTCAGATCATGTAGGTTTTATACTGCTGACAACCCCCAGGATGCCTACAGCCAACTGAAGGATCTATGCATTAAATGGCTACAACCTGCCACCAGAACCCTGGACCAGATTCTAGAAGCCACCATTTTGGAGCAGTTTGTTCACATCCTTCTACAAGATGTTCAACTCTGGGTGAAGGAGCACTGTCCCAAGGCAACTAATGTTGCCATCCATTTGGCTGAGGATTATCTGGCAGTGAGACCCCACCGACAAAAAGGTACAGTGACCACCATCTTCCATCAGTCTACGGTAAGGCCTAATTCTGCTTCCATTGCATCCAGTAGTAACACCAACACCACTGGAATAAGATCTAACCATAAACCGGGAAGGGGGTACAACCCAGATGTAATCTGCTGGGACTGTAATGGAAAAGGTCATATAGCCAGGTTCTGCCCCAAGAAAAAGTCTGAACCAGCACATCTGGCATTGGCCAGTTGCGGACAGTATACTGTACCTGTTCAAACTGAAGGCAAAACCATACAAGGGTTATTAGACTCAGGGAGCAAGCAGACTTTAGTCCAAGCCAATGTACTGAACCAGCTTCCAATAGCTGGAGAGCCAACTACTGGGGTGACGTGCATCCATGAGGACATTCATTTCAACTCATTGTTGGAAACAAATTTAACTGTGCAGGGTCAAAGTCAATGACTGAATGTTGGTGTTGTGCCAACTTTACCAGTCCCAGTACTCCTGGGAAATGTTCATCCCAATTTTCAGACCTTGCTCACCTCTGATATTTGCACTGCTGTGTCCAGATCCCAAGCCCAAGGCAAGGACACATTGGGGCAGTTATTCCCCTTTGAGGAAGAGGTATATGGGTCATTGGGAAAGAACAGGAAACCAAGGCGCCAGAAGAGAAGTGAAAAACAGTTATGGACTCATAGCAAACACAATGTTGATATTGTTGACATTGATAAAAAAATGTTAGACATGGTCAGGAAGAATGAACTTAAAGATGCACAGCAGAATGATGTAACCTTACAACTTTTTTGTCCACAGGGTAGGGATGCTGCTGATCTGCAACAGGACAAAAGTAGGGTACATGAGGGTTTAGGTACCAACCCTAGGATGGGGGAACAGGTTGAACAACTGTTTGTTCCCCAAGCCTATTGATAGCAATTATTAGAATTCACACATGATATACCATTGGTTGGGCATCTGGGTGGAGACCGTACCCTCAGTCGACTTCTGTACCATTTTTTCTGGCCTGGCATTCACAAACAATTGTCAAATTATTGTAAAAGATGTTGTGAATGCCAGAAAGTCACCAAGCTCAGTAAGAAGGACAAGGTCCCTTTGATGCCCCTGCCCTAGGTTACTACCCAGTTTGGGAGGATTGCAATGGACATTGTTGGCCCCTTACCTAGATGTTCTAAGGGTAATAGGTACATCCTGATAGTTAGTGACTACACTACAAAATACCCCAAAGCTATTCTCCTGCACAGCATCACTGCCCAAGAATTGCTGATGAGTTGGGCAAAATCTTTAGCTGGGTGGGCATCCCTCGGGAAATACTAACTGATCTGGGTAGCAACTTCTGTTCGGTAATGTTGAAGCGACTCTACCAGACCTTAGGCTTTGAAGCCATACATACAACACCTTATCATCCACAAACAGATGGCCTGGTTGAGCACTTCAACCAAACACTGAAAAAGATGATACAGAAGTATGTGCAGGAAGAGGGTAAGAATTGGGATCTATATTTACCATACTTATTGTTTGCATACAGAGAGGTGCCCCAAGCATCTACTACTGGGTTTTTCCCATTCGAACTACTCTATGGGCATAACCCCAGGGGTCCCTTAAATATAGTTAAAGAAGAATGGGAGCAAGGGAAAACCCTAAATAGTATGATGCCCTCTGAATACATGTGCTAACTTAGACAGAAGCTAGCAAAGTATATCCAGAAGGCCTATGACACCAATCAAAAGCAGCAAACAATCCAAAAGACCCAGTATGACAAAGGGACTGGACAAAAAGTTTATGGAATGTGAAAAGATCTTATTACTGTTACCATCTTCGTACAATAAGCCGCTTATGAAGTGGCAAGGTCCATATACAATAATAAGAAGGATGGTCCTGTAATATATGAGGTGGCCATAAACGACAAAAAAGCAGAAAAAGTGCATTTACCATGCTAATCTGCTTAAATCATGGGTAGACAGAACTCCTCCCTTCTGTGACTATATACACCCTGAGTCCACAGATAGCAAATTAAATTTGGCTTACCAATGCTTGGAAGTTGTAGGGGAACTTACAGATAAACATGTTAACCCAGACTTGACACCTCAACTGCTAGCAGAGGTACAGACCCTCCTACAAGCACATGAGAAAACTTTTACATGAACCCCAGGAAAAGTGAGGGAGGTGACCCATCACATCACTCTTACATAGGAAGTACTCATAAGGCAAAAAGCACACATGCTTCCAGAAAGGGTTAGAGGAGATGTGATACAAGTGCTAAAGAAGATGCAGGAACTAGGCATCATCTAGCCCTCCCATAGTGAGTGGAGCTTCCCCATGGTGGTGGTTGGGAAGAAAGGAGGGGGAGTGAGGGTCTGTCTTGACTTTTGATGACTGACTGCTGTGTCAAAGTTTGACAGTTACCCAATGCCTCGCATTGATGATATTTTAGATCACATAGGTAATGCCCAATTTATTAGCACGTTGGATTTAACCAAAGGCTATTGGCAGATACTGCTAGATCCTTCTGCCAAAGAAAAAATGCCATTTACTACACCCCTAGGCCTGTTCCAATTTATGGTAATGCCTTTTAGCTTACATGGTGCTCCCACCACCTTTCAGAGGGTTATGGACAGGATTTTAACATTCCATGCCGTTTACAGTGCGGCATATCTAGATGATGTGGTTATTTTTAGCCCTTCATGGTCTGAGCATCTGTGTCATCTAGCAGTGGTTTTAGCTGCTATTTCTGAAGCTGGACTAACTATTAACCTGCCAAATGCTCTCTGGCAATGCAGGAGACAAAGTGTTTGGGGTTTCATATAGGGAAAGGTCAAATAAGACCAGACATAAGCAAAGTCGAAGCAGTGGCTCATAGCCCCCGACCCATTACAAAGAAGAATGTATGATCCTTCCTGGGGCTAGCAGGCCATTACTGCCATTTCATCCCCACATTTTCTAATTTAGCCAGTCCTCTGACTGATTTAACAAAGAAAAATAAGCCAGAGAAAGTAATTTGGACCCCTGAATGTGAGGAAGCTTTTTGTTCTATTAAAAGCAGATCATGTTCTTCACCAGTATTGAGAACCCAAGATTTTACTCAGCCTTTTATACTATAGACTGATGCTTCTAACTGTGGTATAGGGGCAGTACATACACAAATAATTGAGGGTGAAGAACATCCTATCATTTATGTGATCCGCAAACTACACGAATGGGAAACACGTTATTCCACGATAGAAAGGGAGTGCCTTGGGCTATTGAAGCACTCTGTTTTTACTCTGTGGGGTGTAGAATTTGAGTTGTGGACTGATCACAACCCTTTCTGCTGGTTTCATGTAATGAAGGATCATAACCCTCGAATAATGTGCTGATATCTGTCAATACAACCCTACCACTTTACGATTAAACATTATAAGGGTAGTGCCCACTGTAATACAGACTACCTATCCAGATATGGAACAGAAAGAAAAGCAATACCTTATATCAGACTTTGGGGTAAGGAAGAAAGCATTTGTGAAAATCAAAGCTCCTTACACTGTGTAGGGAGAGGATCATTATAGGGACCCCGAGGTGGAGCCTTAGGAGACGGGTGGGGTATGGCTCTGTCTCTCCCTTGGTGAGATCTAATGAATAGGAATAGCTCGGAATAAGCAGTGTCGGTAGAAAAAAACAGGTTTTATCTAAGGTGGGGAGGAGTATGAGGAAGGGCCTGTTCAGTCCACCACCGGGTCTGCCTGGCAGGTATCCTTGTGTGTCCTGTTATCTGAAATTGTTTACATGTTTACATGTTTACATATTTGTGCATCTTACATGGACTGGCCAACCATGTATATTGCATGTTGTTGTAATGTCCCTCCCATTGCTGGCAGCATCCCGCTGGACCTAGGCTGTATACAGAGTTTAAGCATTACGAGGGCTAAAAGTCTCATTTTGTAACCCATTTTAGGATTAGGAAAAATGGAGGTTTTGCTGTCATAGGCTGTCTCAAACAGTTATTACAGTATCCTAAACTCTGTAGCTAAATTCGTCCTAGTTATTAGGTTCCCAGGAACTATTACCTGTTTATACAGTCTGACCCTTTATACACATTGAAGTTTTCCCTACTGTATTGCAAAATAAACATTTACAGGAGCCCAAGAACCCATATCCATGGCACTGTTACAGAAGTCACACCGCCACACAACAGAAATAAGTGTTACTAATATTATGGGTTTGGTAGTGCCCACTATGGTAAGCAGGGAAGCAGCATAATTTAAAAAGGTATAGGAGTTCACTTACTCCAGATGTTTTTTCTTATACCAATTGCTTTGCTGCCTAAAAGAAAGAAAACACACGCATGGCCTCTCTGAGCCAAAACCACCGGAAAAGGTCATTCTGAGAAAGTTATTTCTGTTTAACTCTAGACTGTAACGCATCTCTGTGAAGAAACCTGTAGGTACAGCTCCTCGAATATGCACGTTGTTACAAAAGTAGCAAGCCACTACTACAAGAAAAACAGTAGCACTTAAACTAAACTAAACTTACTTAACTCCTTCAGTCCCGTAGCCACCATATGGTGTTAGTACCATCCATTGCTGAACCCAACCCAAAATGACCACCAGAAGAAAATGAGTTAAACTAAAAAACAGCCTGTCTTGCAAAATAAATGTACTTTGAAGTTTCGGTGATGTTATTGAAGTTGGGTGCAAGTGTAAGAGAAAATGTTTACTGCAGGAGTAGAACAACAGCAATATCCTTCAGTTACCTTCTCAGTAGATCTCTCTAAGAGATGGTTGGCCTCTTTTTCTTTAACTTTATTCCGGGATCTGCTGGAGGAGGGGTTTACTGAACAATTGCAAGACTTAAAACTGGATTTAGACATTATTATAGTGTGCTAAAGTTGCACAACTTTTAGTTCCATGATTGTAAAATATATCAATGGTGCTACTCTGATAAACAGAGATTTAAAAGGGAATTAAAACTCATATTCTAATTTTGTTGGAGTGACAGCTAGGGCGGACCAATCCTAGAGTCAAGCCCACTTTATATTCGGTATAGGGAGTGAGTAAAATTCAGATTTGAACAGGGTGTTGAAGGAGAAGCACGTATCCAGACTAGTTACTGCTAGTACTGCAAATTATAGCATCCTGCTATATATTTATTTTTTGGTTGTTGATGTTAAGCTACATTTATTTTATTTCCTTCATTTATTTATTTTTTCATTGAAGTCCGTTTTCAATTTTGTCCTGTATATATTGAATAAAATAAGAAATCTAAGCTCTACAATGGTGTATGTGTCCATCTGTTACCCCACAGCCTTTCACAGCAGCACAGTGTAGTGGTTAAGAGCACTGAGCTGCAAACCTGGAGAACATGGTTTGAATCACACAGCCATCACTTCCATACTGTGTGACCATGGGCAAGCCACTTAACTTCCCTATGCTCCACGGGGTGCATCTGGAAACATGCTTCAACTTAATGTGTCCTTCCTGGCCAAAAACTGTAAAATAAAATAAATAAATGTAATTGTATTAAGTATTGTAACCTACATTTCTAAGGGACCAACATGAAAATGAGGCATTATACGTCATGGGGTCATCCTGCTACATGACTGATTTAAATATCAAATAAATCAACTATACTTTTCATGTGGGCCAGGACACTGTGGGGCAGAGAGGCTTATCACTAAGTAATCTCTGTGGCCAAGTTGTGGTCTCAAAAATGCAGTTTGCTGACTGCACACAATATTCTCATGGGTGGAGTGTCTCTGCCATTGTATGAATCAGTATATTTAATCTTCCTAAACCAATTTCATAGTTTGGCAGCTATGACTAAGATGCAAAATGAATATGTAGTTACTGTTAAGCATAATGCTTCATCTGGGCAATAATTTACACTTGTACTCAAGAGGCTTCACTTGCCTAGATTAAAATTAAGCTGTGTTAAAGGACATTGAAATTCTGAAAAACCTTATTAGTACTGAATAAAACATTCTGAATTCCATTCTTTAAAGGAACTGCCTATAAATTAATACTCCATTCATATTATTATAAGTTGTGATGTACTGTTTACTTGCTAAAAATTCATGAAACCCCTAGAGAAAATATATCAAACATTTAAATATTTCTTGTTTTTTTCTCCATTACTAAAGTTCCCTTACTGTAATGAAGACAAACTTGAGAATGGCAGAAAGACTTACAAAGAAACTCTATGAAGACTACATGAATGAAGAAATGGCATTCCAGTTCTGTGTAGTATGTTTTGGCCCAGGCCTTTTGCGAAGCATGAAATGATAAGATGACTTAAGACAGTGGATGGGTTAATAGAAGGTAATCCCTTCTACCCATGTGCCAGACTTTTTGAGCTACATGTGATAGCAGTTGACTGCGGGGTTGGAATTACCTAATCGGTAATCTTTGTACAAAACTGGATGAATAGGCGCACTCACTATATACAGCATCTTCTAATAATTTCAGTTTTATTTCATAGGACAGTCAGTATGCTATAATCAACAATGTGTTGCAATGCCAATCAATTCCTTAGGGTAGGCAGGGACTGTTCAGTTTATATACATATAAATTCATTGTCTCTACAGTGCATATGCTGTTTAGTTGTATTCATATGGGGTAGCAATTCAAATGCTAAATATTTTAGTAAATAGGGCACCTTTCCTTAACGTGTTATTACTCAGCCCATATTAATATGGCTTTATCAGTTTTATTCAGCACAACAGCGTATGTACTATAGAGACAATTTATTGATATTTCTATAGTCTATCATCCAGTTTCTGCCCACACTGATGAATTGACTCGGGTTGTGAAACTCCTGTGGAGTAGACAGTACTACAGCATCCAGAGCTTTCTGTCTTATCAAATTAAATTAAAGCAGCAGCGCAAGTTAGCAGTGAAAATTTTGACATAGACTTTTTTATTCTATTTTAGATTGCCCATGATACCTTGACTTTTATGATACCTTTTTTACATATCTAAAGTAAAATTTACTACTATTTTGTTTAGTTTAAATAATTAAAGGAACACTCTTTTTAATAGTGTTTGGATCTGGTTTTCATCAGTATTCTCTTTTGTTTTGACACGCCTATTGTTTAAGATCACTTTTCTTGCGACTATAATGAATCCGTATGCAGCTGAGATTACTCCCTGACATTATGGAACAACAGGTGTTCAAACACAGCTGAGAATACTGATAGAAATCTAGTTTCAACCAAATTAAAAGGAGCACTCTTTATATTGTTTCAAATGTGAGAAAAGTGCTAAGGTAGACTCATAATGGGGCAAGAAGGTGCCATATAAGTCAAGAGAGAAGGTGAACTCCAACATAGAATAAAAATAGTATACGTAAAAATTTTGACTGCTGTCATGCACTGCTGTTTTTAGATGATTATAATGTTTTACATTTGGTGAGTCAGTCTAATTGTCCTTTAGTACACATATTTACAATGCACCCAGATTGGACTAGACTTCACTGACTCAGTTATTTTGTGTTTCTCAGGGTGATAAGGCCACACTAGATCTTTATATTTACTGATTATTATGTGTGTAATTTAAAATTCATTAACCATTTTAGGCTTCTACTTGGCTACTAGATCAGTCATTAGTTTCTAGGAAATAACCAGTGCCACTGCCAGCAACATGCTGTGCAGCACACAACATCTAAAACATCAGACATCACAGCACAATACCGCTCTCTCTACAGCACTTGGCTCACAAAAAATTGGAAACGTAAATAAGCAACAATCTCAAAAAACAAGCATTTGTCAATGCCGAATGTTGATTGCATTGGTCTGTTGAGCTCGTTCACTGCCCCGTGTCACTTGCTCATTATGTTTCTCCTGGTGCTGCAGGCTGCCGTTTTGTACTGGGATCCTGCCTGCATTGGCACATTTTTCTGCCCACAAAGAAATCTGCAGCTGTCCCGACAGATCTCTGTTGAGGTGGGCCACTCCCCCTCTCTCACTCGCTCATTCTGTTTCTGCTGGCACTGCAGGCTGCCCTTTTGTACTAGGCTCCCACCTCTGTTGGCAGCTTTTTCTGCCCACAAAGAAATCTGCAGCACTCCTGACACAGGTCCATTGAGGTAGCTGACTCCCTCTTCTCTCACTCGCTCGTTCTGTTTCTGCTGGCCCTGCAGGCTGGTCTTTTGTACTGGGCTCCTGCCTGCATTGCTGCCTTTTTCTGCCCACAAAGAAATCCACAGTTGTCCCGACAGAGCTCTGTTGAAGTCGCTCACTCGGCCTGTCTCACTTGCTCATTCTGTTTCTCCTTGCACTGCAGGCTGCCATTTTGTAGTGGTCTCCTGCCTCTGTTGGTGCCTTTTTATGCCCACAAAGAAATCTGCAGCAGTCCCGACAGACCTCCATTGAGCTCGCTCAGCCCCCCTCTCTCACTTGCTCATTCTGTTTCTGTCTGCGCTGCAGGCTGCCCTTTTGTACTGGGCTCCTGCCTGCATTGCTGCCTTCTTCTGGCCACAAAGAAATCTGCAGCAGTCACGATAGACCTCCGTTGAGCTCGCTTACTCCCCCTCTCTCACTCGCTCCTTCTGTTTCTCCCAGCACTGCAGGCCGCCCTTTTGTACTGGGTTCCTGTCTGCATTGGTGGCTTTTTCTGCCCAAAAACACATGTGCAGCAGTCCAAACACAGCTCCATTGAGCATGCTCACTCCCCTCTCTCACTCGCTCATTCTGTTTCTCCTGGCGCTGAAAGCTGCCCTTTTGTATTGGACTCCTGCCTCTGCCAGCATCTTTTTCTGCCCACAAAGAAATCTGCAGCAGTCCCGACAGAGCTCCGTTGGCCTCACTCACTCCCCCTCTCTCACTCACTCATTCCGTGTCTGCCAGCGCTGCAGGCTGCCCTTCTGTACTGGGCTCTTGCCTGCATTGCCACCCTTTTCTGCCCACAAAGAAATCCACAGCAGTCAGGATAGAGCTCCATTGAGCTCACTCACTCCCCCTCTCTCACTCACTCATTCTGTTTCTCCCACCGCTGCAGGCTGGCCTTTTGTACTGGGCTCCTGCCTGCATTGTCGCCTTTTCCTACCCACAAAGAAATCCGCAGCAGTCCCGACAGAGCTCAGTCGAGCTCGGTCACTCCCCCCCCCAGTTGCTCGATCCTAATCTGTCCCAAACACTGATTTCCGACAGTGACTGTGGTATTCTGTACTGGGGAAGCGCAGAAACACATTTCATCCAGGATGTGAAAAATGATAGCTGTACTGTTCATAAGGAGGTGTAAACAAATGCCAGTATTGAAAATCTGGCGTGAAAATATTACTAATTTGCAAACTTACAAGGGTGCATGGAACCTGAACAACACACGCTCGTAACACAGTCATTTTATGTAGTTTCATCACAAAATTTTCAACATAGGCATTTTAGGACATCTGCTCATGAACAGTGTCAGTGTGATTTTCTTAATATGTCCCGAACACTGATTTCCCACAGCGCCTGCGCTATTGTGCGCTGGAAGAGCGAAAACACATTTCAGCCAGGAAGTGAAAAATGACAGCTGCACTGTTCTTAAGGAGGTGTGGCAAAATGGCAATGCTGAAAATCTGGAGTGAAAATATTGCAAAGTTGCGAAGGTATGAGTGTGCATGGAAACTGTGCAATGCACATTCGTAACACACTCATTTTATGGACTTTTGTCACCAAATTTTCAACATAGGCATTTTAGGACCTCTGCTAATGAACAGTGTCACTGTCATTTTCATAATGTGTTCTGAACATGGATTTCCCACAGCAACCATGCTATTCTGCACTAGAACTGCGAAAACACATTTTGGCCAGGATGTAAAAAATGACAGCTATACTGTTCATAAGGAGATGCAGAAGAATGGCAATGTTGAAAATCTGGAGTGAAAATATTATTAATTCATGAAGTTATGAGCGTGCGTGCAAGCTACACAACACACACTCGTAACACAGTCATTTTATGGAGTATTATCACCAAATTTTCAACATAGGCATTTTAGGACCTCTGCTCATGAACAGTGTCACTGTCATTTTCTTAATCTGTCCTGAACACTGATTTCCCACAGCAACCGAGCTATTCTGCACCAGAAATGCAAAAACACATTTCGGCCAGGATGTGGAAAATGTCAGCTGTACTGTTTACAAGAAGGTCTGAAAAAATGCCAATGTTGAAACTCTGGCATGAAAATATTGCAAATTTGCAAAGTTATGAGCATGTGGAGCAACTGCGCAACACACGCTCATAAAACAGTCATTTTTTTGGATTTTTCCCACCAAATTTGCAGTATAGGCTTTTTGAGAGCCCACCTCATGAACACTGGCACTGTCATTTCGATAATCAGTCCCGAAAGGGGATTCCGTGCAGTGACCGCAAAATCACCTTTCGGGGCTGAATAACGCCATAACAGTGCCAGAATTCATGAGGAGGGTTCCCAAAAACCCCATGTTGAAAATGCAGTGCCAAAATTCAAAAAAATGCCCGAGATATGTATCAAAGTTGAAAAAAAAACTATTTATTCCATTATACAGCTTACCGGCATGTTCTCAGTTCACGTCGGCTTTGAAGAGTGCAGACGTGTTCCCGGTCCACCGAAGATCGTTGCGACAAACTCCGGAGGTAAGTATGGGGTGGGGGGTGTGGGGAGGCATGGTGCACAGTGGGTGGGCGTGGGTTGTAGGAGGAGGGCAGGGAGACTACCGAGGGACCATTTCCTTTTTTACAGGCTAAAAAAAAAAAGACATCGCATGACCGTTTTTGATTTTACAGGGGCATGTGGCATGCTGGGGTTGGCTTCCAGCATGCCAACAGAGTTTTTTTTGTGGGGGGGTCAGCTGTAACCAATGGGGGATTGGGAACCCTCGTCGGCACACAACAAAAGGGGGGGTGTTACATTATGCCTACTGGGACTGGGCACCCCATCGGCGGACAACAAAAGCCGGGGGGGTTACATAATGCCGATGGTGGTGGGCTCCCCCATTGGCAACATAAATCTTGGGACACTGAAGCCGATGGGGTTTGGGGACCCTGTCGGCAAGCAAACATGGTGGGGGGGCACATGCTGCCGAGGGGGATTGGGCACCCCCTCAGCGGGTTGGGGTTAATAGTGTTTGTGAACACGGTGGCAAGCCACCGTGTTCACAAACAATATCAGTGTTTCAAGGTTCTGCCCTGCAATGACAGGTCGCTCCCTCATTGCAGTGAATGGCTGATGCTGCAATGATGAGGTAGCCCCTGATTGCACTGGCTAAAATTAAACAAGTTGGTGGCATGCTGGCTGAACTAGTGTCAGCAGCATCATGCCACGGCATTTGGAGAAGTGGGCTAAGCCTTTAAGGGCTGTGGGGGCATTGACCACAACAATGCTACGCCTCCAAAACCTGCTTCTGGAGAAAGCTGCCGCAATATGTTTCTTGTGCATGTGCACAATCAACATAACAATCTTGTTATTTGGATTAAAGTCCAGATGCAAGTGCACTCAGGCAGGCAGGTGGAGCAAAACAGAGTCTCTCTATCCAAAGAAAAGTTCCAGTGAAATTAAAGTTTATTGGGCACAGTTACCCTAAAATCACAGATAATGTAAAGGAAGTTTGGTTCCAGTGAGGAGAGTCTTCTCCACAGACCAGGTATCCCAGAGAGTATTATTAAAAAAGAATAAGAATTTCTATTTCCAGTCTTACATTTTGGGAACTGTGTGTTGGATCTAACAGTATGTTCATTTAACTGCACCAAATGTGTTTGACACCACATACTGTAACTGTAATACATAACAGTATTGTGAGCTAAAAAGATACGTAATGGGGAACACATGATGCAGAGTGCTGAGTAGAAGCTCCTCTGCACAGCTCCAGCCTCCTGATTTTAAAATCTTTTTTTTGGACTGCCAAACTGCCTAAAACCCTTCGCTATCACCTGAGTCTGCCTTCCAATCACCTTGGGCTTTGGATTAGCGAGTTTGAGCATTGATGGAGGCTTACATGAAAAAAGCCCCACAAAAACACATTCCTTCAGTTACCCCCGAGAAGGCTCCAATGAAACCTAGGGCCTCGAGTGGGTCAGACAGGCCTGACCATCCCAGCCAAGCCTCGGAGCAAGAGCCTTTAACCCTGAATAGGTTCCTCAAAGAGTTTAAGCCCTTCCGTGAGGAAGTGAAAGAAATGGCAACTGAACTCAAAGCCCTGTCTAAAAAGCTGGACGAGGTCTCTACAATAACCTCGGATAACACTGCTCGCATAGTGTCCCTGGAGAAATGTCTGGAAAAGGTAGATCTTGGGCTAGCAGCTGTACGGCAGAAGCTTTCTCGAGTTGAAGCAAAATGAGAGTACCTCAAGGGCTGCAGTCGCAGGAATAATGTTGTAATACTGGGTCTACCAGAAGGTGAAGAGGGCCAGAATGCTATCGTCTTCATACAGAAGTTGGTGGAACGGGTTGCTCGCCCCTCTCCCTTCAGCTCTGCATACATTATTGAGAGGGCGCATAGATCCCTATGGCCAAATCCTCCATCAGGGGCTGCTCCCCGCCCTATTATATGCCGATTTCTCAGTTTCTTGGAGAGGCAACATTTTCTGTCTAAAGTGAGAGACCTACAAGAGGTCCGCTGGGAGAACTCAAAGCTAAGAATAGCACAGAATCTGCCGGGATCTGTTCGACAGAAGCGTACAGCATTCCATCCCATTGTGTCCAAGATTATCGCTGCTGGGCTCAAGTTTAGGAAGGGATACCCAGCTAGGCTGCAAGTCTTAGTGAACGGATCTTGGTCAGCTAATGAAGATCCTGATACTGCTGTCATTGGCCTCAAACTCGCCCTGCCTGACCTGTTTCTTGACCCATGAGGAGTCCTGTACCTATGATGAGGGGGAGCCCTGCGTTGTCAAGATGGGTCTGCCTTTTAAGTAGAATGTTGAATAGGATAGCAAGCATTGAATGAGACCAGGAGATCTCCTTGTCGGAAGAAGCAGAGTTGCCATCTCACTGTGCTAACTCGATATGAGACACTCTTGCTTCGAATTCAAGCATGGGACTGAAGTTCACATTTTGGATTTGTTCTGAATGAACAGTTTGCTTACTTGGGGGAAGGTGTTCTGTGTTTTGATTTTCTTAGGAACACAAGTCTTCAGCATTAAGGGGATGGTTATTTTACACTACTCAGGCTCACAATTTAATTCTGGGGGTAGATTAACTCAGGAGAAGTGCTGGGCTTTTTTCTTTATTTCTATCCCTGTAGTGATGCATTTTTACTCAGTAGCCACAAGAGGGAGCTCCTCACATAAGATTATTAGTTCAGCGCTAGCTGACAACTTGGGGCTGATTTCCTTCAGCAAAGCTCCCTGCTCGAAGTCTGGGGTAACAAATATACCCTTTACTGCGCCAGTTGGCTTTCGTGAGGCAAGATGCCGAGGTCAAAGAGCCCTCGTTTTCTCATCACTTACCTAGGGTTCCAGGGCACCTGCGTTCTTTTAGCAGGTCACATGAATTCTGTTAATCGGGGCTAATTTTCTCCTGTATGGCTCCCTCTTCTAATGCCTGGTTAATTAAATGTACCTTTTACTGCGCTATTTGATTTTGCGCTGGCATGACGCTGAGGTCAAAGAACCTTATTTTTATGTTAGTTACCTGGGATTCCTGTGCGTTTGGGTTTCTTTTTTAGCAGGCAACAGGTATCCTGTCAATTATAGCAGCACACTTGCCACGCCCCTATGTTATAAGCCCAGCATCTTTTTTTTAAGCTACCAGAAGTTGCTTAGGTAGCAGAGTTCTCCTGTTTCTGACTTAAGGTTTACTGGTTAGTGGTAAGGGGTTGTTGTATTTGTCTGGGGCTGAAGGGTTTCTTTGGGAGGCTGGGGACCAGGAAGGGATGCGGCACTTTGCTAAGCGCTGTTTGTGACAGTTGGAGTGGTTGGGGGGTGGGAAGATCTGTCTTAAAGGATTGGTTACATTTACGTTAAACATAGGGGGTATTATGGGGGGATAGGGGAGGAGATGGTTTGTTTTGGGGGATGGGGTATGAGAGAAGGTACAGCAGTATTTATGGGAATCTGGATAATTTCCTTTTGTTGTTATTGTACAGGGCTTCTTGTACTAATGCTCAATACCACTGTTCTAGATGGCTAATAACATGGTTTTTGCAACTTGGAATGTGACGGGGATTAGGAAAAAATCCAAACAATATCAAGTACTTAAGCATTTAAGTCTATTGCGTTCCCAGATAACGTTCCTACAGGAATCACATTTATTAGAGTCAGAAGCTTCTCAACTAAGGAGGCAACAAGTGGGTCAGGTCTTTAATGCCTCGGGATCCACCAATAGTTGTGGACCCATGCTAATTATTAACAGAGGCATTCCCTTCATCTCCTCACATGTTATTAAAGACCCGGGGGGCAGGTTTTTCTTGGTTCAGGGCACCCTCTGGTCTGTACCACTTTTACTTTGCAGTATTTATGGGCCTAATAATGATGATCCTGGCTTTTTTATGAGGCTGATTACCATTATTCTCCCAATGCTTCTCACAATGATCATCATGGGTGATGATTTCAATTTGGTTTTGGACCCTAACATGGATAGGTCAGGCAGTGGATTGAGGGGACAATCCCCTGGGCAAAGGGCTTTCAGGGAATTGGTAGATCAGTGTGAGCTATGTGATGTTTGGCGTGTCCTGCACCCCAACTCCAAGGAGTATACCTTTAGCTCGCCGGTGCATGGATCACAATCTCACATTGATTACGTATAAATTTCCCAGGAGCTCTTGCCCGGGGTTATGTCTGCCGCAATCCAGCCTGGCCCTATTTGTGATCATTCCCTTGTGGTATACAATATAGCTTTTCTTAATACTCCCAGAAGAGAGACCCGTTGGAAACTCAATGAACAATTAATAAAGGATGCCAGGTATTGCAAGCTTATCAAAGAACAGATCGAGCTCTTCTTCTCATCTAACCTGATTGATAGTGCAAAGCTGGATATTTTATGGGGTGCCTTCAAGGCCTATATGAGGGGAATCCTTATCAGCTTAGCATCTAAGAGGAAAAGGGTACAAGAGGAAGAATTACTATCTTTACTGTCCCAAATACAGCTCCTAGAGGCTAACTCTTCCATCAACACTTCGAGTGAGAACAGGAAGAAGCTTCTGGTAGCCAGGGATAAATACTTACACTTGCTGAGGGAAAAGGCGGAGTTAGCTATTATTCAAACCAGAGCTAGTTATACGGATCTGGGAGAAAAGGCAGGGCGATTACTCGCACTTCGGTTAAAACAACAGGAATCTGCAAGATTCATCCCCCAAGTCGAGCCCAGGTGGATGGGTCTCTGAGAGTATCCCCTTCGGAGATAGTACAAGAGTTTGCATTGAACTATGACTATATATACAGGGATATGGAGTGCCGTCCCTGTTCAGAGATTCTGGAGGCGTATTTAAAGGACTCCCATCTGCCTACCCTATCAGAACAGCACAGGAACTTCTTAGCCTCACCAATATCACTGGAGTAGATCTCAGAGGCTATCGGAGCCTTGCCTTCAGACAAGCTCCCAGGGCGGATGGCTATTCCTCATTATTTTATAAAGCTTTCTGAGAACTCTTATTGCCGGTGCTTCACCGACTATTTCAACACATTCTCTCCAGGGTTGGGGTAGATACCTATCTGTTTGAAGCCCTGATTGTCCTTCTCCCCAAGCCGGACAAGTATCCAGAGTTAGTACAAAGTTACAGGCCCATATCCCTTTTAAATCAAGATATTAAAATCCTCCAGAAGATATTGGCTGACAGATTAACAATGGTTCTCCCGGACCTGAGAAGGGACGATCATCTTCAGATCATCTGCGTACCTTTTCACATGTCTTCTCGGAGTCCAGGGTTGCCACTTTTCCTGCCGGGCTGGTCTCCCTGGACGCCAAGAAGGCATTTGACCATGTGAATTGGAATTTCCTATTTCATGTTCTCAAGGCCTTCCAGTTTTCTACCATCTTTATAGACTGGATTTGTGCACTATATCAAGCCCCATCAGCTAAGATTTCGGGAAATGGTGCATTTTCTAAGACCTTCTTTTTATACTCAGGTACCAGACAGGATTGCCCCCTTTCTCCCCTCTTATTCAGTATTTATTTGGAACCTCTTATCCAAAATATGCTCAGCAACGCAGGGATACAGGGCATTAGGGTGAGGTGCAATGAGGTCAAGATCACAGCATATGTGGATGATCTTCTCCTGTATCTATCCCACCCAGTGTCATCTATTCCGGCTTTGTCAGGGGAAATTGCTAAATTTAGTTCCCTTTCAAATTATAAGTTAAATGCTAACAAATCTTCCTTCTTTCCCCTGAATCACAAGGTCTTCAAGGCCGATATTACCCCTTTTGGCTTGCGTTGGGCATCCCGAATGTTAAAATATCTGGGTATCAAATTAACGCGTAATCCCTCAGCATGGTTCAAAGAAAACTTGGAGCCTCTCTCCCAGTTAGTCATTCGGGATCTGGATAGATGGTCCAAACTCACGGCTTCATTATGGGGCCGTATTAACATAATCAAGATGAATATTTTCCCACAATTTTTTAACCCCTGTCTCTTCTTAATTCATTTATCCCTTTATCCTGGTTTCAGAAAATGCATAGAATTTTCACCAACTTTATTTGGTCAAATAAATACCCCCAATTGGCATACCACAAGCTGGCCACCTCTAAAATGGATGGGGGACTGCAGATCGCTCACTTGGCAATTTATTATTGGGCCAGTCATCTGGCTAAATGTCTGAAGTGGGTGTGCCCGGGCCCCGAGAACCTGAGACCGACTTGGCTCAAAATAGAACTAGACTTAATTTGGTCTATGAATATAAATCCCCTAACCTTGTTTTATGTCAAAGTGTCTCAGTTACAAGGTGCTGAGAAATGCCCCACCTTTATGACTTCTTTAAAAGTCTATAAGCAGCTCTGCTCTTTCCTGCGCTCTACTCCTTATTTGGACCTGTCCCAATCCATCTGGAACTCTCTGGCCTTTACTATGAATAAACAGCCGATTCCCCACATATGGTTGCCTCAGTTGGGTGAAGGGATAGTATCTACATTTTTGGATGATGAAGGAAAGTGGCTTCCAGTAACTGAACTTATCTGGAAATTTAATATCCCAGTATGTTCGCAATTCAAAGTGCTCCAATTAAAGCACCTGCTTACAACGGTATTGGGTAGCACCCCCCCCTTGCCAGTCGGTTAGAGCACTGATTCCGGAGACTTCTTCCCTATTAGGGTCCTCGGGTGTCATTTCTAAGTTATATCAGGATTTGTTTCACAGAAGGTATGGGGGCTGTTTCGGACTGACTAGGTTCTGGGGATCTATTTTTCCCCAATATACTCTCAACTGGCAGGTCTTATGGAAGTCCTGTCATAAGTATTGTCCCAAGACAGATTAAGCATATGCAGTATCACATCTTATACAATATGTATTATACCTAGTCAAGTTAGAGAATGGGGCCTTCTCGAGTCAAACGTATGCACTAGACGCCCTAGGGGAAGGAACACTTCACATATTCTGGTCGTGTCCCAAAATAACTTCTCTGTGGGATACCATTAAAACCAACCTGGACCCCTTATTGGGTTTGCAGGATTGTTTCACACCTGATATCTGTCTCCTGGGGGACCTGTCCTCCATCAAGGTTAAGGCTAGGAGATTTCTCATTTCCATGATTGCATTATCTGTCAAAAAACTCATACTACAGCATTGGAAAGATATGGTATCCCTGACATTCCAGGAATGGGTGAATGAAATCCTAGCTAACCTTCGCACTGAGAAAGCTATAGCTAGTCTCCACAATAGCTTACCAGCTTATACACACATCTGGAATCCCCTTCACACCTTGATTATGACTATTCAGATATAAGTTTCGCTATGTACTAATTATCCCTGTACACATAAGCATCCTGTCTTAAGGGCTCATGTTATAAGGAGGCATAATACTGCTGTCTGAGGGTTAGGAGGGGTGGGGGCAGTTTGAGTATTGTATTTTAAATAAGTTGTACATGTCATATTTGCTGCCTCCAAAATTGTGGAAAAACTTGTTAATAAAGTTTGAATTGAAAAAAAAAAAGATAGTAACCTCAGCACAAAAATATTGAGTCAAGGGTTACCCAAAAATTGCACTGGCAACAATGCCACATTTCAAAGAAATAGAAAAATCACACATACTTCCGTAATGCAACACATCATGGGCTGCATTTTCAAAGCATCATTTCTCCAGTACTGCGGTTGTTTTTAGCAGTTCAACTATGCTTGTTGACTGCAGTTACTGAGTTCAAACCTAGGGTGGATTTTTGCTGACTTTGTGTCTAACACCTTTGTGGAGCTGTAAATCCCAACACAGATAACATCTCATGCTTTTTGAGGTATGACACTTCAAAATGGTTGCTAACAAAGCTGAATTGATCTACTTAATTTTCATTCCAAAAATATGTCTTCATACATACAGCCTACACTGCATACACGTGTAAACGGATGTGATACAATTTTTGTGATCAGCAAGCATATGATTAAAACATTTTGTATCTACAACAATATGACCATCAAAAACAGTTTACATCTTCTTTGTTTCTTGTTAAATGGGGTGACATATTTTGTCAGGAATGTGGTGAGTGAATTATTGAATCTCTGGCACTCACAGCATGATCTAGGAAAAGATTACTACTATTGGATTTGATGTGGGGATTTCTTGATCAATGTAAAGATAACTATGACCATCAGATTAAGGAACAGCCCTTTTACTTCTCACAACACAATGAATGTTTATATCACTCTGGCAAGAGTGTAATTTACACCTTTTACAAGGTGTTAATGTTCATGTAAGCAGATCTGTTCACAGCACAAGCCAGAACAACATGTGCACATAGCTGGAATTTACATTTACATGTTTGCATGTGTTAAGATAATTTATTACAAGGAAAATGGGGGAAACAGAACAAGCATTTGTCAATGCCGAAAGTTGGCTTGCTGCCATTGGCAGTGCAGGAGTTAGAGAGATGCAGCATAGGAATGGCAGTCAAGTATTGAACTGATGCCAATCCACCCCCACCCTGCAGAGAGTGACAGGCATTAGGGTGTCCCTTTGGGTGTTTGGTAGTGCAGTGCGGGAAAACATGATGGGCAGGATGTGAAAAATGACAGCTGCACAGTTCATAAGGAGGTGTAAAAAAATGCCAGTGTTGAAAATGTGGCATACAAATAAACAAAATTTGCGGAGTTACAAGGGTACATGGGAAATATGCAATGCACGCTTGTAACACTGCCATTTTATAGGCGTTCGGCACCAAATTTTCAACATAGGTATTTTAGCACCTCTGCTCATGTACAGTGTCACTGTTATTTCCTCAAAGTGTCCCAAGAAGTGATTTCACACAGCGACCATGCTATTCTGCGCCGGAAGTGTGAAAACACATTTTGGGCATGATATGTGAAATGACAGCTGTACTGTTCATCAAGAGGTGTGGAGAAATGGCAATGGTGAAAATCCAGAGTGAAAATATCACAAATGCATGACGGTACGCGCGTGCATGCAATTTGCTAATGCACGCTCATAACACAGTCATTTTATGGAGTATCAGCGCCAAATTTTCAAGATAGGCATTTTAGAACCTCTGCTCATGAACTGTGTCACTGTCATTTTCATAATCTGGCCCAAACACTGATTTCCCACAGCGACTGTGCTATTGTGCGCCGGAAGTGCGGAAACACATTTCGGGCAGGATGTGGAAAATGGCAGCTGTACTGTTCACAAGGAAGTGTACAAAAATGCCAATGCTGAAAATCTGGCATTAAAATATTGTGAATGCACGAAGTTACGAGCCTGCGTAGCAACTGCGCAATGCACGCTTGTAAAACAGGCATTTGTTGGATTTTTCCCACCAAATTTGGAACATAGGCTTTTTTGAGAGGCCACCTCATGAACACTGGCACTGTCATTTCATTAATGGGTCCTGAAAGGTGATTTCGTGCAGTGACTGCGGAAATCACCTTTGAGGCTGATTAGCGACATGACAGTGACAGAATTCATGAGGAGGGCCCCAAAACTATGTTGAAAATTTGGTGCCAGAATTCCAAGAAATGCCTGAGATATGCAACAAAGTTGAAAAACCCTATTCATTCCATTATACAGCTTACGGCATTTCCTCAGTTCATGATCGGCTTTGAAGAGTGCAGATGTGTTCCAGTCCATGGAAGATCGTCGCTGGACTCCAGAGGTAAGTATGGGGTGAGGGGGGTGAGGGGAGGCAGGGTGCACAGTGGGTGGGTGCGGGCTGGGGAGGGGGGCATCGAGACTACGAGGGACAGTTTTCATTTTACAGGGTAAAAAAAAAAAAAAGGAAAACCATCGTGGGACAGTTTTCATTTTGCAGGGCATTTGGCACACTTGGGTGGGCTCCCAGTGTGTCACCTAACTGTTTTTGGGGGGTGTCAGTAGCCGATGGGGATTGGGCACCCTTGTCGGCACTAACACGGGGAAGTAATGCCGGCCAGGATTGAGAACCTAATCGGCAAACAAAGAAAGTGGGGGCATGAGCCATGGGAGATTGGGCACCTCCAGCATTAAACAATTGGGGGGTGATGCTGGCGGAGGTGGGCTCCCCTGTCGGCACACAAAGGCAGAGGCATGAGCGAGGGATTGAAACCCCCTCAGCATTCAACATTAGGGTATGCCAACAGAGAGTGGGCTCCTGTCAGCACACAAAGACAGTGGGGGGGTTACTGACAGGTGGATTGGGCACCCCCGATGTCGGCAGACGAGAGGCGGCCGCCCACTCACCAACCATGCTCATAATGGCGGCAGCAAGGCAAGCAAAGGACCGCTGCATATGACAAGCTTTGCTCAGATTGCAGCAGACCTTTGCTTAGATGTGCTCACCCCATTATGTGGGCATGGTGTGGCACCGGCATGCAAGCTGATTGGGGAATGAGGGACGCACCTGCTGATGCATGCCCTGCATTCACCCAACAGCGGCTGTGCCCCCCAAACCCACACTACTGCAAGATGTTGCTTGTGCAAGCATGCAAACCAACGTAAAAATGAAAAACTGCATTTAAGCAAAATGTGAATTTATCCAATGGGCATTTATGTGGGCTCCACTGTATTAGTATTTAGTATTTTGGAGAGGCTGGCCTTTTGAAATACTACCAGCATATTGCTTAGGTTCTCCAGCGTCCAAATCCAATAGTCTACCTGTATTCCTTGCAGTAGTGTATGTATCAATTTCATTAAGAGTGTCAGTGACTCAAGTAGGTAGCACACTCATCTCTGGGGCTGCGAGACTGGAAGTTTGTGGGTTCTAGCAGGTACAGTACTTGGGATAATACCCATAACTGACTCTATAGCGCAGTAAGGGGACAGAGGAGTACTGCACTGTTGAGGTGCTGACTTTCAGATGAGATGTCCCTTCAGCACATCTCTGGTCAGTGTCCAAATCATTTTACTTACTGAAGAAGAATGGGGAGTTTCAAATACCAGCAAGTGAGTTTTGTTTTCTCAGAAGAAGCCAGAAAGGGAAGGAAACATTCAATTCAGTGCTTTACAGTAACTGGTAATTGCTATTTTTCTTTTAAAGTTAGATTGTGGGCTTTTAGTGACACTGCAAATTCTTTGCTGTCTTTACTTAGAATTGTTTTTGAGCTGTTGAAAATTTAAAATGTAGTGGTGGTGTATTTCTTTGCTGTCTTTAATTGCTGTAAATTTTTGCCCCCCTCCCCTTCCCCAACTCTTAATTATATGCCCTGTTAAATCTGATTGACAGGAGCTAAACACGAATAGTAAGGGGTGTGGAGTAAGAGGGGCATAAGGGGGAAGAAGCCCACCCTCAGCACAAGTGTTTTGACTCATTTATTTATTTATTGGTTTATTTTCTTTTTTTTTAAAGAAAAGTATCTGAGGATCAGTGGCAGGATTTTTAGGACAGTAAATTAATAAAAAAGGGAACTAGGAGAGCTTCAGTAGCAGACAAGTAATATAATAATAATAATAATTTTTATTTATATAGCACCTTTCAACATATCAAGGTGCTGAACAATTTAAACAATTCAATCATTACACACACAAACATATAAATAAAATCAACATACCACGAGATAAAAAATATATGATAATAAAAACCAGAGCATTAATAAATAATTAATTGTCTAAAAAAGCCATGCTCCACAGATAAGTTTTCAGCTCTTTTTTAAAGAGTTCCACGGAAGTGCACTGCGAAGCCGACATGGTAGAGAGTTCAAGAGTGGGTGCAGCAATGAAAATGCTCTGCTGCCAGAGGATTTCAGATTCACTCTCGGGATCTCTAGCAACCCCATGTCGGCTGAGCGGAGCAATCGGTCAGGGCAGTAAGGTACAAGGAGGTCTTTCAGGTAGGCTGGACCCTGGTCGTGAAGGGCTTTAAAAGTCAACAAAATGACTTTAAAGGTGATCCGCCACCGCACAGGCAGCCAATGCAGTTCGAGCAGCACGGGAGTGATGTGACAAAAATGACTTGTCCCCGTCAGAACCCGGGCCGGAGAATTCTGCACTAGCTGCAGGCGACGGATTTCAACCCCGGAAAGCCCAAAGTACAGGGCGTTGCAGTAGTCTAAGTGTGAGGATACAAAGGCATGAACCAAAGTGGGCAGGGAGTCAAACGGAACAAGATGCTTCACCCTGGCAATGTTCCTAAGATGATAAAAGGAAGTCTTGACAACAGCAGACACCTGAGCTTTAAGAGTCAGCTTATTGTCAGGCAAAATCAGCTCGCACCTGTTCTGAGGCGGCAAAGGTACTCCATAAGACTAATTCCAGGCGAGACACCGATATCCGGCCTCACCACCCACTCACCAGGATCCACCACCAGCACCTCTGTTTTCTCCGAGTTCAACTTTAGCCAACTAGAATCCATCCAGTCTTGGATCTCCCTCAGACAGCTGTTAAATACAGAGAGCTCCATCCTGGTCGTGTGCAAAAGACAGATAGAGCTGGGTGTCATCCGCATAGCAGTGAAACCTCAGCCCATATCGTCTGATGATACCTCCGAGGGGCAGCATGTACACTGCAAACAACATGGGCAATAGCACAGATCCCTGGGGCACTCCACATAACAGAGAGATTGGGTCAGAGGAAAAAAGTAGTGGAATAGCAGTATAATTGCAGTATAATGTGGGGACTGGTGAAATGCAGTGGCTGTGGGGCAGCCATATTCAGGCAGACCTTCTGGACACTGAGGTGCTGCCCTGTCTGCATGCATCTCTCTGGACTGTGGAACGAGGTAGCCAGACTCAGAGTGGAAGCAAAATGGGTCAGGAGTATCATCACCCCTATCCAGAGACCACCCAGTCCAATGCAACTGCCTCAAAGGATGCCAAGAATGAGGAGCACTTGGAAGACAGTGGGCTCAGGGAGGGTTAGAGCAGTCAGGCAGAGGCACATCCCAGATCCTATTCCACTCAAGAACTCATATGCCACACTGGCAAATGGGGACAACTAAATAGAGATACCCAGAGAAGTGGAAGGAAACGATATGGAGGTTAGCCAAGGAGGTGACCTCAGCGGGGAGAGCAGTGGACCCCAGAGGAGGAGGAGGAGGAAGCAAATCCTGGTGAGGGACTCCATCATAAAAGGGATCCAGCTAGGAACACAGGAGGGGGAGGACAGGAAGGTGAGGTGCCTACCAGGTGCCACGGCATGGAGGGATGGAAGGAAGATCCTGGGGATCATTGGAAAGACAAGACGGGAGGGTGAGCTGGATGTCATTATCCACCTAGGTACTAATGACCTGCCAAATGGGGAGCCAAAGGAAGTTCAGGAAGAGTTTAGGAAATAGAGGAGGGATCTCAAGCAAGTAGCTACTTCTGTCACTTTCTCAGAAGTACTACCTGCAAGAGGAAAGGGAGATCGTAGGGGTGCATGCACCAGGAACTTTAACTCATGGTTGAAGAACTGGTGCTGTGGGGAAGGGTTTGGATTCATTGGTGACTGGGGACCCACCTGGAGGGATGGAGGTTTGTTCAAGCCTGAGGCTCGTCCATCCTGGAGGAATCAAACACTCAATGATAAGTTTAAATGCTACACTGACAAGCATTTAAACTAGCCAAGAGGGGTGGCAGGCAGCAAGGAGGGTACCTACTTGCTCACCCCACAGCTAGAGTGGAACCAGTGAACCAGAGGGTGGCTATCTCTACAAAACAGTGTGCAAAAGATGGAGATTAGTGCCCAAGAGGTGGACAGGCAGAAAAGGGGCAAAATTCAGCAGAAGGGCAGACAGCAAGGAGAACCAGGGATAAAGGACAATGAAGGAAGGGGCTGGAGTAGAACAGTGAAACAGTATAGGGAGGTCTAATCATGGAAAGCCATGTGTGCCAATGCCAGGAGCCTTAGCAACAAGATGGAATATCTGGAGGCTGTCATGGTGCAGTCAGACCTGGACATTGTGGCCATCACTGAAACCTGGTGTAATGATAACCATGACTGGGAGATGGCCATACCTGGCTACAACATATTCAGAAGAGACAGGGCAGGTAGGAAGGGAGGAGGAGGAGGAGTGGCACTGTATGTGAAAAATGACATAAGGGCCACAGCGATCCAGGAGGAAGAAAATGGGGGAGAGATACTGTGGGTTAAGCTGGAAAGGAAAATGGGGCCAGCCATCCGCACAGGTGTGGTCTATAGACCACCAGCCCAGGAGAAAGAAACAGATAGGGAGCTGATGCTGGCCATCCAGAGGATGGCAGACAGGGGTGAGGTGGTGCTGGTTGGAGACTTCAATATTCCAGACATGGACTGGAGCATCCCAGCAGTGGCATCAACTAGGAGCAGATTTATCCTGGACTCCCTTCAGAGTGCCTTCCTCAAGCAACTGGCCATGGAACCAACTTGGCAGAAGGCAATACTGGACCTTGTGCTCACAAACAGGGACAGTGTGATGGGGGTAACAGTGGGGGAGCACCTGGAGAATAGTGACCACCAGTCATTGTGGTTTGAAATCACAGAAGGAGCTGAACCAAACCACACAAAAACAGATATCCTGGATTTAGGCGGGGCAGACTTTGGGAAAATGGAGAGATGCTTGAAAGAGGCATTAAGAAAAATGGGGTGGGAATCAGGGTTTGAGGAACAGTGGGCAGTATTTAAAATGGGGATTACAAAAGCAACAGAATTATACATTAAGCAGGTTAGCAAGAGGAAAAGGAAGAGGAGACCATTATGGTTTTCCAAAGAGGTAGCAAAGAAAGTGAAAGCCAAAAAGACTGCATTCAGGCAATACAAAAAGACACAGGCAGAAGTGGATAGGGAGAAGTACCAGGAGAAGCAAAGGGAGGCAGGGAGGTCAGTAAGGGAAGCCAAAGCTCAGACAGAAGAACACATTGCGAAGACAGTGGTAGAGAGGACAAAACCTTTTACAGGTACATAAGTGAAAAAAGAAAGGCAAAGGGAGGGATAGTGAGACTGAAGGGGGAGGATGGGGGCCACGTGGAGGATGACAACAGTAAAGTTGACATACTGAACAGGTATTTCTGCTCAGTCTTTATTGAGGAAGAGGAGGGTAATGGGTCTGAAGGGAGTACAAGGGATGAGAATGGTGCAGAAATGGACACAAGTCCCTTTACACAAGAAAGGGTCCTGAAGGAACTGGAATGTCTGAGTTGATAAAGCAATGGTGCCAGATGGGGTGCACCCAGGTCTTAAAGAACTAAGAAGGTGGTGGCTGAACCTCTGGCTATCCTGTTTAGCCGATCACTGGAAACAGGAGGTACCCAAAGACTGGAGGACAGCAGATGTAGTCCCCTTATACAAAAGTGGGAACAAAGAGGAAGCGGGGATCTACAGACCAGTCAGCCTCACCTCGGTAGTGGGGAAGATCATGGAAGCACTACTGAAGGAGAGATTGGTGGAACATCTGGTTGTCAGTGGACTACAGGACCCAAGGCAGCATGGTTTCACCAGGGGAGGTCATGTTAGACCAACCTCATTGAATTTTTTGACTGGGTGACTAGGGAGGTGGATCAGGGGACGGCAGTGGGCATGGCCTATCTGGACTTCAGCAAGTTCTTTGACACTGTGCCACATAGAAGACTATTACACAAACTGGAGAAAATGGGTGTGGGCAGGACAGTAGTGTGGTGGGTAGGTAACTGGCTGGGAGGCAGGACACAGAGGGTGGTGGTAAATGGCTGTCACTCCACAGAGGGAAGAGTGACCAGTGGGGTACCACAGGGATCAGTGCTGGGACCGGTCCTATTCAACATCTTGATCAGTAACATTGCGCAGGACCTAGAAGGCAGAATTTCACTGTTCGCTGATGACACAAAGTAACAGAGTAGACACACCAGAGGGTGTAGACAGAATGAGAAGGGACCTGCAGAAACCTGAAGAATGGTCAGGGGTTTGGTACTTGAAATTCAATGCAAAGAAATGCAAGATAATGCATATGGGGCACAAAAACCCTGGCACAATATATCAGTTGAGGGGTGAGGATGTAGCATGCACCAAGCAGGAAAGGGATCTTGGGGTTATCATCTCTGATGACCTCAAGGTAGGGAAACAGTGTGACAAGGCAGCAGGTAAATCAAATAGGATGCTGGGATGCATGAGGCAGGGCATCACCAGCAGGGAAAGGAGGTCATTCTACTATACAAGACACTAGTGAGGCCCCACCTGAGTACAGTGTACAGTTCTGGAAAGCTTACCCGTAGAGGACATAGACAGGGTAGAGAAGGTTCAGAGGAGGGCAACAAAGATGGTACATGGATTGCATCACAAGTCCTATGAGGACAGGTTGAAGGAACTGAACATGTACTCCCTGGAGGAGAGGAGGGAGAGAGGGGATATGATAGAGTCACACAAGTATCTTGCAGGGAGGAACAGGGTGCAGGAATACACTATTTTTAAGCGAAAAAGATGTCCCTGTACTAAAGGGCATGGGATGAAGTTGGAGGGAGGACGATTCAGAGTAAACGTGAGGAAGAATTTCTTCACTGAACGGGTGATGTACAAGTGGAACACCCTGCCAGAGGAAGTGGTGGGGGCTGAAACAATCACAGGATTTAAGAATGCATGGGATAGACATAAAGGAATTCTGGAGGTCAGGGGTAAGCGACAACAGACTTCTAGGAAAACATAAACTGAACTTACAAGCTCAAATGGGCAGACTGGGTGGGCCATAGGTCCTTATCTGCCGACACTGTCTATGTATCTATGGCATCTGAAGACTAAAAAAACAATTTTGAAAATAATGGAGTAACATGTTGTGAGTAAGAAAGTCTAAATTTATAAAAAATGTAGGCTCTTTACAGCAGCTTTGTGGGTGTACTGGACACTATTGATTGATCTGATACAGGCCACAAACCAGTACTACAGTCCTAAAAATACAGGCATTTATTAGAAATGCGATTGAATCTGGTGAATGGCCAAGAGTAGAGTTTGCTCTCCTTCTGATGTGTTTATTACTTGAAAGAGTTGTGACTCTCTCTCTTTTAGTAAATCCCCTGTATAACAGACATACTGTAGGCTGCAAGGTATCTACTCTCTTTACAGAAGTGAACATGATGAAGCTTGATAGGAAACTCACAGAGGGAAGCAGTGAATACTCCAGTTCATATAAGTGAGTTATATTTAAAATGTTAGAAAAGTTTACCATCCAAGGATTTCACTTTGCCCTTGGTGGATCGGCTTATTTCAAGTATCAAGCATCTGAAGACTAAGAAATCTATTTTGAAAATAATGGGGTGACAGGATTTGAGTAAGAAAGTCTAAATTATAACAAAAAGCAATCTGCACGCTCATTAGAGAAGCTTTGGGGGGGAGTGTACTGGACACTATTGATTGATTTGATATAGGCCACGAACCAACAGCACACCCCTAAAAATGCAAGAATTTATTAGAAATGTGATTGAATCTGGTGAATGAGCAACGGAAGAGTCTGTTACCCTTCTTATGTAATTATTAATTGGGAGAGGTGTGACCCTCTCTTTTAGTAAACTCCCACATCCCAGCCAGAGGCTGCAAGGTATCTGCTCTCCCTACAGACATGAACATGGGGAAGCTTGACAGAAGACTGGCAGAGAGAAGCAGTGAGTACTCAAGTTCATATGAATGAGTTAGATTTAAAATGTTAGAGCAGTTTCCCATCCAAGGTTTTCACCTTGCCATCAGTGGATTGGCTTGTTTCAAATACTAGCTGGCATCTGAAGACTAAGAAACCCATTTTGAAAGCAATGGCATGACAATTTCTGAATAAGAAAGTCTAAAATAAAAAAAAATGAAAAATCGCAGGCTTTTTAGAGCAGCTTGGGGGGGGTGTATTGGAGTTTACTGGACAAGATTGACTTGCTAGAGATTACAAATCAGTAGCACACCCTTAGAAAAATGCAGAAATTTATAAGAATATGATTGAATCTGGTGAATGAGCAGGGTTAGAGTTTGCTCTCCTTCTGATGTGAGTTTCCCTGGTGCCATGTTCAACATCTCCTCTGTCAATAAAACAGGATTATATAACCATCCCACCACAACACACCTGAAAATGAACTGTTACAGCTCAATGTGTCTTTCCTCATCAAAATTTTCTAAATAAATTACAAATAAGAGACACTGATTAGCAGTATTCATCATCATAGAAAGATTGTGTGTAAAAGTTTGAAAATTTTAGAAAAACATCAGTTCCAACCAGAGCAGTCAAATGTAGCGCAACTAGTAGCATGAGTGCTAGTTGAGAGTGAGTTGAAATTTTGTCCTGAGAACTAGGTAATGCTAAATTATATTAGACAGAGTTTTCATCTACTCCTTAACTACATACAGTTATGTCTTGTTAAGGTATTTTGATGGTTTATTGGCTTTGTTACCCTTTGGTGTGAAATGTTTTCATTGAAATGTAAAACATATAAAGGAAACTACTGTAGTCCTACTGTAGTATAGGTGTCCATTATTGTATTGCTCCTGAAGAGTTACTACTGCTGGAAAATACCTAAGACAAATAACAAAATATTGTCCTTCACTCTCTCTTCACTCAGCTTCAGTTTAATTACTAGATGGCTCTCGAAGGGTTGTTTGACTCAGAGAGTTGTACTCTATAGGAGCCCCTTGCTCATTTGTAGATAAGATGACAGGATGTTTGTGGAAAAGAGTGTTCTGACTCAGCCAAAAGTTAAGAAACTCTTGTCATTAATATTCATGCTTCATCCCTTTCCTGACTGTCTCTAAGAAGGGGATGCAAGCAGCAAGGTGTAGGTCTTGGGTATGGACAAAGTAGCATCTAAACAGAGTCAAGCCTCAGGCTGTGACCCAGGCAGGGGCCTGCAGTCCCAGAGATGGTGGCAGGGTCCCTGTTTCTGGGTGGCAATGATCCCTGTTCTGATTGCCAGAGTACCATCAGTGGCCACCAGGAGGATAGATCTTCTAGGAAGGCCTTGAGGATTTCAGAGAGAATAAGGGCAAGTGGCATGTGAGAGAGAGAGAGTGGAGGACAGCCCTTGAAGGGTGGCTGTTGGGTTCTTTGCAGATCCACTTCTGCCAGTAGTTATTCACATAGCTCAGTGTGAATGCAGCAACAATTTAGAGACAACTTTGAGTAAGCCTTGCAATAGAGATGCCCATGGAAATCTAAAAGCCTAGGTACTGTAATATGTTTCCCCAGGCAGTGTAGCTGAATGAATGGTCATCAGGTGGAGGGGGTCGATAAGAGCTGGAGTTGATAAGTCGTCCCAAAATAACATTTCATGGGTCAGCTGGGCACTCCAGTCCCTGTATGGTATGGATTTCCTTAGGCATTCTTTCCAGTAGGTACACAGTTTTTAGCCTGACCACAAGATGTGAGTGTGTGGCTGGATTTGTCTCACATCCTCTCCAGCATGCTCCCCTCTCTGCAGCTAAATATTTGGATTACTTTTTGGGAGTATTGAAGAAATGTACCATATGCTTCATTGTGTTTCCCATCCAGGTCGCTGCACTGAATGTCTTGTGTTGTACTATACAAATATTACTCCATATCCTATTGTGGATTAGCTGGTCCAGTTCTGTATCCCACTTTATTGTGAGGTATTCTGTGTCCACTGGGTCTAGTTTTCTGAGTCATTGATAAACCAGGATATGAGCTGTGCTCCTATTTTCTTATTTGTGGCTTTTAAAAGCAGTGAGATGAGAGCTATTGAGTTGTCTGTTATTATTTTCCAGTCTCCAAGCTGTAGCATTCAAAGCCAAATTTACCAATACAAGAAATCCATTTGCAGACCAAACTCTTCCTTTAATATTTCAAATGATTTAATGTTTGCCCCTGTAGAAGTTATTAGAGTTAAAAGATACTATACATCTGCCACCTTTTGAACCTGTTATATATTTTAACTGGGAGTGGAGTGGGAGTACTGATGATCTGCAGGAGTGTGAAGCAGTGAGTACAAGTTATCTGAAAAGTGACACTTCTGGGTGAATTTCCTCCATAAGGTTACCACCTCACACGTACAGACCTCAGAGCCTGACTTTTGGGGTATTGGTTAGTGTCCATTGAATAAGGTGTCTAGAATGATGAGTTCTTGTGATTGGCTCTATTCAATGTCCATCCAGCTAGTGGACTACATCAGTGAACATAGAAACATAGACTTTGACAGCAGATAAGGACCGCTAGGCCCATCTAGTCTGCCCATTTCCCTACCTACAGGATAGGCCGCAGATCCTAGTTAACTAACAGCCTATTTCTTCCTACCCCCCACAAGAATTGCCTTATGTCTGTCCCATGCATTCTTGAATTTTCACACAGTTTTAGACCCCACAACCTCCTCAGGAAGGCTGTTCCATGCATCCACTACCCTCTCTGTGAAATAATACTTCCTCACATTGCCCCTGAACTGCCCTCCTTCTATCTTTAAATTCTGTCCCCTTGTTCTTGCAAGTCTCTTTTTCTGAAAGATGCTACCCTCTTGGACTTTGTTGATTTCACCGAGGTACTTAAAAGTTTCTATCATGTCCCCCCTCTCCCTTCTTTCCTCAAGGGTATACATATTATACACCTTGAACACACATTGAACACCAATAAAGGAATGTTTATGAGTTGTGCTGCCCAGTAGTATCATTTGAGTACTGGTAGGGCCTTTGGTTTATGTCAAATATAGAGTTCAAAACGGGATTTGGGGGCATTAGTTCTGCCAAATAAATCTTGAGAGCATTGTATTCCACTCCCTGAATGTTGCTTGAGAGATTGTGTCCAGGAGAGTTTGGATTAAATAGAGCAAGCATGGTACTTCCTTCATTTGGATAGCCTCTACTCTTTGAACGAGACCAAATGGGAGCACAGATCATCTTAGTAAATTTGACTTTAGCTAGACTGTGAGTGGGTCATAGTTTACATTGAACAATGTAGAGAGGGTCTTCAGAATGTTCACTCCCAGATATTTCAAGGTTTTCGTGTCCCATTTGAGTGGGTACATTTCCTTAAGGATTTGCGATGGCGTATAGTGACATGTCAACACTTCCGTTTTTGCTTTACTGATTTTATAATCAGAGAGGCATCCAAAAGTGTCCAGTATCTGAAGTGCCCATGGGAGGGATTTCTCGGGTTCTGTAAGTTATAGAAGTACGTCATCAGTGTACAGACTGATTTTGTGTTCATGATCCTCCACTAAGATTCCTGTTATCTGCCTCTCTTCTTGTATTGTATTGCTTTTGCCAAGGGTTCTGTATAAATGGTGAGGAGCATGGGTGAGGGAGGACACCCCTGTCTGGTGCCACGTCCCAGATGGAATCTCTCATCTATCCCACAGTTGACCTTGATGCTCACCTGAGATCCGAGTATATTCTTGGCATTATTTGTATGAACTACACCAGGAAGCCCAGCATGCTCAAAACTGCGATCAGATATGGCCAGACAGCCCAATTTATGGCTTTTTCTGGACTAACCTTGACCAGGAATGCCTTTTTCTTCCATTGATTAACATGATTCAAGAGGTGGAACATTATTTTAATGTTTTCCTGGGTTTGTCGGCCCTTGACAAATCCTGTTTGGGCAAAGTGCACTATAGTCGGTGTCAGCGGTTCTGTGGGCCTGACTAATATCCCTGTAAATATCCTGTAGTCCAGGTTTAGAAAAGAAATTGGCTGAAATTATTCTGATTGTGTTTCACATTTTCCAGATTTTGGGATGATGGAGACTAATGCTGCCTTCCATCTTTGTGGAATAATCCCCATCTGTATGACTTCATTCCTTGCTTTCCATTATTTATCCCGTAGTTGCTCATTGAAAGTTTTTTACCACTCTTGTGAATATCCAGCTGTACCTTGACTTTTATCTGCTTTGAGGTGAGAGATTACTTGGGAATGCTCCTCTGTCAACAGGATTTCCTCCTTCTGTATCTCTTCATTGTCTGTGCTTGAGAAAGCTCCTCTGTTGACAGAATTTCCTCCCTTTGTATCTTTTTGTTGTCTGGGGGTGCCATGTAGCACGCCTTATGAAAATGTGTGAAGGCCTTCATTAAGTCTCCAGTCATAAGGACTCGAGTTAGGGTTACTGGGTGGACTATTTCTGTCACCTGGCTATTATGGAGTTGCTGTCTTAGATGGTACACCAACATCTTGGATGCTTTTCCCCTCCCTCATAGTATCTCTGACATAAAAGTCATAGGTGTGCTCAGTCTGGGTTGAGATGATTGCTTTCAAGTTCCTCTTTAGTACGTTTATGTGCTCCAGTGCATCAAAATCTTATGCAGTGTGAGCAATGTGTTCCTCTTTCAATTTCTTCTCCAGGGATTCCCTTTCTTGTGCTCTCTGTCTTCTGAGGCATGTGGCTATAAACACAAGTTTTCAACAAACTGTTACTTCTATGGTTTCTCAGAGATTGGTGGCAGAAACCTCTGACATATTGTTGAACTCAATATTGTCCATGATAAAGTCTGCTATATGTAGCACTGTCAGGTTCAGCTGCCAAAGTTTCAGTTTTTTGTCCGAGTCTAAGTCTATTTTCAGTTTCAACAGAGCATGGTCCAAGAGATGTCTAGGAAGAATTTCCATGGTGTCCAGTCTGGGTAATAACTCTGAAGATGAAAATAAAAGGTTGATTTTGAAGTAGACTTGCAGGGGAGAGACACATTAGGGCTGCTGGGATAATGCAGTGGTTGGGTGCCTGCCTCTGGTGCAGCAGGTTGCAGGTTCAAGTCTAGCTGCTGCCAGATTGAAAGGAAAGAGGGAAGACAGCTAGATCCTGGAAGGTAACACCAGAGGGCACCTGGGGAGGTTTGGGTTGTAAGGCACAGTGGAAACAGCAGAAAAGAAGGTGTTAGGTATGCACAAGACTGAAACCTTGTGGTCAAGGAGTATAACAGGTGAGAATAGGCACATGGAGTATGGCAAGAATAGGCACAACCAGTATGACATTGTAAATTTAACTAAGAGAGGTGGTGGCTGAACCTCTGGCTATCCTGTTCAGCCAATCACTGGAAACAGGGGAGGTACCCAAAGACTGGAGGACAGCAGATGTAGTCCCCTTATACAAAAGTGGGAACAAAGAGGAAGCAGGGAACTACAGACCAGTCAGCCTCACCTCGGTAGTGGGAAAGATCATGGAAGCACTACTGAAGGAGAGATTGGTGGAACATCTGGTTGTCAATGGACTACAGGACCCAAGGCAGCATGGTTTCACCAGGGGGAGGTCATGTCAGACCAACCTCATTGAATTATTTGACTGGGTGACTAGGGAGGTGGATCAGGGAGGGCAGTGGACATGGCCTATCTGGACTTCAGCAAGGCCTTTGACACTGTGCCACATAGAAGACTATTACACAAACTGGGGAATATGGGTGTGGCAGGACAGTAGTGTGGTGGGTGGGTAACTGGCTGGGTGGCAGGACACAGAGGGTGGTGGTAAATGGCTGTCACTCCACAGAGGAAGAGTGACCAGTGGGTACCACAGGATCAGTGCTGGGACGGTCCTATTCAACATCTTCATCAGTGACATTGCACAGGATCTAGAGGCAGAATTTCACTGTTAGCTGATGACACAAAGCTCTCTAACAGAGTAGACACACCAGAGGTGTAGACAGAATGAGAAGGGACCTGCAGAAACTTGAAAGAATGGTCAAGGGTTTGGCAGTTGAAATTCAATGCAAAAGAAGTGCAAGATAATGCATATGGGGCACAAAAACCCTGGCACGATATATATCAGTTGGGGGTGAGGATATAGCATGCACCAAGCAGGAAAGGGATCTTGGGGTTGTCATCTCTGATGACCTCAAGATAGAAACAGTGTGACAAGGCATCAGGTAAAGCAAATAGGATGCTGGGATGTATAGGCAGGGCATCACCAGCAGGAAAAGGAGGTGCATAATTCCGCTATACAAGACACTAGCGAGGCCCCACCTGGAGTACAGTGTACAGTTCTGGAGACCATACCCACGAAAGGACATAGACAGGGTAGAGAAGGTTCAGAGGAGGGCAACAAAGATTGTGCATGGGTTGCATCACAAGTCCTATGAAGACAGGTTGAAGGAACTGAACATGTACTCCCTGGAGGAGAGGAGGAGAGAGGGATATGATAGAGACATACAAGTATCTTACAGGGAGGAACAGGGTGCAGGAAAACACTATTTTTAAGCGAAAAAGATGTTTCAGGACTAGAGGCATGGGATGAAGTTGGAGGAGGGCGATTCAGAGGAAACATGAGAAAGAATTTCTTCACAGAACGGGTGGTGGACAAGTGGAACACCCTGCCAGAGGAAGTGGTGGGAGCTGAAACAATCACGGGATTTAAGAATGCATGGGATAGACATAAAGGAATTCTAGAGGTCAGGGGTAAGGGGAAATAGACTTCTAGGAAAACAAACTGAACTTACAAGCTCAAATGGGCAGACTAGGTGGGCCATAGGCCCTTATCTGCCGACACTGTCTATGTATCTATGTATCTATGTATTGTATAGTGTTTCACCGTGGGGTTTTTAACCCTTCAGGTATCTCTCTGTTCTAGATTGGCAAGTTGCCTCTTGATATACTGTACTTCTGCTCTGGCATTCAGTCACTCCATTTTCTTACTGGTGGTGTCCAAATTAATGTTAAGAATGATGTTTAAATATCTACCCCAGATTATTTTTTTTCATCTACCTTTTTTGCAATGAGATAAATGACAGTTTTTATAAAAATTGTACCATGAATTTGGGAGAAGCGCACATTCATAAGTGTTATTTTTTTCTCCATCTAGAGTGCCATTCACCATGATGTATCTGTCATCAGTCACCATCGGCATATGTGCCACTGTCCTTGAATGGGACTCCAGGCCTAATAAGAATCAAAATTCCCCTCTGTCTACTGGATGTGTGATGTGTATGGAATCCCATCTGGAACCCAAATTTCTTCAATTTCTGGCTTTCCAACAGACTGCGGTGCATCTCTTGCAAGAATATGAAGTCCCCATAATGCTTTATCAAAAGGGATAAAATCTTATGATGTTTTCTAGAATTGTGTAACCCATTTACATTTAATGACAATAAAGTGTAATTATACCTAGCCATGACTTGTATTTGTTACACTATTCAGTCTCTTTATCTTCCCTGTCCCTGCTTCCCCCTGCCTCTTCCCAGTACAAGTTCAAAAAGGATGATGCATGGGTCACTTGACAATTCAAACAAGTAACTTGCAAAACATAGCAGATAAAACCAAACTACTTCAACTGTGTCATCCAATGCTTAAGCCTCTATTTCCATGGAGTCTCTTAAACCAATGATAGAGGTGTGTGAAACTGGAACCCTGCTCCAGCTGGAAGGAGAGTTGCAGCTGTGTACAGGTGGCGCCCCTTCAGCATCAATTGTGATGCTCTGTTGCACTCTCCTGGTGTAAGAGAGGGTCTGATATCAAACAAGTCCCATGGCTGTCAGTCAGTGTCACCTCCACTCATAAATATTGAGTCACAGAGGCATGAAGCCCAGGTGTGAAAGACCTTCCAAACACTGCCAATCCAGTTTATGAGTGACAAGATAGGCAGGATGGTTTTCTTTTATCTGTACCCCACAATTAAGATTGGGCAGACTAGGTGGGCCAAGCGGTCCTTATCTGCCCTCAGATTCTATGTTTCTATGTTTTTATGTTTCTATCTCAAGATTAAGATGCCCCAAAAAACCCCGATCTGTTGGGGGGGGCAGGGGGAATGCCCTGTAGGTTCATTTCATAAGATATTTAGATATGTTATCTAAAGCAGATTAACATACCGTAAGTAATAACATTTATATAAGAACATTTCAAGTCTTTCAAAATCTCTTCATGTCCATTGGTACCATTGGTACCATGTCTCATCAATAACATTGCAGCACATAAATCAGAGGTGGTGCACACTGTTCAAAACTGAAATTACAGGACAAAAATAAAAAAGGGGGCCTGGCAGTCAAAACAATAATGTGGCTTCCCCACACTTAAGAAAATATCTGAGCATCCCTATTTACCACATGTGTCTTGTACTATGGAACATGTCTTCCAAATTAATTTAAGGAGGCACAATGTTATATGCTGGGAGGGATGCCTGGGGGGAGGTTGAGCTAGTCAGCAAAGCCCAGTTTTTCTTGCCAGTCACTCTATATTGTCCTTAGCTCAAATTATAGACAACCTTGTAAAGTCTGAGTCCAGGGTATTTGTGGCTCTATTTACCTGTCTCTGTATACCTCTTTAATGAATCAAACAAAGGGGAAGCTGAATGTGGCTACATGCTCAAGCTATACAATGCATGCACATGTAGCACACTCTGCCCATAATGAGCCCACCCACCTGGGTGGATTCACACCATTCATGTCTCCCCATGAATGGATCAAGTCCAGCTGTGAGCAGGGTGCAAACATGCCTTTTCCCTTGGACTGCTCCTGCATCAGGATGAAAGGAGACTAGATATATCATCATCCATTTACTGCAATGCTCTAGTTACCTCAGCCATTTCTAGAGCACCTCATGTACCTATGTATTACTACCTGATGCAGCTTTCCCCAATTAAATTTATCATGCCTGAGATGGTGAAACAGAAACATTCATTTACATTGCAGACATGCAATGAGATACAGAGCAAAGCACACTTTCCCTGCATTTAGCATCAGTCCAAGTAAACAATTAGTAAGGACCTAGTGTGAGAAGTTCAAAGTTTGAGCTGCTTTATTTCTACCCCCCCATCACAACTACCGCCCACCGCAAACAGATGCTGTCCCCTATGTCAGCAGTATTTTCCCTGGGTACATTAATAGTGTAAGTGGCACTCACCATTCTACTACCAATAAAATGAAAATTACCCAGAGAAATACAGGTTACTGGTCTCTCCAGTCTGTTGAATGATCCCTGGGAGTGTGGTTAGGAAAGAATTCTGTAGTGTCCTGATATCCTTCCAGACTGAGTCTGTATGTCTTCACCTTTCCTCTCAGTGGTTTTTCTGCTGTTACCAATGGCTGTCTCTGGAAGAAGTGTTATGCTTCATTGATCTTCAGGCAGCCTGAGCCAGTGCTATGGCTATTGCTAATTTCCTCATGTCTGTCATGGCTTTGAGGAGATTATTGTATGTTCTGGAATTGGATGTATTGCTGTTTTAAGGCTTTTTTCAGCCCACCATAGGTTTGTCTCTGCTCTAAAATTTCCCGGGGGTAATCATGGTCCATGGAGAATTTACTGCCTTTGTACATCATGTCCCATTGTTTCCTGGCCCTGCTGGCAATATCTTTTGTGATGCAGAAGCTCTTAAACTTTAAAACCACATAAGGGTTCACTGGTTTCAGTATGTGAGTGCAGTGTGTTCTTTCAATATTCAAAGCATAGTCGTCTGGGAGGGTCAGAACACCCTTTAGCGATTGTTCTTAAATTGGGCTATATTTTGTGTCTCTAGACCTTCTTTGAGTCAATATATGTGAATGTTCTTTTGGAATGATCACTCCTCTGGGTCAATACATTTTGCCTTTAAGCTGGACTGAAAGTCCATAGGTCATGAAGAGTCACGTGGTACAGGAGTTCATATTAAGGTTCATACTAAGGTGTTTGAGGATTGAGGAGGCCAGTATGCCGGTGATGCTCCTATGCTATTTCATAGTACAATAAATGAGATCATACCCAGAATTAATAAGATTATCAAGGCGGTATTTAAACATAATTTTAGTTTCATTGATGATGACCTAAAGAGGTAGTCTATTCCAGAAGTTAACTGTTCTAAGGGTGAAAAAGAATTTCCTGCTTATTTGGTTAAAGGATTCTCCAGCAACTTGGAAGGGGTGACCTCTGGTATTATAAGTATTTTGTTTAAACTCAAAACCAAGTTCTGTCATGAGATAAAGGTCTTGGATGATGTCAAATAGAAATAGAAGGTGTCCCCTGAGACGACGGGTGGCTGAGGACATAAGGTGAAGAGACTGAAGTCTAGCCTCATAGGGTTCATTTTGTAAACCATGAATGTGTTTAGTGAACTTTCTTTGTACTTTTTCTAATGAATTGTGGTCTGTTTTTCTGTACAGGCACCACAGCTGGGACACATATTCTAAATGTGGCCTAGCATATGCCCTGAAAGTGGCATCATGACTTTGGCATTCCTGGATTTACTATTCCTTTTTATAGACCACATTACCCAATTAGTTTTCTTTATGACCTCATGTATGTGTTTAGAGTGCAATAAGTCATGTGAAATTACAATACCAAGATCTTTTTCATCAGTAGTGGTGTTTAGTATAGTTCCCCCTAGGGTATATGTACAATTAGGATGCTGAGGTCCGAGATGCATAACCTTACATTTGGTAGTATTAAGCTTCATATCCCCCACGTGTTTACCCTGGTGGATAGTTTATCTAGATCCTGTTGTACGGTTGAATCTTGGTCTGGGTTGGTGCAAGGAGCACCAGCTTTGATGGTATCAGCATATTTAATGGAAGGTGAATAACAGTCTTTTGTCATGTCTGAGATAAATGCCTGGAATAGACAAGGGCCCAGAACTGAGCCCTGTGGGTCACCTCTAGTAACACAGCCTACGTCCGCCAGAAACCGCTGAGTTGAACTCTTTGTGTTTGGTCAAGAAGTCAATTACTAATCCAGTTAATTAAATTACTGTTGATATTGAGTTTGTGTAGTTTCAGGAGTCTGTATCTTCGTGTTCTGTGAACTGCTATTCCAGTTTGTCCACTTGCACCTCAGTTGTTTCATGTCACCGTTTATTTCTTGTGGTGCCCATTGATTTTCATCTCTGGACTCACACAGCTTGCACAGTGCAGTTAAAATGTCATTGGAAGTATACCGCATGAGTATGCTGAGTATGCTGTGTAGGTCCATCTTGTCCTATGGTCTCCATGCTGTCTATGCTGCTTTCATCTATGAATCCAGGGCCATCCTGCTTCTGTTTCTTTGGTCTTCCCATCTCAGGTATAAAAAGGTATCCTCTCTTTGTATCCAACTAAAATCTACCTTTAGTTTTATTTTTGAACAGTTTAAGATGGATTTTATTGCTATTCTTGGGAATAGATCTGAAACTAGCCTCCTACCATGATGGTAATGTCACCAGAAGTCTGGACCTTGATTCCTAATTAATGTTTAATACAGTTGCTGTCCTTGATTAATCCTGTAGTGTAACTTCAAAGTAAATGTATCACCTAAACAATCACCATTACTTCAATTTATAAAAATACAGAGCACAGATAATGTTATGATGTTAGAATATGCACATTAGTTTTCTAAGCCTTGCTGACACTCAAATTGTGCTCAATAAAGAAAAAGATATTTAGATTTGAAGTGTTTATTTTCAACCAACCTATACTTACTTTGCCAGGAATAAAATTAAAACATTCAACTAGTGATCATTTTTTAATGTGGTTGAATTAGTTGGGTACAGTCTTTTTCTAAATAGTCACCTGAAGAACTCAACAAATTCAGCTATTACAGGTGAATACTAATTGGTTTATTCACTGCAAGTTTATTATAGAAACAAAGAACCATAGACAATGATGGCAGAAAAAGATCATTGGTCTATCCAGTCTGCCCAGTAACCCTAATAAACCAGGGACCTTTTGTGTATATCAGGTTCTAACTCACACTATCCACTGTCATGCTCCCCACCCCACTGCTACCACTCTGAGCTAACACTAAGCCCTTTACTCTGTCGCAGCCATGTTTGAATCCATTGATAGTTTTGGAACCCACCACATCAGCTGGCAGATTGTTCCATGGCTCCACCATTCTTTCTGTAAAATAAAACTTTCTCACCTCTCTCTTGAACCTGCCCCTGTCAGTTTCCACTAGTGCCCCTGTTTTCTTGATCTGCTACTTATTCTAAATAGCTTGTCACAGTTTACCTTGTTAATTTCTTTCAGGAACTTGAAAGTCTCTATCATATCTCCCCTCACTTGTCTGGTCTCCAGCGAGTACATGATCAGTGCCTTGAGACAGTCATCATAAAATTTCCTGTGCTGGCCCTGAATCATTTTGGTCACCCTATGTTGCACTGTCTCCAGACAGTCCTTATCTTTCCTTAGATGAGGATTCCAGAACTGGGCACAGTATTCAAGGTGAGGGCTCACCAGTAATCCACAGAGAGGCAGTAATAGCGCCTTCCTTCTGCTGTCACTACCCCTTCATATACACCCCAGCATCCTGTTTGATTTACTATAGGCCTTGTTATGCTGGTTTGATTGTTTTAGGGAGTTACTGATGTTGACCCCTAGTTTTCTTTCCTCAGAAGTCATCCCCAGCTTTACTCCCCACAATCCAGTACTATGTCCTGGAGTTCTTGTTCCCCATGTGCATCAACTTTCATGTTTTCACATAGAAATTTCACTGCAAACCTTTGACCACCTTTCTATCCTTTGCAAGTCTCTCTGCATCTCCCTAACCCCTTCCTCACTGTCTATCCTGCCACAGAGTTTAGTGTCATCTGCAAAGAGAAACATCTTGCTCTGGATTCCTTCTCCCATATCACTGATGAACATATTGAAAAGGACTGAATACAGGACTGATCCTGGTGGCACCCCACTGGTGACCTCCCGTGCTTCTGATTTGACTCAATGTGAGGGGGTGTTTCTTCATGGAGAGGATGGTGGAGCCCTGGAACAGACTGCCAGATGGAGTGGTGGAGGCTAAATTGGTGAAAGAATTCAAGAAGGTATGGGACAAGCATATGGAGCTGAGTATTGGGGGATGGCAGGAGCTGGTGGGAGGGGAGTAGGGAAAAAATCGGGCAGACTAGATGGGCAGGTGTGGTACTTTTCTGCCATCGAGCTTCTATGATTCTATGATTAACTACAATGCTTTGCTGTCTTCCTTCCAACCAGTTTCTCAACTCTCACCCATCTGCTGTAACTGTGTCCTTCACTGCTTCCAGATCCTCTAGCTTCTTCTGCAACCTTCTATGAGGCACTGAGTCAAAAGCCTTGCTAAAATCATCCCTTATCAACTACCCTCATTACCCAGTCAAAGAATAATTTCAGGATGGTCAGACAAGACCTCCTTATCATAAACCCATGATTTTTACAATCCTGCAGTTGACTGCTCTGCAGGTAGTTCACAAGGTCCTGTTTGACTAGTCTCTCTATCAGTTTACCCACAATAAAGGTAAGACTGACAGGTCTGTCATTACCAGGTTGCTCCTTGTATGTTCCCATGGAGCAGGACTATGTCAGCTACCCTCCAGTCTTTTGGAATTACCCTTGGTTGAATAACAGGAGTTTAGGTAGTGCCTTTGCCAGTTTCTTGAACACCCTAGGATGCATCCCATCGGGTCCTGGGGCCTTATCTATCTTTAGGGCTGCTAGCCCTTTATGAGCCCTTCCACTGTTAAATACATGCAGCCTCATTTCAGGGATCCTCCATAAAGCTGCCTTAATGCAACTTTCTGACAGAGGCCCTCTGTCTTTCCTTGGGAATTCAGAGTAAAAGCAGACATTTAGAATAGCTGCTTTCTGCCCATCCTCAATTACGCTACCTCTCTCTGTTAGACTAACATTTCATCCCCCTTTCTTCCTTTTTATATAATAGATATAAAGATCTGTTTTTCCTTTCCTTGATCCCCTCCACAGTAACTCTGTGTGAGCCTTTGTTTTTCTGACCACACTCTTGGTTTCCCTTGTTCTCACTTGGTACTATACCAATTATTCCTTCCCTTTTTTCCCTTGAACCTGGTGAAGTCATTCTTTTTGTCTGTCACTGATTTGCTGACCTTTCCAGAGAACCATATTAATCTCTTCTACACATTTCTTTTGATTACCATTCTCATGCAAGACTATTTCTTCATGAATGGCCCCTAGAGTGCCCCCCATCTTTCCTCTGCATCACTGATACTGTCCACTCCGACTAATGTGTCTGGACCAGTTCCCTCATTGGGTTAAAGTCTGCACTTTTGAAATCTAGGACATTAGCCTTTGATGAGGGCTTACTTGTCCCAAAGGCCAGGTCAAACCATATAGAGTTATGGGGACTGGGCCCTAGTGGCTTCCCTGCCCTCACTTGTCCTACCATTTCTGAGTTGGTGACCACCGCATTGAGAAAGGCAGCCTGCCTAGTAGGTTCCTTAATCAGCTACACTAGGAGTCAGTCCTGCAATGTATTTAGCAGGGCCTGACCTCTGGATCTCCTGGCCACCTGAATGACCCAATCAATATCTGGCAGGCTTAGATTTCCCACAACCTCCCCCATTGCTACCTTTCTTTTCTAGTTCTGCCCCTAACTGTATATTTTTCTCTTTCTCTTTCTCCTGTCTTGAATGTGTATAGATCAACCCCATCCATATTTCCTTACCGCAGGATAACATGAGCTGAACCCACAGTGATTCTGTTTCCCAATTACCTACCCTGATGTTTCCATATTCCACTGCCTCTATGTCCTTACTGACATATAGAGCTATGCCTCATTCTTTACCTTTTCATCTATAATGTCTAAACATGGTGCTGCCTGGGATTGTTAGGTCTCAGCTGTTATTCTCTGTGGCCCATGTTTCTGTGATAGTCACTAGATCCATTTTGGTGTCTGCTACCATTGTCTGGAGCTCACTAATTTTATCTTCCAGACTCCTGGCATTAAGGCAGACCCCTTTCCCGCTTTTTGCTAATCACATCTTGCTTTTTCCTATTCATTCTCTGTTATTCTTACATAGACTCCTTATTTTTTTTAATTTTTATTCTGAACGCATGTTTTGTCAACCCTCCATCATTCTCTTCCCCTAACCAGCGTTGAACTTGAATCATACTGTTACCCACCCTGCTGCTAATATTTATTTATTTATTTGAAGTCTTGGATAACAGTACCTTTGAGCTTTTATTTTTATTTATTTAAACATTTGTTTACCAGTTAAGCAACATGAGCCAAGGCCTTTTTTCAAAAGCGACCCAGGACCATACAATACTCAGGTTGTTACATGCACATACACAACAAATACAGACATACAAGATACCTCAATTAAAACAATCACATTTCAAAGACTCCACATAAAATTGTCTTAATGACATTTTAAAAGTAACAACTTGGCTGTAAGTGAATATTAGATGGCAAGCCATTCCAAATTAATGGGGCAGAATATGAGAGCATGGATCTTCCCATGTTAGTTATCATCTTTAGAACTGCAAGTTACAAAGAACTGTTTGAGCATAGCACCCAATTAGAGTTTTTTATTATAAGCAATGAGTGTAAAGGAGATTATGAACCTTAGTTTAAGATATTGTTAATCGGAGAGTTAAGACTATATGAACAGTGTAAACTTAAGGGGGGGAACCAATCTATTAATTCATGCAGAGTACAATGATGTATCCAATATGGAACCCTGAGAGAAAACCTGAAAATTGAGTGAAATGTAGTTGTCAACAGTTTCAAGTCTGTTTTAGCTAAACCCTGAAATAGAAAAGAATTATAATAAAATATGAACAATAATACATTGTTTGCCACCACTAGTCTGACTTGCTCAGTTAATAAATTCTGAATCCTGTACAGCACACCCAATCTTTGGTTAATCTGTCTACATGTAGTTTTTATGTGTAGAGAATATAATAATCTGGAATCTAGTAAGATCCCTAAGTATTTAAATTGATTAACCTGTTCTAGTTTAGTACTGATGGAATTTTGTACTTCTAAAGGCTTACATTTAGTTAACATTTGTATGGTGCCAAAAAGCATGCTCTTTGCTTTTTTTAGTATTCAACAACAGGCGATTAGCTTTCAAGCAAGTATCCATAATTTGGAAATCAGCATTTAAGCTAAACAATATTTCATCCTCTGAGGGAGAGCTGTACCAGAGTAGGATTTCATCAGCATACATTAGACAGTTAGTGCGGGGCAACAGAGATGGTAATTGGTCAATAAAGATTGAGAACAAAAGGGGCCCCAGGATAGAGCCCTGGGGTATCCCAAATCTCCATTATTCTGTAGCTTAACAAAGCCCAGTGATAGTTCACCCTGAGAGAATGATCCATTAAATAACTCTCAGACCAGTTTAAAGAAGACTGTCTGACTCTGATGTTCCCCAGCCTCCTGAGCAGCAGGTGATAGTCAACTAGATCTAAGGCCTTGGACAGGTCAAGCATCGGTAAGCTCACCACAATCCATTGCCTGGCTGATGTGGTCCAGAAACTTGTGGAACCCATGCTGCTCAGGAGACTGGAGTCCCGAGGAGTCAAGGCAATGAACCAGTTGCTCATTTCCTAATTTTTCCCAAAGTTTTCCCCGGACAGGAAGTAATGAAATTGGTTGATAACTATCCATGTCAGAAGGAATTCCACATTTGAAAATTGGTTTTATGCGCATGTTTTTCCACTGACTTGGAAACTGACTAGTGAGAAGAGAAAGATTAAACACTTTTGTAAGTGGAACATAAATATATGGAGCAATTACTTCAAAAACCTAGGCTCTAAGTTGTCCACTCCAGAACTTTTATCAGTTGATAATTGCTTTAATAATTTTAATACTTGCTCAGGTTTAATTCAGCAAAAATAGAAAGAAGATGGAGTTTGACCTACAGGTGAAGCACCCTCAGAACTATTTGCAAGGGAAAATGTATCTCTGAATGGGGTTAAGTCAAAAAATTTGACTGAAAATGCTTGCGTTATTTCAGTGTAGTCGGAAGTCAATTTACCGTTTAAAGTGAATGAATCTTGTAAGTTAGTAACTTTAGGAGATATGAAAGTTTTATTTATAGACCAGCACTTTTGTTTTTCTTAGATTATTTTTTTGCCTTTTTAAGTGGAAGTCAGAGTTACTTGATCTTAACCTGGTTTTACAAAGATTTCTTAATTTTCATTAGTTATTAAAGTTAGCAAGACTTTGCATTTTCCTATAGAAATTCCATGTTGAATCTCATTCCTTCATAAGCTGAAACAATTCAGGGATAAGCCGCCTGGTAACTGTGCCCCTGACCCTTCTGTTTTTTGGGGAAAAAAACTTGTCCTGTAAATTCAATAAGGTAAAAGAGAAGTAATCTACAGCATAGTCGATTTGTGGAATGGCATCTAAATATGTCCAATTGATTAGATTCAATTCCTACAGGAGATTCTCAAGAATAGTATTAGTGAAGCTCTTGAAGGAAATGAGTCTCGGGGCGGTCTTACCCTTTTTGCTTTCCAAACATAAAAAAAAGACCCCATGATCACTTATACTATCAGATAAGGTGTCACTTTTCAGTACCTTTGCAGAGTTATTTGTTACTATCCAATCCAAAATAGTGTGTCTGTGACTGGAATGATTAATTCTAGTATAAGATGTAATTAATTGAGTCAGACTAGCACTGGACAATAATGATTCAAGTTCAGGATTGCTGTCAGGGACCCAATTTATATTCAGATCTCCCATAACCAACAAGTCTCCTGTCCTACACTCATGTCCCAAGAAATCTAGCAAGTCCCTGAGACCCCCAACACCTGGTTTAGGTGGATTATAAAAAGTACACATTTTTAATTTGTAGCAACCCCCAAGCAGTAATTTAACAAGCAACCATTTACAATCTGATGTTACTGAATAATTAGAGCTCAGATTGGTAACTTCCAGGCCAATCTTGTAATAAATTAATATTACTCTCTCTTGTTTTCTCCCAATCCTTTCTTACATTTTTGTAACCCTCAACTGCATATAACCCAGACTCTACCTTTGACTTCAACCAGTTCTCCATTAGGCTTAACACATCAATATGATGTTGTTCCAATAAGGCCTCAATTTCATGCACTTTATTAGAAAGACTACTAGCATAAACCATCGAACCTCCTATAAATTGGAGTCGAAGAATTAGAATGCAATTGAGGGCCAGGGTTAGGTTCAACGTCACTTGAGAGGCCCAATAGAAGAAAGCAAAATGACAAGGGAGCCAGCTGTAAAGCATTCAGATTTAAGTGATTTATGTATTATCTGACCTGACATATAGCACTCTTTTTAACTGCACCGAGCAACTTGATATTAGAAATGATGTCATATGTAGAATCTTGCAAAATATTGGAGACCACATATTCAACAACATTTGGTCCCTTACAGTCCCCCTCCCTACTTTTTAATTGGTAAAAACACCCACAGTCCAATAAAATAAGCCCTAATACAAGGCAAAATTTAAACCATTCATGTTGGAGTAAAATTATCAAACAGTTGATTTCTTAGAATCACTCTTACTTGTGCTGAGTTGTGGACCGATGTTCACCAGAAAAACATCTGCCGAGTGGCGCAGCCACTCTCTCTCATGCCCGAGAGCTTGTGCCTTGGGCCAATGCAAGTTCTTGCAGTGCTAAGCCCCACCCCTTTTTGCAACTGGTTGGTCAATGGCTCACTGCCATGTCCCCTCCACAGAAGCAGGAAGGATGTGTGGAGTTCCTTTCTGGGGGTTGCAGGCAGCAGAATTCTTGTAGAAGATCTGGAAACAGCAGCAGAGAAAAATGCTGTCACTCCCTTCAGGCTAGCATAAGTTCTTGAAGTGCTAAGCCCCACCCTATCTTGCAGCTGGTTGGCCAATGGCTCACTGCCGAGCCCCCTCCACAGAAGCAGCACTACAGCCAAAACCAGTGCACAGGGGAAATGTCTTGAGAAAGGATGAATGGAGTTCCTTTCTGGGGGTTGCAGGCAGCAGAGTTCTTGTAGAAGATCCAGCAACAACAGCAACAGAGAAAAATGCCATTGAAGAGCATCCTGCTCCAGAAGTATGGCATGCCATTAGAGACATCTCTCATCACGTGAAGACCATCACCATTGATGAGCTTCCTGCCCCAGAAGTATGGCATGCCATTAGAGACATAATTCAGAACCTCTGTCTATTATACTAGAGCTAGAAGCTCTTTAACAAAGGTTCCACATCAGAGAAACCCAATGAACACACAATACATAAAACTTAACAGGCCAAAGTGGTGTAATGCATATAGCAGGCTTTCAGGAGACAGCCAGCATTGAACTTGACAATTTAGACAGATAATTCAAAACAACATAAAAACAAAGTAGGTGATTACATTATAACATTATATTAGACATAATAACATTATATTAGACAAAGGTGAATCAGCAAAAAAATTCACCTTTTTAGGATTGTATAATGGGTGAGAAGCATAGAGGGTAAGAAGGCAAGGGGGCAAAAAGGGGCGGATAAGACGTGGTAGAGGGGGAGGGTGTACAGGTGGGAACAAGGTAGGGGTGCAGGGTGAATGGTGTTGGGGGAAGGGGAGGGATGTTTCATGAGGAGGCCAGAGTGGGGCAGGGTAAAAGGTGTAGGGGAAAAGATGCTTCATGAGGAGGCAGATCTGCCACCAAGTGCAGAGAGGGGAGGGGTACTAGTCCCCTGTTTAGGGGGAGCCCTTGATAGGTTCCCCACCCAGTCTCATTACTTAGTGGTTCTCCTAGCCTCTGTTTCTCCCACAGTCAGTTTAACTTTCCAGTGTAGATGTCAAACTTCTGCTGCAGAGCACTGGCTCCCTTCTGATCAGGTGAAGGCCATCACCATTGAAGAGCCTCCTGCCCCAGAAGTATGGCATGCCATTAGAGACATAATTCAGACCCTCTATTATACATTATGTAGCAAAACACATACACTATATAGTGAAATACATACCTCATCTAGTGAAATATATACATCATATAGTGAAACACATACACAATGTAGTGAACCACATACAGTATCTACTGAAATATATACATCATGTACTGAAATACATGCACTATGTACTAAAATACATGTCATATAGTGAAACACATTATATAGTGAAATGCTTACATTATATAGTGAAACACACACGCTATCTGCTGAAATAAACGTACTGAGTACTGAAAATCCACATACACTATATACTGAAACAAATGCACTATGGACTGAAACATATATACTACCTATTGAGATACATGCACTACAAACTGAAAAATCCACATACACTATCCACTGAAACAAATGCATTATACAGTATATTGTAACACATACACTATATACTGAAAAAAAATCCACTTATACTATATAAAAACAAATACACTAAATATTGAAATACATACACCATCTATTGAAATGCATACACTACACATTGACAATCCACATCCACAATCTACTGAAACAAGTACATTTTATATTTAAGCAATAATGCACGACAGGGTGTGGTATATCATGGGATATCATCATGCCTTGGGTGGTTGGGCATAAGGCCGCAGGCCGAGTGTGTCCAATGACCAGAGAAGTGATTATATCCCATGATATACCACACGCTGGAGTGCATTATTCCTATTATGAAGTGGTTTAAATATTTTTTAAAGTAAAAAAAAAAAATAGAAACATTTTAAAAATGTGTTTTGGGGGTGTTGGAGGAATACCTTTAAATAAAATAGTTCCTGGAGGGCTCTGGGCAGCAGGTGGCACTGTTTGCCATGGTAGAGGAAGTGGAGCTCTTGTGACTGGGTGACCCACTCCTTACTGTTGCAGTTTTCTTTTTTTAAAGTGTTCTTCATTCACAGTGCACTTTATTTTTATTATTTTTTTTCTGGGAATTGGATGCTGAGGACTGGTAAGCTGAGAGAGAAGTTAGAGAGGTGTACCAATGGTGAACGAATGAGAAAAAGGTAGAGTCTTGGTGTGATTCATTCGGGACTGTTATTGTAAGAGCTACTATTAGAATGGTTAGGAATGTTTGGGACAAGACTGGCAATTTTTTCTATGTGGCTGGGCTGTAGCTTTCTTTTTGTGGGGGAGCCGCAGTTTGAGTGAGAATGACTACAATGCACAGGTCTGTCATTTGTCCTTTTCAGAGAAAAAAAAAATATTCATCCATTGCTGCCACTCGCATGCTGCTGGATATGTTACTTTTGAAAGTATTGCTCACAGCGGCTTCCGTTGTGCTGAATTCTGTTGTGTGTGTAGCTGGTGTGAGTTCATTTTTTTTTTTAAATAGTGGCTGACTGGAAGTCTGACTTGCTGCGGACTGCTGGAGATGAAGAAGACTGCGTGGTCAGTGAGGAGACTGGTGGCCGGAGGTTTTCTGAAGCCATGATGATGTAGCCTGATATCATCATGGCTTCAAAAACCTCTCGGCCAATCAGCTTCCCATATTTGAGATCCCCATTTCATAATGAAACATATGCACTATATATTGAAACACATATACTATATATATATATGGAAAAATCAGCTATTTATTGAAATGAATACACTATACATTGAAAATCTGCATGTAGTATATACTGAGACAAATGCACTACACATTGAAACACATATTGTACATTATCTATTGAAAAAATCTGCATACTGTATATACGGAAAGAAATACATTACATACTGAAATATATACAGAGGCTCAGATATTCAAAAGAGTTGAGCCATGCGCAATACTTGCTAAGTCCGGAATTGCGCCATTCTGAGATATTCAGCAAGAGGCAGTTGCGCCCCCGAAATCATGCTGAGCAACAGCACAATGATAATAAAGGCATGCGCAACTGAAGGGGGAGGAACCATGCATAAATGGCGCAGTGTGATACTCAAAGACTTGCGCAATGCGCAACAGTGGAGCAAGCGGAAGTTGCACCATAGCGGAAATGAGCCAAAATAAAAAGGAGCAAGGAAGAGGCGTAAGAACGCTATAGGGAAGCCACATGAAGCAGAGGCAGAAGCACACAGACAGGGCAAGTGGCACGAACAGGGCAGGCCAGGGAAAGGCCACAGTGAACAGCCAGGCACAGGGAAGGTGTGGGGAGCCACGCAGCACAGAGGCCAGCATAGGCAGGTGTACCCGGTGCAGGGGAGGTAGCAGCCAGGACAGCAGGGGGAATACAATAACAGCTTCCAGGGGGGTGAACACAAGCCAGGGACATGGCCAGTGCCACCTTCCACATGGAGGCTGTATTGAGGGGGGTGAGAAGGTGGGTGGCAGGGGGGCGTGGCCGTGGAAGGGCCCGTCGGTGGTATGCCCCCAGAAGGCAGTACCGAGCCCGCACCAGCTTTGAGCTGTACACAGATACTGAGATTGTGGGCCAGTACCACCTGAACAGGGCAATTCTGAGGCAGCTCTGTGAGCTGTGCAATGATGTGATGCAGGCACCCTCACGACAGAGCCATGCCCTGTCAGTGGAGATCAAGGTAACAGCCTGCATGTGCTTGCTCACCACGGGTACCTTCCAGAGACCAACTGGGGACACCACAGGCATAACTCAGTCGGCCACATCATGCCACCTCACCCAATTCCTCAGTGCACTGCTGCCACATGCTGAGGAGTACATCCATTTCCCCAGCACAGCGGCGGAGTGCACAGCAAACATACAGGAGTTCCACAGGGTAGCACATATGCCTGGCATGCTAGGGGCAATAGACTGCACCCAAGTGGCTATACGCACACCACCTGGCCACGAGGGGGCCGCATACATAAATCGAAAGGGCTATGCCAGCATCAACTGCCAGGTGGTGTGCGATGCTAGGGGGGCATCATTAATGTCTGTGCCACGCACCCTGGGGGAGCACATGATTCTTACATCTGGCACCAGTCGGCACTGTGCCACAGATTCGAGAGTGGGGACATCCCCACTGGCCACCTAGTGGGTGAGTATGCAAACCACATGGACAAATATAGGGCCTGGGGGGGCATGGCCAGAGGTGCCATGGGTAGTGGCCTACATGGCCTGGGGCAGGGCCATGCTGATCACCAAACTAACCTCCACCCTCTACACACAGGTGGCAGTGGATACCCACTCTGTACCTGGCTGCTCACACCCTACCAGCGGCCCGCAACCCCATTGCAGCAATGCTACAATGAGGCACATGCCACCACACGCAATGTCATCAAGCAGGTGTTCGGGATGCTGAAGACATTTCTGTTGCCTGGACACCTCTGGCGGTGCCCTACAGTACAGCCCCTCAGAGGCCTGTGGGATATTCCTGGCCTGTTGCATCCTGCACAACATGGCCAACGAATGTGGGATAGCCGTACAGGTCGAAGAGGGGGACAGTGATGGGGACGATGGGGACGCCGGTGACAATGGTGATGGGCAGCCCCCCCTTGGCCGATGGGACCCCTGACTGCTCCGGCTGGCACATCTGCAGCAGGACACCATCACGGAGGAGCACTTCAGCCAACTCAGGTAAGTCATGGGGCCATGCGCAACCACCAGTGGCCAAGGCACAACCCACAAACACACAGGAACCCACACTGGGAGTGCATGCCGTCAAGGGAATTGGCAGGGCACAGAGGCACACACACAGCCAGGGATGGGTGAGGATTAACATGCCACACTGAAGAACACACACACACACACACACACACACACACACAAAACGCAACAAACATGCACAGAGGGCAGAAGGCACACCGACCCAGAACACACACCCTAGCAACACACATGTCCACAGGCCACCATGCCCACTGCCTGTTCATGTGCGTGTGTCAGATGCTGAGCACCATTGCACTTTGGTGTACAGCGCAATGCAGGCATCATCATGCACAAGCAACTGCTGACAGCAGCCGGGAGGGTGTGCAGGTGGACTGAGTGTCCGCGTGCAGGGCCGGGTACCCACCCGTGCACTGCCCATTGACACACACAATGCACACAGGGCAGCACTAGACAGTAGCCACGCTGGGAGACTGGTCAGTTCCGCGACACAGTGCCACGGCCACCATGGATGCGTGGGTGGCCCCACCGAGACCCACCAGCATTGGCAGGCTGACCACTGACCTCATGGGGTGGCACCGATGGTCCCCCAAGGGTTCCACTGTGTGATCACGACCATGCCAGCGCAGGGATCTGCAGCACACCAAACATGCCTGCATCAGGAGTGCTCGGGATGCCCACAGCTGAACCCGGCGTCGACAGGGTGGGAGTTGCACGATGCTTGGAACGGGGGGTGGATAGTGCACTGCGTGGTGTCTGTGATGCATGGGTACCTGACTGTGTGCCCATTGTGGCCATGACAGCAATGAACTCCTGTGAATGCCTGTCAATGTCAGCGGTCACATCCTCCCTCAAAAGGTCCATCCATGCCATGATCATTTCGGTGTCCCTGCTGCGATGCTCCTCTGCCCACTCCAGAGACACACGCAGTGCATCCACAGACGTCGCAAGCCACATCTGCTGCTGGACCGATGCTCGCAGTAGGTGGGTGTACTCATCTAAGAGGTCATCAGCCTCCTCGGCATCCTGTTCCTCAGGGTGTGCAAGGGCCTGATGTTCAGCACCCCTTGAGGGTGGGTGCTGCGCACCAGGACCAGGTCTGGACATGTCCACAGGTGGTGCACAGATGCCGCCACTGAACCCTGTACCCCCAAGCTCAGTGGGCGACTGCTGATGCTGCCTCTCAGGCTGCCGCACCTCAGGGCTCAGTGGTGCTGCCGCAGTGGCTGCAACAGTCCCACTGTCCTGAACAGACACCAGTGCTGCCCCACTGGTGCTGACAGGCACAGCCTGGGACTGTTCTGACATGCAGGCCACCACGGCGGCACCACACACAGCCATGGGCGTGAATTGCCCTGCTGTGTGTCCATCCTGTGGCACACACGTGTCACTGCCCAAGACGGTCATGTCATCATCACTGGTGCCGGACTCTGCCCCGGCCACAGCCACAGTGTGCTGGCATCCATGGATGCCAGCATGCCAGGACACAGGCAGGGCTTCCTCCACATCTGTCTCAACGACATCAGTGTGGACAGCCAGGCGGCCCCACTGTCGTACTGATCCACAGATATTTGTGGAGGTGGATGGTCCCACCTCCAACTTCATCCAACTGTCCGTAGTGGATAGGCCCACCACCGCTGACCCATACAGATGCTCAGGATCTGTAAGGGAAAGCAAAGTCACGTTACTGCATGTGACCTACCCTGCCCCCCCCAGACAGACCATGACTTACCATGCAGTGATGGGCCACCACCCGTCTGGAAGCCACCACCCAGAACACCCTCAATGGCACTTCCGTGCATGCTTGCAGCAAGCCTGTCCTCCACTGGGGTGAGCTGTACCACCTCCGGCTGTCCACCATCTGTTGCAGCATGTGCTGCCCTGATGGCAGCCACCTTCTCCTTTACCCTCCTCCTGTCTGTGCCCATCTTCTTCTTACACTCCTGCACAGAGCACTGGTGGCTGCCATGCCAGTTCACGGCATGTGCCACCTCCTCCCATGCAGCAGCACGGGCCTGAGGGGTGCCCCACCATCCACTGAGCAGTGGCTCCTGATCCAGGTAGGCTTCGAAAAGGGCCTCAGTTTCGGCCTTAGTAAAATTTGGCCTCCACCTCCTCCCACCACTGTTGTTCTCCTCTCCAAGAACGTGCTCAGTCATTATGTAGCCTGTAAGAATGGCAGCTGTTACCTGTGACTGTGCAGTCCCATGCATGTCCCTGAATCCACAGTCCACACTCCCAAACAGCATGCAACTCACCAATAAACTGCAGTAACCAACTATGGCCACTGCAACACATTGTCACACCTTTATAGCGCAATCCATGCAAATGAGATGGGGAGCAACTTTAATTAGATGCAAATTGCAGTGCTGCACCATTGAATGGCTGATAGGATGATTTGCATATGATAGCTGAATATCGCGCTGTTGCGCTTTGTGCAATTGTGTCGAACGTGCTGAGCCAGTGGCGCAGTTCTGTGGCATGCATAGTACACCTCACTGTGCATGCCCGGGGTTGCTGAAGCAGGCGTCTGCCACGCTGATGACATGCTGTGCGTGGTAGGCAATGCAGAGCACTGCCATCATTGTGCCAGTGGTGCTATAGCGATGGTCACTACATAGCGCTGTGGCAATGGGCCTTCATAGGTGCAATGGCCCAACTGCCCGATAGTCCGCCGTGGTGCTGACACACAGGCAGCCAATCGCGCTACACGCATTGTCATCTGATGGCACTGTATGTGGCCTTGCACCAGAGACCCTTGACTCTGTGCCCGACCTTTGCCCCCTTGGTGCCATGCATCAGGCATAGGTGCACCTCTATCGCACTGTTCGGTAACAGCGCGATAGGGAATGGCAGCACTGTACCACGCAGCATCTGCACGTGAGGAACCATGCTGCAGAGCGCCATATTGCCTACTATAGCTATTTCAATGGAGCAGAGAAGAGCTGCTCCTTGGACGGCCATTGAGCTGGTAAATCTGGTGGCCATAGTTGAGCCACACCATGGGCCTCTCTTTGGGAAGGCCCCCCTGGATAGGGCAAGGATCAAGGTGTGGCAGGAGGTGGCCACTGCCCTGGAGGAGGCAACAGGCAGGGGGCATTCAGCTGAGCAGTGCAGGCACCACTACGGTGACCTGCGCAGGAGGGAGCCGGAGCTACTGGCCCGACTGCGGTCACATGCCAGGAGGGGCATGGTGCCATGTCCAGGTAGGGGTTTCATCAACACACTTTTATCATCCATATGAGTCACAGTGTTGTATGTGTTCAGCACATAGGGGAGGGACTGTATGGGTTTGGCCATGGCAGTGTTCACAGGGTGTGGGGTGGGTGGGTCTGGCTGGGTGGGAGGGCACACTCCTTGGGGCAGGGGGACTTTGCTTCGGGAATGTACTGATGTTCTTCTCTCCTTTTTGTCCCTATAGGCCCGGAAGAACTACACAGAGTGCGGGCAGAGCAGCGGAGGGGAGTGGAAACCGCAGCCAGGTGGGCCGAGGACCAGCAACGCCCACCTGACCGGCCTGATGTGGGTGAGTGCTAGACATCCATGATTAGTATTGCATGCTGTGTGACAAGGTGGGCAGCGGGGCATGGCCACCATTCATTGACATCACTGCCATGCACGCCACTTGTTACAGTCAACACTGTCCAGTGGCAATGCATGTCTGGGTGTGCGTCACTGGTGGTCCATGCATGCACCAGGTGCATGTCTGTGACACTGCCTTTGCACCACATAGCCATGTCACTAGACGGCCATGGTGGTGCTGTGCATGACTTGGCCAGTGGGTGTGTGCAGCATTCTGCATGGCTTTATGCACCTGAGTGGGCAGGTCCTGTGGACGTGATCACTGCGGGTGGTCACACACCATCACAGTGGTATGTCCCATGGCCGTATGCCATGCACAGTGGGTGGGCTGTATGGGGTTGTGCATTCACACCTGTTGACTGTGCTCCCTTGTTCTAGGTGCGAGACATCTGAGGGAAATCAGGGACACCATGCGGGAGCTCCTGAATCTGGCCCGCGAGACGGTGGCAATACTGAGGAGGCTGGACGAGTCGGGGGTTCTGCAGCGATACAGAGCCAGAGGGAGCCAGAGCCAGGAACGGCAGAGCCTTTAATAGTCCCTTGGTCACTGACTTCCTCTACCCCCTGGACCCACCCTCACACCCTCCTATCCCATCCCATTTGTCCATCCCTTCCCTGCCCACCCCACCTTTTTGTGTCCCCACCACAAACCTGTAAATAGTTTTATTCTTGTACATAGTTGAGTTTTCTATTTTTCCAATACATATGACTTTTATATGAATACCGTGGTGGTCTCTGATTTGCAGCAGGCTATAGGTGCTCAGCTGCAGTGGTGTGCATGGCATCGGGGTGGTGCAGTCATGTGTATGTGTGTGTGTCCGTGTGGAGGTGTCTATGGTGCGGGGGTAGATATCAGTCAGTGTCTGTGTTGAGTGTGTTGTTCCCTGTGCACTGGATGACTGTGTGCAGTGGTCCATGGCGTGTGCTCTGTGTCCATGGTGCACCCATCGGCCCGTCCATGGCCTGTGCAGCCAACACACATGCCTGTCTGTGACCTGCATGGTCCACTGGCATGTCAGTGGTGGCATTCCCTGCAGGGCGGACACTGTACCCATTGCTTTGCTGGGTTGCCCATGTCACTGGTGTGGTGCATGCCTGGCTCAGGTGGCACTGTGGGTGACACGGTCATTGTCCTACCTCCATGCTGTGGCTTGTGTGTGTTGCAGGCGATGTGCCCCACTGTCTGTGGCTTGTTCTCCGGGTGACTACTGGTGGTGTATGGGTCCATGGTGCCTGCGCAGGGTGGTTGGCACTCCATTGCCATGGTGGACTGCGGGTTGTGTGTGCACGGCTTACATGGGCCCCCAATGGGGGCTTGGTTGCCCCACCACTGTGTCCCTGTGTTGTTGTGCCCTTGGGTATGGGTGGGTGTCTGTCCAGACCCTGTGTGGCATCCGGTGTGGTGCATGCTTCCACGCACCACTGTGGGTGTCTGTGCTGGCTGTTGTGGCCACTGGTGGGTCAGGGTGTGTCACTGGAATACTGTGCAGAGAGCTGTACCACTGGTGGTGGTGTCAAGGACACAACTGTCCCATATGGGGTAACTCTTGTGCCAACGCATGGTCAGTCTCTCAGCAGTACCTCGGGGGACTGTGCGTGGTGGCACTGTGTCTGCCGTTGCTGCATTGCCGTGTGCTGCAAACTGCTGATGGGTGCTCATAGTGGGGCTGGCTTGCATGGTTCTGTGGTGCACAGGGTTGCATTGACACTGTGAGGGTGGTGCCATGCATGGGGTTTCCTGCTGTGGTGGTTACTGCTCATGGGGGGGTGTCTGGGGGTCACAGTGCAGGGTGTGCTGTGCACTGGGGGATGGTGTGGCACAGGGTGGTCTGCCTTCTTGTGTGCCAGTCACAGCTTGCTGGTAGGTGTGATGGGGCACCATGGCCAGGCTGTGGGTTGGTTGCTTGTCTCCATGGACCAGTGCTTATTCCAGCTCTCCCCTGGTTCTGATGTGCTTGGGGTGTGGGGGGACAATGTCTGTTCTGCTGTGTGTTCCTGTGCCCATCTATGGCATGGGTGGTGGGCCCCTACCTCCCTGATTGTGCAGTTACATTGATCTGCAGCTGGGGGGCTCCCTGCTTGCTCTATGGCACCTCTGGACTGCTCATCTGAACATCCCTTGTTGCGCTATGGCGCATCAGATCTGCTTAGCTTCCCCTCCCTAGTTGCACTATGGCGCAGGTGGTGCGATATTCAGTTGTTGGCTGTAGGTGCAATTTGGCCTACTCCTTTTTTGAATATCGCGTCTCTTGCGCATGGGCGTTATAGACTTGTGCTTGCTCCTACTATTGCGCACTTTTTGGGCACAGTTTGAAAATCTGGGCCAGAGTATATTAAAAATCCACATACACTGTATACTGAAACAAATACACTACATGCATACACCATGTATTGAAATACATACAGAAACAGAAACACTAGGGAGCAGCAGGAACAGTAGTGCAGTTCAGGGTAGTGCTTTGTTTTTCCTTTTTTCTGTTTATTTTGATATTGGAATTGTTTGTGTTGTGAGGGGATATGTTGGTGGGGATTTAGATCAGTACTGTGAGTCACAACTGTTACTGAGTGAAATTCTGGGCTGTGATATTTAATCTGTGCTGTTTGAGTTTTTGGAACTGTTTCTGGTGAGATTAACTCAGGTGTTGAGTTCATACAGGAAGCTGTAGTCTGGCCTTGTACCTTGTGTGGGGATTGAGAGGTCTCGGGGAAGGGTCAGGCTGATTGACTCTCAAGAGAGTTGAAGAACCCAAGCCCCACCCTCCCCATCCTTCCCACCCCAGACTACTTTACATTTATAGGAGGAGCTACCCCACGATTGGTAACAGGACTGCTAGGTGCAGCCCATTTCCTTCCCTGGCCAGAAGTATGAAAGCCACAGGGCATGGAAACACATAGCTTTTAAACAGGGAAAATCTCACCCTTGGATCTAAACCAAAAGCTTTATACAGGCAAGAGCAATATTGGGGGAGCCACATTGGAAGGGCAAATGGAGCAGGGTGAGGGCAGATCCAGGGCAGAATCCCAATGCTTCAAGAGCTGGGGGCATCTTTGGGAGGGTGATAGGGTGTACTGGTTGTGGGTCAACCATGGTACTGATTATAGCCTGGAAAATGGGGGGGGGATGTATGGTATGTAGGCAGATTACACAGCTAAGGAAGAAGGTGGGATGACTGAGATGGGCAGTAATCTGGGAAAGGGAGAGGAGTAGATGGGGGGACATGAAGGGTCCTGCCGAGCAGCTATAGCAGCAAGTGGGGGCACTGTGGGGGGACAAAGCACAGTCAAAAGGGGAGCTACAGGGGAACAAGGAGCAAACCCAGCTGCAGGAAGGGGAAGATGGGATGGGGATTGGAGAAAAGTTGGGGAGCACAAATACAAGGGGAGCAGGGTAAGGAAAAGCACCGGAGGAGATACAGGAATCCCAGATAAGGGCGACAATGGGCACAAGAGAAACCTGGGGAAATGGCAGAAGAGACAGTATAAAGGTACAAAGCCTGCACAGAGGGCAAGGGAGGAGGGAGCAAGGGGAGGACTATTGACCAGAGGGGCACAGGCAGTGGGCTTAGAACAGAAGAATGGATTTGCACCACTACAGGTGCTAAATGGTGGGGGGGAGATCAGGAAAAGGGAGCTGAAGAGCACACAGAGGAAGAAGGAGAAGCAAGCATGAAGAAAGGTGCAGAACAATTGGAAATGGGGGAGACACTATCAGGTAAGGCAAACAGGCAAGCCCAGAAGAGTGGGAGGGAGGCGGGCTCAGGTTCAGAGGAGCAAAAGCTGGATGGGGAGGATGGGAGGAAGGTCTCCAGGGAAAATCAGGCAGGACACGTGCAGGGACAAATAAACAAGGAGGGGAAAAGCTAGAAAATGGAGGTGCAGAGGTGGGCAGCCTGACAGATAGAGCCTGGGGGGGGATGCAAAGCTGAGGGGGCACAGAGTGAAGAAGCTGGGGTAGCACAGTGGGAGAATAGTGCTTCAGGAAGTGAAATGGGCAAAGTGGGTATTGATAATAAGGTAGAAAATAGGATGCAGGGGGTTGGGGGAAGGATGGTAGGAAGATGAGATCAGAAGGAGATAGAGAGCAGGGTCTATAATAAAAAGGATTAGGAGGGGGGAAGGGGAGACAAAAACAGTGCAGTGTGGGTGGAGTGTCTGCCAGGCATGACAGCAAGTCATGACAGAAAGTCATTCATTATATCCCCTCAAGGGGGAGGCAGCAGGACAAGAAAATGCACCTGCTGTTCCAACTGGGAATGAATGACCTGGCATGAAGTAGCCTGATGGAGGTGCAGGCTAGATCCAGAGCTCTAGCTAGACACTGTAACAGTCTAGGATTTAAATCAGTGGTGTTCTCAGTGGTATTACTAGTACCAAGGGCAAGCACTGATAGGAAGTTGAGGATTAGGGAGTTCAATGAGTGACAGGTGGGGTGGTGTGAGCAAATGGGATATGGCTTGGTAGGGGACTGGGGATCTACATGGGAGGACAAGAGCCTACTTGCACCATACAGACTGCACCTGAATAAGGTCTGGATAGCAGTACTGAAATGCAAGCTAGAAGAATACATAGTGGATATCTACAATTTAATCAAGGTTGGGGGGTGGGGACAAATCTGCTCCACAAGAAGGAATGCTGGGGAGCTACCAGCCCCCCCCAGGATAGCACTACATGGCTGAGCAAGAAGGTGATGTGTGCAAGGAGAAACAAAGGGAGAGACTGGTGGAAAGGATTGTCAGCAAACACCAGGAGTTTAGGAAATAAGATGGTGCCCTGGAGGCCATCATGAGGGATGAGGGCTTAAATTTAATCATAATAAGTAAGACCTGGTGGACAGAGCATCACACCTGGGAAACAACCATTCCAGGTTATAGAATATTCAGAAGGGACAGGGAAGGCAAGAAGGGGAGAAGGGGTTGCCTTATACGTCAGCGAAGGCATCAGTGTTACTGAAGGGCAGGAGGAGGAAGGGGAGAGTGGGTTGCTGTGGGTAACACTAGGTAGGATGATGGGTGAATCCCTGCTGCTGGGGGTGGTATACAGGCCACCTGTGCAAGGAGAGGAAGACAAATGCAGCTAACTCAGGCAGTCACAAGGCTGGCACAGAAAGGTGAACTGCTACCGGTGGGTGATCTGAACCTCCCAGATGTTCACTGGGAAATCCCAGATGCAGCATCAGCAAGGAGCAGGGAGGTATTAGCTGAGCTGCAGGGGGTATTCCTTCAACAGCTGGTCAGGGAACCAATGAGAGGAAGCAACTTGTAGGATGTGGTCCTGATTAATGGGGAGAATGTGAAGGAGGTGCAGGTGGGAGAAGTCTTAGGCACCAGTGATCACAGCGCAGTACGTTTCAGGGTCAGGACAGGGAGGGAGACAAGTAAGACTAATATGACAGTTATGGACTTCAGACACACAGACTTTAATAAGATGAGAAAGATAAGGAAAAATGGAGGGTAAAGAGTAGATTTGGGCAGTGGAGGAATTCTGGGAAGCTATCAGGGGAGGCATTCAGAAAGCAGCTGAAATGTGCATTAAAAAGGTCAGGAAGAGCAAGAGAGGGAGGAGACTGCTCTAGTACACTAGGGAGGTGGCAGGGGAAGTCAGGGAAAGGAGGAGGGCTTTCAGAAAATTTAAAATGACTTAGAGAGGAGGATAGGGAGCGGTATAGGGAGAAAAGGAGACTGGCAGACAGGGAGATCAGAAGGGCACAAGCAGCCACTGAGGAGAAAATAGCCAAAAGGGCCAGGAGATGGGGATAAAACATTTTTTAGATATGTGAGGGAGAGGAAAAGAGCAAGGCAGGGGATTGCTAGACTGAGGGCTGAAGGAGGGATAAACTTGGAGCAGGACTACAAAAAGGCAGAGGCACTAAATGAGTATTTTACTGTAGCTCTGTGTTCACAGAGGAGGAAGAAGGCTACTGCTTAAGGGAAAGGAGGGCAAATGGGTGTCTCAGAGCCCATTCATTGTGGATAGAGTCAGGACTGAGCTGGATAGACTAAGGGTGGACAAGGAAATTGGGCTTGATGGGTTGCACCCCAGAGTGATCAAGGAATTGAGGGAGGAGCTGGCTGCACCCTTGACAAGGCTCTTCAACCTGTCCCTGGATATGGAAAGAGTGCTGGGGGACTAGAGGAGGGCTGACATAGTGCCCTTGCACAAGGGAGGTAGCAGGGAACTGAAGGAGAACTACCACCCAGTCAGCCTCATGTCTGTTGTGGGGAAAGTAATGGAGGCATTAATCAAGGAGAGGGTGATGAATTACCTGGAGGAGTGTGGCTTGCAGGACATCAGACAGCATGGCTTCACCAAGGGGAAATCATGCCAGACCAACCTAACTGAGTTCTTTGATTGGGTGACTCAGGTAATCGACCATGGAGTGGTGGTGGACATGGCCTATCTGCATTTCAACAAGGCCTTCAACACCATTCCTCATAGAAGGTTGTTGAGCATGGTGGAAAGCATGGGGTTGGGAGGGAAAATAGCAGGCTGGGTGGAGGCCTGGCTAGTAGGGAGAACTCAGAGGATAGTGCTTAATGGGGTGCACTCCGAGATGGCAAGCTTGAGTAGTGGAGTGCCACAGAGGTCAGTTTTGGGTTCGCTTCTCTTCAACATCTACATTAGTGATATTGCAGAGGGTTTGAGAGGGAGAGTGTGCCTATTTACCAATGATATGAAAATCTGCAATATGGTGGACACCCCAGAAGGGGTGGAAGACATGAGGAGGGACCTCAAGATGCTCGAGGAGTGAGTCAGGAAATGGCAGCTGAGGTTTAATGCCAAGAAGTGTGCTGTGATGCACCTATGGAGGAAAAACACAAAAGTGGGGTACGTGCTGGGGGGGGGGGATCAAAGAATCAGAACTGGAAAGGGATCTGGGGATCATAGTCTCCTTAAACCTTAAGGCAGGTTTCCGATGTAGTAGGGCAGCTGAAAGAGCCAATGGAATGCTGGCATGCATAGGCTGGGACATTACTAGCAGAAGGTGGGAGGTTATAATGCTCCTCTACAAAGCAATGGTGAAGCATCAGTTAGAGTACAGGGTTCAGTTCTGAAGACCACACCTCCACAAGGGTATAAATACATTGAAGAGGGTTCAGAGAATGACAACAAAGATGGTGCAGTGTATGCAGGGGAAGACATACAAGCAGAGTTGTAAGGAGCTGAATCAGTACACACTGGAAACAAGGAAGGAAAGGAGGGACATGATTGAAACCTTTAAATATGTAAAGGGGCTCAATAAAGTAGGTGAAGAGGGTTGGCTGAGGAGGAAGGAGGGAGCCAGAACTAGAGGGCACAGCCTCAGATTTCAAGAAAATAGGTTTGGGGCAATGAGGGGGCATGTCTTCACAGACAGGGTGGTGGAGCCCTGGAAAAGACTGCCAGATGGAGTAGTGGGGGTTGAGATGGTGAAGAAATTTAGGAGGGCATGAGACAGGCACATGGGACTAAGTATTGTGGGGAAGGTGGAGGCAGGTGGGGATGGGGGTATGTGAAAGGGGAGGGTTGGGCAGACTAGATGGGCCAGAAGGGTCCTTTTCTGCCATCAAACTTCTATGATTCTACGATTCTATGATTCTGTGATTCACCATAGACTGGAAAATCCACATACACTATATACTGAAACAAACTATATAGCGAAACAAATACACTACATACTGAAATTAGCTCTGCCCCTGGAATGGCCTGCCCATGCACTCATTTCCTGCTGCATTCAGGGAACTGCTGGCATGGTGAGAGGATGTCTAAAGCTGCAGAGCAGAAGCTAAGCAAAACAGGGCTATCTCTTCTACTTCTTTATGCAGTTTTCCATCTTGTTTTGCTTGCACACCTTTTATCAAATTTCAGAACATTGTGTTCATTGTACATGGAGACCAACCCTGGCCGCCATGAAAATGCCTGTGCACCTCATTGGAACTGGGCTGGTAACAAAGGTTTCCAGCTTATGCATCTTAATGTTAGAAGCATTGCCCCAAAACTTCCTGAGCTAGAAACGTTTGCTTCATCCCACAAGCTACACATCCTGGCATTATCAGAGAACTGTCTCACCTCTAGGGTCAAGGACTCTAAAGTTGCACTTCCTAATTACAATATATTTCACTGCAATAGGTGTAACAAAAGAGGGGGTGGATGTCTGACCTACGTGGATTCTGTCCTCTCTGGAGAAGTATGCAATAGCCCCTATACACCCAGCACAACGTGTGAGTGGTTGATCATTAAAGTTAAACTGGGCCCCAAAAATGTAATGATTTGCCGTGTGTAAACCCACCCAAGGTGGGGCATGAAGGCCTAGTAGATTTCATGCAAATGCTCAGCGTTTACTCACACAACCAAACTGATCATACTAGGAGACTTCAACTTAATCTGGCTGCCCAATGAATCACAGTACAAAGGCATACTCAATACCAGTCAGCTTAACCAGATCATTACAATACCAACTAGGCTTAACCCTCAGTCAGGCAACCATTCCTTGCTTGACTGGATTTTGGTAAAAAGGCAGAGTGAATTTTACTCTTGGAAACCTTAAGTGACTCAGTCAGTGATCTCTTAGCCACATATTGCCTCTGGCACAACAGTGCACCTAACAGCTCTCCACCTAGACTGATTACCTACAAGAACTGCTCCAACTTATCTATATCCCCTTCTCACAGGTCGTGCCTGAAAATAGGCAGAATTTGTCTAGTGCACTTACCCAGTCAACAAAAACTAAATAAATAAACTTGAACAAGGCATCTTTTCTGTTTGACTTGTTAATAATTGACTGGATCTACCTAGACACAACACAAGATACAAATTCCACCTTGGATTTCTTCATCACAAAATTTACAACAGTACGGGATAAACACACCTCTGCAGGGTGAAGCACAAAAAATCTGACTGGGTCACACGTGATATTTTCACTAGCACTTGCAAAAGAAATGACTCCTGGGACAAGTACATGCAAACCAAGCTTGTATCGGATTGGAACACATGCAGACAACTAAGAACCAGATGCAAACGGACAATACACCAGGCAAAAGGTCAATATTTAAAAAAACAGCAAACTGCAAACTTGGGTGATCCTAGAAAATTTTGGCAGACCATAAACTCTTTGCTGAATACCAAAAAAAAATCCTCACCTATCTCAATCGACCTGGATGAAGACATCTTCATAGGTTTCATAGGATTTTCAAGCAGAATAGACTTGCATCCTTTAATTGCTTGCCATGAATTAAACTATCCCATATTTATTTAAACAGAAACTATCTAATCTATTTTTGAGTTATTCCATTGAACTACTTGCGATCACTTCACTTGGTAAACTATTCCACAAGTTCAACACTCTTTGGCTAAACCAATGTTTTCTCTTTAATAGATTCCATTTATATGCTGCTAATTGAAGATGGTGTCCCCTGGTGTTGTATAAACATTCTTTTAATATAAGGACATAATCAGACCATATTGTATTGTCATGTAACGCTCTAAAAATCATGCACATATCCCGCCTTGATCTCCTTTATTGTAAGGTAAACATATCCAGGTCCCTAAGTCTGTCAGAGTATGTCATGTCTCTAAATCTCAGTATTGATTTTGTAGCTCTTTCCTGTATTTTCTTCAGCTTTAAAATGTCACCCTCTTATACGGGGCCCATACTTGGGCATCATACTCCAGGTGGGGCCGCAACAGTGCTTGGTACAAGGTAATGATGACCTTTTTATCTCTACTTTTAATATGTCTTAAAATACAGTTTAGATTTTGATTAGCTTTTTTAGTGACAATGTTACAGTGCGAACTGAATTGGAGGCCAGAGGTTATTATTATCCCTCGCTCCTCACTAGTAATGGATAATATTTTATCCAGCATCTTATAAGATATATTATGGTTCTGCCTTCCCAAATGCATGATGGTGCATTTGTTCACATTTAATTCAAATTTATATTTGTCCAGTTCCCCATGTCAGTAAGGGCATTTTGCATGGCAGTGCCATCCTCACTGGTATTAACTATTGCCAAGATTCTACAGTCGTCGGCAAACATGGTTAGCCAGATATTGGTATGATCACATTTCAATGAGACTATATATATATATATATATATATATATAGAAAAGACAGGGACCCAATACAGAGCCCTGCAGAACCCTACTTGTCACATCTGCTCAGTCTGCTAAGGCTCCATTAATGATCACTCTCTGTCTCCTCCCACTCAACCATGAGGTAAATCAATTTATCAAGTTAAGATCCAACCCTGTTTATTCAAGTATGATCAACAATTCATCATGTGGCAGTTTGTCGAATGCCTTTGAAAAATTGAGGAAGGCCACATCCACCGCGTCCTCATTGTCCAAAGCCTTACTCACTGTCTCATAAAATTTTAACATATTTGTCTGGCATGAGCGAGACTTCGTGAATCCATGTTGGGTTGAATCTGTCAAATTAGTTTCTTCCAGATGTAATAAGATTTTATCTTTTATTATGCCCTCCAAGATCTTACATATCATGGATGTCAGGTTGACAGGACGGAAATTTTCTAGGTTAGTCTTGGGGCCTTGTACAACAACTGCATCTCTCCAACTTTGTACTGCTTCACTTAGATCTAATGATTTTTGGAAGATATGTGTCAGCAGGGGTGATAAGTTTTCTGAAAGTTCTGCCAGAATTCTAGGGTATATGTTATCAGGGCCAGGGGATTTATTTATATTGAGTTTATTTAATAGCTCTAATACATCTTTAACCTCGACTATAACTTTACTGGTTACTGAGGGTGAGATAATAAGGGGACTGTGTTTTTTGTATTGTTAAATATTGAACAAAAGTAATTATTCTGGATGTCACCAGTTTCCTTATTGTCTGCTGTGTTCCCTTCTGAATTTTTCTATGGGCCTATATTATGCATAGGCTTCTTCTTACTCTTTATATATGCATAGAATGATTTATGTTTTTTCATAGTTTTGGAGGCAAGTGCGAACTCATAGTTTCTAATTTTCTAATAGTCATTTTTACTTCCTTTACCAAGGCCTTATAAATTATCTTTCCCTCGGGATCATTAGATTTCCTTATTGTTCTGTACATTATGTTTTTCCTTTTAATTAGTTTCTTTATTTTTTTATTGAACCATCCATTTGTACTTTTTTTTTATATATTGATTTGGTTAGTATATCAGTGTTTATTTCTAATGTAAGTTTCTCAAGTAGAATTGCTCACATTTCTTTTATAGATTTGTTATCAAAAGTGTTTTGCCAGTCCCATCTTTCCATAGATCAGTTGAAAGACTGAAAATCTGCCTTACCAAAATGTAACGTATATGTGTTCCTAGTGATTGTATCTAGAATGATGTCTTCCTTGACTTGAAAAAGAACCATCTGGTGATTATTTCCAAGGGGCTTTCCGACCTCAGTGTTTTCTATATGTTCCCAATTTGTCATAATGAGGTCAAGAATATTTCCTCCTCTAGTTCCTACATTCACTTTTTGATCTATCCCTGCTTGATCCATCACTTCCAAGTATCTGGTATCTATGCTATTGTTACCTCTTTGTTCTATCCAGTTGATTCCTAGTGCTGAACCTCCAGAAATAGTGCACCTCTTCAAAGATTTCTTCTGCAGTCTGAATAAATGCAGACCCCCTAGACACCCCAGACCTAAATCTACTAAGGAAATAGAGAACCTGAATCAGTTCAAGTTCCATCTCAAAAGTGTCACAAGTTTGGAAGTTGTTAAATTAATTGCCTCCCTAAAAATAGACAAATCAGCTGGATCAGATGGTTTGCTCCCAAAGTTCCTCAAACTTGCTGCCCTCAGATAACCCCACCCATAGCCAAAATATTCAGCCTACCTTTCATGACCCACACCGTACCCAACCTCTGGAAAACAGCTATAGTTGTCCTGCTGCACAAGAAAGTGAAGAAGACACTACTGGAAAACTACTGCCCCATTTCTATTTTGTCTGCTCTATCAAACTACAAGAGAAAATAGTGCACACACAACTGACAGAATATCTTGAACAACACAATTTAATCTGTAAGGAACAACATGATTCATGAGGTGTCACGGCATTGACACAGTCACGGTCGAATTCACAGATGCAATCTATCAGGCAACAGATACGGGATTGTTGATGGGAGCTGTGTTAGTGGATCTGATCAAGTCTTTTGATTTGATCGACCACGATGCATTAACTAGCAAATTATTCAAACTTGGCTTTGCATCCCATGCTCTGGCCTGATTCAGTGATTATCTGAACCACAGAAAACAGAGGGTGAAAATCGTAATGCGGTCTCAAGTGCCAATGTAATTCTCAGTGGGGTCCCTCAAGACTTCATACTGGGACCTCTTCTGTTTTCAGTCTTCATCAACAATTACACAACAATCTGCAAACTCGTACATACTCTTCTCTATGCAGACAATGCAGTTCTATACACTCATAGCAAAGACATCAACAAAATCAACCATGTACCAGGAAAAAGCTTCACAAACTTGCAGCAATGGTTCATTCTGGAAAAAATGTTACCGAACCTACCAAAAACCCAACAAATGTGTGGTTCTAACTACAATTTGAATAACGCAGCTCCCAAGTTCTGCATCAGCACAAATAATGGGAACTACCTGGAAAAAGTCAGCTGCTTTAAATATCTAGGAGTACACTTAGAATCTACACTTACCTTCGATACCCACATTCAAAACACTACCAACCTGCTTCACAAAAGGCTTGGCTCTCTGTACAGAGTCTGCAAGTACAGTACCTAATGCCCGAATCCAGACATAGAATAGCACAGGCAAATCTACTCCTTATAGTGAACTACAGCTCCTTGAGCACTGATGCTGTTAACAAAAGTATGCTACAGAAGTAGCACACTGTAACAAGATTGCCAGATTTGCAAAAGGTAGTGATAGCAAGACGCATCACTGCCTTTCTCTTGAACGTTCTAAACTGGTTCTCACCAGAGCTCAAATCCAGCCCAACACTCACCAAATTTATAAAAAGAACTATCATTAAAAATTCCATCTATTTAACCGAACAACTCGAGTTTGTAAACTTGTCCTCCTCTCGATCCACCTCAGAAAATAATCCAAAAGTTCCCTTTTTCGAACAAACCCTGAACAACACTCCTTCAGCTACCGTGCCTCCTCACTATGTAATACAACCCCCCCCCCCCATTAGAGAAAGACCAACTGTCTCTGCTTTCTCAAGCAATCTGGGATTGCAGGAAGAAGCAGCTCCAGTACCTGTTGTGCAGAGCCAGCACAGTTCAATTGTTCAGAAGAAAGGCAGCATAATCAACCAACTTAATCCAAATGGATTTATTGTAGAGCAAAGTTGCAACCCAGCATTACCTCTTAAGCAGCAATGAAAACCACTTAAGTTGGTTGTTTGTGCTGCCTTTCTTCTGAGCAATTTTCAAGCAATCTGAAAGAATTTTATCTATCACTCAGTGTCTGTGACTGCTTTGTGTAAATACCCCTTGTACATACCCCTATGCATCTGCACTCAATGTAGTATCTGCATTAATCAGCTGTGCTTTCTATGTGCTGCAAGTATGTAATTAAGTATGTCACTTTCAATCAACATGGATATGTTTCATTTTCTGCAACAAGCACCCAAACGTTTATATATATGTCCTCAAATGTCTGTACAATTGCACCCGGGTCATGACTGAAAAAGGCACTTGGTGCTAGTGCATTTACCCAGTTACCAAAGTGAAAATAAATAAATAAATGTGACAAGAAGCTTTTAGAACTAATTTAATATACAGTAGTTTATTCTTCTGAGTGCTGCCTTCATGTACTGTTGAGAAAACATTTGTATGGGAAGCTAATACTTAGGATATTCCTAATGTGTCACTTTCATACCATATAAACTTAGGTGACTGCTTGCATTTTTCTGTTATAAGTTAAAGTTTTGATCAGACTTATGCGTAATTAATTACAGTGTTAGTCCAGCATCTTTTCTGAGCTGAATACTTGAGAAGCAATGCATGAACTTTGATAGTGTAAGCCAAAAGATTTCCTTGTTTGTACTCTACAGAGTTTGTTTTGATTTAGTTTTTGTTTTTATTGTGTTTTGTTTAATAAAGGTTCTCGGTTAATAAACAAAAATATGCATTTATTGCAGCAATCACTCAGGGCCCAGTGCTCATCTGGAGCTCAGCTGGCATATGCATAATTTGAACATTTTTGTTCTGAATAACTCTGCACCTTGATGCCTCACTGGTGGCATTCACAGTCCCAAGCGTCCCCACAACACATCTACAAAGCACTGTAAGGTGGACAGAGCTTTGTCAGGCACTGGGTCTCGACTAATAAGCCTGCCCTTGTCTAGCCACATAGTGCATACCTTGCTTATATGGTATGAATGTGTTACGGGGTTTGAGCTTTCCAAACTGTGTTTTATTTATTTCTTTTTTGATAGAGATTTTTTTTTTATCTCCTTAGTAACCCAGTGACCTCCTTGCCCACTGACCTGCCAGCAAAATCATCCACCATCCCAAGGACTTACCAGCTCAGAGAACCCCCATGGATCCCCCATGGTGAGGCCAGGAAGGGGAAGGCCATTCACAAGATGACACATATTCAGAAGGAGCTGAGCCTGGTTTGTAGTGCAGAGCCTGTGGCAGGTTGATGGATCATTCTGCCATTGGGGGTTTTCTATATTTGGTTTCATCCCCTGGACATTAAAACTTGCAATTATGCCAATGCATGTAAAACCACATACTTGCTTTGTGCCTGCCTGAGCCCTCCCCTTCTGCCACTCTGCTGCCCTGCCAGCCCTCCTCAGCTAGGTGGCTGCTGAAGGGCGAGGTGGTTTTACTCCCCCTCCCTGACAGGAAAGCAGTCCCTGAGATGATCAATCATCTCTTGTCCGAGCAGACCCCCATGAGACCCAGGTCCACCCCCAAAAGCAGGCTACTAGCATGGGAGGCAGTACAGCTACCACCAAGTCACTAGTCCAGCAAACCAGATGGTATTTTATAAGTAAATTAAGACATCATTCAGATGAAAGAAGAAGACACTGTATTTTAACTACAGTTGTTATAAACATTTTAAATCACATCACGTTTTGAAATTTGCTAAAAGTTTTGCAAGCAAAATAAGATAAAAAAATAGATAAAAGAGATCGATCAGATAACCCTTTGTTGTTTACGTTCTGCATCTAAAGAGGCATCAGACAGGATTTTTAGTCAGTAAGGGCCCCATTAACAGAAGGTTAGTGCAGCGCTAAACATCTAAGCACCACACCACATGAGAACAGCATGGTTGGATGGATGCCATATTCAGCAGCTCCTGATGCTAATCTGACCATGTGCATGTGCATATGTACTACTGTGGCCATGTAAATGAGAGATTCCTTCCTTCATACAGAGCACAGTGCTATATGAAAGCTTTTGAAAGTGCTTAACAGCTGAAATTGCGATGCTGTTTACCACTTACAAAAATCCTGCCCTCATTTGAGTACACAATGGTGCTCGTTGTCACCCCACCCATGGTCACCGTTCTGATGTTCCCAAGTAGTATAATAAAACAAACATTTGTCAATGCCGAATGTTGGCTTGCTGGCATTGGCATTGGTAGTGCAGGAGTTAGAGAGATGCATAATAGGAATGGCAGTGAATTAGTGAACTGACGCTAACCCCACCTCCATCCTGCAGAGAGTGACAGGCATTGGGGTGTGCATTTTGGTCATCAGCCATAACGCTCATGTCATTTCACCTCACCCTACCCCGTAGACACTAACAAGTGTCACTGTGTGTCTCGGGGTCTTCTGGCCTTATGCTCACCCCATTCCATAAGGAAACATGCTGAGATGGGTGCAGTATAGGAGAATGGGGTGAATTTTGTAGCCAAAGAGTCCAAGGCACACCTTGGTGCCTGTCACTGGCTACAGGGTGGAGGTGGGGGTGGTATGGCGTGAGCATTAAAGCTGACAATGCCAAGTCACACCCTTGATGCCTGTCAGTCTCTACAGGGTAGGGCATTACAGTTGGAAACCCTAATGCCCCAGGCGCTTGTTGGTATTTTCACTCCAAATTTTCAGCATTGGCTTTTTGTGACCCCACCTCATGAACAGTGGCACCTGAGTAGCTGAGGAAGCCAAATCTCCAGCCTGATAACTTTCGAGGCAGCTCCCCCCCCCCGAAGCTAGGCACTCGGGACAATCAAGCAACTGAAGCAACAAGCAGCTCACCTGAGTAGCTGAGGAAGCCAAATCTCCAGCCTGATAACTTTCGAGGCAGCTCCCCCCCCAAGCTAGGCACTCGGGACAATCAAGCAACTGAAGCAACAAGCAGCTCACCTGAGTAGCTGGGAAGCCAAATCTCCAGCCTGATAACTTCGAGGCAGCTCCCCAAGCTAGGCACTCGGGACAATCAAGCAACTGAAGCAACAAGCAGCTCACCTGAGTAGCAGAGGAAGCCAAATCTCCAGCCTGATAACTTTCAAGGTAAAGAGAGCCTCTTCTCTTCGTCTGGACGCCTGCAGAGGGGTGCTACCTGATGAACACTTATATTTTATGAACTTTGCTCCTGTTCACCACTGGGTGGGCTTGTTATTTGCTTTGTGCTAGTAATGCTGCAGTGTAAAGCTAGGGACTTACTGGTTTTTCTAGAGTTGCCTTGCTGATTTCATCTTAAAGCCAGATATACCAAGCAGCTAATATAGATCAGACTTGTTTAATATGGTGGTATTTGGAGCTAATTGCTGATTACATTTTAAAGCCAGATATACCAAGCAGTTAATATAGATCAGACTTGTTTAATATGGTGGTATTTGGAGCTAATTGCTGATTACATTTTAAAGCCAGATATATCAAGCAGCTAATATAGATCAGACTTGTTTAATATGGTGTTATTTGGAGCTAATTGCTGATTACATTTTAAAGCCAGATATACCAAGCAGCTAATATAGATCAGACTTGTTTAATATGGTGGTATTAGGAGCTAATTGCTGATTACATTTTAAAACCAGATATATCAAGCAGCTAATATAGATCAGACTTGTTTAATATGGTGGTATTGAGTGAATTGTGCTTGTAACTGAAGGCATTAGGTTAGCTGTGTCCTAGTGTGACCTCATTTTGGAATAGCCCTGTTTGCTTAGAGTGGAGCTCCTTTGTGTAAGTCACAACATATTCTCCTGCTGCATAGTAATGAGAGGCTTTGTTTTCTCCACAACATAGGCAGCTCCCCCAGCTAGGCACTCGGGACAATCAAGCAACTGAAGCAACAAGCAGCTCACCTGAGTAGCTGAGGAAGCCAAATCTCCAGCCTGATAACTTTTGAGGTAAAGAGAGCCTCTTCTCTTCATCTGGACGCCTGCAGAGGGGTGCTAGCCCGATGCGCTTCGCACCATCTGCCCCGCCCGCCCCAACCACCCTCCCACCCAGGGGCGGCTGTCAATTTAATGATCCACCCCGTGACATCACATCCAGTGTCATCATGTCCTGTTGCCCAGAACCTATCTCCCCACTTTCCCATTTGCAGGTTATACCTGCTGGCCACTAGAGGAACCTATGCTCCCTCACTACTTCCTACTCCTACCTGTACAGCACTACTTCCCTGGGATCTTGCTCACCACAATGTATTGGCCCTGCATCATGCTCTTCCTGTGCCTATCCCCACTAGCAGTGCACTTACCCACTTACCCATCTGCTAGTCCACACTGTGCCCTGGCACCCCTCCCTCCCCTTGCTCCTGAACCTCCTCTCCTGCACCTTGGGACATCTGTGTGTCCCCATCCTCCCTGCCCTCCCCATAGCTTTCTCTTCAACTCAGGCACATCTGGGTGTCTTCTTATTCTTGCTTTCCCCTCCTGTACCTCCCTGCCCACCCCCTGCTCCCTTAGCCTCCCCCCCCTCATGTCAATCGTAGGAAAACCTCTCACCATCTCCCAGCCAGGGTGTTAGTCATGCTACTACTCCTGTCAGGGAACATTCATCCAAACCCTGGCCCGGTTCCCAGGAGCTCCTCAACTCGCACCACAGGCCTATGCATGGTCTCCATGAATATCTGTAGCCTCTAAAAAGTTTGACTCACTACAATGCCTGGTCACATCAATTAACCCTGATGTTATCACCCTGGTTGAGACTTGGCTGTCAAATCCTCCTGACTCCCTAGCCTCCCTTTCTGGTTTCACCCTTTTCCGTCCGACCGTGTTGGGAGACGGGCATGGCTGCGCTATTTATGTCAAGGAATCTCTCCCGTGATTAGCCCTGCCCACTCCCATCCTTGACTCCAGGGCCCAGGCGCTACACTGAAACTAACCCCTGACCCTTTAAAGGGACCCTTTATCTGACTACTGCATAGTGCTCCCCAGGGACCAAATGCAGGCCATTGCCTCTCTTACAGAATACCTTACCTCTCTACCTCCTACCGCTGATCAAATTCTGGTGGGTGACTTAAATGTCAACTGGCTCAGCCCCTCCTCCTCCTCTACCCGAGACTTCTTTTCTGCAATAGACCTAATGGAACTAGTTACCCACCCTACCAGGACTAACCCCAAGAGAGGCTCCAGTACCCTGCTTGATGTGGTACTCACCAACCACCCTAATCAGATCCCCAATGTACAAGTCCTCCCAGACTCTCTCAGCGATCACTCCCCCATTCTGTTCCACTGGTCAACCTCAGTCCCCAAACCCATAGCACAGTTCACATGCCGGCTGCATCTAATACCTGGTGGACTAATAAAACTTAAGGAACTTCTGTCCCAAATTGACTGGTCTCCTATACTGGCAACTCCTGACATCGACACAGCTCTCTCCTTCTTTACCCAAACTTTTAATAATGCCTGTGATATCTTTGCCCCAGTGTTGACCCGCCGTTCTAAAAGGAAGAATGCCCCCAGGGTTACCCCAGCTTTGATCCTCCAGCTCAAACATAGGGACAACCTATGGCATCGTGCCATTGAGACTGGCCAGCCCAATGACAGGCGGTTATATGCTGCCGCCCGAAACAAGTGCACTCGGACCATCAGAAAGGCCAAGTCTGAGCACTATCGGTCCTCACTCACTGCCTCATGGGGGAATCCCAGAACCTTCTGGGATAACATTAAACAGTTAAATGGGAGTGCACACCCCACCCACCCAGATCAACATTAATGGTGTGATCTCCTCAGACCCAGCCCTCATAGCCAACCACCTCAACACCTCATTCACTGACCTTAGCCCTATCCTCCCTACAAATTTTTTTGACCCTCCTCCCCCAGCACCTGCCGTAAATCTTTCTTGCCCTTATTTTCTCCTCTGCCATGTTTCTGCCCAAGAACTTAGGCTGCACCTTGTCACTGCCCTCAAGAGTAATAGTACGGGCAGTGACACCCTGGATCCGTGTATCCTACGGCTGGTCTTAGACACAGTCCTTACCCCAATCACATGCCTCATCAACCACTCTCTTTGCCTGGGGAAGGTTCCAACTGCCTGGAAAGTCACCACTGTCACCCCTATCTTTAAAGGTGGTGATAGGACTGTGGCTGGAAACTATCGACCGATCTCCATTCTCTCTCCTCTCTCCTCTCTCCAAGGCCTTGGAAAAAGTGGTGGCCTCTCAAATCTCTGACTACCTCTCCACCTACAATGTCCTTTGTCCTGAGCAGCATGGCTTCCGAGCGGCCACAGTACCAACACAGCCCTCCTAGAGTTCTCCAACTTTCTCCACTCCTCCTTAGACACTGGTTCTCTGGCTGGTGCTGTCTTCATTGACCTCTCGAAGCTTTCGACACTGTCTCCCACCCTCCTTCTTGATGCCCTTAGTCTCTCTGGTTTTGCTGCTGGGCCTATCTCCTGGTGCACCAGTTATCTGTCTGACTCAGCTCACAGCGTGTAAAAATTAATGGTACCTGCTCAGACATCTGTCCCATCTTTTCTGGGGTTCCCCAGGGCTCCATTCTGGGTCCCTTACTATTCTCCCTTTACCTTAACACCCTTCCACACTCTTGCTCGGGGAACATTCTATTGTATGCTGATGATGCAGTCATCTTTGCCTCAAGTCGTAACCTTATTGCCCTCCAGGACTTGCAGCAGAAGTCCTTCACTGAAGCCGAGGGCTGGTTCAAGGAACATAGATTGGTGATAAATCTTAAAAAAACAAAAACTATGTTCTTCTCTCATCCCCAAAACAAGTCCTGCAACTTCAAACTCCTCATTCACTCTGGGTCCTCATTCCCACTCGAACAAGTTTGCTCCTATAAATACTTAGGGATCCATTTTGACCCCTCCCTCTCCTTCCATGGACACATCGCTGCCCTAGCCACTGCCACTAATATCCGATTGGGCATTTTACATCGGTATAAACACTGCCTCCCCCCAGAGGCTCTTCGACTCGCAGTCACCTCCTCTATCCTGTCCCTAGTGTACTATTTACTGCCGGTGTATGGTGCTGCTGATCAGACCGCACTCCATAAAATTCGCACTACTCTGAATAAGGCCTGCAGGTTAATTACTGAGCACCTAGGATGACACACACCTGTCTACTGTATGCTAAAGCTTGGTACTTGATCTCGGACGAGCCTCAAATATCTTACCTGTACCCTTACAAAAGACCCTCCTTGGGCTTTCCCCACCAGGATTGACCACCACCAATCACCGCTCTGTCCCACTAGTTCATACTCTGACCTCTGGGAAACCTCTTGTTATCCCTAGAGCTAGGACCTCTCACGGCCAAAGAGCCTTCAGCTTTAGGGCCCCCTCCTGGTTCAACACACTGCTCCTCCATCTCCAAGCTCCAACTATATCGTGTTTCAAAACTTCCTACGTAACCACCTTATTAACACCATGCTGTAACTGCCGCTAGTCAAAGCCATACTCAATACTTATGACAAAGCTTATTACTAAGCTGCTAAGGACAACATAACTCTGGTATTGTTTGCATCCATCCTACCTGTACCAGCTTGTTTGTATCTATGTCTTAATTTACTGTTATACCTATGTGTTGTACTGCTATACTGTGTATTTTGGTTTGTCTTACTGTGACAAGGTACCTTTGTAAATGAGCCTATGGCTCAAAGGTTTTCCAAACTGCTGTTTAAATAAAATAAAATAAATAAAAAAATGAGTCTGTTAGCTGAAATGTGATTTTGCATAGTGACTCCGCCATTGTGCACCACATGTGCAAAAACAAATTTCAAGGCAGGATGTGGCAAATGACAGCTGTACTGTTCATGAGGAGGTGTGAAAAAATGTCAATTTTAAAATCTGGAGTGAAAATATGAAAAATTGGTGAAGTCATGAGCGTGCATGGAAACTGCACAACACACACCTGTAACGCAATTATTTTGGGGATTTTTTTATTAACCAGATTTTCAACATAGGTATTTTCGGACCTCTGCTCATGAACAGTGTCACTGTGATTTTGTTAATGTGTCCAGAACATTGATTTCGCACAGTGACCACTCCATTGTGCACCACATGCGCAAAAACACATTTTGGACAGGATGTGAAAAATGTCAGCTGTACTGTTCATAGGGAGGTGTGAAAAAATGGCAATGCTGAAAATCTGGAGTGAAAATATTAAAAATTCTCAAAATTATGAGCGTGCATGGAAACTGAACAACACACACTCATAACACAGTCATTTTTTGGAATTTTTCCACCAAATTTGCAAGATAGGCTTTTTGGGACCCTACCTCATAAACAGTGGCACTGTTGTTTCATTAATTGGTCCTGAAAGGTGATTCCGTGCAGTGACCGTGAAATGACATTTTGGGACTGAATAATGAGATGACAGTGCATGTGTTCATGAGGTGAGGTCCCAGGAACCCCATGTTAAAAATTTGGAGGCAAAATTCAAAAAAATGTCTGTGATATCCACCTAAGTTGACCCCCCCATTCATGCCATTATACAGCTTACCACATTTCTTTAGTTTGCGTTCGGCTTTGAAGAGTACAGACGTGTTCCTGCTCCTCCAAAGATCACAGTGCAGGACCTCCAGAGGTAAGTATGGGGTGAGGGGAGTACGGTGCCCAGAGAGTGGGTACGGGTTGGGGAGGGGGGTGCAGACAGTGAGGGACTGTTTTCTTTGTTTCAGGGACAAAAAAAAAAAGAACACTATGGACGGATTTCTTTCTGTACAGGTGAAACAAAAGAAATGTTGAACACACTGGGGTGGGCTCCCAGTATGCCACACAATGGGGGTGGGGCTGTGGCAGGAACATGACAAAGCAGTCGGCTTTCCTTAAACAGAAGCACACTTGGGTAAGTTCCCAGTGTGCCACACAATCTGGGTGGGTTGGACATGCCGACAGGGGGACTGGGCACCCCAAGTCAGCTTTCTGGGGATTGTGTGGCAGATGATGATAACCGCCACCACCATGTTTGTGTAAATGTTTCACAAGGAAAGGCATGTTAGGAGGCATGTTATCTGTGCCACTGCATGACGAGCTTGTCTCTGATTGCAGTGGCACTTTTCTGACAAGTTGTGTCCACTTTACATAATGCCTGTGTCAGTGCTAGCATGCTGGCTTATTGGGGAATGAGGGACGCACCTACTAAAGCATGCCATGCATTCGCTGACACTGACACCCCTCTGAAATGTGCTACTAGCACAAGATGTTGCTCGCACAAGCAACCACAAGCCAACATAATGATTCCTGACATCTAAGGGTTCCCCACCTCTGACTACCATTTAAATTGCCCCAATTATTATAGTAAAATGATCCCAGGTGTCTAGTTGTCCCCCCCAACCAAAACTGCCATTCAGATGCCCTAATTATTATAATAATATGAGTAGGAAATTAGTTGAAACACATCCAGCAAAGGGTTGTGATTAATGATGTCTAATCCACACTGCACAGGGTCAACGTGCATTCTACTACCATGCACCACACAGGACCAACGCCTGTCCTTCAGACATCTCTGATACCACAACTATTGGTGCTTTCAAGCAAAAACTCAGGCAGCACCTTGCTACAGATGACAATTGTGACTCTGTTGGCCATTCATGATGACCAAAACAACTCTCCTACATTTGGATCACCATAAAGCAGTAGCACTTAGTGTTCCACCTAATCCTAGGGGCACCTCCCTTTACAGCACTTCATTGTCCCACCTCTCTGTCTACTCCACTCCCCTCCCCACTGTGCACCCATTCCCCTCTCTTTCCCTGCCTTCATGCTCCCCTGTCTGATGCTGTCCTAGCCCCACGGTCTCCAACCTTCCTTAAATCTGTTCTTAACCCCTTATGCAGGTATACACTTCACTATGCCACAGCTGTGCTTGTTCTCCACTCTGTTTCTCCCCCCCCACAAGTAGGCTTAACTCTCCGACGCAGACACCTTCTCACCAATACCGAAGCAATGTCTAAATGTTATACCTTAAGCTAAATGCTATCCCAGTCTTGTAATCCACACCAATTTATTGTCTACCAAGCTTATAATGTATTGTTTTGTACCAATGCAATTTTGTACTTGCTTGTAATGTAATGCCTTGTATGTAATGCTATGCGCCTGTTCACTTTCTTCTTGTAACTGACACAGAACTTACAAATGAGCATCCACTCACAGATGTTCTCCAAGATATCATTAAAATAAAAAAAAGTAAAAAAATTAAAATTAGAAGACAGGTAGGTCATGAATGGGGTGTCACAGGGATCCATCCTGGGTCCCTGTCCTCTTCAACATCAGTGATGCTGGAGAAATCTTGGGCGAGATTGTGCCTTTGCACAGTACACTGAGTTCTGTTGGTGGGTAGACAGTGATTAGGGAATTAGGGAAATGCAGTAACCTGCAAAGAATAGAGAGAGAGATGGTCTAAGGTTTGGCAGTTGAAATTCAGTGCCAAAAAGTGCAAGCTGATGCACCTAAAGAACAAGAACTCCAGGATATAATACTCTATAGCAGTGCTAAAGCTGAGGAAAGGGATCTGGGAATCATCATTAGTGACTCCCTCAAACAATCAAGCTAGTGAAGCAAGGCCTATAATAAGGCAAACAGGATGCTAGGATGTGCCGGAAGGGGTTCTAACAGTAGAATAAAAGGATTATTACTGTGACGGGGCTGGGGGGTGGACTGAAGGGGGCTGGGTGGGAGCATAAAGAAATGATGAAAAAAAAAAGAGGTATTACTTCCTCTTTATAGATAGTTGGTGAGGCTACACCTGGAGTACCGTGCCCAGTTCTGGAGTCCTCACCTCAAGAAAGATAAGGACAGGTTTGAGACAGTGTAACAAAGGGTAATCAGGATGATTCAGATCTGGCAGGAATGACCTTACAGGCACTGAACATGTATTCGCTGGAAACCAGACAAGAGAGGAGTAATATGATAGAGATCTTCAAGTTCCTAAAAGGAATAAACAAGGCAATCTGAAAAGAACTACTTAGCATGAGTAACAGTTTAAGTACACCGGGGCACAAGTGGAAACTGATGGGAAGGAAGTTCAAGACAAGAGTGATATGAAAAAGTTTTATTTTACAAAAATGGTAGTGGAAACATGGACTAGTCTGCAAGCCGAGATGGGGGGCCCCAAAACCCTGAATGGTTTCAAGCATGGCTGACAAAGTGAAGGGTATTATGGTTACTCATGGTGGCAGTAGTAGTAGTAGGGAGCGGAACATGGGAGTGGATAGTGAAGGCTAGTACCCTGTATGGACAATAAGTCCCAGGGTTTAATAGGGAACTAGGGGCAGACCAGATGGACCATTGGTCTTTTTTTTCTGCCTTCATTGTCTATGTTTCTATTTTTTCATGATCCCTGGCATCTAATAGCTCCCACCCATCACAATTCTGAGACCCCACCCAATCCCACTCACCCAGATCCCTCCACCCCCTCCTCATTGCCCCCCCCACTTACCAAAGATGGCAGCCACTTCCCTTTGACTGTGATCAGTACAGCCTCTCTGCTCATTACCTTGGCCAGACTCTGTCTGAGTGATAGCGAGTGAGCGCAAACCTACTTTAGAACATCTGTTTCTATAGTAGGTGTGTGTTCACTCCCTGTCACTCAGACAGTGGGCAGCTGAGTTGGCAAGCAGAGGGACTGGGCCTATCACTGTTGCAGTGGGGGGAAGAGACTGGCAGCTGGGGTAAGTTAATGGCCACTGTGGGGAGGGGGTGGAAGGACCTGAGTGGGTGGAATGGGGGTGGGGGCTCAGACTTGCAATCAGGGGGTGAACTAGATGCCAGAGATCATTTTAATATGTTAATCGGGGCATCTGAATGGTGATTGGAGGTGGAGGGAATACTAGATACCAGGGATAATTTTAATATACTTATCGGGGGGTATCTGAATGCAATTGAGGGGAACTACTAGATGCCAGGGATCATTTTATTATAATACTCTGGGGCATCTGAATGTTGATCAGGATCAGTGGGGGCTGGCACTGCTCTGCACAATACTTCCATGAAGTCCTGCACAGAAACATTGTGCAGAGATGTTAATGAGCCCATAATGGAATTCAAATGGCCCATTAGCATTTTTCCTGCCCTACGGGCTTACTAGCATGCTGAGAGCTGAAAATGACTCATGGGGTAAAAGTGCTATCCTATTTAGGACACACTAGCTCTCTTTGCTCCTCTGAATCTTTAGTAGGTTGGATTTTAAAGAAATGGGAGACATCCTCAGAAGCAGCCTAGCAGGCGAGGATTGTCAAGGATGGGCAGAGGAACAGTGGAGAAAATTAAAGGAAGGCATAGGGAAGGCAAGCAGCATCTGCATGAAGGAAGTGAGCAAAAGCAGGAGGAAAAAAAGACCATTATGGTACTGCAGGGTAGTAGTCATGAAGGTGAAGGAGAAAAGGGTGGCATTCAGGAGCTATAAAGAAACACAGAAGCATGAGGCTCGAGAGGTGTACTAGGTAAAACATAGCGAAGCAGGTAAGGTAGTGAGGGGAACAAAGGCTCAAATGGAAGCAAGGATAGCCAAAGGGGTAGCAAAAGAAGACCAGACTTTCTTCAGGTACTTAAGTGAGGTGAGGAGAGGAAAGCAAGAGAGGGATAGTGAGGATAAGGAGGATGACAAAAAGAGACTGCACAGTGGAGGATCAGGAAAAAGCAGACATCCTGAACAGGTACTTCTGCTCAGTCTTGACAGTGGAGAAAGACAGTGACAGACCACCAAGGAGCAGCAGGAACACTTGAAAGAGGAAGTGGACACAAGTCCATTTTCAGAGGAAACAGTATTGAATGGACTTGCAAATGTGAAAGTGAACAAGGCCATGGGACCAGATGGATACACCCAGGGGTATTAAGCAAACTAGTCAGGGAGGTGCTGGCTGCACTACTCATGGCCTTATTCAACAACTCACTGGAAACAGGTGTAGTTCCAGAGGACAGGAGGAGTGCAAACATTGTCAGGCTAGCAACTATAGTCTGGTCTGTCTTACTTGAGTAGTGGGGAAATTGATGGAATCCATACTGAAAGATAGACTGGTAGAGTATCTTGAATCTAGTAGGCTGCAAGACCACAGGCAGCACAGATTCACAGGAGGAAGGTCAGATTTTCTTGACTGGGTGACCAGGGAAATAGATCAGGAGAGGGCAGTGGACAAGACTGGTCTAGAGTTTAGCTAAGCCTTCAACGCTGTGCCACATAGGACGCTGATAAAGAAATTGAACCGCCTAGGGGTGGGATCCAAAGTTGTGAATTGGGTTAGAAACTGGTTAACGGATAAGAGACAGAGGGTGGTGGTTAACAGCTCTCACTCTAATGATGGGAGAGTGACCAGTGGGGTACTACAGAGCTCAATACTGGGGCTAATCCTCTTCAATGTAAGGGACATCACAGAAGAACTGAAGGGGAAGGTATGCATTTTTTGCAGATGATACCAAAATTTGCAACAGGGTGGACACTCAGGAGCTGGTGGAGAGAATGCGCAAGGATCTTGGGAAACTCAAGAGGTGGTCAAAATCATGGCAGTTAGGTTCAATGCCAAAAAATGCAAAATCATGCACCTAGGGCATAGAAAACTAAGAGCTGAGTATAAGACAGGGGAAGGGATGAGTTATTGACAGTCAATAAATAGCAAATGGATCTTGGGGTTATCAGGTCTGAGGACCTCAAGGTGGCACTGTGACAAAGCAGTGGGTAGGGCTAGTGGGATGCTGGGGTTCATATGGAGGGGTATCTCCATCAGATGGATGGAGGTGGTATTGCCACTGTATCGCTTATGGGTGAGACCCCACCTGGAGTACTGTGTACAGTTTTGGAGAACAAATCTCAGAAAGAACATAGACAGGGTAAAAGAAGTCCACAGGTGGGCAAGTAAAATGGTGCAGAGTTTGCAGGAGAAGACCTAGGAGAAGAGACTGAGGGATATCAACATGTACACCCTGGAAGAGAAGAGAAAGAAAGGTGACATGATATAGACCTACAAGTGCCTCACAGGTGTGAATAGGGTCCGGGTGGAGTCTCTTTCAAATGTGAAAGACCACTAGAACCAGGGGGAATGCAATGAAGCTGGGGGGGCTGGAGAGATATGAGGAAATATTTCTTCACTGAAAGGGTGGTAGATGCCTGGAACAGACCTCCAGCTAAAGTGGTGGAGGCTAAAACAGTAGGGAGCTTCAAGCATGAGTGGCATAGACATAGCAGTATATTAGAAAAGAGACACGGAAGTGGGAGGGTCGATGGAGACCAGACAGCATGTGAGGATGAAGATAAGGCAGGAAATATCTGGGCAGACTAGGTAGGCCAAGCAGTCCTTTTCTGATGACAAATTATATGTTTCTATATTTCTATGTTCATGATCAGATGCCTACTGTAGAAACAGCTTTTACTACAGTAGGCACATGATTATGAAGTGTCACTCAGTTTGCTGCTGCTATGCATTTGAGCGGAGGGTCTGTGTCAGTAACCATCAGAGGGGTGCATACGGTATAGGTTTGGGGCCAGTGGGGTCAGTGGTAGTGGTGGGTGCTGGGTGGGTGTGTTGGAGTGGGGGCTGGGCATCATACTTATGGGGGTGGGGGGAACCACTTGACACCAAGGATGTGGTATTGAAGAATTATAGCTCTTGCCAGGCTGCTAATTGGGGCACATGGGGAGCCCTGGTCTGGACACCAGGAAAGTGATACAGAGGAACTACTGATATTACCAAGAGGCTTATCGGTGTGGGGGGGCCACCGGACACCAGGGACAGATGCCTTATTACACGTGCATGCAATTTGGGGGGCACCGGACACCTGGGACAGTTACGTCATGTACCAGCAGGGGGACCAGGGTTAGTGGTAGCCTGACATTGGTAGGTGTTGGGGGGAGTAGGAAGGTGCAGTCCAAAATACCTGGTTTGGGGACCCAATAACAAGTGTTGCACTAATGGATAGTTACCACCTCCCCAAACCTACCAGCATATCAGTGTGCCTATATGCAAGGTGCTATCAGCTGCTTTACATATATGTACCAGGATGGATTGAGCCACTTACAAATGGGTTAGTGACTCGATAACCAAGCCATCCAATATGGCCCTTTGCAGTACTATCTTGATGTAGAGGTGCAAAGTGTGGTTAGCAAGTCAATACCCCATTTAGTGCTTGCAAAAGATTTTGAATATCCTGTCTTAGGGCATTTTTAAACCATTTTAACTCTGTTAAAGTGGTTCAAAAGGTTTGCTTCCAGACTGTATTATGGGAAGAAACATGCTTCAATCCATGTTCTAAAGCTATGCTTAAACCTTGCTCAGAGGTAGGCCAGAGCACAGTTTTAGACCAACACCTTAACCCATGCAGACATCAGTGTAGAAGTGATTTGTGTTGAAACATGAGTTAAGGCAGCCACAGCAACCCAAAATATGTGTTTTTGGCTATTATGAAATAGAAAAAAAAAAACACACATTCCTGAGCTCACAAGCTATTGATTCTAATAGTGGCACTTTCCCAAAATCATATCCATACCCAATCGCGAGTATCATGGCATGCACTGCGGTACCCACAGATTTGTATATTATGTCTGTAAACTCATTAGGACCAGCACAGTATTGGAGTGCAATCTGGACACTTCAAAAACCATGCTATAATATAGATAAGAAATATTTTTTTGAATGTTTTTGAACACACTACATAGGGTGTACAGGGCCTTAGCGTATCTCCTGTTTAAATGCTATGGCTGCATTTTATTATAAATAGCCTAAATTTGAGCTTCCCAAACAACTGTTTTTAATAGTAAATGAAAGCAGCACTCAGGTGAAAGAAGAAACTATTTTAGCTTCTGTTATAAAAGTTGTCACACCATGTTTTGAAATTTGATAAAAATTGTGCAAGCAAAACGATATAGAAATAAAAAACACAAATAGAAATAGATAAAATAATCCTTTTTCTCTTCTGAAGTTTAAAAGATAATGTTCAGGATTTTTAGTCAGATATTGTCACACTAACAGGATTAATGTGGTGCTGTAATTAGCACAGCTGACAGCCTTTCAGTATGGCCAGCGCTATTTTAAAATGCAATTAGCACAGTGCTAATCTGTTAGCCTGTTACTAATTTTGTGCAGGACCACTAAATACAACCAGATGCCAGTGCAAATGAGGAGTACTGCCAATGCATACAGGGCATGCTGGTATCTTAAATGCTTCCTTGAACCACTAACTACCATGTTTAAACTGCACACAAACAGCCTGCCAGCACTAGAGATGCTCGAAATTGGCTGATTCCAATCCAATTTTAGGATTTTTAGAATTTCCGAATCCTAATCCGATTCCATTTCAAACACTAAAAAGACCTAAAAATTGGATTTAGGATTCATATTTGAAATCTGAAATCCTAATGAATATGTAAAACAGGTTTTAGGATTCAGTTTATGATTCAGGATTTTTGGACTGCAAATCTTAAAATCTTACATCTGTAAATCTGATCGGAATCTGACAAATCCAGTTCCATTTGACAGATTCTGAGCAACCCTAACCAGCCCCCCGCACACTCTGTCCTGATCAAAATAAAAAAAAGAATTCCCTGGTAGTCCAGTGCCCTTCTCCAGATCCCTGTAGAAATAGAACATTTATCACTGATACTCTGGTAGTCCCATTCCCTCACCTGATCCAGGAACCGTAGAACATTTATACCTGGTAGTCTAGTGGTTCCTGTTCTCAATATCTGATAAAATCCTCCCCCTCCCAGCTCTGAGATGCTGGCCTGCACTTACCCTTCTCTCACTGCCATGGCTAGTTGTTGCCTGCTGAAAAAAGATCTGTATTAGTCGAAACAGTTCTTTGATTAACAGATGGCAGTCAGCTGTGGCGTTGAATAGAGGTTAAGTGCTTGCCACCTTCTCAGGGCCAGGGAGGCTATCATCAGATGGGAGGGTTGTCACCAGATACTGGAGGATGACCACCACTGGAAAATGGGAGTGGGAGGAGCCACAATATTACCAGAGGTAAGATTTCTGTTTTTACCTGAATCTGGTAAGAGGAAGCTGTCACTAGACTGACAGGGATAAATGTTCTAACTCTACCTTGATTAGGTGAGTGGGGGACTACCAAGGAATTCTTATTTTTATTGAGACCAGGACTGACAGTGTTTGGGGGGGGGGGTGCTGGCATGCTGCATGTCTGCAGTTAAAACAAGATTCCCAGAAACATTAGCACTGCCAAGGCAGTCCGATAGCACTTACAGAAAGCATTTAATATATCTGTATACCCTATATGCATTAGAGTAACCCCCAGTTGTATGGGCACCTGGTTGCAATTGGTAGTGCTGCACACAAATAAAATAGTGCCAGGCTAACACATTAGCACTGCACAGAAGAATCATTATTAAAATAGCACCAGCCATGCTTATCACAGCGCTAATCCTGTTAGAGTGGTATGTGGGTCCCCATTTTCAGAGCCAGCCATTAGTGCCATGCACTGCTAATTGCTGCACCTGAGATAGTGCACAGCTAAACTGGGGACATATTCAGACAGGCAGCATGCTCCAGTAGATGTGCACTGCCTGTCTCAATATGCAAGCTGTGGAAGCACAGTGCACAATGAAACAGAGAAACCTAGGAATTGCCAGAAGAAAAGAACCGCTTGGCCCATCCAGTCTGCTCAGATTTTCCCTGCCTGTTCAGACACTGCAGATCCTGCCTGGTCTCCATCAACCCTCCCCCATTCTTGCCTCTTTACCAATATTCCCTTATGCCTGACTCATGTATGTTTGAAGCCCCTCATTTTCTTCGATCTCACCACATCTGCAGTCAGACTGTTCTAGGCACCCACCACTCTTTCAATGAAGTAGTACTTACTCAGATCCCTCTTAACTTTCCCATTTCCATTTCTTCATTGCATGCCCTCCTGCCCTGGTGCACTTTATCATTTGAAATAGTCTCCCCTCCTGTACCCTGTTCAGGTCTGGGGTACTTGTAGGTCTCTGTCATATCCCTCCTCTCTCTTCTCTCTTATAGTGTGTACATTTTGAGATCCCTAAAGTCTCTCCTTGTTGGGCTTTTGATGTAATCAATGTATGATTTTAGTTACCATTCTCTGGGCTTACTCAACCCTGACTATGTCCTTTCTGAGATATGGCCTCCAGAACTGGACACAGTACTTCAGGTGGGGTCTCACCAGTGACTGATTCAGAGGTAACATCACTTCCCTCCTCCTGCAGGTGATACCTCTCCCTATGCACCCCCCAGCATCCAATTGGCCCTGCACACTACCTTGTCACATTGTCCTGTCACTTTGAGCTCATCAGATATGATAATCCAAAAGTCTCTTTCCTGCTTAGTGACCATCAGTACCCCCTCCATTTTATACTCAGCCTCTGGGTTTCTATGCCCTAGGTGCATGATTTTGAACTTTCTGGCTTTGAACCTCAGCTGCCATGCCCCATACCACTCCTCAAGTTTTCTAAGGGTCTGTTCATTCTCTCCACCCTACCTATCCACTGCATTACAGATTGTGGTGTCATCTGCAAAAAGGCATACAGTATCTTCCCTTCCAGTTCTTCTGTAATGTCACTTATGAAGACATTGAAGAGAGTAGGTCCCAGTACTGAGTCCTGCGACACCCTACTGGTCACTCTCTCCTGATTGGAGTGAGTGCCATTTACCACTGCCCTCTGTTGCAAATCCATTAACCCATTTTTTTACCCAGTTTGCCACTTTGGATCCAGCTCCTAGACTGCCCAATTCTTTATTAGTTTCCTATGTGACACAGTGTCAAAGGACTTGCTGAAGTCCAAGTAGGCAATGTTCACTGCTCTTCCTTGATCTAGTTCCCTGGTCACCCAGTTGAAAAACTCCATCACATTCATCTGGAATGACCTCCCCCTCCCTCAGTGAATCCATGCTGCCTTTGGTCCTGTAACATGTTGGATTCAAGGTACTCCATTAGCCTTTCCTTTCACAGGTTTTTCATTAATTTCCTCACCACTGATGTGAGACACATTGGCTTATAGTTGCTAGCCTCCTCCCTGCTTCTACTCTTATGAAGTGGGGTTACAACTGCTCTCCTCCAGTTCTCTGGAACAACTGTTTCCAGAGAGTTGCTGAATAAGGCTGTCAGTGGTGCAGCAAGCGCCTCCCTGAGTTCCCTTAACGCTCTTTGGTGTATCTTGTCCAGACCCATGGCCTTATCCACTTTCAGATTTGTAAGTGTCCCTTCAGGAGTCTTTTCTTTGAAAATGGACTTTCATCCCCCTCTCCATCCCATGTTTCTGCTGTTCCTTGGTGGTCCACTCCCACTCCCTCCACTGTGAAGACTGACCAGAAGTACCTGTTCAGGATGTCTGCTTTTCCCTAATCTTCCTCTGTGCAGTCCCTCTGCTGTCCTCCTTATCCTCACTATCCCTCCCATTACCTTCCTCTTCTCACTTAAGTACCTGAAGAAATTCTTGTCTCCTTTTACTACGCCTTTAGTTTAGTTTAGTTTATTAGTCTAGGAATTAATACCTTTGAGCCAGGGCTCTTTTACAAAGGTTCCACGTCACAAAGAACATTTAACAAAGCATGATACACATTACAGGTAAAACCAGACAGGAAAGTTACATCATAAATTTGCTATTAACAGTTTAAGGCAGTAACGTTTTTAAGTTTCATAGAAAAACAAGCTATAACATGTTCAAGCGAGTAGACAATTTCGAGGTTAAGGAAACTTCCAAGGAGAGGCTGATCATTAGGCGCCAAAAGGAGGCTAGAGAGGAGGGAAAGGTGGTGAGCGGGAGAGTAAGTGAGAGGGGACAGGAAAAAAGGGGGGGAGTGAGTTTGGGTGGGAGACAGGAAGTAGTAGAGGTACCAGAGGGTTCATTAGTCAGGGAGGAAGTGGCTCTCCTTCACTCTGTTTGAACATTTGATCCCCTTACTGCCTTGTCTACATCCCTCTGTTTACCTGGTACACTTCCCTATCCTCACATCCCTCTGTGTTTCTTTGTACCTCCTGAATACCACCCCTTTTTCCTTCACCTTTGTGGCCACTTCCCTAGAGTACCATAATGGTCTCTCTTTTTGCTCACTTCCTTCAGACAGAGGCTAGTTGCCTTCACTATGCTGTCCCTTAATTGTCTTCACTGTTCCTCTGCTCCTTACTGGCAATCCTCCCCAGCAAGGCTGCTTCTGAGGCAGTCTTCCATTTCTTTAAATTCCACCCTACTCAAGTCCAGGACTCTCATCTTTGTGTGTCTTGCCTGTTTTAATATTGAACCACACTATATTGTGATCACTGGTTCCCAGGAGACAGCCCACTATGATTTGACTATGCACTCTCACAGACCCCTGTAAGGCAGGAATTCAGAGGTGGAAAAGGAGACAGAATGTCCCAAACTGGATAGCGCCTTTATGCCTGTGAGTTATTTTCAGCTGTCAGCATGTTAATATGCCCATAGGGCAGGCAATGTAGTAAGGGTCCATTTGCATGTTTAGTTTAGTTTAGTTTAGTTAGTTTTTGTTGACCTGGTAAGTGCACTAGACAAATCCTGCCTATTTTCAGGCACAACCTGGGGGGAAGGGGATACAGATGAATGCCAACTGGCCATGAACCAGATAAAGCTGTTGGTATATTTGTTTTAGTGAAAGAGGGAAATTGGGCCAGGACACCAGGGAAATTCCCTTACTGCATTGTTGTCAGAAGGGGGAAACCTGTGGCCAATGCAATGGCCAGTCCAGATTTGAACCGGAGAGGATGGAGGGGCAAGCTCTACTGGAGTCTGAAATTCCTCAGACAGTTCACAGTATGAAATTCAAGCATTTGGTTGAGACTTTGTTAAACTCAGATGAAGAAGGTAATACTCCAACAGAATTTTTTTCCACTGAGGATCTTACAGTAAATTTAAAAAATGAGGTGAAGGCCACACACCCTAAGGACACAGCTGAAGACACTGAGCAGACTTTATATTTATTTCTGCAAAAAGAGGAGCTGAGGCATGCTCAAGAGAAAGGTAAGTTACAAGCGAAACTTGAGGAGGTGAAACGTCTGGCTTTAAGTGTAACTTCAGCGGAGCAGCCTGTCAAGGAACCCTCTGATGCAGCAAGCTCAAAGGCCCAGCTGGGACTGAGTGAGTCAGACACTATTGTCAATGTTTCTTCTACTGTCTGTGTAAAAGTGAAAGGGGAGAATCATTCAGCTGGCAGTTTAAATGTTGTAGATTCAAATGTGTGCCTACAGCCGAGCCCCTTAGCCAAAAACATTGAACAATCTGGGATTAGTGGGACTGTCCCAAAGCCTTTTACACGAAAGGAGACTAAAACCACTGACATTACCCAAAAACCAGGGCATTCAACACTGTCAAAAACCTCTGGTTTCATGGCCCTTTCTGACGTCCAAGAGGCTGTCAGATTTCAAACTAACAACTTGGACTCTCAAGCTACAGCGACACATTTTTCATTTACAAATGTAACTAAATTTGGCCAAAAAGAAATACAGAAAGATAAAAGGCTTGCACAAACCTTGGCAAACAGGCATTTAAATATGGGACCTTTAAAAGCTGTGTCGGTACTGACTCATGAATCAGCTGAGTTGCAAAACACAACTTGGACTCCGGGTGAAGCATTGTCCCGGTCTGGTTGGAAACAAAACCCTGCAGTGATTTGGGTACCAGATCCGGAGTGGAATGATAACTTATCATTTACTCCCACTTCATCTACATGGATTCCAGGACATGGTTTAGATCAAACAATAACTAACCCAAAGGACCAAGACGCACCAGATCTAAAATCGACAGATGTTCTAAATGATACCATTGAAGTACCTTCTCTAACAGTGGGAGCTGAACCCATAACACCAGTTGAAAAAAATTTTAAAACTTATGAGGTACCTGAGACTGATCAAAACTTGGAAGGAATGGCAAATAAACAACCTCTACTGTCAGACCTGTTTGCAAATATAAAAAAAAGAAGCAGCTCCTAGGAGGAATGCGGTGCAAATCCGGTACAAAGGTAGTATGGAGGACAGACTGGACAGACATTTTGTGGGTAAAACCCTATTTAAGAACTCTTTAAGGTTTTCTCCCCGAGAGGTGTTTGCCTTCATAAACATCTCAGGGGAGGACAATTTTGATATAAGTTTTCGCTCTGCCCATTTTCTAGATCTTTTTGGGAAAAGGTATGCCCAGGTAAAATACTCCCCCATTTGGTCTCCCTTTGTGGTTATTCCACTGTCTAAGCCATTGGTTAAATTCATTACAGTAATGTTTTGTAATGAGGGTGTGCATGTAGCAGACATTACATATTGGTTGTCTCAGCGATGCAAAATTTTAAGTGAGCCCGAGGCTATTTTAGATACAGAACTTTTTTGGACTGGGGGTTGGAGGTATAAGGCAAAGCTACAAAATACAGATTCAGGCATTGCTCATATTCCAAACTCATTTATGCTGGGAAGAGTTAGGGGGTGTGCTTTTACGCTGGGTAGCCCTGAGCCTGTTATAAATGTGGTTCCCGAGCTCATATTTCAAGCACATGTGATAAACCTAGATGTGGGAATTGTGGGGAGGTGGGACACATTTCTTTTCAATGTGCATCACACACAAAATGTAACCTGTGCGAGGATGTGGGCCATGCCTTTAAGGACTGCCCCTGGGCAGCAAAAAATGCAGCTTGTAACATCAGTCAAGATCTCCTAATCCAACAAGCACAAGATATTGCTGAAGTACCTGAACAGCCACAACAAAAAGAACTAGAGAAAAGGCTTTTTTCTGATAGAAATTTGGGTCAGGTGTAAATTAAGGCTTTACCTACCCAGATTACCATTCCTCCCCCCCCTTCCCCGCCCCCTACTACCTCCTCAAGCATTGGAGTAGCAAAATTTCCAGCATGAGTGTTTTACTCCGGTGTGCTATAGTGAACCAGCACAGGAAAGTATCCTTTTAGCTTTATCCGCACCTCAGAAGTGGAGATCCTCTAGGAATCAGAGGTCAATTTGTATTATCCCTCCTTCTACTTCCCCTTCGGGTACTGTTCCATCAAATAACCCTTTTGCAGTATTGGCACCAGACTGAGGGGATTCAGATATGGATCAAGAGGAAGGGGACAGTAACCCTAGAGACCAGGACATGGAAATACCAAAACCAGGGTATAAAGGGAAGAAGAAAAAAAGCTGATCACTTAGAAAGCTTAAAAACTCCCTCATATGGTTAAACTAACAATTGGCTCTATAAATGTACATAGTCTTTTAAACTCAGGTAAAAGACTGATGGTGTTCGATTATTTACATACGCTCAATTTGGAAATTTTTTTTTACAAGAAACCTGGGCCTTTTCTACACATAATATTAGGAATTTTCAGGGAGAATGGTTTTGGGGACCATCTTTTTGGTCTTTCGGACAGGATACTGCAGATGGGGTGTGGACTGTATTTAATGCATTTTCTTTTCATCTCACAAAATTGGTGGATGGTGGAAGAGCTATGTTACTTGATGTGACATGGAAGAATAAAAATTATAGGCTGATTAATATTTATAGCCCACAGACAAAAGCAGGGAGAGTGGCAGTGTTTACAGCAGTCAAACCATATTTAATGACCACTCATAATATAATTTTCTATGGTGACTTTAATTGTGAAATTCCATCTCATATAAAAACAAAAAAAACAACAGCTAAAATCTATTGTGATTCTAATGCCTTTATTGATTTAATATCTTCAGCAAACTTGATAAATTGTGACAATTTTAGGGAACGGGGACCTAACTTTACTTTTAGAAAGGGTAATATCAAGTCTAACATAGACTATGTACTGTATCTAATACTATGTCTAGTGTTAAAATGGAAAATTGTCCAGTGGAATTTTCAGACCATGTTTTATTAATCGTAAATATTTATGAAATTCCTGAAATAACATCTTTTTCTACCAGATAGAAATTGAATATCAAGACTTTGGATGAATTAAGGTCCAACAAGGTATAAGAGCTCTTATTAATGCAAGATGTTCAATCTGTTTTTTATACACAGATATTGGCCAATGGTGGCTGGACTCCAAACAAGACTTCCAAAACTGGTTAAAAAAATATGGGAAACATAAGGCAAATGATAATTTCTTAAAATATCTTTTCTTGCCTCAGGAATTATATAAATTGTACACTTGGGCTAATACTTCAAGATTTAATTATTCGGAACAAATCAAGAAAATTAAATTGGAAATGTTATCCTATCAATATGATAGAGCTAAAACTTTGAAAGTATTATTTCAGAATGGGTTAAAAAAAATCTCCAGTGGGTGATCCCTTTCAGACTTGTAAAGCCATGAGGGGGAATATGGAAATGACTGCTCTTTTTGATTCTCAGGGGATATTGCGAAGTTCAGAAAAAGACCTGTTTTTAATCATTAAAAATTACTGGGCAACATTATTAGCAGACAATGATTCCACAGTTCAGGATCTTGGGGCTTATTTGAACCAAATTCGGGTTCCTCCTATACCTACTGAACTCTTACACAATGTTATGAGTATTGATCCCCTGGAAATAAAACTGGCTATTCGGAAAATGACATCAGTAAAATCTCTAGGGCTGGATGGGTTGCCCATTGAATTTTATAAAACATTTGAGAAAGAATTATCTGAATGTTTAGCTGTGGTTTTTGGTTATTTTTTAAAAATGAACAGAATCCCTTCTAACTTTTAGATGGCCTTCTAATGTACATTTATAAATCAGGTGATAGGCAGAATATTTCTAATTGGAGACCCATTACTTTATAGAATTCTGATTATAAAATCTTTACACGCATTTTAAATAATAGGTTAAAGCTTTTTGCTGATCAGGTCATATCCCCAGTTCAATATTTTGTAGTTTACTCGGAAAATACAATCAACCCTAATGGTGGTAAGGGATGTTATCGAACATCTTTCTCTTTCAGGCCAATTTGGTACCTTAATAACAATAGATCAAGAAAAAGCATTCGATAGGGTTTCCCATACATATTTGTTTTTGGTTTTACAGTACTATGGGATTGTGGAGTATTTAATCAGACTTATCAAATTACTTTATAGATCAACAACATTCTATCCAATTATACAAAGTCAAATTTTTATAACTTTAGGACCCAGCTAGGGGTTGTCAGGGGTGTCCCCTGATCCCTCTTCTTTATGCCTTCTCTTTGGATAATTTTTTTAAGGCTAATAACTGATAAACCTAAATGGAAAGGTATTCAAGGAACAGGCATACAACCAGCTATAAATGCCCAAGCATTTGCTGATGATCTTTGCCTTTTTTTTTCAGAGATTTCAAAATTTCAGAAATTTTTAAGAATCATGTCAGATTTTACCACAGTATCCAACTCTAAAATGAACATAACAAAAAGTCAAGGTCTATACATCAGGGTAGGCTACCCAGAGGCTCCGATAGTAGAGGGTCTACGTGTATCCCATAAACCTTTGAAACTTTTGGGCATTACTTCTGGATCCCAGAATATGGCCTTGTTTAGTTGGGAACAACCTTTACTAAAAGTGGAAACAAAAGTATCCAATTGGAAATCATGGAGCATGTCAAAAGTAAAATGCGTACAGATAATAAAAAATAATTCCTGGTCCCAATGTTACTTTATGTTGCAATGTTGTATCCCCCACCAAAACAGTTAGAGGTAAGATTAAATGGTGCTTTCTTTCAGATGCTCTGAGGAAATCGATTAAATCCTATTAGGAGGTGTTTTACTTGTTTCCCAATAAAAAAGGGGGGCTTGGAATGTTAGACCCCGTGGTTTTTTTATACCCTTTTTTTATCACAGACGGTTAAATGTGGTCTAGGATCAATGCAGTCACCACAAAGATCATGGTGTAGATTAAGTTTGGATAGATATTTTAGGGCTTCTGGGGTGGTGGCCCCAAGATTAGGGTCTTTTTTGAATGTGCCAGATTTTTTTAGATCAGCTGTTTCTAAATTATATATATGGAACTTAACAAAAATGGAGATCCAGGTTCAATCTGGTAAACAACTGTATCAAACTATGTTAGATAAAATATACCCAAAAGAGCCTAGTTTTAAATTTTGTACACCAGAAAATAGTAACTATATTTTGGCTCAACTAGTTAATCCTAGAATCCCGCCTCAGATGTGGGAACACTTATGGCAGTCAGTTTATGGAAGAACTCAGGTAAGGGGGAATGCCAAGCATAAAGCCTTAGAGGAAAGGAATTGTCCATATCCGGATTGCATAAATGTGGAAGAAACCATGGAACATTGCTTACTTTCTTGTTCTTACTCTAAACAATTGTGGGGTTATTTAGCCAAAGTATGGAATATACCTTGGCTTGATAATATGACTTACGAAGTATGTGTTATAGGCAATTATACCTTTTTGGGCTCCAGTTTTCATTCGGATAATCTTGCAATATTTTTTTGCTGCTTTAAATTTGATTTATGGCAGGCTAGATGCAGTTGGGTGCTACGTCAGAATAGAATGTCCTACGAGACGGTTAGGATTTTCATCAGTGACACTATGTGGCAAGTTTATGTTAAAGATACTACACATTCAATGGTTAGACAAGTCCAACGTTGGCGAAAAGGTTTTTCATTTTTTATAAAATATAAATAAGGTGTTTAGAATGGATATGATAAATTAAATTTCAGTTTGGATATTTTACTACTTTGTACTGATGGGAAATTAAGAAGTGCTAACACAAAAGGTGAAGGGAAAGGGGATATTTAAGAAAGTTTTTTTATTAATTATTTAAGGAACCTGTTATTAATAATTAAAATTGTTTGTTTTTTTGGTTATTTTTCCTTTCATGAAGTTTGGATTGTAATTTTTTGTGTGTTTTTATGTTGAAAGCTGACCTTGTTTTTTCAAAATTGTTTGAATAGATTTACTTATAATGCATTTTTCAAATAAAACTACCCCTACTCTTTTCAATAAGTGGCTTGGGATCTTTAACATCTACCTGAGCTACCACCAATACAGCCAGATGGGAGCTCGGTTTAATGTCTCATCTGAAATAAGGCACCTCAGAAGTGCAGCACCCCTCTCATGCTGCTCTACAGTGTCAGTACTGGGATATTAACCCAAGTGCCAGATGTAGGAATTTAACCCACAGCCCTCTGATCTCCCAGTCTCAAAGGTGAGTGTGCTACCTACTGAGCCACTGACACTGACTAAATGTTATTATGGGTTCATTAGCATCTCTGCACACTGCTGCTGTGAATGGCTGCAGGAAGGCATTGTGCAAAGCAGTGCCAACCCCCACCTCCTGATCACCATTCAGATGCCCACAAGTATCATAATAAAATGATCCCTGTCATCTATAGTAGTCTCCCCATCACAATCACTGTTTAGGTGCCCCCAATTAGTATATTCAAATGATCCCTGGTATCTAGTAATTCCTCCACCCTGATCACCATTCAGATGTCCCTGACTAGTATATTAAAATGATTACTGGCATCTAATCCACCCCCTAATCACAAGTCTGAGCCCCCTTCCCATTCCACTTACTTAGATCCCTCCACCAACTCCACATGATGGCCTCCAACTTACTCCATCAGTTAATGTCTTTCTTGTGATGGTGACAGGTGCAGAACCTGGGCTTACCACTGGCTACCATCTGAATGACAGGAAGTGAGCACATGCCTGCTGTAGAAACAGATGTTTCTATTGTAGGTGTTTCCTCAATCCCTGTCACTCAGTGGTCAGCCAACATAATGAGTGGAGGGGCTTTACCAATCACAGTTATAGGGAGGTGACTGCCATCTTGAGTAAGTGGGGAGCCCATTGGGGGAGGGGTGAAGTGACTTGGGTGGGTGTGATGAGAAGAGGGCTTGGATTTCTGACTGGGAGATGGGGGCCACTATTTATTTATTTATTTATTCTTTAGAAACCAGCTAAGGCCTGCTAGGCTCAACTGACTGTTTTCAGGGGCAACCTGGGAGCACTGGGGTGGATAAGTGACTGGCTCAGAGTCACACAGTATGCAACTGGAGGTTGTGAGAATCAGTCCCAGAACAGCTGGATGTAGCATGCTCATTTGCAACTCTCCTAGATACTAGGGATCATAGAAACATAGACAATTATGGCAGAAAAAGACCAATAGTCAATTCAGTCTGCCCATAGTTCCCTATCATATCTCGGGACCTATTGTCCATACAGGGTACTAGCCTTCACTACCCTCTCCCCTTTTCACCTGCCTACTACTACTAACACCCTCAGTAACCATTATACCCTTGATTTTGTCCCAGTTGTGTATGAAACATTTATAGTTTTGGCATTCACCACCTTGACTGGCAGACTTTTACATGGTTCCACCACAATTTATGTAAAATAAAACGTTCTCATATCTCTCCTGAACCTCCCCCCCATCAGTTTCTATTCATGCCCACATGTCCATGAACTGTTACTCATGCTGAGCATTTCCTCGCAGTTCACCTTGTTTATTTCTATCAGATGCTTGAAGGTTTTTATCATACAACCCCTCTCTTGTCTGGTCTCCAGTGAGTACATGCTCATTGCCTTGAGCTGATCCTCATATGATTTGCCCTGTCAGCCCTGAATCATCCTGATCACCCTTTGTTATACCATCTCTAACCTGTTTTTATCATTCCTGAGGTGAAGACTCCAGAACTGGCCACAGTACTCCAGGTGCAGCCTCACCAACAATCTACAAAGAGGTATCAATACCATTTTTCTTCTACTGTCAATACCCCTTCTGATATATCTCAGCATCCTGTTTGCCTTATGTAGTCTTTGTTGCACTGGCTTGATTGTTTAAGGGAGTCACTAATGATTTCCTCGGCTGTAGTGCTCAGCTTTAACCATCTTATCTAGTACTTTGTCCTGGGATTCTTGTTACCTAGGTGCATCAACTTGCACTTTTTAGCATTGAATTTCAACTGCTATACCTTAGACCACCTTCCTACTCTTTGCAGGTCACTGCATCTCCCTAATTCCCTCATCACTGTCTACCCTCCCACAGGACTTGGTGTACTCTGCAAAGAGACAGTCTTGCCCAAGAATTCTCTAGTATAGCTGAGGTTGAAGAGGACAGGACCCAGAGTGGATCCCTGTGGCACCCCATTCGTGATGTACATCTTTTCTAATTAGACACCATTAATCACAACCCTTTGCTGGATCTCTTTCAACTAATTTCCTACCCATATTATTATAATAATTGGGGCATCTGAATGGCAATTTTGGGTGGAGGACCACTAGACACCAGGGATAATTTTACTATAATAATTGGGGCCATTTAAATGGCGATCAGTGGTGGGCAACCCTTAGATGCCATGAATAATTTTATCATACTACTTGGGGGCATCAGAATGGTGACCAGGGGTAGGATGACAATGCACACCACTGTGTGCTCCAATGAGGGCAGCGTTTTTGGAAGTGGTAAATAGCATTGCAATTTCAGCTGTTAAGTATACAAAATTGTCAGCAGATTAGGCCTATCAGTCTATCTCATCTGTCCGAGATGCAGCTTCGGATTAAGTTTCAGCAGCTGCCCCCCCTTCATGCTCTCCTTTTTACCTGGCAAACCCCCCAGCACCCTGTTATGACCCCCCCAACCTGCACCTTGTCCATGTACCTGTTCCACCCCAACTTGAAGCCCTCCACGGTTTCCTTTGCCAGCAGTTTCACTGGTAATTCATTCCAAGGAGCAACCCCCTCTCTTTGAAATAGTTTCTCCTCACCTACCCGTACCACCTCCCTACTAGCTTATGGTTATGTCACCTCGTATTTCCCTTCCCCTTCAGCATAAAGAGATCCTCCATGTCCACCCTAAATATTCCCTTTAAATACTTGAAGACCTCTATCATATCCCACATGTCCTGTCTGTCCTCTAGGGAGTACATGTTCAACTCCCCAAGTCGTTCCTCTTAGGACATATCCCCTAGGCTGTGGATCATCCTTGTGGCTCATCTCTGTACTCTTTCCAAAAGAGTGACATCCCTCCTTAAGTAATGCCTCCAAAATTGTATGCAGTACTCCAAGTGAGGCCTCACTAAGAGCTGTACAGTGGCAGAATGATCTCCCTTCTCCTCAATGTTTTTCCACGCGAGAGACACCCAAGTATTTTATTTGCTTAAGCAGCCGCTCTCCAGCACTGTTCTGAATTATTCATCCTCACATCTATGATCATCACCAGGTCTTTTCCCCCTTAGATGTCAACAGCTGTACCCCCCATCCAAATGATAGCTATATCCAGGGTTCCTGAATCCCAGATGCAGTATGTTGCACTTCTGAACATTGAGCCCCAACTGCCAAGTGTGTGCCAACTTTTTCAACTTGAACAAATCCTCCTAAAGTGTCTTCCTACCCTCTTCGCTGTCTACCACCGCACCCAGCTTAGAATCATCTGCGAATAGGCTCATCTTTAGGTTCATCTTGCTCCTTACTCCTTCCTCAATGTCTGCAATGAATGTACTGAACAGGATTGGGCCCAATACTGATACCTGAGGGAACCCACTGATGACCCTCCTATGAGTCGAAGCCTCTCCCCCTACCACCACTTTCTGATGCTGATTGCTCAGCCAATTTGTTATCCATCACACCATTTTTTACCCCACCCATAGGTTCCTCGGTTGACATATCAGCCTTCCATGCAGGACCAAATCGAAAGCCTTGCCAAAGTCCAAGTACAGGACATCAACCAACTTTCCACTGTCCAGGGATCTTGTCACCCAGTCGAAGAATTTGACTAGGCTGGTCTGACATGATCTCCCCTGGATGAACTCATGCTGCTTTTCATCTTGAAAGCCATTTGCCTCCAGGAACTCCACCATCTTCCCCTTTAGGATGGCCTCCATCAGTTTCCCCACAATGGACATCAGACTAACCAGTCTATAAGCACTTTCAAAACCTTTTATATAGCACTGTGCTCTGTATGCAAGAGGATGCAGGAAGGGATAGCTTCTTTGCTTGACTGAGGTAGTACATATGCACATGCACGTGATCAGGTTAGCATATGGGGCTGCTGAGTATGGGCCCATCTAGCTGTACTGCTCCCACTTAATGCAATGCTTAGATGTTTAGCGCTGCACTAACCTTCTGAAAATAGGGCCCTAACTTACTAAAAATCCTGGCTGATGCCTTTTAAGATGCAGAAAGTAAACAAAAAAGGGTTACGTTATTTATATCTTTATGTATTTTTCTATCTTATTTTGCTTGCAAAACTTTCATTAAATTTCAATACATTGTGATGTGACTTAAAATGTTTATAACAACTGTATTTAAAAAATACAGGTTCTTCTTCTTCTTTCATACAAGTGCTATCTTTATTTACTTAAAAAAACACAGGCTAGTGGACTGGCCTAGTGGCTTAGTGGTACCTGTACTGCCTATCATGGCAGAGGTCCAGTTTCAAGGGTGGATCTGGGTCTCATGGCAGTCAGCTGGAGGGAGAGATGACTGAGCATCTCAGGTACTGATCTCCTCTCAGGGAGGGGGAGTCTGACCACCCCACTCTTCAACAGCCACATAGCTGAGAAGGGCTGGCAGGGCAGTGTAGAGACATAAGAGGGAGGGCTTTACATGCACTGGCATCATTGCATGCTTGGCTACCCAGGGGTTGAAACCAAAGGTAGTAAACCCTCAATGGTAGAATGATCCACCAACCTGCTGCAGGCACTGCATTACTAACCAGGCTCTGCTCCCATCTGAATATGTGTCTCCTTGTAAATGGCCCTCCCCCTCCCGGCCCCACCACAGTGGTGGGGCAGGGCCCATGGGGGATGTCAGACCAGGTAAGTCTTGGGATGGTGGGTAATGGGTCTGGACAGGTCAGTGAGCAAGGGGTCACTTGGTGACTAAGAATATAAAAATATCTATGCAAAAAGAAAGAAATAACGCACAGTTTGGGAACCTCAAACCCATAAAACAGCCATACCATAGAAGCAGGGTAACTATGCACTATGAGGCTAGACAAGACAGGCTTATTAATAGAGATCCAGTACCTGGCAAAGATCTGTCCACCTTGCAGTGGTCCACAGATTTGTTATTGGGAGCCTAGGGAATGTGAATGCCTCCAATAAGACATCACAGTGAAGAGTTATTCAGAACAGACACATGCAGATCATACACATTCCAGCTGAGCTCCCGACAAGAACTGGGCCCTGAGTGATTGCTGCAAAGATTTTTGTTTCTTAACCAAAAACATTTATTAAACAAAACATTGAAATAAATAATAATAATAAAACTTTATTTATATCGCGCCTTTCTTAAAATCAAGGCTCCTTACAATAGTTACAGATAAAACAAATAAAACAACAATTCTGAGCTCATAAAATCACAATAACAGTCAATCAGGATAATTCTTAGACCATAAAAACATAAACTAAATCAAAACAAATTCTGTAAAGTACAAGGTAGGAAAGCTTTTGGCTTACACTATCACAGTTCCTACAGTACTTCCCTAGCATTCAGCTCAGATAATTTGCTAGACTAACACAGTATTTATTTATTTATTTATTTATTTTTTTATTTGCCCTTTTTCTGGCAGGACCACCGGGGCTATCCGCCCTGGTCACGGCCCCCGGAAACCTCTACCTCCGTCAATTGCTGCTGGGGACCCACAGTCACCCCCGACTTGCCCCAGTGGGCGTGGAGGCCACCGTGACCCCGGAACTGTAACTGGTGGGGTCCCGCAGCGACGGCGGCAATGTGAGGCTCTCCAGGGAGGGCTTCATAGATCGGTGGTCCTGCCCGCCTTCTTTTTCCACCAGATTTTCTCCCCGGAGGAGGCGGGGACATGCAATGACGCCAGCGTCTGCCCAGCCTCCTCCCCCCCCACGTCGAGCGTCGGTTGCGTGGAACTCCCGGTCTCCACCAGGGGTTCCTATCGCACCGAGTGCTGCCGCGCCCCCGAGTAGGAGAGCTGCCCATCGGACGCCGATTCCTCTCCCGCCGCGCCCTCCGGCCTACCCTGATCCGCTCTCGAACCCGGTCGCCGCGTCGCAAGCGGAAATTCCACCGCTGCGCCGATGGGCCGGCCTTCAGTAATTAATTATATATAAATCTGATCAAAACTTTAACTTATAACAGAAAAATGTATGCAGTCCCCTATGTTTATATGGTATGAAAGTGATATATTGGGAATATCCTAAGTGTTAACTTTCTATACAAATATGTTTTTAACAGAAAATGAAGGCAACACTCAAAAGAATTAACTACTGTACATTTAAATTAGTTCTGAAAGTTTCTTGTCACATCACAATGTCCTGAAATTTGATTAAAGGTGTGCAAGCAAAACAAGATGGAAAAACACATAAAGAAGTAGAAGAAATATATCTGTTTTATTTACAAGTACCTTCTGCTTTACAGTTTAAGACATCCCCTCAAAAGGCCAGCAGTTCCTTGAATGCAGCAAGAAATGAATGCAGAGGCAGGTCATTCCAGGAGCGGAGATAATTTCAGTATGTAGGGTATTTGTTTCACTATATAGTTTATTTGTTTCATTGTATAGTATATGTGGATTTTTTCAGTCTGTAGTGTATGTATTTCTACATATAGTGTATGTGTTTTACCATGTAGTGTATTTGTTTCAGTACATAGTGTATATGGATTTGTTTAATATACTGTGGCCCAGATATTCAGACTGCGCCAGGCTGTGGTGTAATCCTGGGCACAGCGCAAATGGGCTGTGCAGGGGCGTTGACAGGGTGATATTCAACGGAGCTGCGCCATGGCACAGCATCGCTGAATATCGCACCTTGGCCATCCTGCAGTGCGCATGGCACAGTGGCACTGCACCAGCGCAAGTGGCCAGAGTTGAGCAGGGGGATGCGCTAGTGCAAGTTCCATTGCGCTAGGTGCAACAACTGTGATATTCAAAGGTGTACATGCAAATGAAGCCATAATGCATGCAAGATGCAAATGGGGCCATTTACATGTCATTATGTCCTCATTTGCATGCAGGTGAGCTGATCCCCGGCGACTTGCACCTGACGCCCTGCCAGGCTGCAGCCATCAGGGACCGACGCCCCCTGCACAGCGTGGAAAAGTGCCCCACCGCCCGATTGCAGGTATCTGTTAAAAGAAAACATGTCCTATATCCCTGGTGGTCCAGTGGACTGCTTCACACCCGATCACGAGCTTAAGTATAAAACATCCTCATCCTATATCCCTGGTGGTCCCGTGGACCACTTCCCGCCTGATCGCGGGCTTCAGTATGAACATAAATCATCCAATATCCCTGGTGGTCCAGGCTGCATGCCCATTGGCTCACGCTGTGGACCAATGGGTGTGCAGCTCTATCATATGGTGTCTGTTGGCAGGCGGAAGGGCAGCAGGTGGGTTGGGTGCTGCCTCCCTCCCTCCGCTGACCGGGGGAGGAGGGCGGTGGGGCTCAGTGGGCGGGTGGGGAGGAGGTACCGCTGGACCACCAGGGATACTGGACCTCTCTTTTTTATTACTTATGCCTGTGATCAGGCTGCGAGTGGTCCACTGGACCACCAGGGATATTGGATGATTTATTTACATACCGAAGCCTGCAATCGGGCATGAAGCGGTCCACTGGAGCACCAGAGATATAGGATGTTTAATTTTTATACTTAAGCCCATGATCGGGTGTGAAGCAGTCTACTGGACCACCAGGGATATAGGACATTTATTTCTACTACTTATGCCTGCGATCGGGTATGGAGGGGTACCACCACGTAGGTACAGCCAGAGCTCGGGTGGCCACCCACAGGTGGCAGCTGCCTTGTTTTTCACCCTGCAAATACAGCATCTCACCTGTGGGTGGCCAGCCATTGTTCCTTTTTTTTTGGCTCAACTATGCGCAGCGCAAGTAGGGGTTGCGCATGCATGGGCTCAGAACATCCCGGGCTGAATATCGGGATGTGCGGAGTATGCATTGGCACGCCCCGCCTACCTGCGCCACATACATTACTGATGTGCTCTGGCACATTGGGATTTGTGCCAGGCACAATCCCCATTTGAATATCGTGACACGGCGCATCAGTGGGTTGTGTATGGTGCAACAGTGTTGCGCCATGAGCAACCCTTCTGAATATCCGGGCCTGTGTATGTATTTCAAAAATGTAATGTATTTCTTTCAGTATGTAGAGTATGCAGATTTTTTCAATTGATAGTGTATGTGTTTCAATATATAGTGTATATGTTTCAACATACTGTGTGTTTGTTTCAATAGATAGTGTATGTGGATTTTTCAATGTGTAGTGTGTGTATTTCAATACATTTTATTTCATTTCATATTTTTATTCATACAAGTTATATGCTTTCACAGTTATATGAACATACAAAATTATATAAATTAGGATTAACTCGATTGAGCTTTTGCTCATTTACAACTGTAACCCCCCTACAGATGGAGGTTCTTAAAAGCCTTCCCGGAGCTGCTTAATAGCCCCTTGCCTAACTGGTGTTCGGTGCAATGCCACCCAAAATACGGCCGTTGTGAGTGCTTTTTAAGCCTCCAGTACTGTATCTTTAAGAGCTGCCTACTTGCAGGCTCCAGCGGGTTGGTATGGGGGGGACTGGTGTTTCCCTGCTCAAATCTGCTGAGCTGCGGTGTAATCGCCCCATTCTGTAGTTGCTGAAATGCGCAACGGGAGCCCATCTGACAGATGTAGCTGTTTGGCTGCAATTATTTAAAGTATTAGTGAAATTATGGTTTGTTTAATCTGCTTTCATTGCAGCTGGGATGCTGTGTGTTTGGCCCCTCCATTTTGGACCTGGACTTTTGAGATGGACCAATGGGAAAAGGGGGGACACTAAAATGGAGATCTTTTGAGCCAACCAGAATCAGGACTCATTTTGGAGCCGGCTGGCCATAGGGATACAGCCAGTAATTCTGGGAAATGAAGTTCTGGGCTGCAACACCCTTTTTGCACCAATGGGGACCAACTTAAGTGACTGGTATCTGCAGCCCACCAATGGGATCGGGTGGCACCAGAATTGAGAGTCCTTGCCCAAACTGCCATGGGGCAGAGTCGTTGTGGTTGTGAGCGAGGAAGGAGCTCTGGGCTCCTGCACTGTTGAGCTTTCACGTGGGAAGCACGTGTGGAAAGCCACATTTCGGCAGGTTAAACACCAGCAAGTGTCGGACTAAATCCACTAAGCAGCGGTCAGAGGAGGCTGTGCAAAAGTACAGCTACCTACCAGGCTCACCCTGTAGAGGACTGGAGAATCTGCTTCAATTGCGCTCGGTCTGTCAGGACAAGTGAAGCTGCGTTGTTTGGGTCCAGTGTTCTGTAGTAAAAGCAACTGGGATTATACAGCAGCTGTCCGGTATGGTACCCCTCTGCTCTTCATATAAATGTGTGGAGAAGTGGCTGAATTCCAGGCTCGGTCCTGCAAGTGGTGTGTGAGCAATCTGTCTGCTGGAGTCGTGAGCACTAAATCAGGGTAGCTCCCTGTCAGGTGTTCATAGTGAGGGCATGATTTGTCTGGCTACTTTGCTGGCTACACAAACTGAGCCCGCTGGCTATACTTAATCCTCTTAGGAATCAAATGCTTGTTTTCTGCATCAGGGCCCCAACCAGCTGCATCGAGAGGCTAGCCTTCTATTGTCTGGGTACCCAGAGACAGTGACTTATATGTTAGGCCTGTGCACAGTGCCCTAGATATAGATCTATATATATATATATATATATATATATATATATATACACACATTAGAGTGGTAAGCTAATTAACCTGATTTCCCACAGTCCTTGTTATCTCCCCCTAAATAAATCAGAATGGTTGTTTTGCAGAAGTATACTGACTGACCCATGTGTCTATGTTGAATTATTGTACAGGTGGTTATTGTCTAATTGCATCTTACTTTACAGGGGGTCCCCAGAGGCAGCTGATTGAACCAAGCCTGGGGGTAAATGTATATTGTAAGGGTACTGTGATTGACCTGTGTGGGCCACTAGTGAAAGGAAAGGGGGTTTGCAGTGACCCAGAGGGCTGTGACCAAGTCATACCAGACTGTCTTAACCCCAACCTCTGGGTGGAGGCACCCGCCATTGGATCCAGGCCCCTCAACCTGTTATTAACTGAGCAGGCAGGGGTAGTAGCCCTTAGGACAGCACCCCATGGGGGTTACACAATGAGATCCCAAGAATTGAAACAGTGATTAATAACAAATGAAAAAAAATAACACATAAAACTATAAATGAATACATACAATCAATCTGTTAATACAATTAGAATAAATAGATAGTGTATGCATCCTAGTATGTAGTGTATTTGATTCAGAATAAAGTGTTTACAGATTTGTTTTCACTATATAGTGTATTTGTTTCAGTGGATAGTGTGTGTGGATTTTTCAGTCTATAGTGTATGTACGTATCTCAATAGGTAGTGTATATGTTTCAGTACATAGTGCACTTGTTTCAGTATATAGTGTATGTGGATTTTCAGCACTCAGTATGTGTACTTCAGTAGAATGTGTATGTATTTCACTATATAATGTAAGCATTTCACTATATAATGTATATGTTTCACTACATGACATATGCAGTTCAGTATATGGTGCATCTATTTCACTATATGATGTATGTATTTCAGTAGATAGTGGGTTCCTCCATTTACACAGCAAGCCCCTACATGGAGTGTTCAAGCAGTCCCCTGGAGCTGATACTGCAGGTAGCTGAAAATAGAGTCTCTGTCCTCTCCTTTGGGAGAGCACATTTCTGTTGGATTGTGTTAGCACGATAATGCTTCGCATTGACTGCCCTGACCACCACCTCAGTCTGGCTCTTGATTTATAGGTCATGTTGATCTTGTGACCCTGTCACGTGACCTTGGCTGGCCTGTCTCTAACACCTAGTTCACCATTAGCATTTTATACCTTGTCACCTCTAGGAGTCACTGCTGTGCTTTCCTAATCCCTCTCACTGGTTACTTCTCATCCATATCCTTGTCTCCCATTCCTTACTTCACTCCCTAATACTCTGCTTTTCCTGTTGTCCCCTTGTATTTTTCTGCCCCAGCTCCAAGTCAGAATCGAACCTACAACCTACTACACAATAGGTGATTACCCTAACCTCTACATTATTGCAGCAACCCCACTTCCTAAGGTGTATTTGTAACTGTCACAAACCCACTCAGCAGGTCAGACCCTCTGCTCCCACAGTGCCAACCTCAGAGTGCAAGAATGTGAACAGGTAACAGATAGGGTAACCCTCCTGTCTGCTTGTGGATCTGAATAACCTTTAGTTTCAAGTTCTGGGGGGAATTCAAACTGTGAACCTTATGCTAGTGTACCCAATGTACAGACGCAGATTTGTACCCTTTTTGGGGTTTACGGGACAATATTACACCAGGGACACCCAGCCAGGCTTCCAAAATGAACCCTTAAAACTCTATAAAAGACCTTAGGTATATTCTTACCTTTTCCCAGTTTAGTAACACCATCAAGTTTTTGAACAGTTTTGTCAGTCTTAACCCTCTATACGTCACATGCAAAAAAAAATAACTTGGAAGACCCAGGCAGTATCTTTCAAAAATAGATTTTACTAAAAATGGATAAAAATATGAAAAATGTAAACACAGGACACTATCACAAAGCATACAATCACTTACAAGAAAACAAAGAAAACTACAAACGCCTACCAACATACACTTAGATACTTTTCTATCTAATGTATTACCTCTAAGTGCTTATCAGAGAGTTGTGGGTTTCTCTCTCCCAAGATGGAATATATCAAACAGCTCAGACACAGTATAGTTTAAACTGTGTCTCCCCACAGCCCTTCTATGAGACATGATGTCCTATCAGAAGGTATTTTAAATAAGGTGACATCAGCAAAAACTCATTTCCCAAATTATAAGTCTGTGATTTCCCAGTTCCTTCTCCACAGGCATTTCAAATGGGTCTTATAGATTTTTAACACCAGTTGATATTAAATGTTCTTCATCTTAAGATGTCATAAAAGTTTACGATCTCCATCCTCTGGCAGACTCATAAAGTCCCATTTCGTTTCCACTTCAAAGAAGCAACAGGTCATTAAAAAAGCCATAAAATGCAATGTTTCAAGGAAGTTAATTACATTACTAAGATCTCCTATTTTAATATATATCCTGTCATTTTCACTGAAACCTGGTGGGGGGCACCCATGGAAGCACTGTGACAATCACACACTATATTTTTATATTACAAATATCCAACAATCATAACCAGCTGGTCAAGCGTCACAGTAACTACTATACTTCTTAGCATTCTCACATTCTTTCAGCCCTTACCACTCCCTAATACCCACCTCTAGCCTGCTAATTCCCTTACACTGGACAACCTACATTCACCCACCATTCTCATACTAGCATGTTGTCCATCCACTCCATCACCTCACTTACTCTTATACTCCTCTTTCTAATACCCATCCACTACAACACCACCCCTGATCACACAGCCCCTGCTCAATACATGTTTAATGCTCCCACATAGGGTACTGTACCCCTAACTTCCTTACCCCTAAGCTAGGTTAGACCCATTACAACCCATCATAAACACACTAGCCACTGTTGGGCACTTGCATACCCCTTTCCCCAAATCCTCACCTCAACCCTTTCTAACACAACCCCTAAAAAACCTGAACACCAAATGAGGAACTCAGGGCTCAAATATCTAAAACCCTACCTGTACAGGATCCCCCTGCTCCTACTTCTCATCTCTGAGAATGTTCACCTGAACCCTGGTCCTCTGCACAACCTACAAAAGTGTAGCATAATAAATGGTTACTTTAAGCTCACTTCCATTAACATTTGGAACCTCCTGCCAAAACCTGATGACCTCCAAGTATGGGTGACACAGCATAACCCATATGTGAGCACTCTGAGCGAAACCCGGCCCTTGGCTAAAACACCTGACTCTGCATTTACAATCCATAGGTATAGACTGTTTAGGCTAGACAGGGGAGGCAAAAGGGAAAGGGGGTGTGCCATCTTTTTGAAGGACTTCTTTAAGGGGTAGGCACTACTCCATGCTGCCACAGCCAACCACTCCCAAATGCTAGGGGTTAAAATTCTCCTTGGACAGCATGGAAAATCCCTTTATGTATTTTCTGTCTATATCCCCTCACACTAAAACACTTCAGGTATCAATATGGTTCTTGATTACCTGAAAGCTTACTGCATCACTCTGAGATAGTTGTTATGGGTGACTTCAACATAAATTGGATGGCCCCTGAAACTGCCCCATTTAAAGATGCCATTGCAGAACATAACATTTCCCAATTGGTGACTTCCCCTACAAGAACTAACCAGAGGACAGACAATAGCACCCTCCTTGACCTAATTCTAACCACACACCCTCAAAGACACATTAGCACCACAGTTCTCACTGACTCAATGAGTGACCACTCTCCTGTCATCAGCGTTTGGACAAAGAAGACCCCAAAGACCCCAGCAAAAATCACATACCGGATACTCTAAAAAAAGGGAGTCTTGACCAATTTCGAGCCTACCTTGCACAATGTGACTGGTCACCTCTGAGCTCATCTAATAGTGTCGACCATGTGCTAAGCTACATTATTACACACTTTATTAAAGCTTGAGATGTCTTTTCCCCAGTTTGTTAATCAACATCTAGAGGGGTAACTAACCGCTGGATCATTGGAGAATTATTATGCAAGATGAAAACCAGGGATAATCTCTGGCAACTTGCACTCGCCACTGGAAAATCAGAAGATAAACAGCGCTACAGAGCTGTTAGAAATGCATGCACTCAGGATATCTATAGCACCAAAACTGCCCAGTTTCAAAGTGAGCTCACTAGCTCCTAGGGAAATAGCCAGAATTTCTGGCAAAAAATCAAGGACCTCACTGGCAGACCAAGTGAGGCACCACCCACTATGTTAGTGGCAAATGACACCCCTGTACAGGAACCTAAATCAATCACTGATGCCTATAATGTAGCCTTTACATATCTCAATCAGGTGCTTCCCCCTAACTTTTTCAACGAGTCCGACACTAGAGGCCCCCTTGATACTGTTGTCCCTCCATGCACTTCCTCCCTTTCTATTTCAGAAGAATCATGTTAGCAGAGGCTAGAAAATGTCTTCATAAGGTATTAGGCAAAACTAAATACAGTAGTGACACCCTTGACTTGAAACTTAACTATCTCTCACTGGATGTTATGCTAAAACCCCTTACCACCATTTTAAATCTGTCCCTGACCTTAAGGCAGTTCCCTCAATGGTGGAAGGCTGCAGGTTGTCACACCAGTGCACAAAAGTGGGGACAGATCTCTGCATTTGAACTACTGCCCCATTTTGATTCTTCCACCCTTATCTAAAGTCCTAGAGCGAATAGTGGCTGACCAGCTGACTGAGTTCCTAGCCAAATACAATATTCAATGCCCACAGCAGCATGGATTCAGAAAAGTTCATAGCATCACCACAGCCCTACTGGAATTCACAGATTACATTCACAAAGCCCTGGATCATGGACATGTGGTAGGGTCAGTTTATATCGACCTTACTAAGGCATTCAACACTGTTAATCACTTCCCCCTCTTACGCTGCCTCCCTCCTCTCAGCCTCTCGACTGTAGTTACTAGTTGGTTCAAACGCTAGCTTGAAAACCTGCTGCCCTCCAGTGCTGGGTCATTCAACATCAACCTGACATAATTGCATTGGTAGAGACTTGGCTCTCCAAATCCACCCCTGACTCTGCTATCACCATCCCTGGTTATACTATCTACAGGGAAGACCAAGTAGGCAAACGCGGTGGTGGTTGCGCACTACTTGTATGGGACTCCCTTATAGGTCAGGCACTCCCAGCTCCTAAACTTGATTATGGAGCCCAAGCCCTCACCTAAATCACCTGACCCCGCCCGAGGCCCTTTCTTCCTCACGGTCTCCTATGTACCCCCAAGGAATCAAAACCAAGTGGTCCAGTCCCTCACTGACTACCTCACATCTCTCCCTCACAAAGTGGAGCAAGTCATCCTAGGTGATCTCAATGTTAACTGGCTTGCCTCCGCTGCCTCCCATATAAGGGATTCCTTTGCTGCCCTGGATATGTCCCAGTTAGTCACCCAGCCCACCAGATTCAACCAGTCTACTGGCACCAGCACTCTCCTAGATATTGTTATATCTAACCGCCCCTACAAAATCCGGGATGTCACTGTCCTCTCCAACCCTCTTAACGATCACTCCCCAGTCCTCTGTCTCTGGTCATCCTCCATTCCTCCTCCAAACTCTCTCTATCCTCTGCCCTCACTAAATTCTAGGTGCCTAATTGTACATGCCCCTGACCTTCTCCCCCTCCCCCCTTGACTGATTCTCTCCTCCTCCTTGATCTCCCTCCTCACCTTATGAGGCCTGACCAATGGCTTGACCATTGCCCAATGACTGGCTTATAAACTGCCCTAAACAACCCATGCACTCACCCTCTCATGGCACTTCTGCTATCCCCACTCTTATTACCCCGTCAACGTCCTCCCTAAGACTACCCACTCATCTTTCCCTGTTGTTTGCTACCCAGACCTGTCATCACTGCCTGGCCCCTAGCCCAAGTTTCCAGTTCTATCAGCCAACTCGGAGTAAAATATTCCAAAATAAATCTCTAGAGAGTAGGCACCTATGCAATTATGAATGGTTCTAGTTATGTAATCAAGTATGTAATGTCACCCTCATTGTGGCACATGTATGTAGAGTCTCCTCATGCAGCAAGTTTGTAAAGCCACCCTTAACTATGTAACACTTGTTTTGAATTGCTTGTCTCCTATGTACAACTTACTGAATGTTTTATGTATATCCTCCTTCCTTGCACCTCCCTCCCCAGGTCACACCATGAGACAAGCATAGAGTTGCTCAGTGTGCCTCTCCTGGTGAAACATTTTCAGTCAATAAATAAGTAAATAAATAAATCCTCCACTCTGAAGCCAGTGTCCCAGGCCACTCTACGCCTGCAAAGTAATGCACCTCAGAAACAAAAAACCCAGGGAAGAGTACACAATGGGGGATGAGATACTGACAACAACAAAAATGGAAAGGGACCTGGGAGTAGTCATATCAGATGACCTAAAGGTGGGCCAGCAATGTGAGAAGGCAGTAGGAAGGGCTGGAGGGATACTGGGATGCATAGGGAGAGGCAACACCAGTAGAAAAATGGAAGTTGTTGGCCCTCTTTACAGACTTTACAGACAGTTGGTAAGACCACATCAGGAGTACTGTGTACAGTTCTGGAGACCCCATTTCCGCAAAGACATAGACAGGGTGGAGGCTGTCCAGAGGAGGGCAACCAAAATGGTGCAGGGTCTGCACCAGAAGACATATGAAGAAAGATTAAAGGAGCTTAAGATGTATAGCCTCGAGGAAAGGAGGGAGAGGGGGACACGATATAAACTTTCAAATACCTCAAGGGAATCAACAAAGTCCAAGAGGGTAGCATCTTTCAGAAAAAGAGATGTGCAAGAACAAAGGGGCACCATTTGAAGATAGAGGAGGGACGTTTCAGAGGTAATGTGAGGAAGTATTTCTTCACAGAGAGGGTTGTAGATGCATGGAACAGCCTTCCTGAGGAGGTCGTAGAGTCAAAAACATTGGGGGAATTCAAGAATGCATGGGACAGATATAAGGCAGTTCTAGTGGGGGGGTAGGAGGAAGTAGGCTGTTGGTTAACTAGGATCTGCAGCTTATCCGTTAGGTAGTAAAATGGGCAGACTAGGTGGGCCAAGCGGTACTTATCTGCCATCACATTCTATGTTTCTATGTTTCTGTCTTTATTTAGTATAAAATTATTAGTCCTGGGGACTGGCACTCATTTATACAAAAGTTTATAAACTGTGGGTTACTGTTATACAGTATGGAGGTGTGACATTAAAGCACTCTGACTGAAACTAATAGTTCTCTATTGTTTGTTTGTAGTTGAAACAATGCCTGCTTCATAGTTTAACAACCAGTGTGTCCGTGGCACCAGCATGACAAATACTCAGCATCTTTAACAGAAGCACTGTATGCAAATAAGAAGAGACAATCAAGGATTTTCAAATGATTTAGTGGATTACAAGGCATAATTTGTAATGCAATTTGTGTTTTGCACCTGCAGGCCATTTTCACCTGGCTTTTCATGTTGTGGGACTTGTTATGTTTTAGGGACTGCAATATTAGTTATGTCAGTGCTCTCTGCATTATGTGTTAACTAAGACCTGACCTGAATATGCCATATGTTAACTGCAGCACCTTTGCTGCAGTCACATCAAAGAGCAGGGCCATTCTCGATGCCCTACAGGGGCATGCCTAAGACAGCTAGTGTTGGAACCCACTATGGAGGGAGCAATCTTAGGCATTGTACTCTCAAATGGGGACAGTGAGAGGATCTCAGATCTAGAAGTGGGTAGCCATCTGGGAACAAGTGACCACCAAACAGTGCAGTTCATGATAAACTTAGCTGCAGAGTCAAGCCGTACAAAAGTGAGGGTACTGGATTTCAGGAGGGCTGATTCTTGCAAAATGGGAGAGTGCCTAAGAAAAGCACTAGCAAACAGACAAGAAGGAGGGGTGGGGCAACAATGAGGACACATCAAAACTGCCATCACAGAGGCAACAAACTTTTGTGTGAAGCAAATAAACAAACCAAAATAAAAAAAAAAAACACTATGGTTCTCAAAAGAGGTGGCAGGGAAGGTCACGGAGAAGAAGATAGCATTCAGGAAGTATAAGGAAACACAGGAGGAGCAGGACAGAGAACTGTACCAGTTAAGGCAGAAGGAAGCAGGAAAGGCAGTCAGAATATCAAAGGCCCAAATTGAGGAAAAGATAGCCAGTTCAGTTAAGAAGGGGGATAAAACCTTTTATAGGTACGTTAGGGAGTGTAGAAAGACAAAGGGAGGGATAGAGAGGCTGAATAGAATGGACAGTGGGTGGGCAGAGAGGGACAGTGAAAAAGCAGGGATACTGAATGAATACTTCTGCTCAGTATTCACAAAAGAGGAGGGGGAGGTACCTAATCCAGTTAACAGAAGCACTCTGGATAGGGGGGTCGATCCCAGTCCTTTCACAGAAGAAAGGGTTCTGAAAGAACTCCTAAAACTGAAGGTTGACAAAGCAATGGGGCCTGACTGGATTCACCCTAGAATTCTAAAAGAATTAAGGGGAGAACTGGTGACACCACTGACTACCCTTTTTAACAAATCATGGGAGGATGGTGTGGTACCTGAGGACTGGAGAAGGGTGGATGTGATTCCCCTTCACAAAAGTGGGAGCAAGACAGAAGCAGGAAACTACAGACCTGTCAGTTTGACCTCTGTGGTCGGAAAATGATGAAATCACTTCTGAAGGAAAGAATTGTTGAGTACCTAGAGACCAGTGGGGCACAGGACCCAAGGCAACATGGATTCACAGTGGGAAGGTCATGTCAGATGAATCTAATCAATTTCTTTGACTGGGTGACCAAAGTAGTAGACCAGGGAGGGGCTGTGGACATGACCTACCTAGACTTTAGCAAGGCATTCGATACAGTCCCACACAAAAGATTAATAAACAAATTAGCCAGCCTGGGAGAGGGTCCCAGGGTGGTAGCCTGAGTAAAACATTGGGTGGACAACAGTACACATAAGGTAATAGTAAACAGAGTCCAATCTGAAGAAAGGGGGGGTTACTAGTGGGGTACTGCAGGGTTCAGTACTGGGTCCAGTCCTTTTTAATGTATTTATAAGTGACATTGCAGATGGACTAGAAGGAAAAGTATGCCTCTTTGCAGATGATACAAAGATCTGCAACAGGGTTGATACACAAGGGGGCATGGAAAGGATGAGAAAGGACTTGGGAAGGTTGGAGGAATGGTCAGAAGTATGGCAGCTTGGATTCAATGCAAAGAAATGCAAAATAATGCACCTGGGAAACAAAAACCCAGGGGAAGAGTACACAATTGGGGGGGGAGGTAGTAACAACAACAAAAATGGAAAGAGACCTGGGGGTAATCATATCAGATGACTTTAAAGTTGGCAAGCAATGTGAGAAGGCAGTAGGGAGGGCTGTGGCTATACTGGGATGTATAGGGAGAGGCATCACAGGCAGAAAACAGGAAGTTGTTATCCCTCTGTACAGACAGTTGGAGAGACCCCATCTACGTCCAGTTCTGGACACCCCATCTCTGCAAGGACATAGACAGGATGGAGGCAGTCCAGAGGAGGGCAAATAAAATGGTGCATGGTCTGCAACAGAAGCTATATGAAGAGAGACTAAAGGAGCTTAATATGTATACCCTTGAGGAAAGGAGGGAGAGGGGGTACATGATAGAAACTTTTAAATACCTCAGTGGAATCAACAAAGTTCAAGAGGGTAGCATCTTTCAGAAAAAGAGACTTGCAAGTACAAGGGGACACAATTGGAAGATAGAGGGGGGACGGCTCAGGGGCAATGTGAGGAAGTATTTTTTCACAGAGAGGGTGGTGGATCCATGGAACTACCTTTCTGAGAAGGTTGTGGGGTCTAAAAATGGAAGATTTCAAAAATGCATGGGACAGACATAAGGTAACTCTTGTGGGAGGTAGGAGGAAATAGGCTGTTGGTTAACTAGGATCTGCAGCTTATCCAGTAGGTAGGGAAATGGGCAGACTAGGTGGGCCAAGCAGTCCTTATCTGCTGTCAAAGTCCATGTTTCTATGTTTCTAAGAGATAAGATCCAACAAGACCTGAGGTGTTGTATGATACATGTCCACTCCCAGGAACACTCCACACATGCTTGGAAAATAGGCCGTAGGGTTGTTGTACAATAAATGCTGCAATAGGGTCAGTATAGCCTGGAAGTTAGAGTAACAAATTATGAATGAGCTTGGTACATCCATCAGACCTGGGTTTGATTGCCACAATGTGCACTTGCATACTGTGTGAATGAACAAGTTAATTAATCATCCCAGTGCTGCTGTGTCACCCCTGAAAACAAGCAGTTGTGTCTAGTAGGCCTTACCCAGTTACCAAAGAATTAAAAACAATTGCACTGTGCCAGCAGAGGCCAGCTATGATGGCTAAAGAAATGGGCAAGAGCAAAGGGATTGTAGTGTTGGGGCTGAAATGTGGGTGTAATCCATGAACAGGGAAGTGTAAACTGCATAAAACAATATATACAGAGAATAGTTTCAGGCAATTACAAGTCAGCATTTCCCACTACCCATTTTTCTAAAACTTGATATTTGTAGTCATACTGTGAGTGTATTGCAAGTTTGAGGGTATGGAGGTTTATTACACACCGATAAAATTATTTTTGTTCTTACTTGATAATATACAATTTGTCATATTAGTAGGCTAATATTTGGACATTTTTCTAGTAGCAAACATTGCCAGTAGGGTCACAGTCATATTATCAGGGCCTAAAATTTGGTGGTTGCACAGTAATCAGACTTCCAAACTGGTGTTGTCCATGCATTTAACTAGCATGGGATGGCAACTGCATGCTCATTTACAAATCTCATACGTAAGGCTTTCCCTTTCTTTGCGCTCTCTGATTAAATGTTTATGTTTATGTGTAACAGCTCCCCCTTCAAGGGACAATTTCCTCAATTCTTTTTTTCAGTTTAACAGTTATGAGACATTTTTTGTGCTTTGTTCCCTTCTCCCAATTCCTCTTGCTGTCAAACGAAAGTGACTGTAATGCTTTTTCTTTTCAGTGTAACCACTTCCTGCACATAAGGGGACATTCACTGGGGGCAGCATTAGTACCTAACTTTGTCAATATCTTCCTGGGCATGTAGGAACATAGTGCTATATAGGACCCATCGACGAATCCTTTTTTTTTTTCAGAAAATGTTGTTATACCAGCTTTACATAGACAACCTGATTTTCTTATGGTGCAGTACTGTAGATGAGTTGTATGAATTCAAAAACTATTTTGAAGCAGTAACTGTAATCTAAAATTTACTGTGAAATTTGGTGCTGAACAAATTAAGTATTTGAATTTTGCCATTAGTGCCAGTCAGAACAGAACACTGGAGACAGGGCTATTATGCAAAAGCACAGATCGTAACTCCCTATTACTGAGCAGCAGTTGTCATCCCAGGCATGTGGTGTATAATATTCCACTCAGCCAGTTTTACTGCATTAAAAGAAACTGCTCAGACAGGTTGAGTTATGATCTTAGAGCCTTAGAAATGAGAGAAAGGTTTGAAGAACATGGCTACTCAGATGCCCTATTAGGAAAGGACTTACAGTGTACTGAGCTACAGGAGAGGGGGCATCTTTTACAGGGAAATGGTAACAGGAACAGGACAGACTGTGACAGATTTAATTTCATCTTGACATATTCCATACAATCTAATCAAGTTATGGAGATTGTCAGATGCAACTGGCATATTATGCAGTCTGACCCTGTTCTTGGCAAACACATGAGTGACCCCCTCCCAACAGCCATCTACATGAGGGCTAGAAATTTAGGAGACACTGTAGTCAGTAGAGTCTAGCAAGTACTGAAAGAAGATGATTGCACTCGAGAATGTGCTTTCAAGTGTGATACTTGCTGTCACTGTCCTGTTATAGCAATATCAGTAATGTCAGTGTTTTCTGGGGTTATTGTCTCTTTTACACCAATTGTGTATGAATAGAATTGGCATGGGGTAGAAGTATCCATGACTTAGCACACAGATATGTGTGAAACATTGGGTGTCTAGACTTCCAGTTGTTCCTTTTACTTGCAGCACATTAATAAAGTGAGCATTGCATAGTTCTTCCTGAGAAAGGATACGACTTTTCTGGAGTAAGGATGTCTGTAGCCTGGTTTGTTGTTTTTAGCCTCATTTGAGGTACCGAGTACACTGGCTGTAACAGGACCAGTCCCTATATTGTTTGTGCTACACAGCATAACCTCTCAACTTTGAGTATGTGGCAACAGGAGCACAGCTTTTGTACCATGGAATTATCCCTTTGGCATGCTGGTACCACTACCCTTGAATCCAACAGTAGGAGCCCACCTTAGTGTTGGAAAATGGTCATTTTTTTAATATAAATAGCCACCTAAAGCCCATCCCTCTGGGAAAACTGATGCCTGGCCCACCCCAATGACACAGGATCCTATCTCAAGTGTCACCAAAGTGCCTCCCCAAAACGTAATCAATAAAATCCTTACCATTTCTCTGCGACTGGACACCATCTAGGAACCATTACCATAAACTTCTAAACTGAAAACTGCATCAGTGTATTTACTAAATCGAGAGTTTACTATAACATTTCCTAGACTGTGTCTGCTTGTGAAGGTGAAAGGAAGATTTACCAGTCAGCATACGGTGGGGAATCATTGAATGCCAGTGAGGGAAGAGGTGTCACTGGACACCAGGGAATGACTGAACCTGGGACTGGGTGAGGGAGGGGATGTTTCTGGATGTCAGGGCATAATTGGATAGATGTAGAGTAAAGGAGTTGAACAGGAAACCTCAGCACTCACCTCACAGAAATCCATCTGTTTATTCCCTGCCTCAGTGCGTGAGCCAATGTGCAGGTCAGTGAGTAAAAAGTAAAGTAGGCTGCTGTGTGAGACACAAGGGGCTCGATTTTCAAAGCCCGAGGAATGACACAAGGTGCTTGCATCAAACATAAATGACGAAAGTGGTCTGTGTTAAAAAGGAGAGCTGTTGCGCCATAGTGGCACTGCAGCAGTCTTGCGACCTACATCAGGGTGTGCCAGGTTGCAAGAGACTTGTGCCATGGCAGGACTGCAACATTGCCTTTTTGGGGATTTTGTAAACCCCACCATGGATTCAGCAAGGGGCTCAAATCAGAACAGCCAGGAGGTGGTCTAAGTGCCTTGCACCAGTCCCACACACTGTGATGAACTGGTGGGTCGGGGGACTTGAATGTGGGGTCAGAGCAAGGCAACCAAATCCAAAAATAGCTTTGGGGTCTTTTTCTCTGCTAGCCTGATGAAGATTCCGAATAATTTGCATGTATAGGCTTCATTTTTCATTCTTAATAGACATTTGTACTCTGTTTTAGTTGGATTTATGCTAACCTAAGCTCAGTGTTTGCATGTTTAGTTGTTAATCTACCAATTTTCATTAATATCTTCTTAACTGCAGACATCTGTAATCAAGCAGTTTGGAATGCCTAGGTCAAGGGGCAGAATGAGCATTGGAAATGACATAGGGGGAGTGGGACAGACAGCAAGCATGAAAAGGATTGAAGTGGCATCCAGCGGGAAGCGTTTGCCTCTGTAATTATTTGGTAATGTCCATCACTTAATTGTAGATTACTACAAAGTACTGTACCATTTCATTCTACCATTAGACACTTCAAATCCAACACATCCAGCAAAGGGCAAGTGCTATTTCCAAATAACATACATTCTACTGAAATGTAACACAGCAGACCACACAATTGTTCAGTTACATAGACTGTAACAATCATATGGCACCTCCAATAATAGGTACCGTACATAGTGAATGATTATTATGGTCTGTATAACTGAACAGTTGTGAAGTCTGCTGTGCTATGTTTCAATATGATGCCGTGTTATTCGGAAATAGCACTTGACCCTCCGTGGATGTGTTGGATTTAAACATGTGGAGAAGCTTCTGGATGTGGAGTGGCTTCTGACGCTGAATGACACTAAATGTAACTTATCCAGATACCTCTGACACTAACTGTAATGGAAGCCTAGGTCAGGAAACATAAGCAGTCCAGGAGAAATTGTAAAAATCCGCAAGTGGTTATTTATTATTCTAAATCACAAGAAAAAAATAAACAAATTAGAAAACAATTCAGCATCTCTTCTCCATATTCAGGTCAGGTCCACTGAGCAGAAAACCGTTTCTCTCCAGTTCAGCAGAAAACAATTCAGGACATGGAAATTGCATGTCCTGTCTCTCTTCAGATCAGTCTTTACACAACAAATTAGAAGGCAGTTCAGGACATGAAAGCAGCATGTCTTCTCCTGTCTCTCTTCTAGTCAATCCCCTTCATCTTCTCTGAAAGACAGGCTTTGTTCTTGTAGGTTGCTAGGTATAACATTGTGACCCAGCTAGTAGATGGCCAGAGCATGGAGACAGATTCCACTGTCTGAAGTCTGAGGTCACACTCTGTCATAGCTGCCTCTGTAATCATTTCAACAATAATAAACTATATCTAATCTATAAATCAGGGAACCTAGTTTCATACATATGCCTTACAAACATACATAAGCAAGGTAGGGGCAGTGAAAAAGGAAAGTACAACAGGCAAAAGCAAGACTTGACTGTGCAGTCCAGTAGAAAGTCAGAAAAAACAGAATTAGTATTCAGAATCCTTGCTTCAGACTCCCTCCTACATAGACAAATGGGACAGGGCCTAACCAACCCTGTCAGGTACCTCATCCTCCTTAAGAGGGAACCTGTTTTTCTGTTTCTCTTTAAAACAAGTTTCCAAAACCATTGCTCATTCTCATCACATACGTATACTACAAAGCATTATTTTCTTTCTTTAAGTTTTCTAATTTCCCAATTCCTGAACCATACCATGACAAAACATCTGCAGTGACATTCTCTTTCCCCAGGTCTATGCAACATTTTTAATTTAAATGGCTATAATGCCAGGTACCACCCCTTGATCCTAGGGTTTGGATCCTTCATTTGATTCAACCAACAGAGATGATTATGATCAGTTATAAGCACAAAGTCACCTCTTAGCAAATACAATTTAAGGGACTCTATTGCCCATTTGGCCGCTAGGGCTTCCTTTTCAATGGTGGAGTACCTTTTCTCCCTGTCATGTAACTTCCTGCTGAGATATAGAATGGAATGCTCCTTCACATCTATATTCTGGCCAAGGACTGCACCCAGGCCTACTTCTGAGGCATCTGTTTCTAATAGAAATTGCTAGTTGAAATCTGGGCTTTTTAAAACAGGGACTGAACATAATGCAGCCTTGATGGCCCTAAAAGCTTCTTCACTCTCTAGGGTCCATTTTACATTATTTAGATATCTTTTCTTTGTAAGTTCAGTGAGGGTAGAAGCTATTTGGGTAAAGCTGGGGATGAATCTCTGGTAGTAACCAATCATCCCTAAAAATGACTGTACATATTTCTTTGTTTTAGGGACAGGGCTGTTTGCTACAGCTTCTGTCTTAGAAATTCCTGGTTTTACCTCTCCATTTCCCAAAATATATCCCAAATATCTGGTTTCCTACATGCCCAATGCCCATTTTGTAGGATTAATTGTCAGACCTGCATTTGTGATGGCTTGGATAACTGCTTGTAGGTGATCCAGATTGCTTTTCCAGTATGGACTGTACATTATGACATCATCCAAGTAAGCCCTACAATAATACGAGTGTAGGGCTAGGACTACTTTCATGTACCACTGAAATGTGGTGAATGCACCATGTAACCAAAATGGTATGGTCGTGAACTGATAGTATCCAGTATCCAGGCATTGGAAATGTAGTTTTGGCCCTTGATTCTTTTGCTAGGGGAATCTACCAGTAACTCTTGGTAAGATCGAGAGTACTGATATACTTGGCACTTCCCAAACTGTCCACCATGTCATTTATCCTGGGCATAGGATAGCTGTCAAATTCAGACAGTTGATTAAGTTTTCTAAAATGAAGGCAGATTCTTACCCTCCTTCCTTCTTATTTACAATCACCCTTGCGATGCCCAAGCACTTATTGACTCTTTTATGATACCCAGTTCTCTAATTTTCACTATTTCCTTAACAATCCCTGCTCTTAACATCTCTGGTACTCTATACACCTTTTTTCTACTAGGCAAGAACAACCTGGCCTTATTACATGGTCCGTCCCTTTTGCATGGCCAGATACCATAGTAAAGGTACTATTAAATGCCTTTTCCAAGTTACGGATTTCTGCTCTGGGGATTTATCTTTACTGCATCAGAAGTTAGTTTGTTCTAGCCTGCCATAAGTTATGTCAATATCTTCCATTTTAGTTTCTGATATTAATAATAGTGGTGCGTTAAGGCCATACCTTACTGCTTTGGTCATGTTTTATATAATTGTTATGTGAGAAATGCATCAGAGAATGCCATAGTGGCCCGATGTAGGTGTGAGGGATCATGGATACAGATCATGGGGCCCTGTAGACTGATGTGATTGTCTTGTTACTACAGAAAAAAAACTGTTTTCTGCTAGCAGAGGCTACAGTTAATTAAATTATCTAAAAGGAGATAAAAGACTACTTAAGCAGAGCTGGCCAGCAGGCAGGTCCAGTTGTGTCTCAATGGACCACAAAGCATCATCTGGTGCCTATTCATCTACCTTTCTATTGTTTTCAGAGGTCTACTCTCAGCAAATCTCATTACCAATAAATGGGCTGCCATTTAAGTGAACAACTGTATTGAGTACAGGTTAACTTCAGCTATCTCCCAGCAGGAAGGCTGAAATGTTCCCCTAGAAATCTGGTTTGAGTTGGCTGACCTCTGAGTCTTTTTTCCTTATATTAAGAACCTCATATCTGTGAAATTATAATAAAATATTAAACTCAGATTGGTTGGATAACCATAGAAACAGAATGCTAGCCAGTTGCAGGGCAGCCACTGCCCACTGGACCTGCCTTTTGGAAACCCCTTAAAACCAGGATGCAGAGAGGTATCTGGGCCTTTTTAGCTTTTGACTTTTTTGCTTGAAGCCTTGCCGTTGTTGCATTTTGGACCCTCTACTAAGGTTCATACTAAGGTGATTTAGGTGCAAGGGAGCTAGAGGGCCCATGACCACATCTTTTATTAGTAATAGCCCATACAAGACCAAGTAGAGATATATTTATCTAAACAATTTTTGAATCCTGCCTTTGTTCTACTGGATATAACTTTGAGAGGCAGTATATTCCAGGGGTTAACTATTCTCTGTGAATAAAAATTTTTTCGAGAAGTGTGATGAAACTTATGCCTGGTAACCTGAAGAAGATGACCTCTAGTGTTGTATGTATTATCTTTAAACTCAAAGTCTAATTCCATAAATAAGTATTGATCCTGGACAATGCCAAACATAAAAAGGGGATTGCCCGAAGGCATCTAATAGATAGGGGCATCTAATTAAATTCTTTTAACGGCTGACGGGGGGAGGTGGTGGGCTCCGGGTGGGTGGGGTGGGGGTCACTAGATCACCAGGCTACTTGGACCTTGGGGTGGACTCTAATGCCCGCAATCAGGCTTCACGGTCCACTGGACCACCAGGATATTGTTCTTGGGTGGGGTTGAACTTGTTCTGCCCGTGATCGGGCTAGTGGGGAGGGGGTTACTACAGTTTTGCCCGCTGATTGGGCCAGTTGGGGAGGGAGATTATTATGGGTGTGCCCACGCTCGGGCAAGTCGGGGGAGGGGGGATTACTACGGGTGTGCCCACGATCGGGCCAATCGGGGGGAGGGAGGGATTACATCAGTTATGCCCGCGATCGGGCCAGTCGGGGGGAAGGGGTTACTATTACGCCCATGATTGGGCTGCAGGGGGGCACAAGGAGGAAGTGGAGGGCCACCCACAGGTGGCAGCTGCTGTGTTGCACCCTGCAATGCCGCAGCTCACCTGTGGGTGGCCCTCGACTTACAGTACTCTTTTTTTTTGCTCAAAGTTGTGCAGGCGCAGGTTGTGGCTGCGCTTGCACAACTCTGCACAGCCCGGCAACATCGGGCTGTGCAGTTCATGCATGGTTCCTCCCCTCCGTTGAGCATGCCTTCATTAGCATTGCGCTGTTGCTCAGCATGACTTGGGGGCGCAACTGCCTCCTGCTGAATATGGCAGAATGGCGCAATTTCCGACTGGTGCAGGCGCAACCCTATTGCGCATGGTGCAACCCTTTTGAATATCCAGCCCCCTGTGTGTAATCCTATAACACTTAAGCTATTAGAAACAATTGTCTAAACCTGTGTTTCAAATCAGACAGTAATCACTAAAAGTTATTTTTTAACTGGGAACAACATATACCCTGTTATTAAAACACATGCCTTCACCCACAATAATATAAAGGAGTTGATTAGCTAGAACCAGTAATAAACTGCACAGGTAACAACTTCAGATAATGTTGCTCTAACCTTTTATAGTCTTTATGACTATACTAGTTCATTACATATGCTCAAAAGAACATAGTCCTAAAATTTTAATCTTTTTTAAAAAAAACACAGAAAAAAGAAAATTAAACTAGATCTAAACAAAACTATGACCTCAAGTGTATCAAAACACACACAACTGGAGACATATATAATACACACTGAATACTAAATATTGTTTATTGGCTCAAAGACACACTGGAACCACTAGGTGGTGACATTATCATCAGTAAATCAAATGTGTCTCTTTTAGGGAGATGGTCAGTTCTTTTGACAAGTGTTTAAACACCTAAACTTATTTAAAAAGGCTGACAAATCTATATTGTCATGTAAGCCTATATGTTTTCTTGCTCCTGGCTCAAAAATCCAGAAGCTCTCCCTTTGTCCAATTAATTTTTTAATGTTACCATCTCTAGATCCCATTTTAACCAATTCTAGGCCCACAAAGTTGAAAGAATGATTGCCTTGTAAATTGGAGGAAAGATGCTTTGCTATGGCATAGCTGTCATCCATATTCTGTACAGCACATACATGCTCCCCCACTCTGGTTTTAAATTGTCTCATGGTCCTACATACATAGTAGACTCCACATGCACGTTGTTACAAGATAGACTATCCCACTACTGCTACATGTGATAACATCTTTAATCACTATGTCCTTCCCAGTGATGGGGTGTCTAATAGTTTTACATGTGTGCATGTATTTACAACACACACATCTCCCACATCTGTGTGTCCAGTAGGTGGGGGTGCAAGTACAGCTTATCTTAGAGGTTCAGGACCAGGAGTAATGTTTTTAACCACCGTGTCTTCTATGTTCTTGGAGCATCTAAACACCACTCTTGGCCCCAAATTAACAATCCATTATATCTTTGGCTCTAATTCCAAAATGGACCAATTGCTAATTATGATTTCTCTCACACTTTCCACCCTAACAGAGTACTTTGTAACAAAAGGACAACCCTGTTGTCTGTCAACTGTCTCCTTCTCATTATATGATAGACACTTAGTTCTATCCATATTAGCCACTTTTTTGTATTGCTGTTACTATGCTGTGTGTGCTATACCCTCACTCTACAAATCTTCTTATTTGTGTGGCTCTTTTATGTTCAAATTGTTTGGGTTCAGTGAAATTTCTCAAAGTTCTAACCAACTGGCCCTTAGGGATATTAAATTTCACAACTCTCATACCTGAGAATGCCATTTCTATCCGTCTATTTCTGATACAAAGTGGTGCAAACCTCTCCATTCTGATTTCTGTATATTTTTAGGTCCAAATAATTAATGCTGGTAGTACTCATTTCATATTTGAACCTCAAACAGGAGCTTGTGCTTTCCAACCAATTAATGAACTCAGCAAATTCACATTATGTGCCCTTCCAGAACTATAATATCATTCTATAAAGTGCTGACACAAATCCAATAAATGAAAATATGGATTTGTGGCAGCGCTGTACAGATGATGCAACTCCCACCCACCAACAAACAAGTTGGCACAGCTGGGGGCCATAGTGGCCCCCATGGCTGTCCCCCAAACCTGTAAGAACAACTGATTCTGAAAAAGGAACACATTTTTTGCTAGAACTGCTTCAGCTAATTCCAACAAAACAGAAGTGGGTGTAAAAACCAACTCCTCCTCTGTACCGGTATCCAGGAAAAACTTAAGTGTGTTCAAGCCCTCCTGGTGTGGAATGACCATATATAAGGAGTTCACATCTATTGTTGCAAAAAAACTATTTGGATCCATCTCCAGGTTCTCTACAATATTAATAATTTCCATGGAATCTCTGATGTACGATCTGAGCTGACTGACTAAGGGTTGTAAGAAACCATCCAAAAATATGGATAGAGGTTCGGTGAGCCATCCTCGACCTGAAATAATGGGATGGTCTGGTGGGTGGTCCAAACTCTTATGAATTTTAGGCAAGGTATATATTATGGGAATCACTGGATGGGCTACTACCATAGTTTTATATAGGACATCTGTAATATAGCCCTTAATAAAGACTACATTCAGGATCTCATCTATTTCCCTCTTAAAATCCTGTACCATTCCCTTATGCATCTTTTCATAAAACATATCGTCACTGACCTGTCGTTCTATTTCATCTACATACTCTTTATTGTTCTGAACAATAATGGCTCCTCCCTTGTCAGCAGTTCTTATTACAATATTTGCATTTCCTTTCAAATCTTTGATGGCCTGCAACTCATCAGTACTACAGTTGAACCTATCCCTGCTCGGGGGGTGGGGTCTGTTCCTCAATTTTTCTAAATCTAATTCACACTTCTTAGTGAACATAGAAACAACAGGGTTCAGTGTGGGACAGTATTCAGACCTTGGATTCAAGCCACTGGAGTTTATTCATATGCCCTGATCATCAGTGCTCTCCTGATAAATACTTTTAAAAGTTAAATGTCATGCAAATTTGTGCAGATCCACACATGCTGTGAACCAATCAATGTCTGCAGTTGTGCAAAAACCCAAACCTTTACTTAAAACTGACATTTCCTGAACTGTCAAGGCATGATCAGATAAATTCACTACAGGTGTAGAGAGAGTGCTGTTGCCCTGAGGTTCTTCTATGGCATCAGTGGCTGAATTGCTAGAGCTTGTATTGGATATGGGGTGGGTGGTGGTACTAACAGCATCAAAGTTCAGTGTACATTCAATAATTAGTGTCTTTTCTTGTTTTTTCCTCTATGCCACCCTCCCCGTCCCCTTGCTGTTTGATGGGAGGAATGGAAATGGGCCTTTTTTGAATGCTGACTGTGTTTTGCTCCCTGGACCTATAAAGGGAACTATCCCACTTCTGAGTCCCCCGAATCTCTTTCTATTGTGGGCTCTGAATCATCTGTGTCGCAAGGACCTGTGGTGTAACCCAACACTGTTTGTCCAGTCACTGGCCCTGCACTAGGACCCATTCCTTTTTTCAAAATCAATTTAAGTCCACCAATAACATCATGTTGTTCATCAAGTATTTTTATTTTAAGCTCGTCTAATTTTTCATTGAGGCCCCTAGCATTGAAATAAAGTAGTTTCATGTGGCTATGTCTTCCCATAACAATGGGTGTATTGGCATGCTTGGATTGAGGGTGACATCTCTACCCATAGGAATGGGTATGTTAATAGTCCTAAAGTTAAGAGAAGCAGACATGTCTTGCCTTTCCCCCAGTTTTATTAGTTTAAACATTGGTTAATGAAGTTGGCAATTTTCTTGCCAAGAACTGAGTTACCTCTTTTACTAAGGTCAAGGCCGTCTCCACAAAATAATTCATTATGGTCAAAGAATTCTTCCCAGTGTGTAATACACACCATTAGTTGCTTAAGACATCACTTATGGTGTCATTCATTTAGCTGTTTAATTCTCATATTTACTATTTGGGAGGCCCTTGGTATTGGGAGGATTTCTGAGATTGATACCTCACAGCCCAGATCTATCAATTTATTAATTAAGGCCACAATATCTTGTTTGATCATATGCACATTTTCTCTTATGATATTATTAGCACCAGCATGTATTATTACTAACAGATTTATCCCTGCATCCAACAAGATGGAGGGTAACTTGTGGGTGATGGCTTTTAGTTTGGCACCAGGGAAAGAAGAACAAGCATGGTTAGCCTTATCTGGATCACAAATAGCTCTATCAATATGTTATATGATAGAATCCCCGATAACATAAATCTGCCTATAAGGAGTTACAGGTGGCAATCCTGTGTTAAATAACCATTGTTTCTCAATGATTGGGGCCCTTATGTTATTATCTGGTAGGTCCATTAAATTAATGAGATCCACAGAACTGCTTGAACTAGTGGGTGGAGTGGGGTCTAGCATTAGGTAGTGGTGGAGTATTTTGTATCGCTGTATGGCCTGAAAGGTGCCAGATGGTCCCCTTGTGCTCTGTCCATTTAGGGAGGAATTATAAATAGGATCAGGAGTGTCGACCATTTCATTTTCAAGAAGGGATAATAAGGGATCAACTCTATTCTCTGATTGTAATTCAAATACGTATGCTTTGCTACCCTTTTTGAAAGTACTTTTACTCTGAACTTCATACCATCTATCATCTGATCCTTCACTTAGCTCTTCTTCTCTGGCTCTTTTTCTTGAGCTCATCTCCCTGATGTTACCTGTACTAGGGGTATTGGTAATAAGTGGAGCGTATGCTGCAAATGGGCAAGTTCCTGGCCCTATACACTACCCATGCTGCTGATACTAAACTATTGTTTTCAGAAATGGTTATAACTGGAACTGGGGGAGTAGCACTGGAGTGTAATGCCTTAAGTTGTAGGGCCATTTCCTTCTGCCTGTTTTCTAGTTCCTGCATACGTGAAATAAACAATGAAATGACAATTGCCATTTCTTTATTTTGAAGACATTTTGCACACATGAAAGTGTGTGATGAAATAAGATCATGGCCTATAAGGTACATCAGACATTTGTTACATTTTATCCCAAATTTTCCATCTGTGGTTTCTAACCTAGAGGCCATTTTCAAACAAACAGTATGCAATAGGATAATAAACACTCGCAGTATATCTGAAACTGCAACAATTATTTTTACAAACTAGGAGCCTATGGTATTATGTTAGATATATAAACCTAGATAAGTTGTAGAAGTAAGGTAAATACCTGTATTATATTCAGTGGGCCTGACTATGTCTTTTGATTAGTGCCAACAGCACCAAACACGCAAAAGATGAGCGTGTCTTAGCGCACGTTTTAGTGCGCGTCTTCATACATGTCACCTTGCTTGCCCTGCTCAAGATCGCCCTGCTTGCCACAGAGCATGTTGAAGAACCCTAGCATGACCAGGATGTTATCCAATGAGGTCATGGAGTATTTAGACTAAAATGCACCCTAAAAGGTAATATTATGAGCGAAATCCACTCATGCGTCGAAATGGTACATATCTAACTGCAGCCAGAGGTGTTTAAAATCAAATAAAGCCCCCACTGTTGAGCTGTAGTTTCTCAAATGAATCTGGGGTACTACTACTCACTCTTCCTGCTTCCTGTCTAGGCAAATGCAGGGCTCCATGATGCACCATGAAAGGTGCTACAAAAAGCAATAAAAGACACAAAGTGCACACTAAAACCGCCGCAGAGTGCTGTCCTCTGCATGGTCACACAATTATAAAATGTTTTCTGACTGGCACTCACAGCAGAGCGTGTTGAAGTATCCTAGCGTGACCCAGATCATGGAGTATTTAGACTAAAATGCACCCTCTCTATCTGGTTAGGAGAGCAGAGACACTTTCTTCAAGAATTCTTCTGCACTACCAAGAACCAACATTTTCATCTGCCTTTGTAAAGACTTTGCACTACAAACATCATCACTAAGGACTTGAGGTAGACTTTAAATCTCAGCATTTTAAAGAGTAGGTTTTTATATATATTTTCCATTTTATTTTCACCATGTTGTAACCAATGTCTAAAAAATTATTTGTCTTTATGTTATTTACTGCATTCATTAATTTGACTAGTAGAGCTTTTGGCTTATTTTAAAAATAATTCTGCCTATGTCTGTTGTGTGGGTTACCTTGGTAATAGTTGTTCAAATGATATCACACCTGTGTGACTGTTTTAAGGCCTAACACTACCAAAAGTGAAGTACCATTAAGGACTTCATGGTGAAAGGAGAGAAGGAAATACAAAGGGTCTCAAGAGAAGCCTGTGGGGGTTTGAACTGAGTGCTGCATTACTGGGGAAAGACATATAATAGGATATATAGGGCCACCCAAAAGCCTATATACACCTGTGGCTTTTTCTGGTTTGTTTTGCAGGGGCTGAGAGAGTTCTATCTCAGGAACACAGACTCAAAACTGTATTTGTATCCTCTTGCATGTAGAAAGGGTATTCCCTTACCCCATCTACCCCCCATCACAAGAGGAATTCGCTGTGATGCAGAGAATTTCGCCGCACGGGAGTGGATGTGTGACACTAAGAAAGCAGCCCATGGTGGTTTTTAGTCCATTTTATTAGGAGATTAGCATGATACATCTTAGTAGAATTTCTTCAGTCAGGAATCTCAGCCTCAAAATGAACTGGGCCAGTATAACTAAGCACTTTATATGGCCCTTGCCACTTCATTAACAGTTTGTTTTCTGAAGTAGGTAGTAGTAACAATAACTTTTCACTTGGCTCAAAAATGTTTTTCTTTTACCCAATTATCATATTACACCTTCTGTTTGTTTTGGGCCTCTTCCTGATTACTATGTGCAATTTCAACATACTTGGCTAACTTCTTTCTCAGCGCACAGATATATGCTGTAATAGATTTTTTTTTGAGAGAGGTTATCTTCCCATGTTTCCTTTAGATCATCTAGGGGCCCCCTAGGTTGCCTATCATACAACATTTCAAATGGTGAAAAACCTGTTGATGCCTGTGGCACTTCTCAGTAAGCAAAAAGCAAGTATGGTAGATACTGGTCCTAATCTCTTCCTTCACCTTTCACAAACCTTTTTAGCATGCATTTTAGGGTCTCATTAAAATGCTCAACAAGGCCATCTGTTTGAGAGTGATAAAGGGCGGTTCTTATTGCAGTAACATTGAGTAATCGGTACAGCTCCTTCAGCAAGGCAGCACCAAAATTACTGCCTTGATCAGTAATAATTTCTTTAGGTATGCCCACCTTGCTGAAACTTTTTTCAAGCTCTGCATCCACTTTCAGGGCTGTTACAGTGCACATAGGCACTACCTCTGGGTATCTAGTAGCATAATCACATGCTACCAAAATGAAATGGGTACCCCATTTATTTCTATCTAAGGGGCCTATCACATCCATTGCAATCCTCTCAAATGGTACATCTATCAATGGTAGGGGCTACAGGGGCACCTTGTCTTTCTTAGACACTGAGGCTACTTTCTGACTTTCAGGACAAGACCGTCAATAAGTAGCTACGTCGTCATGGATCCCAGGCCAGTAAAACCAGTCCAGCACCCTGGCAAGGGTGCAGTCCCTACTCAAGTGACCAGTCATAGGACTATCATGTGCTGTCTGTAACAACTCATTTCTATACTTCTTTGGGATGACCAGTTGTTCTACCTGTCCCTGTGTCTGAACACTAACACAAACTCGGTACAGTAGCCCATTACACTTTCTAAAAACAGGTTCCCCCTTTTTATGTTTCACCCCCACCTGCCTAAAGTAACCTTGGAGAGAAACATCATTAGTTTGTACAGAAGCAAAATCACAATTAGTTATCAGTCTGGTTTTGGCATTTTCATACATTAACCCCTTATATCCATCGGTCTTTTGTTGCCACTGCTTTTTCAGGCGTCTTATTTCCTGCTATGATTTCTGGATCTTGGAGCTGGGCTGAAACAAGTCTTGCTCAAAGCTACCAAAAGAAAAACTGCCCTCATCATCCAAGCTTTTCTTTGTCTGTTCTCTTGCCATCACAGCTGCTGAAACTGCAGGTTTGTCTCCCTCTGTGATTAATTTAGCAATCCCAGGAAAGTCATTTCCAATTATCACAGGTACAGGTAACTTCGATACCACTCTACTTGAATTTGGTGCAACACACCATTAATGCTGAGAGTCAGTTGAGTGGTGGAAGAGTATCTAGTGTCCCCATGAATGCAGATGACCCCAGTAACTGGCCCTATTACACAAATTTTTCCCAAAACTTCAACATGCATGAGAGTCTGTCTGCTTCCTGAATCTGTAAGTCCTTTCACAGCCATTTCTCCCACCACGACCTCTGTTAAATAGTTGTCCCAATTTGCTAAGGCCAAATCTGCTTTAATATTACATAGAAACATAGATTCTGACTGCAGATAAGGACCGCTTGGCCCACTTAGTCTGCCCATTTCCCTACCTAACGGATAAGCTGCAGATCCTAGTTAACCAACAGCCTACTTCCTCCTACCCCCCACTAGAATTGTCTTATGTCTATCCCATGCATTCTTGAATTCCCCCATTGTTTTTGACTCTACGACTTCCTCAGGAAGGCTGTTCCATGTATCCACAACTCTCTTTGTGAAGAAATTCTTCCTCACATTACCTCTCAGCCGTCTCCCCTCTATCTTCAAATTATGCCCCCTTGTTTATGCCCATCTCGTTTTCTGAAACATGCTACCCTCTTGGACTTTGTTGATTCCTTTGAGGTATTTGAAAGTTTCTATCATGTCCCCCCTTCCTCCTTTAGTCAAGGCTATACATCTTTAGTTCCTTTAGTCTTTCTTCATATGTCTTCTGATGCAGACCCTGCATCATTTTGGTTGCCCTCTTCTGGACAGCCTCCACCCTGTCTATGTCCTTGCAGAGATGGGGTCTCCAAAACTGTACACAGTACTCCAGATGTGGTCTTACCAACTGCCTGTACAGAGGGCCAACAACTTCCTGTTTTTTAATTTTGATGCCTCTCCCTATGCATCCCAGTATCCCCCAGCCCTCCTTACTGCCTTCTCACATTGCTGGCCACATTTAGGTCATCTGATATGACTACCCCCAGGTCCCTTTCTTTTGTTGTTGTCAGTATCTCACCCCCCATTGTGTATTCTTCCCATGGGTTTTGTTTCACAGGTGCATTACTTTGCACTTCTTTGCATTGAATCTAAGCTGCCATACATTTGACCATTCCTCCAACATTGCCAAGTCCCTTCTCATCCTTTCTACCCCACCTTGTGTATCAACCCTGTTGCTGATCTTTGTGTAATCTGCAAAGAGACATACTTTCCCTTCCAGTCCCTCTGCAATGTCACTTATAAAGACATTGAAAAGGACTGGCCCCAGTACTGAACCCTGTGGTACCCCACTAGTAACCCTCCTTTCTTCACTGTGGACTCCATTTACTATTACCCACTGCGTCCTGTTGTCCAACCAGTGTTTTACCCAGTCTACCACCCTGGGACCCACTCCCAAGCTGACTAATCTGTTTATTAATCTTTTGTGCAGGACTGTGTCAAATGCCTTGCTAAAGTCTAGGTAGACCATGTCCACAGCCCCTTCCTGGTCTACTGCTTTGGTCACCCAGTCAAAGACATCAATTAGATTTGTCTGACATGACCTTCCTGCTGTGAGTCCATGCTGCCTTGGGTCCTGTGCCCCACTGACCTCTAGGTACTCAACAGTTCTTTCCTTCAGAAGTGATTCCATCATTTTCCCTACCACTGAGGTCAAACTGACAGGTCTGTAGTATCCTGCCTCTGTCTTGCTCCCACTTTTGTGAAGATGAATCACATCCACCCTCCTCCAGTCCTCAGGTACCACACCATCCTCCCATGATTTATTAAAAAGGGTAGTTAGTGGTGTTACTAGTTCTTCCCTTAGTCCTTTAAGAATTATGGGGTGAATCCCATCAGGCCCCATTTCTTTATCCACCTTCAGTTTTAAGAGTTCTTTCAGAACCCTTTCTTCTGTGAAATGACAAATATCAACCCCCCTGTCCAGAGTGCTTCTATTGACCAGATTAGGTATTCCCCCTGCTTTTTCATTATGAATACTGAGCAGAAGTATTTGTTCAGCATCCCTGCTTTTTCACTGTCGCTTTCTGCCCAACCACCTTCCTCTTTGTTCAGCCTCAGTATCCCTGCCTTAATCTTTCTTTGCTCCCTAATGTACATATAAAAAGTTTTATCCCCCTTCTTAACTGAGTTGGCTATCATTTCCTCGGTTTGGGCCTTTGCTATTCTGACTGCCTTACCCGCTTCCTTCTGTTTTAACTGGTACAGTTCTCTGTCCTGCTCCTTCTGTGTTTCCTTATACTTCCTGAATGCCATATTTTTCTCCCTTACCTTCCCCACCATTTCTTTTAAGAACCATAGTGTTTTTTTCTTTCATTTTGATTTGTTTATTTGCTTCATACAAAGGCTTGTTGCCTCTGTGATGGTGGTTTTGATGTTTCCCCATTGTTGATCCACCCCACCTTCTTGCCTGTTTGCTAGTGCTTTTCTGAGGCACTCTCCCATTTTGACAAAATCAGCCCTCCTGAAGTCCAGTTCCTTCACTTTTGTGTGGCTTGACTCTACAGCTAAGTTTATCATGAACCACACTGTTTGGTGGTCACTTGTTCCCAGATGGCTACCCACTTAAAGATCAGAGATCCTCTCTCCATCCCCATTTGAGAGTACCAGGTCTATGATTGCTCTCTCCTGAGTTGGTTCCAAAACCTAGCTGTCTGAGACATGCCCCCTGTAGGGCATTGAGAATGGCCCTGCTCTTTGATGTGGCTGCAGCAAAGGTACTCCAGTCAACATCTGGCATATTCAGGTCCCCCATCAGCAATGTCTCCCCTTTCTCTGCCATCCCAAGGATGCCTTCTATCATTTCCTAGTCCATTTCCTCCCCCTGAGATGGGGGTCTGTATACAACCCCTGTGCGGATTGTGGAGCCATTTCCAGTCTCCAGGGTGACCCACAGTGCCTCCTCTCCTCCCTGTTTACCCTTTAGCTCTGTTGCTTTGATCCCTTCCCTTACATAGATAGCTCCTCCTCCTCTTCTTCTTCCTTCTCTGTCCCTCCTGTAGATTGTGTACCCTGGTATGTTGACGTCCTAGTCATGGTTCTCTGTGTACCATGTTTCTGTGACTGCCACAATATCCAGGCATCCCTCTTCCATCAAAGCCACCATTTCAGGGAGCTTTTTACCTAGACTACGAGCATTGGTACTCATTACCTTCCATTTTTTTATGGCTTCATTTCTTTTTGCCCCCATCCCTGTCCCTACTGCCTTTGTCTTTTTTTCCATTTACCCCTGCCCTTCTCCCTGTTGACTGCTCTATCTTGGTGTTTACTTCACAAATTACTCTGATTTTTTGGGGGGGTGCTAGAATTTCCCTTCTCCTCTTTAGTGCCTTCCCCTTTGGCTAGTTTAAATGTTTGCCATTGAAGCATTTAAACCTATCACCTAGGATCCTGGTTCCCCTCCATGATAGACGCAGACCATCATGCCTGTATAGGGCTGCATTTCCTCCAGGTGCAGCCCCAGTCCCCAATGAAGCCAAATCCCTGAGCTCTGCACCAGCTTTTCAACCAGTCATTGAATCCCATAGTGCAGAGTGCCCTAGCCTCAACCATGCCATAGACAGGTAGCACTTCCGAGAAAGTTACCATGTGTGCTACTTGTTTAAGGACCCTCACCAACTCCACAAACTCCTGTTGAACTGCACTGATCCCATTCTCAGTCAGGTCATTCATCCCTAGGTGGATAATGACATCCAGCTCCCTCCCTCTTGCCACTGCTCCCACGATCCTGAGGATTTGTTTCCTGTCCCTCCAAGCCTTGGCACTGGGCAGGCACCTTACCTCCCTTTCCCCTTCCCCAGTTCTACCCCCTGACAATTGAGTCCCCCACCAGAAGTTGTTTCCTTCCCCTTTGGGGTCCTGGGCCACCCTCCTGTGGGTCTCCATTGTGGAGGTTCCCAGCATCCTCCTTGGTCTCCACTGCAGGTGCCTCCATAGAGGAACCATGCTTCACCAGAGTGGTGAATGAATAGTGGATAGGCACAACTGGAGGGATGCACCTTTGTTCTACCACCCTCACCCTTCCTGAGCCCACCGTGGTCCAACCACTCCTCCTTATTTTTATGGCAGTTTCTTGCAATATGGCCTAACTTATTGCAGTTCTAGCAAATAAAGTCTTTAGGAGTAGAATTGTTACCCCAACCAGAGTTCTTATCTGACCTGAAGTTAGATTGGGGAAAAGAGGGTCTTACTGAATGTGCATAGACTTCTGGATGTGGTGTGGCTTCTAACACTGAGTGACATCAAATGTAACTAATCCAGATACCTCTGACACTAACTGTAGTGGAGGCCTAGGTCAGGAAACATAGGCAGTCCAATAGAAAATGTAAAAATCCACAAGTGGTGATTTATTGTTCTAAATCACAAGAAAAAATAAATAAATTAGAAAACATTTCAGCATCTCTTCCCCTTCTTCAGGTCAGGTCAACTGAGCAGAAAACACTTTCTTTCCAAGTCTGCAGAAAACAATTCAGGACATGGAAACTTCATGTCCTGTCTCTCCTCAGGTCAGTCGTCACACAGCAAATTAAAAGATAGTTCAGGACCTGACAGCAGTCTGTCTTCTCCTGTCTCTCTTCAAGTCAGTCTCCCACATCTTCTCAGTAAGACAGGCTTTGTACTTGTTGGTTGCTAGGTATAGCATTGTGACCAAGCTGGTAGCTGGCAAGAGCATTGTGACCTAGTAGTAGCTGGCCAGAGCATTGTGACAGATTCCACAAGTTTGAAGTCTGAGGTCATACTCTGTCACAGCTGCCTCTACAACCCTGTCAACAATAATAAATTATATCTAGTTTATACATCATTGAACACAGTTTCATACATATGCCTTACAATCATACATAATCAAGGCAGAGACAGTGAACAAGGAAAGTATTGCAGTTAAAGGCAAGATTTGACTGCACAGTCCAATAGATAGTTAGAAAAGGCAGAGATAGTGTTCAGAATCCTTGCTTCAGACTCCCTCCTACACTACACAAATGGGATAGGGCCTAACCAACCCAGTCACATATACCCACCCCCAAGAAGGAACCAGTTTTTCTTTTTCTCTTTAAAACAAGTTTCCAAAACTTTCCTTCATTCTCATCACATACCTAGCCTATATATTGTTGTTGTCTTTCTTTTCTTTTTTAATTTCTCAATTCTGAACCATACCATAACAAAAAAAAATCTGCAGTGATATTGTCTTTCCCAGGTCTATGCAACGCTTTGAATTTAAATGGCTGTAATGCCAGGTACCACCTTGTGATCCTGGGATTTTTCTCCTTTATTTGAATCAACCTGCAGAGATGATTATGATCAGTTATAAGCACAAAGTCACCTCCTAGCAAATAAAAATGAAGGGACTCCATTGCTCATTTGGCCTCTTGGGTTTCCTTTTCAATGGTGGGGTACCTTTTCTCTCTGTCATGCAACTTTCTGCTGATGTATAGAATAGGATGCTCCATCCCATCTATAGTCTGGCTAAGGACTGCACATACTGTAGGCCTACTTCTGAGGCATCTCTTTGTAATAGAAATTGCTCTTTGAAGCCTGGGCTTTTTAAAACAGGGGCTGAACTTAATGTAGCCTTGATGGCCCTAAAAGCTTCTTCACTCTTTAGTGTCCATTTGACATTATTTGGATACTGTATCTTTTCTTTGTAAGTTCAGTGAGGGGAGCAGTTATTTGGGAAAAGTTGGGGATGAATCTCCGGTAGAAACCAGCCAGCCCTAAAAATGATCTGACATGTTTCTTCGCTTTAGGGACAGGACTGCTAACTAAAGTTTCTATCTAAGAAATTTCTGGTTTTGCCTCTTCATTTCTCAAAATATACCCCCAGCTATCTGGTTTCCTGCATACCCAATGCACATTTGGTAGGATTAATGGTCAAACCTGCATTTGTGATGGCTTGGGTAACTGCTCATAGGTGATCAAGATGTCTTTTCCAGTCTGGACTGTTCACTATGACATTGTCCAGGTAAGCCGCACAATAACTCGAGTTTGGGGCTAGGACTATGTCCATGCATCACTGAAATGTGGTATGTGCACCATGTAACACAAATGGCATAGTGGTGAACTGATAGAATCCAGTAAACATTGGAAATGCAGTTTTGTTCCTAGATTCTTTTCCTTGGGGAATCTACCAGTAACCCTTGGTAAGCTCGAGGGTACTGATGTACTTGGCATTTCCCTGTCTATCCACCAAGTCATCTATTCTGGGCATAAGATAGCTGTCAAATTCAGACAATTGATAAAGTTTTCTAAAATCAAGGCAGATTCTTACCCTCCTTCCTTCTTATTTACAATCAATACTGGTGATGCCGCAGCACTTCTTGACTCTTCTATGATACCCAATTCTTTCATTTTCTCTGTTTCCCTAACCAACCTTGCTGTTAACCTCTCTGGTATCCTATATGCATTTTGTCTAATAGGGCAAGCACCACCTGTCCTTATTACATGCTCAATCCCATTTGCTTGGCCAGGTAGCATAGTAAAGGTACTATTAAATGCCTTTTCCAAGTTATGCAATTCTGCAATTTGCTCTGGGGTTAAGGAATCATTTATCTTTATTGCATCTGCAGTTACAATTTGTTCTAGCCTGCCATTAACTATGTCTATATCTCCCTTTTCAGTTTCTGGCAATACTAACAAAGCAGCCCATGTTCAGAATTGTTTTCATTTGTTTATTTTTTCTTTTGACTTAGGTTTGAGTAAGCTCTATCTGTAACAATGCTGATTGTGATGTAATGCAGATGTGTGATGTCATACTAATTGTGATACCATACTGCCTTCATGTCCTGATGTCCTGAGTTGAATTGCTCAGTGTGGAGATTACCCAGAAGAGAGACCGGACATGCTGCCTTTATGTCCTGGAGTGGACAGTGACCTGAACAGAGAGAGCACACGTTGCCTCCATGTCCTGAATTGTTTTCTGCTCAGTGAACCTGACCTGAAGAAGGAGAAGAGAAGCTGAATTGTTTTCTAATCAGTTTTTTCTTGATTTCTGAAAAAGACTGTAAATAAAACCACTCCATTAGTGGCTTACTTGGTATAGGGGTGGTTAGGCCAAGAAGACACACTGAGGCGAAATGGTATCTGGAACATGGTGATTCCATTCTGGTTCCCATACCCAAGGGCACCTCCAGTTTGGGAGGGCAAGTAGCTGGGAGAGCTCACCAACCTCGTCTAATTTGGGCTCTGTTATGCAATGCCAGATCTGTCTGCAACAAGACTGGTCTTATTGCAGAATTTGTTTCTCTCTGCCTTGCGGGGTACCTCAGGGTTCGATGCTGTCCCCCATGTTATTCGCAGTATATATGCCACCCCTCAGAGACATTGTAAGATGGTATGAGCTGCGGTTTCATTGCTATGCTGATGATACACAACTCTACCTGTCTTTTGCTCCTGACCAGGTTAGTGCTATCTTGGTACTGAACAGCTGCCTTACAGAAATCCAAGACTGGATTAACTCCTGCGGTCTAAAGTTGAACCCAGGAAAGACTGAGATTTTGGTTGTGGACCTGGGTTGTAGGACAGAGAGGTTGAAGACTGGGCTCCCTTTTGGTTTAGTCCTGGGGGTAGATCAGATTCTCACCTCTGAACAGGTGCATAACCTGGGAGTGGTGCTTGATGATGGTCTGACTCTTCATCATCAGGTATCGGCAGTCGTAAAGCTGGCCTTTTTCCATCTTAGTAACATTGCTAGGATTAGGCACCTGGTTCCATCCAGCGACCTGCCTGTTTTGGTCCATGCCTTTGTGACATCGTGCCTTGATTATTGCAACTCCCTTTATCTAGGGCTTCCTGGAGTTGATATCTGCCACTTACAGCTAGTGCAGAATGCGGCAGCATGTTTGTTGACTGGGGCATCAAGGTGATCTCATATTACCCCAGTGCTGCAGACACTAAAGACTTTTTTAAGGGGGAAAGCATTTTCGGTATTATCTTGATTTTGCATTGCATGTACCTGCACATGTGTTTTGTTTTTATGTATATTGTACAGCACTTTGAAAGTTGAAAGGTGCTTAACCAAATACATTTTATTATTATTATTATTATAAATGTCTGTCACTCACAGGCTCCTACACATGGTGTCAGAAGATGAATTTTTTGGGCAGAGAAATGTCCTCAGTGGATGTCAGTTTTGACATCCAGATAGACCAATGTACCAAGCACCTCAAGAAGACATTCCAGATACCAGAGAACAAGGAGTTCTGGCCAGAGCGATGGCAAAGAAGCTTTGCCCTTCCAGGGTTTGATCCAGCTGCTCAGAGAAAAAGGAAGATGGACACCATCTTTGAGACAAGCATGCAGAGATTTGTGAAGGACCATTTTTTAAAGATGCTGAGCTGTACCCAGGACAATGCATGGCAGTCCATGAGTTCAACAGAGAAATTAAAAAGAGTGGTCAAGGTAGGCTAGATGTGAAAGCTGATGCCCAGATATTGGAGATCCTTGTAAAATTGATCCAAAGTGTAAAAAGTGAGTGGTCGATGGCTAGAGGCAGAACAACGCTATTGAGAGGTATAACACCGGTGCCAAGAGTTGATAGAGAGGTCCCAGTTGGAAGGCTCAGAGGAAGAATAAAAGAAGGACAGTTCCCAGACGCAGCTGGAGGAAGAGTCCGTGGTGGAGCAGGACCATCCAGTGTTGCCTGATATCCCTGGTTGCTATCTGCTGGAGGATGGAGATGCCAGCATGGATCTGAGCAAGACCCCAGATGAGACTGTGACTGGGATACTTTTTGGGGGTAGCAACTCCCATCAAGAAAGAAGATGCCTATATAAAGGCTGAAGGGTCATTTGCTTGTTTTATTCCATCTGTATCTAGTCACAGTTATGTTATTCAAGATAGTACTGGCTGGGGTAGGCTTCAAGTTGTAGATGCTGCTATTAGGAAAATTAATGCAATATGTAAATGTTGCAGAAGGTGTACAAGTTAATGGTGGGTTGGGCGTGAGGCAGTCCTCATGGTATGAAGTGCAAAGGGGTGTTCTTTACCACACGAGGCTGAATCCCCATACCAAGAGAGTGGATGCCCAGGCATTTGTGCCACAAACCTACTGGCAGCAGGTGATGGAGTCTGCACAGTCTAGTACCTGTGGAAGGTGCTTAGGAAGATGAGGGACACTGGCTAATTTGTTGCCCCACTTTTTCTGGCCAGTGGGTGCACAGACAAGTTGAAGCCTACTGTAAGGCCAGTTTTGTCTGCTAGTCTGTGTTTGTGACTGCCAGGTTGGCCCTGAAGAAAGTGCCCCAGAGTAGAAAAGGTGACTGTACATGCACTAGGAGGAAGGATGTGGCATACTGAAGGGATAAAGCCAACTGGGAAAAGAAATGGAGTCCCTGGAAAATGAAGAGTGACCTTCCTCCTAGGCTGAGTGGTGCATATAAGACCAAAAACACTTCTTAACTAACTAAGGTTCAGAGGCTGAAATGAAAATGGAATGGCAAAGGTTTATGATACGGGTATTTGGTAAATGTCAAAGATTCCAAGGTGAACGTTCATATCCTGTTAAAAAATAAAGTTTTTTAAACTAAATAAATACATAAAGTGTTTGTTTTTTTGTACTTATAAGAAAAAAAATGACATAGGAGTAAGTAGGTGGGAATGGTATCAGACCCTGTATTGAGGTAACACCACTGTTTACCTTCAGGTGTCTAAAACTGTACAGAAAATAAAAGATATTGTGGGTTTAAGAAGTGGGTGGAACCTAAAGAAAGGGCCCATGCTTTGTACCAACATATCTGGTGGGGATGGCTAGAGCAATTAGCCACCCCTGGTAAATGTGCTACATGTTGCAGGTACACATAGATTGTGCGGGGTGAGACCATGAGTATATGTCAAATGTTTGTTTAGGAGGGTATGGTTAGGAGTTGGTTCAAGAAAGGAAATCCAACGTTTCCCTTATGGTTTCTCTCTTAAGCAGGGGGGTATGTGATAGGATCAGTAGGTGGCCTATCACAGGTAAGGATCAGGTGGGAGCCTGTAGGGACGGGCAGTTAATGATGTCACCTACCAGGACATCACCTCAGGCTAATGTACATCTATTCACCTTAGTTATTTATTTTGGTCCCCCCCACCATCATCTCTTACTCTCTAAATCCACTATGGTTTAAGTTTTCCTTCTTCACATCCTTCAGGGGTAAAATTAATTCCTAGCAAGGAAGGATGCAGGAAGGGGGTGGAGAGACAGTTGGCACACCTAAGAGGAACCATAGAGGAGGTGACGAACCAGTGCATTAGGATACGAAACAAGGGAACGAGAAGAAGGAAACCTATATGGTTCTCAAAGGATGTGGCAGAGAAAATAAGGGCCAAGGAACTGGCCTTCAGGAAATATAAGGAGAAGCAGAGGGAAGGGGATAGGGTGGTGTACTTGGACAGTCTAAGGGAAGCAGTGAAAGCTGTTAGGTGTGCAAAGGCACAAACAGATGAACTATTAGCACAGACAGTGAAGAGAGAGGACAAGACATTCTATAGGTAGGTCAGTGACAGACACAAGACAGGGGGTGGGATTGTTAGGATCAAAGGGGAGCAGGGGAGTGTGTGGAGGGAAACTTGGAAAAGGCATCAAAACTGAATAAATAGTTCTGTTCAGTATTCACTGAAGAAGGGGAGGGACAAGACCACAACTGGGCGACAGATACAAAGAAGGGAGGGAGGTAAACATCAGTCCTTTTACAGAAGAGAGAGTCTTAGAATAACTCACAAAACTAAGGGTTGATAAAGAAATGGGACAAGATGATAGACATCCTAGAATTTTAAAGGAACTGAGGAGCGAGCTAGCAGCATCTCTGGCAGCTCTGTTTAATGAGTCGCTCAATTCAGGATCGGTTCCTGAGGACTGGAGGAGAGCACATGCAGTCCCTCTTCACATGGGTGGGAGCTGGGAGGAGGAGGCCAGTCAGCCTCCTCAGTAGTGGGCAAAATCATGGAGACACTGCTTAGGGAAAGGATTGTGGAACACTTGGAATCCATTGGCGTGCAAGATCCAAAGCAACATGGATTCTCTGTAGGATGGTCTTGCAAACAAATCTTATAGATTTTTTTTGACTGGGTGATGAAGGAGGTGGACTGGGGGGAGAGTGGTCAATATCACCTACCTCAATTTCAGCAAGGCCTTCAACACTGTTCCACACAAAAGACAGGTGAACAAGCCGGGTAGCCAGGGGGTAGGCCACAAGTGGTGAACTGGTTGTGGGACAGAAAGCAGAGGGTGGTGGTGAATGGGATCCAATCCGAGGAGAGGGGGTAAGAAGTGGGGTAACTCAAAGATTGGTCCTGGGGCCAGACCTTTTCAATGTCTTTATCGGTGACATGGAGGAAGGGCTTAGGAGAAAGTTTGCATATTTGCAGATGACACAAAGACTGCAGTAGAGTAGGTACTCCAGATTAGCGGTGGGAGAAGTGCCCAAAATCCGCTACATGAAGCAATTCACGTATTAATGCAGAATCCGTAAAGTAATCTGCAATGTGAAGAGGAGTACTCTGCCTTGTAATTAGGATCATGAAGTCCATTGGAAACAATGACTTTGCGTTACTCCACCTCTCCTCAACCACCTCTAAAGCAATTTTAATGCGAAGTACATTGAACTCAATGTACTTCACATCACTTCGTCTTGTTGGTGAGCTCCAAGGAGAATTTTGCAGTGATTCATGGGATTGTAGGTCACATGGGTTTTAGATTGTTCTGCACAGCCTCAGTTCTGTGTAGTGTGTGTGTGTAGTGGAAGCTGGAAACAGTTTGCTCTCAGAGTTCTGTGATCCAAACCCTCTAAAAACCGCACAAAAAGCCTTTTTGAGCCATTTTTTGCTCAAAATTTAATACATCGATTGTAGGAAACCCTCCAGTGCTCATATCATCGAGTGTTTATCGTTTGTGTGTGGATTTTGAATGTTAATTTAGAACATTCAGTCTGTGTAATGACAGACACTTGAAGTGTGCTTGGGGGAGGGGCGTTTCTATGGTGGAGGTAGGTTAACTGGGAGAAAGGCAGTCTTTCTGTTTTGGTTATAGTTTTCCTGTATAATTGTGTTTATGTACACACAGTAATATTTTCAGCAATTTTTGACAATTTTTTGCTGATTGTTGGATTGCAGTGCATAATTTCAGTTTGTTTCAAAGATGTATTACTGAAGTTTTCAATTTGTTGCACATTAACCTGTAGTGTGTGTGAGTGTGTGTGCGATGCATGCCATCAAATCAGACACATTTTATTGTGCCACACAGTAATTGCAGCACTGTGAACCTGCTATCTGTCTGCGTTATTTTGTATTGCTTTGTGGTATCTTGGCAGTGGACTGTTACTGCAGTGCACTCCCAATTGGCAAAAGGTATTCTTTTCCAGATTTGGATTTGTGACTTGTGAGCCCTGGTTAAGGTGTTGTTGTGCCTTTGCATCTGCATCTTGAGTATGCAGCACAATGTTAATCTATGCATTTGCATCTCCTTAGGGCCCAGTCTCCATCTGTAACTTAAGTCACAGTTGTTTGTTTGGCTTTCCTTTGGAGTACTGGTGTGGTTCATTTCTCAGCATAAACATTGTACTCAGTAATGTGCATTTTTAAGTCAGGCCATTATCATGAGTCACTCACGATACAAATCGCGTTCATCTTCATGGTCACAATTCTCAAATTACAAAACTTTATGTTTTTGGGTTGTAAGTTGCATGTAACCCTGTTTTGTAGTATCTCAGCTTGACCATTGTACTCATTGATATGTGTTTTCAAGTCAGGGTGTTTGGGGTGGTACAGTTAAGTGAAGTACAGCCGTAGGTATTTGGGTACAGTTCATTAGTCATGTCACACCAGTCATGCATCACAAGACAACTCATGTTCTTCAAGAATCAAACATTTTTTTCAGTTCTGATAATATGCTGAAGACCTGTAAAGCTGACCAAAATATTAATGAATCTTTTACTTTTTTTAAAATAATACCCCACCCCCCAAAAAAATTACATTTGAATTTGACAATACCATATTACTGCTAACTCCTGCAGCTTTGCTTCCCACTGGGCATGGTGGTGAACAGCTAGATGGGTGTGCTGACAAACCATTACCTGGTGGCTGCCCTTGGGACCCCAGCGGACCACCACATTACAAAGATTGCAATGCACCACACGAGAGGCACCAGGGAGGGAAGAAAAAAAGGCCCACACAGGGGAGCTGCAGGCAGGGCCGAGTGCAGGTGGTGGAGGGCACCAGAACACACCTGCTGCTGTGCTGGCAATGGCTGAGGGCTGACAACCTGCTGTGGTTCCTGCTGCTCTTGCTGCAGCTCCTCCTGCTGATCCTGTAGTGGCCGCTGCCCCACCTTCTCCTGCTGCTGCTCCTGGATGACAACTACAGCTGATAGGCTCACTGTGGCTGCAGTTGGGGTCCCCAAAGCCTGCCGATTTAATCTAACTGAGTGGCCACCCTGCATTCGTGGCTCACAATGGCCACCACTTGGCCCACCACGTCCATGCTCCATACTCCATCAAGAAAGTAAATAATAAAAAAAAAACAGTATTACAAGTACTAATAAAGTATAGTACCTAAAAATAAGTGCATACAAAATATAATTTTAATGAAAAAAAAAAAAGCATTTCTAATTAAACAAGCATTTGTCAATGCCGGATATTTGCTTGCTGGCATTGGCATTGGTAGTGTAGACTTTACAGAGCTGCATAATAGGAATGGCAGCAAAGTATTGAACTGAAGCCTACCCCACCACCACCATGCAGAGAGTGACAGGCATTGGGGTGTGCCTTTGTGTCATCAGGCATAACGACCACACCATTTCACCACACCCTACCCTGCAGACACTGACAAGTGTCATGGTGTGCCTTGGGGTCTTTGGCCCTTATGCGCACCCCATTCCATCAGGAAATATGGTGAGATGGGTGTGGTATAGGAGAATGGGGTGAAATTTGGGCCTGAAGAGTCTGAGGTACACCTTGATGCCTCTCGCTGGCTGCAGGATGTGGGTGGGGGTGGAATGGTTTGAGCATGACAGGCAAGAATCCAAAGTCACATCCCTGATGCCTGTCATTCTCTACAGGGTGGGGGCGTTATGGTCGGAAACCCTAATGCCTCAGGCATTCGTTGGTATTTTCACTCCAAATTTTCAACATGGTTTTTTTGTGACCCCCCACCTCATGAACAGTGGCAATATCAGTTTGTTAGCCGAAAACTGCTTTTGCACAGCGACTATGGCATTTGGCATCACAGATGCAAAAAACACATTCCGAACAGGATGTGAAAAATGACAGCGGTACTGTTCATGGGGAGGTGTAAAAAATGTCAATGTTGAACATCTGCTGTGAAAATCTTAAAAAAAATGGTGAAGTCATGAGTGTGCTTAGAAACTGTGCAATGCACACCCGTAATGTAACTTGTTTGGGGATTTTTTTACAGCAGATTGTTAACACAGACATTTTGGGACCTCTGATCATGAACAGTGTCAGTGTGATTTTCTTTATCTGTCCTGAACAATGATTTCCCACAGCGACCACGCATTTCTGTGCTGAAAGTGTGAAAACACATTTCGGCCATGTTGTGGAAAATGACAGCTGTACTGTTCATAAGGAGGTGTGGAAAAATGCCACTGGTGAAAATCTGGACTGAAAATATTACAAAGTCATAAACTTACGAGGGTGCGTGGAAACTGCACAATGCTCACTCGTAAAACAGTCATTTTATGGAGTTTTGTCACCAAATTTTCAACATAGCCATTTTAAGACCTCTGCTCATGACCAGTGTCACTGTAATTTTCTTAATCTGTCCCAAACATTGTTTTCGCACACCAACTGTACCATTGTGCGCTACCTGTGTGGAAACACATTTTGGGCGAGATGTGAAAAATGGTAGCTGTACTGCTCATAAGGAAGTGTGGTAAAATGGCACTGTTGAAAATCTGGAGTGAAAATATTGAAATTTTGCAAACTTATGAGCATGCGTAGGAACTGCGCAACGCACGATCGTAAAACAGTCATTTTTAGGAATTGTTTCACCAAATTTTCAACATATCCATTTTAAGACCTCTGCTCATGAACTGTGTCACTGTGATTTTCTTAATCTGTCCCGACATTGTTTTCACATGACCTGACTGCGCCATTGTGTGCCATATGGGCAGAAACACATTTTGGGAGAGATGTGAAAATGACAGCTATACTGCTCATAAGAAGGTGTGATAAAATGCCAATGTTGAAAATCTGGAGTGAAAATATTGAAAATTTGCGAACTTACAAAGCGTCTTGCGTAAAATTCTGCTTGGCCTTTTCAGTAAAACAGTCATTTTGGGAAGTTTTCCTGATTTTCAAAATAGGCTTTTGAGAGCCCACCTATGAACACTGGTAGTGTCATTTCGTTAATCATTCCGGAAAGGTGATTTCGTGCAGTGGCTGCGAAATCACCCTTCGGGGCCGAATAATGCCATGACAGTGACAGCATTCATGAGAAGGGGTCCCAAAAACCCCATGTTAAAAATTTGGTGCAAAAATTCCAAAAAATGGCTGAGATGTGCAATAAAGTTGAAAAATCCCTATCTATCCCATTATACAGCTTACCGGCATTTCCTTAGTTCGCGGTCGGCTATGAAGAGTGCAGACGTGTTCCCGGTCCCCCGAAGATCGTCGTGCCGAGCTCCGGAGGTAAATATGGTGTGGGGGGGTGTGGGGAGGCAGGGTGCACAGTGGACGGGCGCGGGTGGGGGCAGACACAGTGAGGGACCATTTTTGATTTTCAGGTTTGTTTGTTTTTTTGAATGAGGACGACGCGGGATGTTTACCACACTGGGGTGGGCTCCCAGCATGGCAGAAGGATAGCTGGGGGGGCATGAAGCCGACTGGGGATTGGGCACCCCCATCGGCCATGGCATCTGTTGCCATGCTGGGATGGGCCCAGCATGGCACCCTGTACCGGGGACAGTGGAGCCGACGGGGATTGGGTACCCCATCGGCTATATGACGTAGCCACGCTGGGGTGGGCACCCAGCATGGCATATGGATCTGTGTTTCGAGGGCGGGGCGCAGCACAGCTGACAGGGGATTGGGCACCCCCGTCAGCTATACAGTGTGTGCATTGGGGGGGCAGCACACAGCATGTGTGTGTGTGTGTGTGTGTGTGTGTGTGTGTAGGGGGAGTGCGCATGAGCAGGCAATGTCTGATCGCTGCTCACTGAAGAGTAGCTCCCCCTTTCAACTGTAAGCCACTGCATTTTGGAGCTGTCATAGACAGCTCCAGCAGGCATTGGAGAACTGCAGCCACGCCTGCAAACACACTGACTGAATTGGAAGAGGGCTGACACACTTTCGAAAACTCAGATGATGGCACTATGTTTCTTGCACATGTGTGCAAGCAAACATAATAAAACTTTCCTGAAGGACTACAACAACTAAATACACAATGATTTAACACACAAAAAAAGAACTATAGCTTTTTTGTGAGCTCCAAAACACACAGAACAGAGCCAGACTGCACACTGCAGAACTGCCTGAACTGCAAACTCTTTCCACTAGAGAAAGTGAAATTATAAGGCTAACAGAATATTAATGAGGCTCCTTCGTGCTCTGATTTGTTACTGGATTGGTCATTAATGGCCAGATAATGACTGATCCAGATGTTATTGCCCACCTAGGGACAAATGACCTGGCTAGGAATGGGATCAGAGCAGTGCAAGAGGAGTTTGTAGAGTTGGGGAGGGGCCTTAGACAAGTAGCACATACAGTAACCTTCTCGGAGGTGCTGCCTGTCTATGGCAAGGGTGATGCTAGGGTACTCCTCACCAGGGAATTCAATGAATGGTTGAAAAACTGGTGTGGAGCTCAGGGTTTTGGCTTTGTTGAGGACTGGGGAGCCACCTGGAGGGGTGCAGACCCATACTGGCACGATGGTCTGCATCTGTCAGAGGGACCAGGATCCTAGGTGAGAGGGTTTAAATGCATTGGACATTTAAACTAGCCAAGGGAGGCACTGAAAAGGAGCAGGAAATCCCAGCCTCCCCTCACAAAACAACAGTAATTAGTGAGGTAAACACCAAGGTAGAGAAGTCATTAGTTAGCAGGCCAGAAGTAAATGTAAAAAAAGGCAAAGGCAGTAAGGACAGGAATGGGGCTAAAAGGGGTAAGGTCATCAAAAAGTGGAGGATGATGAGTACCAATGCCCGTAGTCTGTGTAACAAGTGCCCTGAACTAGTGGCCTTGATGGAAGAGGGTTGCCTGGATATTGTGGCAGTCACAGAAATATGGTACACAGAGAACCATGACTGGGATGTCAACATACCAGGATACACAATCAACAGGAGGGACAGGGAGGGTAAAAGAGGAGGAGTAGTAGCTCTTTATGTAAAGGAAGGGATCAAAGCAGCAGAACTAAAGAGTAAACAGGGAGCAGATGAGATGCTCTGGGTCACCCTGGAGACAGGAAATGGCACCACAATCCGCATGAGGGTTGTATACAGACCCCCATCTCAGGGGGAGGGAATGGACAAGGAAATGATAGAAGGCTTCCATAGAATGGCAGAAAAAGGGGAGATATTGTTGATGGGGGACCTGAATATGCCAGATGTTAACTGGAGCACCTTTGCTGCAGGCACATCCAAGAGCAGGGTCATTCTTGATACCCTACAGGGGGCATGCCTCAGACAGCTAGTACTGGAACCCAGTCGGGAGGGAGCAATCTTAGACCTGGTACTCTCAAATGGGGACGGAGAAAGAATCTCAGATTTAGAAGTGGGTAGCCATCTGGGAACAAGCGACCACCAAACAGTGTGGTTCACGATAAACATAGCCATACAATCAAGCCATACCAAAGCAAGAGTATTGGACTTCAGGAGGGCTGACTTTGGGAAAATGAGAGAGTGCCTCAGAAAAGCACTAGCAAACAGGCAAGAAGGAGGGGTGGAGGAACAATGGAAAGTAATCAAAACAGCCATCACAGAGGCAACAAGCCTTTGTGTAAAGCAAATCAACAAAACACAATGAAGGAAAAAACCTCTATGGTTCTCAAAAGAGGTGGCAGGGAAGGTTAAGGAGAAAAGGATAGCATTCAGGAAATATAAGGAAACACAGAAGGAGAAGGACAGAGAACTTTATCAGTTAATGCAGAAAGTGGCTGGGAAGGCAGTCAGAATAGAAAAGACCCAAACCAAGGAAAGGATAGCCAACTCTGTTAAGAAGGGGGATAAGACCTTTTATAGGTACATTAGGGAGCGAAGAAAGACCAAAGGAGGGATACTGAGGCTTAATAAAGGGGAGGGAATGTGGGTAGAGGGTGACAATGAAAAAGCAGGGATACTGAATGAATATTTCTGCTCAGTATTCACAAAGGAAGAGGAGAGGAGGTACCTAAACCAAACAAGAGAAACACTGTGACGATGAGGGTCAATACCAGTCCATTTACAGAAGAGAGGGTTCTGAAAGAACTAATAAAATTGAAGGTGGACAAAGCAATGGGGCCTGATGGGATTCACCCAAGAATTCTAAAAGAACTAAGGATAGAACTAATGACACCGCCGACTACTCTCTTTAATAAATCATGGGAGGATGGGGTGGTACCTGAGGACTGGAGGAGGGTGGATGTGATTCCTCTTCACAAAAGTGGGAGCAGGACAGAGGCAGGAAACTACAGACCAGTTAGTTTGACCTCAGTGGTAGGGAAAATGATGGAATCACTTCTGAAGGAAAGAATTGTTGACTACCTAGAGGCCAGTGGGACACAGGACCCAAGGCAGCATGGATTCACGATGGGAAGGTCGTGTCAGATGAATCTAATAGATTTCTTTGACTGGGTGACCAAAGTAGTGGACCAGGGAGGGGCTGTGGACATGGCTTACCTAGATTTTAGCAAGACATTTGATACAGTCCCACACAAAAGATTAATACACAAGTTAGTCAGCCTTGGAGTGGGTCCCAAGGTGGTAGCCTGGATAAAAAAATTGGCTAGACAACAGGACGCAAAGGGTAGTAGTAAATGGAGTCCTCAGTGAAAAAGGAGGGTTACTAGCAGGGTACCACAGGGTTCAGTACTGGGACCAGTCCTTTTTAATGTCTTTATAAGTGACATTGCAGAGGAACTGGAAGGAAAAGTATGTCTCTTTGCAGATGACACAAAGATCTGCAACAGGGTTGATACACCAGATGGAGTGGAAAGGATGAGAAGGGACTTGGCAAGGTTGGAGGGAATGGTCAAATGTATGGCAGCTCAGATTCAATGCAAAGAAGTGCTAGGTAATGCACCTAGGAAACAAAAACCCAGGGCAAGAGTACAAATGGAGGGTGAGATACTGACAACAGTAAAAATGGAAAGGGACCTGGGGGTAATTATATCAGATGACCTAAAGGTGGGCAAGCAATGTGAGAAGGCGGGGGGGGGGGTATTGAGATGCATAGGAAGAAGCATCAATAGTAGAAAACAGGAAGTTGTTATCCCTCTGTACAGACAGTTGGTGAGACCCCATCTGGGAGTACTGTGTGCAGTTCTGGAGACCCCATCTCTGCAAAGACATAGACAGAGTGGAGGCTGTCCAGAGGAGGGCAACCAAAATGGTGCAGGGTCTGCACCAGAAGACATATGAAGAAAGACTAAAGGAGCTTAATATTTATACCCTTGAGGAAAGGAGGGAGAGAGGAGACATGATAGAAACTTTCAAGTACCTTAAGGGAATCAACAAAGTCCAAGAGGGTGGCATCTTTCAGAAAAAGAGATGTGCAAGAACAAGGGGGCACAATTTGAAGATAGAGGGGGGACAACTCAGAGATAATGTGAGGAAGTATTTTTTCACAGAGAGGGTTGTGGATGCATGGAACAGCCTCCCCTGAGGAGGTCGTAGAGTCAAGAACAGTGGGGGAATTCAAGACTGCATGGGACAGACATAAGGCAGTCCTAGTGAGGGGTAGGAGGAAGTAAGCCGTTGGTTAATTAGGATCTGCAGCTTTTCTGTTAGGTAGGAAAATGGGCAGACTAGGTGGGCCAAGCGGTCCTTATCTGCCATCAAATTCTATTTTTCTATGTTTCTATGTTTCAGTAGCATGAGGAGCCACTTCACATGAAGGCAGAGTGAACCGCAAAGTCGGGAATAGTCACAGAGCATGATTCCCCACTTATGCGGTAAATGTTATTGAGCCACCTGTGATAATTCTACACATATGCGGCGATAGTGAAGCAAATATTGCCAAATATAGTGATCAAGTGTTAAATAACATTTAAATGTCAGCTTAACAGTTAAAGGCAGCAGTGACATAAAAAGCACAGTTCTTGTATTTCGATTGGTTTTTCCAACTGCTGTTCCTTTCAGCAGTTGGAAACCTGATTGAAATACAAGAACTGCTTTTCAGACCACTGCTGCCTTTAACTGTTAAGATGACATTTAAACTTTATTTTACACTTGGGGTTGCATATTCAAAGGGGTTGCTCCTTGCACAACTGAGTTGCACCAGCATAATCCCAGAAATGTGCCTCGGGACAGTAGTCAACAGAGGGACTTACGCAGCAGTGCAATTCTCAATGCGCCGAGGTGCAAAGAATGTACGCGCACATCTCTAGGGGGTGTTCCCATACATATGTGGCACATCCTGATATTAAGCCCAGGATGTGCGGCATATATGCCTGCACAACTATGGGATGCACCACATACCAATGCCCAATGTTGAGCCTGAAAAAAGTCACCAGCCATGGGTGGCCACCTGCCCACCCATTACACTGTGCAGAAGCACCCATATCAGCCCTGGTGGTCTAGTGGCACCCCCTTCCCTCCCCATAGCCCCGATAGCTGTAGAATTACTTTTAAAATCTTTCCTGGTAGTCTAGTGGCACCCCCTTCCCTCCCTGTAGCCCCAATCACTGTAGAATTACTTGTTATATCTTCCCTGGTAGTCTAGTGGTACTCCCGCCCTCCCCATAGCCCTATCTCCTAAACTAAAATAAACATATATCCCTGGTAGTCCAGTGGTACTGCCCACTCCTCCCAATGCTCTGATCCCCATAAATGTACAACTCTATACTTCCCTGGTAGTCTAGTGGTCCCCCCACCCGCCCTGTAACCCAAATTGCTGATTGTATGGCAAATTCACCTCCCTGGTGGTCCAGTGACACCCTCCCACTCACAAAGGACCCCCAGCCCACCCAGCTCCCCCATCTTTGGCAGGCAGCAGCATCCCCACCTGTATACCTTAGTGGCTGCCCGCTGACTGACAGCTACAGGCTATAGACTGCAGAGCCCATTGGTCCACAGTGTGACCAATGGGCTTGCAGTGCATACTGTAGTAGTCATTCACAAATATATAACTAAATGACTTCATTCACATATTTGTGAATGATTATTACAGTATGCACTGCAAGCCCATTGGTCCACATTGTGGACCAATGGGATTGCAGCCCATACTGTAGCTGTCAGTCAGTGGGCAGCTGCGGAGGTATGTGGGTGAGTATGCTGCTGCCCACCGATGATGAGGGGAGCTGGGTGGGCCTAGGATCCTGTGTGGGTGGGGGTGCCACTGGACCACCAGGGAGGTGAATTTACCATACAATCAGCGATCGGGGTTACAGGAGGGGTGGGGCGACCACTAGACTACCAGGGAAGTACAGAGTTGTACATTTACAGGGATTGGAGATCAGGAGGGGTGGGGGTACCACTGGACTACCAGGAATACATGTTTGTTTTAGTTTAGGTGATTGGTCTATGGGGAGGGGGGTGCCACTAGACTACCAGGGAAGATTTAAAAAGTAATTCTACGGTGATCGGGGCTATGGGGAGGGAGAGGGGTACCACTAGACTATCAGGGAAGATTTAAAAGGGTTTTCTATGGTGATCAGGGCTATGGAGAGGGTGGGGCCACCACTAGACCCCCTCTGGCAGCACCTCATGCTGTGGAGGGCACCATACACATTTTGCTGGTTTGTCCTGTACAACTCATGCAAATGGGGCCATAATGACATGCAAATGACCCCATTTGTGCCTTGCATACATTGTGGCTCCATTTGCATACTGCCAGCTGAATATCAGAGATTTGTGCGTAGTGTAACTCTGTTGCGCTGCTGCAGTTCCCATTCCTGGTATTCAGGCCTGTCTGGGGGGGATGCACCAGAACATTGTATTTGTTGCAGTGTGCCTTACCTGATATATTCAGAGGAGATGTGCCATTCCTCATCTCTTTTTAATATATCCCTGAGTTTCACCAGCGCAACACAGTTGTGCTGCACCACCACATGTGCCATTGCCGGGCGCAACTCCGAATATCTGGGCCTTGATCGCTATCTTTGTGGCCATATTTGCTTCTCTAATAGAAAATAAGGTAAAATGAATGGGGTCAAATCCATGGGGTTGCACTAATTAATGTCAGCACAGCGGACACATGTAGTGCCATTATACGTAACCAAACCACAGCTATTGACAAGTTGTGCGACCGCACCACAAAGACCAACACCACAACCAAAGTTAAAAAACATTTTTTTAAAATATTTCAAGTCAGCACAGCTGGATTGGTCTTATAAATACAATAACAACCTCAGTAGTGGTTGTTTTGTACAACCCAAGCCCCCACATGGTCATTAATCCCCAGTAAATGACTTCTAGCTCAGTCGTCATTGTATAAGTAAAACACTGACTTCCTGCCAAGGCCTATTAAACTGCCTCCCTGAATCATGTGACCTGCAGACCTGCAGAGACAGTCGGCCATGTGATAACTGATCAGTCAGCTCTGGGCTGTTTGTTTCTTAATGACTTTGCCTTGTCTAATCACAACGCAAAGTAGCGCGAACACACAAAAGGCGAAGTAGCTAATCAGGGAGGACTTCACATAGTCCCACATGGATGTGCAGTGGGCTACTTCAACCATGCTTCATTGGCAGATTAAAACTTGGCTGCATATCTAGTTGGGAACCAGAGAAAAAGAAAGTCAAGGTGACTGTCTGGGTCTGTTGGTGTTAAATCTTCCCTTCCTCAAAAAAGGTGTGATGTAGCAGTTTCTGTTGATGATGATGATGATGACCCAGAGAGGGGGGCATGATAGAAAATATCATATACCAAAAGGGAATAAACAATGTACAAGAGGGTAGCATCATCCAGAAAAAGAGAAGTGCATCAGAAGGGCCCACAATTTGAAGATAGAGGGGGGACAGATCAGGGACAACATCAGGAACTATTTTCTTCACAAAGAGGGTGGTGGGTGCAAGGACAAACTAAAACTAATGATCAACATTCTGATGGGACAGCAGCAGTTGAAGCATCCCCGTAATTTGTAACTGGTGTCCTTCAATTCGCTCCAACTGTTGCTCAACATTGTCAAGACAGTGGTTAACAGCCTCCAACTCACTCCACATCAGGCACAAATCAGCCTGTGTGGCAGGTAGTTCGACAGGGTTGCCACCATCACCTGCTGAAGATTATGGTGGTGGAGCAGCCGCTTTATCCATGGCCTTCCCCCACTTCACACCACCACATACAGGTGGACACCGTGCTGCCCCCTCATCCCCAGCAGGGCCAGGAGGTACATTACTGCCCTGTTCTGCAACCTTGGCCTGCCACTTTACATGGTGGTGGTTGTACAGGTGGGTGTGCAGACCACCTGTGCCAAGGTGAGTTCCTTTGGGGACACAGCATACCTCCATACCAGACAGATTACATTTCACTACACTGCAGTCCCCAGGCAGTGTAGTAAAGAACTCCCACACTAATGAGGTGCGGGGAGAACCAGGCACAGGCGGGGGGGGGGGGGCCCAGGTGTTGTTGGAGCCAGGGGCTGCTGCTGCAGTGAAACACTCTTTCAAGCATGATTCATTTCCTGCCTGCCTGAAGCATGTGACCTACACTGTGTAAGTCATGTGATGTGTGTGGGCTTATAACACCTGTCCGTACCCTGCTTTCACTTACCTGGGTGATGGAGTCCGGCTAGCTGCAAGAAAGGTTAGTTACAAGGCTGGCAGGTATTAATTGGGTTTAAAAAAAAATCTATAACAATAAACAACAGCGCTGTAGGAAATACCACAAGGAAGAACTCTGTTTCAAAATTAGAGCCAGTTTATTTAGCATACTATAAATAACTGTTTTTTTTTCTTATTTCATCAATGTCTCTATCAAAGACAAGGTAAATGTCTAAGAACATGGCTGGGCAGCATAAACAGTGAAACAACATTTGCACAAATGATTATCAGTTTCTTTTCCCTTACAAATCATCTAGAACTGTTTGTACCACACATTTTTCACCCCCACCCCCAAGATGAACAGTAAATGTCCAGGACATATTTCAGTCTATTTTTTAGCCACAGTTCATAGTACCTCAACCCCAAAAGGTAAAATTCATGAGGATGATGTAGCTCTTTGATGTGATGTGCTGCCCTGGCCAGGGAGTGATGAGGCGTCATCTTCCAGAAGTCCCGCTGCACTCTTGGTCCTCTTTGGTCCTCATCAAATGGTGAACCCTCCCTAGACTTTAAACTATAAAATAACAAACTCTCTGCAGGTGTCTTGATTTAACTGAAAAAATTACTGGAACTTCCTTTCACTGCTCCTTTGGTTATTCTGGCAAGGTCCAATAGCTCTATAAATACTTAAACTAACTTATTTTTCCTGACTAAAAACTTGTTTCTAACTAGGCACTGATAGCCCCCAACTATCTACACTGTCACTTTAAACTTTTCCTGTTTTCTTCTTTTTTTCCTTCAGCGGAGTTGCCTGTGGCAGAGCCCTCCCACATCACTCCTGTCAGCTTCTTGAGGAGGAGAGAAAGCCTCTTGAGCTCCTCCTCCTCATCCTTTTGGAACACCCTACTCGGCACCTGATTGGTACGTTTAGCTGCCAAGGCCTCTGGCAGCCAATCAGGAGAGAGCTCAAGCTCTCCTAGAAGTGGGAGTGTCTTGAGCTGCTCCTCCCAACTGCTACCATTGCCCCACTTTGAACCCCCTTGTTACCCACTTTCTGAGGTAAAATTGGCCAGATATGATGTGGATAGATAGAGCTTGCGATTCCCCAGCTACCCCACTTCACATTTTTTTTACTCAAATTGTAGTTTTCTCATCGGAAGCCACCAAAATGCAGCCCCCCCCCCTTGCTTTTCATCATATCTGGCTGCTTCTGCTTCCAGTGCTGATGTCAGGATGTCCTAGTGACGTGTGCATCAGACAGCATGCTCAGAACAACATGCCCTGCCTGATGCTACCTGGAGGACTGCTTTCTTCTGCCCCCAGGTAGCCACCTATTTTTATAGGGCATCATCTTCCGGAAGTCCCGCTGCACTCTTTGTCCTCTTCGGGCCTGGTCGAAAGGTGAACCCTCCCTATACCTTAAACTATAAAATAACAGACTTTCTGCAGGTGTTTTGATTTAACTGAAACAAATTACTGGAACTTCCTCTCACTCCTCCTTTGGTTGTTCTGGCAAGGTCCACAGCTCTGTAAATACTTAAACTAAGTTACTTTTCCTGACTAAAAACTTGTTTCTAACTAGGCAGCGACAGCCCCGCCTGTCTACCCTGTCACTTTAAACTTTTCCTGTTTTCTTCTGTTTTTTCTTCAGAGGAGTTGCCTGTGGCAGAGCCCTCCCACATTACTCTTGTCAGCTTCTTGAAGAGGAGAGAAAGCCTCTCGAGCTTCTCCTCCTCATCATCCTTTTAGCCCACCCTACTCAGCACCTGATTGGTGCTTTTAGCTGCCAAGGCCTCTGGCAGGCAATCAGGGGACAGCTTGAGCTCCTCTAGAGGTCGGAGCATCTCGAGCTGCTCCTCCCAACTGCTACCATTGCCCCACTTTGAAACCCCTTGTTACCCACTTTCTGAGGTAACACTGCCCAGATATGATGTGGGTAGATAGGGCTGACGATTCCCCAGCTACCCCACTTCACACTTTTTTAATTTAAATTGCGATTTTCCCGATGGAAGCCACTGAAATGCAGTCCCTCCTTTACTTTTCATCATATTTTGCTGCTCCTGTCTCCAATGTTGATGTCAGGACATCCTAGTGATATGTGCATCAGACCGCATGCTCAGAACAACATGCCCTGCCTGATGCTACCTGGAGGACTGTTTGCTTCTGCCCCCAGGTAGCCACCTACTTTAATATATATTTATTGTTTAGCCCCTTTTGGACTTTGCTGCTGCTTGTGTGTGGGCTCTTATAGCCCAATTAATCTCTATCTGTTTTTTCTGTTTCCCCTCCTCCCAGTTTACATTTCGGCCCCTCGGGGCTCCCACACAGCCGTCATGTGGCTCTTTAATTATTTTCTCTCCTCAGGGAGCACTCTGCTCTTCATTTGCCTACACCCTACGGGCACTTAAATAATATTTAAAATACTGGCCCGTCCGGCCATTCATCTAGCACGGTGCGGATTTTAACTTCTCCAGTGCTTGCCACTTTGCTGCTGCTCTCTCAACAGCCCCCCCCCCAGGCATTTCAATCATGCTGTGGTGCGGCATTACTTCTGGTGACCCCACAGCCTAGTGCATTCTCCAGGAATCCCTTGACTCTTTCTAATGCCGCAGAGTGGCTTTTACTTAATGCAGCTTCCTTGCTACTGCTGGCTGCTTCTCTGCTGCCTCCTCTTAAGCCCTGTAGGGCATAATTAATTAAAATACTGCCACTGGAGCAGCGATCGGGAAGGCAGAGGGGAAGCGCTTTCAGAACTGCCTCGTCCACCTTCCATTGACTCCTTTTCTGCCCCCGACTCCCACTCATGCCTAGTAGGCCACAGCCTGTGCTCCGTGTGGGCTGGGAGTTCTACAATGCCTGCAGGCACTCTCTGCAGCATGGTCGCGCTAACAGCTGGCCGCACTTACAGCCCAATTTGCTTTCCTGCTGCCTGCCACCCAACCATCACCCACAGCAATGAAAGGGCTCAGGGATGCCCCCAACAGACCACAGAGAAGGGTTTAAAGTTTATTTAAAACAATGCTGGCCTCCTCCAACTGGGTGCTAGCCCACTAGACCACCCAGGCATTTCTTACAACAGGGCCCCCCCAAGGCATTTCACAACCCCAAAAGACCCTTCTAGCCACCTGGGCTATTTTTATTTAACAAAAGGGCTACTAGCCCCCCACCAGTAGCTCACTTGGGCTACTAACTAATATATTGGCTACTCAGCCACCACTAGGGGCCAAAGGCATTTGCTGAGCCCCCTTCCCCTAACTTCACTCTCTTCCCTCTATTTCTGCATTTTTTTTACTGTTTCCTTTACCTTTCTAAACTTTTTTCTCTTTTTATTCCACAGGTCATACAGGATGAGGGCTCCTACCTATCAGATAAGTAGTACTTTTATTTTTATCTTGTCCATACTGCCCTGCTGAACCCCCTGAAGAGCAGTGGATCCTTTGTGACCCCTTTTCTATCTTTATTTTTACAGGTACACTGGCATCACCACTTTGGACTCCTACCCTCATACCCTGCGGCAGGTAAGTCCCTCTATTTTATATGTTGTTTTGGTGGGTTGACTGTAACAGGTGGCCACATCTGTTACAGGCAGCCTGAAAATTCTCACTCTGCCCTTAAAGGTGGAGTGAGCAACATAAAGTCATTATCACCATTATTACAAGGCAAACTGGTGAAGTAGCAGTTTCAATGGGTACTTCACATAGCCGGAAAATAACGTGAAGTGGGCTACAGTACTTTGTGTCTACTTTACTGGTGGAATTTAGTTTCACTGCATCTCTACTCTGGATGCAGTGGAGAAAATGAGGTGGGACCTAGAAAAGCTGGAAAAGTGGTCTGAAGTGTGGAATCTGAGGTTCAATGTTAAAAAGTGCAAAGTCATGCACCTGGGTGCAGAAACCCTGTGGAGAGCTACAGGATGGAGGGTGAGTTGCAGACAGTCATTAGGGAAGAAACTGATTTTGGGATTGTCATCTTGGATGACCTAAAGGTGGCCAAACAATGTACAAAGGCTATCAGGAGGGCCACTGGCATGTTGGAGTGCATAGAGAGAGGTATCACTAGCAGAAGAAGGGAGATGGTGATACTACTGTACAAAACACTGGTGAAGCCTCACCTGGAGTATTGTGTATGATTCTGAAGGCCACATCTTAGAAAGGACATAGGTAGGGTGGGTGGAAGTGGTTCAGACAAGAGTGACTAAGATGGTGCAGGGATTGCACCAGTTGAATTAAGAGAGATTGAAGTACTTCAATATGTATACACTGGAAGAGAGGAGGGAGTGGGGAGACTTAATAGAAAACTTCAAATATCAAAAGGGCATACACAAGGTGTAAGTGGGCAACATCTTTCACAACAGGAGAAGTACAAGAACAAGGGGGAACGATATGAGATTGGAGGATGGCAGGAAAAGGGAGGATGTGAGGAACTTCTTTTTAATAGAGAGGGTTGTGGATGCATGCTATAACCTGTGCATGCAGTGGTGGAGGTGAACCCAGTGGGGGAAGTCAAACATGTATGAGATAGGCACAAGGGAACCTTAGAGGTGGGAAGGAGAGGCTAAAGCCAATGACCGAATAGGGTCAGTGGCCGCTGACACAGGTACGGAAAAAGGGCACACTGGATGGGCCTAGCAGTCCTTATCTGCCCTCAACTTCTATGTTTTTATGTTAAGAAGATATATAAAATGCAATTTTCTAGTTTTATAGTAGCTAAAATATCTTATTGACTGTCTTGTGCTGAAGGTTTGAATAAGCTATATCTGTAGCTATGCTGGTTGTGATGTCATGCAGATATGTGATGTTATACTAATTGTGATGCCATATGACCTTCATATCCTGATATCTTGAATTGAATTGCTCAGTGTGGACATCACCCTGAAGACAGACAGGACATGCTGCCTTTATGTCTTGGTGTGAAGACTGACCTGAACAGAGGCAGCACATGCTGCCTCCTTGTCCTAAATTCTTTTCTGCTCAGTGGACCTGACCTGAAGAAGGAGAAGAGGTGCTGAATTGTTTTCTAATCTACTTATTGTTGTTTTCTGTACCCTTACCAAAATATCCTCGGAAAACCGTAGCGTTACCATTTGTCCACCATTTCCATACCATTGTAAATTCTATTGCAGTACCATTGTATCCCCTTGACTGGTAACACATTGGATTAGTTTCAATTTCATTGTAATACCATTGTTGCCATTGGGGTACTATATGGACAGTGGCATCACAATGAAAATGTGTGCATAGATGGTACCACAATGGCTCATCAAACATATACCATTGTATTCCCACTGCTGTTGGTAACACAATGGATTTGTTTCAGTTCCAGTGTATTACCACTGCTGCCACCATGGTACCATGTACCGCAGTGGTAACACGGGGTGATTTCCATGTCCAATGGTAACACAATGAGCTGCCATTGCAACACCATTGAAATTGGTTTCACAATGGATTTGTTTCAATTCCATTGCCATACCATTGTGGACACTGTGGTACCATCTGTGTGCAATGGTAGTGCTGTGGTGCTCTGAGGGGATGCAGCTAGCTCAATGATGACATTGCACTACCACTGCTATTGGTAATCAGGGGGTAGCACATGTTATTATAGTGGTTCTCATGTTGTATGACATCAAGCACATTCGAGGTCCTCCTGCTAGTTCTCCCCCCCCATGCTATCAGACTGACATCGGGCCTTCTCCCAATTCTCCCCCTCCCAGCATGCCTCTCACACCCTCCACTTTGGCTATCCATGTCTGCCTCCCCCCTCACCAGCTCACACAGAACTTAGGTCTGCAGCTGCACAATAAGGACCACACATGCAGCAGTTTTGCTCAGTCATAATAATTTTTAGTCATTACTTTTGCTGATCCTAAATCATTATACAAGACACTAGTGAGGCCCCACCTGGAGTACAGTGTACAGTTCTGGAGACCATACCTATGTAAGGACATAGACAGGGTAGAGAAGGTTCAGAGGAGGGCAACAAAGATGGAGCGTGGATTGCATCACAAGTCCTATGAAGACAGGTTGAAGGAACTGAACATGTACTCCCTGGAGGAGAGTAGGGAGAGAGGGGATATGATAGAGACATACAAGTATCTTACAGGGAGGAACAGGGTGCAGGAAAACACTATTTTTAAGTGAAAAAGATGTTCCAGGACTAGAGGGCATGGGATGAAGTTGGAGGGAGGATGATTCAGAAGAAACATGAGAAAGAATTTCTTCACAGAGCAGGTGGTGGACAAGTGGAACACCCTGCCAGAGGAAGTGGTGGGGCTGAAACAATCACGGGATTTAAGAATGCATGGGATAGACATAAAGGAATTCTGGAGGTCAGGGGTTAGGGGCAACAGACTTCTAGGAAAACAAACTGAACTTACAAGCTCAAATGGGCAGACTGGGTGGGCCATAGGCCCTTATCTGCCGACACTGTCTATGTATCTATGTATCTATTATTATCGATCAATACCCGAAGCCACCATAAACCATAACTTTTCTTTCACTGTTGATGGCATTTTCTTTTTATTATGATTTATCATAGTTAATCAATACCTGATGCTGGTTATTGGCAGCTAACCACAGTCTGCTTCACAGATCATACTTGGTCAAAGGCATTCACTAAACAAAAAAAAAAAAACACTACATTAATGTAGGCATTAGAATACAAAGCACACAAAGCAAGAAAATGAAAAACAGGTTTGAGCCTCATGAATCTTGGCAAATTGGTTCCGTGGTGTTCCTTGGAGTTCCCAACCTTAATGCCCATCCCCTACCCCCCAGCCTATAGCCTCCTTTCTAAAGCACAAGGTACAGCTCCAACCCAGTGCCTCACATAGCAGCCATTCGTACCTGTGAAACAAGAACGGCAATGGGCTCACAAAGGATCTGCAGTTCTTTACAAACTACTGTATGACAGAGTAAGGCAAACAAAAAAAACAAGACTTGTCTGATATATATGGTCAGTGTCCTCCTACATCTGGTCAATGTACTGTCAGAGCTGTAGATATAAAAGGGAAAATGGGGCAGTATGAAAAATAAAAATATTGATCAGCTGGGTCAGTTGGGAAGGATATGTAGAGGTTCAAAGAAAAAAGTGTGTTGTGTGTTGGGGGGGGGGGGGATACCAGACCTGTACCACACCATCAACCTGACTTTTAGAATGGACTCAGTCACTCAGGGTATGTCATGGTTGGAGGAGAGAGGAAGATTCCTTGCCCCGTAACCCTAGAACTGATTTTTTTTTGGGGTAGGAGGCTGTGTTGCTCAGCACATCAACCAACACAGGGCAGGATAACGACACCAAGGGACAGATATTCAAAAACTTTGTCCAGGCTCAATGAATGCTTCCCTGGTGGTGTAGTGGACCCCCCTTTTTCCCATATACCCATAGAATACATAGGAACATAGGTATGTGATGGCAGAAAGGGACTGCAGGCCCACCTAGTCTGCCCAGTTTACCTAGATATCCACTAGGCCTTTTCTGTAGTACCCCCATGCTAATTGCCCTCTGTGCTTATCCCATGCCCTCTTGAACTCTCCCACCATCCTCTCCCCCACCACTTCCCTCAGCAGCCCATTCCAGTTGTTCACCACCCTCTCATTGAAGAAGTACTTCTTAATCTTGCCTCTGAATTTCCCCCCTGATTTGGAATTTCCAACCATCATCCATTGCAGTATAGCAGACCACAGCAGGCCAACTGTGACTATCTCTAGGCAGACATCCCAGCCACAATCAGTCCCAATAATCCCTGCAGCTGCACCAGAGCAACAGGCAGCAATAGAAGCTCCAATAGCCCACAGTGCTTATTTGAGCTTCCACAATCTCTGATCAGATGTTTTCCACTTCTGCTTTTCTCTAGGAGCTGAGTCAGTACTCAGTGACAGAACGTAGCCCAGGGAGTACAGTGGGGCCAGTAAACAAAAGACGAGAGCCAATATAAACTCTTAACATGCACCGTAGGATACAATCTCCCGCCGCCGCCCACCACAGAGGACTCCAGGATCTGCTGCAAATGAAGCTGTCAGTGCAGAATCAAGCAAAACCAGTTCACCATAATCCACTACACTACAACAAACAGCAAGCAAACCAAAATGGCTCCACATGCAAAGTGCACATTGGGATCAGACTCACACTTGTGTGGGATCCCTGACACAAGCCAGCCAGTTGGTGCAGTGGTAAGAAGGAACAAAACCTTTTACATGCAGGTACATCAGAGAGAAAAAGAAGGTAAGGGGAGGGATTGTGAGTCTGAAAGGGGAGGATAGAGGGAGGGTAAAGGATGACCACCAAAAAGCAGAAATACTGAACAAATACTTCTGCTCGGGTTTTACAAAGGAGGGGGCAGGAAATGGGCCAGCATTAAGTAATAAGGATGGTGAGATCACAGAAATGGACACAGGTCCCTTTGCAAAAGAAAGGATCCTCATGGAACCGGCAGCAATAAGGCTATGGGGCCAGATAGAGTGCACCCCTGGACATTGAGGGAGCTAAGGGAGGTGTTAGCAGGGCCTCCGACTACTCTGTTCAACCTGTCATTGTAAACAGGTGACATGTCCAGGGATTGGAGGAGGGCTGATGTGGTCCCTCTATACAAAAGTGTCAACAAGGAGGATGCAGGAACTACATACTGGTCAGCCTGACCTCGGCAGTGGGAAAAGTCATGGAAATACAGCTGAAGGAAAGAATAGTGGAACACCTGGTTATCAATGGTCTACAGGATAAAGGGGGAAGGGAACATTGTTTAACCAGGGGTAGCACACTAAGCTGAAGCTTGTTTCCATATGTGACATGGGAGCACAAGGAAGTTAAGTGACTTGCTCAGGATCACACAGTATGCACCTAGGTGGCTGTTGTATTCAAACCCAGGTCTCCAAATCTGCAGCTCAGAGCCTTAACCCACTGTGCTATACAGCCTTCAGGAACCAAGGCAGCTTGGTTTTATGGGAGAAAGGTTGTGCCAGACAAACCTAACTGAGGTTTTCCACTGGGTAACCAGGAAGGTGGATTGGGCGGGGATGTGGCCTACCTGAATTTCAGCAAGGCCTTTGACACTTTGCCGCATAGAAGGCTGGTAAGTGAGCTGGAAGGCTTAGGAGTGGGACAGAAAATAACAAGGTGGGCGGAGAGCTGGTTGAAGGACCGAAGCTAGAGGGTGGTGGTAGTAAATGGGGTGCATTCCAGGGTGGGAGTGGTGTGCCCCAGGGGTCGGTGCAGGGACCCATCCTTTTTTAATATCTATAGCAACGATATAGCAGAGGGACTGCAGGGGAAGGTGTGCCTATTTTTAGATGATACAAAGATCTGCAATAGGGTAGACACCCTGGGGGGGGGGTGGAGGCAGTGAGGGAGGGCCTAATGATTCTGGAGGGGTGGGCGGAAACTTAGCAGCTGAAATTCAATGCCATAAAGTGTACAGTAATGCACATGGGTGTAATAACCCACAAACCATTTACACATGGGGTGGGGTAAGGAAACTGAGCAGGAGAGAGATCTGAGGATTATAATTTCAGATAACCTAAAGGCGGGGAACCAATGCAGCACGCTGGTGGGCAAAGTGAATAGAAGCTGGTGTGAATAGAGAGGGGTATAAAACAGAAAGAGGGAGGTGATGATGCTCCTTTATAAATCCATGGTGAGGCCTCACCTGGAGGATGGCGTTTAGTTCTGGAGGCCTAACCTACGCAAGGACATAAGACAGGATTGAAAGGGTTCAGAGAAGGACAACCAAGATGGTGCATGCTATGCATAGGAAGCCCTATGAGGAGAGGTGGAGGGAATTGGATCTGTACCCGCTGGAGACTAGTAAGGTAAGAGTGGAAAGATTATTTGCAAGGAAAATAAGTGCTAGAACTAGTGAAGATAATCTAAGATTAGAAGAAGGAAGCTTTAGGGGCAATGTGAGGGGGAATTGCATCACTAAGAGGGTGGTGGAGTCCTGGAACAGACTACTGGAAGAGGTGGTGGGGTGCAAAAATGGTGAGAGGATTCAAGAGGGCATGGGACAGACACTAGGAGCTGACCAGTGGGTATAGTGGGGTGTCTCTTGACAAAGGAGATCAGTGGGGAGGGGGGTAAGGGGCATACGCGATTGGTCAAAATGGTCCTATTCTGCCACCAAATTTCTATAATTCTATGATTCTAAGACAGCTAAGTAATTAGGACTTACCTGCTCCATCAGAGTCGGGGAGTCCAGAGTAGGGCTGTCCTTGGTTCGGGGTATTCTGGTAGGACCTGAAAAGGTAGTAAATATAGAGAAGGTTGAGGGAACACAAAGAGTAGGAGGTGCTAGAGGAGAGATTAGGGTGTTATCATTAAACAAAGATACTTATCTGATTGGTATACAGTTTGGCCAGACCTGTAGAAATAAAGGGAAAAATAGATCAGTATGGGGAAGTTATAGTAGCAAGAGTAGAGAGATACAAAAAGGGTACAGTATATCACTGGAGTAAAGGAAGGGGAATTTTAGAGGAAAAGACAAACTAGGTCAAAGTAAGGAAACTAGAGATAGAAAAAAAATGCAGGCAGCGAAGAACAGAGAATAAAGTGATATTTGGGGCTCAGCAAAACCCCTCTTAGCACCCCTAGGTGACTTGCAGGTAGCCAGTAAATTTAAGAAGTAGTCCAGATGGACAAGTGGGGATGCTTTTGGGCTAGTGCCCCTATAATATTTAGAAAAGGGCACACTGGTGGTTTAGGGGTCTTGAGTTGTCCCAGGAGGCCAGTGGTTTAAAAGGTATAGTTCTGGTGGTGTAATGGGCCACTCCCTCATTGACAGCAGAATTTTTTTTTTAATTATCTTCCCCTGGCATCTAGTGGGGGGGGGGGGGATGTCCTTGGGCCCAGGTTGTATGTAGCAGGAAGGAGGCTGTTCAGAAAACCACTGACCAGAAATGATGCTGCTGTTGCTATGCAGCCAGTTTAGTGCTCCTGAACTACAATGACAGTTATGGCAGGAACTCTCAACTGCCAGCCCAGAGGAGGGCAACTAAAATAGTGAAGGGTCTGCACCAGAAGCCATACAAAAAGAGACAAGCTAAATATGCACATCCTTGAGGAAAGGAGGGAGGGAGAGTCGGGACATGACAGAAAATTTCAAGTACCTCAAGAGAATCAACAAAGTCCAAGACACTAGCGTCTTTCAGAAAAAGAGACGCGTAAGAACAAGACGGCACAATTTGAAGATAGAGGGGGATGGCTCAGGGGCAATGTGAGGAAGTATTTTTTCACAAAGAGGGCGATGGACACAAGGAATGGCCTTCCTGAGGAGGTTGTGCCGTCAAAAATAGTGGGGGACTTCAAGAATGCATGGGACAAACATAAGGCAATTCTGTTGGTGGGTAGGAGGAAGTCGGCTGTTGGATAACTAGGATCTGCAGCTTATCCACTATGTAGGGAATGGGCAGACTGGGTGGGCCAAGCAGTCCTTATCTGCCATCAAGGTCTATGTTTCTATGATTTAGCCCACACAGTTCAGGCTGTGGCCTGCTCCATGTATGTGGGAAAGAAGATGGGAGATTTTGGGGAGGGGGAGGAGGCTAGAACAAATATGTCTCCCTCTACCTATCAGCCACAAAGTGGCTATGTGAAGAGCCCTCAAGGGGTAGGTTAAGAGGGTCTGGATGGTGGGCAGCCAGCAGTAGGTGGCAGGAACCTTTAGCTAAGCCACATGGTGGATGACTGTATGTGCCCTGAATGACCTGGTAGAAAGGGACTGGGAGAGTAAATGCACAGGACAGGGGCCACAAAGGAAAATCCACAGTGCAGCTGAAGGCCAATGGCTGAAATTGGCTTAAAAGTAGCTGTGGGTAGGAGGCAAGCAGGAGAAATCAGTGGGCTCTCTGAGGAGTACATGAAAGCAGCAAGCACTGCATACAGTAGAGTTGCACAGAAGCTAATGTCAAAGCACCAGGGGCTAACAAAAGTATTTGGGGGGAGAAAAAGAACAGCATTAGGTGACAGAATGCCCATAATTAAAAACACAGAGCAGTAAACAGAAAGAGCCCTGTTGGGCTGTAAATATAAGTGAATGTATGCAATAGGGGTGGACATAAATGGACTCGATAAATTCATTTATCTGAGTATGTGTGTACATGCAGAATCTTGCATTTATACATATAGTTATTATTACGTCATCCTTGATTAATGTACATAGTGGACTGCGTCACACATTCCCATCCCTCACCCCTGCCATTTGGCACTACTTTTTGGTATCTTGCTTTTATTTTGTTTCTTCCAGGTTGCCCGTCCCTTAGCCACTCCACCTGCCATTTAGAGTCATACTTCTCCCCACTATCATACAGTGATCATTTGTTTCTGTTTAACAGTTTTTGTTTTTTGCTTTTTTTACCACAGCTTTGTTCAACTGGCTGCTCCAAGCTATGCTCCAGCTGTCACACTCCTCTGCATGCTGCTGCTGTGTCCTCTCCACACCTCTTGATATACAAAACAAAATTTTCTTTTAAACTGCTTCCTCAAAAACTGATAAGCCCTCACTCTTAGTCTTCCACTCTGGTTTCCCAACCTCACTACAACTGCCACCGGAGCTTCCGCCAACACATAGAAACTGTCAGACATTTCTTTCCTTAAACTGCATGGTCGCAAACCCCACTGCTGATGAGTCCTCACTCTAGGTCACACTTTTGCCCTGGATTCCAGACCTCACTATAACTGCAACCAGAGGCCCCTGTGAAGTCCTTCTCTGCAAACTCTAAATGGTCTCTTGTGGCCCCTATGGCCCTCCCTCCCTCCCTCTTCCCTGCTTATTTACTGCTATTCCCTTATGTTTGTATGCTACACATGTTTTAGACCCACCCCACTGTTTTTCACTCCTGATCTCCAACACTATAATGCTGTGAGTCTGTTCCAGGTGTCTACTACCCTTTCAGTGAAGTAGTAATTCCTCACATCCCTCTTACCCCCACCACAAGTTTCATCATATGCCCCCTGGTCCTGGTACTTTTTCCTATTTGAAGGACCCCCCCTCCGCACCCTGTTCATCCTTTTAAGGAACTTGTGGGTCTCCATCATGTCCCCTTTCTTTCAGAGTTTACATGTTGAGATCCCAGTCTCCTCACAGGGCTTTTGCCGCAGTCCATGTACAGTTTTAGTTGCCCTTTATACTGCCTCCACCCTATGGCCTTTCTAAGGTGCAGCCTCCAAAACTGGGCATCGTACTCTAAGTTGGGTTTCACTAATAAGGGATTACTTGTAACACCACCACCTCCCTCCTCCTGCTGAAGATACCCCTTCCTATGCATCCCCAACATCCTCCTAGCCCTACCCACTGCTTTGCAACACAGCCCTGCAACTTTAAGATCATAATAACCCAAAGGTCCCCCCCCTGCTTAGGGATCGTCAGTACCACCCCCAACCCTATAAAGCAGGTCCTAGATTTCTATGCCCTTGGTGCATGATTCTGCACTTTGTCAATGCACCCCAACTGCCATGAGCTTGACCACCTTTCAAGTTTCTCCAAGAGGTATGTGCATGCTCTCTGCTCCCTTCTTAGTGCCCACCCTACAGATTTTGGTATCGTCTGCAAAAAGGCATTCCCTTCTCTGCCAGTTTTTCTGCAATTTCACTTATGAAGACACTGAAGAGGATCTGCCCCAGTACTGAGTTGCTCACTGTCCCATCACTGCAATGAGTGCCATTAACCATCACCATCTGACACCTTTACCCCCCCACCCCCAGCTAATACTCTTTTTTTCCAACCTGCATCTCTGGTCGTCCCCCTTCTGTTCAGCTACCACAACACCATCACTCTGGCGTCTGCCAGGACTTGCTCCACCGTAGAATGAATCCAGTATGTGGAGGATCTGCTTAGGTAGCCAGGATACTGTCGCATGTTTCTCCATCCCCTAGGACATAAGTGGCAAGGGTGCACAGACACATGCACAGACATGTGTGGTGCAGCACCAGTCAATGTCTTCCCACCCATGAACTGCTCCTGCTGCACTGCCACTTGTGGTCACTCAGTTGGCAGTACTACAGCAGAGCTGTCTGTCCTCCTTCCCCGGAAGAGAACCTCTCATAGATCAGTTGATTCCCCCCCCCTTCAGTTAGTCCCTGATGAAGCTCATTCCTGAACTCAGGTCACCTGTGCCACTGGCCATAGCACTACAGCTGAGCCAAAGAGCTGACATATTAATCAGTTTCTAATTAATTTCACCACTCTGGATCCCTCCTAGACTGATCAATATCTTTAGCCTCGCCCAACCCCCACCCAACAGTCAACCACCCACCTCTCTGCTAGATCACCCTTCCAGGCACCAGACTATTCTCCATGCAGCTGGACAACCCTTCTAGCCCATCCCCTCATATGATGAACAACCTCACTGGAGCTAGAGCACCACACTGGCTCCAGACCAGCCTCTTCCCCAGCCAGCCACCCTCCCTGCATCTGGACCAGTCTCCAACTACATGCTATTTATTTATTTTATTTATTTAAAGTTTTGGAATTACAACCTTTGAGTCAGTGACTCCTTTGCAAAGGCTCCACATCAGGGCAAACAGACAATAACAACAATAAATAAATATTAATGTACAGAGGTGATTACAGGAAGACAGAAGACATAATTCCATGGATTGGGTAGTTACATTTTGGGATTGCAATTGCAGCCCAAGTCAGATAGACAATGCGCCATTTAAGAACTTGAGTACTTACAACCTCCATGTAGCTGGAGCACCACCCCAAACCTCCACTCCAAAAGACCACATATCTGAAGCTGTCCTTCTAAGCCCCTGGACCAACAGTCTCCCAGCCAACCACTTAACCTACAGCTAGATCCACCAGAAGCCCCATACCAGCTTCACCATCCAACCACCCACCCTGCAGCTGGACCTCACTTTCAACCTCGAACTAGCCCCACCACCACCATCCACCCTCCCCGCTGTTGGGTCACTCTTTCATGCCCTGAACTAGCCTCCCCCAGCAGACAACCCTCCCTGCAGCTGGACCCCTGTGTTGATTCCCAACCATAGACCAGCCCCACCTCTGCTCCCCAGGATGAGCAACCTTCCCAGAGCTGGAAACCCAGATAACCACCTTCCCAAAAGCTGGAACCCCCTCCGACCAGAGCAGAACCTCCCCCTGACCATTCTCCCTACATCTAGACCCCCCCCAAATCACCTTTCTGCAACCTTGGACCCCATACTTCTAAACGTAGTATAAAAAAATGTGAGACACTAACATATAAAATATAAATTCATACAGTCTTCAGAAAAAGAAAAAAAAGTACACTGATCCCCAGATTACAAAATGGATTAACACATGCAACTGTTTTAATCAAATACAAATATTAAATGCAAAAAAACAGTTCTTCCATAAACACACTCAAATATCTGCAGTAAATAATTCTTCCTTTTTCTGCAGGTTACTCCAGATTTTCTCAGATTAAAAAAGTTGTAGTCTTTTCTCTGTAAATATAGTTAAATAGGTTACTGAATGGATACACACAGAAAATGCATTCTGAATTTGCTCATTTACAATCTTCCTGCTGTTAATTCTGCTACCCCCACCCCAACACTACTTTAAAGTAACTAAATCAGTAAAAAAATCCACAAATAACAAGCAATCTAGAGGCACAATGCATACTAGACACTTTAAGGAGGGATCTGACTGAAAATAAACTGTGTATTTCAAAGGTTTTGGCCACATGAGTTCAGAGCACAGAAAATGTTTTCATAACAAAACATTGATTGTGAAACCTGCACAGCATTTCATTTAGAAACAAGCATTTGTCAATGCCAAATGTTTGCTTGCAGGCATTGGTATTGGTAGTGTAGGAGTTAGAGAGCTGCATAATAGGAATGGCAGTGAAGTATTGAACTGAAACCAACCCCGCCACCACCCTGCAGAGACTAACAGGCATTGGGGTGTGCCTTTGAGTCATTAGGCATAACGGCCATGCCATTTCACCACACCCTACCGTGCAGACACCAACAAGTGTCACGGTGTGCCTTGGGGTCTTTGGCCCTTATGCTTACCCCATTCCATCTGGAAATATGGTGAGATGGGTGCTGTATAGGAGAATGGGGTGAACTTTGGGGCCGAAGAGTCCAAGGCACACCTTGATGCCTCTCACTGGCTGCAGGGTGTGGAATGGTATCAGCATTACAGGCGAGAATCCCAAGTCACACCCCTAATGCCTGTCAGTCTCTATAGGGTGGGGCGTTATGGTCGGAAACCCTAACGTCTCAGGCGTTTGTTGGTATTTTCACTCCAAATTTTCAGCATGGATTTTTTGTAACCCCCACCTTATGAACAGTGGCAATATCAGTTTGTTAACCAAAAGCTGATTTTGCACAACAACTATGCCATTTGGTGCCACAGGTGCGAAAACATATTTCGAACAGGATGTGAAAAATGACTGCTGTACTGTTCATGGGGAGGTAGAAAAAATGGCGTGTGTAGAAACTGGGCAATGCACACCCATAATGCAGTTAGTTTGGGGTTGTTTTACAGCAGATTGTCAACACAGGCATTTTGGAATCTCCACTCATGAACAGCGTCACTGTGATTTTCTTAATCTGTCCCTAGCAGTGATTTCCCACAGCTACCACGCATTTCTGTGCTGGAAGTGCGAAAACACATTTCAGCCATGGTGTTGAAAAATGACAGCTGTACTGCTCATAAGGAAGCGTTGAAAAATGCCAGTGGTGAAAATCTAGAATAAAAATATTAGAAATCCATGAACTTACTAGGGTGTGTGGAAACAGTGCAATGGTTGCTCGTAACACAGTCATTTTATGGACTTTTTTCACCAAATTTTTTAACATAGCCATTGTAACACCTCTGCTCATGAACAGTGTCACTGTGATTTTCTTAATCTGTCCCGAACATTGATTTCTCACACCGACTGCACCATTGTGCGCTTCATGCGTGGAAACACATTTTGGGTGAGATGTGAAAAATGACAGCTATACTGCTCATAAGGAGGTGTGGTAAAATGGCAATGTTGAAAATCTGAAGTGAAAATAGTCAAAATTCACAAACGTACGAGCATGCGTAGGAACAGCACAACGCATGCTTGTAAAACAGTCATTTTGGGGAATTCTTTCACCAAATTTTTAGCATAGCCATTTTAACAGTTCTGTTCAAGACCAGTGTCACTGTGATTTTCTTAATCTGTCCCGAACACTGATTTCGCATACCGACTGCGCCATTGTGTGCTACAGGCGCAGAAACACATTTTGGGCAAAATTTGAAAAATGACAGCTGTATTGCTCATAATGAGGTGTGATGAAATGGCAACATTGGAAATCTGGAGTGAAAATATTGAAAATTCACTAACTTATGAGCATGCGTAGGAACAGCACATCACATGCTCGTAACACAGTCATTTTATGGAGTATCATCACCAAATTTTCAGCATAGGCATTTTAGGCCCTCTGCTCATAAACAGTGCCACTGTCAGTTTCTTAATCTGTGCAGAACACTGATTTACCACACCGACCATGCTATTCCGCGCCGCAAGTGCGAAAACACATTTTATCCAGGGTGTGAAGAATGACAGCTGTACTGTTCACAAGAAGGTCTGAAAAAATGCCAATGTTGAAAATCTGGGGTGAAAATATTACAAATTCCGCAAAGTTACGACGCGCATAAAGTAACTGCACAATGTAAGCTGTAAAATAGTTATTTTTATTTTTCCTGATTTAATTTAGTAACATAGGTTTTTGAGATCCCACTACAAACACTAGCACTGTTGTTTTGTTAATCAGTCCTGAAAGGTGATTCCATGCAGTGACCGCAAAATCACCTTTCGGGGCCGATTAATGCCATGACAGTGACAGAATGCATTAGGAGGGGTCCCAAAAACCCCATGTTGAACATTTGGTGGCAAAATTCCAAAAAATGCCTGAGATATGCAGCAAAGTTGAAAAAATCCTATTTATTCCATTATACAGCTTACTGGCATTTCCTCAGTTCGTGGTCAGCTTTGAAGAGTGCAGAAGTGTTCCCGTCCACGAAGATCGTCACATGACTGTGGAGGTAAGTGGGAGGAGGGGAGTGTGAGGCAGGGTGTGAAGTGGGTGGATGGGGGTTGTGGGAGGGGGGCCAGGGTGACCACCGTGGGACCATTTCCTTCATTACAGGTAAAAAAAAGGCATCGCGGAACGTTTTTTTATTTACAGGGCAATGTGACACACTGGGGTGGGCTCCCAGCATGCCAAGTGAGTCATTTTTTGGGGGGCCGCTGTAGTCGATGGGTGATCGGGTACCCCCATTGGCACACAACAAGGGGGGTACTTTTGCCAATGGGGATTTGGCACCCCCATTGGCACACAACGGGGGTGGTGATTATGCCAATGGGGATTGGGCACCCCGTCGGCAGACAAGAAAAGTGGGGGGAGCCATTACATATTGATGACAGGGAGTGGGCTCCCCCATCAGCAATGTACATCTGGGGCACTGCAGCCAATGGGGATTGGGGGCCCCATCGGCAAACAAACATTTTGGGGGGGCCACATGATGTCAGGGGGATTGGGCATCCCCTCAGCAGGGGAAGGGGTTAATATTGTTTGTGAACAGGTGGCAAGATGCCGCCATGTTCACAAACAATATCAGGGCTGCAAGGTCCCGCCCTGCAATGACGGGTCGTTCCCTCATTGCAGTGAATGGCTGACGCTGCAATGACAAGACGGCCCCTGATTTCAGCTACTATTTTTTCACAAGTCAGTGGCAAGTTTCCAAACTAGTGTCACCTGCTGTTTCCCCCATTATTGGTGGACATCACACACACCCCAAAATGTCTTGCTGGTATTGGCCTCAACATTGCCACACCTGCAGAACCTGCTTCGGCACCAAGCTGCCGGAATATGTTTCTTGCGCTGTGCATAAGCAAACATAAAAAAAAAACTGAGTGATAATTCCCTTACTGTATTTAACATTTCAGGGAGTTAAAAAGATGTACTTTTTAAACATAAGCACTTACCTTAACTTGTAAATCTTAGCTGCAGGAAACACCAGTTGTTCAAAAATGGAGACCACAGAGTGCTTGTGCAGTTTCATCAAGCTGGACAGAGACAGGAAGTGAACAGAGAAATGTAGTTCACTGACTGAGTTGAATTCTGGAAAATGTAGTTCGGTATAGACTTTAAAAGGGACACTGCCAACTTTTTTTTTGCATCATATTATTTCTAGGTAAAAACCCACATTTTATGATTGCTTACCTTCTCTAAAATTCATTGGTGTTGCTGGTTGTTTTATCTGTCTCCTTGCTAAGTAGAACAGAAATGCATGATAATGTACCCAGCCTTGATTGGCTAATTTAAATTATTGAACTACTCCACTGACTGTAATCTTCATTTATGATTCAATAGTATTACAAACATTTGTTCTTTGCAGAGCATTACAGTTTGATAGAGCAGAATTAAAGTCTTAGCATTCTTGATAGAGCAAAAGTTATTGTAAAATAAGTGATCATACCAAGGATCATGCTAAGGTAATGAAGGAGCTAGGAGACAAATGAAGTCTATGTATGCTCCTATCATCTACAGTGCATAATAATCAAGGTTATGCCCCATGATCAGAATAAAAATTAACAAGCTTGCATATAAAAATGACAGAAGTATTGAAAAGCCCTCATTTATTATTCAAAAGTATTCAATAATGTGTACTTCTAAAATCTGTGTATAATATAGAGGATAATGTATGGTCTTTGGTTAATAACCACACTGTAAACACTTCGAGAGGTTGCCATGACATCACTGTAAACCTCAAGAGCGCTGCTCAAGAGGTTTTCAGAGGTCATGGCAACCTCAAGAAGTGTTTTCAGTGTGGTTGTTAACAAAAGGCCATACATTATATTTTATAGTGCATGGGCTACCAAGCTTGTGTAATCATGGATTGAATTACTTTACTGAATTACTTGACTGAACATTGATTGTTGTGAACATTCCATTTTATTATACCATTGATATGACATACTCACAAAGGGTTAACAACAAAGTGATGTCATAACAATGGCATAACAAGGCTGTAATCTGCTCAATTTCAGTTAATAAAAAGGGCTCCCCATACATTATATTCATTTAGTAATAATTTACTCTTAAAATATTCAATAATGGGTACTTCTAAAATTTGTGTATAATATTAATTTAGTAATAATTTACTCCTAAAAACAATTACAGTTGAACTCCTTAGAATTAAGTATTCCTACAGGCAGTGTTCTTCTGATGATTACAGAAGATTAAAAATGACTAAACTTAGTCTTAAAAGACAAATTAATTACTGCTTTAATACTAAATTTTGTATTCCACTTTGGTGAAGGAACAGTTCTTTGATATTACCATCTACCTCACTCCCTCCCACATCACCACATCTTGACTTTACGCCAGGCCACAACTGTTACTGCACCAGCTTCTTGTTCTTATCACAGCTCAAGGCCCCTTCCCCCAAAACTACTAGGCACCTGTATCTGTGTGCTGCTGTACTGTGTGATTTTAGAACAAAACAACCTCAGCTCAAATCACGCATGCCTCTGGAAAATAGATACAAGAAGAGCCAAAAACTGGGCACTGCAAGTAACAAGTGAAAAATTTATTTTTATTCAAAAAACTACATTAGTAAATGCAGCCACCCTGCAGTACAAGAACATAACCTCTACCGGTTTCGCCCTACGTGCATCATCAGGAGCGAAACCGGTAAAGGTTGCATCCTTGTACTGTAGGGTGGCTGCGTTTACTAATGTAGTTTTGTAAATAAAAATTGTTTTTTCACTTGTAACTTGCAGTGCCTGGTTTTTGTACAGTGTGATTGCCTCTTCTAAGTGCCCTGAAGTTCCAAAATCTGAATGCACCCACCCAAACCCAGCACAACAGACCCCCCCCAGCCTGGCAGCAGCCCATTCAGCTGCTGTGCAACTGCAGCACTTACTTTTTTTGTTCAGTCAGTCAAGTTGACTCCCGGACTTCCTTTTTGTTCAGTCTGAACTGAAGAAGACTCGGGACTCCTCTGACTCATTCACAGGCTACAACAGTGCAGCCGCCAGCAAGTCAGCAGTGACTCTTCTTCCCCAAACAGGCCAAGATCAGTCCTCCAGCTTCTACTCCATCCTCTCTCCTCTGTCACGCACCTCGGTGCCAGCCAAGTCCGACTCCCACTCTAATGACACCGGCATCCACAGACCTCACCATCATGGTCCCACTGACTTCCCCCTATCCCCCAATGATTGTCCGATCAAAAATCAACCTTAAGCCAAGTCTTAATAGACTTCTCTTAGGCAAGCCAGTGCCCAATGGCCGGAAGTGAAGCTCCTTGAATTTATTTTCATCCCTCTTTTGGTGTTGAATCTGGTTGGGCTGAGGTATGGAGTCATGGACTGAACAACGAAAATAATGAACAACAACGAGCAACTCACTTACAGAGCCACAGGCAGGCAAGGCAGCTTGACTCAAGTCACAGCAGCAGGCCGATTCTCTTTCTCTCCCGCTCTCTTTATCGTCCCATGGTGAATCAGGTTGTCTCATGTATGCACGCAAAAGCTCACAGCTGCTACGGAACTTGGGACAGTGTTTTTTTTAAATAGTGTAGGGGGACAACCACAAAATATGGGACAATAGGAGTCCCATATGAATAGCAAACAGGGCAGGAAATTTTACCATTTGGAATAGTGAATGAGGGTTAGCTGGACCCAAAGTTTTTCTTTATTTTGTTTATTTTTCTGTTTCTATGTATTTAATATATTGTTTATGGGTATTTTAGTTGTTTAACCAGGTACAGCACACTAAGCTGAAAGCTTTTTTACAGGAGCAACCTGGGAGCACAAGGAGGTTAAGTGACTTGCTCAGGGTCACACAGTATGCAAGTGGAAGTTGTGGGATTCAAATCCAGGTCTGGTCTGCTGGATGTCACCAAATTTGCAGCTCAGAGCCTTAGACCAGTGCACTATACTGCCTCCTAGGATGTAGTATGGCTTAGTGGTTTAAGGCTCTGAGCTGCCAACTTGGAGACCAGGGTTTGAATCCTACAGCCCCCACTTGCATACTCTGTGATCCTGATCAAGTCACATAACTTCCTTGTGCTACCAGATTGCAACTGGAAGCAAGCTTCAGCTCAGTGTGCCTCTCCTGGCTAAACAATTTTCCCATTCAACTTGTATAACCTGTATAATTGTGTTTTCCACTACTCTCTCCCCCAGGACACACCAGGAGATGAGAAACTTGTTTGTTCAGTGTGCCTTTCCTAGTGAAGCTTTTCAATAAATAAATAAAATAAATAAATGTATTCTGAAATATGCACTGGGGGACAGTTAGGTTAAGTAAAACCCAGAGTATAAAGTGAGAGTGTCCAGGGTGATAAAAGTGGCTATAGCTAAGTGGTAAACAGTAGCCAAGCTAGTGTTGTGAAATTGTAGAATTTACTGATTTAAAGTGCTCTTGGGTATTAGTTTCAGTCAGGAATAAGGGGAAGGGAGTGGACCAGGCAGTTACCCACATGACCAGCATAGTTGCCACAGCCCTAGCCTGTTATCCACCCCAGCAGCATAGCTGCCACAGTCCTAGCAAAGGGCTAGTAACCTGAGTAACAGATCCAGAGACCCCTATAGCACTAGCCTGGCTACTGGAGGCAACTTGGCTACTAGTCACCTGTATCAACCTGGGGCACTCTGGCTTTATAATCTGTGGTAAAAAAAGTCTGGGACAGCTAGCAATTATTCACTAGCCCAACTGGCTAGCTTGGCTATAACTGGGGCTTTACTCTACCCTTGCTCCTTCTAGCACCCTGTTTACTATCTAATTCAGGGCCAGCCTGCCCTCTGCGCCATCTCCAATAGCTGCTTAATTTGAATGCTGCCCACCCCTGTGCTCCATTTAGGAACGTGAGTTAAATAAATTTATGTAATTTTGAATAATGCCATCATCTCACCATATGCTCTCTTTCTGGACCGATTTTAAATACATTTGAATAGATCCACCCTCGGCAGTCCATTGCCAAGGCCACACTAACAGCCACAGCCATCTTTTACTGTATTGCACTCACTGTGTGAAAAGAAACATCTTTTTTTTTTTTTTTTTTTTTTTTTTTTTCAGTATTAGTTCAGGTGGACAGTGCCTGCTTTATAGCACTGTCACCAACTTACCAGCCCAAACTGGGGAGAAGTTGAGGAGACAGGAGGTAGGTTAAGTGTACGCTGGATGCCCTGCTGGCTGCAGGCAGGTGGGAGGTCTTCCCTTGAAAGGTAGCTGGCTGTCCTGATGCTCATTCATCCAATGATGCTTTCCCATTTGTGGGGACCACCGCCAAGGGACTGACATTTACTTTTTCTTTACAAACACAAACAACAGATGGGACTAAACAGAACCCACACTGCAGCTGCCAACTGCTGATCCTGGGGACCGCCACAACTATTTGACCACTGACACTGCTGGGACCACTGAGATTGACACGGGGATGAAAGGAGGACTGCAGGTACTACCTTTTGCTCTAAATTTACTTCCCTGTGTCCTCTCTTCCTTCTGCCACACTTTCTTCATGTTTTTTTTTTTTTTTCCTTTGGGCACCTGAAGTCCCCTGACTGTTCTCCTTTGCAGTCAATTCAAACTCTCCCAATGGCCATTACTGGCCACTCTCAGTATCCACCCTGGCATTCGGGATGTTGAGTCCCTAACATCCAGCTGTCCAGCTCAAGCTGGACCTTAGATGTGACACTGGCTTGTGCCACCTTCACTGAGCAGGCTGCAATAAAGAGAACATTTTTTTTAAAGGGTACCTAAACAAGCAGTGTTTTAAAGCTGAAAACTCCAAAATCTGGCTTCATATGGAGGTAAAGTAAAGGTTGCTGTTCACAAGTATGCAAAAACTGCATTTATGTAAATAACATAAATGCAGTTTCATAGCTTTTGAAAAATGTAAACATCAGCCTTTCACTTTAAAAAACAGCCTTGGCTTCTCCGTAAGATGTCTGCCAAGTGTGCTAATAAGTGATGAGTCATGATGACATCATAGGAGCCAGAGCCAGAGATCCACATAAATTTCTATAGTGCTAACTAGTTCTTCTTTCCTTCTTTATTTTGAATTGTTGTACCAGAATCATCAACACCATGTATTACCTCATGGATTATTTTGATCAGTACACATGTTAGGCTATGATTTTGTTCATTTTGTTTACTTTAACTTGCAGAAAATGTCTTGCAATCCAGCTGATTTTTTCTTTGGCAGACTGCATTACAATACAACACTTCAAATACCTGCTGATCTAGTGGTTATATGATGCACTGAATTATTATTTTTTTTTATTAACCAGGAGAGACACACTAAGCTGACAGCTTGTTTACAGGTGTGGCCTAGGAGCACAAGGAAGTTTAATGACTTGCTCAGGGTCACACAACAAAGTACCTGTCTTGTTCAGTTCCAAAGCTCATGCTCTCTTGTTAATCCACAAACAAGGCTTTTTTTTCCATGTGAACCCCCTTCACCTAGCCTGCCTTCTGTTGAACACCCCACCATCGATACCCTGTCCTTAGTACTGCCTGGGGACGCATATGAGCTTGCAGTCTCATGAAGAGAATTATCACACCTCAGATTGTAATCTTGTACCTCAGAGGGTTGTGCACACCTATACTGATACGCATCATATGCTGGCACTGTTAAAAAATGTCTCCCAACTCACTCTCCAGTTCACATTCTCAATGTCTGACTTCTGCTCCGACAGTAAATATTAAGTGGATCACCACCCTTCTGCACAGTGATGGTAGTATGTACAGTTCCCTGCTGTGTTTTTTTATCACCTTCCCAGCAATTCTTCTCCAGTACTTTTCTGTGCTCTACTCCGCAATGCAAGTTGGCTGGCTACTACCCTTCCAAATCTTCGAGGAGCTACACACAGCTCCCTCAATACTGTCCTAACAAATGTCAACATCCCCCCCCCCAATAATCTCCCTACACTGAATTCAAGCAACAGTTTAGGTGCAGCCCTGCCACTCTGAGTATTTGTCATTCTTGGCTACTCTCATCCACAGTGAGGTAGTGAGCACAAAGCTGGCAGCCCCACATTTCAGATCTCACAGTGATCTGCTCAGCGTCCTCCTTCATGTCTTCAACTAACCTGAATATAACTGTACCCTGCTGGAATAGCCTCTTCAGTTCCTCTCTGGCATTCATTCTTCTCACCTGCTCCCCACACCAAAAATTGGTGAGTTCACTACCCTTCCGCATCATGAATGTGGTTAGTACAGTCTCCTGTATTATAGTTACATATTAATAATAAACATGATCTTCTTGGTAAGCCAAGCTGATAGCAGTATGGCACAAGTGGAAAACTAGGCTTTCCTACTCATATAATATCTAAGCCACCTATGATTAGACACTATCAAATGACATGAATAATGATGTACACACCTGTCATTTAATAGTGCGTAATCAACGGTAGCCTAGGTCTTTTGAGGATAGGAAAGCCCATCATTCCTCTTGTTCCCTGCTGATATGAGCCTAACTTACTGGTAAGATATTTTTTATATTGATATGTCAAAATAAAACAGGAATTGTACTACTTGCATTCATTATGCAGAAGGGTGATGAGCTCACTAGTTTTTGGTGTGAGGAGGAATAGTGAAGACTGAATACCAGAGGGGGACTGAGAAGGCCACTCTTGCAAGGTACTGCTATATTCAGGGAAGGGGAAGACAGAAGGAGAGAAATATGAGCAGATTACTGTGAGAAATAAGCTGTGGGGCTGCCAGTACCTTGCTCACTACCTGACCCTACTGTCCTGGCCAACATTCCCTTTCCTATAAAATCAGTGCATGCAATTGTCCAAGGCTGTGTGTGGATATTAATGTATGGAACAGCTGCCACTACACGTTCAGTTACTTCACTATCAGTCTAGTATTGCTTGTAAAGCACTTCGGGATACAGTATGTATGAAAACCACTATATAAATGCTGATTCTTCTTATTATTATTATTTCCCATGGAAAAAGAGGACAAGACAAGCATACATTTGAGTTTCGAGAAAGTATGAACTCTAACATTGGACTGCACAAGAACTTTGCTACAAAAAAGTGGTGGCTCTAGGGGGTGGTGAAGGGTGTGGCTGCAACCCCAGATAGTAACGTACTTGTCTGCAGCTGCTGCTGCATTTCACTTTGTTGAAGAAGTCTGATTTATTGATTGTACAAATGTTTACATTCAAACTATGGATTACATTTGTAGGTTCTGTCAAAAACATACTAGAAAAGAATAATAGCAGAAAATATAAAGGTTTAATAAAAATGGTAAAAAGTGCATATTAAGCATGCACACCACCCCAACACCCCCACTGTAGCATCCTAGATCCACTATAACCACTAGACCACCAGGTTATTCAAGATTTGTACTGCACTGTGGTTTGCCACAGAGAAAGTCAGTTGGATTAAAACACATTTTCAGCATGTTAAAGTAAACAAAATGAACAGAACCATAGTCTAACATGTGCATTATATAAAATAATGCACATGGTTTTGACCATTTGGGTGGAACACTTCTATACAAAGGGAAAAAAGAACTAGTTAGCACTACAGAGAGCCATATATCTCTCTGATTTTGACTTAGATGACATCACATTTGGCGTACGTTTTAGGATGTAGGTAATACAGTTTTTTCTAAATTGGAAGGCTGATTTTACCATTTTCAAATGCTCAGGAACCACATTTAGGTAAATTATGTAAATGTAGTTTTAGCATTAATGAATATAGCAGCCTTTCCTTTAGTCACCTACGGAGTCAGATTTTTGAATAGTTTGTTGTCAAAATGTTGTTTAGGTATCCTTTAACTACAGACAAGCACTTTATTTTTATGGGGCTCCTTTCAGTATGTTCACCCCCCCCTTTGCAACCTAAAATATAGGGGGCACCTGGGGGCACCTTTCTGGGGCTTGCTGGCATCAACTGAGCTTGCTGGTGATCCTATCGTAAGGGATATTACGCTGCTGCCTTTGCTGCCCACTAAAACATACTCAGAAATTAAACTACCTCTAAAACAAGAGGCTGTCATAGCTCCCCTCATTTTGATGACTGCTGCTTCCTCATCTTAACGCAAAAGTACTGGTCTTCTTTGTTAGCTTCTGGTAGAAAGTGACATCCCATACTGATTTTCATTCCTACCTGCCTGGTAACTGGTTTGAACCAGGACCATTTGCTGTTGCTACTCAAATATCGAGAACATAATGCCATTGAAATGAATGGGCCTATATACATTTCAATGGGACCATTCATTTCAATGATGATTTTTTTCTGGTCATTTTGCTCTGGGCTAGTGAACTCCTGTTGGGTTGGTGTATTTTTCTAATGACTAGCCCAGATGGCTAGTAGCTGAAAAAGTTAGTTTTGACCCCTGTGGCAGTCTGTTAAATCTCTTGCACTGCAGTGCAGGTTGGCTATATATTGAGAAGGAACTGTCCCATACCTCTCAACAGTCCCTTAGTGATGTGTCCCTCATTTTATCCCTCAGCATTGCTGTGTCCCTCCCTGTGAATGGTGTTGCAACACAGAAAAGGTGCTGTAGCAAAAAGTCAGTCTTCAACTGTGGGGGTCCAGCTGCAGGAAGGGGGTCCAGCTGCAGGGAAGGGGTCCAGCTTAAAGGCAGGGAGCCAGTTATAGGGAGCCAGATCTGGGGAGACTGATCCCATACCTCTTAACTGTCCCTCATTACAATATAGTGTCATGGCACCAACTATCTGGACTTCCACTATAATGGATGTAGATTCAATTATGGCTTGAACTCCCCATCCCAAATCAAGTAACTAATTCATGGGTACTTTATGGTCCAGGTGCAGGAACCTCTTTGGAGATACTGATTCTGGAGAGTGGATGGGGCGTACCTGTAAAACAGAAGCTTACACAGGAGACAAAGGGGACCCATAGTTCTTAGAGAAAAGTAGTACAGATAGATAGTAGGTCAACCTATGCTTAATGGCCATTAATGTATTGCCACAACATGACCATAGTTTTCATGGCAATGGAAAGCTTGGTGGACAGTTTTAATGCTCAATAATGTATTGGCACAACATGAACATAATTTTCATGGCAATGAAAAGCTCATTGTTCAGTTTTAATGGTTATTAAACATGCCATTAAAATAGCCTGATACAAAATATAAGGGGCATACTGCACCCATGAAATATTTAATGGATACCCGTCATGGTTAATTAATGGCATGATGAGTAAAATAATGGTTTTCACCCATGAAACATCAACAATTAATGGAAATGTAATGAGAATAAAAATTGGCAATTAAAAAAGGTGATACCAAATGTAATGGTAAAAATGGGTTCACATGAAAAAAATGGAAAAGTAATGGAATTTAATGGAATTTTAATGTATTTCAAAGCAGTGGTGATATCCCATTCAACTTGGGAACTTAACTGAGGGTTGTTATTGTGATTTGCATATACTGTACAGCTCATAATGTTTTTCATTATCAATGTATGTTTAATTTTGTATTTCTTTCAAACCTTGTTTGATTTTTATATATACCATGTTGAAACCATAGTGGTATCAATTTTCTAGATGCACTGATGCCACAGTGATACCATATAAGTTTGGAATTTATATGCTCACCAATTTGCTCCTCTAACGTAATACCCTTGTGGTGACATTACCCAATACTGATACTACGGTGGTACCAAATAAGTCTTGGTGGTATATAGAAAACAGTTTTGTACTACCATTGCATTATCATTGGGCACTTCTATGGCAATATAGAGTCCCACATGAAAGTGGACTCAAAATTATGGAATACCACTGTGCTACCATTGCCCATTTACCCGTTTGGGCAACCTGCCAAAATTGCCATAGGGATGCCACTGTGCCATAGCACTACCACTGAGGCCAGAAAACTTGACTGGGTTGACACCATTGTACTACCAGACTACCACTGGGTAGTACCATTGCTCAATTTCAGGCATACCCAGGTAGTGCCATTGATAGAACACTGTGTTGCCATTGCAACACATTTGGTAAGGGGTAAAATATTTTGAATAAAACCACTCCATTAGTGGCTTACTTGGTATAAAGGTCTATCTGTCATTCTTAGCCTCCTACACATGGTGTCAGAAGATGGATTCTGTGGGCAGAGAGATGCCTCAGTGGATGTCAGTCTTGACATCTAGATAGAACAATGTACCAAGCACCTCAAGAAGATGTTCCAGATACCCAAAGACAAGGAGTTCTTACCAGAGCAATGGCAAATAAGCTTTGCCCATCCAGGGTTGGATCCATGTGCTCAAAGAAAAATGAAGAAGAATACTGTCTTTGAGACAAGCATGCAGAGATTTGTGCAGGACATTTTTATCAAAGTTGCTGAGCTGTACCCACGGCAATGCATGGCAGTCCATGAGTTCAACAGAGGAACTAAAGAGTGGTCAAGGCAGGCCAGAGGTGCAAGATGATTCCCAGATGGTGGATATCCTTGTAAATTGATCCAGTTGCTGAGTGGTCAATGGCTTGAGGCAGAACAATGCTGTCGAGAGGTAGAACACCAGTGCCAGGAGTTGATGGAGAGGTCCCAGTCTGAAGGTGCGGAGGAAGAATCAGAGGAGGACAGTTCCCAGACACAGCTGGAGGAGGAGTCTATGGTGGAGCTTCCAGTGTTGCCCAAATTCCTAGTCTGCTATCTGCTGGAGGATGGAGATGTCAGCATGGATGTGAGCAAGACCCCAGATGAGGCTATGACTAGGGATACTATCTTGGGGATAACGACTCCAATAAAGAAAGAAGAAGCCTATATAAAGGCTGAAGGGACTTTTGCTTATTTTATGCCATCTGTATCTAGTCACAGTGATGTTATTCAAGATAGTACTGACTAGGGTAGGCTTCAAACTGGGTATACTGCTATTGGGAAATTAATGCCTTATGTAAAAGTTGTAGAAGGCGTACGAGTTAATTGTGTGGTGAGCGTGAGACGGTCCTCATGGTATGAAGTGTAAAGGGTTGTTCTTTACCATGTGAAACCGAATCACCATACCCAGAGAGTGGATGGCCAGGTAGTTGTGCCACAGACCTGCCAACAGCAGGTGATGGAGTCTGCACACTCCAGTACTTGTGGAAGGTACTTAGTAAGATGAGGGACACTGACTAATATGTTGCCCCACTTTTACTGGCATGGGATGTACAGACAGGTTGCAGCCTACTGCAAGGCCTGATCTGTCTGCCAGTCTGTGTTTGTGACTGCCATGTTGGCCTTGGAGAAAGTGCCCCAGAGTAGAAAAGGTGCCTGTACATGTACTAGGATGGAAAAGGTGGCATACTGAAGGGCTAAAGCCAACAGGGAAAAGGAATGGAGTCCCTGGAAAATGAAGGGTAACCTTCCTCCGAGGCTGAATGGTGCATAAAAGCGAAAACACTTCTTAACTAACTAAGGTTGAGAGGCTGAAATGAAAATGGGATTGCAAAGGCATGGCCCCATGTTTTCTATGATTCCATGGCCATGGAATTTTCTGTGGAATTTAATGTAAACTGCTGAATAATTATTCCACAGTTTACATTAATTGAGGAATATTGTTCCACAGTTTGTATAACTGAGGAATATTGTTCCTCAGTTCACATAAACTGAGGAATCTGTTCCGCAGTTTATATAAATTGAGGAATATTCAGCAAATTCAGCATATCCAATACCTTGCAGAAATGCTGTACATAGCTTCCTGTGCAGGGACTAAATGGACAGCTTACAGGTAACATAAGCAATGCATTTCTCACATTTATGACATTTTGCTCTTCTTCTAACAATAAGGTTCTATGGATTTTAAACTGAATTATACAATGGCATATAAGATTGCTGGGCTATGACTAGTCCATCTGGGGCTGGAACCGTAAGGTTATCCAAGCATAACATCATGGGTCTAGTCCCAGCACACACATAACCAAATCACATAAAAAAAAAAAATCAGTACATCTAACATGTACCAAGAGAAAGCCACATTTCCAATTGGCTTCACACCACTGTAAGTCCCTCCCTCCCATTGCACAGAAACCAGTCAAAGTTAAGCCCACAACCCTCACACACAACCCCAACTCTCCAAAGATTTTTCATTAAAAACAAAACATCGAACGTTACCAGGAAGCTGTCAGTGCCATGGGCTTTATCTCTCGTCACCCTCCCCAAACACAGTGAGTGCATCTGTTGAAAAGGGATATTGGCAACCAGTAACTCATCACACATTGCTTTTTCCATCCCATTTTCTTTTCTTCTTCTGGCACAAACAGATGTCAACTGTACCAGGAGAACCACAAGCAGAGTTAGAGAACTGAGTGGGGGTGGACGGCAGTACTGGGTGAGTGGCTGGACACCTTCAATGTTCTTAGCATGTGCTCACTTCAGTCCCTGCTCTCCAGTCCCATGTAATAAAAACATCACACCACAGCAATCCGTGTGGTACACATTCACTTACTAGCGCCATCTCACTTTGTTGCTTTTTCCTCTTTCTCTCTCCTGGCAGTAACAACATTACCATCAGAAAATGGAAATACTGTTATGGACAATCAGTGAGGAGCACCAAGTGATGCAGGAGAACTGCGAGGACAGCAAAGGGTAAACCAAAACACACACTGACCTTGATCATTACAGTAAAGCCAGGAACATTAAAAGAATGCCAAAGTAAGAAAACACTGAGGCAGGGCTCAAAAGAACACCTGGGCAAAACATTTAAAAATACAATGGGGAGGGGGGGGCGAGACAACTCCTACCTGACTACTAACAAGGCACAAAAAAGAAAGGACAGAGCAGAACTAGACTAACATGACAGTAGCTCCACCTACTGGGCAAAGCAAATATTCTGCACAATTTTTTTGTTAAGTATTCCTACCCCATCAAAAAATAACACAAAATATAGTTTTAATAAATATTTTAATATTTTTTCCTTTTTTATTTAAAACAAACCATTGTATAACAGAAATAATGCACTCCAGGGTATATGTCGTGCTGGGATAACATTATTTTTCGGGTGTTGGAAGCACTCGGCCTGTGGCCTTGTGCCCAATCACCCAAGGCATGACGTTAACCCAGCATGACACATTCCCTGCCATGCATTATTCCTTTATTAAATATTGCACAAATCCATATTGAGAAACCATGTGCTTCTGCCATTAAAACACTCTTGCTGATAACTGCTATACCTAATGTAAACTTAGTTTCAGAAATCTCCCAGGTATTGTTCTTTGCCTTTAGGTATCACTGCACCATTGATCTGAGTGGAACTTCCCACTGGCATAAGAGTAGCCTCCTCAGTAGACATTTTTAAGGCTCATTTGAAAACAGATTTGTTGCTCTTATTATGATTTACTGAAGCCAGACATGTACCATGTGATTTAATTAATAAAAAAATCAGTTTTGGAACAGTATACATGCACAGGTCATCTTATTTACGTGTCACAGAACTTTGCCCATTGCCACAGAAATAGACCTAATGGTGCCACAGAACTTCATAGTCCCTGCTGCAGAAGTTAGGTCTACTGTGCTGCAGAGAACAGGGGGGCCTTGGGCAAGGTTTATGAAATGGGAATATGGTAAATGGCAGAGTCCAAGCTAAAATACATTAAGTGTTTGTTTGTTTGTATGTATAAGAAAAGCCTACATAGGAATAAGTAGGTGGGAATGGTAGCAGGCCCTGTGTTGGGGTAACACCACTGTTTATCCTCAGGTGCCTCTATTTCTCTCTGTTTCTGTCTCTATTTGTTACATTGCCCACCATTTGAAAATCTCAGACAGACTTTCTGGTTCTACTGCTGCCTTTTGTTCTCCTCCCATCTCTAGTGGCTTGGCTGCCATACTTATGGTGGTCATTCCTGGTCTTTATTTTATTGGATCCATACCTTTCTGCCATGCTTCCCTGGCACCAGGTTTTGGACCCACGAATAAACTCTTGGCCTTAGAGAATGCACGGCATAAATCAACTTGTTCTTCTGACACCAAATCTGGAGAGGCTTCTGGATGTGGTGTAGCTTCTGACACTGAATGACACCAAATGTAACTAATCCAGATACCTCTGACACTAACTATAATGGAGTCCTAGGTCAGGAAACATAAGCAGTCCAGGAGAAAGTGTAAAAATCCGCAGGTGTGATTTAACATAGAAACATAGATTTTGACGGCAGATAAGGACCGCTTGGCCCACCCAGTCTGCCCATTTCCCTACCTAATGGATAAGCTGCAGATCCTAGTTAACCAGCAGCCTACTTCTTCCTACCCCACCCCCTAGAATTGCCTTATGACTGTCCCATGCATGCTTGAATTCCACCACTGTTTTTGACTCCACAACCTCCTCTGGAAGGCCGTTCCATGCATCCACAACTCTCTCTGTGAAAAATGCTTCCTTAAATTACCTCTGAGCCACCCCATCTTCAAATTGTGCCTCCTTGTTCTTGCACACCTCTTTTGAAAGATGCTACCCTCTTGGACTTTGTTGATTCCTTGAGGTACTTGAAAGTTTCTATCATGTCCCCCTCTCTCCTCCTTTTCCTTGAGGCTATACATAGTAAGCTCCTTAAGTCTCTCTTCATATGTCTCTCCGTGCAGACCCTGCACCATTTTAGTTGCCCTCCTCTGGACAGCTTCCATCCTGTCTATGTGTTTGCGGAGATTGGGTCTCCAGAACTGCACGCAGTACTCCAGGTGGGGTCTCACCAACTGTCTGTACAGAGGGATAATAACTTCCTATTTTCTACTGGTGATGCCTCTCCCTATGCATCCCAGTATCCCCCCAGCCCTCCTTGCTGCCCTATCACATTGCTTGCCCACCTTTAGGTCATCTGACATGATTACCCCCAGGTTCCTTTCCATTTTTGTTGTTGTTAGTATCTCACCCCCCATTGTGTACTCTTCCCCTGGGTTTTTGTTTCCCAGGTGCATTACCTTGCACTTCTTAGCATTGAATCTAAGTTGCCATACATTTGACCATTCCTCTAACCTTGCCAAGTCCATTCTCATCCTTTTCACCCCACCTTGTGCGTCAACTGTGTAGCAGATCTTTGTGTCATCTGCAAAGAGACATACTTTTCCTTCGAGTCCCTCTGCAATGTCGCTTATAAAGACATTGAAGAGGACCGGTCCTAATACTGAACCATGCAGTACCCCTCTAGTAACCCCCCTTTCTTCAGAGTGGACTCCATTTACTATTACTCTCTGTGTCCTATTCTTCAGCCTATTCTTTACCCAGGCTGTCATCTTGGGACCCACTCCCAGGCTGGCTAACGTGTATATTACTCTTTTGTGTGGGATTGTGTCAAATGCCTTGCTAAAGTCTAGGTAGGTGATGTCCACAGCCCCTCCCTGATCTACTACTTTGGTCACCCAGTCAAAGAAGTCTATCAGATTTGTCTGGCATGACCTTCCCGCTGTGAATCCATGCTGCCTTGGGTCCTGTGCCCCTCTGGCCTTAAGATACTCAACAATTCTTTCCTTCAGAAGTGATTCCATCATTTTCCCTACCACTGAGGTTAAACTAACAGGTCTGTAGTTTCCTGCTTCTGCCTTGCTCCCACTTTTGTGAAGGGGAATCGCAGATGCCCTCCTCCAGTCCTTGGGTACCACCCCATCCTCCCATGATTTGTTAAAGAGGGTAGTCAATGGTGTCACTAGTTCTACCCTTAGTTCTTTTAGAATTCTGGGATGAATCCCTTTAGGCCCCATTGCTTTGTCCACCTTCAGTTTTAAGAGTTCTTTCAGAACCCTTTCTTCTGTAAATGGGCTGGTATCAACTTCTGTATCCAGAGTGTTTCTACTGTTTGTTTTAGGTGACCTCCCTCTTCCTTTGTAAATACTGAGCAAAATATTTGTTTTGTATCTCTGCCTTTTCACAGTCACCCTCTGCCCACCCTCCCTCCCTTTATTAAGCCTCACTAACCCTCCCTTCGTCTTCCTTCACTCCTGATGTACCTATAAATGGTTTTATCCCCTTCTTTACTGAGTTGGCTATCTTTTCCTCGGTTTGGGCCTTTGCTGTTCTGACTGCCTTCCCAGCTTCCTTTTACTTTAACTGATACAGTTCTCTGTCCTGCTCCTTCTGTGATTCCTTGTACTTCCTGAATGTTTTCTTTTTCTCTTGAACCATCACTGCCACTTCCTTTGAGAACCATAGTGATTTCTTACATCATTTCGTTTTGTTTATTTGCTTCACACAAAGGCTTGTTACCTCTGTGATGGCAGTTTTTATTATTCCATATTGTTCTTCCACCCCTCCTTCCTACCCATTTGCTAGTGCATTCCTTAGGCACTCACCCATTTTGGCAAAGTCAGCCCTCCTAAAGTCTAATACTTTTGCCTTTGTATGAGCTTTAATCTCTATTGCTGTGTTTATTGTGAACCATAATGTTCGATGGTCGCTAGTTCCCAGATGGCTACCCACTTCTACATCTGTGATCCCCTCTTCATCTCCATTTGAGAGAACCAGGTCTAAGATTGCTCCCTCTCGAGTGGGCTCCAATACTAGTTGTCTAAGGCATGCCCCCTGTAGGGCATCTAGAATAACCCAACTCTTCGAAGTGGCTGCTGCAACTGCACTCCAGTTAACATCTGGCATATTCAGATCACCCATCAGCAATATCTTCCCTTTTTCTGCCATTCTAAGTATTATTTCTATCAATCCTTGTCCATTTCCTCCCCCTGAGAAGGGGGTCTGTATACAACCCCTGTGCGAAGTGTGGTGCCATTGCTGGTCTCCAAATTTACCCACAGTGCTTCTTCTTCTCCCTGTTTTCCCTTTTGTTCTGTTGCTTTGATTCCTTCCCTTGTATAAAGAGCTACCCCTCCTCCTCTCTTACCCTCCCTATCCCTCCTGCAGATAGTGTATCCTGGTATGTTTACGTCCCAGTCATGGTTTTGTGTGTACCATGTTTCTGTGACTGCCATGATATGCAGATGTTCCTCCTCCATCAAGGCCACTAATTCAGGAAGCTTGTTACTCGGACTATGGGCATTGGTACTCATTGATCTCCATTTTTTGATGGCTTTACCTTCTTTTGCAGCATCTCCCACTGACCTTTCTACCTTGGTCTTTTTCTCATTTAGTACCCTGTTTTGTAGGGAGAGGCTGGGATTTTCCTGCTGCTTATCAGTGCCTCCCCCCTTGACTAGTTTAAAAGCTTGCCAATGAAGCATTTAAACCGATTGCTTAAAAGACTTGTTCTCTTCCTGGACAGATGCAGACCATCCTGCCAGTATAGACTGGTGTCCATCCAGGTGGAACCCCAGTCCCCAATGAAGCCAAACCCTGTGCTCCACACCATATTTTCAACCATTCATTAAACTGCATGGTGAAAAGTACCCTCGCCTCACTCATGCCATTGACAGGCAGCACCTCAGAGAAGGATATTGTGTGTGCTACTTGTCTTAGGGCCCTCCCCAATTCTACAAAGTCCTTCTGCACTGCTCTAATCTCATGATGAGCCTAGTCATTTGTCCCTAGGTGGACAATGACGTCCAGCTCAGACTCCCGTGCAGCTGTTCTCGTGATCCTGAGGATATGCTTCTTGTCTCTCTAAGCCATGGCACCAGGCAGGCACCTTACTTCAGTTTTCCCTGCTCCCCCCAGTTCTATCCCCCTAATAATTGAGTCCCCCACCAGGAGCTGCTTCCTTTCCTTGTGGTGTCCTCTGCCTCCTTCCTGTGGACCTCCCTTGTGACAGATTTATTATTCTAAATCACAAGAAACAAGCATTTGTCAATGCCAAATGTTGCTTGCTTCTATGTGCTGTTTAGGTATTTGGAAGTCATTGGAGTGCAAATATTGAAAATTTGCGAACTTACGAGCATACGTAGGAACTGCGCAACGCACGCTCGTAAAACAGTCATTTTAGGAATTTTTCACCAAATTTTCAACATAGCCATTTTAAGACCTCTGCTCATGAACAGTGTCACTGTGATTTTCTTAATTTGTCCCATACATTGATTTTCGTGACACCGATCGTTGCATTCCTCGCTACATGGGCGGAAACACATTTTGGGTAAGATGAAAATGACAGCTGTACTACTCATAAGAAGGTTTGGTAAAATGGCAATGTTGAAAATCTGGAGTGAAAATATTGAAATTTCGTGAACTTACGAGCCGTGAGGAACTGCACAACCGACGCCAGAAACAGTCATTTTTGAATTTTGGCACAAAATTTTCAACATGGTTTAGATTTCTTCACATGATGTCACTGTCATGGCAGTATTCAGGCCCAAAGGGTGATTTCGCAGTCACTACGCAAAATCACCCTTCAGGCCTGAATAACACCATAACAGTGACATCACTCATGAGAAGGGGTCCTAAAAACTCCATGTTGAAGATTTGGTGCAAAAATTCCCAAAAATGCCTGAGATATGCAACAAAGTTGAAACCCCCCCATCTAGCCCCTTATACAGCTTACCGGCATTTCCCCAGTTCGCGGTCGGCTTTGAAGAGTGCAGACGTGTTCCAGGTCCACTAAAGATCATCGCTACTGGAGTCCGGAGGTATAGGGGTGAGGGGGGCGGGGAGGCTGGGTGCATGGTGGGTGCGGGTTGTGGGAGGGGGTCGGAGACTCGCCAAGGGACCATTTTCGCTTTTCAGGTAAAAATAAAAAAGACGCCGTGGGACCATTGGACATTGGGGGGTTCAGCTGACGGGGATTGGGCACCTCTGTCGGCCAAAGGACTGATTGCCACGCTGGGGTGGGCTCCAGAGTGACACCTACAACTTGGGGAGACGCAGCTCAGCCGATGGGGATTGGGCACCCGTCGGCTACACAGTAGGTGCGAGGCGCGCTGCGCATGGCGTGGGGGGAGCTACGCTTACTCTGCTCACTGAGGCGTAGCTCCCCTTAACCTAGTTACTGCATTTTGGAGCGTGGTCATAGACAGCTCCAAAATGCATTGGCTTACAGGCCGCGCCTGCCAGCTCACTGACTGAATTGGAGGAGGAAATGACACACCTCCGAAATCTCCAATGATGGCACTATGTTTCTTGCACATGTGTGCAAGCAACATAAAAATTAAATTAGAAAACAGTTCAGCATCCCTTTTTCTTCTTCAGGTCAGGTCCACTGAGTGGAAAACACTTTCTCTCCAGGTCAGCAGTAAACAGTTCAGGATGTGGAAATGGCATGTCTTGTCTCTCTTCAGGTCAGTCTTCACACAACAAATTAGAAGACAATTCAGGACATGAAAACAGCATGTCTTCTGTCTCTATTCAAGTCAATCCCCCACATTTTCTCTAAAAGACAGTCTTTGTACTTGTTGGTTGCAAGGTATAATGTTGTTACCCAGCTAGTAGCTAGCCAGAACACTGTGACAGATTCCACTAGTCTGAGGTCCCACTTTGTCACAGCTGCCTCTGCATTCATTTCAACAATAATAAACTATAACTAGTTTATAAATCAGAGAACCCAGTTTCATACATATGCCTTACAAACATACATAGGCAAGGTAGAGAGAGTGAAAAAGGAAAGTACAGCAGGTAAAGGCAAGATTTGACTGCGCAGTCCAATAGAAAGTCAGAAAAGATGCCGCCCCACCGGCACAGCTGCAAGGCGTCCGCATGGGATGCTGACATCCCAGGTTCAGGAAGGGACCAGGGAGTCAGAGGGCCAGCCAGGCAGAGAAGGATTGAGCACCTGAGGAGTGGATCTCCTTTTCCGGGGGGAGGGAGTGAGTGTCCGGCATATTAGCAGCCCCTGGCAGAAGCCAGGGTACCCACAATAATCAGTGCCGGATGAGGTTGGAGGCTGGACAGATGCCAGCCGTCATTGCACTTCCCGTTTCCAGGGGAACACAGCATATCAAAAATTCGGCCCCCTGCACATGATGCCCTGCCCAGATGCCATCCCCACTTCCACCAGTGTCTGCCAGGAGGGTCTTACTTATATGGCCCACCCTGGGAGGTAAGTCAGAGTACAATACTAATGTCCATTTGGAGGAGACGCCCATCCAGGAGGCTTCACCCAGGAGGGAAGCCTGGGCATGGGGGGGGGTGGTATGCTATGCAGGGTCTGAGCCTCAGTCCAGAATGAGGAAGTGGAAGACCAAGCAAAAAAATAAAGTCAGAAAAGACAGAGATAGTTTTCAGAATCCTTGCTTCAGACTCCCTCCGACATAACACACATGGGACAGTGCCTAACCAACCCTGTCATAGAACTGTCTAATGTATATAAAGTAGAATTAATTGTTACAGCACTTTCCAGTAAGCTACAACAAAGACATGGACACTACCAGAATAAATAGAAAGGCAAACGAACCCCGCTAGGTGCCATATTAATCACTTTCATGCCCTCTGGCTCCCTGATTCCCCCATGTCACCTCCCAGGCACCTTCTACCCCCATCCCCCACCTCTCGGTAGCTTCACCACCTCCAACCATCCCTGCCGCTTTAGTGTTGTGCCAGGTGGGAAGGCAGATCCCTGCGACAATTCCCGCAGGTGCACCAGATGTTTGACACAGCTGTCAGCTTGCGACAAACCCAGGAAGTTTGGCACCAGGACCCTGATTTTTCTAAAACTGGGTGCATGATCCATGGCACACCCAACATTTACTGCAGCCCTAGAGTATCACAATTTGTGTCACTCTAAGGGTTCTTTGAAAATCGAGCCCAATGTATCTTAACAAAATGGAGTGTGGTATGTACGGGGGGGGGGTGTGGCCTTTTGGTTTCACTCATTCCGGTCACATTGCAAGTCACACAGTACTGTATCTTGTGTGTGTTTCAAGTGAGTATCAAAGAATAGTCAATGACTACTATGTGTCAGCATTTTTGGCATCTAGTAGTGGCTGTGTTATGTCATCATCTGTCATGAGTGTGTTGTTGATATATGTAGAAAACATAAAGGAAAGAACAGGATGAGAAAGGGGTTCAGGAGGGCAGGAAAGGAGCAGATAAATGTACCACCATGCCAGTTCCACCAAGTACAAGCTCTGCAAGCAGTGGTGATGCTGTTGGAAAAGGAGTAGGCCATGGTGGAACAGGGTCTGCAAGTGATGGTCATGAGGCTGTGAGGACAAGGAAAGATGCATGTATGATAGTACAGCCCAAGGAACCATGGTGAATTTGCCCATATAAATCCACTGGTTCTAAGTCCACTGTAGGGATACAGCCTCCCCTTCCTGCTGGTCATTCACTGCATCTGGTGATTAAACCATTCTGAGCAATCCAGGAGCACACCAGTTTCTACCTTCCTTCTTCAAGAGCTTCCAGTTCCGGTACTCAGGATAGAAGTGATTCATCCAAAAATATAAAGTCCAGCTGATGAAAAAACAGTCTTGCATTTGCAGCAAATTCTCAAAGCCCCCGTCACTAGTGGACTTTGAAAACAACATGAGGGCAAGGAGTCAAGTGACAAGACAACCATTAGTTGTATTTCAACTTTCTTAGCACATAAATAAAAAAAAATATCAATAATAAGAATACAAAAAATGCAAATGATCACCTATTATATTATATCATATACAGTAGTTTGTCATATATATTATCTTCTCATATATCAAATAATTTTATGTCACGTTATATATCATATTATATAATTATATTATAGTAATAACTGTGTACTGTTTTTTTCCATAAGAAAAGCTGGTTCTAATTTGCTGAAACACTTGCCAGCTTCTCAAATGGACAGCTACTGCTGCCTTAGCCTTGTAGCAAGCCACACAAGTGCTGTTAATGTACAATCATGAGAAATAGAAACTGTCTTCACCACCCCAGTCTCAAAGTAATTTTTTTTCAATTTCAACCCACCTCAACAACTGAAGGGAAGATTATAATTCTCTATAACTTGCTCAAGCTAAAACACCCTCTATCTCTCTGTCGCACAAAAATGATAGCAACCTCATTTGAATATCATTATGGCAACCAGATTTTTTGCCTTCACTGAGCTTCAGCAAAATGCAAAATGTTCAGCTTTTGGAAATTTAAAACACCAACAAACAGAAGTTTACAACTGATGTACTATATTTCAATCATTCTATTCCTGTCTTGATGTGATTCATTTTTTGGCGCTATTGTCATTTCTTGACAATTTATTAAGACAGTGCCAAGGTTAGAACCTGATGTTGATTTTTTTTAATTACAGTTCATTTTACAAGCATCTGTTTACTAGCATTGGTGGTTGTTTTAAACTTGCATATTAAAGTAAGGAAAAAGAAGACATGCACACAGTTTTTTGACTCCTTTTTATTTCCATTCTAACAGAGTAGCTGAGCAAAAAAAAAATAATAAATAAATAAATAAATAGACCACAGCAATTACATAAAACAAAGCACAAGGAGTAGTGGAAACACACATTTTATGAGCACCCTCAGTGAGGGATGTTTTGATATACCCCTCAAGATTCACTCTTGGAGCTTATGTAGCATCCCATATCTCGGGTGTGCATAAAAGTTTCATTATTTTTTTTTTTTTATTTAAACCAAGGATGGAAATGAGAAAGGAAAATGTGGGCGCATCAGATTTGAACCTCCGGACCCTGGTATGCTGTTCCAGCCTAACTATTAGTTACAGGCCCACTGACAGCGTCCTAAGAACTTCCTATTTCACAGTCACACTATAGAGAACGGAATGTGACCGTGAAATAGAAGTTCTTCGGACACTGTAACCAGTGGGCCTGTAGCTTAATGGTTAGAGCCTTGGAACGGCATACCAGAGATACGGAGTTCAAATCCCGGTGCGACCACATTTTCCTTTCTCATTTCCATCCTTGGTTTAAAAAACTATATACCTTGCAGGGGTTAAACTGCACTGAGAAGTAGTGGAATTTCTAAATTGGTTTCTGGTTGCAGATTAAGCAACACTATAGAGAAAGGAATGTGTGACTGTGAAATAGGAAGTTCTTTGGACGGTGTAACCAGTGGGCCTGTAGCTTAATGGTTAGAGTGCTGGAATGGCATACCAGAGGTCCGGAGTTCAAATCCCAATGTGCCCACATTTTCCTTTCTATCCTTGGTTTAAAAAACTATATACCTTGCAGGGGTTAAACTGCACTGAGAAGTAGTAGAATTTCTAAATTGGTTTCTGGTTTCAGATTAAGCAACACTATAGAGAAAGGAATGTGTGACTGTGAAATAGGAAGTTCTTCGGACACTGTAACCAGTGGGCCTGTAGCTTAATGGTTAGAGCACTGGAACGGCATACCAGAGGTCCGGAGTTCAAATCCCGGTGCGCCCACATTTTCCTTTCTCATTTCCATCCTTGGTTTAAAAAACTATATACCTTGCAGGGGTTAAACTGCACTGAGAAGCAGTGGAATTTCTATAAAAGTTTCATTAGGCACTCCTCCCTGTGCAGTATTCTATATTTATCCTGTATACTAGACTATATTAAATTATATTATCATACAGTAAATCATATCTGCTACAATGTTTGTGCTGCTTAATGCTGTCTTAAGGCATATCATTCCACAGTGACCAAAAAAGAATGAAATCATCTCATAATCACTATCTAATTCCTCTGGAGGTTCCCCCTTCAGCCCCCACTATTATCACCAGTCCACTGAAGTGAAAACCAAACAGTGTGTGAAAGTGTCATTGATGACACCATGAATCTACTATATGCATACTGTAATTATTGTAGTTAAAATATTGTTCAGGGTCTGTGAAATTTGGAGTCATTGTTCTGGCTAATGATTTAAAATGAGAAATTTGCATCTCCTAACAGTCACATCCACTCCCCATCCCCACTCAGGTGAGATGGACCAGCATCAGCAGGGACTGTCAAGTTGGCTGATTATAGGAAGTGGTGAAATAAGACAATTCATTCAAATAATCTAGCCACCATGAGTGGCAGCAGCCTGAGCCAGTAGATGCATTCCTTGGTTCTTAACTGGCACTGTATTCATAACCAAAAGCCAGAACCAGGACTATAGTACACACCACAGCTGGTGCTGACTTTATTATAAAAAACAAAGTACATTTCCTAAGTAATTTTATGCCAAAACTAAACTGGCAAACTTTCCTTCTGCTTCTTAATACATGACAGTTCTACAGATATCTTGTCTTGTGTCTAGCTTCCGAAAACAATGCAGCCTCTTCATCATCCTCATTCTGCCTCCATCGTAAATCATGATTTCTTCACAAATCAATAAAGCCAAGTTTATAAAACATAATAACTAAAAATAACAATTACATTAAAACAAAAACCTATGAAGTTGACTGGTTCTGAAAAAATTCACATCCTTGTCAACACCCTCTTCCTACCTCCTTGACAAATCATGTTTTCTCCGCATATAGGTAAAGCAAAATGTAAAAATACTATTAACTAATAATAATTGCATTAAAGTAGAAACCATAAAGTTGTCTGCTTCTGAAAACAATATATACTCATCATCATCCTCTTCCAACCACTAAATTATGTTTTCTTCACAAATAAATGAAGCAAAATTTATGATTGTTAATAATTAAAAATAATAATTATATTAAAATAAAAAAACACAGAAGTTGGCTGGTTCTGAAAATGACACATGCTTTTAATCACCCTCCTCACTTCATCATACATTACATTTTCATTGTCATACATCAGTACAGCACGTGAGTGACACTACCTTCTTCCCTGCACACCGCACAGCAGATGGTGCCGTAAAAGTGATATTCATCACAATAGGAAGTGGTGACACCACTAGTTCATCTGCATCATATCAGCAGCACTAGGAAGAAATATTAATTCAAGAAGTGGCAGAGATATTTCTGACACAATCTGTAGACAGGTTTGACACCATTACACTATACTGTAGATCAGACACACCGTTTGTCGTAACACAGCTACTGATTCCCAGTTATAAGGATGTGGTAAGCCTCCATGGCTGCATAGACTATATCAAACAGAAACTGTTGCATGCAGTTACAGTGATGCCAGGCAGGATGCAATGCAGTACCATGCAGTAATACTGAAAAATGCTGCATGGTACTGCAGGAATTAATGCACTTCAATGGACATGAAGCTCCTTTGTCATGCGATATTTTGCAACATGTAATTTACTGCAAGTTGCTGTGATGCATCCAGGCTGGTTCCACTGTATGGTGGAGCAGTAGAAAAGCTTGATGAAATCAGCAAGAATGCATATGCACAACCTATTGATTTGACTCCTCCTACAGTACTTCTTTTCTGCTAACTTCACATCAATTTAGTCTTTCTCAAACTCAGCTTATCAAGTGTCAACATTAACTATTCATTTAAGTTTTCACAAGTTGAGCAGGTGACATCTTCTACCCCCACTCCTACACTTCCTGGTGGAAAATCTCCCCAGACAACTTCCATTGACACTGGAACCATAATCTGGCTCTCCACTCCAGACAGTAATACGAACATATGAAATTGCTGACAGAAAAAGGCCCACAGATCTGTCAAGTCTGCCCGATTGTGCAGCTCTTAGTTTCATACCACTACAGCTGCCCATCCCCACCCAAAACCCTCTCTTCCTCCTCTTTTCCGGTTCTTCCCCCTTTGTGTTTTTGTCTGTACCAATCCTGCCCTTGGCCCTATCCGAATCCTGCTTAAAGCTATCCACTGTCCTTTGAGCAATTAACTCCTCTAGCAGTGCATTCCAACCTGTCACCACTCTCTCTGTGAAGTAGTGCCTCTTCATCTCCCTCTTAAACCTTCCCCCTTCCAACTTCAGACTGTGTCCCCTAGTGACCCTTCCCCCCTTTAAGCAGAACAATCCTTCCTCCCTGACTTTATTTATGCCTTTCAAGTACTTAATGGACTCTATCATGTCCCCTCTTACTCTTCTGTCTTTCAGCGAGCACATGTTGAGCTCTTTCAACCTTTCCTCATATGGCAACTCCCCTAGTCCCATGATAATTTTTGTAGCCCTACGCTGTACCCAGACCAGTAATATCACATCCTTTTTGAGGTATGGGCACCAGTACTGTACACAGTATTCCAAGTGTGGACTCAACAGTGAGCTATACAATAGCAGAATGACCTCCCCCTTTTGAGTGGTGATCCCTCTGGCAGTGCACCCCAGCATCCTATTTGCCCTTGCTGCAGCTCTCCTACACTATACAGATACCTTCATGTCCCCTGTGACTATTACTCCCAGGTCCCTTTCCTCCTCTGAAGCCATCACTTGCACTCCCCCCAGCCAGTAGCTGTTCTTGGGATTTCTGGCTCCAAGGTGCATGACCTTGCACTTCTTCGTATTAAACTCCAACTGCTACTCCCTAGACCAGTGTTTGAGTTTAGCTAGATCCTCTCTGAGTGCCTGCCTCTCTTCCTCATTGTCCAATTTTGCACAAATATTAGTCTCATCTGTGAACAGGCAGATCTTACTCTTGACCCTCTCTGCAATGTCTTCAATGAAGACATTGAAAAAACAGGGCCCAGCACTGAATTCTGTGGTACTTCACCCATTACTGGCCATGACTTGGATGTCTCCCCCTTACAACTACCCTCTGTTGTCTGCCCTGCAGCCTGCTCTCAACCCACCCCACCAGTTTTTCCCCCTCTCCCATGTCCCTCAGCTTGCTCATTAACCTCCTGTGTGGCACAGGGTCAAATGCCTTGCTGAAGTCCATATACAGGACATCCACAGCGTGGCCTTCATCAACTGCCCTATTGACCCAGTTGAAGAAGTTGATCAGGTTAGTTTGGCAAGATCTTCCCGTGACAAACCCATGCTGTCTCTCATCCTGCAGGCTATTGCTATCAAGAAAGCTCATCAACCTCTCCTTCAGAATGGTTTTCATCAACTTCCCTACTATTAAAGTCAAGCTGTAGTTTCCCAGTTGGTCCTTAGGTCCACTCTTATCAATCAATCAACCAAATTCTTTATTTATCCAGGTGAACACCATTGAGCAAGCTCATTTACAAGTTGAACCTGCATTACACAAGTCAAGTAACAATGCATTCATATACAGACAAATAGACAGTAGATGCAAGAGTATAACAGTACAGGTAGGCCTGCAATAGACAGGATAAGTAAAACTACATTTGGGGTCAGGTAAAAGATAATCGGTAAGAGTATACATAACAATAGGGTAGCAAGTCAGTAAAAATTTATACCAGATACAACAACATACATGGTTTAGTATTCCTGTAAGGTAAAGGCATTATAGTCTAGCAGAGATTAGTTGAAGTGGATGCTACAAGCGAAGAGACGTACATAGTCAGTTTAAAAGACCCAGGCGTATCAAGGGGGAGACGTGTCGGGAGAAGTGGGCAGCCAGTGGGGGGGTCTGGAACTGGGATAATACTAGGAGAAAAGGAATGAGATGCTGTGGGTATACAAGGAACAGGTGGTTGAGAGACGGTGAGATTTAGGGTGGTAGATAAGTAGGTGGCTCAAGGACAAGTTATGCACTGATACAAGAAGGAAGGAGGATGGGAAAAGCAGGGAGGATGTGGAAGAGGGTGTAAGTAAGCTAGGATCATTGGAAGCAGTTGCAGGCTTCTGTAATTTATTTTGAGTATAAGGTGTTAAACACAGTGAGACTAACAGGAGTCCTCAGTTTCAGTGATTTCTGTAGAACATTCCAGAGTGACGGTAGAACAAATCCTATGGCAGCTCTCCCAAAACATGTTAGGGCTTTGGGCACTTTCAGAGAAATCAGTGAATAGCTTCTTAGGGCATAGGTTCCAGGCATATTGAGATTCAGGCAATCAACAATGTACTGCGGAAGTTTGCCAGTGGTAGCTCTGTATGTCCAGAAAGCTACATTTTTATTTTGTCTGTAGTGTAGGAAGGTCCAACCTACGGCCACATATAAAGAGCAGTGATGGGTGGAGAAGGGGAGACTAGTGATAAAGCGCAGGGCTCTCTGGTAAAGTATGTCCAATTTACAGAGGTATGAAGTAACACATTGGCTCTATATAAAGTCATCGTAATCAATTAGGGAAAGGAACGTAGACTGAACTAGCTGTCTCTTGGCCTCTGTAGTTAGTAGGTGGTTTAACCTGAAGAAGAGACCTAGTTTCTGCCTCAGTTTTTTTAACAAATCCTCCAGGTGGTCTGCAAAGTAGAGTCTGAAGTCTAGCCAGACCCCTAGGTATTTGAATTTCGGCACAAATTTCGAGGTTTCTCCTAGAAGGGTGGTGATGGGGCATAGAACAGGGTAGGCTGCATGGTTAATAGGTGAAAATAACATCGCCTTTGTCTTTTTGGTGTTAAGTAGCAATTTTATACTAAGGAGCTGGTATTGAAGTATGTTGAAGTCAGCTTACAGGTTGCTACAGGCAGTTTCAGGAGTTGTACGGCTTAGGTAGATCACTGTATCATCTGCGAACAGATGTATTTTCACCTCATTGATGCCTGAGTCTATATTGTTGATGTAGATGGCGAATAGGAGTGGACCCAGGATGGATCCCTGAGGGATGCCTCTTTTTAACAGATTTGATGGGGCATCACATGAGGGGCATCACTTGAGCCATCCTCCAGTCCCTGGGTACATTCTCCATCTCCAAGGAGGTGATGAACAGGTCCGTCAGAGGGCCTGCCAACAACTCTGCCAGTTACTTCAGGACCCTCATGTGTACACCATCCGGTCCTGGTGCCTTGTCCACCCGCAAGCCTTTAAGGCCCTTCAAAACTCTATCCTCTTGGATGACCTCATATGTTATCTCTGCCCCCCCTTCCACCCTTGCCCCCTTTCCCCTGCGGTATTGGACCATCCCTTTCTTTTGTGAACATCAAGCAAAAATATTCATTGAGTGCCTCTGCCTGATCTTCCCCTTGTTACACCCATCCTCCCACTCTCTTGATTCTAATGATGTCATCCCTACAACTCCTCTTCTCTCTTATGTATTTAAAGAACCCCTTTTCCCCCTCTCTGATCCCCTGAGCCAACTTCAGCTCTTTTGCTGCCTTGGTTGCCCTGACTGATCTGGTCACCTCCCTAGATGCCTTTGAGAACACTTCTCTATCCTCCTCACACCCAGATTTTTTGAACTTAATGAAGGCCTATCTTTTTTCCCTCACTTTCCCCTCCACCTCCTTGCTGAGCCAGTTAGTTTTTTTTTTGACTTGGACTGCTTATTCTGAGATTTGGTACATGTGTTCGTGGCCTCATTTAGCCCCTTCCTAATTATTGCCCACTTCTGGTCAGCATCCTTCCCTGGGTTAATTTCAGCTAAATACCCCTCTAGGATGCTGCCCATTCTGGCAAAATCTGCCTTACTGAAATCCAACACTCTTGTCCTGGTCTTAGCAGAGTCCCTCCCCATGTTGAGGAGGAACCACACTGAGCAGTGGTCATTTCCTTCTAGACGGTCCTATACTACCACATCCTGGACATGGTCTCCATTTGTTAGCACCAAGTCCAGTATGTTCCCCTCCCTAGTAGGATCCATCACCCCTTGCACAATGTAACTGTCTTGGATAGCCTCCAGCAGCACCTGTTCCCAGGCATGTACTATAGTTACTGTCTGCCAGCAACCCCAGGTAGGTTGAAGTCTCCCACTATAACTGTATTCCCTTTGCCACTGACCTTCCAGATTTGCTCCCCCAGCTCCCTATCCACCTCCGCATTCTGTGAGGGTGGCCTGTACATCACCCCTATCCTGAGTTTCTTACCTTAGGTCTTTGGACCAATACCCATATGGCTTCTGGCCTCCCCCCATCCCTTTTCTCACTGGTACACAGTATCCCCTCTCTGACATAATTAGACACCCCTTCCCCTGTCCTGTAATGGACAACCTCCTCCTTCTAATAACAGCTACCATAATGCAGCTGTCACATCACCATCATCAACAAACTGAAAGTGATCAGGTGTGCAACTGAGAACACAGAGTCAACATCAGTCAAAGAAGACCCATCATGGACTGTGCAGGGCCCTACTTTTAAAATATTTTCATTTATTTTTATGTGTTTGTGTTTTTTCATGCATAACTTTTTTTTTTGGAAGGGGGAACCATATTGTGAACTATAATAGTCTAGTGATGCAGTGGGAAGAGTAAACTATGGGATTTACTGGGAAATGTCCAGGTCATGGGCCTGCATATCCACATATATGGTTATCCCAAAACTGTCCCAACACTGAATACCATGTTATCAGAATGAAAGCAGAATTGGCTCCAGGAAAAAAGGGAGATGTTTTCCTGAATGCCAAAGTAAATCAATGACAGACATTAGATTTTACTTTTTTTTCTGGTAATATTTTTTACAACTCTCTATTTTAAGACACAACATGAAATGTCCTAGATCTGCTGCTGGTTCACTGTGAGGAGGGGGTTCTGTCAGCAACAGGTAGCCCTCCTCAAAACAACTCACAAAAGAGCCATCATTTCTGACCTCCAGTTTGCTGCAACAGAGCTAGCAGCAGAGAGAGAAGATCAGGAGGCAGACAATCTGTGCCTCCTCCATGCAACCTGACTTCCTAACAGCCAATCACGGGGAAGCAAGAAGAAGGACATTGAAGCAGGGCTTTAAAAAGCCCTACTGTGTAGAGACACACAGTCACTGCTGCTGGATTGCTAGGAGAAGGGGGATCTATCAGCACCAGGGAGCCCTGAACAACTCTCAAAAGAGCTGTAATTTCCAACCTCCAGTTGGGGGCAACAGAGCTAGTGGCAGAGACGGGGATCAGGAGCAGCCAATCAGTGCCTTCGCCATGCCCCGACTTCCAAACAGCCAATCGTAGGGAAGTAGGAAGCAGCAGGACTGGGAGTTCTTCAGAAACTGCTCCCTTTTCAGCTGCTATTTAAACATCAGGCTTACAAGTGGCCCTCCCATGCTAAGGACCCCCAAGACAAGGACATCTTAGCAGAGTCTGCCCACCTGAATCAGCCCAATGAGGCAGCCAGCAGCATGTCATTACTCACTGCATTGCAACAGTGAGTGAGTATAGCAGTAAAATAGTGAAATAAGGTCCAGCATCACCAAGCAGGGGTAGGGGTACAAAACGGTTTTGTTAAGAGAAAAAAAATATATGTATGTGTGTATATATATATATATATATATATATATATATATATACACACATATTTATTATCCAGGTAAGGAAGCTAGGCTAGCAGAGGTACAAGTGCTGGTGCTATATTAGATAAAGAAGAAGGCAATAAGAGAAGGAGCACTAACCTCTCTGGGATGAGGGAGGACATTGCTAGACTCCAGGCTGAGCTGGCTAGGAATCAGATGGCTTCCTTCCCCACCCAAGGACCACCAAAAGTCCACCTCTGTAACTTCAAAGGATGCCAAAAAGTAGTATCGGCTGGGCTATGGTGGACTCAGGGAGGGGGAGGGGAGGGGGGGATCAGAGACATATGCCCTATATGGTACCACTACACAATTCCTATGCCACTCTAGTGGGGCAGGACTGTCCCAGCGAGGCACCAATAGTAGTAACCAAGGAGGATGTGGGGGTCCTCTGTAGTGGAGACCACAGGGAGGGTGGAAGAAGACCCCAGAAGAAGAAGAGGAAGCAACTCCTGGTGGGTGACTCCATTGTGCGGGTATAGATTTAGGGACAGAAAGGGAAGGAGAGAGGGAGGTTAGGTGCCTACCAGGTGCTAAGACAAGGAGTGATGGGAAGCAGATCATGAGTATAACTAGGGCAGCAAGATGGGAAAATGGGGGGCTGACAAGCAGGGTGGTATCAGAATCTGGAAGGCCACATGTGTAAATGCTCAAAGTCTGGGAAATAAAATCCTGGGTCCAGAGGTCATCATGGCAAAGGCTGACCTGGACATTGTTGCCATTACTGAGGCATGGTGCAATGAAAACACTGACTAGGATTAAGCCATTCTAGGCTATACTCTTTTCAGGAAAGACAGGACTGGAAATAATGGGGGAAGAGTGGCTCTTTATGTGAGGGATAGCATAAAGACAACAGAAATATAGGGAATACAGGGAGGGGTGGAAGTACTGTGGGTCACCCTAGAAACAAGGAAGAAACAAGGAATGGAGCAACAATTCACACTGGCATGATCTACAGACCTTCAGCACCGGGGGAAGGGAGTTGGCCAATATTTTGGTGGAAGTCATCTAAAAGATGGCAAATAAGGGGAGGTACTGCTAGTAGGGGACTTCAGTCTTCTGAATATAGATTGGAGAATCCCACCCACAGCTCAAGCTAGGAACAGGGATATCTGGGACTTCCTGCATGGGGCTTTCCTTTGGCAACTAGTAAAAGAGCCCACTCATGAAGGAGTAATACTGGACCTTGTACTTACCAATGGGGATAGTGTTGTAGATGTCACAGTGGGAGGTCACCTGGGAACCAGTGGTCACCATACAGTGTTTTTCAATATATACACTCTGGCAGAATTGAGCCACACAAAGGCAAGGGTCCTGGACATCAAGAGAGCCAATTGTAAAAATGATGGGGGAATGTCTAAGGGAAGCCCTGGTCCCCTGGAGGACTTGAGTGGAGTAGAGGAACAGTGGGCGAATCTGAAAGAGGATATAGTGAAGGCAATAAACTTCTGCATCAGGCATATAAACAAAAGCAAGAGGGAAAAGAGACTGCAATGTTTCTCAAAAGAGGTGGCTGGGAAGGTAAGGGCAAGGAGGTATAAAAAGATATAGAGGAAGAAGGCTAGGGAGGTGTACCAAGAAAAACAGAAGGAGGCAGTAAAAGCAATTAGGAGCACAAAGGCACAAATGGAGGAGAATATACTCCATGGAGTAAAGAAAGGGGAAAAGACATCCTGAGGGAAGGATAGTAAGGCTTCAGATGGAAGGCAGGGAGTGTCTGGAGGGGGACCAGGAAAAAGGGGACATCCTGAACAAATACTTTTGTTCAGTATTCATAGAGGAAGGGAAAAGCAAGGGACCAAAGATAAGTGCCAAGAGCATTGAAGGAAGGGAGGTAGACACCAGTCCATTTACAGAGGAGAGAGTCCTGAAGGAACTCGCAAATCTGAAAGTGGACAAAGCAATGAGGCCAGACAGGGTACATCTGAAGAGACTGAGGGAGCTCAGAGAGCTGATGGCTGCATCTCTGACAGCCCTGTTCAACCACTCACTAGAGATGGGAGTGGTTCTGGAGGACTGGAGGAGAGCAGTTGTCCTACTTCACAAAGGTGGGAGAAGGGAGGAGGCTGGCAATTACAGGCCAGTCAGACTGACTTCGGTAGTGGGGAAATGAATAGGCTCATTCCTGAACAAAAGGATTGTGGAATATCTTGAATCCAGTGGCTTACAAGATTTGAGGCAGTGTGGATGCACTGGGGGAGGTCAAGACAAACAGATCTGATAGATGTTTTTGACTGGGTGACCAGGGAATTAGATCAGGGTGGAGTAATTGATGTGGCTTACCTAGATTTCAGTAAGACTTTCAACACCATTCCAAATAGGAGACTCATAAACAAGCTCAGCAGTCTTGGATTGTGACAAAAGGTGGTAAACTGGGTAAGGAATTGGTTAGGGAACAGGAGACAGAGTGTGGCGATAAATGGAGTTCAATCTGAGGAAGGGAGGGTGACCAATGGGGTGCAACTGGTATCAGTACTGGGAATGGTCCTCTTTAATGCCTTTGATAGCAACATTGCAGGGGAGCTAGAAGAGAAGGTGTACCCTTTTGCAAATGACACTAAAATCTGCAGTAGGGTAGACTCTAGTGGGGTGGAAAAAATGAATAGAGATCTTAGAAAGCTTGAGGTCTGATCAACTGTGTAGCAGCTGAGTTTCAATGTGAAGAAGTGCAGAAATCATGCACTTTGGGTGCAGAAATTGAGGGAGGAGTGCTAAATGAGGGGTGTATTATTAACCACCACTAAGCAGGAAAGGGACCTGGGGGTAATCATATCTGATGACCTAAAGGTGGTCAGACAGTGTGACAAAGCAGTGGGTAGAGCTAGTGAAATGCTAGGGTGCATAGGGAGGGGCATCAGCAGCAGAAGAAGAGAGGTGGTGTTACCGCTATATAGCTCACTGGTGAGATGTCATCTAGAGTATTGAGTCCAGTTCCTGAGACCACATCTCAGGAAGGACATAGACAGAGTAGAGGATGTCCAGAGGAGGGCAACTAAAATGGTGCAGTGTCTGCATCAAAAGCCATACGAGGAGAGACCTAAGGACCTCAGTATGTACACAGTGGAGGAAAGAAGGGAAAGGAGGTATATGATTTATTTATTGAAATGTTTCACCAGGAAGGTACACTGAGTGACAAGTCACTCATCTTCCTGTGTGACCTGGGGGAAAGGGGTACAAGAGGAATGAGACATTAAACATCCAAGTTACAAGATCAACATTAACATACAGTTGTAAGGCAGGTGTTACAAACAGTGTTACAACAGGGTTGCACATAATATGTAGAAAGAGTGGACAATAATGAGTGCTGGCTAATAAGTAAACAAGTACTTATGTGAAAGAAAAAGGGGAAGGGGCAGGGGTGAGGTGGAGGGTGTCAGAAGAGTCGTGTCCCTGGAGAGCCCCTCAGGATGTGAGGAACCTTGCAAGGGGACTGAGGGGATCAGAGAGAAGGGGATAAGGCAATGTCCCAGACAGACCCCTTTAGGATGGTGGGGGAAGGGAGTTGATGAGAGAAACAAGCCCCTTGGGGGGTAGGAGAGAGACCCATGGAGGGCATTTGGGGTCCTTTACATTCTGTGAGAGATCAAGGGAGGCCAGTAAGGGGAAGCAATTTGGGGGACGGGGAGGAGAGCTAGAAATTTGGGGGGTGGATGTGCACAGTGTAAAATGAAGGTGACTGTAGAGGGGTAGGGTTTGTCCAGGGCTTAGATGAGGGAATTAGGGAGGGACATGGTAGGAGCAGCTAGGTGCAAGGTAATTATTGAGGGCAGAGCTGATGAAGTAGACAGAGGATGAGTGCCAGATTTGAAGGGGGAGTGAATTACACATTTTTTGGGAGATGGTGAGAGTAACCGGATTGGTCGATTTGGGTGGATCTGCAGGGGACAACCAGGGTACAGGAGTTGGTTGATCTAAGGGAATGGGAAGGTTGGGGGGTGTTAAAAGGAGGAGGTGAGGTAGGAAGAGAGCTCACCCAACCAGTGCTTGGAGGTGAATTTAGCACAGTGGAAGAGTCGCCTAATTTGTAAAAGAGGGGAAGGATAGGGCATGATAAAGATTGCAGTGATGGGTGCGAGGGGGGACATCCAGGGAAAAGTGGCAGAAGGAATTGAAGAGGGTGTCCAATATGGGCAGGGAGGACTTAGGGGCACCACCACAGACTACGTCACAGTCATCAAAAATGGGCAGTATCATCTTCTGAACAAGTTCACGCCTAGCCATAAAAGGGATGTAACTACAGTTCCTGAACAGGGCACCAAGCTTGGGGTGCAGTTTTTTCTGGATGGCATCAATATATCCATAGAAGTTTAGGTGTTGGTCCAACCAAACACCTAACTACCTGAAGGAGGATGTGTCCTCAAGTAAAGTCCCATCAAGGGTGTGGAAAGTGGATAAGGAGAGAAGCCTAGAGAGTCTCTGCCTTGTGCCAAAGGTCATGGAGACAGTCTTCTTGGTGTTGAGAAAAAGTTGATGGCTAGCAAACCAGAGCAGAACCTTGTCAAAGTCTTGCTGTAAGCTGGTTGTAACCTCATCAGGACAGGGGCCAGATGCATACAGGACTGTATCATTGGCATACATATGTATAGCGGAGGATGGTGAGCAAACAGAGGGAAGGTCATTTAAGAAGATGGAGAATACAAGGGGCCCTAATACAGAGCCCTGGAGGACTCCAGTGCTAATTGGGAGAGGAGGAGAAATGGTATCTAAGATCTTAACTGGTTGGGTTCTGCCAATAAGGTAGGCCTTGAACCAGTTTGTGGCAGAGGGGGATAGGCCAACTGCTGGGAGTGAGTCAAAGAGAATGGAGTAAGAGATGGTGTTGAAGGCCTTGGCCAGGTTGACAAAAATGGCAGAGATAATTTGTCCATTGTCCATCCCAGTTAGGAGAAGTCTGTGAGCCATAGGAGAGAGGAGGTGGTGGTTGAGTGTTTTTTCCTGAAACCAGACTAGAAAGGGGTGAAAAAGGAGGTGTCAGATAGAAAAGAGGTGAATTGGGAGAGGACACTGTGTTCTTGAAGCTTGGCAAAGGTAGGGAGGAGAGAAATTGGGTGATAGTTGCCAGGAGATGAGGGGTCACCCCCTTAGAGTAGAGGGAGGACCACAGCATCATGTTTCCATGAAGAGGGGACTGAGGCAGTAGAGAATGAGAGATTTAGGATTATTGAGAGAGTGTAGGCAATGGCTGAAGCAGAGAGGGAGAGGTGTTTTAGGTCAAGGCCATCAGGGAAGGCACCTTTAGAGGGGTTGATGGTGAGGAGGGCACTTAGGGCATTGTTTGTGGTTACAGTAGCACAAGAGAAGGGGAGGTGGGAGGGTGGTGGAGGGAGCACACCAGGAGAGGGTGGGGAAGGGGAGGAGTAGAAGGGGAGGTATTTCAGTAGCTCAGTGGTGCAAGAGGTATATTAGGAGTTAAATTCTGCAGCTACAGCTGGTGGGTCAGACACTAGTGAGCTGTTTACTTTAAGTACTGGGAGAATGGGTAAGATGAGGGGGTTAATAGGGCATGGTCCACCTTCCAGAACTTCAAAGGGGAATTTATGTTGGTGACGGAGGCAGATTTGAAATATTCTGACTTGGCTAACCTTCATGCCCTGATGCAAGCGTTCTGGTGCATGCAGTAGTTTGTGAATCACTAGGATGCTGGGTAGCTTTATGATGATTCTAGGCTCGATCTCTAGCCCTGAGGCAGGCCAGAAGTTCAGGGGTTATCCAAAGTAAGTGGTTACAGTGGTAGCCACAGACATTGCCAGCTATTTCCAGATATTTCGAGAAATTTCTGTAGAGTTTCACTCTGCTACCCCTACTGTTTAAATGCAAAAAGCATCAGATATTTCTGGAAATATCACAGAAATTTTGGGAAATAGCTGGCAGTGTCTATGGCTACTACTGTACCTCTGACTCTGGTTTGTTTGAGTGGGGCAAAGGCATTCCAGTTTACAAGAAAGATTTATTTGAAGTAGGCAAGGGCCTTATCAACTGAGGGGAAGGAGGTTAGGGGGGGACCAGTTATGTAGAAGTGGTAAGGTTACACAGGAGAGTTTCAAGGTCAAGAGACTTGAAAAAGCATAGTTGTATGGTTTTGTGTGGTGATTTAGTTCTGTGGACTTTCCGAACTATGAATATTGGGTTATGGTCACTGACTGCATTGGGGAGGATGCCAGAGGTGAAGATGCAGCCGGGGTGGGATGTAAGGGCCCGGTCAAGTAGAGAGTGTTGTTGTGTCTTGTGATTTGGGTGGGTGGGTTCAGAGATCCGTTGGGAGAGGTTTAGGGTTTCCGATTTTGTTTTTAGTTTTGGTAGTCTTAGGTGACAACCAAATTATATTAAAGTTGCCTGGGATAAATAATTCCCCAGAGTGAGCAAAGAAAGTGATGGAGGTTAGGAGATCTAGCGCGACTGAAGGATGGACATTTGGGTGGTAGTAAATGCCGGCTACAAAGATTAGGAGAGTGAAGGGGAGGGTCACATAGATAGCTAGGGTATTGTGGGTCTCAGGATTGGAGGATGAGTAGATTATGGAATATTGGATGGAGGCTAGGGCATGAATGGCCACATCACCACCCCTGCCAGCATGGTCTTGCCTTAGCAGAGAGTAGCCAGGAATGGAGACTGAGTGGTCAGGGATAGTGCTCTTTAGCCAAGTTTCTTAGATGATTAGAATGTCTAGTTTTAGAGTGCACACCATGGTCTGAATCTGTTCTATTTTTTGCAACAAGCTGTGGGTGTTTAGATGTAGGATCTTTAAGCCCATTGGGAGGGCTGAGAGAAAAGAGCACGGGGAGGTAGTAGAAGAGGAAGCACCAGAAGAGCTAGGGAAAATAGGGCCTGTGTCGGGGTGGATATCCCTCGCAGAGAGCAAGAGGAGGGCAAGTATGAGAAAGTGGAGCTTAGGGGATTTTGAAGGGGTTGGTGAGGAGGTTTGGAATTTTGAGGAGAAGAGAGAGGATGAGTGAGGAAGAAGAAGGTGGAGAACCGCAGTGAAAGTGGACACCATTATCAAATACCCCAGTGCGAGCAAGGGAAGTGATGGACCAACTTAGGGCAGCTGGTTCATTCCACTGGGGTGTCATACAGACGAGGCATACTGATGAGTCCAAGTAGGATGAAACACGTGTCTGTGTCTTCTGTTGGCACCCTTTGCAGACTGTGTGAGAGGTCTTTCGGCACCATGCATTTCTGCTTAAAGTTGTACCAGCATAATATTTTGTGGTGATTTGCATATGCAGCCCATGATGCTTTGCACTATGGGGGTTATGTATGATTTTGTATACCTTTATCAAAGCCGCATGAGGAATAGTGGTAGAGTGAAACCATATTTCAAATGGCAGGGAAGGAGTGATAGCAAGGATGTGGATAGGGGATTGTAGATAATAACTGATGGGGTTGGAAGAGTTATTAGGAATAGATGAGTACTGAGCAAGTGGAAGTGGTAAAGAGAGCGATATGAGCAGAACAAGGGGGAGAGAGGAGAGTAGGGGATGCATTATTCATAAAGGCAGAGAAATTAGTGAATAATTGATTTAGGAACTGGAAGAATTTGTAAGCAGGGAGCGCGGAGGAGGGGACTGGTCAGACGGAGGGGGGAGCCTTAGTTTAGGAAGGTATCTATATGAACAACAGGCAGGGATTGTTTTAGATAATGACTGTGTCCCCTTAATGAACATACAGTATAACTTGCTACTGGAAAAAAAAACCTCAAAAAAAAAACAAACCTTGAACTGTAATTTCCAATTTAACCAGTCTGGCACCTAGTAATTACTAAGAACCAGCCTGGGAGAGAGAAGTAAGGAAAAAGAGATAGAAAAGACTGAGGGAAAAACAAAATATTCTTTTCAGGTTAACTTACACAAAATGATTCTAAACTGAGCAGTAATTTCCTTGCATTATACAGTCAAGTACTTGCAATATACAGTGATTCAAATGGTAACAACACAGTTATAGCAAGGTAAACACATTACAATTAAGCAGAGGGGTGAAGCTGTTATAATTTGAAAATTTTGCACCCAGAAGTTAAACCTCAGGCTAGGAGGCATATAGCAAAAGATCAGCAGCGGAAAAGGAAGAGAGACGATCAGGAGCCCAGTTCGACAGTGCCAACCAATCAGGAGCTAGAGTAAGCTCCAGGGAGAGAGAGAGAGAGAGAGAGAGAGACAGAGAGGCAAAGTTGCCAGAAAGGCTGTACCTGCATAGCTGGAGGGCGGAATGAAGATGCAGGGACTGCTGCAGAGCAAAGCTGCTTCCCGGTGCAATTCCTTTGCGGGCAGAAGAGCCCTGGTCAGGGGCCTCCACCTGCACAGCTGGAGGGCAGAATGAAGATGCAGGAACTGTAGCAGAGCAAAGCCACCTCCCAGTGTAGTTCCTTGGTAGGCCAAAGTGCCCGGGTCAGAGGCCTCCTCCAGCACAGCTGGAGGGTGGAATGAAGATGCAGGGACTGCAGCAGTGCAAAACCATCTCTTGGTGAAGTTTCTTGGCTGGCCGAAATGCCCGGGTCAGGGGCCTCTTCCAAGAATGAGAAGAGAGCAGATAATGGACAGACAGAGGATAGGGACTTTCAAATACCTGATGGGTATAAGTAAGGTTCAAGAGGGAAGCATTTTTCAGAAAAAAAGGATGCTGAAGAACACAGGGACATGCAATGAAGATGGAGGGGGTAAACTCAGAGGAGATGTGAGGAAGTAATTAGTCACTAAAAGAGTGGTGTATGCCTGGAACAGCTTCCCAGTGGAGGTGGTGGGAGCAAAAATGATAATGGGATTCAAGAAGGCAAGGGTATGGGGGTTAAAACCGGAGATCAAGTGTAGTCTAGGGTCACAGTAGGTAAAGTTAATGGGCAGACCAGGTAGCCAAGTGGTCCTTATCTGCCAACAAATTCTCCGTTTCTATGTTTCTATGACATGAAGTCAATTAATTCCTAGAATACAAAATAGAAGCAAAAAGAAATGGACACTTTGTAAGACAAGCCATAGACCCTACTGTACTTTACAGATTTTACATTTTATTCAATGATGTTTTAAGCACATCTTACTAAAGAACAGGGGGCACATCTAGAAATATCATGGGGGGAAGTTGCTTATATGTAATAAGGTCAACAGAGATGAACCCTCCAATTTCTGATAAGCTGCCAATTAAAAAGGATGTCCCAACCCCTGTCTCCATCCCCATGCCAAATTTACAATAAATAAGTGCTCAGAAGGATTAGAATTATACATTTGTGACTCCCATTCCACATCAGAAAATTCTTCTTGAGAATTGAAAGGCTAGAAGAATAAATGATCACAAATGAGTCTCTTATTTTTATAAATCCATTATTCATAGCTGATGAAGTATTTACTACATGCTTATATATGCATTAAGGTTAATATATAGTCTTAACAAGAACAAGCAACCTGATTTATAATTTTGATTTAATCTTGTAAAGATTTTTCTGAATTTAACAATTGAATCCAAGTACCTTTGATCTTCCACAGTTTCTGCTATTCAGTTTGGTGAGAAACTACTTTTTTAAGTTTCCCACAGTTAAAAATAATACAGCACATCAGATCTTCATTCACGAAGTAAGAAATCGGTGTCATGTTATGACTGTTACATGTTCAACATTTCTTTTTAATGTACAGTACTGGAAACAGATTGTTTTCAGCTCAGTGTGCTCTTCCTGATTTAACACTTTAAAATAAATAGACCAAATACAAAGAAGTTTATGCAGTCCTCATGTTTTCTACTTCTGGAGATTAGTTATCACAGTGGTACTGAATAAATAATGATGGTTACAGATCTTAGCAACTGACACCTTGAGGAAAATTGTGAGCATAATACTTACACAAAATGAAAGTTTTAATTGAAATAATGTCAGTAATAGTATTCAGCTATTCTTAATTATTTAATGATCCTGGCATGAAAACGGGGCCCCTCACATTTTACTTTGTTTTTTGTAATTTAGGCTTATTGAGCCCTATTCATGAATGAAAATGGTGCCTATGCACTGCATATCTGAGACATGCAGACAACCTTGGGTGTGAATGGCATGCAGCAGGGGTCCCGTGGACCCCTGGTGGCACTCACCAAGGGTGCACAAGGCACTTACACACCTGCCTCCCTAGCCTCATGGGCAACTCTGTGCTGGGGGCGTATCAAGGGCATGCCTGCACTACACAGCATTCACTAAGCCTTGTAGTGCCAGGCACAGGGGTGCCAATCATGCTAGCTGGGACCCAGACATAACCCGGTGTGTGCCCCCTTGTTTTTTCATCTGCCAGGCGTGGTGGTACTGGGCTATGGACCTTCATGCTGCACCAGCCCACTAGGTTGCTGGGGAGGGCTTGGGCAGTGGATTGGGTAAGTGCCAACAAGATTAAAAATGTTACTGCTTTATGCAGCTTGCCCCTGAGCTGTGCACCCACAACATAGGCCCAAGGGATCCACAGTGGGACCCGGACAGGCATCTGATTGGATGCCCACTTGGGTCCATGGCTCCAACCCTGACCACCCTGCGTTACCCTATGCGCTGAGGGGCAGGGCCTGTGGTCATGCATACTGCACAACCTGTGCCTGTCCAAGCTGCATAGGTACGTGGGTGGGGTAGGCACGTACCTTTCACCCCAATAGTGCATAGGGGCCATTGAGAGCAATTCTGCAGGTATATTACACGGACAGTAAGATATGACCATTTACAGTATAATAGTGTCAATTTACTCAAATCCTTGTATGACAGCTGTAGATGTACTACAGTGTTCCTGAAGTTCCCCTGGCCTCCACTAGGAGGCTTGTACTCTCTCCATCCAATGCTGACAATGTCTAGTTGTCCTGTTCTGCCTGTGTTCTATGTTTTTATTTATTGTATTTATAATTTACTTAAAAGTTGGTAACCAGGAAAAGCACACTGAAATGAGGTTCATTTCCAGGTTCGAACCAGGTGGGAGAGATTTTACAAAATACAACAATGGGTAGAGACACAACTCAAGTACAATACAAAAGGCAAAATTAACATTCGATAGGTAGTGCAAAATCAGTAGTAAATTGTAACAGGAGGCAAAGTTCTTAGACCACTAAATCAACTCATGGTGACAAAAAAGTCTTTAAAGTTAAAACAGTGGTCAGAGTCAAAATGGTTCACCACAGAACCAATGGAGACTAGATAGGTTGAGGTGGGGGGATTCAAGAATTAGAAGGGCAGGAGCATTGTGGCACTGCAGAGAGCTGTAGCAAGTGCTGGAAGGCAGGGAGGGATTGGGATGATCGAATGAGAGAGGAGATCTGATTCCAGTGGTAAGAGAAGTGGTATGAGAAAGCTGATTGTTTAGAACCAGTGTGGGGATGTGGTAGAGAGAAAGTCCAGGAGTCTCTGGAGTGTAGAGGGTATCAGGATGGGTTAGCCAGGGATAGAAGGAAGAGAGATAGGATGGAAGGGTCCCTAACCAGTGTTTAGCTATGAAGGCCAAATGATCAGACACCAGTAGGGAAGAGGAGTGATAGATAGGCTGTACTGCCTCACTCTTTACTTCACCAGCCTCCACCATCTCACCCTTTACTCCCCACCCCTCACCCACCCTCCCTCTCAGCTGACAACTTCCTACACGAGGCCTCCAACCCACCCACACCAATCTCTTGCCATCCACCTCTACCCTCCAACAATGGCCCTTTAGCCTGCTGACTCCATTCTGACTCCCTACTATCCCATATACAGTTCACCCTGAAAACTGATTTAAGCTGGTTTTTGCTGTCTATCTCCACTATTTACTTTATATATAATGTTTTAGTCAACCATGTGTGTTAAGAATGTAACTGTTGATTACCTTTGTATGTATATTACCCTACATCCTTTGACATGGAACCTTTGTAAATGAGCAGTTCCTGCTCGAAGGTATTTGTAATCCTAGAGTTTAATAAATAAATAAATAAAAAATAAATAAATAATAAGAGAGATGAGTACAGATAGCAGTGGTGTAGGCTGAAGGGGGAGTTAGCAGCAAACTGGCAGAAGGAGTTAAAGAGCATGTGGAGCCTGGCAAGGGTTTCAGAATGGACTGTGCCATTGAGTACATCAGCATTTTCAAAAACTGGCAGTATCATTTTTGTGATTAATTCGCAACAGATTGGGAGAGTGAGTCAGTCTTTGTTCCGGAATAGGATTCCAAGTTTCGGGCAGAGTTTGGAGTACATATCATCAATTGTGTGGTGAAATCCCGGTGACTGTCTTACCATACCCATAAGTATTTAAATGAGGGTGCTAGGTCATGTGGGAGGCTATCAGGGGAGGGGAAAAAATTGGGAGACTGGAGCCGTGTAAACTTTTGCCTAGTACCAAAAACCATTGAGATGTTTTCTTTTGTGTTAACTCTGAGTTGGTTGTCTTGAAACCAACCCAGAACTTTATTAGTCATGCGTAACATGGGGATTTCACATCAGTGGGGGTTGGTCCTGATGTATAGATTATGGTATCATCTGCATACATGTGGATGTGAGTATTTGTGCAGACAGAGGAGAGATCATTAATGAAAAGCAATAATAGTATTTGGCCGAGTATTGAACCTTGGGGAACCCTGTCTAGGATAGGGAAAGGGGATGAGAGGACATTACCAGCCTGAACTGACTGTTTCCAGTCAGATAGATAGGAGCGGAACCAGTCTACTGTTGAGCCTGATAAGCCAGCAGCTACTAGCTTGAGTAGGAGGAGAGAGTGGTATATCAGACCAAATGCCTTTGCTAAGTCTATAAAGATTGCTGCAGTAATATGATCCTGGTCTATCCCTGAGAGGATTGAGTCCATGACCCACAGTAGGGAGGATATAGTAGAGTGATTTTTTACTCCACCCAGCCTTGGAAATAGTTCCTTTATACCTGAGGTTCTGACATCATTTCCTCGAGTGCAAGGTGCATTTCACTGTCATATCCTCTCTAGCACACTGCACTGACAATATAAGCATACACATTGTATAATATATATATTTCTATATAACAAATCACACACGCACGCGCGCGCATGCACACACAAATACAATAGAGAAAAAAAAAACTAGATAAACATGTGGGGAGTAGTGCAATGTAATGGCTGTGGGGCAGCAGTCTTCCGGAAGTCTTTCTGGAGGCTGAGATGCTGCCCTATTTGCAGACAACTATCTGCCCTGAGGGAGGAAGTTGCCCGTCTTCAGGCCGCACTGGACAGTAGTAAGGAAACCTTCCCCCAGGCCACACTGAACAGTAGGAAGGGAACCTCCCCCATCCAGGGAGCACTAGCGCCACCACCACTACCTCAGAGGTTGCGAAAAAAGCACAGCAGTTGGACGACAGCGGGCTCAGGGAGGGTGAGGAGGGTGGAACAGAGGCACACCCAGTCAATTGTTCCACTCCACAATCCATACACCATTCTGGGGAGCATAGCTCCCCTAAGGATGCACCCGCAGAGAAGACTGATGATAACTGTCACAAGGAGGCCCACAGGAAGGAGGCAGAGGACACCACAGGGAAAGGAAGCAGCTCCTGGTGGGGACTCCAATTATTAGGGTATAGAACCGGGGAGCTGGGAAAATGAAGTGGGTGCCTGCCTGGTGCCATGGCTTGAGGACAGGAAGCGCCGTCTCAGGATCACGAGAACAGCTGCAAGGATTCCGAGCTGGATGTAATTGTCCACCTAGGGACAAATGACTTGGCTCATCATGAGATTAGAGCAGTGCAGGAGGACATTGCAGAGTTGGGGAAGGACCAAGACAAGTAGCACACAGTATCCTTCTCAGAGGTGCTGCCTGTCAAAAGCATGGGGAGGCGAGGGTAATTGGCACCATGCAGTTTAATGAATGGTTGAAAAATGGTGCGGAGCACAGGGGTTTGGCTTCATTGGGGACTGGGGTTCCACCTGGAGGGACACCAGCCTATACTGGCAGGATGGTCTGCATCTATCCAGGAAGGGAACAAGTCTTTTGAGCAATCGGTTTAAATGCTTCATTTGCAAGCTTTTAAACTAGTCAAAGGGGGAGGCACTGACAACCAGCAGGAAAATCCCAGCCTCTCCCTACAAAACAGGGTACTAAACAAGAAAAAGACCAAGGTAGAATGGTCAGTGGGGGATGCTGCAACAGAAGGTAAAGCCATCAAAAAATGGAGAGCAATGAGTACTAATGCCCGTAGTCTGGGTAACAAGCTTCCTGAATTAGTGGCCTTGATGGAGGAGGAACATCTGGATATCGTGGCTGTCACAGAAACATGGTACACACAAAACCATGACTGGGACATAAACATACCAGGATACACTGTCTACAGGAGGGACAGGGAGGGTAAAAGAGGAGGATGAGTAGTTCTTTACATAAGGGAAGGAATAAAAGCAACAGAACAAAAGGGTAAACAGGAAGGAGAAGAAGCACTGTGGGCAAATTTGGAGACAGGCAATGGCACCACAATACGCACAGGGGTTGTATACAGACCCCCTTCTCAGGGGGAGGAAATGGACAGGGAAATAATAGAAAGTATACTTAGAATGGCAGAAAAAGGGGAGATATTGCTGATGGGTCTGAATATGCCAGATGTTAACCGGAGTGCAGTTGAAGCTGCCACTTCCAAGAGTGCAGTTATTCTAGATGCCCTACAGGGGGTATGCCTTAGACAACTAGTACTGGAGCCCACTCAAGAGGGAGCAATATTAGACTTGATTCTCTCAAATGGAGATGGAGAGAGGATCACAGATGTAGAAGTGGGTAGCCATCTGGGAACTAGCAACCATCGAACAGTATGGTTCACAATAAACACAGCAATAGAGTCAAGCCAGACAAAGACAAAAGTACTGGACTTTAGGAGGGCTGACTTTGCCAAAGTGGGTGAGTGCCTAAGGAATGCACTAGCAAATGGGCAGGAAGGAGGGGTGGAAGAACAATGGGGAATAATAAAAACTGCCATCACAGAGATAACGAGCCTTTGTGTGAAGCAAATAAACAAAACAAGACGATGTAAGAAACCACTATGGTTCTCAAAGGAAGTGGCAGTGAAGGTTCAAGAGAAAAGAAAGAATTCAGGAAGTACAAGGAATCACAGAAGGAGCAGGACAGAGAACTGTATCAGTTAAAGCAAAAGGAGGCTGGAAGGCAGTCAGAACAGCAAAGGCCCAAACCGAGGAAAGCGATAGCCAACTCAGTTAAGAAGGGGGATAAAACCTTTTATAGGTACATCAGGGAGCAAAGGAAGACCAAGGGAGGGATAGTGAGGCTTAATAAAGGGAAGGAGGGTGGGCAGAGGGAGACTGTGAAAAGGCAGAGATACTAAACACATATTTTTGCTCAGTATTTACAAATGAAGAGGGGGAGGTACATAAAACAAACAGTAGTAACACTCTGGATACAGAAGTTGATACCAGCCCATTTACAGAAGAAAGGGTTCTGAAAGAACTCTTAAAACTGAAGGTGGACAAAGCAATGGGGCCTGATGGGATTCATCCCAGAATTTAAAAGAGCTAAGGGTAGAACTAGTGACACCACTGACTACCCTTTTAACAGATCATGGGAGGATGGGGTGGTACCCAAGGACTGGAGGAGGGCAGATGTGATTCCCTCACAAAAGTGGGAGCAAGGCAGAAGCAGGAAACTACAGACCTGTTAGTTTAACCTCAGTGATAGGAAAATGATGGAATCACTTCTGAAGGAAAGAATTGTCGAGTATCTAGAGGCCAGAGGGCACAGGACCCTAGGCAGCATGGATTCACAGCGGAAGGTCATGCCAGACAAATCTGATAGATTTCTTTGACTGGGTGACCAAAGTAGTAGATCAGGGAGGGGCTGTGGACATGGCCTACCTAGACTTCACCAAGGCATTTGACACAGTCCCACACAAAGATTAATACAAGTTAGCCAGCCTGGGAGTAGGTCCCAAGAGATGACAGCCTGGGTTAAAATTGGCTGGAGAATAGGACACAGAGAGTAATAGTAAATGGAGTCCACTCTGAAGAAAGGAGGGTTACTAGTGGGCACCGCAGGGTTCAATATTAGGACTGGTCCTCTTCAAAGTCTTTATAAGTTTACATTGGCGGAAGGACTGGAAGGAAAAGTATGTCTTTGCAGATGACACTAAGGTCTGCAACAGAGTTGATGCACAGGGTGGGGTGGAAAGGATGAGAAGGGACTTGGCAAGGTTAGAGGAATGGTCAAATGTATGGCAGCTTAGATTCAATGCTAAGAAGTGCAAGATAATGCACCTGGGAAACAAAAACCCAGGGAAGAGTACACAATGGGGGGTGAGATACTAACAACAACAAAAATGGAAAGGGACCTGGGGGTAGTCATATCAGATGACCTAAAGGTGGGCAAGCAATGTGAGAGGGCAGCAAGGAGGGCTGGGGTTACTGGGATGCATAGGGGAGGCATCATCAGTAGAAAACAGGAAGTTATTATCCCTCTGTACAGACAGCTGGTGAGACCCCATCTGAGTACTGTGTGCAGTTCTGAGACCCAATCTCTGCAAAGACATAGACAGGATGGAAGCTGTCCAGAGGAGGGCAACTAAAATGGTGCAGTGTCTGCACCAGAAGACATATGAAGAGAGACTTAAGGAGCTTAATATGTATAGCCTCGAGGAAAGGAGGGAGAGGGGGGGACATGATAGAAACTTTAAGTACCTCAAGGGAATCAACAAAGTCCAAGAGGGTAGCATCTTTCAAAAAAAGAGGTGTGCAAGAACAAGAGGGCACAATTTGAAGATAGAGGGCGGCTCAGAGGTAATTTAAGGACGTATTTTTTCACAGAGAGGGTTGTGGATGCATGGAACGGCCTTCCGGAGGAGGTTGTGGAGTCAAAATCAGTGGTGGAATGCAAGCATGCATGGGACAGTCATAAGGCAATTCTGGGGGGTGGGGTTAAGAAGAAGTAGGCTGCTGGTTAACTAGGATCTGCAGCTTATCCAGTAGGTAGGGAAATGGGCAGACTGGGTGGGCCTAGCGTTCCTTATCTGCCGTCAAATTCTATGTTTCTATGTTTCTAGTACCAGTGGTGAACAGGAACACAGCAAGTCTGGAATAGACAATGGATTCCTGTAGTTTGGCAAGGGCAGGAAGTATGTCCTTGTAGAAAGACAGTTATTTAACCAGTAGGTCTTTAAACTGACCTAGCATGAAAATTCTCAGTCTAGGAAAAAAGAAGGGTAGCAACACAACAAAAAAAATCTTTCTGTTAAGTTTCAAATGTATCAGTTCATTAACTTACATCAGTTATTCTGGCTAGTGGGAAAGGAGTTAAGTACTGTTCCCATTTATTCCACTTATCAGTGTTCTTTTCCTGGACAGTCTAAGTGAAGCAATGATTCTTTCCATAGAGACAAGGGTAAAAAGATGAAATTTCCATGCTGACACTGGGTGAAGAGTCCATGAGAATAAATGGATGTAATGCCTTTCATGGCCAAGAGGCACTTTCTGTGAAAAGCATCATTGTGGCTTTATGGGTGCAGGTTCATTGGGGAAAATCCTAAGACACAAGTTTAAAAATTCAGTGTTATCTTTGATCCTCAGATCTTGCCCAGCTCATTTCTGATCTGGGATCAGTAGCTCTGAACATGCTGTCACTCTCAAAAGATATGGAAGTGGACCCTTTTCTCTGTGCAGCCCACCAGCACCAGTCCATGTGCCCTGTTCCAATGTGTGCTGTGATAGTGAGGGTATGGAACTTTCAAATAATAACCTTCCACCTAAATTCCTTCCAGGTTAAGGGGGCAGTCACTTTCCACCTTTCTTATAGTATCTTGCCCCAGCACTGATTAGGTATAGATTATCCGGATTCCTGTTCCCATTTCTCCCTAACTTCCATCAGTTTTGAATTAACAGATTCCTGCAGGACCTGATATCATATGATAGTGACATATATATATATATATACTGTATATATATATATATATATATATATATATATATTCCTTGTATTATGCATAACTGACCAAAAGAGAAAATCCTCCCACTTTGCTAAAGGTCAGGATAATTGTGCTATGTGGTTCTCTATGTGTGCAGGTAGTGTCTGATCTGTAGGAAACTGAATAGATCCATGCTGTGAATTCCAAAAGATGTTCTGAGTTCCTCAAAGGATATGCATGTACCCTGTTTTACTAACTGTGCATACCTAGTCAGGGGAATGTATGTTCCACTGTATAATCCTGGATCTCTGTTCATTGGGGAGAATTCTGCGTCCACTATTATTGTAGCTAATAGTCCAATTTCATTTGCTGTATCAGTCAGAACTCTGATGGTTTACACCACAGTTAGGAAGTGTCCAGTCCAGGGATTTGCAATGGGTCTTAGGAGAGGCTGAGTGAGTTTAGCTGTCAAGATGGTGAAAAGGGAGGCAGGCAGACAGGCCTTATTTTCCAGTGGGCATGTTTACGTGGCCACGACTGTATCTCAGTAACCTGACCACTTGGATTGCTGTGGTGCAAATATGGTCATGTGAACACTTACCTGATCATGGTAAGCTATTCTGTGCTTCTCTTCCCAAACCACTGCTGAGTTGGGCATGCATTCCAGAGAAAGTGCTGTAAGTGGCCGTGCGCATAATATGCACTGCTCACTTCAGCACACAGTCTAAGCTCCCTGCATCCTTCGGCCTGGCTCTAACACTTACAGCCCCTCTCCAGCATTGGCTTGCATCAGCGCTGACAGGGGCCATGTAAACTTAATACAGAGTGAGGGTAGAACTTCAGGCAGTAGAGGAGCTGCCGAAAGAATCACCACAGAGCAGTTGTGTAAACATAGCTAGTGTGTACCAACCAGACTCAGGTGTTGACGAAGCATGGAGATGACTTGAGAGGACTGAGCTGCCAATTAGTACTTTTCAAAGTTGGGGAGACCCCAACCAACTTTCTTCTTAGGGAGGGTAAGTGTCTTAAGGCCTATTCTTCTACTATGCCCCGGCAATGAGAACTTCAGTGTAAGTTTCCTGATTTTCCCCTGTAACTTCTTAGGAATCTTAATGGGCAAGGCCTGGAAAAAGACTGTCAACCAGGATAGGATATTCATCTTTAGCATCTCTATCCTCCCACCCAGAGACAGTGGGAGTCCAGATCAAGTCTGCAGGTTTATTGCTATCTCATTTTGGAGATGCAGATGGATTAATTTGTACAGTGGCCAGGGAAGGAGTTACTTAAATGTCAAATGATGCTGCAGGCAGTTGTGAAAAGTTAAACATGCAAGTATAAAATCATTTTCTCTCCTTCCTAGTGAGTGTTGGACACTACTTATTAAATCCAAACAGAAAATGAGTAACCCACTATGTTATATTTGTACAGGTTATTGTATGTAACTGCATTTCTACTATGCTAAAGTATACTGCTATCCTCCATTGTCCTCTCTGGGACCATGAAATGCTACATTTCATGCAGTCATCCTGACTGGAGAAATTTTAAATAAATTAAGATATACAACTTGTGTCAACCCAATGTTCAGCAAATATGTTATCATTTTCTGCTAGGTTTCCAAGTGAAATTAAATATTTTATTTACTTAGGTATGTGATAATTCATTTATTTTTCACTTGTTGGGTGCTTAAGTTTCACTGGCAGGCTCAAGCAACTAATTACTGACAGAATTCTCTATTCCTAACAACCAATCAAAATTGTTCTTTTTGCTGCTGCCATCTTGTTTGTTCACTTCTTCGGAGCAGTCTTGCTTCTCTTCATATAACTTCATATGAAAAAAGGATTGCAAAAATATAAAAACTATAAGCTGAATTGTGTCTAACTGATATCAGGGTATCATTGAATGAAACATAAACAACATATAATTACGTCAACTATTGCTGGTATTTCCTGTTCATTATTGACATGCTGTTAACATATTTGAAGATATTATATTTGTATTCTGCATGCTATTCCCAACTCTGTTTAATGCTTCCAAATAGGCACTTTCTGTTTGTAACTAGAGAGAAAAACATACACACACACACGCACGCACACACACACACACACAATGTGAGACTTGATGTTTATCTTCAAAGCTTGATTATGTCTGCTAGTTGGCTAATGGGCAGAAAATGAATGTGGTTGGTGGGACTTTTATCCTTTGAACTACAAGAAGTTTACACTAATCATCCATACAAACACTATCATCATCAGCCTTCTCAGCATTGGCTTTTGAGAAGCAAGCCTCCTGCATTGCTGCATTCATAAGTTTGTATAGTACATACCTACATAGCCCCTACACTACGGTAACAATATGTTCACTTTGTGCTCGAGTGCAAGCAAACATAATGTTAGTTCCAGCATTTTCACTGGGAATATCGCATGAGTTATCCTCCATGGGGAATATTTTTTAACCACATTTCCTTCAGTTAAGCATGTTTATCTCCCAATTTGATGTTATTGATTTAGACACTAATAGTTTAGCCTTTTGTTTCAACATACAGAGGTTTTCTTTTATGGAGTTCAGTTTTGAAAGTCTTCCTGTTTGAATGTTTCATTATATGATTTTGTATGATGAACGTCACCTAAACCTCAGTACATCAGTCCTGTCAGTAGAAATCTTGGAAATGTGAGAGAGAGAGATACGTTTGCTGCTAAAACATACCTCCTTAAGGTAAGACCATTGGCTCCATTATACATTTTAATGACTGTGATTCTTTAATTTCTAGGGACATGGATATGTTGTTCATCCACACTGTCTGGCAGGTTCCTTGCCGCTTTAAATCTTGCCAGACGGTCTTCAAGCTGGCTCCTCCCACCGACCCGGGTGGTAAAATTCTTGGCTCCGCCCCCTGACGCCAGATCTTCCTTACTGCTTGGAAGCTCAGGTTCTCTCCTTAACGCTCTGCATATAGACTGGATCCTAACTCTTCGCCTCACCCGAAAATAATTTTAAAGTTTTCAAGACTTCAGTCAAATTCTTTCTTCACGGCTGCGATGGACAAATAGACTCCCGGTTTTCAGCGGTGTCCATGCAGGCAGAAGATGTCCAGGATGGATCCTAACTCCACGTGCATCTACTGCCTCGGGGCTGACCCGACCCATGAGCCTGCAGTTGTGCAGGTCTTTTTCGGCCAACGTCCTTGAAGACCGCACTGCCCGGCTACAACTTGGGCACCCCGAGAAACGTTATCTGCTGGTGAAGTCCAAGGTGGCCCATTGGGCAGTGTCCGAGGCAGCTGGCTCAGCTGATCAACTCGAGCAGATGATCGCCCTCGAGGAGGAGGTGGCCCAGGCCGCATCCTCATCTTCCTCAGTCACGGCATTTATCCCTCTCTCTTTGGGATCCTCCTACACAGCTTCTTTTAAGGTGCTTTGCCAATCCCTCTCCACGAAGGGTAAGGGGCCATCGGGACACTCTTCTTGGTCAAAAAAGAAGGACTCGAAGGGTAAGTCCCACCGTTGATGTTTGTGGGGCGGGAAAGGTCCCCTTCCCGGGGCAGTCGACAATCGACTTTGGTCGAGTTTGCGGCTAAGGCTGCTGGCTTCACGGTGTCCCTGTCAGGTCAGCCAGCTGAGACACCTGTCAATGCGGTTGAGATTTTTCTCGACCCGTCAGATGGGCTGTCGACTTGTGAAGCCGACAACCCTTCATCACCGGTTCCTCAGGTGGAAACCGAGGACTTGCCTGCACCTCCTGTGCCGGAGTCCCCGGTTAAGGCTCTCGAGGTGAGGGAGGATCAGGTGTCCCACAATCCCTCCCAGACCCACCCTCGGAAACACCAAGGGTCTCGGTCTCGGACCTCGTCTCTGTCCAGCCAATCCCGCCGACACCAGCGGTCTTGGTCTCGGCACTGAGGAAAGCAGTGGCGCTGCTTGTTCTCGTCTTCCTCCTCGGAAGAGGAGAGGCTTCAGCGCAAATTGCATCGACAGTACGAGGACTTAATGTGGCAGCAGCTCCTTTTGTCTGGGAGCAAGCCAATGCTATTGCCTTCCATGGCCATTAAGTGGCTGTCAGCCGAAAGGCCGAAACAACCCCTCGCGGTGGTCGAGGTGCCCAAACCTGGGCCGGTTGTTCAGCCAAAACCAGCTGCCCCACCGATTGTGGTTGAACTTCCACCTCCACAACCGAAATCAGGGGCTCTGACCAAGGATTCTCAGTCAGGTCAGGGTCTGCCCCACTGGTTTTTGGTCACCGTCACTCCCAACCATCCTCGGCAGGTGGAGGGTGGCTCAGGCCTCAGGCAGCTCTTTGCAGACTCCTCAGAGTCTGACGACAACTCCTCCCTGTTTTCCAGGCCCCTTGACCTGGAGTCCTCCGGGGGCAGTCGATGGATGAGAGCCCATCTTAGTTCATGGGTCTGCTTCGGCTCACCTCATAGTCTACCGGGATGCAGCTTGAGCCCATATCTAAGCAGGCCAAGTATCCCCTCATGGAGATACTGGACTGAGGGGATTCTCCCATGGAGGCCTATCCAGTGGCTGAAGCCATTGTTGGCCCAGCCTTGGAGCTTTGGCAGCAGTCAGCTTCCTGTCCTGCACCTTTGGCTAGGATGGCCAGGAAGTATGCCGTCCCTACCGGCTCTTTGTCCGGTTTTTCAGAACACCCCTCTGTGGAGGGGTTGGTCACCGATAGTGTTTTTCGGCACTCCGAGAAGGCTAGGGACATGGATAAGCCCCCTGACAAGAAGTCCAAAAAGCTGGACTATGCCGGGCGCAAGGTATATGCTGCATCCTCCCTCGGCCTCTGTCAGGCCCGTTCAGCCGTACTGATGGTGCACTTCTTCCATGCCTTCATGGGCTCCCTGGATAAGGTGATCCCTCATCTCTCAGCTCACCTGCAGACTACAGTCAAGCAGGTGCGGGATCAGGGAAGGGCAGTGGCGAAACACCAGCCCCAAATGGCTCTAGATATCAGAGACTCTTGTGCCTGTTCAGTAGCAGCTGCAGTGGCCATGTGCCACAGAGCCTGACTGAGGATATCCACCTTTACGGTGGATACCCAGCTCAAACTGGCGGACATCCACTTCTTGGGGACCAACCTGTTTGGCCCTGGATTGGAAGGTCACCTCCAGAGGATCAAAAAGTCCAACGCCACCTTGGACTCGGTCACGTCCACTCAGAAGGACAAGGGCCGTCATCAGCAACATAAGTCCTTTCGACCTTCTGCCCCTGCGGCACATCCGGCCCAGCAACATCAGCATCAGGGCCAGCAGGCTCATGCTTGGCACCCCAAAGCCAAGCCTGCAGCTTCCTCTAACAGGAAGCAGGGAGGAAAAGGCCCAGGAGGTCCCTCGGCCGGTCATTCCTCCGAGCCTGCCCAGTGATGGGTTGAGGGGTGTTGCCCCCAGCCTCATCGCTCACCCCCTGGGTTCCCCCCATTGGGGGGATGGCTCCACCACTTCCTTTCCACCTGGTCTACTATCACCATGGACCACTGGGTGTTGCAGGTGGTAGGAAGGGGTCTGCCTCTGGAATTCGAGCAAACCCCGCACTTCCGAGCCATTGCCCCATGGGGGGGCTACAGGGTCCGCAGCCTCTCTGTCGGCTCGTCGAGCTGACATTGCCCTGCTTCTTGAAAAGGAGGTGATCAGGAAGGCGGCGGATCCTCCACCTGACCCAGGGTTTGTGTCCAGGTACTTCCTGGTCCCGAAACGGATGGGGGGGCTGGCACCCCATTCTAGACCTGCACAACCTGAACAGGTTCCTAAGGTCTCGAACCTTCAGGATGGTCACTCTGGCTCAGATCATTCGATCCTTGGAATGAGGAGTGTGGTTCTGTTCTCTGGACCTCCAGGACATGTTCTTTCACGTTCCAATCCATCCGTCCCACCAGAGATTCCTTCACTTCAGAGCAGAGGTGTCCCTCTGCGAGTTCTGGGCCATGCACTTTGGCTTTTCTCTAGCTCCCAGAGTCTTCACCAAATGCATGGCAGTGGTGACAGCATTCCTGCAGCACTGAAGGGTCTGGGTGTACCCCTACCTGGATGACTGGCTGATTGTGGCCTCCTCCAGAATGGAGGTGGAGCCTTCCAGGGATCTGGCCCTCCAGGTTTGCTCTCAAGTTGGCCTCCTTATCAACAAGGCCAAGTTGGAACTCATGCCAAAGCAGGTGATCCAATTCATCGGGGCAGAGCTTGACTCTCTGTGAGCCAGAGCATGGCTCCAGGCGGACAGGGCCTAAGTTCTTTCCTCCTTTGCCCAATCATTTCAGGTTGGGCAATTGCACCCTGCCCGGGACTTCCTGCACCTCCTGGGCCTCATGGCAGCCTGCACCAGCGTGGTCCATTGGGCCCATTGGCACATGCATCCCCTACAATGGGAACTGACCAGCCAATGGTCACAGCACTCCGGTCCTTTGGGATCAGCCAGTGATAGTGACCCAGGAGATGTGGAACACTCTCCAGTGGTGGATCGTTACAGCTCATCTGCAGGAGGGCATCCTGTTTGTCTGCCCCGAGCCGACGGTCTCTCTATCGACTGACGCCTCTCTAATGGGTTGGGGTGCCCATCTAGGGGAGTACGGAGTGCACGGCCTCTGGTCCCTTCGGGAGTCCCGATGCCACATCAACCTGCTGGAGCTTCCGAGTGGTTCGTCTAGCCCTCACTGCCTTCGCTCCATTTGTATGGGGTCAAGTGGTCCAGGTCCAGACGGACAATACCACGACCATGTACTACCTAAACCGCCAGGGCGGGACACGCTCCATGCCTCTGTGCAGGGAAGATCTCCACATTTGGTTCCTATTGCACAGCCTGGAGGTGGCGCTCCTTGCCAACCATGTGGCAGGAGCCTCCAACATTCTGGCCGATGCCCTAAGCCGGATAGGAGCTGCGTACCACGAGTGGTCTCTCCTGCCGGAGGTAGTACAAGATCTGTTTTCCCACTGGGGCATGCCTCAGGTAGACCTGTTTGCTCCAGTGAGAATGCAAAGCTGAGACTGTTTCATGCCTGCCCCCCTCAGCAGGGCTCGCTGCAGGGGGATGCCTTCTCGAGCCCGTGGACCCCGGGCCTCTTCTACGCCTTTCCCCATTTCCCTTGATCCACAAGGTGCTTCTCAAGGTGAGGAGGGACAAGGCACAGGAGATTCTGGTAGCCCCAGACTGGCCCCGCTAGTTCTGGTATCCAGATCTCCTCTGTCTCAGCTCCAGGCTCCCAAGGCAGCTTCCAGCCCGCCTGGACCTGATCTCAGTTAATCAGGGGAAGGTATTCCATCCGGACCTTCAATCCCTGCACCTGACGGCCTGGTTCCTGAATGGCAAGAGTTCCAGGCCTTGGGTCTTTCTGACGAGGTCCTCAACGTTGTTGAGGCTTCCCGTAAGGAGTCGACCAGAAAATGCTATGCCTTTAAATGGAAGAGATTCTCCATTTGGTGTCAGAGCAAGGGCCTGGACCCTTCCTCCTGCTCCTTGGCAAGCATTCTGGACTACCTGTGGTCCCTTTCTCAGCAAGGGCTTTGGTCGACGACCTTTAAGGTGCACCTGGCAGCCATCTCTGCTTACCGGGCGTGGGCCAGGAAGCAGTCGGTGGTGCAGGAGAAGGTGGTTGGGTGCTTTTTCAAAGGACTTGATCACATATCCCCTCTGGTGCGAGAACCTCCACCTCCGTAGGATCCACTGCTGGTATTGGTTAAGCTCATGGGTAAGTCATTCAAACCAATGCACAGGTGTGATATCTCTGACCTGTCATGGAAGACTGCCTTCTTGGTGGCTATCACGTCAGCCAGAAGGATGGGAGAGCTCCAGGTGCTTTCCATCGAGTCTCCTTATCTGGTCTTCCACAGGAACAAGGTTGTCCTGCGTCCCCACCTGAAATTCCTTCCAAAGGTGGTGTCGGAGTTTCACCTTAACCAGGTGTTGACTCTGATGGTGTTCTACCCAGTCACACCTCAGAGGCCGAATATAGGCTCCATACTTTGTACCGTAGAAGAGCACTCGCTCATTACAAGGAGCGGATGGCAGAAGTTCAGGGAAAGGTTCGCCAGCTGCTTGTCACCTACACTGAAGCCGCACCTGGAAGACCTGCAGCCAAGCAGACAGTAGGCAGGTGGGTCACCTCCTGCATAGATCTCTGCTATAGGTTGCCGGGCATGGAGCCTCCCAGAGGGATAAGAGCTCATTCTACCCGCCATACCGCTGCATCAGTGGCTGCTTCCAGGGACGTCCCTATCCAGGAAATCTGCAGGGCTGCTACCAGGAAGTCAACACACACCTTCATTACCCACTACCACATCAACCTTGAGTCACGCCGGGATGCTGGTTTTGGGGCCTCAGTTTTCCAGTCATTATTCCCTAAGTAGGGGGTGTGCGCCTTGCCTCCCTCCTCCAGGAAAACTGCTAGGAGTCTGCCAGACAGTGTGGATGAACAACATATCCATGTCCCTAGAAATACAGGTTACTCACCTGTAACAGGAGTTCTAGGAATGGTATATGTTGTTCATCCACATGACCCACCCGACCTCCCCAGCTTCGACGCACAACCTGGCCTCCAGAGGACTAGATCTGGTGTCATGGGGCAGAGCTGAGAGTTTTACCACCCGGGTGGGTGGGAGGAGCCAGCTTGAAGACCTTCTGACAAGATTTAAACTGGCAAAGAACCTGCCAGACAGTGTGGATGAACAACATATGCCATTCCTAGAACTCCTGTTACACGTGAGTAACCTGTATTTTTTTTGTTGCTGATTGGATCCTTGAAATATCTCTAATAGTTTTAACTGTAGGTTCTAAAGTGTGACAAGGAATGGGGAAGAGACTAGTTTCCATGACAATGTCACAATGTTTGGTAGGTGGTGTTCCCTATAAGGAATGCAGGTGTTACTCATCAGTGAATGAATAGCCGAATGACAACATAGGAACTAAAAGAAAAACAAAATAGGGTAAGGCTGATAGAATTTCTTCTTTTTCATTGTGAAAATTAATGTTGTTGCCTGTGGAATGACATGCTTATTTTCTGCAAATATTAAATCAATAAATCAATATTTACTGACAGTATTCAACAGGTTTGGCTTTTGTAGATATCACATGGACAAAAAGCAAAAGGTATACGCATGTAAAAATGACAACAGAAATCACAATAGTATACATATAATGACCAGAGTTGAGGGATATAATTGGAAAATATTGACCCAAAGGATGAACAATTCACTGACAATAGTTATCTTGTCTGAAATTGAAGGCTGAGGGCCACATGACTATTAGAGGTCAACAATTAATCCCAAGGGGTCAACATTTACAAGAGTGTAAAGTGGCAAAGTGCCATATCTGAACTTAGGGTGATAGTTAATTATTTCCTCAAGGCTTTATTCTTGGCCCGCTCCTTTTTTCCCCTATTCATAAATGGCATGCCATCAACTGTAGTGGGGCTATGGTACAACTAAATGCAGACAATGCTATTTTACATTGATCCTCAGCAGACATTAATTGCATTAATAGTAAGCTGGAGTGCAACTTCCAGCAACTGGAAAATTGGTTCTTGTCAAGCAAACTAATCTTCAATAATAAAAAAAAAGCCATACCCTTCAGACACAGGAGACTAGGCACTATGAGACAACACCTTCTGAAATGGTCTACCACTGATGGCACTCATCTCAAAGTGGTGAAGGCACACAAACACCATGGTGTAGTGGTAGACCAAAACTTGACCTTTCTGTCTCATGTGGATGAAGTAGTCAAAAAACAGCATCAAAAGCTTAGACTCCTCCTCAGTCTTATCCCCTACCTTTCTAGGGAAGCTCATATAGCCAATGCTAGTAGCACCCTAATGCCTATATGGCCTCCATGTACTACAGCCCATATGTGACTGTGAACTGTGCATGATAAAAACACCCTATAACAGGATTGAATGATTTACTGCTGGTTCCCACTCCAGAGACCACCACTGAGGAGTGTTTGCTGCATGTGGTTGGACCTTTTTCATGAAAGACTGCATTATCCAACACACTGCCTAACCTACAATCTAATGAAACTTACTACACCTCCTAGTCTTACTGGAATAATCAAGCTAAAGCAACACACAATCCTCCTGAGATCCTCTGCTAGTCCACTATTTGAAATCCCAAGGGTAAGATCATCATGTCGCAGGAGATCATTGCCATTTGTCCCCACCCCCACTCTGTGGAACTTGCCACCCCCTGAGGTTCTGAGCTTCCTCGCTCTTGCACAGTTTAAAAAGAGACTTAATGCTCTCTCCAGTTGGGTGACCCCTTGCAAGTGCAACCAATGACCAACAGCATCCTCAGCTGAATTCTCTCTCTGTGCTGTGCCTGGATGTTCACTATTCTCCTGGTGGACCCTGGACATCTTCAATTTACCTTCTTTATGTGCTATAAGTTGCTGCAATCTGTGATTCTGATACTTGCCTCTGAATTGCATATTTCATGATGCTCCTGATTGTAACTAATCTGTTGTGCCTTGTATGTATGAGTACCTCACGATTATATAGTTTCTGCTCTGTAAATGTTGTATACTTTGTTCTCACTTATTGTATGTAACTAATTCCAGGTTCCTTATGAAAAAGGGACTGTCATGTATCAGTGGCCTACCTGGTCATCAAAATTCAAAAAAATAAATATCTTATAGCAACATAGGAATGTGATGGCAGAAAAGGACCTCCAGGCCCACCCACTCTGCCCAGTTTGCCTAGCTTTCCACAAGAACTTTACAGTAGTCTTCCCCCTGACCCCCCAACCCCCTGTGTTCATCCCATGCCCTTTTGAACCCCCCCACAGTCTTCTCCCCTACTACCTCCCTCAGCAGCCCATTCCAGTTGTCCATCACCCTCTCAGTGAAGAAGTACTTCCTAACGTTACCCCTAAATTGCCCCCACCTCCATAATTTGGAACTGGTGCCCCCTTACCCTAGATCTCTCCTTTAGTGGGATAAGGCTCTACTCTGGCACCTTGTTGATCCCCTTTCCTTATTTAAAGGTCTCAATCATGTCACCCCTCTCCCTCCTCTATTCCAGTGAGTACATACCTAATTCCTTTAGTCTTCCTTCATATGGTAAATGTTCTAGCCCCCTCACCATTTTTGTTGCCCTCCTCTGGACCCTTTCAACCCTCTCTATATCTTTCCTGAGGAATGGCCTCCAGAACTGAACCCCATACTACTCTAAGTGTGGCCTGACCAGCTGAGTGTACAGCGGAACTATGATCTCTTTTCTTGTGCTGGAGATCCCTCTCCCTGTGCAACCTAATATCCTGCTGGCTCTTGCCACTGCCCCTCCACACTGCTTAGCTACCTTCAAGTCCTTTGAGATGATAACGCCTAGGTCCTTTTCCACTTCAATTACTTGCAGGAAACTACCTCCCATCCTGTACCCCACTTTCCTGTTATTCCTGCCTAAGTGCATGATCTTACACTTTGCCATATTGAACTACAATTGCCACTCCTTGGACCAGGATTCCAACCTCTCCAGATCTCTGTGCATCACCTCCACCCCCTCCTGTGTGTCTACTCTATTGCAGACCTTAACATCATCTGTGAAAAGGCTCATCCTCCATTTGAGTCCTTCTGCAATGTTCCCTATAAAGATGTTAAACAGAAGAGGGCCTAAGACTGACCCTTGGGGAACCCCATTGATGACCGCAGACTCCTCTGAGGGTGTCCCATTGACTAACACTCTTTGGGTTCTACCCTCTAGCCAGCTCCTCATCTACCTTACTACCACCTCCCCCAGCCCCAGGTGAGCCATCTTGTGCAATAGCCTCATGTGTGGCCCAGAGTCAAATGCTTTTTTGAAATCAAGGTAGGCTATGTCCACTGAACCTCCCTGATTCACTACCTCGGTGACCCAGTCAAAGAACTCTATCAAGTTCGTTTGACAGGATCTGCCCTCAGTGAACCTGTGATGCCCTGGATCATGAAGGTCACTTGTCACCAGGTAGCTGTTGATTCTGTACTTGAGCAGTTTCTCCATGGGCTTGCCCACCACAGATGTCAAGCTGACTGGCCTATAGTTGCTCACCTATCCCTGCCCCCTTGTGCAGTGGTATTACTTCTACATGTTTCCAATCCTTAGGTACCACCCCTGAGTTAAGGAGTTGTTGAATAGGGTGGTTATGGGAATAGCCAGTACCTCCCTCAGTTTCTTCAAAACTCTTGAGTGCACCTCATCCGGACCCATGGCTTTGTCCACCTTCAAGTCCTTAAGCTCCCTCAGGATCTCTTCTTCCCAAAACGGACTCACATCCACCCCTTCCCCTGCCACACCTGCCAACTAGAGCTACTCATCTTCCATTCCTCTTCTTTTATGAATGCTGAACAAAAGTAGCAGTTTAGCAGGTCAGCCTTTTCCTGGTCCCCCACCAACCTATCCCCTGTCCCATCTGCAGCCTGGTTATCCCCTTTTCTGTTTCCCTGCTTTCTCCTATATACCTAAAAAAGGTTTTGTACCCCTTTTTGACTGCCTTTGCAATCTGTACCTCCTTCCGTGTCTTTGCTTGCCTGACCTCCCATATCGCCTCCCTCTGCCTTACCTGATATGCTTCCTAATCCCCCTCCCCTGCGTTGTTTTAAACCTCCTGAAGGCTCTACTTTTAGCTTCATTGCTTTCTGCCACTTCCCTGTTATACCACAGTGGCTTCCTTTTCCTCCTATTTTTGCTCACCCTCCTTATGCAGAGGTCTGTAGCTCCCCAAATTACCCCCCTTTATTGAGGACCACATGTCCTCCACACCCTCTAGCTTCTCCACTTCTGCCAGTGCCTGCCAGACATATTCCTCCATCTTGCAAAAATCTGCTCATCTAAAGTCAAGCACCTTCACCTTGGTTCGATTTATGGTGGCCAACATACGTACCTTAAACCTCACAGTGTTGTGATCACTAGTCCCAAGGTTGTCCAGCACAGATACTTTACCCACCTGTCTCCATTCATTAGTACCAAATCTAACACTGCCCCATCCCACATCGGTTCCCTGACCATCTGCCTGAGCAAGGCAACTTGAAGGGCATCCAGAATTGCCCTGCTTCTAGGTGATGCTGTCGATAGTGTGTCCCAAGCCACGTCCGGCAGGTTCAGATCCCCCATCAGCTGCAACTCCCCCCCTCTCTGCTATCTTAGAATCTCATCTGTCATCTGGTTGTCCACCCTTTCATGCTGCCTTGGTGGCCTGTAGATGATTCCGGTGCACACCACCTCTCCTCACACTGTGGACAATGAGACCCATAAAGCTTCTGTGTCTCCCCACCTGCCCTGTATTTCTGTTGCCTGAATCCCCTCTCTTACATAAAGTGCCACTCCCCCCTTCCAATCCTGTTCCTCCTAAACAGCTTGTACTGTGGTAATTCATTTCCCAGCCTTGCCCTTTGTGGCACTACAACTCCATGATTCCCACCAGGTCTAAGTCTGCTTCGGCCATGACTGCTGCCAGGTCTGGGACCTTATTGCCCAAACTCCTGGCATTTGTACACATTGCCTTCCACCCTCCTGCCACCCTGATGCCCTCCCTTGTCTTAAGACTTCTTAGCTTCCTTGCCCTCTCTCCTGCAGTCCCTGCTGGGATACTTGTCTTGTGGGGGGAAGCATGATTCTCTCCTTGTCTATTCCGCCATGCTTGGGATTTGCTTGCAACACCCCCAACTCAGTTTACATCTGTTTTTTTTCAACAGATTCCTCCGGTTTACATTTCAGTACATCCCTGTTTAAGTGTAGCCTGTCTGGTGCGAAAATGCTTTCATCTTGCCAAGTGGTCCCCCAATCCCCCACCAGCCGAAGCCCTTACCTAGTACACCATCCAGAAAGCCAGCTATTGAACTCCTTTATCCTCTGCTTTCTGTCTGAGCTAGCTCTCGGTACCGGCAACACCTCAGAGAATGCCACTGTTCTACAACTTAAGTTGCTGCAGAATCTTGTTAATGCTTCAGACCTAGCCTACACCTCCAACAAACTATACCCTGCTAAGTCATTTGCTCCCAAGTGGAACACCAGGTGGATTCTCTCATCATGCAGCTTCCCCAAGGAGAGGATGTGATAAATCACTTCTGCTGCTGTCATACCTGGTAATCATCTAACTCAGATCTTAGCTCCCCCTCCCAGCTAATGTCTCTGACAATGGAGTCCCTGACAATCATGACCTTGTCCTCCACCTTTCTTGAACTAACTCCTGCCCCTGCTGCCCCCTTCCCCATAGCCTCCCTACCTACCTACCATCCTTTCCTCTTCTGTGCCTCCTATCCCCAACTTGATCTCCTTCTTTTTAGCCCCTGCCCCCACCTACCCATGGGGGCAACCACTGGACTCATCCTCATGTCCCTGTTGTTCCCAGGCCCTAAGTTACCCTCCTACCTCCTAAACACTGTTTCCATTGTCTGCGGCCCTCTCCCATGCCTGGCTGTGAACTCCCTTCCCTGCCTATGTCCTGCCTTCTCCCTTCCTGTGTTTGGGGTTTTCAACTCCTCCTCCTCCCCCCCACCTCCTTTACTTCTGAGACCCCCTTAATACAGGCGAGAATCATCAACTGAGACCCAACCGCTATATCATCCTTCGTAGGCGCCCCCTCTTTATCTCTGCCCCTTGTACACTCCTCACTATTGATACCACCCTGTTCCCCACTGCCCCTTGCTTCTTTGCAAGCCTGACTACTGGGCATCACTTGACTTGCACTCCTGTCTCAGCCCCCCCCCGAGCTTCCCCTAACTCTCACAGCCCTTTCCTGGTCACCACTCTCCTGTGGAGATCTCCACCACATGTATTCCTGACCAAACTCCTCGACACCTGATGCCCCCTTCTGAGTGCTTTTTTCCTGAGGTAATTTCCTCCTGGTGCTCCTCTCCCCCAGTTTGCTGTCTGCCAAGGCCCCTCCCGAGAGCCAGGCCACCAGTCCCCCCCCTCCCTGGGGTATTTCTATTCACTCCCCTTTTTCTCTTTCTAGATTCCACTTTGCACATTCTTCCTCCCACCAACCTCATCCTGTTGTTGCAGTTCCATAAATCTATTTTTGTGTTCTATGTCCCCCAGCTGCCCTACCCCAGCTGCGGATATACCCACCTTCTGTTCAGAGGCCTACTGCACCCTCTGTCTTCCATCCCTCCAACTCCATTGCCCTTCCTGAGCTTGTCATTAGTCCAACCCCTCCATTGTCCCTTCTCCTCCATCCCATCCTACCCCCATTTTACCTCTCCCTGCTGTCCCTGACCTTCTCTCCTCCCCCGTGCTCCTTCTAACCTCCCCTCCTCCTCATCTCCTGTGCCTTCTGTAAGCATGCTTTAGGCCCATCCCCTACTTTGTCCCTATTCCTCCACTCTGTCCTCACCTCCCGTCCACCTTTGTCTGCCATCCCCATCCTGCTCCTACCTCCTCCGTGCAGCTTGCCTCCCCCCTGCTCCCATTTGCCTCATTAGCCTTATTCTTGAAACAATTCCAGTCAATACACGCTTATTAAACTGTGTCTCCTGATTTATGCCCCCTGCCCCAGAAAAAAAATAGTTCTCTTGTTAGGGCTGCAGTGGGCAGAGCCCTGCAGACCTCTTGCTTTGAAAAAAGGACTCAGTGCATTCCTTCTGACTGAACAACATGTTGGAGTTGCACTACAGTTGCCTCCACATCCGTGGAGTACTCTGCTTGTGTAGTCCCCAGTCCTACTGCACTATTTTTCAGCTGATCATGACACTAAGGGATTTGGCACCCACAGTGTTACTCTTATATTTCTGGGGGGGTGTGGGGTGGTGGGTGCTGAGAGGAAGGATTGGGTGGGGGGATATGTATAATTTTAATGAAAAAGATTGTCAGGTCATGGTGGAACACAGCACACTCCGCCATGTCAAAGATGGCCACCACACTCTACAGTGCATGCACTAGTAGTCATATATGCACAGTGGAGTGTGGTGGCCATCTTAGTCATGGCAGAGTGTGCCATGTTCCACTGTGACCCCCTGATTTCTTGGTTAATTATACATATCCCCCACCTGACCCTTCCTCTCAGCACCCACTACCCCATGTTCTGCCCCAGAAATAACATAACAGTGACGCTGGAGGTGCCCAATCCCCCAGTTTCACAGTCACCCTTTTATTTGTGACACCCCCCTGTCCACTACCACACATGAGTGTTTTTTATTTATTTAATTTTTTATTCACCCACCCAACCACTGCTCTCAGCACCCACCAACCCACTCCCCCACCCAAAGAAATGTAAATCTGACACGGGGGAGGGGGTTGCCCAATCCCCAGTACAGGAATCCTCTTTTTTTTGTTTTTATACCTGTAAAACAAAAACCATCCATTGATGCTTTTTGTAGCCATTAGACTACCCCCACCCAACCTTCCACTCAGCACACCCCACCCGGCACCCCCTGAAGCCCTTACTTATTGATCGGGGGTCCAACATCGTAATCCTCTCTGGACTGCAGACACATCTTCACTCTTCAAAGATGTCACAACAGAGGATTATGACTTGAAGTAGGGAGAAAGCTATAGAGGAAGATTAACTCAGAATGAACTCTAAGGAACAACAATAATATATTCATATACATTTCTTTAGTAATAAATTATGGGAAGCAGAAATATATAAAATATAACGTTATCCGCCGGTCACACTGAGTTCAGCATTTGAGGACTGTGGCAAGGGGAGAATCAGGATCTCAGTATCATTCTTTAAAAAAAAAAATGAGAAGTCAGTCACAGGCAGGGGGCAGTGAGCTGCAGTTATAATGACTTTTTGTTAGAGAGTCACAGACCAGGCATGTGAGTGATCCATGATGACTGTCAGCATGTGTAAAATCAGATATCACTGCAGAGATGCATCCCTCACACTGTAACAACTCCTGTACCTTCAGTTCATTTTAGTGATGAGAGCAGGCTGAGAGAGAGAGAGAGAGAGAGAGAGAGAGAACATATGTTCTTTTTGTCAGAGCAGACAGCACACTGAAAGAGGGAGAGATGTTTCGGGAGATGGCTGGGTAGACAGAAAAATAATGAAAAGAAAACAAATCAAACAAGAAACATGTTAGGTAACCTGACCTGCCTATGCCCAAAATGCATGCAATTTCAGTAGTTTGGGGAAGAGGGAGCCAGAACCACAAGTTGTTGAGTTACAAAACACACGGAAAATGAAGTCAGACATGACATGACTGAGTGACTAAGAGAAGGGGGCTGTCTTCGGGTGAAAGAGCCGCAGTTGTGATCAAGGCTGAAACAACAAATAAACAGCATAGCAGATCATATGGAATGCCCAAGCTGTGGCCACCTGTTCATTTCACTGCAAACTGAAAGATTGGGGTGGGGAGGAGATATGAAGTCAGAAAAAGAATATCCGTTCAGCAGCAGCCACTGAACAATCCATACTAAGCCACAGTCCCCCCCCCCCCCGGTGCTCAAAAAAGAGACAAGAAGAAAAAAAACCTTGAAGAAGTATAGCAATCTTAGACTTGGGGGGGAAGGGGAGGTTAAACTATCAACTAACATACTGATGGATGGTGGAGAAATATGTAGGGAAAAAAGAGAAGGTGGAGTATCAAGAAGTTAACAGCAATAATTGGTGCTTTGCTAGACGCTGTCCATACAAGCATGGGGTTTAAGGCATTCAACTAGTGCTCCCAGACTGAGTATAATATTTGGCAGTGTCAGTGGCTCAGTAGGTAGCACACTCGCCTCTGAAGCCAGGAGATCAGTGGGCTGTGGATTCACTTCCCACATCTGGCACTTGAGTTAATATACCAGTACTGACATTGTAGTACAGCATGAGGGGGTACCGCACTTCTGAGGTGCCGTCTTTTGGATGAGCCATTAAACTAAGGTCTCATCTGCCTGGATTGGTGGCAGTTCAGGTGGATGTTAAAGAGCCCATGGCACTTATCGAAATGAGTAGGGGTAAATTTTATTCAAAACAAAAAATCTTGATACATATACATCATACACCCACAAGAATAAGGCCCATTTCTCCAATCCATACAATACTGCCAAAGAATTGCAATAAGGAAACAAAAAGGAAAACTTGTGAAGACATACAAATAAAAAAAATAACAGTACAAGCTTGAAAAACCCACAAATTATAACACCAGCCTCTGGATATGTCTCCTTGTCCTCAGTGGCTCCAAGCAGGTCACCTCAGTTCTCATTATATATAGCTTGTACGGTTTGTTTTATAATTATTTCACTATGACATTCAATCAAGTCTCAATTGTGCCTAAACTGGTAATCCAAGTCATATTCCCCCATAACTCTACTACATCCCTCTGGGATTGGTTACTACATTCTGTAATATATACAGTATGTACATCCTTTACAATATTCCCACATAATTCCATGTAAGAGCTCTCTTTCTGTTGGAGTGTGAACAAACACCTGACCATCCAAATGTTCCATTTAATGATAACAAACAATAGGTGAAGTGTACTTAAATTCCACTTCCTCCAATCTGGGGAGACATAATCATACATTATGTTTTCATATGTTATCTTCTTAAACAAGGGCTCACCCCAGTCCTCAGCTTTGTATTCCCAAAACCCTTTAATGAAGGAGCACTGGAAAAAAAGGTGCTCAATTTTTACTAAAACATTAATGCACCATAGTCTACTGCATATTCTTTCTTGAAGCTGTTTATATTTTTGATTATTTTTGATATTTATCTTTTCATGGCTCGAGAGCCAGTGAAAATCCCATATATGAACTGGAATTCTTGGGTTACACAAGAGGGTTTGTAATGAGTTTTGAAATTGATCTGGGCATTTCTAAAATGGTACTAAGACCCCACATAGTGTGTTTACTAGAGTTTTGTATAACACTTTATGTGAAGAGGCAGAGATAATCTGTTAGGTAGACACCCCCTATTGTTTTAACCCAAGAAAGGTACCTCTAAGATACTGCAAACACTCAGGCCCTTTCAAGTTCTGTAGGGTATTCTGTTCCCATGAGTGAAACCATGTTTTGCAATTCTCATACAACCAGGGCTCCCATCCCTTACCAGCATCGATTAATAGAGGTTTTCAATTATACATGAAAAAAATGCTGTTGAAAAATAAAATGGGATTGATCATATTCAAACCTCCCTCTCTGATAGATAGATATAAAATATTCCTTTTTACGAGGTTAAGCCTGCTTCCCCTCATGCCTTGAAAGAATATGCTTATTAAAGAAGTTTCAAGCTTTTTAAGGATTGGGAAGACATAGCTGAGATACAGAAACACTGGTATCATGAAGGTTTTTATTAAAAATACCCTTTTCTTTTTCCCAATCTCATTTCCTATTCCAGTGTGCTATTTTCTTTCTACCTATCTCCAGTTTCTCTTCCCAGTTTAAAACATCCATATCTATGGTCCCAAATTTTATACCTAGAATTGGTATAGGTACTAATGTAGGTTGCAAAGGGCCTATCATGCCATCCTGCTGCATACTATTTCCAAGCGCCTTCCCAAGACATTTCTCCATTTTTAAAGAAGCCCCTGATGTTGTTCCAAAAGCTGTATATAGAGAAAGTGCATGATTGACCGAAGGATGATCTGCAGTTCGTATGCACACATCATCAGCATATGCTATGACTTTAAAAGGGGGCTTCAATACTCTGACTCACTATTGGGGAGATGGAACTTGACCTGTTCATCTTTTTTAACAAAGGGTCTATGAAAAAGATATACAATAAGGGTCTCATGGGGCACCCCTTCGTAACACCCCTTTTGATAGGTATCATAGGCCCTCTTCTCCCATTTGCTATAGGTATGACCGTGGCAGTATTATACACGGATTTGATCCAACCTATCATCTTTGGTGGTATCCTATAGTGATATAGTGTTTCCCACAGGAAAAAGTGACTGATTGAATCAAAAGCATTTCTTTGATCCAAGGAAACTACGTATCCAGGACATACGTTTGAATAGCTTGTTGCAAAATATTTATCTAAGAAAGATAAGGTGATTTTGTATTGTCTGGTTTGGAACAGCACAGGCCTGTTCTTAGGAAATTACAATGTCAGTGATGGATAATAATTTTTTTGTTAAGAATTTTGTTAAATGTTTGCAATCTGTATTGAGCATACAGATAGGCCTCCAATTGTTTAAATTAGTTGTATCCCCTTTTATATGTAGAAAAATCATACTTCTTCTGTTAAAATTTATAGGGATATTGCCAGAGTCTAACATTGCATGTAGAACTACTGTAAGTTCATCACTTAGGTGCTCTCCTATGATTTTATATAATTCATTGAGAAGCCCATCTGGGCCAGGTGAGATATTATGTTTTAACTGTTTGATATTTTCTAAAACTTCCTCTTGTGTTATTGACTGTTCTGCCTTGTTTAATATCTGGAGGGGAACATCTTGGACCTGTATTGTTTCTAAATAGTCTCGAATTTTCTGAGGGTTAGAGGAGATCTCTTCAAATAGTTTCATAGAGTAGTCAATGACCACCTGCATTATGTTCTTCTGTGATTGCTGTAAATGGCCTCCTGCATCTAGTAAACTATGCATAATCTTTTTGTCTACCTGGCTGCCATTATATTCAAAGGGGTTTACCACTTGTGCAGTACCCTGGGTCCCAAATTTGTACTGATTATATAACTGTTCAGCTTTTTGCTGTAAAAAAACCTTCATTTCCTTTTGCACTAATTGGATCTGGGAACTAAGGTTTTGTCCTGTTTTATGTGAAATGGTTAATACGTTTTGGAGATGGTGCCTCTGATGCAAATATTGCAGGTAACTTAGGTTACATTTCTTCTTGCTGTATTGCTTTAGTAATGATATTAAATCTAATTTTGTGTCCTCTCACCATCTTATGGGGTCATTATAGCAGATCCACACAGACTTTCTTGCTAATAAGAAGTGTTCTATTTTATTTAGAAGCTCTCCATCTTTTAATAATGAGGTATTGAACTTCCATATTCCTGGACCCTTAAGGTCCAGAGGAGCACTACCTATTGTTATAGAGACCCTCCTATGGTCTGTGAATTCTAAAGAACAACAACAGCGTTTACAATCTGCAAGTTTGGGGACAAAAAAACATAATCAATGCTGGTGGCCAGGACCCCTTTTTGGAAAGTGTTAGTATGTTTTTTGGTGAATTCCAGGTAAGCATCCTTCAATTTGATTGGCTGTTTTTAGGGAGCAAGTGTCACAATATATATTTTTGTAGTAGCATACGAGCTTTTATCCTGGTTACTCTGGCTACAGTTAAAGTCTCCAGCAAATATAACTTGCTTTGATATATACAAGTATGGCTGGATGAGGAAATTAGCTCTATTCTTCCAGTTTTTGACTGAGATCCATATATATTTATCAGACGGTATGGGGTCTGGTCAATTAGAGCATCTAGTATTACCACTCTACCGGGGACCACATCATATAGTTTTAATAGCTTAAAGTTTATTGAGTGTACCCAAATACCTACCCCTGTGCAGGTGTCCTGGCCAATAGACCAAAAAGCTGGTCCCTTTAGCCAATGTCTTTGGTCCTGTTTTATTTCAGACAGAGTATGAAATCTCACATCCTGCAAGAAAATTATACCCGAAGGCAGTGAAGCAAGAAATGTAAATACAATATTTCTTTTAATGACTCTTTTTATGCTGTTTACATTAATTGTATGGCAGTCAAAATTAGTGTGGGACATGATTAGTTTTTAGGAAGGAAGCACCAAATATTTCTATGTTACTACCCCTGATTTATCACTATTTTCTTCTCCCTGATCCCTGAAACCCTTTTATTTTCATCCTTGCTTTCCTCTTTTGGGCTCCTCTGCCTTTTGGATTCAACTCAGTGTTCAGTTATCCCCTCTGGATGTGAAGACGGGGCTGAGGAAGTGTCAGAGTCTTTCCCAGATTCTTCTGACGACCCCTGCAAGATCTCATAACTGTTTGAAATCAGTACAGGAGAAGTCCTGACTGCTTTTTTTTTGGGGTGGGGGGGCTGCTTTTAGCTTAGAACTGGTAGATCTTCTAAAACTTTTTTGTACAGGTTTGGGGGGGCATTTCTGCTATTGCCAAGACATGGTCAGCTGTATTTTCTTTATTTGTTTCCTGTACCTGGGGAGGAGGTCTGCTTGCTCACCCTGGGTTTTTTCCTGCAAGGGGAGAGATGCTGATGATGTAGTAGGTTCTTCTGATTCATGAGTCTGAGAGACAGGATTAATTCTGGACCTAAGTTTTGCTTTCTGAGCCTGGGAGATAATAAACTGCTGGTCTACCCCCCATCATGGTGTTCCTGGTTATGTACAGCCCAGGTGCAATTCTGGAATGTGTGCCCAAGTTCATCACATAAATTACATTTGCATTCATTTAAACAGTTGGAACGGATATGACCTAGATCACCACAAAGATTGCATTTTACAGTATCACACACACTGCTTAGGTGGGATGGATCCCCACACCTATAGCAGGCCTTAGGCTGTCCTGCATAGAAGAGCACCCCTCTGCCATGACCTAAAAAGAAAGAGTTCAGGAGGTGAAGCACACCATTATCATTTGATTTTAACAATACTTTCACCCTCCAGCCCCCAGTCCAAATGTTTTCAGTGTCCAAAACAGCCTTGGCCTCTCCTATCACAGTGCATCTCATTTTCAGCCAATACAGTACATCTGATAAGTCCACTCCTTGATTCCTAAATAGAATGGTGATAGTTTTGTATGCTGGCTTAGTCAGGGGAATAGCTAGGAATGGGGTCCACAGTGCTGTATGCTTCAGGGACTGGTATTTTTGCCAGAATCTCTATAGACCTTTGAATGTTTTAAAACTAACATCAAATGTTGTTTCCCCCGAAATGTGGATTAAAGCATACACCTTGTGGGAGAAAAATTTCATGAAGTCCTTAAGAAGATTCCTAGCAACATAGGACAGTCTAACAGCATTGTGATGCTTTGCAGGTAAAATAGGCAGTCAAAATAAAGAAGAAAATGTTTTTTTCTGTCTGTCTGGGATAGCATTCAGTGTTGCTTCAATTGGAATGTGTGGGTTTTCCTGTATTCTCATAGCTATTTCTGTAGAAAGTAAGTTCAAAATTTGATTTTGGGTTAAAGCCAAGTGTTCTGGAATCACCAGAGGGTCACTGTTTTCAGTTATGTACTCCCTTGTACATGTTTGAGCCTCTGTTACATTCTGAGGAGTAAGAGAGACAACATCTCCCGGTGATGGCATTATAATAGGTGAACAGCCTGAGACCCATTGCCCTGATTCAGATTGCTTTTCCCAACCTGCTCCCTGGAGAGCAGCCTCTACTGACCAGGGCCTTGCTTCTGGTTTATTTTTATTTTGTTTGTTAAACAACATTTCATTTTGTGCAGTTAGATTGTAATTATTCAGATTTGTACTTACAGAAGGAAGTATTTTCCTGGTCCTAGAAACACTCGCAGTCGCCACGCTACTTCCAGCAGTCAGCAGATTTTTAGGAGTATTTAAATCTCTATCCGGTTGTTGAGTACTGACAGCATCAGTTTTACTGCCAGCTTGAAGCTACCACATCTTCTGCATAAGGGAACATTTTGTAGCTAAGAACTTACGTTCTTCCAAGTCCAGGGGTTTCTGCAATTCAAGTGCTTCATTTGATTCCAAGCCTAGTCCTGTACCAGTGCCATTTTCACTGTAAATGTATATATATATATATATATATATATATATATATATATATATATAGATAGATAGATATAGATATACTGTATATACAGATATATATATATATATATATATATATATATATATATATATATGTATAATATCCAGACAATTTCTGGAAGCTTGGAAAGGAAATATAGTGTACCCCATTTTTAAAAAGGGTTAGATGAATAATCTAGAAATGTGTAGGTTTAAAAGCATTCTGGACACACCCTCCAACATCTTTGCAAGGAAATTATGCTGTAACTTACAAAACTTTTTGGAATATTATAACTTAAAGAGCAACTCTTCATTTCAACATATGTTTTCATAAATAAGATGTTTCATCTGTTTTAGTTTACTAGGGAATATATTTTTTTCAATTTCAATGTTCTTTCCCACAATTTACAACACAACTTGGTAGTCCATCTAAAAAGGCTGCATAGCAAACATTTGAAAACATTTGCCTCTCACCTGTTAACCTCAAAGTGCCTTTGTTTATGGCATTATAGTGCCCACTATGACAACAGATTGTGATATCATAAACATCAGTTGTGTAGTTAGCAGAGGAGAGTCAGATACAATACATTTTGAAAGACTCAGTGAAATAAGTACTGCATTATCTACAATATTTAGTAGACCAACAACAGGGAAAAGTACAAATAAATAACAAATTACTAGAAAACAATAATGTTAAACCGTAACTGGTGTAAGTTTAGTGCTTTGAAGCTTTTTGTTGTAACAGAGAGTTGCTCTTTAATTTCAGAACTGCAAGCAGGCTTTAGAAAGGAAGACTCAATAATCAATCAATGTTTCATATTGTATCATATTTTAGAAATGTACATGGAGATTAGATCATAGAAAGTATTCCTGGCATTCATTGATTTCAAAAAAGCATTTGACTCTTTAAACAGAAATACACTGGGTAAAAAATTAAATGATTTAGTAGTGGCTCAGTCCATAATTGACTTCATATATAAATTATACTTGAATAACTGGTGCCAAATCAGATATGATTAAAAAAAAAACCTCGCTGAGAAAGTTAAGATAAATGTGGGTGTTAAGCAAGGTTACATCTTGGCACCAGTGTTATTCAATGCGCATATCAATTACTTAATATACAGTTTAGATAATCATCAATATAGTTACCCCAAAATAAGAACTAGGTTCCTGCCAAAGTTATATCACTCCACAAAGGCAGGGACCCTTCTTCCTATTGTACGTACCAGGCTATCTCCCTCCTCCCCTCTCTTGCAAAGCTGCATGAGAGGCTTGTCTATAATAGACTCTCCCATTTCCTGTCCTCCTCTGAGTTCCACTCCTCATTCCAGCCTGGTTTTAGGAAGGATCACTCTACCATCTCCTCCCTGCTGCATGTAACTGATCATATCATCTCAGGGATGGATCAGAGTCACATCATGGCAGCAATCTTCATCGACCTTGCAAAGGCCTTTGACTTGGTGTCGCACCTTCTCCTCCTAAATAAGTTCATTCTGCTGGGCTTTTAACTCCTGCTGTCAACGAGTTCCATTCTTAACTCACATGCTCTCTTCAGTCAGTACAGGTTGGTTGCACTCTCTCACCTCCTCTTCCAATCCAGGTAGGGGACACACAGAGCTCCATCCTGAGCCCCATACTCTTCAATGGCCTCCCCACAGCCTGTACCAACTCATATTTTCACATGTATGCAAATGACACAGTCATTTACACTTCTGGTCCCTCTACCACAGAAGTGGATGGTCTGCTACAGTTGATTTCAATAATGTCTTATGATGATTCCAGTCAAACCAGCTCTGGGTCAGCACTAAAAAATATGTCCATGACCTTTGGCAAAAGCCAAAACAGGCCAAATTCCCATCTGTGCCCATCTTTTCCACCTTGGATGGCTCTCCACTTGAAGTAGTTCCTTTCTTCAAGTACCTTAGTGTGTTGCTTGACAACTAGCTTGACTTCATTGCCCATATCAACACCTTCCATGCCAAGCTTGAACTAAACTAGGTGCCTTGTTCAACAATGAAAACCATCTTTCTCTACAGGTTTGTTTGATAGCTTGTCATAAAATGGTTCTCCCAGTCTTTTACTATACTGATGTGGTCTTTGATTCCACCCCACCCACCTCCCTAGCCATACTGAATACCCTCTTTAACTAATTCTGTTTCTTTGCAACCAACTCCTCCTCTCAAATTCATCATTTCTCACTTTGCTCATCACTATCCATTTTCCCTCTACAGTCCCATTGCCAGGTGTACTGTGCCACCTTTTTATCTAACTAGTGGTTTGGATCCCTTCCCTCCCCTGCCACCTCTCATCACTCTTCTTCATTGCTCCCTCTGCCTCCTGCTCCCTCCACTCTAGAGACCATCGCACCTTTGCTTTGGTATGTCCCCTTACTTTGGAAGGTCATTCAGCCTTTGTCTATCATCTCCCCTCACTTTGGAACCAGCTCCCCATTTCCATTTGCTTCAGTACCTCTCCCTCCTCCCTCAGACACCATCTGAGACTCCTTTCCTCCCCCCATTGATCCTGTTTCCCACTAGTAACAGTCTCCCATAAATGTTCTGTTTTGCTTAACTGCCTGCTTATGACTTTTGTGCTCATTGTGCACTTTCTATGGTCTTTGTATGCCTTGACTTTGCACATTTTTATGAATTTGTCAATGATATGTATATTTTTCATTCTTTGTTCCTGTTCCATGGGTTGCTCCTTTCTTTGTTCCTCTCCCTACGGTCACATCTGGAAAGGAGCCTTGGCTCAGTGTGCCCCTCCCAGTCCCTGATTCTCAAATAAATGAATAAATATAAGAAATATGACTTGTCCTGTACTTGCATATGCTGACAATCTAACAAGCATGGGGTCACTGCAGTGCAATGAAAACAGCACAGCAATAAATGATGCAAGCAACACAGTGTAGGACAAAACAGGGTTGGAAAAAACACTGACCGAAACACAAACAGTGTGCCCCATACAAAATAATGGGACTTTCTCTCCTGCACTCACTGACATGGGGGGCTTTACCCCCCACACCCCCAGGACTTCCAGTGGATTTTGGGGATGGGGAGAAACTCAGGAGGGGGTAAAGTGTATTTATAAAAAACAAAGAACAACAGGAAAAAGTAGTAACACCAGGAGACCTGGGGGGAACCAAATCACAGTCCCAGGTCTCCAAGCTTGCTGTGTGCTGGTGCCTTAGCCACTTCACCACAGGAGCACCTTAACCAGGCACCACACACATGGCAACTTGATCCCTCTCAGTAGAAGCGCAGAGTGACTAGGGTAGCAGCAATTTCCTATTGCTGTTATGCTTTAGTACTTTAAACAGCACAGTTATTACCGCACTCTTTTTCTTGTGCTGTTTTGACCCGGTACCCCTATCATTAGTATCACTAACTGAACATGGTCACAGTTAATGCAGCAGTACTAGATAATAAGGAATTGAATATCAAAATTCTGCTTGTTGGCTGGAAGCATACAGCCATACAGTAGTTATGGTTTCCATATCTGTACATATTTTTTATAGTGACCATTACTTTTTTAGATATTTAAACTTTATTTCCATTATTGTGGAACCACAGTAAATATGGTTGGTACCTAATTTGCAGCTGAGCTCCCCCCATCATGTCACATCACTTCTTTTGTTTTTTTTCCATGGGACCCTGTTCTACATGTTCTCACTGTCCCTGTGTAGGACTTTGAGTCATGTACATGTACAGTTGGCAGCAGAGGGTTCCAGTTCAACATGGCAGGTGAGAGAAATGTAAACAACAAACAAAGAAAAACAGAGCAAATTATGGGGTGATAGTACAGTGAAAACAGAATAGATTACCAGTGGAGTGTTCAACAGAGCACAGGGAACAAACTTGCAGAGATCTGATTTTTTTAATCTGATGCTGCTGCTTTAAATAACCTAACCACGAACAGTAAGATCACTGATTGGACAAGAAAAACTAATAAGAGTAAGATAATGATAATTCAGAAAAAATAATAAAAATAAAAGAAAATCTTATAATTTTCTGATAGTTAATGTAAAGCTGAAAGTTGTTATAGAGTATACCTATCTTTTTTTTACATTTAATAGTTCTTTTTCCTGGAAACAGCACATATTGGGCCAGATATTCAAAACTTTGCCCCGGGGCTAAATTAGCACTGCCTGGCAGGCAAACTTAGCCTGGAGCACAAAACAAGCCTTATTCAAATGGAATAGCCCTGGGCAAACAGCTTCTGAATATAGAATGAGAATGAGGCCGGGCAAACTGGGCTGGGAGTGCAGGGCAAACTTAGCCCTGGAATAAGACAGCTCTGAATATGGCAACCAGGAAGTGCAAACCACAACAGCAACACAGTGCACAGCAATGTGAAGGTAGGTACAGATGAACTATGTGGCCAATGTGTGTGTCAGCAAATGCGTGGACCCAGTACAGCTGCAGGCAGCAGCATATGTAAAAGTACAGTGTGCAAAACTGTAAAATATTCCCCGAACTGTTAGCATGGAGCTAACACGTTTGCATGGGTTTAGCGCAGGACTAAACCGTTAGCCCGGTGCAAACACATTTGCCCGGTGCTAAACTTTGCCATCTTCAAAAGTGACGTGCAAATGAGCCTACTTAGGTAGTCTGTGGGCAAACATCCAGATTACCATCTCATTATGCCCTGATTTGCATGCAGTTTGCACTACGCTAACTGTTTAGCCCTGCGCTAAACCCATGCAAACGTGTTAGCGCTGCGCAAACAGCTTGAGGAATATTATACAGTTCTGAACACTACTTCCACATGCACTGCTGCCTGCAGCTGTACTGGGACAACACAGCATAGGCGCAGATGGTGGTGGTGCTGCATGCAACTGTCACATTGTAGGTCATGCTACAGTGCACAGCAGAAACTACAGTAGCAAGGGGGCCAGTAGTGTGCGGACACAGCAATGCCTATGGTGTGTAGGGCAGTGATGATGACTGCACTATACACAGTGAGAGGCCCAACCTGCAGGTGTTTACTGACAGTGGACATTACTGTTACACTGTTGTGTGACCCACAGATGCTGCACCTGTGGCATGGGATGCTCACAGTGACATGTACATTTCTGGCTTTGTGTGCTATGGTAGTTGTATAGCTGTGTGGTATGTGGCTGGGGGGGGCATATATTATCAGAAAGGCACACTGATGTTGGGGTATTCCCAGTACTGGCCCATGTGCACTGCATGATGTGTCCCAGCCTTGTGGCCACACCTGGTCTATGGCACAGCCTCGCCACCCATACATGCTCCCTTCAACATCCTCCATGCCCACAGTGCTGCATGTGTGTGCTGGCATCTGTTGGTGTCCACAGAAGTGTGGTCCTCAGGTGTGTGCTGTATGGTGACACTGCCATGCTGTCCACTGGTGGCAGAGTCACCACTTACTGCCTGGTATGGCTGGGACTGGTGGCAGATGATGGCATCATTGTGATGCCATCAGTTAGCAGCATGCTTTCTCTATGTTTGGCTTTATCTATGTGTCATATTTATTTTTTAGGGTTGCACAAAACCTGCAGTAAACCCGCGCAAACACTGCGCAAAGCCATAGTGTCACACAAAGCTGATTGCCCAGGGTTAAGACAAGCTTTTCCTGGGTGGTAATGTCCACCGCGCTAAGTGTCGAGCTAAGTCATGCAAAACCACTTAGCGCGGCGCTAGTCGCTGAATATAGCATTGCACCTGTATTCATGTCAGTTTGCTCCTTGCATACATTATAATTTTGCACGGCGCTAATGCAGTTTTCTTGTGCTATTTGGCTGTTTGAATATAGCAGACCCGCGCTAATCCCGCGCTAAACATAGACAAACGGTTTTTGCCCAGCCCAAACTTTAGAATATCTGGCCCATTGAATGTAAATAAAAAAACAAAGCAATCAAAGAATGCTATATTAAGGTTTAGTCATAATTGTGGTGGTAAAACAGTGGAAGCAGCTTTGAAAGTAATAAACTCAAAAACCATGGTACAGTTATTGTATGCCTCTGAAGTATGGGGAAATGAGGTAGGAGAAAAATTACAGTAACCATTAAACGAATGTTATAAAAAGTAATTAGGCTTACCAAAATCTATCCCAAGATATACAATAAGGATAAAAGTAGGGCAAGCTTTAATAAAGTGACTAGTGAACACAGAGGGCCAGATATTAAAAACTTTTTCCTGGGGCTAAATTAGCACTGCCCAGCATGCTGAATTAACCCAGAATCAATAGCCTGCTTTATTGAAAAGGGTTAGCTCTGGTGCTAAAACCTGCTGAATATAGCATGCTAAGGAATCCGGGCAAACTGGGCTGGGAGTGCAGTGCAAAAATAACCTGGGAAATAAGACAGCTCTGAATATAGCAACTAGAAAATGCGAACCACAACAACAGCCCAATACACAGTAACGTGAAGGAAGGTAAAGGTGAACTATGTGGCCAATATGTGTGCTAGCAAAGGAGTGGATTCTTTAAAGTTGCAGGCACCAACACATGTGAAATTCTGCAGAAATGTACCATATTTCCAAAATGTTTACACGGCACAGACACATTTGACCAGGCTTTGTGGGGAGCTAAGATGTTTGCCTGGTGCTCCCATGTTTGCCTGTGGCAAATATTTGCTATATTCAAAAGTGGCATGTAAATAAGCCTACTTACGTAGCCTGTGGGCAAACATCCAGATTACATCTCATTACATCCTGATCTGCAAGCAGTTTGCTCAGCACTATTGCAGGATCTCATAGATCCAACTGTAGGTCAGTCTGAAAGTACAGGGCTGGCTGGGTCTGCCCACAGCTCCACCTGTAGGTCAGTCTGGAAGTGCATGGTGGTAGCTGCAGGCTACATTTGTACAGAACCGCATAGAATATTGTACCCCAGGGGACTACACAGCACAGGCGCAAGTGGTGGTGCTGCATTCAATAGTCAAACTGTAGTTCCTGCTACAGTGCATAGCAAACACTGCAGTAACAAAGGGCCAGTAGTGGGAGGGACACAGCAATGCCTATGGTGTGTAGGACATCAATGGCTGCTGCACTTTACACAGTGACAGGCCCCTCTTGCAGGTGTGTGCTGACAGTGGACATTACTGTTATGCTGTTGTGTGACCCACAGATGCTGCACCACTGTCATGGGATACTCACAGTGACATATACATGGCTGGCTGTGTGTGCTGTGGTGTCTGTACAGATGTGCAGTATGTGGCTGGGTGGGCACATACCATCAGACAGATGCACTGGTGTTGGAGTATTCCCAGCACTGGACAATTTGCACTGTGTGGATTTTCCCAGCCTTGTGGCAGCGCCCAGTATATGGTGCAGCCTGGCCATCTGTACACCCTCCCCTTAACACGCTCCACACCCCCAGTGCTGCATGTGTGTGCTGAATTCTGTTGGTGTCCACCGAAAGATGGTCTGCAGATGTGTGCTGTATGGACACACTGCCATGATGTCCAGTGGGTACTGGGTCATCAATTAATGCCTTATATGGTTGGGACCAGTGGCAGATGATGGCAACATAGGAGGTGCCGTCCATATGCAGCATGTTTATACCCTGTCTGGTGCCTGTCTATGTTTATTTATAAACTAGGGGTGAGTGATTAATGAATGTGATAAATCCTGTTATTTTCACCACATGAGTGTGATAAATCCTGTTATTTTCACTGGAGTGTGATAAACGCAAGAAATGACATTTATCACACCCATGAAAACCCACTCAAAATGTGCAAACTCATGCAAACAGTAACTTTGCAACAATGGAGGCCTCTATTGCATAAATCAGATACATGATGTGCAAGGCCACTGATTTATGGTAATTAAAACACTGAAATTCCATTTTCAATACTTCAGATTCCGGAATTGCACCGGCGATTGTTATTCTAATTTCCGGATTTTTCCGGGATTCTGCTGTCATTCTTTTAGAGTGTGTATAAATAATCAGAATAAAAGAAGGCTTAATATACAGAGCATTAAATAAAGCAAGTTGAAAATAGTTCAGGAAGTAATTATAAGAAAAATACAAGTTTTGTAGAATTACTGATCTAGTATAAAATGGCAGATTCCATGAAATCTTTGTTTTTACCAGTGTTCAGGCAGCCTTAATTCTAGAATTTTACCAGGTTTTCCAGTAAAAACCGAAAAACAGTGGCCTTGATGATGTGCGCTCGTGTGATATGGAAAATATTTTCACTCCTGCACAGTGACCTCTGGATACCCACGAGTGGCGAATCCAGAGGTCACTCTAAAGGAGTGAAAATATTTCCATATTATACAAGTGCCCATAATGTATCCCCTATTTATCACCTTGTTGTCCGGGTAAGTACACTGGGCTGAGGCACAGTGCCAGACACCTCCCAGAGCCACAAAATGTGTGGCTGGGATGATACAGTGTACACTAAACACAGACCATTGACACAACACACAATTCACACTATGCAACATATTGTCACATTGCAAACCATTAATTGCTGCAGGTGCTGTTACAGTGTACTTCTATCACTGACTGGCTGGTTGGCTTCTAAGCAATATAACTGCATTGTATGCCACAGTTTGGGTGCATGTGCATATGGAGTGGCCTTAGGAGGCAGTCGGCCCACACTGAATCCTCATTGGCAGCAGACAGCCTTGTTCCCTGTTGCTGCTGTGTCCACATCCCCCAACCATGGTTTGCTCACAGTTAAGGCTACCTTTTCCTGGGCGGTAATTTGCAACATGTAAAGTGTCACTCTAAGTCACTCAAAAACACTTTGCGTGGTGTTAATGCACTGAATATAGCATTGTGCCTGTATTCATGTACATGCCTTGCATACATTATACTTTTGCCCAGGGCTAATGCAGTTTGCCCGTGCTATTTGGCTTTTTGAATATATCGGACCTGTGCAAACCCAGTGCAAACCAAGTGCAAATGGTTTGCGTCCAGTGCATCATTTTGAATACCTGGTCCAGAGAGTGTTAAATTGTTGATTATGTCTACATAGCACTGCCAGTTGGATGATAAAATGTGTATCTTATCAGACAAAAATGTGATATTCCATGGCTTGTGTTTATAAGAGGAACATTGTTTAGCATAAAAAGGGTTACATATGGTATTGGGCAACACAAAAAATTGCTATTTCCAAAACATACTTTCCATTATTGAAAATACATTTTGTAGATATTGATAGAGAAGACTCTATGACAAAACTAAATGAAAATTGCTTTCACCTGATATTAAAAACATGTATTTTTGACATTTGAACAGAGAAACATTTAATACTAATTACAAATTCACAAATCAGAGTGGCACTTACAAAATTTTGATTTGGCATGTTTCCAAGCCATATTCTGTAAAAAAAGGTTTAACAAGAATGCTAGTATGTTATGCAGAGGTTACTGTAACTGTGGCCATGAGCTAACAGAAGATAATATTCATGTGGTGTTAGTATGTCCTTTTAATAGACACCAAAGAAGACAAGCATTTGTCAATGCCGAATGTTTGCTTGCTGGCATTGGCAGTGGTAATGTAGAAGTTACAGAGCTGCGTAATAGGAATGGCAGTGAAGTACTGAACTGAAGCCAACCCCACCACCACCCTGCAGAGAGTGACAGGCATTGGGGTGTGCATTTGGGTCATCAGGCATAACGGCCTCGCCATTTCACCACACCCCACCCTGCAGACACTGACAAGTGTCACGGTGTTCCTGGGGTCTTTGGCCCTTATGCGCACCCATTTCATTAGGAAATGCGTGAGATGGGTGCGATATGAGAATGGGTGAACTTTGGGTTGAAGAGTCCAAGGCATACCTCAATGCCTTTCACTGGCTGCAGGGTGTGGAATGGTATGAGCATTACAGGCAGGAATCCCAAGTCACACCCCTGATGCCTGTCATTCTCTACAGTGTTGGGCGTTATGGTTGGAAACCCTAATACCTCAGGCATTCGTTGGTATTTTCACTCCAAATTTTCAACATGTTTTTTTTTGTGACCCCACCTCATGAACAGGGGGAATATCAGTTTGTTAGGTGAAAGCTGCTTATGCACAGTGAGTACGGCATTTAGCACCACAGGTGCAAAAACATTCCGAACAGGATGTAAAAAATGACAGCTGTACTGTTCATGGGGAGGTGTAAAAAATGGCAATGTTGCAAATCTGCAGTAAAAATATTTAAAAAAATGGTGAAGTCATGAGCGTACATAGAAACTGTGCAACACACACCTGTAATATAATAAGGTTGGGGATATTTTACAGCAGATTGTCAACTCAGGCATTTTGGTGCCTCCGATCATGAACAGTGTCACTGTGATTTTCTCTAGCTGTGCCGAACAATGATTTTTCACAGCGACCATGCATCTCAGCGCTGAAAGTGTGAAAACACACTTCAGCCATGTTGTGAAAAATGACAGCTGTACTGTTCATAAGGAAGTGTGAAAAAATGCCACTGGTGAAAATCTGGACTGAAAATATCACAAAGTCATGAACTTGTTTAGGGTGCGTGAAACCGCGTATTGCTCACTCATAACACAGTCATTTTATGGACTTTTGTCACCAAATTTTCAACATAGCCATTTTAAGACCTCTGCTCATGAACAGTGTAACTGTGACTTTCTTAATCTGTCCTAAACATTGTTGCCAGACACCAACAGCACCATTGTGCGCCATATGTGCGAAACACATTTTGGGCGTACATATGAAAATGGCAGCTGTACTGTTCATAAGGAAGTGTAATAAATGGCAATGTTGAAAATCTGGAGTGAAAATATTAAATTTGCAAACTTACGTAGCAAGCATAGAACTGCAAGAACGACCGTAAACAGTCATTTTAGGAATTTTTCACCAAATTTTCAACATAGCCATTTTAAGACCTCTGCTCATGAACAGTGTCACTGTGATTTTCTTAATGTGTCCCATACATTGATTTTGCACATACTGTGCCATTGTGCACTACATGGGTGGAAACACATTTTGGGCAAGATGTGAAAAATGACAGCTATACTGCTCATAAGGAGGTGTGGTAAAATGGCAATGTTGAAAATCTGGAGTGAAAATATTGAAAAGAACTTACGAGTGTGCGTAGGAACTGCACAATGCACCCTCGTAAAACAGTCATTTTTAGGAATTTTTTCACCAAATTTTCAACATAGCCATTTTAAGACCTTTGCTCATGAACAGTGTCACCGTGACTTTCTTAATTTGTCCCGTACATTGATTTCAAGACAATCGACTGTGCCATTGTGCACTACATGGGTGGAAACACGTTTTGGGTGAGATGTGAAAAATGATAGCTATACTACTCATAAGAAGGTGTGGTAAAATGGCAATGTTGGAAATCTGGAGTGAAAATATTGAAAATTCATGAACTTACGAGCGTGCATAGGAGCTGTGCAACGCACGTCAGAAACAGTCATTTTTAGAATTTTTCAATTTTCAACATAGCCATTTTAACACCTGAGCTCATGAACAGTGTCACTGTGATTTTCTTAATTTGTCCTGACATTGATCTCAGACACCGACTGCGCCATTGTGTGCTACATGGGCAGAAACACATTTTGGGTGACATGTGAAAATGACAGCTGTACTGCTCATAAGAAGGTGTGATAAAATGGCAATGTTGGAAATCTGGAGTGAAAATATTGAAAATTCGCGACCTTACGAGTGTGCGTAAGAGCTGCGTAATGCACCCTCGTAAAACAATCATTTTTAGGAATTTTTTCACCACATTTTCAACATAGCCATTTTAAGACCTCCGCTCATGAACAGTGTCACTGTGATTTTCTTAATTTGTCCCGTACATTGATTTCACACACCGACTGCGCCATTCTGCGCTACATGGGTGGAAACACATTTTGGGTGAGATGTGAAAAATGAAAGCTATACTGCTCATAAGAAGGTGTGGTAAAATGGCGATGTTGAAAATCTGGAGTGAAAATATTGAAATTTCGTGAACTTACGAGCCTGCGTAGGAACTGCACAATGCACCCTCGTAAAACAGTCATTTTTTAGAATTTTGGCACCAAATTTTCAACATGGGGTTTTTGGGACCCCTTCTCATGAATGATGTCATTGTCATGGCAGTATTCAGGTCCGAAGGGTGATTTCACAGTCACTGCACTGTCACTGCGCGAAATCACCCTTCGGCCCGAATAACGCCCATGACAGTGACATAATTCATGAAGGGTCCCAAAACCCATGTTGAAATTTGGTGCAAAAATTCTCAAAATGCCAGAGATATGACAAAGTTGAATCCTCCTATGTAACCCATTATACAGCTTACGGCATTTCCTCAGTTCGCGGTCGGCTTTGAAGAGTGCAGACGTGTTCCCGTCCACCAAAGATCGTCAGCGCGGAGTCCAGAGGTCATTGGGGTGTGGGGGTGGGGAGGCTGGGTGCACAGTGGGTGGGTGCGGGTTGTGGGAGGAGGGTTGAGACGCCGAGCGGTAGTGTTTTATTTTACAGGGAAAAACAAAAAAAGACGTCAGGACGCTTGCACACTGGGGTGGGCTCCCAGCGTGGCACAAAGGACTTGGGGGGTGTTCAGCCAATGGGGATTGGGCACCGCTGTCGGCAAAATACAAAAATCACAGACTGTTTGCCACGCTGTGGTGGGCTCCCAGCGGGCACAAGGACTTGGGGGGCGTTCAGCCAATGGGGGATTGGGCACCCCCACCAGCCAAAGGAGCACAGTGCTTGCCACGCTGGGGTGGGCTCCTGCATGGCACCTACAACTGGGGGACAGCAGCTCAGCCGACGGGGATTGGGCACCCGTCAGCTATACAGTACAGACGATCGCCGTTCTAGCGTGAAGGCGCGTGAGCAGCCGATATCTTATCGGTGCTTCACTCAAACGTAGCCCCCTCTTCAATCAGAAGTGCCACCGCATTTTGTAGCATGTCATACACAGCTCCAAAATGCATTGGCTTACAGGGCCCCCGCCTGCCAGCCCACTGGCTGAATTGGAGGAGGAGGTGACACACCTCCGAAATCTCCGATGAATGCACTATGTTTCTTGCACATGCGTGCAAGCAAACATAAAAATGGACAGGAAACTTGTTAGGGAAACAAAACTGTGACAGAGAACCAATGGTTATTATTACAATTTACTACAGAAAAAAAGATACTCTCACAAGATTGGGCTGTCTTTTGAGAGATATTTAATAAATAAAAAGACAGAGAAGATGTACTCCACAAATGTAACTATTGTTTTTATTACACCACATTATGAACACGAAAGGTGTCATTGATGAAATCCTACCCAAAATGTTGTTTTGCACATGACCATCAAAGAGTAAGTCTTGGATGGGATCTGAAAAGATACCTAAAAATTATGTTAAAAATTAGGGATCAAAATATCAAAAAATATCAGACCATTTTGAAAAATGTCTATATTTCTTCATAACTGCGTTGTTATTTGAGATTCTGATATCAAAATTTTAAACATAGCGGCCGGGATATTCAAAGGGTTGCGCCTGGTGCAACCCCACATTGTGTCCCACTGGGATATTGAAAAGGCTGCCTGGCACAGCAAAAATCCTGATGCACCAGGGCAAAATGTAATCCTATGCAGCGTAGATGCAGGGGGCATACCCATGCATATGTGGCACATCCCAATATTCAGCCAGGGATGTGCAGTGAATATGCTGGTGCAACCTCTACATGTACAACACACTGGTGGTCAAAGTTGAGCCGAATATGAATAGCTCAAAGGCAGGCCACCCACAGGTGGGCGGCTGCATTGCAAGGTGCAACACAACAGCCGCCAGCCATGGGTGGCCACTCGCCCATCAGGAACAATGTCCACATGTGCCCAGACCCTGCCTGGTAGTCCAGCGGACCCCTCTCCTACCCTGTATGCCCGATCATGGGCTGTTGTAGTAATACATTGCAATCTGGTGGTCTAGCAGTTCCCTCCCTGATGCCCAAATGTGGAATCTGTAATAATGAATGTTCTGTAATAATAAAATGAAACCTGGTGTTCTAGTGGTTCCAATCCTGATGCCCAATTGTGGGCTGTTGTAATGGCAGAGATTAGTCTGGTGGCCCAGTGGCACCCCCTCCACACCCACTCACAGAGGACTCCCGGCCACCCATCAACCCCCCCCCATCATCAGTGAGCGGCACCCCGCTTGCATACCACATGGCTGCCCACTAAATGACAGCATATGGTATGATCTGTATGCCTATTGGTTCACAGTGTGGCCCAATGGGCTTGTAGACCATACTGTACTACACAGGACCAGATATGTGAATGAACGCGTTCACTTACATATCTGGTCCTTATTTAGTACAGTATGGCTCCAAGCCCATTAGGACACACTGTGGAACAATAGGCATACAAAATATACTGTATGCTGTCATTCAGCGGGTGGCCGGGAGGTATGTGGGTGGGGTGCTGGGTGGCTGGGGTCCTCTGTGGGTGGGGTGGTGGATTACCTGACCACCAGCTAACTCACATTACAACAGCCCACAATTGGGAATTGGGGAGGGAACTGCTGGACCACCGGGTAAATGTTTACCATTACTACTGCCCATGATCTGGCATACAGGAGTGGGTCAAAATTAGTCCACCAGGGAGCCAACCCCCGATGACAGCAGCCTGGCGCATTTTGCCAGGACACCCTGCACAATGCATGCAAATGGGGTTATAATGACATGCAAATTGCCCCATTTGTGCCTTGCGTAGATTATGGCCTCATTTGCATGTCCCCAGCTGAATATCGTGGGTGATGCGCCTAGCACAATGGCATTTGCACTGACACATCCCCATGCTCCCTATCTGTGGCTTGCGCTGGCGCAATGCCACTGCACCTTGTGCAGTTTGTGTGCTGCCCATGCCATATTCAACAATGCTGCGCCATGGCTGAATATCACCTGGACCTGGTCCTGATACAGCCCAGTTGTGCTGCACACAGGCTTGCACCACTGCGCAGCACAGTCCCAATATTTATATTACCCCACCATATGATTAAAACTGGTGTATTTGTTAAAATCCTTTCAAAAGGTGATTTCCTGGAATGACTCTCAAAAATATTTCAGAGGGGATCTGAAAAATTACACCTGTCTTGTTTATAAGGTGGGGTAAAAAAGTTACAATTTGGGTTTAAAATGCTAACAACAGAATGACAACATTGTGAGTAAAAGTTCAAAATGCATTAAAAAGCAATTAACTGGACAGGCAGTTTTCAGTCTGCTCATGGTCAGACACAGTAGCAGAATCATTGGTGGTTGTTGAGAGGATTACTTCATGGGACCATATTGAGGTAAGTGATGAAGAGGGGTTATGGGATGGTTGATACTGAGGAGGGTGGCAGATAGGGTGATCAGGGGATGCTATAAGACATCAATGGACTGTTTTTTTTCAGGTGCAAAAAGGGAGAAATAATGATAGATGGTTTTGTTTCAGAAGTGTACTCTGGGAATTGTGTACTGCAGTGCTGGTGGGTTGTTTTGCAACACTGGGAGTTGGCACCTTGGTGTTGGACTATGGTTGGGGGGCTTGCTTTGGAGCACTAGGGGCTGGGCACACCAGTGCTGGAAGGTGGTGGGGAATTTGTGACACTGGAAGTTGGGCACCCTGGTGTGAAACCATAGTGGGGTGTGTGTTTCGCTGCTGGTGTAGGCTCCCTGATGTCAGACTTTGGCTGATGGAGTATATTTATCTATTTATTGACTAGGCAAGCATAGTGACACTAGGGAGTGGATGTCAGATGAGGGGGAGTGAATATGGTTTGGCAGAAATGGGGCCTGGGCACCCCAGTGTTAGACTGTAGTAAGGGGCTGTGTGTAGTGGCACTTAGTTTCTCTCCCCCTCTGAAACTGATGTCATGTTCTTCTGGAGGCAGGTGGACGTTTGGAGGAAGGGCTTTGAAATGCTGTGTTCTGCTCCTTGGACCCAAAATAGAAAAGATTGTGCTTTCTTTCAGTAAGCTATGGATTATTGGTGAGAAAATACAAGAAATGCTGTTGAGCGGCAAGGTAGCAGAACCAGCGCTGCCAGTATATGTAGGGCAGAAGACAGATCAAGTGACACCAAGTGGCATGGCTAATGTGGTAGAACACAGACAGGAACAATCTACGGCTGTTGTGTACCATCTCTGCCAATCCAAAGAGGCAGACAATCAAAGCACTGAACAGCATTACATATGTGTAACAAACAGCACAGGAAACATTGCCTGTAGGATCCACAAGTTGCACAAGAAAATCGGTTTCCACCTTGTATTTTCCAGCCATCTGATCAGCCAAATACTTCAAAGTAGAAAATATCATGAAGCTAGAGAGTAGATGGAATTGGGACTGAGCTTAGTTATTGTGAAGCTGTGATAGCTGGAGGATGGCCAAGCCACCAAAAGTCTCCCCAGAGTTCAGAGCTACTTCAATATGTTTGCCAGTCTGTGGCAAGCAAACAATAGAATTCTGTGGTGCCAGTGGCACCTCCCTTCCTGTTCCTGATCTTGTGTAAAAATATATTTTTCAGCCAATCTTCCCCTCTCCTGATATCCCCAACACCCCCCACACTCTCCCAGCCTGAAATGGCTTCTGACATGTACCCTCTACTCATCTTCACTGCCAGCCACCATCTCACACAAGTACAGTAACTCGTGTGTACCATTACCATTATTTGCCAATAAAGTATTAACACAAGTACAATATGAATAAAGTTACTCCTACAGCACACGTGACTGAACTTGCATGAGATGTTGGCCAGCAGTGGAGGTGTATGAATGTTAAGTGGCACTGTTTTGGGGCTGAGGGAATGGTGTGTGCATCTATAATACCAGTCCACAATTCTGACATGACAGTCAAGTCATGTCAGACAGCCAATGCTTAATAATGCAAATTATTCCTACATACTGAAAAAAAAACTTAAAGTGCGTGTAGTACCAGTCTATATTACACAAATACCTTTACCAATTATTGCCTGTTAAAAGGAACAGATTAAAATAGAATAGTGTAAATACAGGCATACTCAAAGGATGATAGCATAACTCACCAGTAGTTAACTATTCATATTCATTAAGGACTACTCATGAGTGAAGGGAGGAGCATTAGCTAACAATTAATCATGTGAGTAGAACCTTTGTAGGGTCACACAATATAAGACAATATTTCATTAACATTTTATATTTTGACATGGTAACATATTGATGAGGCATAAGGACAGCATTTATGGCTTCTCTTCAGCATACTGCATGTAACACTCTGTGAACTTAGACTCCTCTCCAGCCTGCATTCTTTCCGCATTGAGCATATTCACTCAGTAAGTAAGCATTTCAAGTATGCTCTTGCATCCAGTGTGCAAGCACAGGGCTGCTTTTGCCGCTCCAAGGTTTTTGCTCAGTACATAATGAACCATGCAAGCATCTAAAAGGGGTTGGTGCACTGTAGTTTTCATATGCCCACTAGGCAGTGTAATATTATTCCAAGGTTCTGAGCTAGACTGAAAAATCTGGCACAAGTCAAAGTAACATATTTATTACATTATGCAGTCTTACAATTCCAAAGAGAACACTGTCATCCTTTATTCTGACAACAAAAGAAAAGGCTCAGTGACAGTTACTGAATAGAGTTCTGTATGACATCATTGACCTGCATAACAAAATAATTCAGTGTGAGATGATTGCTTAATGGAGAAATACATTACCAAGTAAAATGGAAGTTTCACAATGAATACTGACTTCATTTTGTCACACAATTTTTTTTTCTGCACAACATATGAATACTAAGGTGCTGTACATACTAAGGTGTTTGAAGCAGAAAATGCCCATAAAGCCCATGTATACAGCTCTCCCAGTATTCACTGGTACTAGTCCACTTTATCACCTCCTAATATATAAAGTATCTATCCATATTTACATTAAATACAGTTTTTGTATTGCTGCTAATTTACAGACATTGGACTTTATTCATTAAGGCTATGCACCACGTAAGTAGGACACGTAGCCACCACGAAGCTGCCTGCAGTCACTGTGCCCCCTCCACCCTATGCTGGAAGCTGATGCACCCTCCCTATGCACCTGATCCCCTGGCCAATCATGGAGCTCTGCACAGTGGTGGGCCTTGGGGTGGTGTGGGGGGGGGCTCATTCACAGCACTGCAGAGTGATGTGCATGGGGGCTGCTGGCTCCACATCTGGGAGGCAGCTGTAAACCACCAGGGCCAGTTATGCACCCTAGGAGAGGCTGCCTCGAGATGTGGAGGACACAGCAGGAGGGAACTGTTCCCCCTAACAATGATGCCCCTGCCATAAGGACACTTCAGGAGGCTGGATTGGGTGGACGGGGTACACCCTCACATCAGCACAGTCAGCACTCTACATGCTGGCTGGCAACATGGCACCCATTGAGTGCAAGAGATTGACTGTGGGTCCCTGTTTGGGCAGCTGATTGGCTGCCCAACAGGATCCACTGTTCTGAACCCGCCTACCCCCTCCACGGACCTGTGTGCCGAGGGTGGGGTCCTGTAAGTGAGCTGTCAGGAGCCGGTGTTCATGAATGCAGTTCCCATGCTGAAATTCCTGGGGTGCGGAGCAACGTGCCCTGATTCATGCCTCATGCACATTCTTTTAGGACTAGGGGCCAATATGCTAAAAAGAACTGTTACTTTGTGCAAATTTACAATTGCAACCATTTTGACAAGTTGAATATAAAATAAAACAAGAGAAATTTTCAGTCACTTCTGCAAGTAACAAAGGAAAGCAGTTGAGCTTTTAATAACTGTCTTGCTTGATGCCTAAGTCATCATCTCCTGCTTCGCACTCGATTTACTCTGCTTTACCCTCTTAGTAGCAAGTGTCCCCTGCCAGGCTAGCAGCCTGAAGTTGTTGTCTCACAGCACCCTCTTCTTGGAACAACTCTCTGCAAATGTCTTCCCTCCCTGCTGCTCATGTTCCCTACTCTTTGCCCCATGTGTACTCTAACTGGGTACCCCACCTGCCTGCCCTGGTGCTATCTGATGTTAATTCTGATGTTATTTCTTGTATGTTCCTTATTGATTGCTATGCTTTGATTCTGTAATGTTTAACCTCCACCTGACTGTCTCTTGTTGACTCTTGTGCCTTAACTTTGTACTGTTATTGCCTGTGCCTTGTAATTCTCCTGTGTCTTGTCTTTGTACTGTTATTTGCCTGTACCTCGTAATTCTCCTGGGTCACACCTGAAAATTGGCACCTGACTGTCTAGTGTGCTTACTTGGTAAACAAAAGCTAAATAAATAAATAAACATCTGGATTTTCATTTGCTCCCTTTCAAGACTACAACACCCAGACGTTTTGTATAGCTGTTTAAAATCAGAAGTCACCTAGTGCATTCAACATTTAGTTAGAGTGGATGCAGTATGATGATCCTATTTGTCACTACAACACTGTCTGTGTGGTTAAAGTGGACACTAACACTAAAATCATGAGTGCAATGCATGGCCAGTAAAGAGTAGATTATATGATAATGCAAAGTCAGCTGAACAAAACATTTCTTCATCAGAGTCATGGGTAATGCAGATAATAGTAGCCATATCAAATGTTTTTAACGTAACTGAGGATTTGCTGATATCCTAAACCACAAAAGCATAGCTTGATCAGTTTGTTTATCAAAACTGAGAAGTCTGTAGGCCTGTAGGTAAGAAACAAGCCACACCAGCAAGGAAGGCATTGCAGGAAATCAGTACTTCACTCTGGTGTGTGGTGAGGTACAAAGCCCAGCCAAAAGCCTTCGGTCAACTGGGAGTATATCAATTCCCCAGCATGCCCACCTTGAAGAGGCTTATTATGGTATTTTTCTGAAAATGTCCTGAACAAGCAGAACAATTTGAAACTTATTAGAATAATTGAATTGAGCCAGCCCAGTAGTATGGCAGTAGCATGACCGCCTGCTCCCGAGTGACCTGGGTTCAGGAATGGACTCAGTTTACTCAAGAGCCAGCCAGGGGAAGGCAGATTGAGTGGCCAAAGAACAGCTCTCCTCCTTTAACGAGGGAGGACGACTGCTGCTTGGCTGCCACCTAGCAGAGGCTAAGTGGTATGGCAGTGCTCACTACATCAGGAGGGCCTGACACAGATGATGACAGCATGCAATGTGTCAGCACATGCACTTGCATCTTTGCACATGAGCAGACCTCAGAAATGGTAAGAAATGGGTGGGGGAAAAAAACATCAGGGTTGCAATGGTAACCCCCACAGGCTCTACATTACCAACCATGGCATCTACTCACCCACAGATTTCAGGTAAGAGGGCGAAGCCCTGGAGAAGGTGGGTAATGTGGTGGAGACTCCCTGTCAGGAAGGGGCTAGTTGGGGTAGTACAGAAGGAGAAACAGAAGATCACAAAAAAAAAAAACTGATCTGAAAAGTTCCCATGTCAATATGATAAAGTTATTTTGTCAACATTTTAGAATGTTAATGCATTATTACCATACAGCTTTACCAAACGTCATCATTACTGTTATTATTACATTCTGCATTGCTAAGATACAGAAGTCTGTTAACATAGCTGGTAGTATGTAGGAGGGCTGATGCATAGTCTGGGACACATATATATTACTGGGATGAAAAGAATTTCCTGGCAAGCACTCACTATACTCTGGCTCAGGTAGTGGGCTAAAATTTTCTGAGATGTCAAATTCAAGTTGTTTGTCATTACTGTGGGAAACCCAAATATGTTGCAGTGCCAGTTGCTAGAGGAAAAAGAAAAGTTCCTTAATAAAGGGAAGACCCCCTGAAATGGTTTTGCTGCCACCACCCATAAAAACAGACTATGAAAAGAGAGCCAAGACTTACTAAGAGTAAGATTTTACTGAGTAATAAATAAATAAACACATAAATCTATAACTAAATAAGTAAATATACAGTGGTAAAAATCTAAATTGGAAGGGAATGGAAAAGGGGTTCAAATCAATGCTATTAGTGATGAAATGGCAGTAAATTTATTAGTGATAATCATTCCAAGGAACACTGCTTAAACAAAATGGTGAGACAAGCAACTCCCTTCAGTGGACACTTAGCAAGGTAACCAGCAAGACATACATTTCTAACTGGACTACAACAGTAGTTAGTACTCTCAATACAATTCACACTAAACTCTCAAACCAATGAGCTGGTATGGCATGGTTTTTAAGCATTGCATTGGCAACTCAAATTGTGTTTTTTCTTACACTTAATCAGCTCAAGGGCAACTTTTAAACATGTTTCTGTAAATCAGCTGGAATCATTCTGGTGTTCTGTCATAATGTAATGCAAAAGTTAGTTGCAACTCTTAGACAACAATTTTTGCAAGGCTTTTTGGTACATCTGTCATCACATGTGCAACTCTTTCAGAAATTCTTAAGCAGCTTGTGTCACAATTTAATGCAAATTGTACTGTAGTAAACTAAAATGACTATGGCAGTACTTCACACTCCAAAATATTTAAGACAGTATTTAGCACTCTAAAATGTGAAACTGCCTCGAAGGCCTTCTGGATGATCATACAAACCAGGACTAAGTTTTACCTGTAACAGCCAGGAAAAGGTAACTGCCACTACTTTAAATCCTGGTCAGTTAGCAGCCCTGTGGTAGGGCTCTTGTAAGGTATCAGCCCAAACAGAATGTAGTCTAACCACAGGGTGCCCTTGTTAGCACACTCCTGCACTTGAATAAGGACATCTAAATTAATGGCATAGGCTATGCCACACCGCCTCCACAGGAAGCCGTTTCTGGGTCCCTTGCCTCCCCCATAAGGGACTATATTTTACTAAATTCATAAATGTACAATCTTTTTTGAGGTGTATGCCACTGCTTGATATTTGGACTGAGGCTTCCAAGCTACACTTGCTTCCTGCTACTAGCTGATAAGCTAGCCAAGTCTCCTTCCTGCAAGAGTGCCTGATGCCAGCTCATCCTTCAATTGACCAATCTCCTAGCAAGCCTCCCCTGGTCCTACCTTTGATCAGCCATCATCCCTGCTACTGGCCAATGTATCAGCCAATTCTGCCAAGATGTTTCTTGTCTCAGGGACATCCCACTTGGGCTCTGCCCTGTCACCACTGATCAACTTGGCAATCAAATCTGCTTGATAACTCTCTCTTTCTCTGAGATCACCCCCTTGTGGATTCTGTCTCTATGCTTCTGACCAAACTGTAAACAAATTCTTTGGATCCAAACTTCATTTCCCACTGCTAACCAATATGATAACCAAATTTGCCTGAAACCTGCATCTGCTACACTGGCTCCTTGACCCATATTCTATGGAACTGTTTTCCCTTCATCCCCCTTGGCTCATGCTCTCCCACTCTCCCCTCTCACACTGTATGGCCGATGGGGGTGACCAATCCTCACTGGATCCAGTACCCACCTCCCCAACAAACACCCAGCCAGGTGGCTCACTGGGAGCCCACCCCAGCATGCCAAAAGTGTCCCTCAATGTCTTCGTTTAATTTTAAATGCTGTAAAAAAAGAAAATGGTCCCTCATTGAGCTCCATGCACTTCCCCCAACCCTTACCCACTCATTGCGTACTCTACCTCCCCACATCCCCCCCTCACCCCATACTTACCTCCAGAGCCAGGTGTGATGATCTTCAGTGGACTGGGAACATGTCTGCACCCTTCAAAGCCGACCCCGAACTGAAGAAATGCCGTTAAACTGTATAATGGCATAAATGTTTTTTTTTTCAACTTTGGTGCATATCTCAGCCATTTTTTTTTTATTTTGGCACCAAATTTTTGACATGGGGTTCTTGGGACCCACCCCCCATGAATTCAATCATTGTCATCTCATTATTCGGTCCCAAAAGGTGATTTTGTGGGCACTGTGTGGAATCACCTTTCCAGACCGATTAACGAAATGACAGTGTCACTGTCCATGAGATGGGCTCTCAAAAAGCCTGTGTTGCAAATTTAGTGAAAAAATTCAAAAAAATTACTGCGTTATGAGTGTGAATTTGCAATATTTTCACTCCAGGTTTTCAACATTGGCATTTTTCCACACCTCCTTATGAACAGTACAGCTGTCATTTTTCACACCCTGGCTAAAATGTGTTTTCGTACTCCCGGCACAGAATAGCATGATTGCTTGTGGGGAAATCAGTGTTCAGGACAGAGTAAGAAAATCACAGTGACACTGCTCATGAGCAGAGGTCCTAAAATGCCTATGTTGAAAATTTGGTGATAAAAGGTCATAAAATGATCGTGTTAAAAGCGTGTGTTGCGCAGTTTCCATGCACCCTCGTAACTTTGCAAATTTGTAATATTTTCACTCCAGATTTTCAGCATTGGCATTTTGCCTCACCTCCTTATGAACAGTAAAGCTGTCATTTTTCATATCCTGCCTGAAATATGCATTTGCAGATCTGGCACATAATGGTAGGAAATTAATGTTTCAGACAGATTAGGAAAATCATAGTGACAGTGTTCATGAGCAGAGGTCACAGAATGCCTATGTTGAAAATTTGGTGAAATAATTCCACTAAATGACTGTGGTAAAAGCATGTGTTGCGCTGTTTCCACATACTCTCAGAACTTTGAGCATTTTTAATATTTTCACTACAGATTTTCAACATTGCCATCTCTTCACACCTCCCTATGAATGGTACAGCTGTCATTCTTCACATCCTGCCTGATCTGTGTTTTTGCACATCTGGTGCAGTACAGTACGGTTGCTGTGGGAACTTGAAGTTCGGGACACATTAACAAAATCACAGTGCCACTGTTCGTGAGAAGAGGTCCCAAATGCTTTCATGAGATGGAGGTCACAAAAACGCCATGTTGAAAATTTGTACTGCAAATACCAACACATGCCCAGGGCGTTAGGGTTTCTAACCATAACATCCCACCCTGTACAAACTGACAGGCATCAGAGGTGTAACTTTGGATCACCGGCTGTAATGCTCATGCCATCCCACCCCCACCTTGAAGCCAGTGACAGGCATCGAGGTGTGCCTTGCACTCTTCAGCCCCAGACTTCACCTCATTCTCCTGTACTGCACCCATTTCAGTGTATGTCCTTATGAAATGGGGTGACTGTGAAGCAGAATACCCCAAGGCACACCTCAACACTTGTTGGTGTCTACAGGATAGGGTGAGGTGAAATGCTGTGAGCATTATGGGCAATGCCCCACAGGCACACCCCAATGCCTGTCCATCTCTGCAGGGTGGAGGTGGGATTAGCGGGAGTTCAGTACTTCACTGCCACTCCTATTCTGCATCTTTCTAACTCCTGCATATCCAATGCTAATATCTACAAGCAAACATTCGACATTGACAAATCCTTGTTTGATTTGGCAGGGTACTGAGACTGAGCTACATTCATTCATTCAGTATCTCAAGAGGACCAAACCATTTTTAAAGCTTACTGCCAGTTGAGAAATGAGAAGGAGTTCCTTCCTGGGCATTTCCATTTCCAAGGACAACAATAATGGTTTGGCAGCTTCTCTTTACTGTAAATCAATGGACAAAAACACTGTGCTCCTGGCCAGTTCACTTCATCCTAAACACACTGTTAAGTATGTACCTAAAAGTCAATTTATTAGGGTACCTCGAAACTGTAGCAATGACAACAACTATGAATATTGTACAGGGGATTTTGTAAAGGAGATTTTTGGAAAGAGGTTACAAAAGAGATGATGTTTTGCTAACTATGAATGCAGTATCTGAGATACCAAGGGAATTATTGTTACAAGAAAAAATTGTTCAGTTGCAGAAAACAAAAAAACTTAATTTCGTAACTACATATGTTGTTGAGTCAGGAAAAATAGAATAGATTATTTGAAAAAATTGGTCAATGCTGCAAACAGAGGATAAACTGAAACATCATGTAAAAGAATTTCCATGTATGGTTTTTAAATGTGCTGATAATTTGGGCAACAGATTAATGCACAGTTATCAGCCAAAATATAAAATGCAGCCTGCAACATCTTTAAGAGAAGTTGTTCCTTTGGCCATGGTTGTCTCATCTGTCCCTCTGGTCCCTTTAGTCTCAGTAATCTTTTTGGGTTCTACTCCTGCTGCCTGCGCTAGCGTATTGAACAAAAATGCAGCACAAGATGGCTTTGATGCTTGTGGAAGTGAGTGTACAAATTTATCCTAACTTTTAATCTACAGACAGAAGTTACAGTGGTTGGTAGCTATCTTTCGCCCAATATGGACCATGGTGTGAATGAGTCCTGTTCCCCAGTTAATTTGACAACTTCATTGTCCTCCTCCTCCTGAAGACTATTGGATGTGGCATCTGAGATGCGCATAGCTGAATTAAATGTTAGGGAACAAACTGAGTCACAGGATGAATTGACCCTTTAAATATTACCTGTACCCCCACCCCCATGTTTACCATAGTTGGATGCACCTTTATTTTCAAACCACAATAATGTAAGAGGAACTGATTGGTTACCTGCCATATCGCATGGCTGTTTTAAATGGCAGTAGTGCAAGTATTACGCTATCATCAATACTACAAAAAATAAATTAAATCCTGTTGATGGCAGAATGTTAGATATTAATACCTTTATTAATTGTAACACTTCCAATATTGTTTATTTAGCAACTTGTAAATCTGGTGCTTATTATGTTGAGTGAATAAAGAGAAAGCTAAAAGAGAGGAAGGGTGAGCACATACTTGCAGTGAATAACAGCAATTTGGAATATGTCACAACACATCATGTTTTTAATGCTTCAAATAAAGCCTTACATGAGTGGAAATTCATTGGAATTGAAAAAGTTAAAATAGGTGCAAGAGGGGGGACCTTCATAACAAATTGGCATGCAAGGAGAATTTTTGGATACACAAATTATGGGCGACCAGCTACCCTGGCTTAAATGATAAGTTGGAATTACTATCTCATTTGTAGATTAATGTGGGGCTTTCTGGTATTTTTACAGCATTATTTAGCATTTTTGGAAATTAATTGAAATGCAAATTAAATGACCGTATTGTGTATTAAATCTTGTACTTGCACTTTTGTATTATGATCATTACATAGGCAAAGCAATTTGTCGTGTCCATTAACACACATTCATGGGTGTATCTGTTTTTAATTATGTACATACTATTTAAGAATATGGTGTTTCTTTGTTATGTATCTCTTGACAAAGCGCAGTGCGCCTGCGTGAAACATTGAGTATTATCCTGTTGGTGTGGCAGAGGTGTTGGTGCTGCTGAATTTTGTAATAAAGGAATTAAATATTTCAAATCTGGATGTCTCTTCCTTATATGTGTGAGTGTGTGCCCAGGTTTAAAGGTGCTTCATGCTGTAACTAATTGAAAAATATTGTATGCTTGTTATGTATTTTTGTTATATTTGATACTTGTTTAATACTGTACATGTTATATTTATATTAATGTATACAGTCTGTGCAACTATTCATATGTTTTTTTATTTTGGGACCCCATTGAAAATGAGCCCGGCTCAATTGGGTTATCCTTTTCTGAAAAATCTCAGAATAAAATGTTTACTACTACTACTAATAATAGTATCTTAGGAAATATCTGTACTACAGTAGACCGATGTTGTTTTGTATTTTTTGTACACCCCCGTTATTACTTATCTTGTTTGTAACTCTCCTGAGCCTGAAAAGAGGCAATTGCTCTTGTCTAGTGCACCTACCCAGTAAACATAAACTAACTAAATAAATAAATTGTGTGACCAGGTATGACCATTTCCCAGTCATGTTGTTTGTGCACCATGTTTCAGTGATAGCCACAATATCCAGGCCTGCCTTAGCCATGGTGGCCTCCAGGTCTGGTATATTATTTCCCAGATTTCTGGCATTGACACACATAATTGTCCAGATTTTGTTAGTCCTACTCTTGTCCCTTCTCATGTTGTTTAGTTGTTCTCCCTTCCTTTTTCTTCTTTTCATACTGCCTGCTTCTCTTCCCCCCCTTTCTCTGATGCTGATCCCTTGTACCTTTGGTTGTCCTTCATTTTGGTGTTTATCCTTTCCCCAGAAATTCTCTACCCTCCATCACAACCTGGGTGGGCAGTTTCTGCCACCTCTTTGCCTTCTGGCAATCCTTTCGGCTAGTTAAAATGCTTGTTGAAATAACGCTTAAACTGTCTCCCAAAGACTGATGCTATCTTATTGAATGGATGCAGGTCTTCCCCCTGGTACAAGCTCCGCTTCCTCCAGGTGGAACCCCAGTCCCCAATGTAGCCATACCCCTCTTCTCATAACCATTTCTTCAACCAAGAGTTGAAGGCCTTAGTGCAGAGCTCCCTCCCCTTTTCACTATTGTAGACACTTCCGTAAAGGCTATAGTGTGTGCTATCTGCCTGAGACCCTTCCCCAGCTCCCTAAACTACCTCTGCACTCCACTCTCCATTCCAGAGCTAGGCCATTCATCCTCAGGTAGACAATGATGCCCAGCTCCTCCTTCCTTCCTATAACCCTCGCAATCCACTGGATATGCCTTCCATACCTCCGAGCCACTGTACCAGGTAAGCACTTAACCTCCATCTCCACCTCCTTTCCTTCCTCTGACCTTATCCCCCTGTGTATAGAGTACCCAACTAGAAGTTGCTTCCTCCTTCACTAGGAGTCTCCTTCCCCCCTCCTGGGAATGCCATTTGGCCATTCCCCCACATCCCTTCCATCTACCACCTCAGGTGCCCCTTCATGGTGGCTCCACTCCACCAGAACAGTGTAGGAGTTTCTCAGTGGCACTAGATGAGGAGTGTGCCTGTTAAGCATTCCCTTCAGCCTTTCCAATTCTACTAACCCTGCCCTCCATGAGCCCAACTTAGTCCAACCACTCCTTCCTTCTGGCAACCTTAGAGATAGTGGTGTCTGTCTGGATAGTTTCTGGGCTGGAGAGATGGTCCCCTGATGGTATGCCCCCCCCGTACGATGACACCAACGCAGTGAATTATGCTCCTGTCAGCAAAATTGACACTTTGCAGACAGGTCGCTGTGGTGGTGTGCCTGAGAAAGTGGCATGCTGTTTCCTGGTCCTGCACCCCCACCCCAAGTGAACTCTGGAATTAGCAATCCTTTAGTTGGGGGTGCAGTGGGCAGAGTCCCCCGCATGGGGGGTTTGGGGGCAAAGCATTCCAATAGAAAAACAGGACTGGGGAGTCTGCAAAGGAATCATGCCGACCATCACTTGCTGTTGACATGATTTCTGTCGCTGTAATGCCGGTCAACATTAGAAATGTTGAACCAGCATGGTAGAGCTGTCCCCTGACTCCTTGTCAATGTGACTTTGAGTCTTGTGACATTCTCCTGACTCTCTGCCAGTGCTGCTTGGAGCCTTGAGAACTGTTTCCTCCACCCAGAGAGGCACACACAGATGGGACAGCACCACAGCCTCCAGAAGATCTCCATGTAGACTGACACCCCACAACCACTGCATTGCACCACTCCCCACATTTCTTGTTAACTGTTCTTCTAGTCTTTCCTTTTTTTTGTCACAGACCAAGTCAGGCTATCCTACTACCAGTACATACGAACATGCCAGAAGAAGCAGGCCTTATGGTCTATCAAATCTGCTCAATTGTGCAGCTAGCCCCTCAACTTGCAACTGCCCAACCCTCCCCACTCCTCATCATCATAACTCCCCCTCACCATGTCCCATCCCCTCTTAAAGTCACCCACATGATACCATCTCCACAGGCAGAGTATTCCACCTGTCCACTACCTGTTCTGTGAAAAAATGTCTCCTGATTTTCCTCCTGAATCTTCCCCCCTCCAATCTTAGCTGATGCCTTCTCATATCCCTCCCCTTCTAATCTGGAAAATGCCTTCTATGTTCACATTGTTTATCCACTTAAGGTAGTTAAAGGTTTCAATCATATCCCCCCATCCCTCCTCTCTTCCAAGGAGAACATGTACAGCTCACTCAGTCTATCCTCATAGGACTTTCCCTCCAATCCCTGGATCATCTTAGTCACCCTACATTGCACCCCTCCAACAATTTGATATCTTTCTTAAGGAATGGGTGCCAGTACTGAATGCAGTACTCCAGGTGTGGCCTGACCATAGACCTGTATAGAGGAAGGATCACTTCCCTTTTTCTGGAAGAGATTCCCCTATCTGTACACCTTAACATCCTGTTCACTTTTGCTGCCATCTTCCTGAATTGGGCTGAATTGTTAATTCTGCCCGTGATAAGTAAACCCAGATCATTTTCCTCCTCAGTGCATTCCAGCTGCACCCCTCCCAGCTGATAGCTCCTCCCCTGGTTCCTAGCTCCAAAGTGCAGTACTTTGCACTTCTTGGCATTGAACCCCAGCTACCATGTTTCTGACCACTCCTGTGGCTTGGTCAGGTCCTCCTGAAGTCACTTTCACCCTTCAATGTCATCTACCACAGCTCCCATCCTTGTGTCATCAGTGAACAGTCTGATTCTACTCCAGATCCCATGTGAGATATTCACTATGAATATCCCAAACAGCACTGGTCCCAGTACTGATTCCTGTGGCACCCCACTCATCACTTCCCTTGATGATGAGAGCTCCCCCCACCACCACCCTCTGCTGTCTTCCATTCAGCCAGTTGATGATCCATTTGACCATATCTGGTCCCACCCCATGTAGCCCAGCTTCCCCACCAACCTCCTATATGGCATGGAAACAAAGGCCTTGCTGAAGTCCAAATACAGAACATCCACAGCATGGCTCCTGTCCAGCTTTCTGGACACCCAGTCATAATACTCAATTAGATTTGTTTGGCAGGATCTGCCTGAGACAAATCCATGTGTTTTACTGTCCCAGAGACTGTTGTCCTCCAAAAAGGTCACTAGCATCTCTTTTAGGATTGTCTCCATGAGCTTCCCCACAATTGATGTGAGGCTCACTGGTCTGTAGTTGCCTGGTTCATCCCTAGGGCCACTTTTGTGAATGGGCACCAGATGGGCCATTATCCAGTCCTGTGGTACACATCCTGTGTCCAGGAAGGTATTGAACAAGTCAGCCAGTGGTCCTGCCAGGATCTCCGCTTGCTCCCTGAGTACCCTAGGGTGAATGCCTTCTGGTCCTGGTGCCTTGTCCACCCTTAGTGACCTTAGTCCTTCCAGAACCCTGCCTTCTGTAATCCCTACATTAGTCACCCCCTCCCCCTAACCACTCCAGCCCCTCCCTTGAGATATCTTCCCCATTTTCTCCATCGTGAACACAGAGCAGAAGTATTTATTTAATGTCTCTGCCTAATCCTCCTCCTTCACTACCCACTTTCTGTCCTTCTTAATCCGCACAATCTGGTCTTTGTTCTAACTTATTTCTCTAATGTATCTGAAGAAGTCCTTTTCTCCTTCCTTAATACCATGTGCCAGTCTCAGCTCTCTCAAAACTATGGCAGTAACCACATACCTTTAAACCCTGAATCTCACTAACAACTAGCAGCCTTTTGACAGCAAGTCCCTACACCCTACCATATCTAGCAACTATTTAGCTGGAGGCCCTGATCGCTGAATCACTCTAGCACCTAACAACAGTTTACCTACTACCCACAAATACACTAAAACCTTGTATCAATTAAGAACAAACAACACCATACTGAAGACAAGGAAAAACAACAGCAAGCCCCTAAACCCACTAACATCCTTAGCTGGACTCCAAAGCACATCCATCCAAAATACAGCCTCAAACAGGCTTAACTGGGTATGGGTCCCCTTAGGTCAGTAGGGGAGCAGACTGCTGGCTGCCTCATTGGTCTGGTTCTGCTGGATAGACTCCAATGTCCTTTGTTCATTGGTGCTTCATGTGATGATGCCAAAGTGTGGGGTGCCACTTGCTGGCCTAGTCATTAAGAAAGCCCTGCACACTTCTTGGTTCCCAAACAATGCCCAGGATTGGCTACCAATTGGGAAAGATTGTTCTCTGACCAAATGCTAACTACAGAGAAGTCTAAATGTAGACACCTGGTTAACTTCTGCCCAAGTCACCCCCCCAATGTACAGTTCTCCTCCTGACTCAGCTAACTGCAAAGATGAAAATCAATTCCCTTCTCTCAATTCAGACTAGCACAGTAACTCTTGTATTTTTGTTTTTACCCTAACTGAATTTCCCAAATGACCTTGCAGACCCTACACTTCTAATAAAGTATTTCTCTACTTACTGTAACCCCAGTCAGAAATAGTCTAGCAGAAAGGTTCTACCTGCCTGAGTTAGCTTCCTTCTTGCTCTGATAGCAAGATTGCTCTCTGACCTGAATTAGACCCATATGGTGGATGTAATAGCATTGGACCCTTATGGTAAACATGAGAAGTAACAAAACGTGTGATTACCAGGAAACACAAAAGCTTCAAGTAGTATTTACATTTCAAAAATGAAATAAATCAGAACAGGTGTAACAAGAACAACAAAATATGTAAAGCAAAGATCAAGGAAGCAAAAAAAGTGGCAGAACTGTCTTTGGCCCTAAATACTAACACAAATGACACCACAGAATTAGTTGGCTACTGTATATCAATTCATTAACAAAGAAACAAATAAAAAAAGTAAAACAGGACCAATAGAGCATAACAACCTTATTATGACATCTCCTATAGGCATGGCAGAAGCTTTTAACTCACAACTGTATTCAGGCTATGCTCCTCAAACTAGAAATTATGTACTTGTGACTTCAGAAGAATTTGCAAGATTAGAAATAGAACTAGAAGACATTGTTAGCAAAATAACTAAACTGAAGTTAAATTCATCACCTGGTCTGGACTTGATTTTAGCAAAAATTTGATACTAACAACACACCAAATTAAATATCCACTGAAATACGTTTATGAAAAATCATTAAATACAAGTACCGTGCTGAATGATGTTGCTCCAATATTTAACAAACTCTAGCCAGAGCCACTACAGCTGCAAAATTTTGTTACTGATGGTAGTAAGAAATTTGTAAGAAAGAGACTACGATAAAACATTGAGAATGAAAGAATACAATTTTACTATGGAAGGGTTAAGCCAGTGTCCCATTATTTAAAAATTCTGTGAAAGAATGCTGATGCTGCCTGGCAGTCTTCACAATGGGCACTTTTCACTAACAGACTGATGCAAGAAAATGTCTTTCACTGTATAACGGATATGCTGAAAGCCATTATGTGCTATCACTTGTGAGACACAGTGAGATCTGACTCCATAATGGCGTGTGTGGGGAGGTGGGGGCCAGAGAGAAAGTTTACTGATTCCTGCAGAACTATGCATGACTCAAGTCCACTGGTCAGAATGTGGAGCAAACAAAATGCTGTGCATTCAGTATCTAGCCAAAACCACGCCCCCACATGAGAGGCACACCACCACACAATAAAAGAGCTAATTAAACCTTAGTGCTTGCTACTGAGGTACACATTAGTGATTATAAGATTGCCTTATGCTGTATATTTCTTTTACATTATTGTATTTCACAATCCAATGCAGCCATTCTGAGAAATGCGAGGGGGAGAAAGAAAACCATGCCCCCAGAGCCCCTTTTAAGCAATACTTAGCAAAATGTCAGCATAACTATGACACTATGCAGCCTTAAAAAGGAAAACTTTGCTGAAGACCAAGTGAGCATATCCTGTCATGGCTAGTTGTTTGTGTTGCAGCACACACAATTACCATTATGGGACTGGATGCACAAGTGAGTAGTCACTGTCACACATATATTTACCAGTGAGTGGCTTGAGTCTGTGTGAGTGTGCGCTTGGACATGCCTTTTGCCTCACAATATGCACCTGGTGTGCATTCTAATGATGAATGCATTTTTTTGCCATCCCATAACACATAACAGGTGAATCCCAGAGTTTGAGGAATAGTCATGGGTCTGGATGCACAAGTGAGTAATCAGTATCATAAACATCTTTGTCAGGGATCAGCTCATGTGTTTGTGAATGAGCACTCAGATGTGCCTCTTGCCTCACAATGTGAATTCTGTGTGCGTTCTTATAATGAATGCATTTTTGCCATTCAGTATCACAGATCAGATGCATTCCAGCATCAGTGGAACAGCAAAGTAGCCTCCCCCCAAAAAAGAAATAAGAAAATCGCAGAAGACCAAATGGTGCATCTCCTGACATGGTTCGCTATTTGTATTGCTGCAGAGACCATTTCAATCATGGGTCTGGATGCACAAGTGAGATCTCAGTATTACAAACATCTTTGTCACATATCAGCTTGAGTGTGGTTGAGCACTCAGATGTGCCTCTTGCCTCATAATGTGAATGTAGTGTGCATTTTGATAATGAATGCATTTTTGCCATTCAGTAACAATAATATGGTGAATTCTGAGGTCAGAGAAACAGCACAGTAGCCCCCCCCCAAGAAAAACAAAACAAAAGGAGAACTTTACAGAAGACCAAGTCATGCATATCCTGTCATGGGTAGCTGTTTGTGTTGCTGCACACACAATTACCATTATGGGTCTGGATGCACAATTGAGTACTCATTGTCACATGCATCTTTGCCAGTGAGTGGATCAAGTTTGTGTGAGTGTGCACTCAGATGTGCCTCTAATCTCATAATGTGCCCCTGGTGTGCATTCTAATAAATGAATGCATTTTTGCCAAATCCAAGTTGCAGTTGTGTCCTTATACCATTTTGTAATTTTACCAATCTTCTCTTTTGCCAGCAGTCTTTGCTCAAGGCTTGCTGTTCATCACACTGTGCAGCCCTTAAGAGTAGAAGGTGTTTTGTGTCCTTGGTCAACTGACTGAACCTATGTTCAGGGTTGTGCTCACAGGGAAAGTTTCTACTGTCTATTGTTAGAATGCATGCTATGTTCATGTTATGAGGCAAGAGGCACATCTGAGTGCTCATTCACAGTCAAGTTGATCTGTAACAAAGATGTTTGTAATACTGAGATCCCAAAGTTTCATACTAATAGAAAGGAGAACTTCTTCTCAATAAGAGCAGCCAGACTCTGTAATGCCCTGCCTCAGGATATTGTAGATTCAGTTAGTTCCAACATGTTCAAACAGAGACTTGATAAACATTTAAACTGGGAAAACTCAGTGATGAGCTTCACCCACATTATGGTGGGAAACATTCCTGATGGGTCTTGGCCTTCTTATGTCTACAAATCCTAGTAATCCTAGTAATTCATTATCATATACAGGTGCATTCCAGGGCCAGAGGAACAACAGAGCAGGCCCCTAAAATAACAAGACAGTTACTGGACAGGTGATCAGGGGGTGGAGGACCACTAGACAACAAGTAATATGTAAGACAGCTACAGAATGGGGGGGCATGCATACATGTTATTGGGCCCAGAATGGGCATGCAAATTGGCCATAGCACTTCCCATGCTCAAAGAGGTCATTAGCATGTTAGGGCTAAATATGGCCCACTGGAGCCTTTTGCTATCCCATTTGATCCACACTACCTCCATTGCACTCATGTCAGCCATATTCAATCTCAGACTGTAGCAGCATAGTGCATAGTCACTATGCTTTGCACCTACATGGTCCCATATTTAGACAGTTTACATGCTCTATTTGCAGTGATGTAATTGTCTAATTATTGCCCCCCAGCCAGGCTGTGTGCAAACTGCCACAGATCACATATGGCCAGTTCTGAATACGGGGGCCTATTCTCCTTAGCCCAGTAGAACCCAAAGTCCATGAAACAATGGCTCATGGGGGTAAGAAAGGCCTGCCTCTAGCCTCAAGGTACTGTTGTTCTAACTTGTAACAGCAGGAATGCACACAGACACTCAATGAATTCCAACAGGCATGGGATAGACAGTATAGTCACCTTAGCAAGATAAATTGATAGTGGGGGGTAGAAAACACAGGCAGATTATTTATTTATTTATTTATTGAAATGTTTCACCAAGAGGGCGCACTGAACAACAAGTTGCTCGTTTCACAGTGCGACCTTGGGGGGAGGGGTTACATAGGGTTGTGAAGGATGATCAGTTGCAATAGTACATGGGTAGTACAAACAATACAACATTGTAAGATTATGCAATAGTTGAAACACAAAGTATTGTACAATAAACAGTAGTGGAATATTGAGTAAATTACAATACATGTCCAAAATCGTAACAAAAGGACATTTGAATGTACAAAACAGTAATAATGCAATAGAACCATTTATACTGCATGAGTGTACCAGAAGCAAGCTTGAGGTAGTATGCAAGTGTTGTTGAAGTAACAAGGATGGGGTTAGGTTCTGCACTTTGGTGACCCAGAAGGACAGTTGGAGAAGAGAGGGGTGGGAGAGGCAAAAACTAAATATGAGGAGAAGGGGTAGCCATTTCCTGACTTTCCCCTTCAGGATGTTGAGAACCCTGCTGGGGGGGCATGGTAGGAAGGCAGAATTATTAGGGTGGGTTAAAGCAGGAACAGCTGAGGGATAGGTAATTGTGTAGGGCAGAAGTAAGGGAGTAGTTGGAGGATGAGTGTCATATTTCAGGGGGAGGGAATTCCAGATTTTAGGGAAATGATGGGTGAAACCAGTCTGACCAATGAGGGTGGAGCGGCGAGAGACCATGAAGGTGCAGGTGTCATTTGATCTGAGAGAGTGGGTGGGGGGAGGTGGACTGGAGAGAGATAGAATGAGAGATAGGAGGGGAGCCCTTAACCAGAATTTGGAGGTTAGTTTGGCACAGTGAGAGATGCATCTGTGAGATAGTGGAAGGAAGGTTAGAGAGCAGTAGAGTTCACAGTGGTGGGAACGGGAAGGGGAGTCAATAGCAAAATGGCAGAAGAAGTTAAAGAGAGTGTCCAACTTGGTCAGGGAAGATTTGGGATCAGCACCATAGACTACATCACAGTAGTCAAACATGGGGAGTATCATCTTCTGGACAATTTTGCACCTCGCAATCAGCGGTATGCAACTATGCTTCCTATACAGAGCACCAAGTTTGGGGCACAGTTTCTTCAGGATAGCATTGATATGCACAGAGAAATTGAGGTGCTGGTCAAGCCAAACCCCCAGATATCTAAATGAAGAGGTGTCCTCCAAGATGGTCCCATCAATGGTGTGGAACGTGGGTAGGGCCAGGAGCCTAGAGAGTCTCTGCCTGGTGCCAGAAGTCATTGAGACTGTTTTCTTTGCATTTAGAAAAATTTGGTGAGAAGCAAACCAGAGCAGAACTTGGTTGAAGTCATGCTGTAAGCTGGTTTGCACAGCAACAGGGTTTTTGCTGGAACTGTACAAAACAGTATCGTCAGTGTACATGTGAGTAGAAGAAGATGAGCAGGCTGTGGGAAAATCATTAAGGAGAATGGAGAAGAGTAGGGGACCAAGCATTGAGCCCTGAGGGGCACCAGTGTAGAGATGGAGTGGAGTGGAGATGGAATCAAGGATTCTTACTGATTGGGTCCTGCCAACGAGGTAGGAATTAAACCAATTGGTAGCTGATGGAGCAATACCAGCTGAGGAGAGTGAATCAAGAAGCAGGGGATGGGAAACAGTGTTGAAAGCTTTGGCTAGGTTGACAAAGATGGCTGGGGTGATCAGGCCATCGCCCATCCCTGAAAGGATGGAGTCAGCAAGCCTGAGGAGGGAGGTGGTTGTTGAGTGGTTCTTCCAAAAAAACAGATTGGAAGGGGTGAAGAAGGAGTAATCAGAGAGGAAGGGTGAAAGTTGAGAGATAACTAAATGTTCTTGAAGTTTGGCAAGGGTAGGGAGGAGGGAAATGGGGCGATAGTTGTCAGGAGTGGATGTGTCACCACCCTTGGGGAGATGAAGGACTACAGCATATTTCCAGGATGAGGGTACCTGGGCAGAAATAAAGGACAGGTTAAGGGTTAGGGAGATAGGATAAGCAATTGCAGGAACAGAAAGGTAGAGATGTTTAGGATCAAGCTCATCTGGTGAAGAGCCTTTAGAGGGGTTGAGGGATAGGAGAGCATTAAGAGCTTAATCAGAGGAGGTAGTAGAAAAGGAAAGTGGGGGAGGAGTTGTCACTGGCTGCAGCGAAGGGCTGAAGTTAGTAGGTGGCAATGGGGAGAGGGAATTTTGAAAAGAAAAGGATGCACAAAGTGTAGTAGGCATTAAATTCATTGGCCATGGAGCCAGGATCAGAAACTATGGACTTATTTATTTTGAGAACTGCAAGGGGCAGGTGAGATCATGAGATAATAGGGCATGACCTACCCTCCAGAATTTAGATGGAGAGTTAATGTTACTCAGGAATGAGAAGTTGAAATAATCAGACTTAACCAGTCTAGCAGCTTTAGTACATGAACTGAGTAGCATTTTGTACTTGGCATAGTCGTTTGAATGTTTAGTAGATTTGTGTTTTCTCTAAGCCCAGTCACGCTCCCTGAAGCAGGCCAGTAGTTCAGGGGTGATCATGGGGAGGTGAAGCTCATAGACTTTGGTCCTTCTGAAAGGAGCAAAGGCATTCCAGTTGGCAATGACTTTATTCTTAAAATAATCTAGTGCTTGGTTGACAGAAATGGCAGAGGAGATGAGTGCCTTGTTGGTGGAAGCGAGCGGAGAGCTGATTGGGGTAAGGTCTAAGGATTTAAAGGACCAGAGCTGTATGATTTTAGGGAGAGGTTTGGGGCGATGAACCTTATGTGCAATGAAAATGGGGTTGTGATCACTAAGGGCATCGGGGAAGAGACCAGATTTAATGATACGGTGTGGGTGGGTTGTGAGTGTCAAGTCAAGCTGGGTGTGGTTTTGCATTTTGGGATTAAGGTGTGTGTGGGCTCAAGTATAAATTGAGTGAGGTTTAGAGCAGTGATGTCATTGCATAACTTGTTTAACTTGGGAGACAACCAATTTAGATTTACGTCACCCATTATTAAAAGTTCACCAGACTGTGAGAGGGAGGTGATATTGGCTAAGAGTTCAGTCATGACCGAGGGTTGAATGCTTGGGCAGCAATAGATGGGATTGAGAAAGGAAGGGTAATGTGAGTGACAAGGGCTTCATAGGTAGCTGGATGGAGGTAGACAGGGTGGTAGTAAACTGCAGTGAGGACAGGATATACATGGCCACTCCTCCTCTGCAACCCAATCGATCTTGTCTGGAGATGGAATACCCAATGATAGCAATGGCACTGTCAGAGATGCTTTTTTTGAGCCATGTCTCAGTAATAATTATGATGTTAGGGGTGTGTGAAGTCATAAGAGTTTGTAGGAGGTTGATTTTAGGTTGCATGCTGCAGATGTTCAGGTGGAGGAGCTTCAACCCATTAGGGAGGGTTGTAGTGGAAGTGGGGTTTGGAGACATGTTATTTGGGTAAGGAGCCAGGGTTGGGGTGGATGTTCTCTGATGAAAGAAGGAGGTGGGCAAAGATTAAATAGTGAAGTTTAGGACTTTTGTAATTGAAGTACAAAATACATGAGGGAGGGGAAGAGGGAGGGAAGGGTGGAGAGAAGGATATGAGGAGAAGAAGAAAGGCAAAGTGACTAGGAAGGGAAAGCAGAGAGGCAGGAGGGTAGTAAGGAAAGAGGGGTCTGTTTAAAAAGGGAGCTATGGGGTGCTTGACAGAATAAAGGAGGTATCTGGAAGGGATGGGGAGAGAGAAGTGGCAATAGGTGAGAGCGGGAGATGGGATAAGGGTAAAAACCAGGAAGGGTGTGAGTAGGAGGGAGATGGAAACCATTCTTGGTAGGGTAGTGGAGGCTTTGTACAGGCTTACAGATTAAGATCACACCACTGAATGTTAAGACATTGATCATTTGCTTTAGGTATGAATGACCCAGGACTAGACATGTTAGGGAAGAGCAGTGGGAAGAGGATTGCAACCAACATCTAGACTAGATGAAACACACATTCTCCTTCTGCCAGCAAATTCTTATGTTCTTATGTTCTATGTACTTAAGCTTGGCACTGATGTATGCTTGTTTGTTTGGTCAGCAAAACATACATAGCATTAACATGTCAGCCAAATGCTTCATTTAATACAAACAGAAAAATATCACACAAGTAGATATGTAGGAGACAATATGACAAGTCAAAGTAGAACTGTGCATTCATCTCCAGGGTCTGTGCTATCACAAGTGCATAGTTAGGCACCACCATAGGGCAGGTAGTCCCAGTTTAATGTCATAGTTACTCAATCTTACTATGTACGTGTTTGATTATAGTAATAAATAGAGAAGACTATGGCTAAAAGAAGAACAGTGAATTGAAGCTTCAACCCCCCTTCTCAGCCCGTCACCCACCAGCAATATTGGAGCTTACAGTACCTTGCAAGTCCCAGAGGGAAGACAGCCATTAGATATAGGCACAGTAAAACTTTATTTTATTATCAATCAAGCAGTATTTCCAAATAAACTCCTTGCAAATACAAATAAAGTATAACCACCCAAATTTCTCCACAGGATTGTCAATATGAAAACTGGACAGAGGGTTACATAATCTTTATTTACTTTAGTAGGGAAAGTAGCTTTAACTTAGCTAGCAAAAAGATTTACTAAAAAGATGAGATTGCTTGTTTTACTCAATTGGAGGATCATCACAATGTCTGTCTGCCTGTGTCAGCCCAGTAACCCCACTGCCGCAAGCCAAAACCTGATATCAAATCATATTGTGCTTCAATAATTTCTGTGAAAGAATTCAGCAGAGAAGCTATAAAACAAAGTTTGCTTCAAAGACTGATCATTTGCTGATTTAAGACAGCAGCCTGGAGAACTACAGTATATAACAAAAAAAAAAAACATAATTGAGGACTTTAAGAAGTATGGGAGCACTACACCCCTGCCAACAAATAATTGTTTATATAAAAGTGTGCAAAAAGAGTGTTTAGGTGACTTTTAAGAATAAAACAAGCTGCCTTTGTTGTTCATACTGAGTGTATCCACTGATTGTAAATTGAGTGGGCATGAGCATGCTACCTATAGGAAAGGAACTCCTTCTCCCCCCACCCTCAACTTAGTGATTTCAGGTAGCGGAAGGATCATGGTTCAACTCCTAAAATGTGCTTCAGTGGGAGTCTGAAGTGCCCTTTTTAGGGCTGCATGGCGAAGACCTGCAGTCCTCTTGCAAGAAGTAGTAGAAAAGCAGCTTGCAAACAAACAACCTCATGAGGTGACAAACGTCACCTCCAAGTCTTTTCACCATGGCCTGATTCACGCTCGCACCACTTAACCTGCAGGAAAACCTTTTCATTAGTCAGTGGGTCTGCGTTTTTTTCTATATTTTCTGCAGTCTTTTATTTTCTCAGCACTTACCTCCCCCCACCCCAATCCCAGAAACATTACAGTGACACTGGGGGTGTCCAATGTCCCAGTGTCTCAATGAGGAATCCTCTTTTTGTCTTGTTTACAGTGACTTCCTCTCCACACTACCGCACATGCACAGTTCTTTTTTCTTCTTTCCTTTTAATAAATTACAGTGATGAAAGTGAGCAGGAACACACAGAAACTGCATTCCAATATGTTTTCTACAACCAGAACACTTAAGTAGTCCTATAAGCACAGCTGCCACCAATGACAGTCACCTTCAACTGCCTATATAACCCAACAGACAAGAAACAAATAGTGCAGCTGACCTTTCAGATTCAAATGTTGAAAGGACAGTAGAAGCTTCCCCTGTGAACACAACCCTGAATATAAGTGCAGTCAGTTGACCAAGGATGCAAAACATCTTCCACTCTTAAGGGCTGCACGGTATAATGAATAGCGAGCCTTGAGCAAAGGCTGCTGAGAAAAGAGAAAAGACTGGTAAAATTACAAATAGACTAATAGATAAGTGTGTATTACAAATAGAATAATAGATAGGTTACAGTGAATTACAAGGCTGTAATTCCATCGAGAGGTTCTGGGGACATAGATAACCTCGAGAGCAAAGCTCGAGAGGTTTCTATGTCCCCAGAACCTCAAGATGGAATGTCAGCCGAGTAATTTACTGTAACCTAATTTTTATTTTTTGTAATATATGGATCTGATTCAAAAAATGTGCTGGTTTTCTAAATTCTGTGAACTGGGCTGGCCCCTGTTGCACTGAAGATGTGCTTGCTCTCGGCTGACCACCCACAGTATTGAAGTTGTGCCCAACCCACATTTGTGATGAAAAGGTTTTAGTTAAATTTAGTAGTCCTACCATTTAGTTTCTTTCTTTGTTTTGCAGGTAATCCGGTTTTGTGAGGAAATAAAAATGAAAAAACAAACTGGCCGTAACTCGAGTTGCTCTTGCTAAGCGAGAGTAAGCGTCCGCCATGTTTTTCCATTTGGTTTGCCTGCCTACTCAGAAAGTCTGCCAATGGCACTGCACGTTGTTACATTGGGTGCACAAATTGGAATGTGGCACTATGGCAACCGTGTTGTGTGGCAGGGAGACTGGCGCATGCACTGTGGAGTTTCAGTGATAATAGTATCATTTGAAGCTGAAATGATAGTATTATCAGCACAAACGATAGTATTATCAGCAGTAAACAATGCTATTATCACTTGAGGAAGGGTAGTATTACGGGATAGAGAGCAGTGTATTACAGGGATTTTTTATATGGTTTTGGGGGGTATTATTTTAACAATCCATATATTACAAGGCAATAATATCATCAAGAGGTTTTGGGGACAGGGAACCCTGAAAGTGAAGCTCAAGAGGTCCTAAAGTCCCCAAAACCTTGAGGTAGTATTACTGCCTTGTAAAAAAACTTATCTTTCTGTTATTTTTTGTAATTTATGGATCCATTGATAATACTACAGATAGAGAGTACCTTTGAACTGTACTATTATCAGCAAAAATGATAGTATTATCACTTTTCAGGATAGCATTATTGAGAGTAGTGATGTATTACTGTGACATTTTTGTATAACTGATAGTATTATTGTGGCTTATCCATATATTCCAAAGGGGTATAAGGGCACAACTACAAATTAATCAAAATATTAGAGTCTTAGTGAATGTGTGTCCATGTCTGGTCTTCACAATAGACTGGATCAGGCATTGCAGGAGTTGTCCATTGCCAGAATGCAAAATTGTAGTATCAAATCTGGGTACATGACTTATGTATTTGTTATTTCAGCTTTAACAAATGTTTACTCTGAGCTTACAATTTTAGCCCCCATCCCCCCAGTTTACCTTATTTACTAAGAATGGTGACCTATAAGAAATCTGTGGTAATGCCCCAAAATTAATATAAACTTGTATTTGCATCCTACAGTAGAATCATTGGGTTAGTAATAAGTAAACACAAGTCTAATTTCACAGGACTGTGCAATATATAGGAGAGGAGGAGAAAAAACATAATCTCAAATACATATCAGATACAGTATGCAAAAGTAAAAGGTATGGGAGATCTACCACATAAGAAGTTCATTAACGGAAACACAGGAAAGTCCTTTTTGTGTTCACTTGTGAGCATGCACAAGGAATGTCTTGAAACATTATGTCTTTTTGGAGGTGTGTGACCCTCCTTGTGAATGCAGTGCTCAGTGTAGCAGGAGTGACCCTACTGGAACAATACATGCCAAGCTGTGTATGACAGCAGTTCGGCTATGCTGGTCTTCACTTCAAACAAAAGGTCTGCTGCAATCAGCGGTGGTAGCATGTGTGCAATTAACGTTAAGACATCTTTACATCTTCAGCACAGCTGAACTGCTGTCATACACAGCTCAGCATGAAATCCCTTCCACTTCCTCCCTGTGCTAATGTACTCCCCCTCCCTCTTTATTGTCCTACCTGGCCCCCACATTGTGTGCTGAGGTGGGGTGCCCAATCCCCCGCAGCTCATATGCCCTCCCAGCACACTGTGTGGCAAATGGGGGTGCCTAATCCCTTGTTGGTTGCAGCACCCCCCAAAAAACAACAATTTGGGCATGCTGGAAGCCCACCGCAGTGTGCTTATGCCTCCCCCCATGCACACTTTATGGCCGCTGGGGGTGCCCAATCCCCACCGGCTCTTCCCCCCCTACAAACACGTAAGTGGCATGCTGGGAGCCCACCCCAGCACACCAAAAGTGTCCTGTGGCATCTTTTTGTTTTATAGAATTTCTGTGAAAGAAGAAAAACAGCCCTCGGTGAGTTCCTTGCCCCCTTCCCCAACCTGCACCCACCCTCTATGCACCCAGCTTCCCCACACCCCATACTTACCTCCAGAGCACAGCGAGATGATCTTCAGTGGACCAGTAACACGTCTGCTCTCTTCAAAGTTGACTGCGAACTGAGGAAATGCCGGTAAGTTGTATAATGGCATAAATTTTTTTTTCAACTTAGGTGGATATCGTGGCCATTTTTTTGACTTTTGGCACCACATTTTCAACATGGGGTTCTTGGGACCCCTACTCATGAATTCAGTTACTATCATGGCATTATTCTGTCCCAATAGGTGATTTCACAATCACTGGGCAGAATCACCTTTCGGGACCGATTAACAAAACGACAGTGTCAGTGTTAATGAAGTGGGCTCTCAAAAAGCCTATGTTGCACATTTGGTGAAAAAATTCCAAAAAATGACTTTTATGAGCATGCATTGCACAGTTTCCATGCACACTAGTAAATTCGCAAATTTGTAATATTTTCACTCCAGATTTTCAACATTGGCATTTTTCCACATCTCCTTATGAACAGTACAGCTGTCATTTTTTACATCCTGGCTGAAATGTGTTTTCACACTTTTGCCACAGAATAGTGTAGGCACTGTCAGACATCAGTATTGGGTACAGAGTAAGAGAATCACAGTGACACTGTTCATGAGCAGAGGTCCTAAAATGTCTATGTTGAAAATTCAGTGAAAAAATTTAAAACAATTACTGTTTTACAAGCGTGCATTTTGCAGTTTCCACGTGCACTTGTAAGTTTGCGAATCTGTAATATTTTCATTCCAGATTTTTGATATTTGCATTTTCCCACACCTCCTTATGAACAGTATAGCTGTCATTTTTCGCATCCTGGCTGAAATGTGTTTTCACACTTCTGGCACAGCATAACACAGTCGCTGTGAGAAATCAGTGTTTGCTACAGAGTAAGAAAATATCAGTGACACTGTTCATGAGCAGTAGTCATTAAATGTCTATGCTGAAGATTTGGGGACAAAAGTCCTTAAAATGACTGTGTTATGAGCGTGCGTTCTGCAATTTTCATGCACCCTCGTAGCTTCACAGATTTTAATACTTTCACTCCACATTTTCATCATTAGTATTTTTCTACAACTCTTTATGAACAGTGCAGCTGTCATTTTTCACATCCTGGCCGAAATGTGTTTTCTTACTTCTGGTGCAGAATAGTGTGGTCTCTGTGGCAAATCAGTTTTCCAGACAGATTAAGAAAGCCATGGTAACACTGTTTATGAGCAGATGTCCTAAAATACCTATATTGAATATTTGGTGAGAAAAGCCCATAAAATGACTGTTATGAGCATACATTGAGCACTTTCCACACACCCTCGTAATTATGCAAATTTGTAATATTTTCATTTCAGATTCTCAACATTGCCATCTTTTCACTCATCCTTACGAACAGTACAGCTGTCATTTTTCACATCCTCCCTTAATTATGTGTTTGCTCATCTGGTGCACAATGGCACAGTCACTGTGGGAAATCAATGTTCAGGACTCATTAAGAAAATCATAGTGACAGTGTTCATGAGCAGAAGTGACAAAATGCCTATGTTGAAAATTTGGTGAAATAATTCCACTGAATGACTGTGTTACAAACACGCTTTTTGCAGTTTCCACACAGGCTTATAACCTTGAGCATGACCAGGGTTTAGGGTTCCTAAGACAGACACTTAAAAAGTATGAAGCTGAAATGTTAATCAGATGCAAGAGGAGTTGCAGAGAGGTACTCTTTTGGGACATGGATGCTGATGGTACATGGATAGAACTGGGGGGCCTGCATAAATGCCAAACACTACTGCAAACACCTGCAAGTGAACATTTGACATTGACAAATACTTGTTATATGTGGCCAAGACAGAGGTTTATATTAGGCATTGCATAAGCAGAGTACTAATCAATGAATTGCCTGACCCTTACCATTCAAATTAAGGAGAGCAATTTATGTATCACAGGACATAATACAGAAAAAGGCATGCAAGATTTTAAGTGAACAGATAATATATAAAAATTAATCACATGGGGAAAGCACTTATTCAGCAGCTTCTCTTAGCCTTTAATAAATATTGGCACTGAACTAATTTAAACATTTTTTTTTCACATAACAATATTGGTGATCTATAAGAACTCTGCAGGTAGTACCACATCAGATGTACAAAAGTAAAAGTCATGGCAGATCTTCTGCATAACAAGCCCATTATTAGAATTACAGAAGAATCTCCTTCATGTCTGGCCAAGACAGAGGTTTAAATTGGGCATTGGAAAAGCAGAGTATTAATTGAAACATGTCCAACATATACACTTAAACTAAGGTTAGCAATTTATGTATTCTACAACCTAAAATGGAAAAAGGCATGGAAGGTCTCAAGTGGACAGCCAGTAAAAAATATAAAATAGTATAAAAATGAAATAATACAGGAGAAGTACTAGTTCGGCAGCTCCCTCAAGCCTTTAATAATAACATATTCTGTACTGGTTAAACTGCAGAATTCATCATTCAATTCATGAAAAGAGAAGATTGGTTAGATTACAAAGGGGCATAAGGGCACAGCCACAAATTAATCTGAATATTAGAGCCTTACTACATTTGTGACCTTCTCTGGTCTTGACAATGGACTTTATCAGGCATTGCAGGAGTGGTCCATTGCCAGAATGCAAATCTCTGGACTGCAGAAATGTCTTCATTCTTTAAAGCCAGACCATGAGCTGAAGAAACAGGTATGTGCTTCAATGTATTTCAATGGGGTTTTGAACTTAGTGGCATAACTTGTTATATCTGCCCAAGACAGAGGTTTGAATTGGGCACTGCATTAGCAAAGTACTAATTAAAAATGACCAAACCTTTCATTTCATAGTAAGGAGAGCAGTTTATGTATCTTAGGACCTAATACAGAACAAGGCATGGAAGGTTTTAAGTGGACAGATAATATATAAAAATGAATCACATGTGAAAAGCACTCATTCAGCAGCTTCCCTGAGATTTAATAAATATTGACACTAAACTAAATGCAAACATTTTTTTCCCCATAGCAAAAAGCGTGATCTATAAGAACTCTGCAGGCCGTGCCACATCAGATTTGCAAGAGTAAAAAGCATGGGACATCTGCCACATAACAAGACCACTACTAGAATGGAGTGTGCTTGATCAGAAGAATCCCAATTATGTCTTGCCAAGATAGAGGTTTAAAGCAGGCACTGCAAAGCAGAGCATTAATTGAAACATGCTCAACTTGTATACTTAAAATAAGGATAGCAATTTATGAATTCTGGGACCTAAAATGGAAAAAGGCACAGAAGGTCTGAAGTAGACAGCCAGTAAAAATAAAAAAAATATAAAAATTAACATATGGGTGAAGTACTAGTTAGGCCGCTCCCCAAGCCTTTAATAATAAAATATTCTGTACTGGTTAAACTTCATAACTTATCAATCAATTCATGAAAAGAGAAGATTAGTAAAATTACAGAGGGGCATAAGGGAACAACAGCAAAGTAATCTAAATATTAGAACCTTAGTAAATTTGTGTCCGTATCTGGGCTTGACAATACACTTGGTTTACTTGGTAGTGCAAGACAAAAGAAGACAGAAGCCCATTGAGATTGTCCCCCACATCATGTGGGCTATTAATCATTAGTTTGAGTTGATGTTAACCCAATGTCAAGTCCCTTTTTAAAATTAGTAGAAATTATTGCAATCTGCTAGTTCCTGAGGAAGAGAGTTGCATAATCTAGGCGCTTATATAGAGAAAAAAAATTCTGTTATTTATTTTTGCTCATTTAACCTCGAGTTGTTTATTGTGTAACCTAGGAACAATGCATTTTGTAGAATAAGTTATATCACATTGCTACATAAGTTCAGAGGAAAGAAGCATTTAATAAGTGAAGAGAATATTCCCTCTACACCTTTTATTGAATAGGAGTGAAGTCCTGGTTCTTTTACTCTGTATAGATAGTCTTTGGAGGCCAATTTTGGAGCCACTTTCATGGCACACTTCTGGACCTGTTCGAGGCACACAATATCTCCATTGAGATATGGACTCCAGAAAGGGGACATGTAAACAACATATGTTCAAATATAGGCCCTGTATAATGAAATTAGGCTTTGTTCTGTTTTGGTAACAAAAGTTTGGTGAATTTGTCTGAATAACCAATTTGCTATTCAAGTCACTTTAGTACAATTGTCTACAGAAGAAAGTCTGTTGTAAACTTGGATACCTAAATTTCGCTTGCTGCAAGATGTTTTGAGTGGGGCATTGTTTAGATGGTAAACATTTTTAGGTTTCTTTTTCCTAAAATGCAGGACCACACATTTATCAACATTAAACTCCATACCATTACATTGAGCCCATTGTTGAACAGAATTTAGGTCTGAGAACAAGTGATGCCATTCTGAAAGGGCTATCCACCCTCCCACTCAGTTTTGTGTAATCAGCAAATTTAGAGAACAAATTATGTGAACCTATATATGTATCGCTGATAAAGATGTTGAATAATGTTGGTCCCAGGATTGACCCTGGGGCACCCCACTGGTGATCAAACCTGACTTGGATAGAGTGATGTTAGTACGGACTCTTTGTGACCTGTTTGAGAGCTATTCATTGACCCATTTGAGTAGAGAGGTCGAGTAGCCCATTGTTTCCAGTTTATTAATAAGTTTACCATAAAAGATCTTATCGAATGCCATGCTATAATCCATTGAGATGACATCTATGGGGATGTTGTTGTACAGGCCTTGTCTTAGATGGTTGTAAAAAGATATTAGATTAGTTGTGCAGAAGTAGCCTGGCCTAAATCCATGCTGAGAGTAATCAGAGATGTTAAGATCTACCATTTCTTTTTCTAGACAAGATTTGATAATTCTTTCCATGAGTTTTCAGATGATGGAAGTTAAATTAATTGGGCGATAATTTTGAACAGTAGACCTATTACCCTTTTTGAATATGTGAGTGACTGATGCTGTAAGCTAGTCAGTCAGGATTTTATTTTTGTTTAAGGATTTTTTGAAAATGATTAATAGGGGCTATTGATGCTGCCATTTCAATAGGAAATCTAAGGTTGATATCATCTGGACCTGGACTAGTTGCCTTTTGTACATCAGGCATTGCAGGATCAGACCATTGCCATAATACAAAATTATGGTATCAAATCTGGGTACATGACTTATATATTTGTTATTTCAGCTGAACAAATGTTTTCTCTGAACTTATCCCCACAATCCCACCCCCAATTTAACTTATCTATTAACAATGGTGACCAATATGTATTCCGTGGTAGTTCCCTGAAATTAAGGTAAACTTGTAATTGCATCCTACAGTACAGTCAATGGGTAAATAATACTGTAAGTAAACACAAGGCTAATTTCACAGGTCTGTGCAAGATAAAGGAGAGGAGGGTAAAAACATAATCTCAGCTATTCAGCAGATATATTATGCAAAAGTAAAAAGCTCTGAAGATCTGCCACATAAGAAGTTCATTTATAGAATCACAGGAAAGTCCTTTTTATATCTGGCAAAGACAGATGTTTACATCAGACACTGCATAGACAGAATACTAATTAAAAAATGCCTGACTGTTACAATTCAAAGTAAGAAGAGCAATTTATGTATATTTGGACCTATTACAGAATAAGGCTGCAATGTTGTAAGTGGATGGATAATATATAAAAATGAATCTCATAGGAAATGGATTCATTTGGTAGCTTCTCTGAGCCTTAATAAATACTGGCACTGAACTAATTTCAAACACATTTTTTTTCACATAGCAATATTGATGATGTATTACAACTCTGCAGATAGTGCCAAATCAGATATACAAAAGTATAAGGCATGGGGGATCTGACACATAATAAGCCCATTACTAGAATTACAGGAGAATCCCCCTCATGTCTGGCCAAGAGAGAAGTTTAAATTGGGCATTGCAAAAGCAGAGTATTAATTGAAACATGTCCAACATATACACTTAAATTAAGGACAGCAATTTCTGCATTCTACAACATAAAATGGAAAAAGGCATTGAAGGTCACAAGCTGACAGATAGTAAAAATAAAATCATATGGGAGAAGTATTAGTTCGGCAGCTCCCTTGAGCCTTTAATAATAACATATTCTATATTGGTCAAATTTCAGAATTTATCAATCAATTCATGAAAAGAGAAGATTGGTAAGATTACAAAGGAGCATAATGGCACAGCCACAAATTAATCTAAATATTATAGCCATAGTACATTTGTGACCATGACTGGTCTTGATGATGGACTGGATCAGGCATCGCAGGAGTGGTCCATTGCCAGAATGCAAAATTGTAGAATCAGATATGGGTGCATAAGTCACATATTTGTTATTTCTGCTTTTACAAGTGTTCACTCTGAAATTATCATTTTGTCTCCCACCCCTCCCAGTTTACTTTATTAATTAATAATAATGACTTATAAGAACACAGGTATGCATTTAAATGTATTTCAATGGGGTTTTAAACTTAGTGCCATAATGTGGGCATTTTTAAATATTTGTGTCCCAAATTTTCAACTTCCCTTCTTTGGGACCCAACCTCATTGTTATTAGGAAGATCTGTACCAACAGGTGATATTGTGGAACCTGCATGAAATCACCTTTTGGCCAGGAGCTGAAATATTTCTCTGCTGTTGTTCATGAGGTGTGGTTATAAGAAGGCTATGTTGAAATTGAAAAACAATAAAGTTATGAGCCTAAGTAGAATTTTGCAATCACAGGCCCATAGCTTTGTTACTTTTTAATATGTTTACCACAGATTTACAAGATAGCCATATCTTTATAGCACCTCATGAGTGTGACAGTTGTCATTTTTCAAATCCTGTCCAAAATTGTTTTTTACATCTTATTAGGTAATTTTGCGGTCTCTGTGTGAAATCATCTTTTGACCAGGAGTTGAACATTTTCTCTGCCCTTGTTCATGAGGTGAGGTCATAAGAAGGTTATGTTGTAAATTTGGTGCACAGATATTAAAAAACAATGAAGTTATGAGTCTACATTGAATTTTGTGAATGGAAGCTCAGAAGTTCGGTAATATTCAATATTTTTACCCCAAATTTTCAACATAGCCATTTCTTTACAGCACCTCATGAATGTGACAGCTGTCATTTTTCAACTCCTGCTCAAAATGTGTTTTTGCATCCCGAAAGTTGATTTTGCAGTCCCTGGGCAAAATCACCTTTAAGCCAGGAGTTGAATATTTAGTCTGCTGTCTTCATGAGGCAGGGTCATAACAAGGCTATGTTGAAAATGTGATGTAAAAATATTACAAGACAACACATTTATGAGCCTATGTTACCTTTTTTTAAAATGAAGGCTTGATAAAGCAATGGGGCCAGATGGGGTGCACCCCAGGGTCCTTACAGAACTAAGAGAGGTGGTGGATAAACCTCTGGCTATCCTGTTTAGCTGATCACTGGAAACAAGGGAAGTACCCAAAGACTGGAGGACAGCAGATGTAGTCCCCTTATACAAAAGTGGGAACAAAGAGGAAGCAGGGAACTACAGACCAGTCAGCCTCACCTCGGTAGTGGGGAAGATCATGGAAGCACTACTGAAGGAGAGATTGGTGGAACATCTGGTTGTCAATGGACTACAGGACCCAAGGAAGCATGGTTTCACCAGGGAGAGGTCATGTCAGACCAACCTCATTGAATTTTTTGACTGGGTGACTAGGGAGGTGGATCAGGGGAGGCAGTGGACATGGCCTATCTGGACTTCAGCAAGGCCTTTGACACTGTGCCACATAGAAGACTATTACACAAACTGGGGAATATGGGTGTGGGCAGGACAGTAGTGTGGTGGGTAGGTAACTGGCTGGGTGGCAGGACACAAAGGGTGGTGGTAAATGGTTGTCACTCCACATAGGGAAGAGTGACCAGTGGGGTACCACAGGGATCAGTACTGGGACCGGTCCTATTCAACATCTTCATCAGTGACATTGCGTAGGACCTAGAAGGCAGAATTTCCCTGTTTGCTGATGACACAAAGCTCTGTAACAGAGTAGACACACCAGGGTGTAGACAGTATGAGAAGGGACCTGCAGAAACTTGAAGAATGGTCAGGGGTTTGGCAGTTGAAATTCAATGTAAGGAAGTGCAAGATAATGCATATGGGGCACAAATACCCTGGCACAATTTATCAGTTGGGGGGTGAGGATATAGCATGCACAAGCAGGAAAGGGATTTTGGGGTTATCATCTCTGATGACCTCAAGGTAGGGAAACAGTGTGATAAGGCAGCAGGTAAAGCAAATAGGATGCTGGGATGTATAGGCAGGGGCATCACCAGCAGGAAAAGGGAGGTCATAATTCCACTTTACAAGACACTAGTGAGGCTCCACCTGGAGTACAGTGTACAGTTCTGGAGACCATACCTACGTAAGGACATAGACAGGGTAGAGAAGGTTCAGAGGAGGGCAACAAAGATGGTGCATGGATTGCATCACAAGTCCTATGAAGACAGGTTGAAGGAACTGAACATGTACTCCCTGGAGGAGAGGAGGGAGAGAGGGGATATGATAGAGACATACAAGTATCTTACAGGGAGGAACAGGGTGCAGGAATACACTATTTTTAAGTGAAAAAGATGTTCCAGGACTAGAGGGCATGGGAAGAAGTTGGAGGGAGGACGATTCAGAGGAAACATGAGGAAGAATTTCTTCACAGAATGGGTGGTGGACAAGTGGAACACCCTGCCAGAGGAAGTGGTGGGGGCTGAAACAATCACAGGATTTAAGAATGCATGGGATAGACATAAAGGAATTCTGGAGGTCAGGGGTAAGGGGCAACAGACTTCTAGGAAAACATAAACTGAACTTAGAAACTCAAATGGGCAGATTGGGTGGGCCATAGGCCCTTATCTGCTAACACTGTCTATGTATCTATGTATCTATGAAACTTTGGTAATTGCGATATTTTTACCCAAAATTCCTCGGTTACAGCCCTATCAGTTCTAGCCAGAGATTGTTTCCAAGTGATAGCAAGACATCTGCAGGGTTCTGCCCTCTGCAACCATAAAAATGGGGACAAAACAAACCCAGTAAATTACCAATCAATTAACTTCAATTCTGTCTTTGGGAAGATACTGGCAGGTTTAATCAAAGATAAAATAAGTACAGACATTTCAGCACTTGATGAAGAGCAACATGTATTTACACAAGGGAGGTTTTGTGCCACTAACCTTATCTATTTCTATGAAAAATTGAGCAAACTACTCGATAACAAAATTGACTGCAACATAATGTACTTAGACTTCAGTAAGGCCCTCAGTTTAGTGCCTCACTGGACAGTTGTCAAAAAGTTGCATGGTTTAGGAATAGATAGCAAAATTATTATTGGATAATCCAGTGGTTGGCAGATAGAACTCAGAGAATAGTGATACATGGTCATCTATCAAAACCAGGACTAGTGAGTAGTGGAATACCCCAGGGATGTGTTCTGGTCCACTAATTATTTGAATATATATATTTGACTTAACTGTGGGTCTAAAATAAATTGGTGCATCAAATATGCCAATGACACCAAACTAGGGGGTCCACATGTTACAGAGGAACAGCACAGATCATTGTAGGAAGACTTTGATCTTATTGTATTTGATGGGCAAAAATATGGGAAATTAGTTATAATACCAAAAAATGCAAAGCGTTGCACCTGGGGAAACACAACAAATGCCACCAGTATGGTTTGGGCATTACGATTCTGTTTTACACCACATGTAAAAATGATCTGGGTATCACAGTAACCAGATGATTAGAAATGAAAACACACCGTAACATTGCAATCTCTAAAGCAAATTATATATTGTAGACAAACAAAGGAACATAACATTAAGAAACAGCAAGGTAATATTCCTCCCCTACCGTTCATATGTAATACCCCACCTAGTCCATGGCATGCCCTGCCCCAACCTTGCCCCCTACTTGCATGACAGTCTCCTTCTCCCCTGTCACAGTAAAGGAAGTTGAGGACCTTCTACTCCATCTGGATTGTAGGAAAAGTGCTGGGGCAGACCTGATAGAGCCCTTCTTCCTCAAACTTGGCTACCACATTCTGTCGCCGCAATTACCCATCTCTTCAACATGTCCCTTACCCAGGGCTGACTCCTGACATCTGGAAAACTGCGCACATTATTTCACTATTTAAATCTGGCAGCACTAGTGATCTTAATAACTACTGCCCCATCTCCTTACTCCCTACCCTCTCTAAGCTTGTGGAAAAAGTGGTTAATACCCAGCTTAGACAGCACATCAATGACTTGGACCTTCTTAGCCCTGCTCAGTCTGGTTGCTGACACCACCATAGTACTACCTCATTGCTTGCTAAGGTCTCGAATGACTGGTTGAGAGCTTTGGATGCCAGAAGTTATGTGTGTGCTCTGTTTCTTGACCTTAACAAAGCCTTCAGCATGGTAGACCACTCCTTGCTCCTGATTTCTCTATGGAATATTGGCATCAGCGACATGGCCCTAGAGTGATTTTCTAACTACCTCTCTGATCGACGCCAAGAGATCAAGACTGGGGGGTCTCTGCCCCCTAAAAATACTCTCTAGATGTGTACCGCAAGGGTCCATCTTGGGTCCTCTCTTGTTTGCCATTTACATAAATGAACTAGATGCTGGAGTCAAGTCATCTGACATACATCTTTTTCCGGATGACACTGTGTTGTTTGTAGCCAGGCCTACTCTGGAACTTGCATGTAGTGACCTCCAAATAGAGTTTAACCAATTACAGAACAATCTCCTTTACTCTAAACTTCTGTTAAATGCTAAGAAAACAAAGGCCATGATCTTCTCCCCTGTAGTAAACTCTCCCTACTCTAGCACGGTGGGGACAGCCCCTCATATCCACACTTGCTCAGTGAATTGCTGGAATATGTAGGTTCCTTCGAATATCTGGGGGTGTGGATTGGCTCCAATATTTCCTTCAAAGTCCATATTGAGGAACTCTCCAAAAAGAGAAAACAGAAGCTTGGGATTTTCTTCAGAATCAGGCATCTATTAAAACAGGAGGGGAGAACAAGGTTGGTTCAGACAATGTTCTTGCCTCTCATCGACTATGCAGACCTTATGAATAGGCACTGCTCTAGCGTGTCCCTTGCCAAACTAGACACTTTGTTCCACTGGGCTCTCAGGTTCATTACCAGTTCCCCCTAGTCAACACACCACTGTACCCTCTACAACATTGTAGGTTGGGGATTCCTTAGTCTTAGACGACAAAAGAACACCATGCTCTGGATCTATAGGGCCATCTTTAACAAACTGCCTCACTATATTAGGGATTGCCAGCCCTCTTGCATTCCTGGCAGCTTTCTGCTGAGAAGCCAGACTCGTATCTCCCTTTACATACCCAGAGTTAGGACTCACTTTGGTCAGGTGGCAATTAATCACACTTTATCAGTCCCATGGAATACTGCTCAAAATTTACTGTGGTTAGTTTCACCTGTACCATTAGCTGCCTTCAAAAATATTTCCCAACAATCATTTATGGAGTCCTGCAACTGCTTCCAGCACTGACTCTCTGATTTTCCCTCTTACCTGTCTGTCACCGCTCCCTACTAATGGCATCTTTTCATCCCCATACCCTCCCCCTTACCTTTAGACCTACTGTGCTGACTAATGCAGCTATGACAATCCTGAAGGTATTATAATTCCGCTATACAAGACGCTAGTGAGGCTCCACCTGGAGTACAGTGTACAGTTCTGGAGACCATACCTACGTAAGGACATAGACAGGGTAGAGAAGGTTCAGAGGAGGGCAACAAAGATGGTGCATGGATTGCATCACAAGTCCTATGAAGACAGGTTGAAGGAACTGAACATATACTCCCTGGAGGAGAGGAGGGAGAGAGGGGATATGATAGAGACATACAAGTATCTTACAGGGAGGAACAGGGTGCAGGAAAACACTATTTTTAAGTGAAAAAGTTGTTCCAGGACTAGAGGGCATGGGATGAAGTTGGAGGGAGGACGATTCAGAGGAAACATGAGAAAGAATTTCTTCACATAACGGGTGGTGGATAAGTGGAACACCCTGCCAGAGGAAGTGGTGGGGGCTGAAACAATCACGGGATTTAAGAATGCATGGGATAGACATAAAGGAATTCTGGAGGTCAGGGGTAAGGGGCAACAGACTTCTAAGAAAACAAACTGAACTTACAAGCTCAAATGGGCAGACTGGGTGGGCCATAGGCCCTTATCTGCCGACACTGTCTATGTATCTATGTAATTTCCCCCTTCCACCCCTTCTGACCTGTCCCTCCTCTATCCTTGATGCATCTGGTGCCCTCAGTGCCCTTGCTTTATAGGGTTCTTCTAGGCCATGTAATGCTTTGCTGATCTAGACCTCATCCAATATACTATTGTACTATACTGTCTAACAGAGACCTGCCTTGTACAGAACTCGCAAATAGCGGTATGCTGACTGACTTTGGTACCATGCCTGTAAATTATGCTGCCTTGTTCTGTTCTCAGTGTCAAGTTTTACATTGCTATTTATAAATTATTGTACACCACTCTGCCAAGCCATGCCAAGGGGGCCGGGAGGGTGCTCCACGTAGCTTGGTGCCGTTTGCCAAAACTGCTGCAACAAGTGTGCGGAATCACTGCAGCATATGTGTTACATTTATTGCTATCCATCCGTGGCTACACAAAATGTTTAGGTGGGGAATGCTCACGTCTACATTTTTTTGCGGGGGAAGGGGGCTCTTATTTCTACAAGTGGATATAGTTAACAGTTTCCTGTCCACATGATTGTCACTTTAGCTGGAGACCACTAGGTCACCAGAAGCACTGGTGCTGGAAGAGTCTGAAAAGTGGCACGGCCAAGGATCTCCTCACTTTGGACCCCCCCCAAGCAGCCGGCGGTTGACGGTCACGAGGGCCAGGCGGATCCTGAAGCCCTCCCTTCCAGCTGAACCCATTCCTCAGCGCTACAGGTACGGATAGCCGAGCCACAAGCCACTGCAGCATTTACAGGGACAGAGTTGGACTTTGGCACCTTTTTCCTTTAAATTGGAACTGTAGACAAGTTATTGCTAGCCACTGCCGTGTGTAAGCCAAGTTAACTTATGGTGTTAAGACTTTAAAACAACTAAATGTACAAACCTGTGGCTAGTTGAGACGAACAACTCTGGTGCCTAATCTTGCCTTAGTTACTTGAAAATTGATGCCTTTTGACCCTGCTTAGCTCTTTCTTGCAATACCCTGCAAAGTTTTACAATCTTTTTTCTGTCTCCCTTGCACTGCCTGAACCTTCCCCTTTCTCTCACCTCCTCCCCCATGTGTGCCTAACAATAGATCCCTACTTACTCAAATTTGTCTCCTTTTCCCTCAGCTTCTCACTTTGGACCCCCCCCGAAGCAACCGGCAGTTGACGGTCATGAGGGCAGGCGGCTCCTGAAGCCCTCCCTTCCAGCTGAACCCATTCCTCTGTGCTACAGATACAGATAACCGAGCCGTGAGCCACTGCAGCATTTACAGGGACAGAGTTGAGTCCCCACCGCCCCCACCACCACCCTTGGTCAGCTCTCCCTTATATAGGGTTGCCCAGGCGCATTTTAGCCAATCAGCTCACTTTCCCACCTGCAGGTTATAACTTTATACCACTTGAGACAGCACCACCATTTCCCCTATCTCTAGCACACACCTTTACTTCCGACCACTGAAACACTTGGAACCTACAAAGCGTAACTGTACATTAACTAACAGCCTGTAGTACAGTCTGGACAGCTCCTAGACATTTTTCTTTTGAGATCAGCTCATCTAGTTCTAAGTGCTACTGTTCTTAGCAATCAACAGAACCTCCTATCTATAATTTCAGTTTGCATAGAGCAACAACCTGTTGTGCACTCAGATCAGCCCCTCAGCAGCTTGTGTGCTCGGATTGTCTAAACCTAATGCTCGCTGCAATCCCCAGTTGGAGCAATCTGCTAACAGAATCTGAGGTGGATATCGGTCTCTCTCTTGCTATTCTAGCCTTATTATAACCAAATATAGTTCTCGTTGTCTAGTTTCCTCTCATTTAAAGTGATAGCTGCTCAACACAACCCACCTTACCACTGACCCTCCATCCGTTCCAGTGTGTTCCCAAAAGTCTTAGCCCCTCTCATGCCAGCTCAAAAACCCAATCTTGTCTGGCTAGATAAGTTCTGCATCTCTCATTGCAAGAACTTCCCATACCCCCCCCTCAAATAACTCACTTGAGGTATCCCAACATGGCCCTAAGCTCATTTGTATGATACTACTAATCTTTTCTCTTCTTAACCTTATGTGGCTGCCTATTTTATATTACCCTCCAAGACCTTATCATCACTGCCCCCACCCAGGTGACGATACTCTTGCCACACTGGGATCACCCTCAAACTGACCGCGCGCGACACCTTCCCTGTTCTCGTCCCTCACAAACTCATCTACCACCTGTCCTATACCCTGCAAAAATCACCAGTGCCTAGTATAACTCTGCCCACCCCTTTCATTCATCGTAAGCTATGGTACCTCTTCCTCCTGGCCCTAATGCTAGCTGGTGATGTTGAACTAAACCCGGGGCCAGTGGGCACCCTCCTTCTATATAACACAACTTGGAATAATACCAAAGGCCTTCGCATTGCTCACATGAATATAAGGAGCGTCCTTCATAATATTGCTGAACTTGAGGCATGGTCTGTTCAACACCACCCTGATATCCCGTGCCTATCTGAAACTTAGCTAAAACCCTCCACCCCTGATGCTCTCTGCTCCCTGCCCAACTACAATATCATCAGACAAGATAGACCTTCTCCCAAACATGGAGGGAGGTGTTGCCATCTTCTATAAGTCACACCTGTTGCTATCCCATAATGAAATGTCTACCCTATCTCACTGTGAAGCACTTCATGCTACACTACAGCTAGGCTCAAAGAAACTACACATAGTCTGCACCTATAACCTTCCTTCTAGTGGCTACAAGGGTCTTAAAGAACTCCTCTCCTTAATTGACTGCACTGTCAGTCATAACGAAGTCCTTATTCTTGGTGACCTAAACCTGAACTGGTCTAGTACCACAAACCAGTCTTCCCACACCCTGGTACAAGGTCACAACCTTCACCAAATGATCACAGACCCAACTAGGGTCATGGCTCCCCCTAGGAACAGTACTCTGATTGACTGGGTCCTAACTAACCATCCAGACAGCATAATAGGTGCAGGCACCCTTGTAGATGCTATTAGTGATCACTCCTCTATCTACTGTATCTGGCACTCTACCAGTAAACCATCTCCACCCCCAAAACTCATTACCTTCAGGAATCTGTCCAATATTAACTTAGAGCAGTTTACTTATGATCTCTCACTGATTGACTGGTCCCCGATCTATGCTTCTACTAATGCCCAGGCTGCCCTTGACTACTTCTTGTGCCACTTTAGCCCTCTCCAAGACATCCATGCTCCCTGTGTCACCCACCGGATTCATGGAACCCAGACAAAATGGCTAACAAAAGCCCTATTTACCCAAATAAGAGAAATAGACAAGGCCTGGCGGCGTTTCAAAACCACTGGATCACAAACTGACTACAACCTATATCGCTCTCTAAGAAACTCTTGCAAGAAAAACATATGCATAGCCAAGAGTTCCTACTGTATGGACCTGCTTATAAAAGCCTCAAGAGACTCTAGGAAATTTTGGTCCACCATAAAAACGCTCCTTGGTGCCAACCACAGGGCACATACCAGTGACATGCTGTTAAATGGCATTCACTGCAATAACCCGACAACCATAGCAAACTCCTTTACCATCATTTCTCAGACCTCTCTAACTACCTCACCTCCTCCCTCCTGTCCCCAACACCATACCCCTAGCAATATCAGCTCAATACTCCATGCACCCACCTTTTAGGTTCGGAGCATAAAAGAGAGGTGAAGTGTTAAAACTGCTACTCACTATTCCTGACAGCACCAGCACAGGGTCCGATGGACTCCAGACCAAGACTCTAAAAGCTGCTACCCCCTCATCGCTTCTCCCTTAACCAGAATTTTCAACATATCTTTACACCATGGCATGGTACCAAATATATGGAAAACAGCCAAAGTCACGCCAATCCCAAAAAAGGGTAACCCCAAGGAAATAAATAACTACCACCCCATTGCAATTCTCTCCGTACTTAGCAAACTCTTGGAAAAACTAGTGGCCACCCAATCCATAGAATATCTCCACAGATACAACCTTCTGTCTAGCTCACAGAATGGCTTCCACAAAGGGCACAGCACCTCTATTGCCCTCCTCAAACTCACCAACGACATATATGCCTCCATGGACTCGAGCCTCCTAACAGGTGCAGTCTTCATTGACCTAACTAAGGCATTTGACCTGGTCAACCACTCCATTCTTCTAACTAAACTAGGCTCCCTGGACTTTGCCTCCAATGCAGTGGCCTGGTTTGAAAGCTACCTGTCCATCAGGAAACAAGCAGTAGTGTTTAATTCTGCCATATCAGACCTCTCCATTATTAATGTTGGAGTGCCCCAGGGCTCAATTCTTGGGCCCTTACTCTTCTCTATCTTTATCAATGACATCCCACTCCTTGCAAACAATTGCTCATCACTGGTCTATGCTGACGATCTAGTTATTTACCACAGTGCCAGAACTGTTGCCAACTTAATCCACCCTTTTGCCATTGATTTTGCTAATATTCAATCCTGGCTCACCAATAACCAACTCATTCTCAACGCCAGTAAAACTTACTTCATGCTCTTTGGCTCCTCTGCCAGACTTAAAGCGAATCAATATGCCTTAACTATCCCCTTCGCGGACGGATCTTCTATGATTAGCACCAACTCCTTTAAATACCTTGGCATTACTCTTGATCCATTCCTCGACTTTGACCTACACATTACAACCACCTGTAAGTCAGTTAACGCCAAGATAGGTAGTGCCTACCATACTAGATATGCCCTTACCCCATCTGCCAGACTTGCTGTGGCCCAAGGCGTTCTTCTCCTAGCCCTTGCTTATGGCTCAGTCACCTACCTCTTTGCCTCCAAATCATCCCTCCATAAGTGGGACACTACCTACAACAGCATTTGCCGCTATGCTTCCACATCTCCACATTACAAACATCATTACCAGCTCTATAGTGACCTAAAATGGCTGTGCCCCTCTGCCCACAGATTCCAGGCCTTCAGCTTATTAATTGACAATATTGTCAGATCTGGCCTCCCGCAATCCCTGTCATCCCTACTGGATGCTCAGCCTCTCTCTTATGGCCTGCGTTCGACTGACCAAGCTCTCTTTTACATACCTAGGCACAGAACCAATATGGGGGCATGCGCCTTTTCCAACGTTGTTCCCAAATACTGGAATTCCATACCCCAGGTTATTTGACAAGCAGCCTCCCACACCACCTTTAAGTCACTACATAAAGAGCACTTATGCTTTATCAACCCCTACACCTGCTTTTATCCACCTTAGCTCCACTCTTCTTCCCCTGTTGCTCTGTTTCAATCATCCTTGTTTCCCTTCCTCTCCATCTCTGCTTTCTCTCTCGCATCTCTTTTATTACTTGATATTTTGTCTCTTTGAATGCTTGCTATTGCTAACGCCTATGTTCCCACTTAACTGTATATTGTGATCCCTGTACTACTGTGCTGTATTTTCATCTTACTGTTGTAAACCTAGTTGTGTTTGTTGTCAACATTTTTCTTTCTTCCTGTACCTGAAGCTTTGACTTGACTCTGTAATGTATTGCTTTCATGTGCTGTGTCACATATACAAAATTGTGTATCTAAAATGTACTCTCCCGGGTCGTGCCTGAAAATAGGCATTTTGTGCCTAGTGCACTTACCCGGTTACCAAAAGCAAATAAATAATTCTCACTTGTAATGACTGTACATAGACTGCTTATGTTGCTATGCCTATGCCAAATTGTTGTAATGTGACTTCTTGTTTAAACTACCAGGTTCATCTTGTAAATGACCCCTTCTCAATGGTGTTCCACCTGGCTAAATAAAGATATTGATTGATTGATTGATTAATTGATTGCTTGATTGATTTATTGATAAATGGAAAAACATAAAAACATAAGCAAAATGGAAACAGTAGAATGGTGTGCAACCAAAACCTAAAATACACTTAAAAACCATTCATGTTCTCAAAGACAGGGTCACTGGAATACCATCTTCTAAGGCAAGACCTATTTCTCATGCATGATGTTGTCAGAGACAAATATTGTAGCTTTTTAATGAAATAGGGTTTGAATTTAAATGTGCAGATAATACTAGGGGGCCCCCACTTCAAGTTGCTGGAAAGCATTTTAATAAAAACAAATGCAGTATTTCTTTATAAAAGGAGTAGTGAACCAATGAAATGTGTGTCATTTGGAGGTAGTTCTTGATTTAAATGGTGTCCAGTGATAATAGCAAAGGGACAACACCGAGAGACAGAACCAGTGACGGGAAAACAGCACAAGCCATTGCCAAACTTAATGATTTCACCCCTCCTTAAGTTGCATCCCCTTGGAGTTGATAATCTATAGAAAGGGGTGTGCAGAGCAAAGCCCCCGCAAAGGGGGTATAGGAGCTGAAGCCCCCCAAACGCATTCGCTGTTTTTGTAGTTGCTATTGTGCTGTCACTGTTTTTCTGTTTCTGCTGTTCCTTTACTATTATCACAAAAAACCTGATAAATCTTTATTTAAAAAAAAAGACTAGACAGCTTCTTAAGTCCATCTAATTCATTAGAGTATTACTAGTAATGATGTCTTATAGGATAACTGCCTTCGTAGCTCCTACACAACCTTTGTATGAACTATTGTATGACATTCTAATCTAATCCTTCCAGTGTTTGTCTTGCAGCCCATGTTCAGTGCATGTGGACAACACAGGTCACAGAGATAGGTTGGGTTTCTGAAGTATGTCAATGTTCATCCAGGCAATTGTTACAAATCTTTAGTGAAAATATGTGTTAGATCAAGAGATACAACTAGTGCATTTTATGTTTTAAGGAGTGTATTTTACTGGCAACGGCAATTTTGTGCTTGATTTTTGATGTCTTCCTCCAATTCTATGGGTGGGAAGGGGACATCAGTGAGACTGATGGTCCTCACTATAAGTTGGGGTATAAAAAAATGAAACATTGGTTGGCACATTGCGTAACAGACACAGGTTTATTTTTATTTTTGATCATAGCCAATATAACCCCCATATCAATCAAAAAACCAAGTGTACTGAGAAGGACCAATGCTCAAATGGCTAGCAGTGAAGTACTGTACATGTAAAAGCAACAGTCAGCTATAGCCAACAACAGCTGCTTTTGCATTTTGTTGTGAAATGCAGAATGTTGTTTCAGTATTGAGTCACAGCATATGTTTATTTACTATTTATTAATTAACCAGCTTAATTATTTGTTTTTTAATTGACATTACATAATAATTTAGGAAGTAGAAGACATGTTGATAATAGCAGACATTTTAATAATAGATTTTATGATGACATTTTATAAGTAATAAAAAAAGGAAAATATGCATAGCATTTTTTATTAGAAACACTATATAATATTGTTATCATATAGGTATTTACAGGTGATACATACAGACAGTAAATTAAACCCTTAAAGAAACTGGAGATTTGTTATAGTCAAGCAGAAATTACTATTTCTTTCTTGGTTATCAGCAATAATTTTATATTAAAAAATGTTAATGAAAAGCAAATAAGGAGAGTGGATTTGTTTATTAACTTATTGATTAATAAACTAATTTAAACAGCAATATACATAAAGTAACAAGAAGCAGTTTTGCCTAATGGATTATCTGGAATAGAGGTTGATAAAATGTTCAGTTTTATGCCTGTACCAACAAATAAGTGGCTGAGTAAATCATTTTGTTCCCCAGCAAAATTTGAACTTCAGTTAAGAGGGTGGTGCACTGGTGGAGGGGTTGGGGATGGTCAGAGTCCTTCCTGGTACATCAGCCATGTGGGCTATAGATAGACTAAACTGAAAGAATGGTGGAGAAGCAGGAGGGGGAGCTGGGGATGCAGTACACTTGAATACCAACACTCTAGTGAACCAGCTGAAGAGGCAGTGAAGCACAACATTAAAAGGCTGGGATAGACTGAAGGTATCTTTTACTTCATTAGCCTTTTCCAAGGTCCTCCCTATGGGGAATAGGGGGACTGGTAATGATAGAGTAAAGAAGGAAGAGACTGAGGAGTTTAAAGAGTGGTTGAAGAGATGGTATAAGAAGTAGGGATACCATTTTTGTTGGGAAGTCTGTTATGGGGGCTTTTGGGACAGAAGGATCTTTGGGAGAGAGGGCAGTGCTTTGGGGCAGAAGCTTGATGTCTATATTGTATAGTTAAACTGATTTGGGGAGAGATTGAGGCTGCGGGAACCTTTGAGAAGTGATTGTTGGTGGAGAACCTTTATAGGGCTCCTGTTGAGCAGGAAACTAGTAGCAGGAAGGTGAATAATAGCAAGGGCGTAGTTCGAATTAGGGTTAGAAGAGACCAGTAAGACATGGCTTACAAGGCCTGCAATCAAAATGAAAATAACATTTAAATAAGCAGACCACAGAAAATTAAAGATGAGTTAACAGGAAAAAGCAACAGGGGATTAGAAGAAAGATGGAAAGTGGTTGCCTTAAAGCCTGTAGTCTGGGAAATAAAATAAGGTTGGCTGCAGGCACTTGTGGTAGACACTGTGATTGACCTAGTAGTCATTACAGAAATTTGTGCCCATATCATACAGACTGGGACTAGAGCTGGGCAAAAAGTGCAGATTCCAGTTTTACTGAATTCTCACAACATGTCACAAATTTTGTAAAATTTTCCAACATTCTACTTTTGGAAAAATTCAAATTTTCTGAATGTATTTGACAAGTTTTCACCCCCCCTGTTCTACAAACTTCTGTGGCTGAACTGTAGAATAATACACATGGGGCCAGATATTCAAAACATTGCACTGAGTGCAAACTCTTTTGCAGGGGGGGGGGTTAACCTCATTTGCACGGGTCTGTTACATTCAAAAGCCCCATTAGCATGGGCAAACCTAAACAGTGCCACACAAAATGATAATGTATAAACTGGGCAAAGAAAGGGGTCATGTACATGATTACAGGTGCTATACTATATTCAGTACATTAGCACCTCACAAAGTGTGTTTGTGCAATTTTGCATGATACATGGTGCGGAGCAATTTGCCACACAGAAAAAGATAGTCTTATCTCTGGGCAAAACAAGGATGGGGGGCATAGACACAGCAGCAACAGGGCTGTATGCAACTACAGCATCAAGGTGCACTTGATGACTGCAGTCATTGGGCAGGAAAAGAGAGCAGAAGGCCACCATTGACCACTCTGTATGTCAAGGAAGAGATATACTGAAAACCGATAGTACCAGCCATGAGTCTTAGCTGGGTATCCTGGCATTGCCCATGGCACCTTCATCTGGAACCATTCCAAACACTGCCAAGCAGCTGAGGGTGGCCTTGTACCCAGGGGACACCCTGTCAAGGAGCACATGCAGCACACATCACTAATCCCTCCATGGGGGTACATCATCACAGTACAGCACACACATGCTGTGCTGAAGGGAGGGAGGGTGGTGGTGTGGTGGATAGGTACCTGAGATGCACCACATGGTACAGTAGATGGTGCTACACTGCTGGGATCATCCACGCAGTGCACAAGTTCCAGTGATGAGAATGACTCTGACATCATTGGACCTGTATGATGGTATGTGTCTGGCACCCCAAGTAGCATACTGTACACCTGTACATGTACTCTGTCACACATGGCCAGCCATGTGTGTGGTAATGTGAGAATCCCATGCTATTGGCACAGCGTATGTGGGTCACAGGACCTTATGACAGTGTTATCCAGCCCTGCTGCCAGATCTATGATGTGCAGGAAGGAACCTGCCCAGATTCTTTCTGAGTTCTCTGATCCCTTCCTCCATGTCAACCCTTGTGCAGATCTTTGTGCCATCTACAAAGAGCTAGCTCATACCCCTCATGTCTTCCCCTATGTCACAAAGGAATACATTGAAAAGGACTGGCCCCAACACTGACCCTTGAGGTATTCCACTTCCAATATCCCGTACCTCTGAAAACTCCCCATTAACTACTAAGAGATGGAACTTGGGGCACAAAAGAGATGAATACAGACACAGAGACAACACTTCTCAGAAGAAAATGATGAAAAATTACCCACAAAAAGGAAGGTAAAAACACAACCCCATAATAATCTAGCACAGAAGAAAGAAAAGTAGAGAAGCACCCCATATACACTGTTGAAGAGAAGGAAAGTGGCCATGAACCTTTACCTGAGCCATCTAAACTGGTTGTAGAGGATGTGGATGGTTGAAGATGAAGGCCATGGTAGCTAACACCCCCCCCCCAGGCCAGTGTACCAAAGAGGGCCACTTGACAAGATGCTATTGATGTTGTTGGCATGGGATTTCTTTAGTGTGAATAAAGAATCCAGACACACGTATTGTGCATTTTAGGTAAGGACTGACTTAGTTGGGGAAAGGAAGGCAGGAAGGAAGCTGGGAAAATCTATCATGAAAAGGCATCTGCTTATGTCAGATAAGGTTTAGTATGAGAAGGTATTTCAGTTCATGGCATCAGTACTAAGCAATGGTGATGATAGAGATGATAATGATGATGAAGATGATGAAGAAGAAGATGATGATGATGACAGGAAGGGGAAGGCAAACACTGATGGCAAAGAGGAGAAGGAGCACAGTTGGATAAACAGTAAAATTGTGATTAGCCATAGCTGGAGGAGGAGTGGCCACAATGGCCAGTGCTCACTGACTTGGCCTGCCTATTAGTCAAGTAAGTGTCATGACAGTGGAATACAAGGGGTGAGAGTAAGTAAAGGTAGTGGTGAAATTCAGGCTGCAGCTTTTGAGGGCAAAAGACAGGGAGAATTTGATTTAAGTGTGCAAGGGGAAGAGGGGAGAGACTTTAGTATCTACTGACCCAGTTGTGACAGTATTGCCGACAGAATCAGAATTTCTAATTCCGAGACAAATTCTGGATTGGAAGACTTCTTTGAATCTGTGTTTAATCTGGAATGGAAATTCATTAGATGCACACTGCAACCAAATCAATCAATTCTGAGCATCCCTATTTTTTACAGTCAACACTAGAAATAGGCTCCTTGCTCTAGCATGGCATGTGCAAATCTGGGTATGTGTACGCAACAGTCAGGATCCAGCATCCAGTTGCAGCACTATAGTAGTTCAGTATGCTCCAGCAACTTCTTAGTTTATTTCATTTTCAGTGTAAATACAGGTCACTAATTCCCACACATACATATAATGTTTGTGAACATCAAGATAAAAACAATTACAGAAAAATGGTTATTAGAACGTACAGTGAGCATATAATCGTAAGGAGTTTCATACATACATATATATATATATATATATGTGTATGTATGTATGTATATATATATATATATATATATATATATATATATATATATATGTGTATATATATTATAGGGGCACTGTAGGATGATTTCTGTTAAACATAACTGGTATCCCATTGAAGGAGTGAAAGAATGAGGGCAACACAACCAGTTCATCTGTCACAGTGGCAAACTGGTTGTTGGAGCACCCTGTAAAGAGAGCACCTCAAGAGTGTTGCACCCCCACCCTGATAAACCTCCACCATGGAGGTTCTTATTATAACTATTGGGGGGGCATAGTCCTCCATAAAGACCACTGACATGCCCCGCTGCATTCTTGGGACTCTGGGTCAGGTGGAGTAAAATGTGTCCCACTATGTACAGTGGACTTGGGGTCAGGTGGCAGAAGAAATGCCCCAATACATTTTACAGACTCGGGGTAGGGTGGCACAAGATGTGCCTCACTGTGTTTCATGAACTCAGAGTCGGCCAGCACAATGCCTGGTATCACGATCCTGGCCGGCTTTATGCTGTCGACCTAATGACGGTTGTCAGATTTCCTGTCACACTGAAGTGGGTGAACCAAATTGGCTTCACACCCATTTAATGAAGTTGCACGACATTCTGCATGAGTGGTCTGGGAGGCACGGTCTCTTGATTTAGCAAGTTTCTTTCCAGTCAGATGTGTAGATTCTGATATCCAGTCAGTGCAAACAGGAAAACATTTTTTTTTCCTGTATTTCTACTCTCACCAACAGACTAGACGGTTTCGGAATTTGTTCTGGAATTTTCAGGGTAGAAAGGGCTTGCTATAAAATCATACCTTTCCTTGGTTTGGTGAACACATATTAACTAATTCCAGAATTATAAGGATTTTAAATTTTGGTTCTGAGCATGCTAAGTAGTGAAGACCCTTCCTCCTTTCTTTCTTTTTTTTTTTACAATTTTTATTGAATTGTTTCATTACAATTCATTAAATAGTCTTTAAAAGCAATTATACAGAACATAATACTTTTTATATCCCTAATTATATTAACAGAAAAGAGAACATACAAAGCCTACTTCAATATCAAGAAAGTACCACTTAACTCAAAAATTACAATTCATACTGTAATCAGAGGTGGGAGCATTATTATAATTTCTTTCCATGTTGGGTCTGCTCCATCTTTTAGAATTACTACATTAAACCATGATTTTTCAAAGGATGTTGCTTCTTGGAATAGATACCACAATCTTACTTTTTCAAATTCACCAATCTTTTAGGTATTCCATTGGTCCAGTATCAACCTTTTTGTAGTCATGATGCAACTGCAATTATCTTTTGTTGGGTTTTGTTAAGCTTTGATCCAGTTGTATCACCTAGGATCCATAATTCAAATTTAAGGGGTATTATGATTTGTATTGCCTCAAATAATATTTTGTTTATATTTACCTGCCCATAAACAGTGGCATAAATCAGCAATTTGGCTACATTGATACCAATATAATTGAATACTGTGTTTACCAATTTTTCTTAAAATTTTTGGTGTGAATAATATATATCTAGAATTTTCTTTTGTATTGTATTGTTCTTTGTGAAATAATGAATCATTCACAAATCTGGACTGTCATGTACGGTATGGGCTGCACGCCCATTTGGCTCTTTTTCTGCACCAATGGGCATGCAGCCCTACCGGGCTGTCAGTCAGAAGGCGGTGTGAGGCGGGAGGGATGCTGCCACCCGCCAGCTGTGAAAGGGGTGGTGGGGCTTTTGGGTGGGTGGGAGGGACACTAGCCACCAGGGCAATGTTGGTGGGATTTGTGTAGCATTTACATCCCGCGATCGGGATGTGCCACTAGACCACCAGGGCTGAATTCAGGAGAGGAGGATTATACACTACTGCCCGTGATCGGGCTTTTCGGTCCACTGGACCACCAGGGATGATTTCAGAAGGGGGGGTTTATACAACTACTGCCCGCGATCAGGCTTTTCGGTCCACTGGACCAACAGGGATATGTTCTGGGGGGAAGCCACACTGCTGCCCACGATCGGGCTGGTGGGGGGGATTAAACTATGCCCGTGATCAGGCCAGTGGGGGATGGTGGGGGGATTTAGAGTGGGCTGCCCATGATCGGGCTGCGGGGGGGCACAGGGTCTGGGTTGGGGGCCAGCCACAGGTGGCAGCTGCTGTGTTGCACCCTGCAATGCAACAGCTCACCTGTGGGTGGCCCTCAACTTAAGCCTTTTTTTTGGCTCAAAGTTGTGCAGGTGCAGGTTGAGGGTTGTGCCTGCACAACTCTGCACAGCCCTGCTGAATATCGGGCTGTGCAGTTTATGCATGGTTCCTCCCCCTCCAGTTCAGCATGCATTCATTTGCATTGTGCTGTTGCTCAGCATGTTTTCTGTGGCGCAATTGCCTCCTGCTGAATATGGCAGAATGGAGCAAGTTCGGACTTGCGCAGGTGCAACCCTAGTGTGCATGGCACAACCCTTTTGAATATCTGTCCCTCTAGGTTTTTCTAAGCTTAACTCTGGATCATGGAACACCCATTCTCATAGTATCCTAATTTGGTTCACAAATGCATATAGAGTGTGATCAGGACAGCTATAACCTCACATAATTCTTGGACTAATTAATTGAGTCCATGCAATCCTTGGTTTGTCCCCCCACCATAAAAATGTTTTAAAGATAATTCTCATGTTCTTAAACCATTTGATATAGGGTGTACCTCATATCACTTGATAAACAAACAACAAATGGGGGATGGCCATCATAGGGAAGAATCTTCTTTCATGAGCTGAAATTCTTCTTTCATGATGAAAAAATCTTCTTTTGCATGGCAGCATTTTATTTATTTAATTTTTGTTGACCGGGTAAGTGCACTAGACAAATACTCCCTATTTTCAGGCACGACCCAGGGGAGGGGGGATACAGATGAATGCCAACTGACCTTGAACCAGATTAAGCTGTTGGTGGCATTTTTAATGAATGAGGGAAATTTGGCCAGGACACCGGGAAAACTCCCCTACTCCATTGCTGGTGGTAGAGGGAGCAGTCAGTGCTAGTCTGTGACATGGCAGACTGTGCTCAGCCTCTGATGGATATGGACGTTATACCCAAAATAGCTAGTGAGATTTCTTGGGCAGTGCCTGGGCTGATAGTGTCTCAGACTTTATCCATTACTGGTGAAATTCCTGAAAAGCTGCCTGGAGATATGCACTATTCAGACTGTGCAGCGGGAGTTCAGACCACGGAGATTTCTACATCTTTACCCCCAGAGGAGATGTCTATACAGCCTGCCATTTCAGAGGTGCAGCTTGGTACGGGAAGCGTTTTGCATCCAGATTCTTCAGCGGTGACAGTGGTTACCCCATCGTGCAGTTCTGAGGAGGTTTCAGCAATGAATCACCAGTCAGCTGTTTTGCATCTTGGAATGTGGAAGTCAAGGTCCGAAGTCAGCTCTTTCCCTTCTGGGGACTGAAGCAAGGAATCTGCGTTGACTGAAGCTGGGTGGTCTTTCCATGATGGCCATTGGCTACTGGATTCGGGATGGCTTACTCTTTCACCGGAGGAAATTCGGGTTTCTGAATCCTCTACCCCTTCCATGGATTTGGCGCCTTTGGCTGTCGGACACTCAGGTACTATGATAGACACTATGATTGCCTCCCAGACTGCACCTAACCCTAGTGCTGGGGATGAGATCCCTAATGCGTCCCCCACTTCTTCTCCTCAGAGGGAACAGTCTCACACTGGACTTTGCTTTTCTGACCTATTTCGTAATAATAGATTGGACCAGGTCCCAAGATGAAATGCAGTCCGTCTTCGGAACGGGAGGCCTCCAGGGGCATCCAGACCATTTTTTTGTGGCATGGAGATTGCTTAAAAACCCCATGGGCTTCCAAGCTTTTGAAATATATGCCCTCATTAATATTAGAGGGGAAGATACATTTGATATCAGCTTTAGGTCCTTTGCAGGTCTAGTTAAGTTTTGGTTAAAATATGAAGCATTAAAATTAACTCCACTTTGGACTCCTTTCTGGACAATTCCCATTACTAAACCTCTGTTTAAAACTATAAACATTATGTTTCGTAATGAAGTGGTAAATGTGGGGGATATATTATATTGGTTGGAGAGCAAGTGCACTTTGTTGGGGTCTCCTGAGCCCATTATTGATGGGAAAGGCATATGGACGGGGAGCTGGAAATGTAAGATTAAGCTGTGCGTTGAGGGAGATGTTGTTCAGCATATCCCTAATAGTTTCTTCTTGGGGAAAGATAGAGGGGTATATTTTTACTCAGGCCAGCCCAAGGCCTGTTACAAGTGTGGCAGTGCTTGGTATTTAAGTAGCGCTTGTGATAAGATCAAATGTGCACTCTGTGGGGAGCTGGATCATGACAGTGGAACCTGTCAAAATTTTTTTGTTGTAACCTGTGTGATGCTAAAGGCCATGCCTATCACCAATGTCCGTTTGCTGGTCAAAATAATTCAGGGGGAGGCCTAGATAAACAAACACTCATTTCTGATGCACAAGATAAGTTTCAGCCAGGATCGGAGGTTACTGCCCCTACTGTTCCAGACCCTCCTGCCCCAGATCTCCCCCTACTGGAGCTCCTCCCAAGGACCCTGAACCTAGGCCCTGTACAGCACCTCCTGAGGCAGATATTCCAACTACCCATGAGACCTTAGTGGATGTGGGTCTTTCACTACCCAGTACATCCACTATTGAACCCCCTCTTCTGGACTCTGAGTTTCAAATACTTCATCCTAGAAGGGTAACAAGGTCTCATACCAAAAATTTGGTTACAACCATCCATCTTCCTACACACAACTCCTTTCAGGCATTGCAAGATCATGATGGGGATTTGGAATCTGATGTTTCTGTTCATTCTGAAGTTTTGTCTAGTATGGAATGTGATGATGAAGGTGGGCCTGACTTATTGGAATAAAAGAAAAAATCTGGTCATAAGCACAAAAAAGATAAGCTCTAACTTACTGTTCCTTGGCTTCTTTAACTCTTCTTTCCTTGAATGCTGGTAGCATCAAAAATTCTTGGAAGCGTTTGGTGCTCTTGCATTATTGTAAATCTCTAAAAGCAGATATTCTCTTTCTGCAAGAGACTCGATTTACTTCCACATTTGATGTTAACTACACCAAAAAATTGTGGATACAAGGGCCTTCCTTTTGGTCCTATGGCCCTGATGTGGCTGATGGAGTAGGAATGCTTTTCTTTCATACTAATGTACAGGTTCTTCATTTAGTGGATTTAGTTCCAGGCAGGGCCCTGCTTCTGGATTGTTTCTGTAATTGATATCCCCTTAGACTGATAAACATTTATGCACCCCAAGTCAAGTCAGTTAGGATGGATCTTTTTCATGACATTGAGCATTATCTTTTTTCCTCTAGACATATAATATGGGGGGATGATTTCAACTACAGTTTAGACTTTAAATTTAAGAATCCAATAAAACTAAAAGTGTACTGTGATTCCCATGCTTTGCATAACCTAATTACCAAGGCCTCTTTATCAGACACATATAGACTCCTTCATTCTGATCCTGGATATACTTATAGATGTGGTAGCCTGGCTACCAGAATTGATTTTGTCCTGTCTTCTGTTTATTTAGTTCCCATTAGATTTGGTTTAACCCCTTGTGAGTTCTCTGACCATAGTCTCTTAACAGTGTGTTTTTCTCTTTTCACATTCCTCCACATTTTCCTGCTTTTTCAGTCAGATGGAAACTGGATCCCGTATTACTCACTCAGGTCCAATTTCAACAACTCTTACTTCAGACACTGGACAGACAGCAGTCGGTGGCTGGACTGCATTATTCATGGGGGGTTTGGTGTGCTGACACTAAAATTGAATTCAAGAGGGTATCTACTTATTTTATTAAATCTGTATAGTATCAGCAGTATATAACTTATTTGGAACATCGAGATCAGTTTTATAAATTACTGTCCCTCCCTACTTCCTCAGACATCAAGATCCAGGAACAAATTTCAATACTTCAAAATAAGATGAGATCTTTCCACTATGGAAAGGCTTGTCGTCTCCATGATGACATACCTTATGGACTTAAGTCTTTCCCCTGTTTCTGATCCATTTTCTGCCTGTAAACAAGTTTTGAACAAAAAGCTTATGGACAGTCTCTACAATCCAACAGGCACATTAAAATCCACTGATGTTGAAATGTTAAGTGTAGTCCAACACTTTTTAAAGGTGCAACATGGCTCCACTTTTGACCCAACGAGTGATTGGGATGCACTCTTTTCTTTTAGGCCCCCTCAGGTGACTCCTCATCAGTCTTGGGTTGTGCAGTCTCAGGTCGTGGACTCAACCATTACTCACGCTGAGGAAAGGCTGGAAATTGGACATTTAAAAATGGGGATTTCCCCCTGGTCTGGATGGCCTTGTAAATGAATTATATAGATGTTTTGTGGATGATTTTTGCATCATCTTAACTCATATTTATAATGAAATTCTTACCACTACCTCTTTGCCTCCTGGCTTTTCAGATGCTCTGATGATTTTTTTGTTTAAAAAGGGTGATAAGCACATATTGGTAATTGGAGGCCAATTAGTTTACTGAACAAGGATTATAAGATTTTTCAGCTATTTTGTGTCACAGACTCCAACACCTTGCTACAACTTTAATCCATCCTGTGCAAACATGTTCAATCCCAGGGTGGAATATTCAACAGAATTTGATCCTACTTAGAAATATCTGTGAATGCAGTCACATGGGATATCTCACTGGATATATCCTAACCTTAGACCAAGCTAAAGCTTTTGACAAAGTGTCCCATGGTTTTTTGTTTCAAGTTCTTCAGCGTTATGGCTTCTCTGACAAACTTAGGACCTGGGTTGGGCTTTTATATTCTAATGCTTGTAATTTTCCTTTGGTTAATGGTCTCTTGGGTGATAGAATTGATTTTCATAGAGGAGTGTGGCAGGGCTGCCCGGTTAGTCCTCTATTATACAACTTTGTATTGGACCCTTTCATTCGGGAGATCCTTCATCATCAGAACATTTCAGGTCTCACACCTGCTTTTGATATTCCTTCTCAAGTGTTGGCTGTGTATGCAGATGATATGTGTCTCTTGTTATACGATTGGGCCTCCGGTATTTTAGCTTTAGAGATTTTGGAAAAATTTGGTACACTTTCCGGGACCTCAGTAAACTATGAGAAAAGTGCCTGTATTTTTTTTGGGGGGGGGGACTTTGAACCATTTATTGGGCAGATCACTATTACATCTTGTCCTATTAAAATTTTGGGTTGCTTGTTTGGTAATGATGATTTGGCCGACTTAAATTGGAACCTGGTATAGAAATGGGCGAGGGAAAGGTTCAATTATGGAAGTCATGGACTTTTTCCAAGAAAAAACACATTTTGATTATTAAGAAGTTTCTGTTACCTTTGTTTTTATATTTTAATTCTGTGTTTCCTTTGCCGAAGCATTATGAGACCAGACTTTATAGTATTTTATTTTCAAATGCTATGGGAAAGCTGCTTGAACCCAGTTAAGTAAGATTTTACTTATCTTCAACTTAAGGATGGGGGCTTTGGTATGATTAACATTTTTTTTTCTTTTCCTTTTTCATTAAACCCACTTTTAAGGAACCTGTGCAGTATCAGTCACATCCATGGGACTCATGGACATTCTTTTTGGTCAAGGATTTTTTGACCAGATGGTCAGATGAAGTTCCTATTATTAAGTCCAATTCTGGCACACCTTCTTTTGTTTATTTCGTAGCTACTAAGTTATGGCAGTGGCAAATAATTCAACCTATGGTTCATCGGCTTACCCGAAGAGCTTTATATGCTAAAGTTATGTCCACCAACTTTTTGGTTATAGTTGATTTTCCCAGATGTTTTCCTTCTAAAGCTCCTTTAGCTTTGAGGATACTTACTGATACATGAATCCCTGTTCATATGTGGGATGTAACATGGCTTAGTTGCCATGGGAAACTGGGGGTCAAGGGGAATTTTAAAGTACAAAGCTATTGCAGAAATGCATTGTCTTCCTCTGGATTGTATAGGCCTGGAAGAAACTATGGCTCATCTTTTTCTTTCCTGCCATTATGCTAGGTGGTTTTGGTCCACTTTGCTTGCTAAATGGGGTTGGGGGGTTTCTTGTCATGTTTCATATGAATGTTTATTGCTCGGGGACTATTCAGGTTGTTTTTCCAGCTATTCCCCTAGCACACTTACTGTGATTTTTGCTTGTATAAAATTTTACATTTGGCAAGCTCGTTGTTTATTTTCTTTACAGCATACTGACACTATGCCTTCAGTGGTTCTTCAACACATTGAATCAGCTTTACAGACTCAGAAGGATTTTGAATCACAGACTTTGTCTACCCATTTGTTTCATGAATATTGGAAACATGTCTATTGGATTTAATTTTTCTGTGAATTTATTTTTTTAGTGGGTACCTGATTTTTTATTTATTTCTGTTAATATACTGCATTATGCTTTGTATCTTTGTTTTTTTTGTCTTTGAGATCCTGTATTGATGTTTCAGTCTCTTTCAATAAATAATTCCCCTACTCTTTTCGAGAAGCACCATGGGATCTTTAACATCCACCTGAACTACCACCAGTTCAGGCAGATTTTGTTTCTCTTTTTTTGTTTAAATAAAAATTGAAAACCAATAAAAATGATACCCTGGAGAAAAAAACCAAAGAACAAACTTATGAATCTAGCAAAACAGGACCCATTTTGCTTGATTTCGGAGTTTGTTTTTCATAAAACAGTGTGAATATGATTTGAGGACATCTCCAAAATCCTTACTGAGGCTTGTTTCATGAGCAAAAGTTCTTGTTTCATAAGTCTCATGAAAGAAGACTTCCATCCCATGAAAGAAGATGCTCATGAAAGAAGATGATGAACTTAGTTTTTTTCCAGTACATCATTACTATAATAACACCATTGCAGTGACACAAGAAGAGCGACCACTGCACAACGACGGCACTGTTAATGAAGAGGTAGTTAGTGCTGATACATGTTCTGCATTGACAGGCAAGTGTATCTGATGAGGTATCCAGTTAAAAAAAAGCATGGCTGTGAAAGAGCACAAGTAACAGAAAAGAGTAAAGCTTGCTGAGCTGCTCTCATGGTGGAATGAGTTAAGGCAGCAGCAGCTCAGCTAGCACAGAGCAGGAGACCAGGGTTCTGTTCCTGATCTCCTGACCCCAATGTTTCTTTTTCCCCTCCACTAAATAATAAATTGTTTTTTACCGACAGCCATGGAAACAGTGATTCCAAGGCCCCACTATTTCTTCTTTTCTCTGAGATCTGCCCCCCCCTTGAAGTTGGATATTTTAGTTACAGGGGTGTGGGGGCATAGCCACCCACATAAAAATAAAGCTGTAAGAGGTTGGTTGGAACAATGGTAGCCATTCTCTGTATTACAGCATGGTGCTGTGGTGTAGTTTGCTGTAGCGGTCCTCAGTGTTGCAACGTGTCCTTACACTGGATGTCAAAGTGCTGCTGTTGCTGTGATGAATGAAGTTGTTATTTCTGTCACTGCAACTTGGAGGAACCTTTTTTCCATAGTTCCTTTGTGAGAAAGAACTCCTGAAAGAAGAATATGGGGTAACAAAAGAAGAGTGGGGAAAACATAACTAAGTTCACCATTTTCCTTCATGAGCCAAGATTCTACTGTCGTGAGTTCTTTCTTGGTAATGAAAGAAGAAGGTCAGCTCACGAAGTAACTATGGAAAAAAAATTATGACCACCATTTTCTTTCATGAGCCAAGATTCTTCTTTCATGAGCTTTTTCATGATTCATGAAAGAAGAAGGTTGGATCATGAAAGCAGAAGGAGGACTTAGTTTTTTTTTACAGTTTGTTCATTTTACAGTCCATCAGTGATCTGCCGCTGCAGCATCCCAACCCACCACTCAGCAGCCACCACCCCACATGTCTCAGACACCCTCACTCTTTCACTCACCTGATTATGTGCCATGATGCCTTCACCCACTTTCTCAGCATGATAATCATGGGACTGTCTTGAAATGTGAATTCTCAGCTAGAGTTGTAATGCAGTCTTCAATAACAACAGTTACCCGGTGGTCCCCTGATCTGTCTCTGTGTCTCTTGCTAACTTGCTTTGTCTGTCCATCCATCTCTCTGTCTATCTGTCTATCTATCTGTCTGTCTGTCTATCTATCTATCTATCTATCTATCTATCTATCTATCTATCTATCACTCTACTGATCTAGCTGTCTGTCTATCTGTCTCTGAGTCTAGCTGTCTGGCTATCTCTTGATCTAGCTAGATACTGTAGCTTGCTATAATGTTTGTTTAGTGGATTGGGGTGCCCACCCCCTGGTACTGCTTCTACCTCCCCCCTCACCACCATGCCACACACCCCCACTCCCAATTTTGTTTAGTTTACACTACTAATCAGACCTGGGTGCCCACCCTAGTACCACTTCTCTTGCCCTCTCCCCTCCAGGTCACCCAATACCCCATCTAATTATAATAATAGAATACCAGGGTGTCCACCCCAGTACCACTTTCTTCCATCACTCTCTCCTTCATGACATTGCCACCACCCAAAGAAATAGGTGGCAACACCAGGGCGCCCACTGCTGGTACCACCAAACACCATCCCAGCACTGGGGTACCCAATCCCCAATGTTGGCTTCTGTCCACCTACAAGAAAAACATCCCTTATTGATCTTTTGTTGTATACTTAAAATGATTTAACTGTCCATCAGTGATCTGCCCCAGTACCCCTACCCCCTCACCTTGATCCCCCACTCAGCACCCACCACCCCACACCCCTACACTTGATCACACACTCACCTGATTATGTGCCGCAATGCCTTCATCCACATTTATTTTATTTTATTGAAATCTAGGATTACAAGCACCTTTGAGCAGGAACTGCTCATTTACAAAGGTTCCACATTGAAGGAATGGGTGTATACATACATACAAAGGTCAACATAATAATACATAGTTACACAATAAAAAGAAGTAAGAGACTGAGGCTTAGGAAATTCCAGTAATTCAAAATGTGCCAAATGTTAGGTAGCATGCCATACCAGCCAAGGGCAATCTTAGAAATAAGCACTGTAGGTATGAGGGAAGGGGGTATGCAGGCATGAAGGCCATTGCCGGAGGGCAGAGGGTGAGGGTAAGAGCTCTAAAGGGGAGGGAGGGGAGAGATAAAAGTCTGGAAATGCCTGGGGGGAGGAAAGGAAGAGGGGGCAAGGGGGTAGGCAAGTAGAAGGGGGTAAGGCAGGGAGAGGTGGCTGTAAAGACTGAAGTGGAGGGCAATGAGCGGTGGGCCCCTGATTAGATGAGGCAGTCACAATGACTAGTTGAAATGAGATGAAGTCAGAGTTGACTCTTAAAAGGGCCAAGAGCAGCAGCAGTAAGAGTTTCTTTGTTGAGAGTATTGTACCACTGTGGTGCTCTGTGGGCAAAGGCCCTCTGTCCCATGGTAGTCTGGCATCTGGGGACAAGGAAGGTTAGTTGTTGTGAACTTCTAGTTCTCTGGGTGCTGTGGTGGTCAGTGAGGATTCTCAGTATGAGAAAAGTGTGGAACATTCCTGAAATACAACGCTGCAGGTGGAGTCATACTGCAGTCTTCAATTACAACAGTAACCCTCTGATCCACTGATATGTCTCTGTGTCTGTCACTTAAGCAGACCAGGATACCCTCACCCAGTACCACTTCTCTTGCCCCTTTCCCTTCCAAGTCACAAACAACCCCTTCTAATTATAACAACAGCATACAAGGGTGTCCACCCCCAATACTGCTTATTTCCATCCCACTTCCCTTCAGGTAATTGCTCCCAGCTAAAGAAATTGGTGGCAGCACTAGGGTGGCAACCACCAAACACTATCCTTATAGTGGGGTGCCCAATCCTCAGTGTCAGCTTCTGTCCACCTACAAGAAAAAACATCCCTCATTGATATTTCTTTTGTACACCTAAAAAATTAACTGGTCCATCAATGATCTATCCACCTCCCCAGTGCCCCTCATCACACCCAAATCCTCCCACTCAGCAGCCATGACCCCACACCTGATCACGCATTCACCTAATCATGTGCCATGATCTCACCCACAGTCTCAGTATGAGAACAGTGTGAGACTTTCTGAAATGTGAAGCTGCAGGTGGAGTCATGCTGCAGGCTTCAGTTACAACAGTCACCAACCAATCTATTGATGTGTCTTTTGCTCTATCTCTCTATCATTACTTCTATCTATCTATCTATCTATCTATCTATCTATCTATCTATCTATCTATCTATCTCTATTTGTTTGCCTGTCTCACTGCCTGCCTATCTATCTATCTATCTATCTATCTATCTATCTATCTATCTATCTATCTCTATTTGTTTGCCTGTCTCACTGCCTGCCTATCTATCTATCTATCTATCTATCTATCTATCTATCTATCTATCTGTCTATCTCTATTTGTTTGCCTGTCTCACTGCCTGCCTATCTATCTATCTATCTATCTATCTATCTATCTATCTATCTATCTGTCTATCTATCAATCTATCTAGCCATCTATACTTTTTGTTTAGCAGACCATGGTGCCCATCCCCTGGTACTGCTTCTTCATCCCCCCCTTCTAGTTGCCTCCCACTCCCAATGTTTGTTTTTTACTTTAAATTACTAAGTGTGTCTCTTCCCTTCTTCCTCACCAGGTTTCCTGCTTCCCCTTCTAAGTGTAATACTAGCAGACTGAGGTGCCCACCCCAGTAATGTTTCTTTCTATTTCCCTCACCTCCAGGTCATTGCTACCACCCAATGAAATAGGTTGACGCACCAGGGTGCCCATATTCGGTGCTGCCAGAGATCATCCTGACACTGGGAGTCCCCCTAAAATAAAGAAAACTGTCCTTTGTTGATCTTCTTTTTTTGTTATACTTGAAAAAAAGAAAATGGCCTATTGGTGATCTCACCCCCCCAGCACCCCAACCCACCCCACGCCAACTACCCACTGAGCACCCCATCCCACATACCATCAATTACCAGAACATGTCTCACAATGTACATCCTCTCTGTGATTGAAGGCACTTCTTGCAGCTGGATCTGGTGACTGCAATTTGAAAACATAAGGTAAGTGTGGTTTAATGTATTTCAAAGGGGTCTGAACATTTGTTCTTAAACATTGTCATTTTTGAATATTTGACATCTAATTTTCAACATGGCTGTTTTGAGACCCTGTCTCATGAGCAAGGGTGGGGAAATTATGGAAATCCATCTTGAAAGGTGATTTCACGGTCACTGCATGACATGACCTTTTAGACAGGATTTTCTTTTGTAGTTAATCTCTTTTGTCTTCAATTACCAATGCAAGCATGCCTCTGACTGACCTCTCCAGCCCCATCACCCAGCATCAGAGGGACTTACAGTCAATCGTGTTGCTTCCCCCATGGCTTACCAATTGTGATGGGGGTTAGTAGCTTTTGCTTGCCATAAAATGGATTCAGTTCCAGAAGAGGTCCCTGGAGTCAGTGTGGAGCCTGCAGATGGTTGGTCTGTCATCCTGCACTGTGCCCGGCTAATGTTCCACCTATTTTTCTGCCTAGAGAAATGGATGTACAATGCCATTCATATGTACTTACTCATGCATACATGCATAGGACATCACCAGCTGCCATCCCTCCATTCCCTCATGTTGTGGTCCCTGGTTCCTGTACCCCCAGCCACTGCTAGAGGCCAGACATATGCTGAGCACCATGTCCCTCCCTCCCCAGAGAAGGAGTACAGTTCATTGAATGCTCAATTTCCTCTCCCCAGCCAACACACAGTGATCCAGTTTGTTACTTAACCTGGGATGCCAGTGTGGTGGCAGATGAAAAAAAATGCCTCATCCCTTCAAACCACTGGGCTGGCCTTTTGGGTGGGCTTGGAAATTTCACCACCCTTGTTCATGAGGTGGGTCATATGAAGGCTGTGTTGAAAATTTGGGGTAAAAATGATAAAAAGAACCTACAAGGTTATGAGCATACATTTAAATGTTTCACTGCATGCTTATAAATTTAGAAACGTTCACTATTTTGACTGCAAATTTTCAACATAGCTATTTTTCACACCATGTCATGAATGTGATAGCTGTCGTTTTTCAAATCCTGGCCGAAACATATATTGTGAACCTGTGGCACAAAATTACATTTCAACCAAGATGTGACCAAGTTGTTACCTACAAGTTCATGAGGTGGGTTCATACAAAGGTAAAGTTAAAAATCTGAGGTAAGAATATTAAAAAACAACAACATTATGAAGGTATGTTAACACTTTTCTACATACATTCATAATCTTGGCAAGTTTTTGACATAAGTCACTTCACGGAAGTGCAGGGTCAGCAGGTCTGTAGGTGGATGGAGTCTTCCCTTGTCACAGGGCCCAGACGACCCTGCACATCTGCATCTGTTCATACAGGCCCCTTTAGAACCTACAGTATGTGAATGAGGATGCAATTCCACTATCTCAAAAAGAAAATAAACTCTCTGCAAAACAAAAACCAGTGTTAATGCAACAGTTAGGGTCCAACTTAATGCAACAGAAGTAGGAAATGTGGCATTAGGGTTTCCAGTCCTAACTTCCCACTCATCCAAGCAGCAAATGGAAAAAAAAATATTAGGGTTTTGGGTCTCTGGAGTTTTTGGAAATCAGTGGTGGGTTCTTTCTTGAAGTTATCAACCATAATGCTACCCTCCCAAACTCAGCTTGTATCCTGTACTCAAAGCACAAGAATCAGCTCCAAGCCAGTGTCTCATAGTGATGAAGTCTTGAAAGGTAGAGAAGTATGTCTTACCACTTGTTGCCAACACAGTTTGTTGTAGCTTTCTTCACCCACGGCCTGCAGGCCTCTGTGTGAAGAAAGGAGATCATGTGTGATGTTTGCCCAGAGAAAAGGGTGGGCATTATTTATTTAAATTTTTTTTATTTATTGAAATCTTGGATTACAATACCTTTGAATGAAACAGCTCATTTACAAAGGTTCCATATCAGTAGGGAAGGGTAACAAAACATACAAAAGTAAAACATGTATAACGGTTGTAATTAAAATAACAGTTTAATGCTAAGCCTGTAAATTGTCCTCAGTGTCATCCAGCTTAAGAAGCCAAGGAAAATTTAGGTAGAACAGGAGAGCTAATTAGCTGATGAAAGTGAGGAGGCAGCCTAGGAGGCCTTGTCATTGCAGGAGAGTTGGATAAGTGCTGAAGGGGGTAATGGTGAAAAAAGAGAGCATAGGAGAGCAAGGGGAAGGTTGGTGGGGAGGGGTAGTGAATAGGGGGAGGGAAGAAATGAGGAGGGCAGAAGGGTAAAAAGGGTAGTCTAACATACAGGGTAGGGAGTTAAAATAAGTGCTCCAGTGGAGGGGAGGAATGTTAAAAGAGAACAGAGAAGAGCAAGAGGTAGGTGAGTGAGGAGAGGAGATATATGGGGAAGGAAAAAGGTAGGAGAGAAAAGGGATCATGGTGGGGTGGGAACAGGCTAGGAGACTGGAAGCTAATATCACTGTAGGTCAACAAGAGAGGGGGGTTCCTAGCTAAGAGAAGCAGTCACAGTTGCTGTTAGTCATGAGATACTGCTGAAGCAAGAGTTTGAAAGGGCACAGTTTTGGGGAAAACTGAATTTCATTGTTTAGAGCGTTAAACTGCAGAAGGGCTTTATAAGTGAAGGACATTTGTTCCTGGGTGGTCCGGCATCTTGAAAAAAGAAAGATTTGATTCACAGAATTGGGGTGTGCTGAGAACTGCTATGGGTACTGAGAAGCTGTTTAACTGCAGGAGGTGGGAGACAAAGAAAAGCTTTTTAAGTTAACAAGCAGATCTGATATTGAATCCTACTGTTTAGCAGCAGCCATACAGATTGAGCATACAGATCACAGGTGTGCATTAGACAGGCTGCACCAGTGAGGAGCCTGCATGGTATATTGAGTGCCACATATATCCTACGGAGTGCCGTTGAGGTAGCTGAGCCACAGATGACCAGGCAATAATCTATAATTGAAATGATGGAACTGTGAATTGTTAGTCTTAGGGCATCAGGCTGCGTTTGTGTCTGTGTAGTAAGCCAATCCTAAAATTGACAACTCTGGCGACATTGTCAATATGATGCACATAGGATAGGGACCTGTCCACAGTAACCCCAAGTTATTTAAATTGCTGGATCTGTTTAGTGGGACTCCAGCACAGTTCCTTATAGTGAGAGACTGGGACTTGTGCTTGTTGTGGGCACCACTGAAGAGCATAACTTTATTTCTTTTGTAGTTCAGGACCAGCTTGTGAATGCTGAACCACTCTACCACTTTCTCAAAATCTCACTTCAGGTGCTGTTCCAAAAGTTTAGGATCATGGTGACTAGAGAAAATGACATCATCTTGCACATACAGGAGTATCTGCTGGTGGCAGGAATGGGGAAGGTTGTTTAAGAAGAGACTAAACAGGAGGGGTCCCAATATAGAGCCCTAGGGAACAGCAGAGCACACTGGTTGTGGACCAGGGATGATATTGGCAATCTTCACTTGTTGATAACAGTCTTCTAAATAGCTTTTGAACCTGTATACTGAATCCTTAGAAAGCCCAATGGAGGATAGTTGCTTTAGTAGTAGAAGATGGTTAATGGTATCTAAGGCTTTCATTAGTTCAATGAAAGCCGCACCCAGTACTTTATGGAGCCAGTGAATTCCAACAGTGCTGTGGTAGTGCTATGTTCTTTTCTGAATCTGTGCTGCTCCAGACATTGGATTGCATATTTATCCAGGTGTTCCACTAACTGGTGTGCGACTATGTGCTTCAGGGCTTTGGACAAGGGGGGAAGATAGAGATAGTCCTGTAATTGGTGTGCAGAGTCCTATCACCACTCTTGTGCAGGGGAGTTACCAGAGTTGATTTCCAAATTAGGGGAAATTGTGCCAGCCTAAGGGATAGGTTCAGAATTTTAGTAATGGGCACTAAGATTTCTTCTAGTGTGAGAGCAAACAGTTTTAGATCAAGGGAGTCTCTGCTGTATCTAGATTTCCCTAGTATCTTATCAAGATAATTTCTGGCCATGTACAATGGGATTTCCTTAAAGTAGAAAGGAGGTATGGATGGGTTTGAGCTGAAAATGATGTGACTAACTGAAGTAGATGAGTCTTCAAAGAAGTCCAGAGGGAGGACACTGCCTCGGTCTGAAAATGCATTATTGAAGGTATCTGTTATCGTCTCGAGATCCAGGGTTGGGACTCCATTGATGTTGAGCATCATGGGTGCCAGCTTGGGGTTTTTCCCCGTAATGTTTTTCAGGTTGCTTCAAAAATTCTTACTGTCTTCCCAGGTTTTAGTGAGGACTTCCTTGTAGTATTTGTTTTTTTCATTCCAGATAGCTTGCGTGAATGCGTTCTTGACTTTTTTATATTCTTGTACATCTCTTTGCTTGCCAGTGGCTCATGCACAGTGCCAGAAGTGATCCCTAAGCTTCATAAGAGTGAGAAGCTCAGGGGTTATCCATGGGTTGAGGATGCCTTTGACTTTCATCTTTTTTAATGGGGCATGGATGTCGCAGGATGCATTAAAGTGCCTGATGAAAAGATCCAGAGCAAGATTTATGTACTTAGCGGTGTCCAGTTAAGCTTATGAAGATGTGATTTTAAGGGCTTAAGGTGCCCCTACTTTAGAGCCCTACTATAGATAAGTTTTGGAGTGGGCTTATTGAACTTGTTTGAGCATATGCAGATAACAGGGGAGCAGTCACTAAATGCATCTGGGAGCACAGCCACTTTGGAGATACACTTGGGGTGGTTGGAAAGTAACCAGTCAAGCAGGTTATTCATACTTGTCTTGTAACTGCATCTGGTAGGGAAGGAAACAAGCCGGGTAAAATGTTGTGCAGAGATAGCATCTTTAACAGAGTCAATGTTAGCAGAAAGCAAGTTTATATTGAAGTCACCCACAATTATAGTTTCAGAGTTGTAGTGCTGGCTCTTTAGGGATTACATTATGTCATTAAAGCTAGCAGCCTGCCCCTTGGGTGGTAGGTACACAGATACAACTGTTTAGGCTTTGTTATGTGCCTCGAGAAGAACTTTGATGGTTAGTGTCTGAATGGAACAACCAGCGTTAGGCATTGATAGGGCATGGCCCATAAAAGTATCCTTGAGCTAGATAGTGCAGCCTCTACCTCTTTTAGTAAGCCTATCCTGCCTGAAAATGGCATATCTGAGGATAGAGACTGCAGTGTCAGGGATCTTAGGGTTGAGCCACATTTTGACAACAGAGAGAACATCAGGATTGTGTTGATGAATCCAGGCTTGGAGGTTGTCAAGTTTACTTAATAGGTTACAATCATTAACAGATGCCAATGCAATGGATCCAGACTTTTTATGACTATGGAGTGAGGCTGGTCCAATTGGGCCAGGGTTGGGGTGAACATTGCCTGACAATAGTAGAAGCATTAATATGAGACAAAGGAGTCAGACTTTGAGTTGTTTATAGTTCATTTTGCTAGGTCATCTCAGGAGTGACCTTATGTTGCACTTATGGTGCAGCACAGTGAGGCAGAGTGGAACTGTTAGGGGAGGTAGGTCTTCTATGAGCTAGAGAATAGCAACCACTGATAGAGACATAGGAGCCAACCTGGGGTATAGCAGGCCAGAGTGTAGGTAGGAGAACCAGCAGCAGTGCCAGAGGTATGGTGTATACTGCATTCTGGAGTGTATTGGTACAGAGGCCACTGAGGGGTACCATGATGAACAGCAGGGCAGCTAACAACCAGAAGAAGTACTATATTAAGAACTAGGACTGGGTAATCCATGTTCATGGGTACCTAAGGTTACAGCTAGGCAGATATGGGGAAACTCTTTAGGGAGGTAGTGTTGAGTAAAAAAACAGTAAAGGCAAGCGAGAGAACTTAGAAGTAGGTGAAGCTGCTAGCCCTCTAGAGATGGAAGGATATAACTGGCCAATGAGAAAGTAGATGGTACTTAATAAATTATGTGACCTAACAAGACTATATAAGAAAATGTCCAGATATGGCAGGTGAGAGGAGGGAGGGTGGGGAGCTGGCGCATAATGCTGACGGGGTTGCAAAGCAGCAAACAAAGTCCCCCAAAGGCTGTAATGCTAAAGTCTGTAAATACAAAAGTTCAGTGATAGTGTTCCAGGGAGAAAAGCCCAGGTCAATGGGACTTAGGCTGAGGAGCATGGTCCAATTAAGGATGGCAGAAAAGTGCCTATTGAAATCAAATGGTAGAGCGGGTAGTTACCATGCCTGTTTCAGGCTGGAATTGGGTGGGGATCTGTGGAGGAGCTTCAGCTGCATGGGATGCTTCCTGTGGTGATTTCTGGATGTGTGCAGTGGCAGAGGAAAAGCCGCACTGCTGGCGGGGAATGAGTGCCTGGTCAGGGGCCTCATGCTAAAAGAGAAGGAGAAAAGGAAAGAGATTAGATTAAAAGTTGCACTAAAAAGGTGGGCATGGGGGACGGGCAGCAGGATCTGAAAAATGACAGCACTCAAGTTCATGAGGTGGTATGAAAGAATGGCTACATTGAAAATTTGGGGTTAAAATATTTAAAATTACCAAAGTTATGAGTGAGCATAGAAAAATGTCAGTGTATGCACAGGACTGTTTTCTTTTTTGCAGAAAAAAAAACACGCGGGATGGTTTTCTTTATTTCAGCTAGCACTCTGTTGTGTTGGTCAAATGGGGGTGGATGATCTGGAGGGGAGGAGGGTCCACAAAAACAGTAGTGGGGGTGGGCACTCTGGTCCACTTATGTATTAAAAAAAAATTCTCATAGTAAACATTGGAAGGGTGGTCCATATAGAGAGAGGTTGGATAATGAAGCAGTACCAGCAGTGGACACCTCAATCCAGTTAATAAAAAAAGGTATACTGTCAGAACAACAAAATGCATATGGCAAAGATCATTACAGTGACAGAAATTGGCAGGTCGCTGTAATGGTTCCGGTCTACACCAATGCCACTTCTGCAGGTATTTTGCCCCTCCCCGAAACAACTCTGACTCATAGTTGATTATTTTTAGATCATGGGACACAGAGGAAAGAGTCCCCTCAAGGGTGTGCAGGGACACAGCCCCCCACAAAAAAAAACACATTGATTTTGTGATGGCACAATGCCAACTGTTAGCATTGTGCCTGTCGCCGTACTGGATGTTGACAACTAAGTTGTCGCTGCGACTTGGTGGAATCATAAAAAAATGAAATAAGGATAAGGAATGCAGTGAAATATAAGTTTTGCTGCATCCCTAATGAATACAGTGCCCTGTGGTCCATGAGCTATTATGTGGCTGTAGATACAGATGCACAGGGCAAAGAGTTCATTTGTCAGCCAATGCATAGTGCTCTCTGCCACCCATGGGGAAAGAAGTACAGGGCCATATGCCAAAAGGACAGTTGTCTTCACAATGAACTGCTGTTAACAGAGCCATGTTGCCAGTCAGGGAGATACCAGTGATAAGAGGGTGGGTGGCACCAGCAGTACATATATATGCTGTGTTTGCTACACTCTGCCCAGATAGCGCAAATGAGGCAGGCACAGAGAACCAGTAGCAAACAGAAACACTTTACTAGTAACACCATAGACAATGAATATGCACTTGATGCAACAGCCATAGTTACAGCAGTTGTCAGTGGGACACTCCGCAGATGTATGTGAACTCAATACTGTTTCATTGCAACACACCCGATTCCACCAGGGTGCATCCATTGTTTGTTTTTTGACAGCCCCCCCATAGACACATATCTCCACTACCAGTACCACATAGAATGGACTCCATTGCAGCACTGACCACAACTAGGTGATGCCATATGACACTAAATTCTCATTGCTAACTTTGGGAGCCACATCAGATTATTTTTATCTACTGGAAATAAAAAAAAAGAGTGGTCATTCTGTAGACTCAGTTGATACTCCTTCTGACCCTGCACATTGCCATCAATAACTACTGGGAGTGCTCAGCCATCTTTCCCATGACAGATGGAGAGCAAAGCAGGTCACATGCCCTTGCCACAACTTCCAGCAGGAAGGTGCTGAAAAGGAGAGTTCTGTCCAGCAGCCAAAGACTGGGTATGAGGAAAGAGTGGCACAGGTGAGGCACTCTTAATGGAGCCATGTGGCCAGTCAGGGAGATACAGGCAATCTGAGGGTGGGAGACACCACTAGACATGAAGAAAAAGGCACTTCACTGCAGCCTGCAGCACGCGTTCCATCTGCTACTGTGGAAGTCAAAAAATTCATGCTGTTTTCATACAGAGAACATGCTAAATGGCTCCTCTCACTAAGCTGGGCACCCAGGATTTTGGTGCCCAGAAAAGGTACTTGTAGCCACTATATTGAAAAACAAACATCAGAATCTAGCTAATCGGGCCCGTTTAGCTAGGTTCTGAAGTTTATTTTTTAAAATCCCAGCATTTTTATGTATTTTCCATGTGTATTAGTTTGTGGAAAAATCAACAAGATGGTGGTTGGCATGGCACAAAAAATGTTTGGTGCACTGCCAGTCAAGTGGTGCAATTTGCGAAAGCAAAAATGCACATTTGCAGCATCAGATGTTTACTTTCACCTCAAAACGTTATCTCAAAACTCCCACTGCATATGTGCAGGTCAGAAATCACTACATTTTAGAGCCTTATAATTCTGGAACCCTTTAAAATTTTTACACCAGACCTGTCAAAAGCACTACCTTAGGATACGACACATGTGCCCTGCAAGTTTGGGGTAACATAGAGGATAATGTATGGTCCTCTATAGGTAATCGGTTTGTTAACCATCAAGAGGTTGCCAGGGCGACTGTGTAAACCTTGAGATCAAGTCGAGAGTTTATGTCACCATGGCAACCTTGGAGAAAAGTTAACAGTAACCAGTTGTGTGATAGAAGGACCATACATTGTTTTATAGTGTATGGTCCCAAGAAAAGGGAAAGCAGCTCATACTTTTTCAAAAGCGGGTCACTGCCGCAGCCGTTCAGTCTTTCCCTTACTGCTGCGCATCCATCAGTTCCCGAGTGTAAAAAAAGGCGTGCCCCATTTTTAGCCTATCTATGTGACATAGCATCGATAGGTTAACAACATTACCACGTCACATCAATGGTATAACAACCTTAGGAAATGATGATTTCCTAAGGTTAACAGCATTCTACCATACATTATAATTCTATTCCATGTAGGCTGTAGGGAAGAACAAAAAAAAAACATGCTGGCCTAGATATTCAAAAGAGTTGCACATGGTGCAACAGTGTTGCACCATGCGCAACCCGCTGTTGTGCCCCAGTGCAATATTCAAAAGGAAAAAGTGCGCGTCACAAATCCTGATGCACTGGATCACGTCAGTAATGTATGCAGGCACAGGTAGGGGGGCGTGCCCATGCATAACCTGTACAGCCGATATTCAGCCCGGGATGTGCAGAGCCATGCATACACAACCCCTACCTGCACCAGCACAAAGTTAAGCCAAAAAAAGGAACAACTAATGGCCACCCACAGGTGAGCTGCCACATTGCAGGGTGCAACACAGAAGCTGCCACCTGTGGGTGGCCACCTGAGTTTTGATGCACCTGGCGGTGTTCATAGCATGAGCCAATAGGTGTGCAGCCCATACCATACTACACATTCCAGATATGTGAATGAATCACATATCTGAATGTGTAGTATGGAGTGAGGACGCCTCATTGGCTCACGCCAGAACCAATGGGCATGCAGCCTCTACCAAGGTGTCAGACGGTAGGGCGGGCAGCAGGTGGGTGGGGTGCTGCCACCTGCTGGCTGATGAGGGAGTGAGGTGATGGGGCTTAGTGGGTGGGTGGGGAGGGGGTACCACTAGATCACCAGGGATATTGGACTTTTTTAATACAGATGCCCGCGATTGGGCAGGAAGTGGTCCACTGGACTATGAGGGATATTGGATGGGTTGTTGTTTTAATACAGATGCCCATGATCGGGCAGGAAGTGGTCCACTGGACCACCAAGGATATAGGATGGTATTCTCTATCTTTACACAGATGCCCAAAATCGGGCACATAGCGGTCCACTGGACCACCAGGGATATAGGATGGTTTTCTCTATTTTTATACTGATGCCCGCAATTGGGCTGCAGGGGGCTTTGGTCCCCGACAGCTGCTGCCTGGCAGGGCACCAGGCGCAAGTCATCAGGGATCAGCGCACCTGCATGCAAATGGGACCATAATGACATCTAAATGGCCCCATGAGTGCCTTGCATAAATTATGGCCCAATTTGCATGTCAACTTTTGAATATCATGGGTGCTGTGCATGGCACAATGGAGCTTGCGCTAGCGCATCTCCATGCTCCACTCCGGTATCTTGCGCTGGCACAGTGGCACTGCGCCATGCACACTGAAGGTGTCCAGGGTGCGATATTCAAGCTGCTGAGCCATGGGGCAGCTCCTTTGAATATCTCTTAGTCCACACCCCTGTGCAGCCAAGTTGAGCTGCGCCCAAGCTTTTGGAATATCTGAGCCATTAAATATAGGAAAAAACTTCGATTTTTCCAAACAATGACAGCTACAGGTCTCAGAATCTATGCAAGTTGACATTACAAAAATTTCCACAGATCAAGACCTTGCCTCTTAGACAACACATACAAAATTTCAGCTCATTTTCTCAAACAGAGTCAAAGATATTAATGTTCAAAGTTAGGGGTTTAACATTAAACAGTCTACTCAGTCCTAACTATGGGGTGCTCCTGCGCCCATATAATATGAACATTAACAGTATATTAAATGAATATTATAGTCCATCAGTTCCTGATGCACTATCTTCGAATCTTCAAACAACTTTAAATAAAATCTTCCTAGAATCATCCACAACAGACAAGATAACATATTATAATAGATAGTCATAGCAATTGCTCTAGTTTGATCTCATCACCATGTGAGAGCCCCCTATAAATACAACCAACATGTCACTCTTCTGGCCAAACTTCTTTGTGTTCCCACCCCTTGGTCCCAGATTTACTCACTTAATACCTATGAAAACAGGACTATGTGCTTCACCACCCCTGTTCTTTCATCATGGTTTGCCAGTGCATACTTAATGTTATTATGATTGACGGCATGCTCATGCTGTCCTACTCTATTCTGCCTTTAAATTTCCTTCTTGTGCATATCTAACACAGAATGCACCACAAGGACACAGAGCAGAATAAATAACATTTGTAGTGTCACCGTTGATCAGTGTTTTGGAAACATACACAGTACCTTCACTTGGATTCAGGAAATCTGTTGTATTTTGAACAACACAGCAATACTTGCAGCTCCTGCATTTGTTACAGCCAGGCATTGGTGGAAGCAACCAAATGGGATTCTTTGGTATAGGCTGGACTCTACACATTAATGTATCCCTCATATTTCTAGCCTCCTGTGCACAATTCTTGGGATTGTCTGAACCCAGTCTTTTAATTTGGGGTTTGCCATTAATATCTCCCAATTTTTGCAGATAATTTCTTGTACTACCCTTGCATTTCAAGAGTGAGAAGAAACAAAACTGAGTCTGTCATCCAGTCTAACATTTGGTTCTCTCAGAATCAGAGAGGATTCTCTATGCAATATATCCATTTCCAGACCAGAGTTTTTTTTTAAACAACCAATTCCTCAGAAGAAGGTGTTCTTATTCATCTGCCACTCTTTCATATTCTCCTTGTACCCTACAATTTATTTTCATCCTCATTGGCTGACCTTTAAGAAAATAGATTATGGTGTGGTGGGGGTGTCAACTATCTGCTGACAGCAAAGTGTTCCAGTCAGTAGAATTTCTACTTCTTAGTGATCAGATACAATAACTAAGTCTCCTGTGTACTCCACATGACCGTACATTTAAACCCTGGAGCCCATGACTCCATATATGTCTGAAAATCCTGAAGTACAAGCACTGTCCCCCACCACAACATAATGTGATCATCTATGCAGCATTTCCACAGCTCTATTTTACTTCAAATGGGTTATGTTCTCCAGAGATACTCTGGGCCCAATTCTCAAAGCCCCCCTGAATAGCACAAGTGGCTTGCGACACAAGGAATGGTGTACCAAAAGATTCACCGGGAGCAGTTCACAAATGCAGCCTGTGGCAAATGTAGGCTGTGTGTGCCAAAGAGGGTTTGCTCCATCCTTTTAGCACAAAATTGCTGTGGCATAGTGCTAGGGGGCTTGTTGCAGTAGCAGGCTGCCATATCCCTAATTTGGGATTCTTAGAACACTCCCAGAGAGCAAATTTCAAAGTACCCTTAAACCAGCCAGGGTTGGTCTATTGTTACTTAGAACTGTGTCCACTGGGAGGGTTTTGAAACTTGTGACAATGTGTCATGGTCCCCCCAGCCATGATCCCTTTCAGTAAAATAATCACATCTCTGGTGGTCTAGCAGACTCCCCCATCTTGATTCCCTTTTTAGTAAATGAATTAGGTCCCTGGTTGTCTAACAGACCCCCAGCCTTGATCCTTTTTTATTAAAATAATCATGTCCCTGGTGGTCTAGCAGACCATCTCAGCTTTGATCTCCATTTATTAAAATAATCACATCCCTGGTGGTCTAGTGGACCCCCCCAGCCCTGATCTATCAGTATAATAAAATATCTTTCCCTGGTGGTCTAGCAGACCCCCCTCCTTATCCCCAATGTGCCCATATAATATAAAGATATATTTCCCCAGTGGTCTTGTGAACCCCCACCCTGGCAAACAGTGCCCCACCACCCTGCTCCCATCCCTGAGCTGGCAACTGGCACATCCCTCTGCTTTCCACCAGCAAGCTCACAACTGAGCTGTCAAGTAGCATGTACTGTATGTACTATGTGCTCATTGATTGACAGTAGAGCTGTCAATCAAAGAGTGCATACTGTATACAGCTCTGTCAGCTGGTAACTATTGAGGAGAGTGGAGGGCTATGCTGGTCACTGGCTTAAGGATGAGATGGGAGAGAGGGGTGGTAGGGCACTGCCTGCTGGGTGCGAGGTTGGGGGACAACTAGACCACCAGGGAAATATATTTATTAATTATATGTGCACATTTGTGATGGGAAGGGTCCGCTAGACCACCAAGGAGTGATATTTTATTATTCAAGCAGATTGGGGCTGGAGGGGTCCACTGGACCACTAGGAACATGATTATTTTAATAAAAGGGGATCCGGGTGTGTGGGGTCTGCCAGACCACCAGGGGCAAGATTATTTTTATAAAAGGAAATCAGGGCTGTGGGGGTCCACTAAACTGCCTGGTATGTGATTATTTTAATAAAGATGGAGATCAGGGCCTGGGGTTCTGCTAGACTACCAGGGACATGATTCTCTTACTAATGAGGGGACTTGGGCTGGGGTGGACCAATAACCATCAGGGACATCCTAGAGTGGTGCACGGCTGCCCTGCATCTTGCAGCATCCCATCCTGATGCACGATCTGGTGCATGGCCACAGTTACTGCAAGCTTAGGGACTTTGTCGCAGGGGCACTTCTGGATAGAGAACTGGGGACAGGGTCCCTAGTGCACTGGCAATCAGTGCAAGCCGCCATTAGCACAGTTTGTGTCAAGTTTTGAGAATCGAGCCCTGTCTCCACAAATATTCTGTGTTACTCCAACGGTCCCATAGCAAACTTAGAAACATAGAAACAGAAGTGTAAAATTTGCCAGGAGATAATGACTGCTTGGTCCACCTAGTCTGCCCATTTTTCCCTGCCTACAGTATCACCGTAGATTCTACTTGATCCTCAGTCCACTATCCCTCCCCGACTTCCTTTTGTCTAAAATTCCTTTGTGCCTATCTAATGTATTCTTGAACCCACGCCACTGTTTTTAACACCACCACCTCCAATGGAAGGCCATTCCAGGAATCCACCACTCTTTCTATGAACAAGTATTTCCTCACATCCCTCCTGAATGTATTCACCTCCAGCCTCATATCACGTCCCTTAGTTCTTGAGAACATTTTTTTCTGAAAAATATTTCCCTCCTGTGTCTTATTTACCTCCATGACATCTCTATCATCCCTTACAGAAATATAAGTGTGCTGCTTACATGCACAATGCATGACATGTGCTTAATTGTGCAATGTTTGCATGCAGTTAGCATACACAAACTGCACCTAAGAGAACTAGATCTAAAAGGTACATCAGGTTCACATGCTGCAAGCAGCATTGACATGTGTGCAGCAGGTAAGCTGGTGCAAGTCTCATCTTAAAAACACATCCGTTTCTATTTCTCATAGTGCTGCTAGCAGTTAGAGTCATTAAATGCCCATTTTGAATTGATTTCCCATTAAAATTAGTCAAACTCATTCATTCTGACAATTAAATCCTTTTGCAAATTGTTTAATGACATTTGATTTTTTTTGTAATTAAATTGCCATTACTTTGTAAAGTATTGTTTGCTTGCAACATTAAATGCTTAAGATATAGTCAGCCAACACCCTCATTCCAGATGTGCAAAGAGGAGCCTCTATGGTGTGAAGCTTGACCTTTTTGTTTTTGGGCTATGCACATCCACTTATGCATATTTAGTGCTACATAAATGTTTTTCCATGACTGCTATGGCTTACTTACTTTTTCTTTGTCAGTCTGTATGGAGCATATACGTTATGGCCACGTTCAGCACTCTTTGTGCTGAGTAGGGACTTGAGGAAGCATGCACCTTACCTCATTTTTTGTCACTGAAATGAAGTACGTGGACACTCAACATGAGGAACAATGAGGGACACTAACCCACACAATGATCAGGACAAATACTGAAACATGGAGATACAGTACCTCAGACCACAATGAAAACCATTGTATTTACTTGTACAGATATTAGCACCTGAGAATAAATTTGTACCATAAAGAAGGCATGCCATTTAGGTAGAGCAGTGGGGAGCAGTTGCCCCCCCCCCCGCATTTGTGCCTAGGTTGTTCCTAGTGTAGCACTAATGGCATTAAAGTTGTATTTAATCATTTGCACAATAAGTGCTCCCCTAGCCAGAGTGAGATCATGCTGCAGGTGAGCTCCTGTGAGCTATTGTGTTGCCCAATTTCTCCACCTATTACCAGCAGAACTATCACATGTGACATGGAGGAGCTCCAACCAAGCAAGACTGTGCAAGTCGTGGTAGTGCGACACTGTCTTTCCTGACACAAAGTAGACAGGCTACACACTACAGCTTGGAGGAGTCAGGGAGCACTGAGCTCATGATAGCAGTGTTGTGGTGGTGTATTTTTGTTTGTCTGCTCTTAGTGAGTCACAGTCTCCCTTGGTGGCTGAAGTGGCAGGGGGTGAGCTAGAAGCTAGCTCAGTGACTAGGCTACCTACCTACACTACTAGGTTTGCCTTACAATTAAAACAGTGCTGGTCCCCCATGCCAGCAAGCTAGGCCTAGCAGCAGCAGCAGTGACAGCAGTGTAGGTGGCCTTCACAGGCCTTGGTCAGTGCAGTGTGGCAGCAGCCAAGCAAGAAGCAAGCAACACAGGTTGGATGGGTTCAGTTGGTGAGGTGACTTGGTCGCAGACCATGGTGGGGACCTGGAACAGTTGGTTCCAGCATCCGGCTTCTGTCAGAAGAATTAAGGAGGAGTGGACTGAGAACTGGGCTGGAGGCACACTGAGTCAGGCTGCAAGTTCCAGACAGATGGCTAGGTAAGTAAAAGTAAATATTTTTTTTCTTTTTATAGGGGGATTGGAGAAGGAGGAAGGACTGAAATACTGATGTGCTTTTCATGTTTGTGCACCTTTGGGCAGTTTCATGAACCATATGGGACAGGTATTGAATAGAATGGAGTTGGGGAGAGAGAGCAGGACAACTTTTTGGGGGGAGGCTCAGACCTTTAGCTATGAAAAAAAAGTGGTAAATAACTGGGTGGGTTTAAGCCCACATGTGATGCAATGCTCTGGGGTAAAGACAGATGAATCTTCTACAGTACATTTGAATTTTTCCTGATTTGCATGCCACTTTTCTATCACAACAAATACGTTTTACCTTTTAGAGATGTTTCAGACATTCCAGAGCTTGCCTTCTAAGGGCTAACTGGCCTCTGGCCTCCATTGGTTATTGGCTCTACCCCGTTGAAATTTGAAATGGTGCCCATGGCAAAAAAGTCTAAATTTACAGGACATTCTCTGTATAAGCAGCATGTTTTCTATGAGGGATGGATGAGTGACAGAGCAGTTTTCAGGGGTAAGATAAGGGCTGTCCCTTGCAATCAGGGACAGTTGAGCGGTATGGTATGCACCAATTATTGGAGCCCCATTATAGTCAGACTTATGCTCCCCCACAATGAAGCTGATCTCCTCATCCCTGCACTCAGACACGTTATGCCACAGAGCAAGGGAGAGTGCAGGGGCATGCCCCATTGAAATGAATGGGGGTATTTTTTTTATTACAATTTTATACTAGATGGTGAGTTGGAGATTAATAAAGCCTACCGCTTGACTAACAAGTGCCTTGTCAGTGCAACAGTGGTTTTCATTAATCTTCAACTAGCCATCATAATGTATAAAATAGTAATAAAAAATACCTCCATTCATTTCAAAGGGGCACGTCCCAGCTCTCTGTTCCATGGACATCATCTCTTTAAGACTCCTCTCTGGCTCCCTAGTACTTAGGTAAGAAATTATTGACTCATACCTGTACTTGGTGGGTTGCCTGTAACAGCGTAGCCGCACCCAGAGTGTGTGTATGGGGGGGACTGCCTGAGTGGGTGGGTGCTGAGTTATTGCTACTTTTGTGTTTCCCCCTTAAAGTCTGTTTGTGTGGAAGCATTCAGAACTATGGGGAGAAACTAGTAGGAGTACAAGCCAGACATAAGTGATTAGGTAGTTCTGTGGGTAAGTGTGTGTATTGGGGGTGGGAAGAACTACATGTGTTTCTGATGGTATGTGTGCTATGGTTCAGCTGTGCAGCTGAGATAAAGGGGACAAGAAAACTAAAAAAAATTATCAGTGGTATAAGCATGCCCTATGTGTACAGATGTGTGCAGATTGGTATTGCAATAAAAGCAAAGCAGCATGTATGCAGGCAGTGTAGTGTAGTGGTTAAGAGCACTGAACTGGAGACTTGAAGACCTGGGTTTGAATTTCATCAACCCCTAGTTGATTCTACATGATTCTGAGCAAGTCAGTTAACTTTTATGTGTGCAGTTATCAGTGACCATCTTTGCACGCATGCCACATGCATGCAATTTGTTCCAGTTTAACATAAAAAACATGCTTGCCACACTTGCTTGCTGCACATATGCCACATGCATGCAGTCAGTTCCAATTTAACAGAAAAATCATGCTTGCAGCACGCATGTCACATGGATAGTTTTATGTGCACAACACGAAAAAATGTCATGTATTTATTTCTGTAAGGAATATCCCTACTCTCCCTCCTCTTTTTCAGTGTATATATTCAGGTCCTTAATTCTGTCCTTGTAGGGCTTCTGATGCAGACCTTGCATCATTTGTGTTTCTCCCCTCTGGACAGCCCTCCCCTCTGTCTATATCCTTCCAGAGATGTGGTCTTCAGAACTGGATACAGTACTCTAGGTGGGATCTTATGAGCCATCTATACAGAGGCAACACAATCTCCCCTTTTTGGCTGGTGACACCACTCCCTATGCATCCAAGCATCCCACTTACCCTCCCAGCTGCCTTCTTGCACTGTCTAGCTACATTTAGGTAATCAGATATGATTACCTGCAGATCTCTTTCCTGGCTAGTTGTTTTCAGTGGCACCCCACCCATTTTGTACTCCCCCTCTGGGTTTCTGTGCCTCAAGAACATTACTTTGAATTTGTTTACATTGCAACCCAACTGGCATAATCTTGAGTATTCCTCTAGTTTTCTCAGGTCACTGCTCATTCTGTTCACCCCCCTGGCGTATCCACCCAATTGCAGATTTTGGTGTCATTCACAAAGGCAGACCTTTTCTTGCAGTTGCTCTGCAATGTCTCTTATAAAGACATTTAAAACAACTGTTCCCAGCACTGATCCCTGAGGTACCCTGAGGTCTACCTTCTATCCCTGGAGTGAACTCTGTTTACCATCACCCTCAGCCCTAGGCAGATTGACATCCCCTAAACAATTTCTTACACGACTAACCACCTTTGGACCCACCATTAATCTAGCAAGCTTGCTTAAGAGTTTCCTATGAGGAACAGTGTCAAAAGCCTTATTGAAATCTAGTCAGATTACAACCACCGATCCTCCCTGATCTAGGTCCTTTGTCACCTAGTGAAAGAAATCTGTCATATTCGTTTGACATAACCTTCTCTACCTGTGAATCCATGCTACCTCAGGTCTTGGAAACCACTGAATTAAAGATATTCCACAATACTTTGCTTTAGCAGTGATTCCACTAACTTTATCACCACCAGTGTCAGGCTGACTGGCCTACAATTGGCAGCTTTTTTCCTGCTACCACTTATGTGTAGTGGGACTGCATCCACCCTCCTCCAGACCTCTAGAACCACTCCTGTTTCCAATTACTTGTTAAATAGGACTGTCAGTGGTGCAGCCAGTACCTCCCTGAGCTGTCTTAACACCCTTGGATGCACCCTATCTGGCCCCATCGCTTTGTCCTCTTTCAGATTAGTGAATCCCTTCAGGACTTTCTCATCTGAGAATGGACTATTGTCCACATCCCTCTTTGTAATGCTCCTATTATTTTTTTATGGCCCTTCCCTTCTCCTTCCTTTGCAAATACTGAATAAAAGATTTTGTTCAGGATGTCTGCCTTTTCCTGGTCCCCTTCTGCCTGGTCCCCTCCTTCCCTTTTTAACTTTATAATTCCACCCCGGTCTTCCTCTTTTCGCTTACATTAAAAAAAATGCCTCATCCCCTTTTGTTACTGCATAGGATATTCATTATTTTGTTTGCACCTTTGCTTTCCTTACTGTTTTCCCTACTTCCCTCTGCTTCATCTCATAAACCTTCATATCATCCCCCTTCCTCTGCATCTCCTTATACCTTCTGAATGCTAACCTCTTAGCTTTTACCTTTTTTGACACCTCTTTGGAGAACCAAAGTGGTCTCTTTTTCCTCTTGCTTTTGCTCACTTGCTTGATGCAGAGGTTTGTTGCCTGCGCTATGGCCCCTTTTATCTTTGTCCACTGTTCCTACATCCCACAAAGGTCACCCACCCCCCACCAGATCATCCATGAGGCATTCACCCATATTTATAAAATCTTCCCTCCTGAAGACTAAGACTGTCACCCTTGTATGGTTCATTTTTGCAGCTGTCCTTATGTTGAACTACACTGTATGGTGACTACTTATCCCAGATGGACTTCCATCTTGATATCCACAACACTGTGCCTGTTAGGGAATTCCAGGTCAGTATTTCCCTATCATGAGTGGATTCACTTATTAGTTGCCTGAGGAATGCCTCCTGCAGTGAATCCATGATGACCCTGCTCTTAACTGAAGCAGCAGCTGGGAGGCTCCAATCTACATCTTGCAAACTGAAGTCTCCTACCAGCAGCACCTAACCTTTCTCTGCCATTTTGCCATTGGCTTCCAACAGTAACTTATCTAACTCCTCCCCCTGTGCTAGAGGTGTGTAGATTACACCAATGTGAATAATGTCTCTATTCCCTGTCTCTAGGGTACCTCAATACCTCTGCCTTCCTGTATTCCTTGCATCTCTGTTGCTTTTATGCTTTACTTCACATAAATCACCACACTACCTCCTTCCCTTCTCATCCCTTCTTTCCTAAATAGAGTATAGTCTGTCATGATCATGTCCCAGTCATTATTTTTAGTGCACCATGACTCAATATTGGCCACAATATCCTGGCTAGCATTTGCCATGATGGCCTCTAGGACCAGAATCTTATTTCCTGGACTTCTAGTATTTGCACACATACATAAATTGGCATAACTTGAGGTGAATTACATCCCATTGCCATTCCAGTCAGTTGGAGGTAGTGTTCTCCCATATAGCTGAACAAATTACTAACCAAAACACATTCTGTCATATTGAGTAGCAATGCAGTGCGTGGATCATTTGGGTTCTCTCTTTTGCTAATGGAAAACTCCATTGTCTGTGTCCCAAAACCATGTGAGATGTTTGTATATAGGGATTTGACACTGAAAGTAACCAGTAAACTGATCTCCTCAATGAAGATATCCCCCAGTATGGACACAGCATCTCTGGTGTCTTGTAAGTGTGACCTGAATGCATTACAATAGGCTTTGTGTGACAGTTAATGAACTGTGGTACGTGCTTGGCCAATGAACCCATGCCTAATATAATGGGTCTACTTATAGACCTTTGATAATATGTATATCACTGGACATACTGTAAGGGTGATCAACAGTCACAAAGTCTCTGGCCTAATCATCAGTCCTTGCCTTTTTATGTGTTTCATTAATAATTGTTTTCACTTCTTTCTTGAATGTATTAGTCAGATCATATGACAGTTTTTTTATATACTTCACTGTTTACTGTCAATTTGCTCCTTTCACATATGCTTCTTAGTCCATGACCACTACATTTCCACACTTGTCCACTTGTTTTGGTGGAAAGTTCCTTAACAGCATGTCTCTCCTCTGTGATCATGGTGTTGTACACATTGATGTCTTCTTTCTTATGATACTGTTCTAAATCATATTCACAGGCCTTGAAGTAGGCAAGAACAGTAATCGGTGGCCTTACAAACATACAAACATATGAATGTGCCAGCAGAAACAGACCACCCAGTCTATCTAAGTCTGCTCGAGTCTGCAGCTAGCACCCCCTAGCTTGCAGCTGCACCACCCCCTCCTCATTGTCATTCCACTGCCACCCCACCTCCCCCACCCTCACTCTCCCCTGTTCTCTATCCCTTGCCCTTTCAAAGCTGAGAATGTGGATATTTATTTTTTAAATCAAAGATAATTAAGATAGTTCAATAAGACCAATGTACACATAACATGATCATTTAGACATTACATTCATCTGTCCTGAAGAACATAAACAAAATAAAATAATAAATACATGAGTGGAACATTAACTGCAACAAACAGTGTGGGGTAAAAAGAAACAAGTTGATCAATACACAATTCATCTCATGATCTTAACCAAGAGTGACATGAACCTGATTTCATTGATAAATTGCCTTATTAATTGAATACTGGCTTCAATTTGTACCAAACATCTATTAAAACAGTGAAAATAGCTTATTAAATGATGCTCCATAGATGTGCATGGAGCATGTCTCCGCGATCGTCCTATAGTGACATCACAAAATGTTATAGCATGGAGACAGATCAGCAAGTCAGGAAGTGGATGAGATTAAGTGGCTACCTCCCTTGGCAGCAAAACATGATCCCTTCCCTTCCTTAGGGGGAAGATCATATTGTTTTAAAACTGGCATGGAGGAACACCCATTCAAGTAAGGGAGCCTCCTACTTGTTTTGTTATGCACCGAGAAAGGTGCTCTTTAACTGCTTTCTAGTCTTAAATTGCCACTGTATAGCTGTTTTGCTAGTGTCTGAACAAGTTGCTCATTTCAGATTTCAGTCTATCTGCTAATCATGCTCCTTGCCCTTTTCCTCTGCCTTCTCCTATTTCTTCTCCTATCTCAACCCCTTTCCCTCCCACTCCCTCTCCATCCTCTTCTTTATTTCCCCCCTTCCATCCAGCCCCTCCCTTCCTCTCCCCTCACTTCTTTCACCATCCAATGACAACTGCATGACATTTTGTGTCAGGAAAGTCTGGATCCCTCTCTCCTCCCCCAGTACATCTGGTCCAGGTCACTACAGTGGCTGAACAAAGAAGCTCTTCTGAGCTAACTGGCTGCAGCTGACTGGTCCCACATGCTCTCCATGATAGACATCAAAATGTCTCTCTCCCATTTTCATTCCAAATTTACTTCTGTCTGGGACAAGCATGGCCCCATCAGGAAATCTAAGGTTAAGTACTCTCACCACCTCTGGTTCACCTATTATCTCTTATACATGTGCAAGACCCTTGATCAAACCTAGGCCAGGCATAAATTGTTCTTCTTCTAGTCACCCCTCCTCCCTTACAAAGCAGTTAGAAATTCTTGCACAAAAAGCTGTTCATACAACCAAGTCCATTGATTTTAATGCCAACCTTCAAAATAATCTTAATTTCCCAGCCAAACTGTGGAAGATGATTCAACCACTACTTGACTCCCTACCCAGTCCTCTGCACTGGTCCCCATGGTTAATGGCTCACTAGTATCTTACCCTCCATGTGTTTCTGCTCACTTTGATGAGGTTTTCATCACTTGTGCTCTCCCCTCCTCCCACCTCCTGGCTCCTGTCCATCTCCTCCCTCCTCCTTACCTCACCTCAATACCCCTTGGGTTTGATTTTCCACCTGTCACTGTCCAGGAAACCCTGCTTGCCCTTTCTTTACTTAACTCATTCAGATCTAGCCCAGATTGTTTGGACCCTGGACTTTTCCATCTATCAGCTCCTGCCATCACATCTTTCCTTACTCACCTCCTAATCTTCTCCTTCATCCTTTGTGCTGTTCCTCAGTGTTGGAAGATTGCCAAGATTCTCCCCTTCAACAAAGGGGATGACCCATCTACCTCTGGTAACTTCCACCCTATCTCCCTCCTCCCCTCTGTTGCAAAGCTACAAGCAAAACTACTCTACTCATGGCTTGATGACTTCTACTCCTCCAACTTTTTCTCCTCTTCCAGTCAGGTTTTAGGAAGCATTACTCCACTGTCTCCTCCCTGCTTCTGGTCAATGACTCCATCCTTTCTGTGATAGGTCAGAGGCACATTACAGTGGCCATTTTCATCAGTTTGTCCAAAGCCATTGATTCATTGTCCATTCACTCCTCCTGGACAAGCTGAGCTCTGCTGCCTCTCTGTCCTTACTGTCAACTAGTTCCATGACTATCTCTCAGGCTGTCAAGTCAGTACAGGTATGTAGGGGGCACCCTGTTCCAAACTCTCCCTCTCCAGTTTGAGTATCATAAGGCTCCAGTCTACATTCAATCCTAGTCTGCATCTTCTTAAATAGCTTCCATTCTGCCTGCACGAACTAGCATACTCACTTGTGTGCAAATGACACCCTTCTCTTCACTTCAGGTTACTCTATTGCCTCTATGGAAGTCTCACTTCAGTAAGATTTTCACAATGTCCTGTGCTGGGTCCAGTACAACTAACTTTGGGTCAACACAACAACAAGGTCAATAACCTTTAGTACCACCAAGAAGATAAAGTAGTGGTGTAAGTCTCCCATGGTTCCCTTTTAATCTTTTATCTCTTTGATCTTTAAAGTGAAAAGTTAAAATGGTGAGTGTCTCAAGTTGCAAGTGTAAACAAGTTTTAGATGAAAAAAACACTCAACCCAATAATTTTCCACTATTTTCAATTTTTTTTTACTTCAAATCCATATTCTTCCTATAACTTTATATTTTACAGAAATCTATGCTCCCTTTTATATTTTCTCTCTCTACACTAACATTTCAGAACAATCCTTTTTTTCCTCAGAAATTAGAAGGCTATATAAATAAAACAAAAAATGCAACATTTTGGTTTTAAATAAATCACTTAAATACACCCACCATGAAGGCCAATGATGTCAGAGTTGATAGCAGCGTCAGTGGCTCAGCAGGTTGCACATTCACCTCTGAGGCTAGAACATCAGAAATCTGTGGGTTCTACCCCCATACCAGGCACTTGGACTAAATATCAATACTGACACTGTAGTGAAGCATGATGGGGTGCTGCACTCCTGAGGTGCTGTCTTTCAGATGAGACATTAAAGGGACACTGTCAACTCATTTAGGCCTTAAATGGTCACTAGTTTAAAAAACATATTTATTGCTGTTAGCATTCTGTAAAATATGCTGATGTGACTGATTGTTTGATTCTGATTTTTTTTTCCTTTTAAAAGTGAAAAAACAGACTGCCCACCATACTGGTGCTACCACTCAAAAATGTGTTTGTTTACATTCCTCACATCTCCCACTGTATCTTTCCTGAACTTGGAAACACTCCCAACATGTTCTGGCCACTCAAGATGCAGTGAGTGCAGAGGAAACTACTGCATCATGAGTGGTTGCATTGCATTGGGGGTTTTCTAATGTTCAGGAAGTGAGTAATAAGAGTAGATCAAGGATTTGCAACAAAATAAGTTGGGTGTAATTACACAATTGCCATGCATTTCAGTTGTATTAAGACACCACCAGCAACACCAAATCATTTTAAAGAAGGTAAGCAATAATAAAATGTAGGGTTTCAACTTGAAATAATATGATGCAATTAAATGGTTGACTGTGTCTCTTTAAACCAAAGTCCCATCTGTCTGTTCTGGTGGTAGTTCAGGTAGATGTTAAAGATTCCCTGGCACTTCTTGAAAGAAATAATGGAATTTCCCCAGTGTCCTGGTGAAATTTCCACTAGTCACTAAAAATACCACCAACAGCTTAATCTGATTCAATGTCATTTGGCATCCAGCTGTATTTCCCTTCCCTGGGACGAGGCTGAAAATAGGCAGAATTGTCTATTCCTCATTTCCCGTCAACAAAAATGTAATTAATTAATTAATTCCCATATAGAACCTAATATATATATATATATATATGTGTGTGTGTGTGTGTGTGTGTGTTTTGACCATTACTGTAAAACTATTGTTCCTCTAATTCCCTCTTATTTAAGAGATTTGAAACATTGCATACAGATCATGGAAAGGTTTACCCGCAGGGAAATTGATGAGCCCCAATGTCTACTGGTAACACTGGATGTGAGAAATCTATACACAGTATATCACATGAAACAGGAATCAAAGCACTTGAACAAAATGTTCTCCAATAGGGAACCTAATTTTCCAGATCAGCAATTCTTGTTGCTTCTAACAGAACTGGTTCTAAAAAACAAGTACTTCAAATTTAAAGACAAAAGCTACTTGCAACTAAAAGGGATGGCCATGGGGTCAACAATGGCCCCCACTTATGTAAAGATCTTTATGACTCTTTATGGTCCATTTTGAAAACATGTATATTCGTAATGAAGACAATGCATATAGATAATCTCTACTCCTGTAGAAATGATTTATTGACAATATATTCAAAATTTGGAAACATTTGGAAGAGTAACTTAAAACGTTTTTCAATGTCTTAATACACTTACATCATCATATTTACAGTTCATTCTGAATTACAGTCAACAAGAGATCCCTTTTCTGGACCTATATATTCTGGTGGAAAATAACAAAGTGATAACAGATCTGTACAGGAAACCACTGGCCAAAAATACTATACTGCACACAGGGAGCTTTCATTCTTCAGCTTTAAAGAAAAGTATACTGTACAGCCAGATGTTGAGAACTAAACAGAATAGTGACATTGCAGCTAGACTGGAAGAAACAAGGTAGATCTGACACAACTATTCAAATCCAGGTGATATAACACAACTCTACTATTAGAAGCAGAGAGAAAAACTGAAATAGTGACTTGAAAGGATTTACTACAAAACAAACAGAAAACAGACAACATGGACAAATTAACACTGTTAACACAATATTAAGAATTTTTTTGTGGACATCAAAAAAGTAGTGTTAAATAATTGGAATATTCGCCAATCTACACGTCAAAGCTATGTCATATTTAAAGAAAAACTGTGGGTAACTGCAAAAAAACCGAAAACAAACAATAAAGAATAAAATAGTACAGACTCAACATTGGGCACCAGCACCACTTTCAAGGACGTGGCTACACAGAGACATAAAGCAATGTTTTTAACTGTGACAACTGTGTCCACTGTAATAGTGGAATAAAATTCAAGTACAGCAAAAGCACCTGTCAAGACAGAAAGTTTGAGATTAGAGATCTAATAACATGTAATACTGACCATCTGGTGAACTGTATTATTTGCCCATGTTCTCTTTATTACACTTGCCAGTTGACAAGACCACTGAACATAAATGTCTCCAAGCACAAAAGTAGTATTAGAAGACAAGATGAAAAATTCCCACTAGTGAGACATTTTTTTGTAATACAAACATCAGATTTCATTGCTGAAATTTCAGGGACTGGAGAAAGTATTGGAACCAAGAAGAGGAGATAATTGGGAGCCCCTACTACTGGGATGGGAAGCTTGGTGGAGCTTTACTTTGCAGATGTACAAAAAAGATATGGACTGAATGAAAATCTTATATGGAAGACATTTCAATAATTAAGGTGAATTTTATTAGATCTAATAATTCACATGATCTTGTATTTAGTTTTAACACAGAAAAGCAGATTTAATGTAGATAATATATTATAGATATTTATAAGGTTGATACTCCTACAAGTAATAGTATTGGTCATTATTCGCAGTAATTTATAATTTTTGAATAGCATTGTTTTCCCCAACATTCACCCTTTTGCATCTATTTGTCTTTACCTCACCCCCTCCATCTCACCTTCTCTAATTCTTTCAATTTTCACTCTACCACCTTCCAATCCTCTCCACCCCCTCATCCCACTCTTCCCATTACCTTTCATGGTTGTAACCTTATCACCTATTTCATAATTAAGTAATTCTTCACTTACATCGCAGATCAATATAAAGAACACACAATTTTACAATCAATGCCAAATCTATTACATAGGCTGCTAGCCAGAATTTACTAAATGTCCAGAACACAAGTAAATTACATAAATAGACAAACCATTCATGGCACATGATCGCTCACTATAAGGCTAGATCTGTGAATCTTCATAACAGCTGTCTGCTCCTGTAAAAGTCAAACACTGATCCTTAGAATAACCAATTACATATGAGCCCTTAACAATCTAAGTTCCTGAACATATATAAATAGCGTTTATAACTCCCTTAAAATCTATAGATATATCTCTTTCCACTGAAGTAACCCCAGAAGGGATCACTTTGGAATCACAATAGATCCACCCTCAGCTGAGTTTAAATTAAAAAAAATACAAATTGAATATTCACGGGAACCTATCACCACAGTTAACAGCAATCACTGACACTCTGAGATGACCATAATGAACAAAGTGTAAAATATATAAATAATGCGCAAATTAATCCCCAAAACATAGACACTGTAAGTCAAAATATTTTTAAATCCCTACAGAAGGGGGACCACATGTCCACCTCTGGTGATTTCCATTGTGGAAACAGTGTGATTTCCTTAGTGACTGGGCCTCAGGGTGATGTCATCATGATGCAATCACACTAATCCTGGCATGATAACCCATGGCCCAGCTCCTTCTGCACCTGCAGAGAAAGGTGAGACCTGTGGCTACAATGGCATGTGATATTCATTAATTTTTACTGAGCCAGAAAGCTTTACAAACTCTGAAAGCACTGTAATTTAAGTTTAAAAAGAAAGACAGAAGATGGAAAAGATACGCTAGAACAGGGTACGTTTATTGTTAAAATAGAATTCAACTACCAAAGTAATTTATTTAAAGGAGTCATTTGAGGGAGGAGGACTCAAAATAAATATTTATGTTGCAGGTTTTTTACCAGATGCGGAGCTACACATGGACTAGAATGATATTAAACCTTTTAAAATGCACAGTCTGTTATTTTATATCACAACAACACTCTTTAATATTGAATTTAAGGTCAGAGACAAATGAATCAATGCTTCACAGAACATTTTTTCTGTATCTTTCAATCCTTAACCTCTCCCCCCTTCCTCCATCCTCCAATGTTATTTTTTCAGAAGCAAGATTGAACAGCATTGTAAGGAACAGATTGTGCATATAGAACACCAAGATTACAAGAAAGTTCATAAAATTATACTGTAAAGCAACTTGCAGGTCTGTTTACCCTGCTTATGTTGTGCATTGTGATGTTACTACAGTAACATCACAATGCACTAAGTTGGTCAGTAAAACAAAAAGGAAGAGGAAGCCACTCTGGTTCACAAAGGAAGTAGCATCAAAAATCAAAGACAAAAAATGGCATTTCAAAAATTTAAGGTAACTAAAAAGGACAGTGACAAGGAAGACTATAGAGTCAAACTTAAAGAAGCAGGTAATGAAATCAGAAAAGCAAAAGCACAAGCTGAGGAGAAAAATGCACAGGGGGTAAAAAAAGGAGATACATCATTTTGCAGATATATCATGGAAAGGAGAAAAAAAAACATGGGGAAGGGATCACCCATCTGATTACCAAGGAAGGACTACACACAGAGAGTGACAAGGAGAAAGCAGAGATCCTAAATAACTTTTTCTGCTCAGTCTTCACAAAGGAGGATCACAGAAATGGACCAACACTTTTCAAAGCAGACAGACCCACGACAGGGGCAGACATAAGTCTATTTACAACAGAAAGAGTCCTGAAGGAACTGAAGAAGCTGAAAACAGACAAAACAATTGTCCCAGCTGGGATACACCCAAGGATACTTAAAGAGCTAGCAGAAGAGCTTGCCACACTACTAGCAGCACTGTTCAATGACTCCCTATGCAGTGGCAACACACAACATGACTGGAAAGAAGCCATAGTAGTTCCCCTTCACTAAAGTGGGAGCAAGGAGGAGGCTTGAAACTACAGTCTAACCTCAGTGGTGGGAAAATTGATGGAAGCACTCTTTAAAGAATGTACAGTGGAATATCTAAAGATTAGCGGGCAATTAGACCCCAAACAGTGTGGTTTCATGGCACGACAGTTATGCTGGACCAATATGATCAATTTATTCGATTGGGTGACTGAAACAGTGGACCAAGGTGGGGATGTAGATATCTTATATTTAGATTTTAGTAAGGCACTCGACTCTGTACTTCATACAAGGTTGGTTCACAAATTGGACCACACAGATGTATGGCCTAAAATCATCATCTGGGTAAGAATTTGACTACAGGACAGGACACAGAGCATTCTGGTCAATGAAATGATGTCTACAGAGGGCAAGGTGATCAGTGGGGTGCTACAAGGATCGGTCTTGGGGTCAGTCCTCTTCAATATATTTATCAGCAAAATCACTGAAGGGCTGAAGGGGAAGGTATGCCTGTTTGCAGATGACACAAAGATCTGAAACAGGGTGAACACATAGGAGGGCACCATGAAAATTGTGTTTGACTTAAAAAAACTCAAAGAATGGTCTAGAAACTGGCAGTTGAAATTCAAAACCAAGAAAATGTAAAGTAATGCACCTTGGGAAAATAAAACCCAAAGGTACCATACACCCTTGGGGGGAGAACAGATTACAGAGAACAAAATGGAATGAGACCTTGGGGTTATAATTTTGGACAATTTAAGAGTAGGAAGACAGTGTGAAATGACAGCTTATAAAACCAGCAGCATTCTCAGATGTATAGGCACTGGCATTACAAGTAGAAAATGCAAATTAATAATCCCACTATACAGGTCCCTGGTGAGGCCTAATCTGGAGTATTGTGTCCCGTTTGGAGACCTAACTTTAAAGAAGACACAAACCACATAGAAACAGTACAAAGGAGGGCTATAAAGATGGTACAGGATCTACATCCTGAGCTATACAAGAACTGACTAAAACAACTACAGTTCAGGGATGTAGCCAGAAATTTCCGTTTTGTACACAATCTCCAACAGTTACACCCCCCCCCAATTAAAAATGTACACAGCCTTTCCAAATGGCACCCCCTTCCAAACAAGTCAGATTGTTGTCAGATGATTTCTCTAATCTCTAAAGAGGTTATACATGTATCTGTCTCCTAAACAACAGAAGTTTAAACAGAGACACTCCTCGGTGGCCTACATCAACCCAAATATTACAGGTTAGAATGAAAATGTTAACAGAAAGGCATATGGTTTGTGACAGGCACTCAACAAAACTACACAAATGTGTACAATGAGTATGCCTGTCTACACCCTTGCTACAGTTATACTCACTGGAACAAAGGAGGGACAGAGGAGATATGATAGAAACCTTTAAATACATTAAGGGAATAAACTCAGTGCACAAGGAAGACCTCTTCCACTCATACGAGACTGCTCGCACCAGAGGTCACTGCATGTGGCTAAGTGGAGTTGGTTCAAAAGTAAAACTAGGAAGTTATTTTTCACAGGATGAGTTGTGGACCCCTGGAATAGTCTACAGCAAGAAGTGGTGGAGTCTAAGACAATCAGGGAGTTCAAGTTAGGATGGGATAGGTGCTTTGGAAACCTGACAAGAAAGAATTAGCTGGGTGGGGGGGTAGCAAGAAAAAAGGGCAGACTAGATGAACCAAAAGGTCTCCTTCTGAAGTCACTTTTCTTATGTTCTTATTTATCTATTTATTATAATTTAATTATGGTCATAAGTGATTTATTATAAAACCAAGATTTAGCATTTTTTTGTTTTATTCATACAGCCCTCTAAATTCTGAAGAAGAAACGATTGTTTCAAAACATCAGCGTAGAGATAGACAGTAAAAATGGGAGCATATATTTCAAGAAAATATAAAAAATATGGGAAGAATATGGATTTGAAGTAAATAAAACAATCATTTGAAAATATTGGAAAACCATAGGATTGAGTATTTCTTTCATCTAATACTTGTTTACACCAACCAGAAGCTAGCCAGACTCTCTCCCTCCAAGTTTTCTGCATACTGTATGATACCTCTCTTGAAGCAGTCCCAACTTTCAAGTACCTTGATGTGTGGTTAGCAGGCTTAACTTTTTTGCTCACATAGATGTCATCCATGCTAAACTCAGCCCCAAACTAGATGCCCTCTACCACAATAAGGACTGCCTTTCTCATCAAGTATGCCAGGATCTGGTCAACAAAAGGGTTCTCCCAGTTTCTGATTATGCAGTTGTGGTCTATGTAACTACCCCTTCTTCTTCCCTTGCCAGACTGGAAGCCTCCTGTAATGCCTTATGCTGATTTGACATCAACTCACCCTCTCATACTCACCACTGTGCCCTATACTCTTCCCTATCTATCCTCCCTCTCCCCTCATGTCCCCAGTCCCACTACGCTTCTATCATTTATAAATACTGATTTGAGTCCCTCCCCTCATATCTGTCCTCACTTCTATCCTGACTCCCCTCCTCCTCCTACTCCTTGTGCTCAAGGGACCATCACACCTTCTCCTATCTCCACCCACATTCCTCAGCTTGGAAGTCTGCATTTTCTTATCACTTCCCCTCCCTCTGGAACCAGTTACCCTCATCCACCTGTCTATACATATCCCTTTCCTCCATTATACACCAGCTAAAACTTCTGCTTCTCCCCTTGCTCCTGCCAACCCCCTACCTGAACCCTTCCTTAACCCTTTCCCTATGAATTTGACCTCCACTTTCCTTCCTTCCTCCCAACCACATGGTTTTGGCTATTTTGTAGGATGTTTAACAGTCTGTTTGACTGCTTCTCTCATGACCAGTTCAGTCTCCATTCATTTTGGAATGAAACACTTTTTGACCATGTACCATTGCCCAACTGATTTGTATGCTAATTTAATTGTCTTCCACGATATCCAGTGATTTTGCTGACTTCTATGTTCTACACTCCACTTTTGCACTTTATTGTCTTTGTAACTGCATTATCTGACTTGTTGTAATCTTTGCAATTGTATTCTGCACTTCCCTTTCCCCTGGGTTGCACCTGGAAATGAGCCCGGGCTCAGTGTAGCTCTTCTGGTAACCAATTTTTTTTTAAATAAATAAATAAATTAAATAAATACAAAAAATGTTCTTATTGTTACATATCCATTAGACATTCTGATGACCAGTTTTCTACAATTGTTTGCTTGTTTTTATCTTGTTGTTCACAAACACTGGGTTCTACCGTGCTGGCATGACAAAACAGATTGTGACTGGCATTACAGTGATTGGCTTCATGTCAACTGCAAGTTGCAGTCGGCATGGAGCCACACAGGTTGGCTCTATTTTTTGTATCTGAGGGCTTCACCCCCAGCACCCCCTGAACTAAAGGATTCTAACTCCAGGTCGGAGTTAGTTTGGGGAGGGGGTGCAGGTCGGGGGAAGTGGTTGCCCCCTTCCTTTGAAGATAGAGGAGGGGGTGGCTCAGAGGTAATTTAAGGAAGTATTTTTTCACAGAGAGGGTTGTGGATGCATGGAACGGCCTTCTGGAGAAGGTTGTGGAGTCAAAAACAGTGGTGGAATTCAAGCATGCATGGGACAGTCATAAGGCAATTCTAGGGGGTGGGGCAGAAAGAAGTAGGCTGCTGGTTTACTAGGATCTACAGCTTATCCATTAGGTAGGGAAATGGGCAGACTGGGTGGGCCAAGCGGTCCTTATCTACTGTCAAATTCTATGTTTCTATGTTTCTTTGGCGGCATGGTGCTGTTGTCGAGATCGATGCATGTCACCATAGAAATGTCACTGTTAGGATGGCATACCCAAACACTGTATGTATGTTTGGCGACCTTTACACATATAGACAAATATGTTTTTATGCATATTCACAAGGCTATATACAGTATATCTTTAATTTACGACTATATAAGAGTGCCATTTAGAGGTGGCCAGTCACCTTCATGAAGTGCCTGGGAGCTTGGACCTGAAAGTTGGAGTTCCTGTGGGTTCTCATACATTGACATGGCTGTTTTATGTTGGCATTTACACTGATAAATGAAATTAGATAAGAAATGGTTGCAGTATAGTGAAGTGTTGTAGTATCTGAACTATGTGCCGGATCCTGCTTGTTGCTTTTCTTCATTGAAACTGTGCTGAAACAGAGCAAAAGTAAATGAACTGGTACAATTTTTTCTGGTTTGACAGACCATGATTGCAATTTCAAGACTGAACTTTGGGAGGGTCACACTGCTCTAATTAGAATGGGAGGCACAGAATACTGATGTATGCCTTTTTGGCCCTTAAGCATTGATTATTGTGTTTTTGAACAAATCCCACAATGGGGGCTGTTACCTTACTGTCCTGCTACTAGCAGTGGTCCACTTCTTTTACAAATGAACACTAACTGGGATTCTTAAGGGAGACATGCCACGGTTGCCATACTGTTCCCTGCTATAAAGCCTTTAAAGTGTTTTAATATAGATAGCATGTTCTAGGAAAGGGGATGCTATTTAAAACACTAATGCAGAACCGAGCATAAAAGTGTTTTTTTTCTTGTATCATAATACTGAAAAATACAGTCTGGATGACTACATCTGAGTATTTATTCTTCAAGGATTACAAGTTCTCAGCAGAAATCCTGCTGTGTGCACTGCAGCCTTGCTCTGACTGATTAAACAGGAAAAAGCTTCTAGAATAGTTTTCCAGGGTTTACTATGTATTAGCTCCCTCTACTGGTGACTTCCTTATTGCAGTTGCAATATGGCATTCCTCCTTTTTATGACTGTAGTAGGTGGAGCCTGCAAACATTTTGCATGTACAAAAGGAGTGATGTCAAGTTTTCTGTCCTTGGAACTGACTGAAGATGTAAATAGTCTCCTCCACCTTACCTTCCTCCAAGAAATGTTTTCCACCCTCAAATAAATACACTTTCATGTTAGTCAATGGTTGCAGGGCACTATTTTCTTTCTTGGGTGGTACAAGAACTAGAACCTGAATAGTGGGAGGTAGCATTAGTTTTTTGGCGGGAGTAAGATCTACCCCACCTCCTCCTGAGAAGCTCCTAAAGATCCACCCCTCCTTTTTTTTATTCATGTGGTAGGGGCATGAGGTGGATCTATTATGTTGGAACAAGACACTCTAGTCTAGGATATTGACAAAGCAACTGAACAAGTCTGTGGAGTGATCGAGTTGTGGAGCCCCTGCGTTTTATTAAGGACTAAGAGTATGGTAGATACCTTCAAACTGACTTAAAAGTCCTAGGAACAAATGATTATCAGAGCCACCTGGGACAATAGAAGGAAAGAGAAATTAAGGAGTGCCTGAACTACACCTCCCAAGGAAAACAATAGACACAGCATTCTAATTCAAGTTGAAAGAGCCACAGGTTTTTCTTAAACATTTATATACTAAAAACATAAAGCTCAGGTTTTAACAATATTTGTTTATCATATTCAATATATGTATATATTTATTTAGTTTTTGTTGACCAGGTAAGTGCACTAGACAAATTCTGCCTATTTTCAGGCACGATCTGGGGGAGGTAGGTACAAATGAATGCCAACTGACCTTGAACCAGATGAAGCTGTTGGTGGTAATTTTGTAAATGGTGGGAAATTTGGTCAGGACACTGGGGAAATTCCCCTACTCTGTAGAGGGGTGGTGCTGTCCGTCTGTCTGCAGGGATGGAGGACCTCAGTCAGATGGAGGTGGTGGACAAGGAAGGTTGTGTATCAGTAGCTCAGGAACTCACCACGGTTGATAGTGCAATGGGAAATGGAAATCTTTCAAGTGACAATAATGGAGCTGCGTCTCTGGAGTCTATGGACTCTGCACTGGATTTGGATGTGGACAACTCTGCAGAAGTACTTCTCCAGGAAGAACTTGATTGGAAAAAACTTCAATTAATGGACCTAATTAATACAGTGGAGCAGGATTCTCAAACTTGCCAAAAGAAACTGGACGCTGAACGCAGTAAGAGGAAATGTTCCCCAAATAGCCCTTTTAATATTGGAGGGAAACGCTTTGGGCAACAGGATTGTGGCAATGGTGAGAAATTACAAGCTAAGTCTGCCCAACATGAAGACGACAACCCAGTGAATGAGGCAGGACACTCCAGCACTTCAATGGAGTGATCTTCTGGTGATGCTTTACAGCAAGCTGGGTGGCTATGGTCTGGTGAAAAATGGGTTCCAGACCCCTCTATTCCTATTCCCAGGGGTACTACTATACTGATACAAGGTTTCAAAGATGTGAAGCTCTTAACTGGAAATGAAAAACTTTCTAAGTCTATGATTATGGGCAATGAGGATGCGCAACGCCAAGGTGAGGCTATTGAATTGTTAGGTGCACAAGATGCCACTGTTAACCCATCTCCTCAATCTCGTAGTGTGGCTACTAGTTCTTCTTCAGGTATTCCTACTCCTGGATTTGTGTTTACAATGACCGAATCAGTCTCTTGCCCACCATCTTTGGTAGAAGGGACTACAGCGGGTAAAACTGTGAGTACTGTGAGACCAGTTGGTTTGGGTGCTAAATCCTTTGCGGGACTGTTTAAAAAACCTGTAGAATCAGCCAAACGCAGGTTCTTAGTTTGTCTGAGATATCGTGGACTGGCACCTACAGCCCCGGACAGACTATGGGTGGGGAAGATTTTACTGATCAATTCTATGGGTTTTTCCCTAGCCAAAGTATATGCATTTATTCACCCCAGGGGATAACTATTATGACATCAGTTTTTGTTTGGTCATCTCATTAGACAAGTTTTGGAGGTTGTACTATGACTTGAAGGATCAGGAAGATTGGAAAGATTTTCAAGCCATCCCTATTATGAAGCCTATGATTAAAACTGTAACAATCCTTTTTAGGAATGAAGGAGTGAACATAATGAATATTTTCTTTTGGTTAGAAAAAAGATGTTTTGTACAAGACAAACCTCATCCCATTTTAGATGGGAATGGCTTTTGGACAGGGGGTTGGACTGTACGAGTTCAATTGAAACAAGATGATGCGGGTATACAGCATTTACCCATTTCTTTCTTTCTGGGTAGAGATAGGGGAATATTTTTTTATGCTGGTCAACCAAAAATCTGTTTCAAATGTGGGTCTTTGTCACATTTGAATACATCATGTGACCAAATTAAGTGCTTACATTGTGGCATGTTGGGTCACTTTGCAAATGATTGCATTGCACCTTCACTTTGTAACTTATGCAGTGAAAGTAACCATTCCTTTTCAGATTGTCCATGGGAAGATACAGACACAGAAGAATCCTCTGATCAGGAGCATTTTTTAACACAAGTTAGGGAATCCCACCTTGACAAGGAAGGGATAGAGATTAGGCCCATGTATTGAGGTAGACGTAGAGGTAGGGGGAGGGGTGGATTTTCTTTGGAGAACAGAAATTCTGGTTTCCAAGGCACCCCTAACTTCTCATTTTCTGTGAACCCGATAGAGGAGGTTTCATCAGTTGAACATATGATAGTTGTTCCCTTGGATTCTATCTTAGAACCTAGTAGGTGAAAAAAGGAAACTCCATTTGCGACACCTTTAGGGTCTCCACAAAGGGCTCCTGCAACACTGGGTACAGAATCTCGTTTTTTGTCCAAAATAATAGGCCCAGGTAAAGAAGGGGAAAACGTAGATGCACATGTCCCTATCTTTAGTTCAGTTTCTCCTGAGAGGAGTGTTTACGGTGTTCTGCCTGTATCCCCTCTGCCTTTGGAAAACAGATTTTCGGTCCTCTCTTCGTGAGGAGACTAGGTAGAAGTTGTCCTTCCTATTCCTGTTTCAGATGTTAACACGATTGTTACAGCTCCTTTACCCCCTGTCCTGAGCAGTTCTATAGGAAATAAACAACCAGAAGCCAGAAAACGGGTTACTAGGCCTAGTAACAAGCAATTTAAACCCTCTCCTTAAAACCTTTTTCTTTATCAGTTGCACCCTTAAATGTGAATAGTATAAAATCACATACCAAACGTTTAACAACATTTGGTATCCTTTCTTTATTAGGATATGATATTTTTCTGCTACAGGATACTCGTTTTCATACAACTTCTGAGATAGTTAGGGCAAGTAAACAATGGCGTTGGGGACCTACTTTCTGGTCATTTGGGGAAGAAAGATGTTGTGGAATTGGCATATGTTTTACTACGTCTGATGTTCAACTCATTAGACTGGTTGACATCGAGCCTGGTCAAGCGTTGTTAATAGATGTCACTGTAGATGGTTTTTCTTGTCGGTTGATATCAATCAATGGTCCACAGATGAAATCATTGAGGATAGAGTTATTGCAGAAGATACAACCTTTTTTGCATATGGGACGGTATGTATTTTTTTGTGGAGATTTTAACAAATTTTTTGCAAAAAATGTAAAAGGGAAACAGTATTGTGATAAGTTCTGTTTGTCAAACATCATCTCTTTAGCAGGTTTGAAAGATTCCCATCAAACTGGGAGAAATTCAGCAAAGCCCACTTTTTTTAAAGGCGGTTTAGCATCTCGTATTGATTTTATTTTTGTTACAAAATCTCTGCTTATTAATAAGCTACTCTATGTACCAAATGAGACTTCAGATCATATTTTGATTGGAATAACAATGGATTCCCTGCAGTATAGGAGGAAAGGGCTGGGATTTTGGAAGCTGAATGCTTCCCTCTTAACTGTTCCATCGATTATAAAAGACCTGGAGATGATTATACAGGATCACATCACTACAATTGGTTTGCATGAGGATAAGGTGGGTTGGTGGGAAGCCTTTAAACTTTGTTTAATAGGATACTTTCAGTCCCAGAGCCATTTATTGGCAGCATCAAAAAGAAAGGAATATTTGTCACTTCGGCATTCTTTGCAATTATTAATATCTAGTCAGAATGAATATGGTTTAGATTTATCTAAAAGTATTGCCCAAACTAAAATTTTAATGTTACCATTTCAATACAATCGTATGGATTCTCTAATTAGAGAACAATCTTTTCGGACACAAGGGAAAACAGCTCAAGTTAATCCCTTTTTAGCTTGTAAATCTAGAACAGATAAGTGTCTCCTTTTCTAGTTTAAAATGGAACAATAATATTTTATTATCTGATAACAAAGGTATTATGGATTTTTTTGATCATCATATTGGTAAGGTTTTTGGGGTTTTGCATCGTGATTCTAACTTTATGCTGCAGCTGCTGGCAGCAGCTGATCTTCCACTTGTGGAACTGGATTTACAAACTGCAATGTTAGCTGGTTTTTCAGAGATGGAATTGGGGTCTGTAATTGCCACAATTAAGAATGGGGTTTCTCCAGGCTCCGATGGTTTATCAGGAGAACTGTATAAACTTTTATGGAAATTAATACCGAAAGAACTATTGGCATTATATAATTCTTTCCTTTCTGACATGATTTTGCCGACTCAAATGTACGAAGGGTTACTAGTTTTTCTCTTTAAGAAGGGAGATCGCACTGATATAGGCAATTGGAGACCTTTGACTTTATTAAATGTGAATTTTAAGATATTTTATAAACTTTTAGGGAATCGTTTGTCTATGGTAATGCCGGATTTAATTAACGCACAACAATTCTGCGCTGTTCCTGGAAGGAAAATAACTGACACATTGATTCTTCTTAGGGAAATCATGTCTTTAAAAACTTGTAAGATTGAAGGACTAGATGGTTTCTTAGTGAGCCTAGACCAAGCTAAGGCTTTTGATGCGGTATTGCAGGATTACGTTTGGGAGTGTTTGACAGCTTTTGGTATACTGACGCAGTTTGTGCAATGGGTGCAGATGTGTTATGCACTGGCCAATGTGGTTCCCTTAGAAAATGGATGGAAATGGAGGACACATAGAGTCATGAGGGGAGAAAGACAGGGGTGCTCACTTAGCCCCTTATTGTACGTTTTTGCTTTGGACCCATTATTGTGGGTACTTAACAGGTCCCCTCTGATAAAAGCCATTGTTTTGTACTCTATATATTTGCCTAAATTTATTGCTTATGCAGATGATATATGCCTTATACTGCCTGATGAAAAAGCAATAATGTTAGCTTGTGATACAATTACTAAATTAGGTTTGATCATGGGTGCTCGTATTAACAGGGCAAAAACTAAATGTATTAGTATTTCAGGGTTTCCGGAAACTCCGTCTAAAGTGGGTAACTTTGGGATTGAATGCCAACCTTGCAAAATTTTAGGAATATATTTTGGGGGTAAAGATGAAGCAATGGATAATTGGAAATTGGCTTTGCAGGAGGGTAACAATAAACTGGTTAACTGGAACAGAAACAAATTATCTAAAAAGAAACAGATTTGTTTAATTAAAACTTATTTGACACCTGTTTTTTTTATTTTTAAGGAATATTTTTTTAATACCTAGGTCAATGGAAACTGCTTTGATGAGATGTTTCTTTTGTGGGGTGTGGGGCAGCCGTCTTAACCATATTAGAAACATTTTGTATCTGACTGTAAAAGATGGGGGTTTGGGAATGATAAATCCCGTTCTGTTTTTCTTTACGACCTATTTATACCTAAATTTGCTTCCTATCGTAAGAGATTGTTCCAAAAAGTGGGACGTGTTACTTAAAAAGCATTTACAGGGTGTGTTATGTGAATGGAGAAATGGTGTGTTTCTCCACCAAAATAAATGTCGCCTTCCATTAATGTGTGTTTAGAGAGATGTGTTTGATAAAATAAAATGTTGGGGTATAACGTGGGGAGTAGTTGAGACATTATCTAGGAAAGAACTGCATAACTCAGTTTTAAGACAATTTTTTTACAACACACCATTTTCAACTCTTTCTATGGAGATGAGTTTAAAGATTTCTGTTTACATTACTAATCCCCAAATTCAGCAAAATATGTGGGATATTTCTTGGTTGGGGATTCATGGTAAGGTGAACATTTGTAGTAATCAGAGACATAAGTCAATGTGGGAGCGTTTCTGCCCAAGAGAAAAATGTGTATCTCTTCTTGAAACTATGGACCATATGTATTTTGATTGTTACTATGCTAAGGAATTTTGGGATATACTGAAAGAACATTAGAAGAATGATCTGTTGTTTCCACCAATGAAAGAAAGCTTATATTATGGCTTCTTTCAGATAGGACTGCCTGAGGGTATGTATAGCACTTTACAAGTCTTACATTCTTTTTTTTTGTATTGGATTTGGATTAGCAGATGTAGATTTTTACTACAACAACCGATCATTACTCCCCTTAATTTGGTCTGTATAGTAGAGTCCGAAGTGGGGAAATTGAAGATTAAGGAAAGCCATCAACTTTCATCGTATAGTTGGGGATCTTTATGGAATGAATTTGATTATTTATGAATATTCCTGTAAAAACTTTTTCAACCTTGATAGATGTATGTTGTTGAGAAATTTTTTAGGTAGGTTATTGAATGTGAAAAAGGTGAACAACTCAAAATTGTTATGGATTTCAATAATCTTTTTTAGTCACAATTAATTGCAAGCAATAATGCTGTTGGCAATGTATTTGAACTACCTGCAAGATTGTTATGTTTTTTGATGTAGTTATGTACACATTTCCCCTATTTTTCTTTTATGTATGACTGTAATACTTAGCTACATTTGTTGTGATATGTACTTTTCCTTTGTGTGTAGCAACACAGTTTTGTCTTGATTTGTTTTGTTGTTTAAATAAAATTCCCCTACTCTTCAGAGGGGGAACCTCTGTCCAAGATGGTGGACACACCCTTGCTTGCTGAGGAGGTGGTGACGGAGGTGGGAGACCTGGTCTCAACTCCTGCTTCTGTGTGTGTAGAGACCACATCTGCAACTACTGAAGCAAAATTGGTTTCTGAGTCTACTGCGGAAAATGAATCTGCACTATAGGTTACAACTTTAGAACCTCTGCTGGGTCACCCTGACATGGACTCTCAAACGTCTTTACCCCTTGCTGTCCCAATGAGGGAATTTTCCACTTTTGACACTGCTACTGTCTGTTTGGCTGAAAAGGAGCTTTAGAACCATTTGGGTGATACAGAATGTCGATTTGAGATTATAAAGAAGAATTTGAACAGAGAACTGCAACGGATTTGTGAAGTCAGATTGGCAGGATGTATGTCTCCTGCAGCCCACAATAATACTTTGCAACAGCCTACATTGTCTTTTCAAGTGGCTGAGGTGCTGCCCTGTGCAGCCCATCCTGGGGAGTTCTCAGCTGGAATACTCCAGCCTGCTTCTCAGCTGCCACCACAGACTACAGTGACATCATTGAATACAGTGCCCAGTTTGCCTGTTGTGACACAATCTCCCTCTCAATTGCTATCTCTTGATACCAATCCTGCTACAACACCTACCTGATCTGTAGAAATGGAATTGCAAGGAGCTGGTTGGCTGCAGGAACCTACAGAGGGGAAGTGGGTTTCTGGTCCATCCCCTAATCGGTCCCCCTGTCTCAATGATTTTCCTGAGCTGCAGCATTCACTAAACAGAAGTCTGCCTATGTCTGACCCCTTGTGTCTCCCAAATGAATTGGAACTTACCCAGCACCCAGTCTTGGAACCTCTGCAGGGTTCTCTTATTTGTGCTGCTTCTCCCACTACCATTACAGAGAATACAGCTCCTGCAGTAGTGGAGCCCCCCTCAAAGAAAATAGAGCCAAATCATTCTTTTTCCTCATTGTTTAAATTTCCAATTCTGGCTGCAAAGCAGCATAATGCGGTATGATTGGCTTATATGGGTGGTTTACTTGAGCCACCGGACCGAGTGTATTTAGCTCAGATACTACTCAAGGACTCTCTGAAATTCTTTTCTCATGAAATATATGCACTGATTCATAATTCTGACAAAACTACATTTGATGTCAGCTTCCAAACCCCTCGTGGCTTGGAGTGTTTTTGGTCACGATATCATGCCTTAAGAAATACTGTCCTGTGGATCCCATTTAAGGCCATTCCCCTTTCCAAACCAGCCTTTAAAAATATTACCGTCCTGTTTTGTAATGAAGGTGTTGACGTCACTGACATTGTCTATTGGCTGAAACAACATTGTACTGTTCAGGGTCAACCTGAGGCAATACTGGACACAGAGAATATTTGGACTGGAGGCTGAAAGGTTAAGGTTTTGTTACACTCTAATGATTCTGGTCCAGTGCACTTACCTAATTTTTTTTTATAGGTCTTGATAGGGGGGTCTTGTTTTACCCTGGACAACTGAAAGCTTGTTACCGGTATGGAGACCCCTCTCACCTTAGTAATGTCTGTGATAAGCTAAAATGTAATACTTGTGGAGAATTTGGTCATGTGGGGATTCACTGTCTAAATGAGTGTAAACGTAATCTTTGTGATGAGCTGGGTCATACGTTTCAAAATTGTCTGTGGGCTGCTCATAATCAGGCCACACATGATGATGGTGCAGATCGACATTTTGTAATCACACAAGCCCAGAAGGCTCGTCTTAAGACCACCTTAGTAGAGCCGACTTCAGTAGTCGCTCAACCTCTATTGCAGGTCCCTGAGCCTGTTGTAGATCAGGTTGTGGTACCCCCCCCATTGCCTCTTGTGTGGCACCGCTTACTGAGACTACCCCTCCTACCCCTGTCCAATCTGTCCAGCTTGTCCTGGACCCTGTTCCAGGCATGAGTACTATGCCACCCTCCCTAGTACCCACTAGTGTTATGCGTCAGAGGTCTATGAGAAATTTTCCCCGGGCATTATCATCGGCTCCTTTGCTTTTGGAACCCCCTCCTGTGGTTTTGTCTAATGCCTTTGAGCTACTCCAAACTGTTTCTGATGATGCTGGAGGTGAGTCTGACTCTTCATCTGTTGCATCTTCCCTCCCGGATGGTATTACTGATTCTGAGATTCAACTGGGTACTGGTCTTTCTCAGTAGCAGAAGGCCAGGGTTAAGCTAAAAGGGAAAAAGGTGATAGGGAAAAAGAAATCATAAAGTGACTCTGTTCTTCTTGTGTTATGTCTCACTTTATTTGTCATACTATTAATGTGAATAGTATTAAGCGTCTGGCAAAAAGAAGATTGATTTTTTTTCCTGTTTACAGCTTTTACCTATGGGGATCTTTCTGTTGCAGGAAACACGACTCTATACCACCCACAAGATTCGACAGGCACAACAGGACTGGCTTCTAGGTCCTTCTTTTTGGTCCATTGGCCTGGACTCCTTTTCCGGACTTGGGATCTTATTCAATATCCCAGATTTTCATTTGTTAACATTGATTGACGTAGCCCCTGGCAGAGTGTTAGTCTTAGATTTTTTAATTGGGCCCTGCCCTTATCGGGTTATTAATATTTATGCTCCCCAAATTAAGTCTGCACATATAACTTTATTTTCTTTACTCCACCATTATTTGCATACCTCCTTTCAGTTGATATTTTCTGGTGACTGTAACTGTGGCTTAAGTCTTCTTGACAAAAGATCTTTTGCTACTACCCTGAAATTGTTTTGTGACTCCCACAAATTAGGGAACTTGGTTTGTACTGATCATCTAACAGATGCCTATTACTCTTTTACTAAAAAACATACTCCTACATTTCAAAAGGGTAAACTAGCTACCAGAATTGATTTTGTGTTTTTGTCCCACACAATCCCAATCACCTCTGCTACTGTACAAGCTGTGGAGTTTTCTGATCATAAACTGCTTTCCGTAGGCCTTGGTTCTGATGTCACTGTTGGCAAAGGACCAGGACTCTGGAAATTCAACATATCTCTGTTGCAAATTCCGACTTTCATGTAGTCCCTTTTATCCTTTATTCAGGCCCGGGAATCCATTTTTATTTATTCATAGACCCTATTACGTGGTGGATGGACACTAAACATGATTTGGTGCTCTTTTTGGAAAGATATAGTCCTCAAAAATGTCAAAGAGAATATTTGGAATATTTACAGAAAAGGGTACATTTTCAGTCCTTGTTGACAATAGCTTATACGACAGGACAAGATCTTTCTCAACAATTGCACTTAATTCAGACTGATATGTTGAAATTCCAATCTAGACAATCACAGCAACTTTATCATCAACACAAATTTAATGTGGCAGGCACGGGGGCTGTTGTTTGCCCCTTTGAGTCGAATTCTCAACAAATTACACAAAAGAACATGTTGTGTCTTGCTGATTCTGATGGCACCTTATGTACCTCTCAGTTGGACATCTGTTGGATAGTGACATGTTACACGACTGCCCTCTTTTCTTCCTTTCCAGCTGCAGATGTTGATCCTGTGGTGTTGTACAGGGACCTTGACATCCCTATCCCTTCACAGCCATGTTCTGACTCAGCCTGTATACCTGTTACTGAGTTAGAATTGAAGTCGGTGATTTCTTCATTACCCTTACGGAGGACTCCTGGTCCAGATGTCCTCCTCGCTGCCTTATATAAGGTACTGGGTGAACACCTGATCCCTGAATTAGCTTCAGTATTTACCTCTCTGTTAGCTAGTGAGTTTATCCCTTTAGATTTTACTATAGGTACTTTGATTTATATCTGTAAACAGAAAGGAGATATACATTCTCTTGAGAATTGGTGCCCCTTATGTATGCTAAACACTGACTTTAAGTTATTAATGAAAATCATTGTACAATGCCTTATGAGGATAGATGAAGTGGTTTTTCACCCTGCTCAGTCCTGCTTTGTACCGAACAAGAGACTCTCTGACCATTTGATTCTCCTTCGAGAATTATTTTCTCATGGCTATGCAGACTCTGTTTCAGGTTTTATTGTATCGGTAGATCAGAAGGTGGCTTTTGATTCAGTTAACCATGATTTTTTAAGGAAGGCACTACATTTTATGCATGTGCCTGGTGAAATGATTTGCTGGATTAAGACTTTTTATAGGACTGCCACTGTTGTGCCTGTAGTGAATGGTTAGGTTGGACCTATGATCCCCATAAAAGGGGTTAGCCAAAGGGTGTCCTTTGAGCCCTCTGTTATATGTATTTTTTCTAGATGTTTTGCTTCACCATCTGAATACTCATCCTCAGATTCATGCCCTTTCTAGTTCTACTTTAATCTCGCCATATACGGCAATTGCATATGCAGATGATGTCTGCATTATTGTGGCTAATGCAGCCTCTGTGGTTACTGCCCTCCAAGAATGTTCTTCCTTTGGTGATTTTTCTGTTGCAAGTTTAAATTTTACCAAAAGTTTTGGTGTTCGGTTAGGATCGAAAATAGCCCCTTTTTCACATATTGGTCCTTTACAACTTGTTGAGGGGCCTCAATGCATTTTGGGAGTTTATTTTGGGACTGTAGATTCTGACCTTTTTAATTGGTCTGCTAAATTACAACAAGGCAAACTTAAGGTTGCCTCATGGAATAAGGGGCAGATTGGGAAAAAGAAGCGTGTTTTCCTAATTAAGATTTATTTGATACTGACTTTTCTTTATTTAAGCTATGTATTCCCAATCCCTAAACAGTTAGAAACTGCAGTTCTTGATCTCTTCTTTCAAGCTCTGTGGAGAAGCCGGCTTAATCCGGTAAAATGGAATGTTACTTACTTACCTATTTCTGAGGGGGGTGTTAACATGATTAATCCTCTGTTATTTTTTTCATGTATTTTTTTGACTGTAAATCTTTGGCCTCTATTGATAAATACTCAGAGAGGGTGGGAACTTTGGTACTATGATTCTTGCAGATCATGGTTTCATTTATGAGAATGTGATTCATTAACTGTGATACAACAAACTTTGGGTATACCGATATATATTAAACACATGTTTTTACGTTTGAAACAGTGGAGGATATCTACCCAGATGTTGTTAATGAATTCTCATAAAGTATTATATAATAATCTGCTCCTGACCATTTGTGCAATACAGTTGCCCTTTGAAAAGTGCCCTAGCCAACATCTTCCTTCCCTATTGGTTTTGTTATGGTGTAAAAGGGTGCCTGCTCACCTGTGGGACTTTCATTGGCTGTCGTATCATGAAAGAATTAACGTCAAAGATAATCATAAACACAAGCAGTATCAAGTCCAACAATGTTCTAGACTATTGTGTATTTCTAAATTGGAAACTATATTGCACTTATTTTTTGAGTGTTCTTTTATTCGGCACTGGTGTTTTTTTTTGGTAAGAGTCTGGGCCACTCTATTATTTCAAATGGTTTCTTACCAGAATGTTATGTATGGTGTTTTTTCTCCCCAGTGGTCCCTTTGGACTCTGGACATAATAAATCTAGTTTTTGTAGTATTTAAATGGAATATTTGGATGGCTTGATGTCTGTTTACTCTACTGCAAAAAAACTGTTCTTATTCAGAGCTTGAGAAGAAAATCGTAACAGACCTAACTAACATTTATGTACATGAATGTACATTATTTTCCAAGGAGACATTACTTGAACTTTGGAAAGCTCTTCCTTGGATCATGGGCTCTGATATTGCAGTGACCTGATGGATTGTCTCTTGATATGCATAGTTCTGTTCTGTTTTTTTTTGTTTACTTCTGTTTTGAGTCCATATGAGTTTTAGCAAATTGTTTTTGTTTTGGTACTGTACGATTTCTTTTGTTTCAATAAAACTTTCCCCTACTCTTTCGGTAGGGGGCCCAGACATTGTGTGGAATGTCAGTCCATGGCTGAGACTGGAAGGGAGAGGTCGATGGAAGAGGCATCTGAGGAGTTGTTGAACATGGATATACTACTGGAGGCGACAGGGAATGCTGAAGCAGCTGCTGGAGAGCACCCAAGGGGTGGCCAGCATATCACCCATGAGAACATTACAATTACTGAACCAGGAGCTGTGCTTAGCTTAGCACAGAAAAAGCAGTGTCTAGAAGAAGAACTGAATAAAATAAATCAGCAACTGGATAATGTGCTTACACAGAGTGATGAGGATCGCAAAAGGAAATGATCAGCAGCTTCCCAATGTTGGATACCTCTTTGGGTCCTACAAAGGTCTTGGCATCTGCAGAGAGTGCAATTCCACTTCCTAGTCAGGAAGAAAGGCCCCCACGATGTGACTGGAGTGAGGTAGATGACATAGGATGGTCGCTAGAGAAAGCACTTTCCTCAGCAGGATGGACGTCCCCTTCTCATGGAGTTTGGCAGCCAGACCCAGCTTATTCACCAGTCAGAACACCAGATCATTTGGTTTCTTCAAATAAGATGGATTCCAGAGGGTCGTTAGTACCTTCAGGTACTATTTGCTCTGGGGATTTGAATATGCAGCAGGGGAATGGGATAGAGCTTGGACCTCCACATTCTAAACAGAGGGATGCCCCTCCTGAAGAAACTGCTTCTTCTGCTGCAGCCCCCCCACCTATGCAAGTCACTTTCACAAAACTATTGATTTGGCAAAACGTAGAAATGCTATTCATTTATGATATGTGGGACATAGGGATTCAGCACTGGATCAATTTTATGTGGGCAAAATTCTACTTAAATAGTCTCTAGGTTTTTCCCCTTTGGGATTTCTATTTCTATTACGAGAAATATTAGAAAAAGGTAAAAATTGCACTTTAAATGGTTTCTTAATATCTTTAGATCACTAAAAAAACTTTCCATTCAGTTAGTCATGACTTTCCTTGGACATAATTATCTCTTTTTTTATTTAGTTTGTCCTTATGACAGCTGTTATAACAAAATTGTGACCACTGCCCACAGACCACCAGACCAAAGCTTCACCCCTGACAAGGGTGCCTCTGCTGCTGCAAGCAGCCCAGTGGGTCTCCTCTGTCCACCAGATGCCTCCTCACTGTACTGTCCGCAGACCACCAGGCCGAAGGTATGCTGCTGAAACCACTGGTGTATCCATGTTGACTAGCCAGATCCATTGATTCTGCCTGCTGATTGGCTGCTACACTTTTCAAATTCTTTGCTACTCCTATTCCTTTAGGACTTTAAGCTAATTTTATTTACTAATTCTGGTACTGGTTAAGTTTCTCCAAACTGTCCTGTGAATGCTAACTTAAATGTGACTCTAAGCCTGTTTACATCAATTTTGCACTCAAGGGTTGTTTGCAGTACACGATCATTTAGAGTGCAGATTTTTTCTGGTTTTAATGTATTACAGCTCTCTTTGTTTTAAGGTCCAGTGGTACTGTACCCTGGATCAGAAACTAAGCTTAAAGTAATACAACATTTTGTGAACACTTCTTTGTGTACATCAGGTTTCATTTGTGACACAGTTGTAGCTATGCCCTGCAAATAACTTCATATTTGTTTCACTTTCTTTCCTTCCTGCTTACATTTTTCTCCCACCCCCCTCCCACTTCCACCCTTTATTAAATACTCTCCCTGCCCCAGTGGCACTGCCTCTAGACAATCGTCATCCTCCCCCTCACTAATTTTGCAACTCCCCTTAAAGATACAGAATGCAGTTATAGGGCCTAACACTTGTTGGTGTTAATCTTAACTCTTTTAGTCTCATTTATTGTGTTGCATCCCCTGCCCCTGAACTAAGTTCTCATCATAGTATGTGGGTGGTATTTCTACCATATGTATTAGTCTTCTTATCTGCCTAATTCCAAACCTAACCCTTGACAACAACAAATAACATGAGCTGCACTACTGTCCCACTCACTGCTATCACAATTGGGTTAGTGTGCTGAGGCACCCTTCAAGTCACCTGCCTCTCTTCAGTCAACCCAGAACACTGCCTGAGAACTGGATGCTGGCTATCAGTACCAGGAGCAACCTCCACATAGGGGGCATACCAGCAGTCTTACTACAATGGGACCACAACAGTGGAGAATGCATCCGACACACATGACAGCTCCACCAGGCTACCACCTCTCACACACACAAACACCTCAGAAAGTGGAGAAGCCTCTCCAAGGTAAAATAAGGAAACACAAGTCATGAGTCTTTATAACCCTCTGCATCAGAGTGAGGAAACTTATCCTAATGCTTCTTCTGTTATCTGGGAATGTGCACCCAAATCCTGTCCCTCCACTCTCACCCGGATCTATGGGTATCAAGACAAAGGTCCTGACAATAGCTGCAATTAATATTTGCAACCTAACAGCAAAGTTTACACAATTGCAGGCCTGGATGGCCCAACACAAACTAGAAATAGCATGCCTAACTAAGACTTGGCTGACGGGCAACATAAAAAATAGTGAAATAGCACTACAGTACCTGGATACCAGATATTCAGGAGTGATAGACATGGCAAGAATGGTGGGGGCTGTCTTATCTACACTTAAGACTCCCTCCACAGCTCCATCCTCCCTATCTACAGAATTACAGCAGACCATGAGCTCCTTGTTGTGAAAATATAAATCAGACAGCTAGGTAAGACACTGACCATTACAGCAGCCTATCTGCCCCCCCCCCCACAAATCATGGAACAGTGTGTCCAAGGTCCTGGATGCAGTGGCCTCATTACCCAAGGATAGTGATTTAATTATCACAGGGGATTTCAATATAAACTGGGAAAGCGACAACTCCATGCCACTCAAGGATACTGTGGCAAGTGCATGCCTCACACAACTAGTCACAGAATCAACCAAAAGAAACCACAAGACAGGCAAGAGCTCACTCATTGGCTGGATCCTCACAAACTCCCCATCATGAATATCTGAGGTCAAGGTGCTACCAGATATGCTGAGCGACCACTCCCCAGTTATCCTCAGATAGTCAAATAAGTTCAAAAATAGCCCCCAATCACTATACAGAGCAGGATCCTGAAAAGAGGTCAGTTAGGATTGCTTTAAAGTTCCCTATCCCACCATGACTGGTCATCCATTGACACAATACCTGACCTGGACCAAGCCCTGAAGTACTTTGCAGATGGAGTCAACAATATTTATGACCAATATTCACCATTTAAAAGAAGAAAACTGCGGGGGACCACTAATGGTTGTATCACAGGTGAGCTCCTAGCCATGATGAAGAAAAGGGACAACCTCAGGTTAAAAGCCAGGGCCTCGGGTAAAGACCATGACCACCAGCTGTACCGGGCAGCTAGAAACTGCTGCATGCATGTAATACAGAAAGCTAAAGTGGATCACCACAAGGAACTGCTCAATAAAAGCTGAGGTGACAGTGAACAGTTCTGGGGAAACATAAAGAATCTCTTGGGGGAAGAGGAAAAGAGAAACCCATGCTGCTCCACATTAAAGGCTCTACTACCATGGACTCATGCCTCATCCAGGAGTCATTCAGCTCTGCCTTCACAGATCTAAGCACAATGCACCCTCCTGGCTACCTACACCCTGCCAAGTTTTCCTCAGATGACAAGTCACCCAGTGCCTCTCACCCTACCTTCTACCCCAAGAGAGTTACTATAAAGGAGGCAGCATTCTTCATAAAAAGTGCTCAGGAAGACTAGAATTGATAGTGATGAAAAAGACATGAAACTGGTGTCTCAAACTCTTGACGTGCTCATGAAGCCTATTACAAAACTATTCAACAAATCCCTGTCCCTGGCACAATTCCCAGCCACCTGGAAGCTAGCACTGGCCACTCCTGTCCACAGAAGTGGGGACAGGACCAATGTGTCCAATAATAGGCTGATCTCAATCCTCTCCCTCCTATACAAGACCCTTGAGAAGAGTATGGTGGACCAACTAACAGACTACATCAGCAAATACCAACTGCAATGCCCCAGCCAGCATGGGTTCAGGCAGGGGCATAGTACACCATCTACCCTTTTAGAGTTCACCAGCTATGCTCACAAAGCTATGGATGAAGGCAAACTAGTAGATGCAGTGTTCAAAGACTTACCAAAAGCCTTTGGCACCATCAGCCACACACTCTTACTGGTCCAGCTTCAAATCCTGGGGGTGGCTGCCAATGTAACACTCTGGTTCTAAGACTACCTGTCCCTCAGGTCACAATGGGTAAAAATAGGACAAACAGTGTCTGACCCCAGGGGTGTCACACTGGGGGCTCCCAAGGGATTCATCTTGGGATCACTGCTCTTCAACCTGTTCCTAAATGATCTCCCTTAAGCATGTGATGCCAAGATAATCCTACAGTATAACGGACAATGCTGTCATCTTCAACAGCAAATCTTGAATTTAGCCACTCCAAGCAGCACTTCAACACTCCTTCAGTAAAACAGAACACTGGTTTTGTGAGGACAAACTTCTGCTCAATTACAAAAACACCAAGACCATGCTCCTATCCAGCCCCCCCACTCAAGAAAATGTTCCCCACCATAAACATCACCAACAATGTACTTGCATCCTTGGGACAGGTACACTCCTTCAAATACCTTGGAGTGACCCTGGATGACACCGTATCCAATGCTCAACATATTGACCAGGTAGTCAAGACAGTCAGCACCAAGCTGGTGTGCTTTACATGCACAGAAAACACCTTACCATGGCAGCCATCCGCCTATCAGTCACAAGCTCCATTATCTCCACCATTGACTATGGCCTGGTTGTCTACAGTGCAGTATCAGACTCTGTGCTCAAGAGGGTGCACATAGCTCTCAACAAGGCCTGTAGGCTCATCCTGAATGGTGATTGAATGGCCCACACCTGTTCCCCACTATGAACAGACATACCTGCTGTCTTTTGGGTGCAGGACTAAATTCCTCACATGCCTCCTAGCCAAAAAACCATTACTGGGGAAAGCCCCCCCCCCATGCATAGCAGGCATCTTCTCCCTCCCAGGCTCAGAATATATAACCAGAAAAAGAAGGCAGGGGACCCTCATGGTGCCATTCCAAAGCACAGCTTTTGGAAAGCATGCTTTCTCCTACAGAGACTCTGTCTGGCTTAACGAGGTACCCGAGTCCATTCAGAACTCCACTAGCCTGTCCAGCTTCAAATCAGATGTTAAGCACTCCCTGACCTCCAGCTCTGTATGCACCTGCTTCTCCAACAACTATTATACTCTGTATGACAGGGTCTGGCTCTACTAACAGCAACTATTCTCAGCACAAGACAGAAGCCACCCTCCCACAAACTCCTTGATAATGCCTCTGAATCACTCAAAGGGGCTGCTCCTGTAAACCCTTCACCCCCCCAACCCCTGCCCCATCTCCACACTAGGATGGGTTTATGCCTCCCTGGCCTCAGCCCTGCCTACTTGAGCACTTTTACTAGAGGTCCCCCCTCCTCCCCTACCAAAATCATGTCCTTACTGACCCTCTGCCCTACCTAACTTAACCTCTAGTGCCTCTGCACCTTACCTGCACTTGTAATAAACTAAAGTTGATATCCATATGCTGTATAGTGTTTTAATTGACTAAGAAACTCTGTAACCTTTTCCTTATTGTTGTGCTGTTCAGTGTCACAAATGTCCTAAAACTCTGTAACCTTCTTGATTGAATGTCTATACTCTGTTTGCGTGATATGGAACCTTTGTAAAAGAGCCTTGGTGCAAAGGTTATTTTCTGAATACCGAATAAATAAATAAAACACGTTTTCAATGAACATTACAAAGCAAGAAACACAAAATCAAACATCAGAAGAATCCCCAGCACAATTATAGATACAATAGAAACTTCAGGACATGTTTAACTCTTTATAAAGAAGCAACAACAGTAATACAGTGGTTAAGAGGATTTTATAATATGGCAACAGTTACATCACTCATTAATGGTTGGAGAGGACCAATAATCAGAATTTAAAGAGGTGTGAGATAGGGATGCCCATTTAGCTCTATTCTGTATATTTTTTTCATAGACCATTTGATTCACTTGATTATGTTATCTCCACTTATTTTACCATTACAATATATTATCCAAAATGTTCCCGATAAGATAATAGCATATGCAGATGTTATGAACTTATTAGTACAAGATGAGCAATCAATCAGAGAATCCATAAGGATTTGTAGATCTTTTGGGAAAATACAAGGGGCTTCCCTTAAGTTTGAGAAATGTGTAGGGCAGAGGCTAAATTATTCTTTAAAATATACAACTGAAATTGAAAAAATAAAGATACAAACTGATCCCATAAACTTCTTAGGCATACAACTTGGTTCAGGAAAATTAGATTAAATGAACTGGGAACCAAAACTGAACATTGGAAAACAAAATGTACTACATTGGAATAAATGGAAGCTGGGCAAGAAGAAGAGGGTATACCTGATAAAAACTTATTTTATACTCATTTTTTAATATATTAGTTATATATTTCCACCTCCAAATAATACAACATTGCTAAGTAAATTATTTCAAGCACTGTGGAGAAGCCATTTTAAAGCCCTTTAAGAGAAATATTACATATTTTTTATTTTATTTAATAACATTCAGAATTATAACCCTTTGACTCATATACTCCTTTACAAAGGCTTCATGTCAAACAACAATAAGGACTTACATATAGTATTAAGCGATACAGTGTTCAGGTAAGAGAATGTAGAGCTATAACAAGGAATGGAATTATGCATACAATATTATACAATATTATAAATACAGTGATCAGGGAAGAAAGACAATATACAAAATCACATAGATGGGGGAATACAGAACAACAGTCTTTGGGAGAGGAGGACCCAGCGTTATCCTTAATATTTAGGTAATAAATGAATATACATGTTTTTCCATATATAGCATACCATTTATGAGGTAGAGTTATACTACAGAACCCCGACAAGAGGGGGAGCAGGAGGAAGAGAGGGTTAGGGACAGTCACAGGCTGAAGATTCTACTAGAAGAGCTTTGAGACTAGTTTTGAAAGGACTGAACCTGGGCTCCAGGGAGACGGGTTGGGGATGCTGTTGATCCAGTGAGCGGCTATGTATAAAAAGACTCTTTGACCAAGAGAAATTCAACAGTGGGGGAATAGTAGGGAGGTCCTATTAGAACTACAGGAGGTTCTGACCTATGGATCAGGTTGGATGAGGCTATTGAGACCAGGTGGGGCTTGACCAAGGTTGATTTTCTTGGCCAGGAGGCAAGTATTGTACCTAAGATGGGTGTCAAATGGCAACCATTCAGCAGACTTGTAGAGATCACAGGACTGTGTCCATCTGTCTCAACCCATGTCCAGTCTGCATGCTTTGTTGAAGGTGACTTTGATGCATCACAATGCAGTAGGGTCAGCAGTGCCATAGATGACTATGCTGTAATCTACCAGGGAGGGTATAGAAGAGGTAACAGCCAGACAGATAGCCATCGGAGGAAGCCAGTGTTTGTGATGATACAGAAGTCTGAGTCTGGAGTTGATAGCTGAGGACAGTTGTTGGATATGTGCACTGTAGGTGAGGGATGTGTCAAGGGTGACTCCTAGATATTTTAATGACTCAACCAGCTCAAGTGGGGATCCTAATGAGTTGATGATGGTCAGCAGGAAGTCACAATGAGGACTCTGACAGTGGGCAAAGATCATTGATTTCATTTTCTTATAGTTTAGAACTAAAAGGTGGGAACCAAACCATGTCTCAGCTTCAGTGAAAAAACCCTGCGGGGAATGCTGGAGAGAATCGGGGTTGGGATGACTCCAGAAGATTACTGTGTCATCCACATAGAGTAGAATTTTTCCAGGGCACAAGCTGGGGAGGGAGTTTAGGAAAAGGCTAAAGATGAGGGATCCAAGATGGAGCCTTGGGGTATTCCTGGATTGACCTGGAGGCTGTATGATAGAGTGGAGCTGATTTTCACCTGTTGGGATCTGTCTGAGAGGTAACCTTTGAACCAGGTTATTGTTTTGACTGAGAGCCCCTGGGAGGGCAGGGAGGCAGAAGCATAGCTTGATTAATGGTATCAAATACCTTTGTGAGGTCGATGTACACTGACCCCACAAGTTGACGACCTTTGAGGGCACCATGGATGTAGGAGGAGTATTCTAGGAAGCAGTAGTGCTGCTTTGGCACTGGCAGAAAACATGCTGTTTCAGGCACAGTAGGTTATGTTTAGACAGATGGTTTATCAGTTAATCAGCCACTATTTGTTCTAGGGCATTGGAGAGGGAAGGGAGACATGAGAAGGGAGATGGGATGATAGTTATTGGGGGACAGACCGTCACCACTTTTGAAAATAGTGGTGATGATAGCTCATTTCCAGAGGGTGGGGAACTGTCCTAGGCTGAGGGAAAAGTTCAATAGTTGAGTGAGGGGTTGTAGGACCTCCTCGAGGGCTAGATGGAGGAGCTTCAGGTCAAAGGAGTCACCACTGATGTGGGACTTAGCAAGGGCTTTGAAGAGGTATCTCCTAACTTCCCACATTGAGATGACTCAGAGATGAAAAAGGGGATGTTTGAAGGTGGGCTGCAACCAGGGATGGGATCTAGTGGAGTGAAGAAGTTGGGGGAAGGACATAACTGAGATCAGAGAATGTGGTGTTTAGGATGTCTGCAATGGACTGGGGGTCCTGTGCTAGGTTACCATTAACCGAGAGCTGAGTAGAAAGGATTGGGTGGCAGATTTCCCATTTAGTTCCTTTATGTGTTTCCAGAAGTGTCTTCCTGAATCCCAGGTGGAGGAGAGTGCCTGTTGATAATGGGTCACCTTGGCTTGGTGAATGGCCCAGATACATTTGTTTCTGGCCTCACATTATTATTGTTTGTCCAGTTGGAGTTGTGAGTCTAAGACCTTATGCCAGAGATTATCACGGTGTTACATTTGGTCACACAACTGTTGAGATATCCAGGAGGTGTTACAGTTTTTAGTGATTTGTTTTGAGAAAGGGGCAAAGATGTCGCAAGCAACACTGAAGGTATTTATAAAGTGAGAGAGGGTAGCATCAACTGATTGAATACTTTACATGGGGGATCAGTCGGAGTTAGGTAGGTTTTGAAGTGTTGAAGCATACCCTTTTTTAGGCATCTACGGTAGGAGACAGAGGGGGGAGCAGTAGGTGTTTTATTGGACCATAAGCAGGCTACTGGGCAATGGTTGCTAAGGGCATCTGGCAGTACTAAGACTTTAGTGATGTTGTTGGGGTGATTGGTGAGAATAAGGTCCAGCAACAAGGAGGTGCCCAATTTGTCATTTGGCCTGGTAGGAGATAGCATAACCTGAGTGAGGTCAAGCACAGCAGCTGAGTTCTTTTAGGGAATGGAGGACGGGGACAGTGAGTTGACTTTAAAGTCCCCCATGGCAATAACTTCTTTGTGGGAGGGAGTTGAGAGATACAGGACATAACTGAAGAGAAGGCAAATCTCTGATTATGTGGTGGGATGTAGACAGCCTTGACATATAGTGTTTTGCTAGGGTTCCTAAGGAGTATTTTAGCTGTGAGTGTTTGAGTGCCATGCTTGGGAAGGGAGGTGAACTGGCAGCAATTGGAGGGTGTTTCTAATGTAGAGGGTGCAGCCACCACCTCATCTGTACAATCTGTCGGCATGGAAAAGGAAATAGCCAGGTAGGGTCACGGCCGAGTCTGGGGTATCATGGGAGAGCCATATCTTGGATTGTGCCACTATGTTTGTGGAATGCTGGGCTAGCCACCCTTGGAGTAAGGTGAACATTTTTTGCAGGCTACAGGTGTCAATTGCAGTGAGCCAGAGCCGATGTTTGTCAATTAAATAAGGGGGTTAAATATGATGAACCCAGTATTATTTTTTAGTAGCATATTTCTCACAACTAACATTAAACCACTTTTAATTAATAGAAATATAGGTTGTGGGTTATGGTTACATAACACTTGAAAACTCTGGTTCCAACAACGGGAGTTAAACAGACTTAAAATAATTAAGAAAATGTTCTTGATTCCTGAATATAAAATGGAAACATTTCTCAGACTCCAACAATGGCACATAGTGACCCAATTACTGATTACCATGCAGGGAAAACACCTACAGTATACTCCCACTTAATAAATACACTATGTGGAGCTGAACATGTTTTTGAAAAATGCCCCCCAGAGCATTTACCTGCATTATTGTTAACAAATACTAGAATTAAGGCTAACATGTGGGACATTCATTGCTTTAGCTGCCATGAAAAAATAAATGAAAAACTAATCACAAGCATAAACAGAATGATAGAATGCGTAGCAGACTACAACGTCAGCAACAACTGGAAACAATAGAGCATCTCTTGTTTCAATGTTCCTTTATTTCTGGATTTTGGAATTATGTAGCACAAAAATAGGCTGATCTGATATTTCAATCAGTGTCTTATTCAGACCTCATATATGGTTCATATATGGTTATTTTTCAAATGCATGGAGAAAGTGGAACCTTAATATTTGAAAGGTTATCTTTACAGTATTTAAATGGCATATTTGGATGTCATTATATTTTTTCACCAAAAGGAGAAACATAACATTTCTAGACAGGAATTGATGGAGCGGTGGAAATTCCAACCCTGGAGAATGGATAATGACATATTCGTGACTTGAAGTATGTTTTTTTAGTTATAATTCAAAATGTATTGTTTTTAATGTGATTGTATATAGTCTTTTTTTTCTTAATAAAATTTCCCCTACTCTTGGCAGGGGGTGCTGTAAGATCGCTGACCAAGATGGCAGACCCTGGAGAGGCGAAGATGGAGGCTGGAGTGCTGTTGCTTGAGGAACTGTCCTGAGGCCCAGCTGGCATCTTGCCAGAGGACAGAAGATTTCTGCCAGTTGCAGAAGTGGCATTAATTGATCTTGAAATGGTGACTGACTTGCACCAATAAAGGATGGATTTCAGCAAGCATGCTGATAATAAACAGATGGGCAATTTTCAGCAAATGAAGCAGGACAGTATTCAAGAAACTACTGAAGACCCAGCAGAGGATGTGAATTCAGTGGTCGAAGCTACCACTACTGTGTTGGAGACTGCCATTGACAAAAAGGATTTGAATGTTGAAGAAATGGTGCCAAAAAAACCTGCAGTAGTTGACAAAAAGCTGCACTGCTCTGAAAGTCAGCTGAGCAGTTCCAGACAAAAAGATCTGCAAGATGACACCTTCAAGAGGCTTTCACATTACCTGTCATGGATTTCGCTCTGGAAGTTTTCCAGGAATGGACAGCAGCATGAGCACCACAAGCAGCAGGATGGATGAAAATGCCAGATGGAAAATGGATCCCTGATCCTGCATGGGAATGCTGTCTCCCCTGAGGACAGAGACACCCTCCTGCAAAACCCTCAAACTCCCACCATTTCTTCAACAAATGTGGAAACTCCATGTGCAGAATTACCCCAGCCCCCACCCCAGAGCCTTCTCAGAATGCTTTATAAACAAATATCACATCACACCATCTAATACTGAATGCATAATCACTCCATGAAAAGAGCGCAGAAAACCGAGTACCACACATGAGTTCTCATTCTACTGTAAAAGTCCTTGTTTGCCTAATTCTGACCCACTCCTGGAGCAGATGCAAGCTACTCCTGGGCCCTTGAGACTGGTAGCTAATGACTATTGTTGCACAAATGAACAGATTTTAATATAGGAGAACTGGGGGGAAGACAACAATAAAAACTGAAGGGATGAAAACCTAAACATTGATTCAGGTCATTTGATCCTTGCTTCTAGGTCTCCCTTAGTAAATTTTATTTATTTTATTTTAGTGTTTGGTAACTGGGTAAGGCCTACTAGGCACAAGTACCTGTTTTCAGGGGCAACCTGGGAGCACTGGGTGGTTAAGTGACTTGTTCAGAGGCACACAGTATGAGTATGCAAGTGGAGGTTGTGAGAATCAAACTCAGGTCTGGCCTGCTGGATGTATCAAGCTCATTCACACCTCATTCCACTAACCTTTAGGCTATACTGCCAACACATGAAGGATACCCAGATGCTGAGATGTGGAGGCTATCTCTTCCACTTCAGGGGCTGCATTACATGCTAACTCTAACAGAAACTTTAACTCCGAACAAACTTTTTCTAATCTTTCAAAAACAGATCTACACCAGTCCCCAGTAAGAGTGTGGTCTGAATCAAATACTGAATTGGACTTCTTTTTTTTTTTTCCTTCCTACACCTCCCAGGCATCCTTCAGGAGTGCCCACTTGGAGCCCACCCTACTCCCAACCTGAACCCCCCCGCATCTCCCCTGATCCCACTCCCTGCATGATTACAGGTAGACCCGACCCCCGGTACCATCTCCAGGGCTGATTCAGCCCTCACCTGGCGGCTTCCCTCCTGAGTGTGAGGAGCCTACCTGCAAGTCATCAGGTCACCCTGACAGAAACCCTGGGCATGTCTGGGCCAGTATTTGGGATGTGGGAGGGTCCACCGGGGCCGCCGTCATCTCTCGGCTGGTATAGGAGGCTTTTTCTGCTTTTTAGTCCCTCCTCTCATGGAGCTTGGTCATGCAATGATGACCAGTGTCAGCCAAGCTCCACCCCCTCTCTTGCCTTCTGCTCATCACATCCTCTCTGGCTATCCCCGGCCACCGCCAGGGGTCACACCGGAGCGATGCAGTCCCTACTTCCCCCCTAGGGCAGGGAGAGCTGTCCCTTGGATGCTTCATCCCTGCCTGCCCCTGCCAACCCCTGACTTCCCAGGCTTGCTCCTGAACCCGGTCATCAGCACGACATGAGGTAAGGCATCTAACGCCTTAACCCTTAGCACCACCGGGCCAGCTGAATTGGACTTCTTGAACACCCAGATAGGGTGTATGAAGCTCAAACATTTTTGAAAGAATCTATGCAATTTCAAGCATCTGACATCTATGCCCTAATCTCTGTATCTGGTGAAGATACACTTGATGTCAGTTTTAAAACTCCTGTAGGCCTTGACAGATTCTGGGCTAAGTTTAACCATTTAAAGTCCTCACCTTTATGGACTGCATTTCTAGCAGTCCCACTAACTAAACCTTTGATAAAAACTGTAACGATTGTGTTTAGATATGAGGGGGATCAATGTTAGTGACATCAGTTATTTACTGGAAAAATGCTATGAAGTTTTGGAACCTCCTACTTCTATTATTGACTTTGAGAATATTTGGACAGGGGAATGGAAAATTAAAGTCAAACTTTTTCATACCAATGCAGAGATTCAGCACCTCTCTAACAGTTTTTTCTCAGGGAGAGACAGGGGGGTCTGCTTTTATGCAGGCCAACCTAAGGCCTGCTACAAGTCTGGAACTAGAACACACCTTAGCAGTACCTGCAACCATCTGAGGTGTGCACTATGTGGGGATTTTAGGCATGTAAGTATGGTTTGCAAAAATGTGATTAAATGTAATCTGTGTGAAGAGTCTGGGCATTCTTATCATCAATGCCCCTGGGCAGGCAGGAATAGAACTGACAGATTTGACCAGTATGTAGTGGTATAGAGGGCCCAGGCAGATAGCAATCCACCCACTCAAAACTTAAATAGTGTAGAAAACAGGTTGACAGTTCTAATGTCAGATAACCCCCTTCCCACAGTAATCCCCACAGTAATCCCCACAGCAGTGGAGAGTTTGACAAGCTCTGGCCCAGCCATGATGATAGTAGACCTTCTGATGCAAGTCCTGAGGAACAGGTAATGCATCAGAAAGAAAGTATCTCTGACACACCCCAGCCTGAAGCTGTGCCCCCACCAGTGGAACCTCCCTACCAACACCTAGAAGAGTTACTAGAGCTGCTACTTAACAGCATTCCCATGTTTTTGCTATTCCTTTGTAGAATGCATACCAAGTTTTACAAACACACAAAGATTGGGGAGACTCTCGCCAAGAGTCAAATATATCTTCCAGATCAGGTTCTGAAATTGAGTAGGAGGAAATGCAAACTATAAAAAAAAAAAAACTTAAAAGTGAAAAAATGAAAATTGACCTCCCAGGAAGGAGTGACCTGATATAATGTTCTTCATCTTCCCTCCAAATGATGTCCCTATGCATTGCTTTCTGTTCAGTCTGTAGTACGAAAAGCTACAAAAAAAGAATTTATATGCTCTCTTTTTTTAATCATTCACAATGCAACATAATGTTTCTACAAGAAACTAGACTATCCTCTATTTTTGAAGTAGAGCAAGGCAAGAGGAGCTGGATATAGGAACCATCATTCTAGACCTTTGGTATGGAAACAGCAGATGGCTTGGTATTCTTTTTAAAGATATCCAAGTGACAATTACCAGGCTGGTAGATATCCTTCCTGGCAGTGCCCTTTTATTGGATTGCATAATAAATATCCTCCCTCTCAGGCTTATTAATACTTATGTACCCAAACAAAAACTGCAAGAATTGCACTTTCTGGAAGTATTAGGCCCTATTTGTATACAGCCAGGCATTTAATATGGGGTGGATACATGAAATGTGGTATTGCTATAAACACCAGGTGCAGGATTCGCAAAGAAGATGTGCTCAGTGCATCTCGGCTGCCCCAGTGCAGGGGAGATGCACTGAGTGCAAAATAGGTGATTCACAGAGGAGGCACAGGGAGATGCCCCCTGCACATCCCTTCTGTGAATAGCACAGGTGTGCCCCACCCAGGATGCACCAGGCATTCCAAGCTGCGCCAGCACATCCCCCATGTCAGTCTGTGAACCCTTAGGTGCCCTGCTCCCAAAAATGCGATTCAAAGCCAGGGGTATGCAAATGAGGCCAATAGGCATGCATGGCACAATGGGGCCATTAGCATGCCATTATGGCCCCATTTGCATTGCACCTACAGGGATGCCCTGGCTGAATGTGCCAAACAGTAGACATCGCGACAAGCCTCCCCCCTCCCTGCCCCAAGCCCCGGTAAATGCCACACCTGGTGGCGATAAATGAAATGTAGAACCCCCAAGCCCCTGTTGAAGTCACCCTCCATGACTGTGGTAACTGTAAAGAAACCCCCTCCCAGCCCAAGTCTCCATAGAATGCCACTTCAGCTGTAGTAAATGACATGCCAAACCCCCATCCCAAGTCCCCAGTACAGCCACTCTCCACAGCAGTAAAGGAAATGATGTACCCCTCCTCCAAGCCCCAAGCCCCCATTGCAGCCACACTCTGCAGTGGCCGTCTGTTACACAATGAACCCCCCATGCACCCCCAATCCACCACTCTCCCCCACCCCAGCAGGGTCCCACTGTAGGCAGGCAACTTAGCCCACCCACACACTGCCATGGCTGCCCGCTGACAGAGCTGTCTGACAATGACAGCTATTACATACATCTAGATGCCCTTCAGACTTCTGGTTGTATGGTGGCTGTCACTGTCGGACAACTCTGTTAACAAGCGACGATGGCGATGTGCAAGTGAGCTGAGCTGGCTCCTGACGTGTGACCTGAAGAATGAAATTCTAATGCCTGGGAGGTTGGATTCAAACATGGATGGCCACGTGGAAGATGGCTGCAATGAAATAAAAAGGAAAAGTTACATCATTTTCTTCCCGCCGCGAGTGTACTGAGGACAGGAGAAAACACTACATGTCATTTGCTGCCACAGGAGTGGCATTCTATGGAGGCTGAAGCTGAGAATCTTTCAGTTACCACTGTCACGGAGAGCAGCTCAACGGAGCTTGAGAGACAACCGACTGCCAGGATGGGCAGGCTACCATGCTGCTGCCTGCAATATGGCAGCATGCCTGTGGGTGGCCACCCACTAAAGTCTGGTTTTACTAGACTTATCTTTCTGTGGCACATCCCCGGACTTGCCTCAGGGATGTGCCACAGTATAGGGCTGTGAATGGGGATGCATCCAGTATGAATTGGCATGCCCCCTTCACAACCCCTTCAGATGCACCTCATAATATTACTGGCCATATGTGGTGCATCGGTGATGCACCAGCACATCGGGGATGCACTGGTGCATCAGCCTCCTGCCAGAATCACCTTTGGGTGCATGTCAGGGATGCCCTGGTGCATCTCAGATGTGCAGGGCACATCCATTTTGTGAATCCTGCCCCAGTAATTCAACTCACAAAAAATATATTGTGACTCTCACAGTCTGAAAAACATAGCTAATGCTTCTAATTTAATTGATGCCTATAGCCAGGTAAATAAAGATGATGGATACACTTACTTTTGGCACACATATGCCACAAGGATTGACTACTTATTTCTTTCCTGACATTTTACACCAGGCTCTTTCAAATTACACCCCTCTGAATTTTCAGACCATTTGCTTATAGATTGCATCTTTGGACTAGGCTCAATTCCGCCTCGTACACATTCTAACCCTAAGAGATGGAGACTGAAAACTTCTGTCCTAGCATCAGAAGAGGTTCTACAAGGAATTCTCCATCTTCTAAAGACCAGACACACTGTCTTATGTATATATGACAACCCCTGGCCTGTTGGATGGACATCAAAACCGACATTAAAGAATTGTTTTTAAAATTTGAACATACAAAAACAAATACTAAATATATACAATATCTAATATATAGAGACCAACTATACAAATTGATGTGTCTCCAACCTACAGAAAGGGAATCCTGTAAATTCTAGATAGATCACCCAAAGTCATTAATGTTTAAATTACAGTACAGTAGGTCTGCTTCACTTGAAGCTGAATTGAAATATGGCACTGAGAAACAACCCTTCTTAGAGCCTTTTGCATCATGTAAATATAGACTTGATTGAACATTAATACATGGCCTGTTGAATCAGAATGGTGAACTAAAATCTTCTAAAACTCCAAAATTCTAAATATTGTACAGGAATTTTTGGATGGTTCATTTGGGAGAAAAAGGGTAGTTCAAGGCTCCCTTGAAAACTTTCTAAAGGCCTCACTACCAAGTTTGACAGTCACAAAAGAAGGAATAAGAAGCCCACATAAAAGCAGCAGAAATCTTACAAACTACTATCACTCTTCAAAAGGGCATTTGCCAGGATTGGACGGTATCTCTAATGAATTTTATACCACTTTTGTAACGAACATTCAAAACATTTAGAGATAATTTTTAATTATATATTGTCTTCTGGCAGATCATTCCCAGATTTTAGGAAGGTCATTCTGATCTTCCTATTCAAAAAAGGATAATGAGCAGACATTAAGAATTGGAGATTAATTAGCTTGTTGAATTATGATTTTAAAATTGTATCCAAGTTACTCTGTTCTAGACTGCAGAAAGCTGCACAAGTTCTTTTTGATAATGCACAAACTTGTTTGATTCATGAGAGAAATATCTCCCGTAATTTATTACTTTTAAGGGATATTTTTGAAAGTTACAGACAAGGCAAAATAAAGGGCTAAGTCATTTCTCTAGATCAAGCAAAAGCCTTCGACGTAGAAGGTCACAATTTCTTATTTACTGTTCTAAAACTCTATGGGGTCCCTTAACAAATGGTGTCCTGGATTGAAGGCCTATATAGAAGAGCACAACTAATACCCTATGTTAATGGCCAATGTGGTACTGCCAGCCCTCTAAAAAATGGGGTCAGACAGGGGTGCCCATTAAGCCCCCTTCTCTATACATAGTAGGGATTTCCTCTAATATGGGAGTAGTACCATAAAAAATTGCTGTTTGTGCAGATGACTTATGTCCAAGGCCACTGATTTATGGTGATTAAAACACTGAAATTCCATTTTCAATACTTCAGATTCCAGAATTGCACCAGTAATTGTTATTCTAATTTCCGGATTTTGCCGGGATTCTGCTGTCATTCTTTTAGTGTGTGAAAAAATAATCAGAACAAAAGAAGACTTAATATACAGAGCATTAAATAAAGCAAGTTGAAAATAGTTCAGGAAGCAATTATAAGAAAAATACAAGTTTTGTAGAGTTACTGATCTAGTATAAAATGGCAGATTCCATGAAATCTTTGTTTTTACCGGTGTTCAGGCAGCCCTAATTCTGGAATTTTACCAGGTTTTCCGGTAAAAAATGAAAAACAATGGCCTTGCTTATGTCTCTTTATCCAAAATACTGTCTGAGGTGCAGAAGTCATGAAGGTTATCACAGAATAATCAATCCTATCTGGAGCACAGAACAATATAGATAACAGTATGAGACTAAGCATAAACATAAATATAATGTCACAGAAAATCACAGACATAATGATCTCCCTTCCCCAATACAAATTCTTGGAGTCTGGTTTGGCCAGGGGAATTTACCTTTACTAAACTGAGAGAAAAAATCTGAAAATATGTGTAAAAAAAGTGCAACAATGGAAATCATGGAAATTTGCTAAAAGGAAAGAGGTTCTAATCATAAAAAAATGTACCTTATCAATACTCACATATTTAAGTTTTGGTCACCCTCCACTCCTAGCAGTAGAAAATAGATTGTATAGCAGCTTCTTCCAAATGGTATGGGCAGTAGTCTCAACCCAATTAAAAGAGAGGTGACTTATTTGCCACACAGCGCAGGAGGACTAAGTATGATAGACCCTATACTCTTTTTTTTCACAATTTTTTTATTATTTCTACCCTGAATATAGGCCTGAAGGGTAGTATAACAATCTGGTAGAAGTGGACATCCCACTTACTAGCACTCTATTTGACAAAATGGGAAACAGATCCCCTGAAACTGACCAGTTCCTTACAAATACCTGAATATGCCATCCCTACACTAAACAAGCACTTGTCAATGCCCAATGTTGTCTTGCTGGCATTGGCATTGGTAGTGCAGAAGTTAAAGATGCATAATAGGAATAGCAGTGAAGTACTGAAGTGACGCCAACCCCATCCCCACCCTGCAGAGACCAACAGGCATTGGGGTGTGCCTTTGGGTCGTTGGCTATAATGCTGATGCCATTTTATGTCACCCTACCCTGTAGACACTGACAAGTGTTGTGGTGTGCTTTGGGATCTTTGAGCATTATACTGGCACTGATAAGCAGCAGGAAAATCCCGGCCTCCCCCTACAAATCAGGGTACTAAATGAGAAAAAGACCGAGGTAGAAAGGTCAGTGGGGGATGCTGCAATAGAAGGGAAAGCCATCAAAAAATGGAGAGCAATGAGTACCAATGCCCATAGTCTGAGTAATAAGCTTCCTGAATTAGTGGCCTTGATGGAGGAGGAACATCTGGATATCATGGCAGTCACAGAAACATGGTACACACAAAACCATGACTGCGATGTAAACATACCAGGATCCACTATCTACAGGAGGGACAGGGAGGGTAAAAGAGGAGGAGGAGTAGCTCTTTACATAAGGGAAGGAATCAAAGCAACAGAACAAAAAGATAAACAGGGAGGAGGAGGAGGAGAAGAAGCACTGTGGATAAATTTGGAGACCGGCAATGGAACCACAATACACACAGGGGTTGTATACAGACCCCTCTTAGGGGAGGAAATGGACAAGGAAATGATAGAAAGTATACTTAGAATGGCAGAAAAGGGAGATATTGCTGATGGGTGATCTGAATATGCCAGATGTTAACTGGAGTGCAGTTGCAGCAGCCACTTCTAAAGTGGAGTTATTCTAGATGCCCTACAGGGGCATGCCTTAGACAACTAGTATTGGAGCCCACTCGAGAGGGAGCAATTTTAGACCTGGTTCTCTCAAATGGAGATGAAGAGAGGATCACAGATGTAGACGTGGGTAGCCATCTGGGAACTAGCGACCATCGAACAGTATGGTTCACAATAAACACAGCAATAGAGTCAAGCCATACAAAGACAAAGGTACTATATTTTAGGAGGGCTGACTTTGTCAAAATGGGTGAGTACCTAAGGAATGCACTAGCAAATGGGCAGGAAGGAGAGGTGGAAGAACAATGGGGAATAATAAAAACTGCCATCACAGAGGTATCAAGCCTTTGTGTAAAGCAAATAAACAAAACGAAATGAGGTAAGAAACCACTATGGTTCTCAAAGGAAGTGGTAGTGAAGGTTCAAGAGAAATAGAAAGCATTCAGGAAGTACAAGGAATCACAGAAGGAACAGGACAGAGAACTGTATCAGTTAAAGCAAAAGGAAGCTGGGGAAGGCAGTCAGAACGGCAAAGGCCCAAACCGAGGAAAAGATAGCCAACTCAGTTAAGAAGGGGGATAAAACCTTTATAGGTACATCAGGGAGTGAAGGAAGACCAAGGGAGGGATAGTGAGGCTTAATAAAGGGTAGGGAGGGTGGGCAGAGGGTGACTGTGAAAAAGCAGAGATAATAAACAAATATTTTGCTCAGTATTTACAAAGGAAGAGGGGCACCTAAACAAACAGTAGAAATGCTCTGGATGCAAAGTTGATACCAGCCAATTTACGAAGAAAGGGTTCTGAAAGAACTCTTAAAACTGAAGGTGGACAAAGCAATGGGGCCTGATGGGATTCATCACAGAATTCTGAAAGAACTAAGGGTAGAACTAGTGACACCACTGACTACCCTCTTTAACAAATCATGGGAGGATGGGGTGGTACCCGAGAACTGGAGGAGGGCAGATGCGATTCCCCTTCACAAAAGTGGGAGCAAGGCAGAAGCAGGAAACTACAGACCTGTTAGTTTAACCTCAGTGGTAGGGAAAATGATAGAATCACTTCTGAAGGAAATAATTGTTAAATGTCTAGATGCCAGAGGGCACAGGACCCAAGGCAGCATGGATTCACAGCGGGAAGGTCATGCCAGACAAATCTGATAGATTTCTTTGCTGGGTGACCAAAGTAGTTGATCAGGGAGGGGCTGTGGACATGGTCTACCTAGACTTTAGCAAGGCATTTGACACAGTCCCACACAAAAGATTTATATACAAGTTAGACAGCCTGGGAGTGGGTCCCAAGATGACAGCCTGGGTAAAGAATTGGCTGTAGAATAGGACACAGAGAGTAATAGTAAATGGAGTCCATTCTGAAATAAGGGGGGTTAGTAGTGGGGTACCGCAGGGTTCAGTACTGGGACCAGTCCTCTTTAATGTCTTTATAAGTGACATTGCAGAGGGACTGGAAGGAAAAGTATGTCTCTTTGCAGATGACACAAAGATCTGCAACAGAGTTGATGCACAAGGTGGAGTGGAAAGGAGGAGAAGGGACTTGGCAAGGTTAGAGGAATGGTCAAATGTATGGCAGCTTAGATTCAATGCTAAGAAGTGCAAGGTAATGCACCTGGGAAACAAAAACCCAGGGGAAGAGTACACAATGGGGGGTGAGATACTAACAACAACAAAAATGGAAAGGGACCTGGGGGTAGTCATATCAGATGACCTAAAGGTGGCAAGCATTGTGAGAGGGCAGCAAGGAGGGCTGGGGGGATACTGGGATGCATAGGGAGAGGCATCACCAGTAGAAAACATGAAGTTATCATCCCTCTATACAGACAGCTAGTGAGACCCCATCTAGAGTACTGCATGCAGTTCTGGAGACCCAGTCTCCACAAAGACATAGACAGGATGGAAGCTGTCCAGAGGAGGGCAACTAAAATGGTGCAGGGTCTGCACGGAAGACATATGAAGAGAGACTTAAGGAGCTTAATATGTATAGCCCTCGAGGAAAGGAGGGAGAGGAGGGACATGATAGAAACTTTCAAGTACCTCAGGGTATCAACAAAGTCCAAGAGGGTAGCATCTTTCAAAAGAGGTCTGCAAGAACAAGGGGCACAATTTGAAGATAGAAGGGGCAGCTCAGAGGTAATTTAAGGAAGTATTTTTCACAGAGAAGGTGGTGGATGTATGGAATGGCCTTCCAGAGGAGGTTGTGGAGTCACAAACAGTGGTGGAATTCAAGCATGCATGGGACAGTCATAAGGCAATTCTAGGGAGTGAGGGTAGGAAGACGTAGGCTGCTGGTTAACTAGGATCTGCAGCTTATCCATCAGGTAGGGAAATGGGCAGACTGGGTAGGCCTAGCGGTCCTTATCTGCCATCAAAATCTATGTTTCTATACTTACCCTGTTCCTTAAGGAAATATGCTGAGGTGGGTGCAGTACAGGAGAATGGGGTCAACTTTGTGGCCAAACACTGCAAAGCACACTACAATGCCTGTCACTGGCTGCAGGGTGGGGGTGAGGGTGGTCAGTGATCCCAAGTCACACCCCTGCACCTGTCAGTCCCTACAGGGTGGGGTGCTACATTTGGAAACCCTAACACCATAGGCGTGTGTTGGTATTTTCACTCCAAATTTTCAACATGGGCTTTTTGTGAGCCCACCCCATGAAGAATGGCACTATCAGTTTGTTAGCTGAAAGGTGGTTTTGCACAGTGGCTATGCCATTCGGCTACACAGGGATGAAAACACATTTTGGGCAGTATGTGGAATATGACAACTGTATTGTTCATGAGGAGATGTAAAAAAATGGCAACGTTGAAAATCGAGTGAAAATATGAAAATTGGTGAAATCATGAGGATGCATAGAAACTGTGCAACACACATCCGTACCCAATTATTTTGTTTGTTTTTTTTAACCACATTTTTACCATAGGCATTTTGGGACCTCCCCTCATGAACAGTGGCACTGTGATTTTGTTAATTTGTCCCAAGTGTTGATTTCCCACAGTGACCACACCATTGTGTCCCACAAGTCTGAAAACACATTTAGGGCAGGATGTGAAAAATGGCAGCTGTACTGTTCATAAGGAGGTGTGAAAAAACTCCAGTGTTGAAAATCTGGCCTGAAAGTATTGCAAATTTGCGAAGTTATAAGGGTGCATGGAAGCTGCACAACGCATACTTGTAACACAGTTATTTTATGGAATTTTGTCACCAAATTTTCAATATAGACATTTTAGGAGCTCTGCTCATGAACAGTGTCACCGTAATTTCCTCAAACTGTCCTGAAAACTGATTTTGCACAATGACCGCTCTATTCTGCACTGGATGTGCAAAACCACGTTTCAGCCAGGATATGTAAAATGATAGCTGTACTGTTCATAAGGAGGTGTGGAAAAATAACAATTTTGAAAATCTGGAGTGAAAATCTGACAAATTCACGAAGTTATGAGCGTGCATGGAAACTGCACAATGCACACTTGCAAAACATCAATTATTTTTATTTTTTCCACCAAATTTGCAATATAGGCTTTTTGAGAGCCCCCCCCCCACATGAACAGTGGCACTGTCATTTCATTAATTAGTCCCAAAAGGTGATTCCGCACAGTGACCATGAAATCACCTTTTGGGACTGAACAATGCCATGACAGTGCCTGAATTCATGAGAAGGGATCCCAATAACCCCATGTTGAAAATGTGGTGTCAAAATTCCAAAAAATGCCTGAGATATGCACCAAAGCTGAAAAAACCCTATTTATGTCATTATACAACTTACCAGCATTTCTTCAGTTCGCGGTCAGGTTTGAAGAGTGCAGACGTGTTCCCAGTCCACCGACGATTGTTGTGCTGTGTGCTGGAGGTGAGTATGGGGTGAGGGCATGTGTGTGGGGAGATGGGGTGCACAGATGGTGGGCACAGGTGGGAGGAGGGGGCAGGGAGACTGCGAGGGACCATTTCATGTTTTACAGGTAAAAAGAAAAAAAAAACATTGTGGGAAGTTTTTTTTTTACAGGGTACTGTGGCATGCTGGGGTGGGCTCCCAGTGTACCACTTGAGTTGTTTTTTGGGGGGGGCTGTAGCCAATGGGGGATTGGGCACCCCCCCAGCACACAACAAATGGGGGAGGGACTTTATGCCAATGGGGAGTGGGCTCACCCATCAGCAGATTGGACTGGGAAAGGGGGGGAACTGAAGCTGATGGGGATTGGGCCCCCATCAGCAAAGAAATACTTTTTGAGGCATGATGCAAGCAGAATTTGGGCACCCCTCAGTACAGAGGAAATGGGAGGGACATTATGCGATGGGGAGTGGGCTCCCCGCGGCGTGTGACTAACTTGGCGGCAGTCCTGCACGCATGTTGATTGCACACCGGGAGGCGTGTTGTGGTCCCGCTGCATGAGAGCTTCACTCTCATTGCAGCGGACCTTTTCCTAGATCTGGTGACCACATTAGGGATGCATGATGTCAGTGCCTGCTGCTGGCTTATTGATGAATGAGGGACGCACGTACTGATATGTGCCCTGCATTCGTCCAACAGTGACCATGCCTCCAAATCTGCTACTACTGCAAGATGTTGACTGCTCAAGTGTGAGCCAACATAAAAATTGAAAGCATGGAAAATCTCTAAATGTGATTATTACCTTTACCAGAAAAACTCCTTACTCTCATGTGATCATGTGATGGAAGACACACACACACACACACACACACACACACACACACACACACACACACACACACATTACAGAAACAACTTTCTACCAGGTCTGCCATCTAAAACTCGGAAGGTGTTATATTTATTAAAAGACCTATGAATTCCCCTTAAAATGTAGGATGTACTATTGCTCTGCTGCCATGGCAGATTGGGACTCAGTGGGAAATATAAAGCACAAATATATAACAGAATACCTTTGCCCAAGACCTGAATGTGCTAACCTAGAAGAAACACAGTAACATTTTTTTCTGCAACTTAATTTCACAGCAACATTTTGGACATTTTTAACTATAAGATGGAAATGGACATTCTTGTCAAGAATAACATATGAATCCCTAATACTCAGGGATTACGATGGCATTCTGAAACAATACCACCCAAGCACCCTGGATGTGATTTTTGCTAGCATAAAATTGTACCTGGATGGCAAGTAAAACCAATTCTTATTGCAACAACTACAATCCTCCTACTTATCAATAGCAACTATGATTAAAAATGGTTTAAAACAAGTGAAAATGAGGGACTTTCAGGGTTTCCCTGGAATTAGAGCAGAAACATTATAGAAAAAAGATATACTGTATATGAGAATCAGGACATTTCGTTTTACAGTCTCATTTTTTTCTTTTCTTCTCAAATTCTAGGTTGAGTTGGTTTACCAATATTTTCCTGTAAAGACTGTATTTTTATTTTCAATCACCTTTTTTTCCTTTATATAAAATATCATGACAAAAGAAGGATGCATGTTTAATGTACTCTAGAATGTTAACATTGTATGATTTGTTTTGAATTATCTTTAATAAAATTCCCCTACTCTTTTAGAGACATGTCATGGGATCTTTGGTGTCCACCTGAACAGCCACACTGGACCTTGCTTTAATGTCTCATCCAAAAGACAGCAGCTCAGGAGTGCAGCATCACCCTCATGATACACTACAGTGTCAGTATTGGGATTTACACCAAGTGCCTAGTGTGGAGCTAGAACCCACAATCTTTCCATCTTCCAGCCTCAGAGGTGAGTGTGCAACCAGCTGAGCTACTGACACTGGCTATGGGTTTACTTTACTTTGATTTCAGCATTGACATCAACTCAGTGCCTCACAGAAGGTTGCTGAAGAAGTTAAATGATCATGATACAGCTAAAGACACAATTAGATGGGCAAGAAACTGGTTGGAAGGGAGACAGCAGAGGGTTGTGGTTAACAGAGTTGGATAAGAAGAGAGGGAGGTCACCAGCTGCTTGCCACAGAGATCATTCCTAGGCTCAGTCCTTTTCAATACATTCATTAGGTACATGGGAGAAGGAATCCAGGGTAAGATGTGTCTCTCTGCAGATAACATTATGCTCTGTGGTAAGGCAGACAGTGAGGAGGGGATTAAGGAGGTGAAAGAGAGCCTTGCAAAAGCAAGATAGGTGGTTGAAGGTTTGGCAGTTGAAACTGAATTCCAAAATGTGCAAGGTGATGCACATAGGGAAAAAGAACCCAAGGACAGAGTACTTGATTTGGGGGGGGGGCATAAAGCTGCATGACCTCTGAAGAAAGAAACCCAGGGATCATCATCAGTGCCTCCACAAAACAATCAAACCAGTGAAATAAGGCAAACAAGATGTTGGGGTATATAAGAAAGAGTATTGACAGCAGAAGGAATAGGTTGAGACCCCACCTGGAGTACTGTGCCCGGTTCTGGAGTCCTCACCAGAGGAAAGATAAATGCAGGCTGGAGTCAGAGCAGCTTATGGTGACCAAAATGATTCAGTGCCAGCAGGGCAGATCATCATTAGGATTGACTCAGGTACTGAACCTGTACTCATTGGAGGTCAGATGGGAGAGGGGAGATATGATAGAGATCTTCAAGTTCATGAGAAGAATGAACAAGGTAAACTGTGAGGAACTATGTAGTATGAGTAGCAGATCAAGATCACTCATGAGTAGATATTGATGGGGGTGGTACAAGAGAAAAGAGAGAAAGTTTTATTTTACAGAAAAGTTTGGTGGAGCCATCAAACAATGTGCCAGCTGATGTGGTGGGTGCCAAAACTATCAATGGTTTCAAACATGGCTGGGTCAGAGTAAAGGGCATAGAGGCTTCTTAGTGTGCTATCAGTAGGGTGGGGAGCATGGGTGTGGACAGTGTGGGTTAGAACCTTGTATGGGCAATAGGTCCCAGGTTTACTAGCAAACTGGATGGATCAGTGGTTTTTTTCTGCTAACATTGTTTTGGCATCCCAGTCAGAAGCTGTGGAAAAGATTGTGACATCGTACACTAAGGATTATACTCTCAAACAGGGAACAGTAGGCAGTTCACTACATGCAAACCCATTTATATGCCTAACATTCAAGCTGGTACTAGTAATAGGACTATGAATCCTAGCCCAGGCAAACATGTCATCAACAGTATCTAGTGCATTGCTGAACAAAGAGATCACTAGAATATGTCTTGCAATAGATTTATTATAGAAGACGGCAAAATATACAAAAGAATATTTCTTCCTAATACAGGGCTTTTGTCTAGAATATCCTTTAGTATCCTTCCATAATAATATTTTTTCAAGATGTATTTTACTGCTTCTTTGTTCAAGAGTGCACTGGATACTGTTGTTATGTTGATCCACCTACGGAATAATCATCATTAGGAGCAAATGAACTCTGCTGGACAAATGTCCTGTTCATATGCAAATTTGCTTCAAAATAAAGAATAGAAGGGTTGGAATTCAATATTTTTGAGTGTTGCATAATTGAGTTCTACTGATGCCAAATGTAATTATTTTTTATGCTGGTGGCTAAAAGCCATCTTTAAATAACATTTGATATTAAGTGATATTCCCACAATGGACAACAGCCAAGGCATATTATTCCTTGCATTGTGTGAGGAATAAAAAACATAATAGCAAGAAACAACTTAACTCATGGTTTTTAGAAGCATGCCATCCTATTTGCAAGAGGTGGGGTATTTTCTTTCTGTTACTTGTTGGAACATTTATTCTTAAATTGGTGGTGTTCCTTTTACTGTTAAGAAGGGTAAATGCAGAAACCCAGGATTGTAATTTTGCAGTCTAGAAAGAACTACAACTTAAAGGGGATCATTTAGGTACAAGTGGCCACAAAGTCTGACAGCCTATGAAAAGTTATTTTAAATGAACTTTCTCTGTCTGGCATACCTGTAGCAGGAAGCAGCCAAGAGATATAGCTGACCATGTCTGTCATGCATTAATATTACATTGCCACCATTTAAGGAACCTTATGACATCATGGAATAACAAGCTGTGCTTGAAATATGCAGTCAGGCCAAGCTTTTTCCTCCATGACATCACAAGGTTCCATAAACTGGTGGCAATGTAGTATCAATATACTACAGACATCTATAGTATCTCTGGACTACATCCAGCCACAGGTAAGCTCAGTATCTTGTTTAAGATAACTTTTTATGGGCATTCAGACTATGTAGTCCACAGCACATGGATGTTCCCCATTAATGTTATACACTTGGTGGCATGATGTTTTCTTTCCATTCATTTCTGTAAGTTTATCAGACATATAATACAATAATTTCAAACATCATAAAACAAGTGTTCCAGCTGTCCCTCTTAATATCAACACTGTTCAGAAAAATACAAGCAACAACATAACTAGAAACTGAATCCTATCCTGTTTTTACATAGTTTGAAATTTGAGCTAAACATTCATATTATAACAATAAATGGCATGGTAGCACAACATCATAATATATGATTCATATGCAGTGTCAGTGGCTTAGAGAGTACAACTCTTCCCTGTGTGCAAAGAAGATTGAAAGGTGGTGGGTTCAAGTACAGCACCTGGAACTTGGGTTAATAAGTAAGCAATACCACATGACAGGGCATGCTGCCATTGAGTAATGATTGCATGTTCTCCCCATCTCTATGGGTTGGAGGTACAATGCATTTGCTGAGTGCCCTTCAACCACAGGGGAGAGGGAGTGCAATAATTACAATTACTTAATAATTGCAAGCCCTTAAGTGTGTTTCTCTGTTTAGAAAGTAACAGCAAAACAAAATACACAAAACAAAATAAAGTCTTTAAATTAGGAATAAATAAAGCTTCATCACTGGTAAATTTGTCGTCACACTTAACAGCTAGGTTTGCCCTACAAAGGGGTAAAATTGCCTGGCAGGTAAGTCACTCATGTTGTTAACTGAACCTTTTTCTGTATCACTCCACATTGTCAGTGGGAAGGTAATTAATACATATGGGTAATGTGCTCCCCTACTGGGATAATTGTGCAGCTCCAAAGCTGTAACCTCAGCACGGACCTCAGGGACATGGTACATTCCAGCTCAATTTCACCTCAGTTTTTAACTGTATCATGAAGGGGCTGTAGCACAGAAGAACCCTCTTGAAGATTATATGTCAGTTTCATTATTTTTTTATCAGAATTGTGTAACTCCTGGGGCAGATTTGGTCTTCCTGGTGAGAGGGAGCACCCCTAAATTTAAAAATAATGCCTGTTAAGCTTTGGCTTTCAAATTGCATAACCTGCTTGCTAACTTCCATTTCAGTGCCTGGATGGAGACCATTTGCCTGTGAGGGTGTTGTTTCCTGTTAGGTCTGCAAGTTCTAGCCTGGTGTCTCAGGTAAGTAGATTTATTGTTGGGGGGGGTATTCCCAATTAGTATCTTCCAACAGCCTGTATTCCAGGTCAGTTTCCTTCTCCTGTGTTGAGTATGATGTGTGCATGTGTACTGTGTATGTGTGTGAAAGACAAAGAACCTCTGTGCACAAACACTGAGGCAAGGGTTACCAGAAAGGGCATTTGGCTGGGAAGCCAAGTTTCAAGAAAATACAAAATCGCACTTGCCCTCACAATGCAAAGCATCATGGACTGCATATGCAAATCACCACAGAATGTTATGCTGGTTCAACTTTAAGCAGAATTGCATGGTGCCGAAAGGCCTCTCACACAGTTTGCAAAGGGTGCTAACAGACGACATAGACACGTGTTTCGTCCTACCAGGACTCATCAGTATGCCTCATCTGTTTGACACCCCAGTGGAATGGACTAGCTACCCTAAGACAGTGTGTCTTGGATATATTGTGGTGAACCCATTAAAATAAAAAACTAGTTAAAAGACAAAGAACCTCTGTGCACAAACACTGAGGCAAGGGTTACCCCAAAGAGCATTTGGCTGCGTGTGTGTGTGTGTGTGTGTGTGTGTGTGTGTGTGTGTGTGTGTGTGATTGAATCAGCTCTGCTCTTTCCTGGCTTTATCTTGTGTTTGAGTGAAAGCAGTTTCTCTTTATGTAACTTTTTTTGCCTCCCAGTTTAGTTTGTTTTATACTTATTCCCATGCCTACTTCCAGCTGTAATGCCCCCGATATGTCCCAGTAGTGAGGGGAAAGCAGTTGTTTCCCATGTGGCAGTGAGTGAAAAAGGGCTTGCTAGGCAGTTTTTGTGTCTTTGACTCATATTTTCTCTTGATTTTAGCTGGCTGTATCCAAACAGCCATCCCTTTCTCCACAGCCATTCTCAAGGTGGCATTTAGTGCTTCACATGTTTTTTCCGCAGCGGACTTGGTAGAGGATGTGAAGAAGCTGGGGGCACATGGCAATGAGTGAAAGTTGTGACCGTGAGATGGTTGTAACTTTCGGGTGCTTGATGGTCATTTTATTTTGAATACTTTTTTATCTACCCTTTTTTACTTGTTTGTGATTTTAGCCTCCTGGTGACAAATGGTAGCTCCTCTGTCAGCTGCCTTTCTTGCAGCAATATTAGCACTTCACACACTTTTTCTCCAGTAAACTATTTGTCAGCAGCCATTCTGTCTTTATCTCTGGGCTTCCCCCCCTTCTGTGGAAGTGGAACGAGCAAGCTACGTGCTTGTGCCCAGGAGCAATCCAGCAAGATCTCTTTGCCAGCAGTGGAGCGAGCAGGACCATGCACACACAAGTTATGCCTTAGTTTTGGTAAAGTTGCACATCAGTTTGATGTCTAATGCTGGCTCCCACTAACAGTCTTTGCTTCCTGATGTTGGGAGTGCAGAACTTTCTCCCAGCTTACTCTTAACATGAGCAGCCTGGCTTGTGTTGCATCTACTGTGCAGCAGAATCATCCTTATGGAAGACATTTTCTTTCTCCTTTTCTCATAAGGGGAGAATTGCTCATGCTTGTTTGAGATTTGAGTAGTACAGCAGAGGGCTCATGGTAACTAACTTCAAAGCATAGCCTGCTATTGCTCCAAAGAAGCAGTTTGGAAAGCGGACATTATAGGAATTTGGATTTACTGTATTCTGCTACAGTCTGGAACACACTGATGTCTTTTCAGAGTAAGCAGCATAGAAGTGGTCAACCTTCTAACTGTTGTCACAGGTGGGATAAGTCTTTGTCACCATATTAGTTAGACTTAGAGCCTTTTGGTGGGTGGTTTGCTGGGTTGCACTTGAACCATCCTACAAGTCCCATTTTCTGAGATGATAGTCATGGCCTGTATTGGTGCCTTCAGAGAACTGGGGAGAGGGAAATATGGCCATGGGAGGGGCCTAAATATCTATGTTGTTCTCCCCTTCTATTGCCAGTGAATTGCAATGCCATGTGGGCTGTGGGGCCTCATTGGGGGCTTCCAGCCAGGCAAGCCCCCCCACTCCTCTCACTCTACATCCTAGTAGTTGGTACTAGGGTGCTTTTTCATTGCCTAGTGTCCATTTTACAGGCACCATGCTGGGACTATCCTTGTTGGTGGAGTTACACAAGTGAATCATATTACATTGGTCAGAGCATCCATGAGTGACAGATTATGTTGCTTTCTCCATTTGTGTATTTACTTAAAGGGACTCTGGGTCCCTTGGTTGTTACAATGTGTATGTTTGCCATGTTTTTGTTCTTTGTAGCTATAATAGCTTAACAGCTGTGGAAGTTCCCCAGACCCCCAGGGTTGGACTACATATCTAAGGCTCTGATGATGTTCTCTATGCCCCTTTTTTACTGCACAGAGCTCTTGAAGCATACTATGGAGGCTCTAACATGTATGTCAAGACTCTTTGTTTCCTTTTCAAGTATTTATATTGGCACCATGGGCCACAGTAACCAAAAAAATCAAGACCTGCAGTAAGACCAGGAAAGCCCTTCATGGAAGGGACCTGCACTCAGTGCTGGGTAACCAAATTTAATCTGTTTTGTTCAATCCCTTCCAGCTGCACCATTGAGTTTTTAGGGGGGCAGACTTTGGGAAAATGGGGAGATACTTGAAAGAGGCATTAAGGGGAATGGGACAGGAATCAGGGGTTGAGGAACAGTGGGCAGTATTTAAAATGGGGATTACAAGAAAAACAGAATTATGCATTAAGCTGATTAGCAAGAGGAAAAGGAAGAGGAGACCATTATGGTTTTCCAAAGAGGTAGCAAAGAAAGTGAAAGCCAAAGAGATTGCATTCAGGCAATACAAAAAGCCACAGGCAGAAGGGGATAGGGAGAAGTACCAGGAGAAGCAAAGGGAGGCAGGGAGGTCAGTAAGGGAAGCCAAAGCTCAGACAGAAGAACACATTGCAATATCAGTGGGTAGAGGACAAAACCTTTACAGGTACATAATGAAAAGAAAGACAAAGGGAGGGATAGTGAGACTGAAGGGGAGGATGGGGCCACGTGGAGGATGACAACAGTAAAGCTGACATATTGAACAGGTATTTCTGCTCAGTCTTTACTGAGGAAGAGGAGGTAATGGGTCTGAAGGAGTACAAGGTGAGAATGGTGCAGAATGGACACAAGTCCTTTACACGCAGAAAGGGTCCTGAAGGAACTGGAAGTAATAAGAGTTGATAAAGCAATGGGGCCAGATGGGGTGCACCCCAGGGTCCTTAAAGAACTAAGAGAGGTGGTGGCTGAACCTCTGGCTATCCTGTTTAGCCGATCACTGGAAACAGGGGAGGTACCCAAAGACTGGAGGATAGCAGATGTAGTCCCCTTATACAAAAGTGGGAACAAAGAGGAAGCAGGGAACTACAGACCAGTCATCATCACCTCAGTAGTGGGGAAGATCATGGAAGCACTACTGAAGGAGAGATGTGGAACATCTGGTTGTCAATGGACTACAGGACCCAAGGCAGCATGGTTTCACCAGGGGGAGGTCATGTCAGACCAACCTCATTGAATTTTTTGACTGGGTGACTAGGGAGGTGGATCAGGGAGGGCAGTGGACATGGCCTATCTGGACTTCAGCAAGGCCTTTGACACTGTGCCACATAGAAGACTATTACACAAACTGGGGAATATGGGTGTGGGTAGGACAGTAGTGTGGTGGGTAGGTAACTGGCTGGGTGGCAGGACACAGAGGGTGGTGGTAAATGGCTGTCACTCCAGAGAGGGAAGAGTGACCAGTGAGGTACCACAGGGGTCAGTGCTGGGACCGGTCCTATTCAACATCTTCATCAGTGACATGGCGCAGGACCTAGAAGGCAGAATTTCACTGTTCGCTGATGACACAAAGCTCTGTAACAGAGTAGACACACCAGAGGGTGTAGACAGAATGAGAAGCAACCTGCAGAAACTTGAAGAATGGTCAGGGGTTTGGCAGCTGAAATTCAATGCAAAGAAGTGCAAGATAATGCATATGGGGCACAAAAACCCTGGCACAATATATCAGTTGGGGGGTGAGGATATAGCATGCATCAAGCAGGAAAGGGATCTTGGGGTTATCATCTCTGATGACCTCAAGGTGAGGAAACAGTGTGACAAAGCAGCAGGTAAAAGCAAATAGGATGCTGGGATGTATAGGCAAGGGCATCACCAGCAGGAAAAGGAGGTCATAATTCCGCCATACAAGACACTAGTGAGGCCCCACCTGGAGTACAGTGTACAGTTCTGGAGACCATACCTACATAAGGACATAGACAGGGTAGAGAAGGTTCAGAGGAGGGCAACAAAGATGGTGCATGGATTGCATCACAAGTCCTATGAAGACAGGTTGAAGGAACTGAACATGTACTCCTGGAGGAGAGGAGGGAGAGAGGATATGATAGAGACATACAAGTATCTTACAGGGAGGAACAGGGTGCAGGAAAACACTATTTTTAAGCGAAAAAGATGTTCCAGGACTAGAGGGCATGGGATGAAGTTGGAGGGAGGACAATTCAGAGGAAACATGAGAAAGAATGTCTTTACAGAATGGGTGGTGGACAAGTGGAACACCCTGCCAGAGGAAGTGGTGGGGGCTGAAACAATCACGGGATTTAAGAATGCATGGGATAGACATAAAGGAATTCTGGAGGTCAGGGGTAAGGGGCAACAGACTTCTAGGAAAACAAACTGAACTTACAAGCTCAAATGGGCAGACTGGGTGGGCCATAGGCCCTTATCTGCCGACACTGTCTATGTATCTATGTATCTATGTGTTGGAGTAGTGGGGTGCTCCTGTGGTAAGGTTGTCAGTGGTATTCTTGATTTACACAGTCCCTGCTCTGTTTCATTTCTATGCCTGATACTCTGGATCATATTACCAGTCCTCTGCAGGTCCTTCCTTTGAAGACACCTGAATTGGTTGTTCAGATCACTTTGGTCAGGGAAGGGACCCTACAGGCATGTCCAGGTGTGCCATAGCAGAGAAATAATCAGATCACCTATCTGTAAGTGACCCTGACTCAACAGCATGTCAAGACGACAGTATCAGGGGGTATATCATATCCTGACCAAATGGAGCCAGAGTTGTACCAAGAAAAGGCACCTTCTCCAGGGCAGACAGGGTTGATAAGTATCAAAAGGTGACAGTCTCTCCTCCCCATTATTTTACTAGGTATGTTGAAGGAGGAGGCAGTGGTTCAGTCTTCCCCACTGTGTGTCTGATGCCTCTGCAATGGTTGGGTGCTCAGATATTCTACTATGTATGTTGAAGGAGGGGGCAATGGTTCAGAATTCCCCACTCCGTGTGTGATGCATCTGGAATGGGCCAGGGCACTCAGGTTGTAGCTTTCTGGGCCAGACTGTGGAGGGGAATGATCTGAAACATATTCTTTTGGTGTGAGGTTTCTGTGTTATATTCCATCATGTTCGTAAAATACAAGGTGTTTTTCTCATAGCCATTCATCTCTCTGTTCGTGATCAATATGACATGGGCAAGGGTGGTCATCAAACTGATTTTCTGGTCTAAGCTGGGCTGTTAAAGTCCAAGGAAGATTCCTTTACTGGGCTGTCACAGATGTAGTCTGATACCAGCTGAGGCCTGTGCAGAATTGGGGGCCCTCAGCCTTGTCATTTAGCACATATTGGGTGTTCAGATAAGGGTATTAAGGCAGATGGCCAGTTCCTGTCTCCCCTTGCATATTCTATGGATGAGTTTTTTTTCCTCTCTGAGCTTTTCATTGGGACTTTTTAGGACAAGTCCTACATTATGGACAGTTGTTCCTCAGATACCGGCTTAGTCGACTTCTCTGTTAGGATGTCCAAGCAAGGCCTTGCTACTCCTCCAAGTTATACACTTTGCAGGTGAGGCGTGATGATCTCAATTGACCATAGGCATTATACCTTTTGTGACAAGCCTCTCTCAGTCCCTTATTGCAAGGATTTGATCTTGTTTCAGTGAATTTCAGAATAAGGCAGGGCAGTTCCAATTCTCAATAAATTGCAGATGGTACCAGTAAAGATGATATTTGAATATATGGCAATTACAGGTGTAGGTGGATGTGGCACCTTTTCCACAATGTACAAGGTCTATACCTCATCCATTTCTAGGAAGCTGCTCTGCCAAATGCAACCACACCTTGCTGGTCATTGGGAGAATGCCAGGTTTTCCATCTGCTCCAGGTTTTTTTCCTTTAACAATTGGAGAACTGATGTGCAATTGCCAAGGGTTGTTAAGCAGACCCCAAGGTTCTTCACAGTTTCGAGAACCTGGGGTGCATATGTTTTTATATTGCCTTCCTTGGGGGTTAGTGACCACCCCAAATTATGTTTTTTACCAAGATCTTGTCACTGAATGTTTTTTGCAAAGGTCCTGTCACTGAGTGAGGCATATCTTGAAATAGGAAGAACATTGCATTATCAACAGAAGAATGATTGGACCAGAACACTAAGAACCAGTCGGATGCTCCAGCCTTAGAGTCAGTTGGATCTCTTGTTCACTTAGGATGCACAGGGATAGCCATTTGCAACAAGGCTGCTAACAATGTAGGCCTGGTCTGAAGGCATATCTGTCCCTGGTTTGATTGGTCTCTGCTAGTCTGGCTTGGTGTAGCATACTAGTGCAAGAGCCTTTTGTCTGAGCCAAGCCGGTGGTCATCAGCATCTGCGTATCACCCCCAGAGAACATAATGCCGCTTGGTCAGTTCCTGTCATGGCTAGATAGGCATGGTGACGAGTGTACCATGATCCTTGTAGTAGCACCGATTCATCTACAGAGAGGAGGGCCTATCAGAGGAATGTTAGGTCTTTAAGTTGTAGAAGGCCTTCAAGCTATTTATTTATTTATTTATTCATTTCTTTCTTTCTTTCTTTCTTTCTTTCTTTCTTTCTTTCTTTCTTTCTTTCTTTCTTTCTTTCTCTTGTTTGGAGAATAACCTTTGAGCATAATGCTCTTTTTCAAAGTTTCCACATCAAATAAGGTACACGATAAAACAACAGGAAGTGACAATGACAATAGTCTCAGCTCACAATCATGAAGTTACACTGGAATGATATCAGTAGTTCATTTGCACAAGGAGTAAATATTCAGGTACTGGGGAGAGCTATTTACACTAAAGATTCGTGGCAAAGTGGATAAAGCTGCATGGAACCAAATGTATAAAACACTTGCAAATAAAGTACAACCAGGATAACTCTAGAAGAACCAGGAACATCCAGGGCAATGGTAGATCAGCCCAGTGTCAGGCTTTGTCAAGGTTTTAGGAAAGGAAAGAAAGAGGAGTAAGGGCTAGGGAAGTGAGGGGAACACAGAATGAGGGCTGGGCCAAGGAAGCAGAGATATTTCAATTCTAGGACCCTAGGGGACCACTATAATAAATAAGCACATAGAACTGGCAGTGGGAAAAGCTAAAGTAGGTGCAAAGACATAGAGGAGGAGCAGAGGAGAAGGCAAGGGTCCAACCCCACCATCCACCAAACAGGCTTTCAGGTGCATCAGTCATTTGCTGTAGCCAGGGGGAGGAGACAGTAAATGACGGTCCTGGCAGGTGACTCAAAATGTCCTCTTTCCTGCTTAATTTTCTTTTACCATTCTATTTTGTATCTGGCAGGAATGTAGGGATCAAACGTGAGTCCCTCTGACAGCGACTGAGTGAAAAAGAGGATCTTAGATGTCCAGTGCTAGCAGAACTATCTATGTACACCATTACTGGCTAAGATGTCCCATGTCAGGAGATGATATCAGTAGCAGGGTTCTCATTTGGGAGTTTTCATTCTGCTGTTTGTAGGCATGGTAAACTTAGCAGCTTCCATTTCAAGGTAAACGAAAAAAGGAAAAAAAAAGTTGCCCTCGTCTCAGAATATAAGAGTGTTAGAGCTCTATAAATATGGGAAGCTACAAGACTTCAATGATAGTTATCAGTTAGTCTAGCTGTAGTCCCAAGGGTGAGGGAAGTCTTGATCAGGAGTCAGAAAGTCTGAGGGTGGAAGGTTTCACTGAGTTCAATACCTCACCAGTGATGCAATATGGTGCAGTAATATGGCAAGTTAAGGCTCTTCTCTAGGACCAGGATTAGGTGAAGTGGATTGTGAAATGAAAAATGTCCTTTCTTGTGGTCCCTGACAGCTGTACTATTGCTTTGGTTCCAAGCAACAAATGTAGTGTGATCTCATCTCTCCTTTTTCAGGGAGGATGAAGGCCTCTTCCACATGTCCACTCTTGACAGAGTCTTCTCTTCAGGGTGATAATGGCATCTTGTGCTGATAGTACAGAATTTGACAAGAAGTAGGTAATCTTTTAACCTTTGCCTGAGGCACTTCAGGGATATTGCCGGGGGTATGACAGACACTGCCATCCAGCTCTCAGTTGGAATCATAGTAGTTTTCAGATGAACCCTGTTCTCTAACAATCAGGGCATGGTAAGGGACAATATTCTCTCCCACCCTACTTAGATGGGTAGTGCTTCTTATGACCCATATGTACTAACTACCTTCCCATTCACAACATGGAGAGCTACAGATAGGATAAATTTAATCATACTTACTATAATTTCATTTTCTGTTAGCTCCAGCATTGTCAATGGGGCCTCACCCTGGAGCCATTTGATCATCTGTAAAATATTATCAAATATAGGTATATATTGATATATTTGATGTGGGTGAGTGTCTTATTTGTTTTTATCGGAGGCCGCCTACAATACATTTTTCATGGACTGTGATTCATTAGCTGGTGCTGGACACTTGAACAAAAAACTTTTTTTTTTACTTGAATTTTATATAACAAATATATAACACCAAATAACAAGAACAGTACAATGGGCAGATCCACTTAAGTACATAATGGCATTAGCACATAGATAAAGGGAAGTAAGCCAGTCATATGTGCATACAGATTCTGAGAAAATGTGACAGATAATATAAATGCTGTCATATATCAGTCTTGAAGGAATTACAGAAGACTGGTGTACAGCACTGAACAGTGGTATGGTGAATACAAAGAGTTTACCAACCAATATGGATACATTGTCCAAATGAATAGAAGATACCACCTTTCCCAATCCATTACATGAGGTAATTAAGTCCATGTACACCAAGCCAATAACTTGATTCCATCCATATGACAGAATATAAAGAAAAAGAGATGGGCTAGTAGAAAGTGATACAGGTACTTAGCAGGCAAAAAACAAGGGCGTAAGGGAGACAATCAAAAAAACAAATACAAATTGGAAAAAGGGCATCAGTGGTCCCAAAGCAAGCATCTAGTGATGAGGAAGAACAGGGAGAAGAAGAAGAAGAGGAGAAAAGATGGAGAGAAAAAAGGGAGAGGAGAGAGAAAGTGAAAAAAGGAAAGAAGGGAAAGGGGGGCTACCCAGACCTATCGGACAAAGTCAGGATAAATCTCCATTTGAAACATCACCAGCCTGCACCGTTGTATTTTGAAGATGGGTACTTTATCTTGGAATGGAGATTGGGAGGCAGAGCAACAAGATGGCTGCAGTGCTGCTCCGCTCCTCACAACCCTCAACATGCTTGAGTAATTTTTTGGTTTATTTTGATTGTTTTTAATCTTTTTTCAAGCTGCTGAGTGAAACTAATGTTAAATTTTCTATTTCTGGTTAACATAGCATTGTCTTTACTTTTTCACCATAATAATTCTGAAACTCACTGCTAATAATGAGCATCTGATCAGTAAAGGCTTTATGTTAGCATTTCAATGCATCCAAGCATTACAATTCAAAAGTTTTATTCACTCGCAGTCTTAAACTTTATGAACAAAACTTTTGAATTTTTTTCACCTGTTTGGTAAAAATGTGCCTTCCAAGGTAATCTAAAAGGCATAGGCACAGTGGCCTCACCCTTTTTATGGCCATATTCACTAATGGCTAAGCTTGCTGGTGTTTCATACAAAGCATTGGAACAGAGTGATTGGAGGTTGAGTGGCCCGTTTCCAACCAGGTACTGGTAAAATGTCAATAAATTGCTCTTAGAATAATGGAATGACTGCTAACACCAGTCTGTGCTGACTTTCTGGGACATTTTTTTGCATGGCAAATGGCACGCAGAAGGATGCTGTGTACCTAATCTGCTGGTCTTTATATGGAAAAGAAAGTTGTGTGGCTGGTCGATATCGTTTGTTGCATTCCTCTTTGCACTGCTGTGTGCTGGAAGATGAGAGGACTGAGAGTGGTGGAAAGGGAACAAGGGACTCTGTATATATACACAGTATGCTGCTGATAAGTATTATATCCTTTAACTAAAGGTATGCCATTAGTGCCTGGGGAAGGGGAGTTTCAGTATACTGATTTAAATGAAATTTGCTACTCTCAGTGGAACATTCTCCCTCATTTTCCCTTTTCAGGTTAAAGTAAATCATGGTTACCAAACTGAAGCAAGGAGACAATGGCAAATTGTGAGAAGCCCTTTAGGAGAGATTTAGACTCCTAGTTCCTTGGTCAAAGATGGGCTAAGAGTTTTCTTGCACCTCTCTTGCATCTTAACTGCCTGGGCTTCACCTCTTTTAAATTTGATAAAGATGCTGGATCAGTCTCAGTGGAGTTATTGTGGGGTAAGACCCTAAAATGCACTCATTTAACATTTCAACCAATTGCTAAAGTTTCACTTCTCACTTTATTGCTTACATCCTTGAAGTATATACAATTCTTGGAAATTTAATGACTGGGTTTGTTTGCACTGGAATTGTGCTGAATGAACTATGATGGAGCTGATTTAAAGAGTATTATCAGTAAAATAAATAACATTCAGTGGAATAAATCTCTTCAGGGACTTACAGTTAATGAGGCATGGATTAAACTAAAAGATATAATCAATAACTTAGAGGATAACTACGTCCCCATAAAAAATAAATATAACAAAAATTTTCATATACCAGTGTGGTTAAACAGAACAAATAAACTGCAAATTAAAAAAAAGAAACCCTTATATCACCTGTAAAACAAGAAAAACAAACTCCACAATTGAAGGATTAATGGATGAAATGGAGAATACCATGGAGTCTGTTTCTGGAATCTACAACATTAAATATAATCATACTAGGGTACAAGAGATGCCCTAGTCTTTTCGTCCACAAGAAAATCTTTTTCAGGAATTTTTCCTGGCTATAGAGATTCCTCAAAACCCAGAGATATCTAAAACCATGGAAAATCCTATTTCAGTGTGAGAAATAGAAACGGTTATAAAAAAATTAAAATCTGGTACATCCCAGGCCCGGATGGTATATTTCATGAGTTCTATAAAAGTTTTTCTGAAATATTAACATGTTGTTAAGAGGTAGTCTTTAATTATTTTTTTGCAATAAACAAAATTCCACCATCCTTTTCAACAGGGTTAATTGTATAACTATTTAAGACAGGCGAGAAACACATTATAGAAAACTGGAGACCTACCTCAATTCTTAATGCTGATTTTAACATTCTATCTCAGGTTTTAAATAATAGATTTAAACATCTAGCAGCTATAGTCATTTCTCAAGTTCAATTTTGTGGGATTCTGGATCAAAATATACATCAAGCCATTACAATAGTCAGAGATATTATAGAACATTCAGAATCTAGAGGGATAAATAATTTTATAATAACCCTAGATCAAAAAAAAGTGTTTGATCAGGTGTACCACCCCTATTTATGTTACTCCATGGAAAAATAAGGTGTTACAGCTGAATTCATAAAATGGGTAAAACTGTTATATTCTAATGCAGTATCATATCCAGTCATACACAATCAAATAACTAAAGGGATTAAAATGCAGAATAGGGTCTGCCAAGGATGCTCACTAAGTCCATTATTATATATATTTTATTTAGACCCTCTTATGCAAATAGTAAATAATAATCCAAACTGGCAAGGTATAAAGAACAATAATGCGTCACATAATGAAGTAAAAATTTGTGCCTATGCTGGCAATGTTTGCTTATTTCTTTCACAAATATGCCAAACTGATCTTTTTTGGAAATAATATTAAAATATTTCCAAATGTCTAATGCAAAATTAAATGTTAATAAGAGCAAAGCTCTTACTATAGGACCCCCATGTATACAGGAAGATATACAGAATGGTATTAGATTCTCCACTGAATCACTAACAATATTGGGGGTAATGTTTGGATCACAAAACTAGGGTTTTGCAAACTGGGATGATGCCTTAATGAAAATTGAGGTAAAAGTTCAAAGATGAAAAATGTGAAAGTTTGCAAAACTAAAAAGGGTACAAATAATAAAACAGTTTTAAATCCCAAGTTTATGATATATGGCCATGGTCTTTCCACTCCCACTTGCCTTAGGAACTAGAATTTATAGCTGTTTCTTTCAGATGCAGTGGGGCTCAAGGTTCAATCCCATTAAGCAGTGTTTTACATATTTATCAATAGAAAATGGTGGTCTGGGTAAGATAGATCCCATTGTCTTTTTCCATGCGATATTTATCTCACACACTGTAAAGTGTGGGTTAGGTCCACAAAACAGTCTACAAAGAAAATGGATCAAGATCTCGACAGGGCAATATTTTAATGCTTGGAAATCCTTTCCCCCAAAACCTGTTACGAGATTTCAGCTTCCCAAATACTTTATGTCAGCAGCTCGGGAAGTATTTAAATGGAATTTAATTGCAGACATTATTAAAAATAATACCCCCCAAAAACTGTACAAATTAATAATAGTAGAACAATAACCCGAGTCCCCTGTGTTTAAAAACTGCCCTTTTGATAAAAATTAATTTGTTCTAGCCCAATTAAGAGACAGCCGAATTCCTCCTAATATGTGGGAACTCTTATGGTTATCCATGTATGGCAGAATAAATGTGTGAGGGAACTGGAAACACAAAAAAATAGAAGAAAGAGTGTGTCTTTACCCTAAATGTTTGGGGATAGAAGAGTCAATGTTTCACTTTATGTTTCAATGTTCATATGTTACTGCTCTATGGGGATGTTTGACAGTCAAATGGAGTATGCCATGGCTCTGTAATTTGACCTATGATAGTTCTGTGTAGGGAATATACCCTCCTCGCTTAAAGTGTTATCGTAATGAGACCTTGGCAGTTTTTTTTTTTTTTGTATTCTAAAATGTTATCTCTGGCAAGCTAGATACCAATGGGTACTTTATCTAAGAATGATATTAGTTGTTAATGCAATGAACTCTGTTTTCAAAAATATGTTTCTGTCCATACTTCTCATAAGGTGGCTAGATGGAGGCAGGGTTTTTCAATACTTATTAAGTATATGTAAAAAAAGAGAGAGAGAGAGAGAGAAAGCCTATTTTTGCATCAAATAACACCTTGTTTCTGTGAATTACTTTCTATTTTTTTTTCCTTTTTTCTTTGCTCAATAATTTTCTTGGATATACAAGATTGTATTTTGATGTAAACAATAATTTAATGATGTTTGTGGATTTGTTTATGATGTGATTTTCAATAAAAAATTCCCTTACTCTTTTGTGGCCTGCAGGGGTGTTGTTACTTAATGTAGGTAGGAAGGAGAAGCCCAATTGGATGGTGGACATGGATTCTGAGGAGGAGGAGGACATGGAGGACAGATTCCACCTGGCTGGCGAAAATGCTGCAGAAGTTGTGGAGGAGGATGGAGGTGCTGCAGCTCCTGCAGCACAAAACACTATTGTTTTAGTAGTTCTATGGATATTCTGGATAATATGTCCATACAAACTTATATCAGGACATGGGTATTGCTACTGATGAGTAGGCTTCTGCTGTTCAGCACCTTTTCATAATGGATTCTACTGCATCACAGGTTGCCCTACCCCCTGTGGTGGGTGCACCAGGACTATGTGTTGTGGACTCTCCAGCATGCGCTGTCTTGCATAGTGACCTGTTGCCAACTGAACGACAAATTCATGATGTGGGTGATGTAGACTTTGTTGAAAACCAAGACCAACCTGGAGCAATGGTAAATCAGCCTGAGAGCAGCCAAAGCATTTTCTGATCCCTGGAGCGAGCATTGAAACCTGCAGGTTGGATTTTAGCTCCTGATGGCAAGTGATGGCTCCCAGGAGTCCCTCCTATGGTGATCTCAATTCAGGCTGTCCCTTGCATAGTGGATGGTGCAGACATTTCCTCTGCTATTCTGACTCCTCCTCTTTTTGTATCAGCGGTTTTACCCAAGGTGAATCTTCCACTGGTGAGTTCTCCTACATCACTACTGAAGGAATCTAGAGATGGTCCTGCTGCTGCACCAAGCAACAATTCTTTACCAGTCCTTATTGACTCTACTGTACCTCCACTTCTATCACATGTTGTAAGCAAGGCAGTTTTACAGCCTTCTACTTCTCATACTCCCACTACTACCTGTGCTCCTCTGGTCCCAGTGAAACCTGGAGCATCCACATCATGGGCGGACTCAGATCCTTAGCAACCCAGGCCGGATCCTTTGATTCCACCTATACCTGACCCCTCCTGGTGGTCAGAATGGGTCTGGGCCTCATACCCATCCTAGGTGCCAGATGGCTGATCTTTTTTCCAAACTGGGTAAACCCTGGGCAAGAAGGAATGCAGTTCAGCTGAAGTATGTTGGTGGGATAGAGTTTCAACTGGACAGAATATATGTGGCTAGAAAGTTGCTTAAGGAGTCAATTAATTGTCTGACCTCTGATATCTTTGCACTCATTCATATTTCCAGGGATATGATTTTTGATGTTTCCTTTAACACTCCTGCACATCTGGACAGATTCTGGTTGAAACATAATAACTTAAGACATTCTACTGTCTGGACCCCTTTTCCTGCCATTCCATTGACTAGACCCTCATTTAAGACCATCACAATTTTGTTTTGTAATGAAAATGTGCATGTTCAAGACATTTTACACTGGGTTAAGCAATGAGCTGATGTTCTGGAATGCTCTGCCCCAATCCTCGATAGTGAACATATTTGGACAGGGTGGTGGAAGTTGTGCCTGAAACTGTACATGTCTGAAGCACGGCCTCAGCATTTACCTAGCTGTTTCTACCTGGGTTTGGTTTTGGCTTTTGTTTTTATCCCGGTCAACCTAAGACTTGCCATTGGTGTCATTTCTTTTCACACCCTACTAATGCCTGTGATATGCTGATTTGTAATTTTTGTTTTCAAGTCAGTCACCCAAGCAATTGTTGTCAGAACCCCCCAAAATGTAATCTGTGTGAGGAAATGGGTCATCTTTTCCTCCAGTGTCCGTAGGCTGTGCATAACATGGGTACATTTTGGGACCAGGATGATAATGTCCACTCTGCTGAAGAAAAGCTCACTTCAGCCCCTCACTCACTAGCTCCTTCTCTGCGTGAGGTCCTGATAGTGCTCTCCGCCTCTCTTGAGATAGCTGCTCTTGTACTTGTCCAACCTGTCCTTCCGGAGGGTCTCCCTGTAGCCCCAGGTATAGTACTACCCCTTGCTGAACCTGACTCTATTTCACAACCCTTGCAAGACCTGAATATGCCACCCCCGCCCCCACCCTCACAGGAAGAGTTTTTGCCTGTCAAAGGAAAAGGGAGATCCTTACGAAATCTTACCATGGTTAAATTGTCTAAATTAGATGCTACACCTTGTTCAAATCAGTTTTCTGCTCTACAAAACCATTTCACTGAAGAAGAAGGTGATTCTGAGTCCTCCCTTGTTGCTTCACAGTCAGTCATCACTGATATGGATATTGACTCTGCTGCCACGCAAAAGTTAAGAAGAAACAGGCAAGGAAGAAAAGTTTGAAATAAAGTGGCCTTATGATCTCTCCTCTATCACATTATGCACCATTTGCTGGGGGACTCCTTCAGTGTTGTTTCTTTGAATGTAAATAGTATCAGGAGCTATAAATGTAGAAGCATTATGCTCCGGGCCCTGTATGAAGCTAGGGATGACATTTGTTTACTTTAAGACACTCACTTGCTGTTGAGTCTGATATTTATCAAGCCCAGAAATCTTGGCCCTGGGGTACCTCTCAGTGGTCCTTGGGGACAGAACTGTGTACTGGGGTAGAAATTCTGTTTTCTGGACTGAATACCATTCATAAAGTGCATGATGTGGACCCGGGGAGGGCATTATTTTTGGACATCTCTTTTCAACTGTGGGACCTTAGAATAGGTGTCATATATGCACCCCAAACTAAGGCCCTCAGATGTGATTTATTTTGGCTGATACTCCCATTTTTGCATGCCCATAGGAAACTTATTCTGGGTAGATTTTAATTGCCCTTTGGACCTTGGGAATAAGATGGGTAGGACAACAAAACTTTATTGTGACATGACTGGTTTAAACTCAATCCTACATATAGCTTCTTTGACAGAGTCCTATAGATCCTTACACCAGTTTGGTGGTCATACACATCATAGGTGTGACCTTTCCTTCTGGATTGATTATATCTTTCTTTCCAAACACTGGACAGTCCTTACAGCTGACACAGACCTGACGTCCATGTCAGATCACTTAGAACTACATGTCTGTTAAGGACAATTGTATACAAAAAATATTGGACCAGGGTACTGGCATCTTAATACCACTGTGCTTACCAATGAGACTGTTCAGGCTGAGACACTAGAGTTCCTGAAAACGCAAGCTACCTTAGTTGCCTGGTATAATTCTGTAGGGGAATGGTAGGTGGAGGCCAAATAAGTGGTTAAACTCCTCTTTCAAAGATGGAGTAAAAGGAAAGGTCAGCAGGAGTACTTTCATTTTTTTATCCCTTCAGAAATGGTTATCCCAACTCATCTCTTTGCATAACACTAAGGGTGTAGACAGATAACAACAAATTACTGATGCTAAATTGGAAATGAGATCTGCTCTTTACATTGGAGTGAGATCTTTGAAAATGGAGCAACTGGTGGGTACTCAGGGTACCAAAACTTCCCTGGATATTTTCGGGACTACTCTAAGAAGGTCCAGAAAAAGTCATGGGATGCAGTACGTGACCAAGATGGGGTAGTGTACATGGATTTTCAGGCTATACTGGAAGTTATTTCCGGACATTTGCTCTCTCATTTTGTTACTGCAGCCCAGCTGGAGGGAAATCTTACAAATGTTTTACTTAACTTGAATTTTCCTGACTTGTCACAGGATGCGGATGCTCTGACTCACCCGGTGACCAAATTGTAAGTTAGACAGGCTATCCTGAACTTGAAAGGTAATACTGCACTGGGTCTGGATGGCCTGGATCCCACCAGTACCTCAAAAACAGAGCAGAGACAAGGTGTGATGCCTCCCCCCGCAACATATTTCCAAAACCATCCCTCTAGGAGAATGACTAGATCCCTAAGCAAGCAGCAAGGACCCCCTTTGATGGTTTCCTTACAAGATTCCTTTCAGGGAAAATCTCTTCGCTGGTAGAGAAAAAAAATTAAATACGAAACAGCAAAAAAATAAAGGACAATAAACAGATTTGAATTATGCACAGAACTAAATTTAGTGCACAACACTGCTGCACCCACTTCAGTTGCACAGGGAGGACATAAAGTAAACAAACAAAAAAATACTTATAAAAAATGTTTACACATCCATGCCACAATTAAAAAAGGGAAGGAAGGATGTAACGGCAAAATATGCATCCAATCATGATAAAGATGGAGGTAATTAGGTAGAGAATAAAGTATGGGGTGGTGTGTGTAATGAGAAGTTTACACACACCCGAGGGGTTAGATGCTATGTAAAGCTCTCGGGGTTTATTCAAGCATCTAACCCTGAGGGTGTGTGAAAACTTTGAGTTTACACATCACCACCCCATATTTTATTTTATATAACTGCGTGCCATTTTTTCACCTCAGCAATTATGTAAAATATGTTTTAAGCAGTTGATATCGAAAGGCAGTGAAAGATTAGCCTTACCTCATTTCAGTGGCATTTTATTGCTGAAATGGAACTCATAACAGATTTTTAAATAACAAACTGCTAAATATTTCTGAAGTAAATTTAAACAAATAGTTCAGTCTGTCATGAAGGAAAATCCATAGCTAGGTTATTCTGGTTGCTAGGAACTGCTGGTTGGTCAGAGAAGAGCACCACGTGTTCTGCGGAGGGAGGGGAAAGAGAGAAAGAGTGAGAGAAGGAGATGTTAGGGATCATATAGTGTGTAGTTTCTACAGTTCTGGCAAACTTTTGTTATGAAGGAGAGAGCGGTGGCACTGAAATGCTCGAGGTTTCACTTCCTGAGGTGAGTGTGCGACAGGCTCTGTTTTGTGACTGAAAGACAATTCGAGTGTTCACGAAGTAGACTGCTGGCTCGTGACAGTTTTCTCATAGGGAAAGTGGCATGTGTTTGCCATTATAAACACTCCTTTATAACGACAAATTATGCCACGGTTCCCTATGGGAAAAAATGGAACCCAGTTATTATTCTATAACTATATGCAGTAGAGACACAAATAGACTCAGCAATAGATCATACAGTACCTAGTGTTTTTTCCTTGCAACAGAGTTGCAAATGAAAATATAGTAGATTTACAATAGCTGGGTCTTCTTTTTTCCCCCAAGGGAAACCTTATTATAATTTGCCATTACAAATACATGCAGGATTTCCCATGTTCTCTGCATATGCCTGCCACAACATTTCCATTTCACAGCACCAGCCACCTTCCTACCCGATGGAGACTTCATCGTCACTAGGACTCGGCAGTAAGTTTTAAAAAAGAAATCACTGAGCTAAAAATGTTTTAAGCTGATTTTTAGAAACTTAAATTAAAGGCAACTGTTTTTAGTAGCTGCCTCCAACCATGTTGAACCCTCACTGACTGGAGAGCTGGTGGCACAGGCATGACCTTTATTTTATATAGTTGCTGAGGTGAAAAAGTGATACCCAACAGTAATATAAAACAAAACAAGGGTCTGTGTTTAAAATTCAAATTTTACACATACCCTTGGTGTTGAATACTTAAATTAATACCTCAAGCTTTGCTCTTGCGATTTATGTAGCATCCAACAACTCAGCTGTGTGTAAAATTCTCATTAAACACACAAACCCATATATTATTTTATATAATAGAGCCTTCAGTAATTAAGACAGCATGCCTTGATGCTGATAATATGTTGCTCCAAACTTCCAATGAATTTAAATGGGAAACCTTTCTTAAATCTTTTCCAAGATTGGAGCATTCCTTTGTTTTCCTTTGGAACAGTCTCCTAACTTACAGAATATCCAACTTAATAATGAAATCCCAAAGGAACAATCCCTAGAGAAAGACTACCTACAGAATAAAGAGAATAGTTATTCTGACCTGGTAAATAACTATCCAGCCCCTTGTGCACCAAGATTGATTGAGACAATCAAGGACCAACATGTAGAAAATATTTTATTTTTTATAGCAATCACATATACTAAGAAATTAAATAACTGCCATTAAAACTACTTTAATTTATCATGACATGCTAATATAAAATACATTTAGGGAATTGCTAAAAGGGAGTTTGGGATCAGAAGGTGAAGGAGGACTTAAATTCTCTCAGGTACTGAATTATTTGAATCACTATGTCCCCAAGCAGTGGACATTTAGAAAAAAATAAAAATAATAGAAATAACCCAAAGAAAAAGAAAGTAATCCAATGAGAAATTTCAATAAAAATTTCAAAAAAAGGTACAACAATTATTGTTTCTTCTGCCTCTGACATAGAACTAGACATTTTGCAACAAATTAAAAGGAAAAATAAAAAGAAGATTGCCAGGACAGGTTCACCAACTATTTTTGAGAAAATGAAGGGGGATCAAGTAAAAAGGGTAATTCAATAGGAAAACTTACTGGCAGGACAAAAAGAATTAAAAGGAAAGCAATAACTAGTACAGAAATGTCAGCTAAGACAAAGATAAGAGATTCTTCATCAGAACTAGTCCCAGCTACTAGACAGGGAATCCCAGATGAGAAACTGGTTAGGAGACGGCTGATTGTCAAGCAGACCAATATATAGTTATTGGGTAACAAGGCAGTTATATCTATCTTTTAATCCATAAAAAACTTAAAATATCACAAGATTGAGATCACTGGTTAATTGGCTACTTGAGCAAAAGCTAGCAATCCCTAATGGGAGAAACAACATGGTAGATTTAATAAGAAATGTTGAGGAAGAGGAGAAACTGGTTCATCTGGTAATGTCATACTTGCAAATTACTAAATGGGTTTGGAGGCAACTTTTCTTCCTCAGTCATTTGAGTTTAAGAGCAGACCCTCCAATCACCATTGCAACATATTTAATAGAAAAAGAAAGAACATTTCATCCCAGACAAATTATTCACCATATTGGACTTAGAAAATTGTCTGATATAAAGTAGTGATGGTCTCACAAAAGATGAGAATAGAGAAGATAAACAGCTCTTAACTATACATGGGTTAAAACATGTACAGAATGAAAATCAGATTTCACTCACAAAAACAATCTGTTATCTGAAAGGGAAAATTCTGGGAATAGGCTTGGTTATAAAATAATTCAAAAGTATGGATGGAAAGTGAGTTCATAAATCAGGGACAGGCTAGATAAGCAGTCAGGGATAAATCACTTTTTAATTTAATTCTCTCAGAGGCACATGCATTTGACAGATTGGGCATACTAATATGTGAATTGCCCTTTCATCAGAATAATAATATTAACAGTGTGATGGGGGTAACAGTGGGGGAGCACCTGGGAAACAGTGACCACCAGTCATTGTGGTTTGAAATCACAGAAAGAGCAGAACCAAACCACACAAAAACATGTATCCTGGATTTTAGGGTGGCAGACTTTGGGAAAATGGGGAGATACTTGAAAGAGGCATTAAGGAGAATGGGACAGGAATCAGGGGTTGAGGAACAGTGGGCAGTATTTAAAATGGGGATTACAAGAACAACAGAATTATGCATTAAGCAGGTTAGCAGAGGAAAAGGAAGAGGAGACCATTATGGTTTTCCAAAGAGGTAGCAAAGAAAGTGAAAGCCAAAAGATTGCATTCTAGGCAATACAAAAAGACACAGGCAGAAGGGGATGAGGAGAAGTACCAGGAGAAGCAAGGAGGCGGGAGGTCAGTAAGGGAAGCCAAAGCTCAGACAGAAGAGCACATTGCAATATCAGTGGGTAGGGGGGACAAAACCTTTTACAGGTACATAAGTGAAAAAAGAAAGACAAAGGGAGGGATAGTGAGACTGAAGGGGGAGGATGGGGGCCACGTGGAGGATGACAACAGTAAAGCTGACATATTGAACAGGTATTTCTGCTCAGTCTTTACTGAGGAAGAGGAGGGTAATGGGTCTGAAGGGAGTACAAGGGGTGAGAATGGTGCAGAAATGGACACAAGTCCCTTTACGAGAAAGGGTCCTGAAGGAACTGGAGAATAAGAGTTGATAAAGCAATGGGGCCAGATGGGGTGCATTCCAGTCCTAGAACAACTGGTGGTAGTGGTGGCTGAACTCTGGCTATCCTGTTTAGCCGATCACTGGAAACAGGGAGGCACCCAAAGACTGGAGAACAGCAGACGTAGTCCCCTTATACAAAAGTGGGAACAAAGAGGAAGCAGGGAACTACAGACCAGTCAGCCTCACCTCAGTAGTGGGGAAAATCATGGGAGCACTACTGAAGGAGAGATTGGTAGAACATCTGGTTGTCAATGGACTACAGGACCCAAGGCAGCATGGTTTCATCGGGGGAAGTCATGTCAGACCAACCTCGTTGAATTTTTTGACTGGGTGACTAGGGAGGTGGATCAGGGGAAGGCGGTGGACATGGCCTATCTGGACTTCAGCAAGGCCTTTGACACTGTGCCACATAGAAGACTATTACACAAACTGGGGAATATGGGTGTGGACAGGACAGTAGTGTAGTGGGTAGGTTACTGGCTGGGTGGCAGGACACAGAGGGTGGTGGTAAATGGCTGTCACTCCACAGAGGGAAGAGTGACCAGTGGGGTACCACAGGGATCAGTGCTGGGACTGGTCCTATTCAACATCTTCATCAGTGACATTCATGGCAGGGACCTAGAAGGCAGAATTTCACTGTTCGCTGATGACACAGCTCTGTAACAGAGTAGACACATCAGAGGGTGTAGACAGAATGAGAAGCAACCTGCAGAAACTTGAAGAATTGTCAGGGGTTTGGCAGTTGAAATTCAATGCAAAGAAGTGCAAGATAATGCATATGGGGCACAAAAACTCTGGCACAATATATCAGTTGGGGGGTGAGCATGCACCAAGCAGGAAAGGGATCTTGGGGTTATCATCTCTAATTACCTCAAGGTAGGGAAACAGTGTGACAAGGCAGCAGGTAAAGCAAATAGGATGCTGGGATGTATAGGCAGGGGCATCACCAGCAGGAAAGGGAGGTCATAATTCGCTATACAAGACACTAGTGAGGCCCACCTGGAGTACAGTGTACAGTTCTGAGACCATACCTATGTAAGGACATAGAGAGGGTAGAGAAGGTTCAGAGGAGGGCAACAAAGATGGTGCATGGATTGCATCACAAGTCCTATGAAGACAGGTTGAAGGAACTGAACATGTACTCCCTGGAGGAGAGGAGGGAGAGAGGGGATATGATAGATACATACAAATATCTTACAGGGAGGAACAGGGTGCAGGAAAACACTATTTTTAAGCAAAAAAGATGTTCCAGGTCTAGAGGGCATGGGATGAAGTTGGAGGGAGGACGATTCAGAGGAAACATGAGAAAGAATTTCTTCACAGAACAGGTGGTGGACAAGTGGAACACCCTGCCAGAGGAAGTGGTGGGGGCTGAAACAATCACAGGATTTAAAAATGCATGGGATAGACATAAAGGAATTCTGGAGGTCAGAGGTAAGGGGCAACAGACTTCTAGGAAAACAAACTGAACTTACAAGCTCAAATGGGCAGACTGGGTGGGCCATAGGCCCTTATCTGCCGACACTGTCTATGTATCTATGTATCTATGTATCTATGTAACTATGAAATAGAACAGGGGCAGACTCAGGATGCAAATACTGTTAATGGCCAGAGATGTGTGGGTCAAAAAAGCATTGGCCTCCCTTCAGTTAATGAAATCTGGACACACATAAGCTCCAACATACCACAAGAGAATAATTTCCAACTCCTAGGAGACTTCAAAAATGATTGATTCCCTGGAGACTTTATAGAAAAACAAGACAAACATTTTTGGGGAGGTTATGGAGGGAAATACTAATAATACCAATGCAATTCCTTCTTGGAATGTTCCAGGCATTATTAAGAGGAAATTGTTTAACCAGAAAAGGCACACTAATCCAGAACTTGTTTCCAAGTGTGACCTGGGAGCACAAGGAAGTTAAGAGACTTGCTCAGGGTCACACAGTATGTAAGTGGGGGCTAATGGGATTCAAACCAGGTCTCCAGGTTTGCAGCTCAGTACCCTTAACCACTACGCTATACTGCCCCTTATTAAAATCTTGCAGACATGTAGTTCAAAAAATTTATATCGAAGTGTAACATGATGCACTTACAAGAAACCTGGGGCTTGATAATCAGAAAAATGCAAAACCGAGTGCAAACATTTGCTCCCTGGTTGTGGTTGCCCAGATATCCTAAAAATGCTACATTCAGTGGAACAGCACACCGGTGCTATTCCACTGAATATAGGGTCCATGTTGGCTCAGTGCTAAGCCAGTTAGCACTGGGCAGACAGGGGTCCTGAAATAGGGTTCCATAATGGCTTGTGCCAGGTTAAATTTCCTATGTGCAAAGGGAACCATGTAAATGAGCTCATTGGGCATGCCCATTATAGGCTCATCTGCGTGGGTTGCCTGGCAATGTAGTGTGGCACCACCCCTGCTGGCCCAGTCCCAGAGAGCTATCCCTGGTGCTAGTGGCCCTCCCCCAACGGCCGCCAGCACAATCTTGAAACTGACACATCCCCCAGTAGTCCCTCGCCCTGCCAATCACTGGTTCAGTGATAAAAAACAACAACATCCCCTCCCCTAAGCCCCAATCCCCTGCATGTGTGTAAAAAACTCCCTGGTGGTTTAGTGGTCCCCTCATCACTGATCCACCAGTTTTATAATTAGCAACCTTCTCTAGTGCTCTAACGGTCCTTCTTACCTATCCCTGTCTGCTGGTGTTATAAAAATTGTCCTTCACTGGCGGTCTAGCAGTCCCCACTGCCTAACCCTGATCCTCCCGTATTATAAATAGATTTGTTCCTAGTGGTATAGTGAACCCCCTCACTCTCCTGACCTTCCCATATACTAAATCAATCTGTCTCCAATGGTCTAGTAGACTCCCAGCCCCAACCCCAGCAGGTAGGTCACCACAACCACCATCCTGATCCCAAGCCAGTGACTGGCAGAGCCCTCTGCTCTCCACCACGGCTGGCCACTGACTGAACTGTCAAGGAGTGCGTGCTGTAAAAAGTATATGCCCACTGATTGACAGCTCAGCTGTCAATCAGTGAGCACATACTATTTATAGTACGTGCTCATTGACTGCTCAGTTGGTGGCTGACCATGGTAGAGAGCAGAGGGCTGTGCCAGTTACCAGATTGGGGTCGGTATTTGGGAAGCAGGGTGGTGGGGCACTACCTGCTAGGGTTGGGGGGTGGGGATCTACTAGACCACTGGGAACAGATCAATTTAGTATACAGGAAGGTGGGGATAAAGAGAAGGGTCCACTATATTACCAGAGACAGATTTATTTATTATATGGGAAGGTCAGGGTTAGGAAGGGGGAGAGCACTAGACCACCAGGGAAGACTATATATTATAAAAACTGGCAAATGGTGATGGGGCAACTTGTAGATCACCAGGGTGTTTTTGCCACATACATGGGGATCAGGGTTAGGAAGAGGTGACTGCTAGCCACCAGGGAAATATTTTTTTTCTCATCATGTTGGTGGTTGGTGGGGGTAAAGACTGCTAGCCACCAGGAAAATGACATTTTTTATATCATTGGGACAGCTATCAACAGGAGAAGGGTTCACTGAACACCAGAAAATGTTATTTTTATCATCAGGCCAATGATGATCAGGGGGAACACTAGACAACAGTGACAACTGTGTTTGGGGTTGGGGCAGCCATCACAGTTTCTCCGCCAACTGCTAGGGCTGCATGGATGTAAGTCAGGGTTTTGTTTGGAGATATGTGCACCACACAAGGTGATTGTGCAAAACATCCTTGAATTTTGGATTGCACTAATTTTCAGGTTCCAGCCCCTTCATTTACTTTGCACACCCCCACTTCCCGATTATTGCCAGGGTGCAAACAGGGTTTGCCTTTGCTAAACCAGGCTTTTCAATATTGCCCATCTGCATTAAACCTGGTTTGCACAGTCAGACTCAGTTTCATGCCAGGGCAAAGTTTTTAAGTTTGGGCCCCTGGGCTCTTCTCTCGAAGAAATTTGGTTAGAAGGATTTGTATACTTTTCAGAAAAGGCCAAAAAAGCAGATACCTGTGGAAGACCGACAGGTGGCTTAGCAACTCTAATAAAAAGAGGAATAGGAATACTAATCAAAAAGAAAATATTAATGTCTGATAATATACAGTATGCCAGATGTTAACTGGAGTGCATTTGCAGCAGCCACTTCCAAGAGTGGGGTCATTCTGGATGCCCTACAGGGGGCATGCCTTAGACAACTAGTATTGGAATCCACTCGAGAGGGAGCAATATTAGGCCTGGTACTCTCAAATGGAGATGGAGATAGGATCACAGATTTAGAAGTGAGTAGCCATCTGGAAACTAGCGATAATCAAACAGTGTGGTTCATGATAAACACAGCAGTAGATTCAAGCCATACAAAGGCAAAGGTACTGGACTTTTGGAGGGCTGACCTTGCCAAAATGGGTGAGTGCCTAAGGAATGCACTAGCAAATGGTCAGGAAGGAGGGGTAGAAGAACAATGGGGACTAATCAAAACTGCCATCACAGAGGCAACAAGCCTTTATGTGAAGCAAATAAACAAAACAAAATGATGAAAGAAACCACTATGGTTCTCAACGGAGGTGGCAGGGAAGGTTAGGGAGAAAAAGATAGCATTCAGGAAGTACTAGGAATTACAGAAGGAGCAGGATGGAGAACTGTATCAGTTAAAGCAAAAGGAAACAGGGAAGGCAGTCAGAACAGCAAAGGCCCAAACTGAGGAAAAGATAGCCAACTCAGTTAAGAAGGAGGATGCAATCTTTTGTAGGTACATCAGGAAGTGAAGGAAGACCAAGGGAGGGATAATGAGGCTTAATAAAGGGGGGGGGTCAGAGGGTGACTGTGAAAAGGCAGAAATACTAAACAAATATTTTTACTCAGTATTCACAAATGAAGATGGGGTGGTACCTAAACCAAACAATAGAAACACTCTGAATAGGGGGGTTTATACCAGCCCATTCACAGAAGAAAGAGTTTTGAAAAAACATTTAAAACTGAAGGTGGGCAAAGTAATGGGGCCTGATGAGATTCATCCCAGAATTCTAAAAGAACTAAGGGTAGAACTAGTGACACCACTGACTACCCTTTTTAACAAATCATGGGAGAATGGGGTGGTACCTGAAGATTGGAGGAGGGCAGATGTTATTCCACTTCACAAAAGTGGGAACAGGGCAGAAGCAGGAAGTTACAGACCTGTTAGTTTAACCTCAGTGATAGGGAAAATTATGGAATCACTTCTGAAGGTAAGAAATGTTGAGTACCTAGAGGCCAGAGGGGTACAGGACCCAAGACAGCATGGATTCACAGCGGGAAGGTCATGTCAGACGAATCTAATAGATTTCTTTGACTGGGTGACCAAAGTAGTAGATCAGGGAGGGGCTGTGGACATGGCCTACCTAGACTTTAGAAAGACATTTGACACAATCTGACCCAAAAGATTAATATACAAGTTAGCCAGCCTTGGAGTGGGTCCCAAGATGGTAGCCCGGGTAAAGAAGTGGCTGGAGAACAGGACACAGAGGGTAATAGTAAACAGAGTCCACTCTGAAGAATGGAAGATTACTAGTGGGGTACCGCAGGGTACAGTACTAGGACCAGTCCTCTTCAATGTATTTATAAGTGACATTGCAGAGGGACTGGAAGGAAAAGTATGTCTCTTTGCAGATAACACAAAGATCTGAAACAGAGTTGATACACAAGGTGGGGTGGAAAGGATGAGTAGGGACTTGGCAAGGTTGGAGGAATGGTCAAATGTATGGCAGCTTAGATTAAAAGAAAAGAAGTGCAAAGTAATGAACCTGGGAAAACAAAAACCCAGGGGAAGAGTTTGCAATGGGGGGGTGAGATACTAACAACAACAAAAATGGAAAGGGACCTGGGGGTAGTCATATCAGATGATCTGAAGGTAGGCAAGCAATGTGAGAGGGCAGTAAGAAGGGCTGTGGGGATACTGGGATGCATAGGGAGAGGCAACACTAGAAGAAAACAGGAAGTTGTCATCCCTCTGTACAGACAGTTGGTGAGACCCCATATGGAGTACTGTGTGCAGTTCTGGAGACCCAATCTCCTCAAAAATTAGACAGGATGGAGGCAGTCCAGAGGAGGGCATCTAAAATGGTGCAGGGTTTGCACCAGAAGACATATGAAGAGATACTTAAGGAGGTTAACATGTATACACTCGAGAAAAGGAGGGGGGGGACATGATAGAAGCTTTCAAGTACCTCAAGGGACTCAACAAAGTCTAAGAGGGTAGCATCTTTCAGAAAAAGAGGTGTGCAAGAAGAAGGGGGCACAATTTGAAGATAGAGAGGGGATGGCTCAGAGGTAATGGGAGGAAGTATAATTTCATGGAAAGGGTTGTAGATGCATGGAAGAGCCTTCCTGATGAGGTTGTGGAGTCAAAAACAGTGGTGGAATTAAAAAATGCATGGGACAATCATAAGGTAATTCTAGGGGATGGAGGTAGGAGAAAGTAGGCTGTTGGTTAACTAGGATCTGCAGATTATCCATTAGGAAGAGACATGGGCAGACTGGGTGGGCCAAACAGTCCTTATCTGCCATCAAATTCTATGTGTCTATGTTTCTAATACAGTGGAACATGGTACTTCTCAACACCTTTAATTGTTCCACCAAATTATGCAGGAGTTTTACTTAAGAGATATTGGAAACTTTGGAAATAGAGATCCAAAAAGCAATCTAGTTAATTTCTGAGGCTGAGCAGATTTTAATGGATGTCTTCAACTGCAGGCTAGGCACTTGTGCCCCATTCATAGACATAGAAGGTAATGATGTACAGGAAAGAAAGGCACTGTACAATATTGTGAATAGTAATGACTGGAGGCTCTTGTGCATTCTAGAAAATGGTCTTGAGTGTACTTAATGGAACTCTCAGAGAGTATTGCCCCACCCAATGTACATACCTAGCAGCTACAGGAGCAAGTGAGGTTGACTATATATTAATGTTTCATTGGCAATTTTTTGATTTCTTAGAACTAAAGGTTATTCCAAGACCAGCGAGTGATCATTATCCTTCCTCTCTCATTAAATTAACATTTTTCATGTTCTTTAAATCATGGAAATGACTATTGGATGCCAGAAATAGAGATTCATAAAATAAAAGAGTACTTTTCTCAAACAGATTGGAGAGAACTGTAGTTTTTCAATATTTTCTTGAGCAATGAAACAGCAGTATAATTGCATTTTTTTCTTCCTTGTCTGCACAAACTATATGTTTAACAGTCAAGGAAATTTGCAAAGAAATTCTGTGACTACTAAGAAACGTGGTACTTGGTTTAATGATGACTGTAAAACATTCAAAGTGATATTGTTAAGACTCATTGGGCTAGATTTTCAAGGCCCCTAGAATGGCGAAAGGTACTTGCATCCAATGTGTTGGACGCAACAAGCACCTTGCACCAAAGGAAACATCCAAGCTATTTTGGAAAGCAGCCTACATCAAGCTACATGCTGCTTCCACCAAAGTTTGCTTGCACCAACCTTGTGCCACAAAAGTGGCTGCGGCATGGTGCTAGGGGGCTGCTGGCAGACCTTAGCTGCTACAACCATGAATTTCAGATTTTCAAAGCCCTCCCCAGGGACAAAGTGTGAAGTACTGTCTGATCAGCCAAAGGCTGGTCTTACGGTACTTAAACATCCCCTTGGAGAGTAGTCCACCATGTGCCACTGTGTGCCCCCCCAGTAAGCCGGTAACTGGTCCCTCAGTCCTGATGTGCCTATAACCCGTACTGTACAAAACACAATATAAGCCCTGGTGAACCAGTGCCCCCCCATATCTGCCCCTGTACTTTAATATACTGCATAGAAGGTTATTTTCACTATCTGTTTATTTTCTCTATATTTGTTATTGCTAACTATCAGTGAAAATAAATGAATAGTGAAAGATAATGGACAGTTGATTGTTAGTAGCACTGTACTGAACAGTAAGCCATTGGCACTAATTCTATCAGATGCAAATATATATACAAGGTTGACTCACACTAAATATAATGGATGCTAATTCAACCTGCTATATAGTATATCAAAATCAATCCCTGGTGATCCAGTGTCCCCTTCCCCATCTGCCCCTACACTTTAATACATATTAAATCAATCCCTGGTGATCTAGGGGCCACCCACCCCATCAAGTAGTGCCCACCACCCCAACCCCCAATCCCAGGCCATTATGCAGCAACCATCACAACTCTTCCCACATCACCACAGCCAGCTGCTGAATGAACTGTCAGAGCATGTACTGTACATTCTGTGACAGTTTATTTGGCAGACAGCCATGGTAGTGTAATGAGGGCTGCGCTGCTTGCCAGGATATGGCCTGGAATGGGGGGAGCAGGGTGGTGGGTACTACTTGTCGGGTTTGGGGGCCACTAGATCACCAGGGATTGATTTTAATATATATTAAAGAGTAGAAGCAGATGGGAGAGGGCACTGGATCCCCAGGGCTTATATTGTATAGTGTGTGTACTGGTAATGGGCACATTGAGCTTAGTGGTGGTGGTGGTGGGGCGGTAACACTATGCACCCATCCAAGGGCACAACTGCTACCCCACTGTTCCACAACACTTGTGGCACTCCTTCCGGGTGCACCATCCATTTGGCGCACTGACTCAGTTTCCACAAGCAGTGGGACTTAGGCACCAGGACCATGCCCTTTTGAAAATTGGGCATAGGGTCCTGGACACACTGGCTCTCAGCACAAGTTGCCATTGTAGCTGCTTGCACCCGAGATTTGAAAATCCAACCCATTAAGTTTATCAGACAGAACACCCTCAGAAAAAAATACAAACTTCTTATAAAATACAGGAAAATGTACAAAAACGTCCTACATGAACAGAAGCAGGTTCTCCAGATCAAACAGTGGAATGAACTATACAAAAAAGCCATTCAGACAAAGGATACCAGTCTTGGTGACTTGTGGCAAAAGGGATGGGGAATGTTGCAACAGATATTTGGCACATGTTACACCCATGACCGGGATTAATTATTAACAAAAAAATAATTTGTAATAAAAAGGAAAATCATAACCACAAATGCATTCTTTTAAAAGTGCAGCTTACATCTGGCTCTCTGACTGTAACTCCCCATGACATTTCATTTGCAGTTAAACAAATGTAGGCAAATAGAGTACCTTGACCTGACAAAGTCCTGCCATATATATTTAAAACCAAAGTTGAATGGCGGAGTAATTTATTACCCTTGCTTTTTAATAAAATAATCACAGAAAATGTAATTCCACCAGAATAAAAGGGTATATCATAGTCATGATTTATAGAAAAGGTGATCTTGCTTCACCTGAAAATTATAGGCAAACAAGCCTTATAGATTGCTTGGGTAACATTTTCACAAGGCTATTCTCAGCAGAATAAACTCTTGGTTAGAAAAAGAAGGCACACTAAATCCATATCAAGCAGGATTTTGGAAAGGATACTCCACAATAGGCCAGTGTTTTATCATGCAGTCATTTATAGAAAAATATTATCTTAAAACACATATTGCACTGTACTTGAGCTTCATCGACTTCAAATGAACTTTTGATGGGGTCTCTAGATTACTTCTCTGTGAAAGATGTTATTCTTTTAAAATGGATCTTGTTATACTCAGAATAATCACCAATCGTTATTCAGAAAAATGGACATATATGAGATATAATCTAGAAGACAATATTTTAGAATCCTTTGAGTCCAAAATTGGAGTTAAGCAGGGCTGCATATTAGCCCCATTACTTTTTAAATCTGTTTATTAATGATTTACCACCTCTTCTTTCAACAAACATTAGTCACTCATCAAGCGTAAAAGGGACCCTAGCACCTCCATTCATTTATACTTATGATTTAATCTTGATTTCAGTCGGCCTAATGGGATTAAGTAAAAAACTGGCCCTTCTAGTGAATTATTATGATTATTGTGATAATAACACTTTAAGTTTTATACTGAAAAAACATATTCTAATGTATAACAAAAGAATGATAAAATAGAAATGGCAAATTAGCAATAAAAAGTTGGATGATGTATCAACGTATTGCTATCTTGGATTAAATATCTCCAATAACAACAGTTGGGCCAAACATAAACTTCACACAGTGAGTAAACTTTCACAAATTTGAAATGCCCTGTTAAGGTTCAGTGCCAAATTTGGAGGATAGTATCTTCTCTCAACTCTTTGAGGAGCAGACCTGAAAAGGAACAGTGTGGTCTTACATGTAGCTAAAATTTTCAGCTAGAATTATGGAGATCCATTCTTCAAGTTTCTAGATCAACAGCAGCAAAATAGCAAGAGCAGAGCTTGGGAGAGCTAAGATAGAATACTTGGCAAAATGCAGGAAACTGGTGTAGTGGATTAAGTGCACTAACATAGATTCAAACAGATTGGTTAAGAAATGTCTGGAAGAAAAGGTAAACTGAATCAATCACAATTCTTCTTCCTTTTGGATGTTGTAATTACCTTGACAGTAATAACATTAGACCATCCTTGGCTAGAATCTCCAAAAGATTATTGTTTCTCCTGACTATTTCTTGGTAATCAACTATAGGCTTAAAGAAATCTTAGCCACAACAGATATAATGAGAATTAGAACTCTAAAATTATATGGATGGAGGAGACAAAATAAATCATGTGCTCCAACCATATCTTGTCTATCTGATGATGAGCACTAAGAAGGAAAGGGACCCAGGAGTTATCTTTTCAGATGACCTAAAGGTGTCTAAGCAGAGTACAAAGGCAGCGGCGGGGGTGGGGCAGTGGAATGCTGGGGTGCATAGTATCACTAGCAGAATGCAGAAGGTGGCGATGCCATTGTATAAAACACTGGTGAGGTTGTGCTTGGAGTATTGTGTGCAGTTCTGGAGGCTGCACCTTTGTAAGGACATCAACATGGTGGAAGCAGTCCAGATGAGGGTGACAAAGATGGTACAGGGCTTGCACAAGAAAACAAATGAGGACAGACTAAAGGATCTCATTATGTACTCGCTGGAGAAGAGGAGGGATCAGGGCCTCATGATAGAAACATTCAAGTACATTAAGTGCATAAACAAGGTGCAGGGAAGACATATTCCAATATAAGAGGGAAACAACAATAAGGGGTCATGTTATAAAATTAGAAAATGGCAAGTTGAGGGGAAATGTGAGGAATATTTTCTTCATGGAAAGGGTGGTGGACACATGGAATAGCCTGCCACAGAAGGTGGTGGGAGCGAGGACATTGGAGGGATTTAAACATGCTTGACTCAGGCATAAGGGAGACTTAGTGGTGGGAAGGGGAAGTGAAAAGCCATTGATCAGGTAGGGCCACATTAAAGTGTAGGGCTTATAGGCAGACAGGATGGGCCTAGTGGTCCTTATATGCCCACAATTACTATGTTACTATAAATGATAGAACAGATAGGTATGTATATATATCTTAAAATTTTAACTGGAAAAGTACCCCTTTAAAGTATTACAGTTTACATACAGGAAGAATAAAGATTCTGTTACCAACCAAAACCTTTATTGCAATTCTGGGGAAAATGCCTTTGGAACCCTGTCACATATATGCTAAGTTGCTCTAAATATTGTCCAGTAAGAGAAAATTACTTTGATCATTATTTTTCAAGCAGCATAATCTTCTTGGATGAGATTCTTAGAATCCATATAAAGCTCTCTTCAGAAATTACTGCTCAAGATAAGATAAAATGTATCAAATGGAATTTTGCATTTATGACTAATAACTTTTCATCACTAAACTAATTAATTATAAGTTGTGTGTTAAGAAAAATAATTAATTATAAGTTACATAAGGAGTCCCATGGTTGTGTAACTTTCGATGGCTCATCTTAGTATAGTATAATCATTTGTCATCCAGAATGTATGGATGTATAGAGATACTAAGATAAAGTACGCTCAAAATATACCCAGTTAAAAAGTGTCTTGTTTACATCTTACCAAGCTCTTTCATAACTGGAAGCATTTTCTAAAGTTTCACTCCAGTGTAATCCTTATTTTTACCCATTTTCTGAATAGACTGAGCTATTCAACATCTTCATCAGTGACATTGCACAGGACCTAGAAGGCAGAATTTCACTGTTCACTGATGACACAAAGCTCTGTAACAGAGTAGACACACCAGAGGGTGTAGACAGAATGAGAAGGGACCTGCAGAAACTTGAAGAATGGTCAGGGGTTTGGCAGTTAAAATTTAATGCAAGGAAGTGCAAGATAATGCATATGGGGCACAACAACCCTGGCACAAAATATCAGTTGGGGGGTGAGGATATAGCATGCACCAAGCAGGAAAGGGATCTTGGGGTTATCATCTCTAATTACCTCAAGGTAGGGAAACAGTGTGACAAGGCAGCAGGTAAAACAAATAGGACGCTGGGATGTATAGGCAGGGGCATCACCTGCAGGAAAAGGGAGGTCATAATTCTGCTGTACAAGACACTAGTGAGGCCCCACCTGGAGTACAGTGTACAGTTCTGGAGACCAAACCTACGTAAGGACATAGACAGGGTAAAGAAGGTTCAGAGGAGGGCAACAAAGATGGTTCATGGATTGCATTACAAATCCTGTGAAGACAGGTTGAAGGAACTGAACATGTACTCCCTGGAGGAGAAGAGGGAGAGAGGGGATATGATAGAGACATACAAGTATCTTACAGGGAGGAACAGGGTGCAGGAATACACTATTTTTAAGCGAAAAAGATGTTCCAGGACTAGGGGGCATGGGATGAAGTTGGAGGAGGGACGATTTAGAGGAAACATGAGGAAGAACTTCTTCACAGAACAGGTGGTGGACACGTGGAACACCCTGCCAGAGGAAGTGGTGGGGGCTGAAACAATCATGGGATTTAAGAATGCATGGGATAGACATAAAGGAATTCTGGAGGTCAGAGGTAAGGGGCAACAGACTTCTAGGAAAACATAAACTGAACTTACGAGCTCAAATGGGCAGACTGGGTGGGCCATAGGCCCTTATCTTCCGACACTGTCTATGTATCAATGTATCTATAAAAGATAACACCAGACTCAATGTGAGGCTCATTACAAAGCAACTCTTTCCTTTTTAGCCTATCATATCCTGTCTGGCTTAAGGAAATGGTTTATGATAACTGCTTTTAAATAATAACTCCCTCTTTTTGCTTGTTGTTTGAAATCTAAAATGTGTAAGCCACAGATGTGTTAACTAGAGTTACTGAGCTTTCAAGCTGGGTACATTGGGGTAAAGAAGAACTCAGAAGCAAGTTAGTAGGGTCACATATGGTATCCAGCTATTGCTGTACAGACTGTGTAATAAGGAATTGAGGTTACATTTAAGTTAAGTGTGAATTATGGAGGGATTTAAAATGAGGCATTGGGGGGATCACACTGAGGGGTGGAGGGGCACAATTAAGGGTGGCAGGAGACATCAGAATAGTGAATGAAATGGGGGCACCATGGAGTGAGGGTTTCAGGCACAGGGAGGATAGTGGGGTGCAATGGTTGTGGGGCAGCTGTTTGGATTTATATACTAAGGAAACTGGGAAGTTGACCAATTTGTACAGGCTAAGGAAACTGGAAGAGGAGGCACAGGGGCTCTGGAGGGAGCTGGAGAGGGTGAGGGAGGGGGAGCTAGGGCAGGAGGGACCCCGGAGAAGAGTAGCTGGGAGAAGCAGAGGAGGAACAACAGGGCTAAATCCCATGAGGAAATAGAGATAGGGTGGAGGTGAGGAGAACAGGAGCAGCAAGTGGAGGGAAGGCTCAGGGCAGGGGGAAGGAGGAGATGGACATCACTGCAGGAGTAGAAAGTAATAGGTTTGCAGTGCTGGCATTGTAGGTGGTAGTGGAGGTGTTGGAGATCTTGGGGGGAAGGGAGGAGAAGGATAGTGAAGGCCCAAGAGTCAGGAGTCAGGCTGGGAAAGGAAGAAGGGGAAGGGAGGAGGGTAGAGGCAGAGGAAGAGGCAGAGACAGGGAAAGATGTAGGACTTGCAAATGGTGCAGATAGGGGTAATAAAGAGCAGAGCAGTGTGGACTCTGGAAAGGTGGACAGCAAAAACAGGAGGAGGGGGCTTATGGGACAAGAAGATGGGGTACTAGTGCTGGGGAATCTATCCTGAAAGAGGTCAGATGGAGAGGAAGGGGACAAGTGCACAGTCGCATCTGGGTCGAGGCTATTCTGGGGTTGACCGTGGGCAGAGTGGGGCAGGCACTTCTCAAGTGTACACAAAGGGGGAGAGAGAGAAATCTCACATAGTGATGCAGATGGATACAAATGACTTGGTGGGGAGACTGTAGAGGTGGTAAGGGGAGTTTCAAGGAGTTGAGTAGGCAGTGTGAGGAGGTGGGGAGCTGGTGGTGCTCTCTGAGGTACTCCCGGTACCATGTGCAAGTACAGTGAGGAAAAAAAAGGATAGACGAGTTCAATGAGTGGCTGAGAGACTGGTGCCATGCCATGGAGAATGGATTAGTGTCTGACTGGGACAGGACCTGGGGCAATAATGACCTATACACAGGGGACAGGTTACATTTGAGCAGGGGGGGGAGAGAGTACTAAAACAGGGAATAGAGGGGTGTATATCAACAAAGGTGGATTTAAACTACTTGGGGGTAGCAAGGGGACTGCTGATAGGAAAGGGATCCAGAAAGGCGAGCCTTGTGAACTCACCCCCTAGTTATGGCTAAAGGCAGTGGGGGAAGCAAAACAGGGAGGGACAAAGGGAGGGAAGAATAGGGTTAGGGAAGGGGAAGAGACAGGCTGAAGGATGGTCTCACTGAATGCAAGAATCCTAAGGAATAGAATAGCTGAGTTATAGGCTCTCTTGAGGGTGGAAGGGGTAAACATTGTGGTCATCATGGAAACATGAGCCACCCAGTACCAGAACTGGGATATGATGATTCTGGGGTTCAGATTTTTCAGAAAGGATAGGGCTAAGTGGAATGGGTGGAGTGGCGATCTATGTAAGGGAAGGGATAAAGTGTGTAAGGGAGGAAAGGGAGGAAGGGAGGACAGAAGCATTATGGATGCATTTCCAAGATGCAAAGAATAGGACATTGAGAATGAGGGTGATGTACAGGCCACTGGTTCAGGGGACTAACCTGGAAAGGGAATTAGCTGAACAAATTAGGAAGGTCTGCAGGAGGGGGAGCACAGTGGTGGTGGGGGACTTCAACCTATCGGGGGTGGAGTGGGGCACCCAATCCACCATGAGTGCAAGGGAGAGGGTCCTGCTAGACACATTTCAAGACAGCCTTCTGACACAGCTGGTCCAGGGGCCAACTCAGTTAGAAAGGACTCTGGACCTTTAACTGGATAGCAGGGACGCTGTAAGGAATCTGGAAGCGGCGGAAACACTGACTAGAAGTGACCTCTATTCAGTGTGGTTCATGCTCAACATGGGGAGGGAAACAAGGGGCAAGGTTTACAGTGGTGGACTTTAAGAAGATGGAGGAAATTTTGGGCAGACACCTGGCTGGAATGCAACCACACATGGATGGAGACCATAAACGGGACATCATACAGGAAGGGCTGGCAGCGGCAATGGATTCTTTCACTAGGAAGAAAAGCAAGAAGGGGAGGGCAAAGAAACCCAGTTAGCTGACATAGAAGGTTATGGAATGGGTGAGGGCCAAGAGGGCAGCATTTCAAAAGTTCAGGAAATTGAGGAGGGATGAAGATAAGGATATGTACATGGAGAAGTCCAAGGAGATTACCAGACTGGTCATGGTGGCCAAGGTGTCCAGGGAGCTGAGACTGATGCAGGGAATTAAAAGTGGAGAAAAAGACTTCTTCTGCTTCATTGGAGAAAGAAGAAAGAGCAAGAATCAGCTGATGAGGATTCAGAAGGATGGGAGGTGGGTGGAGATAGGGGCAGAGCAGGCAGAGGCACTGAATGAGTACTTCTGCTCTCTATTCACGCAAAAGAAGGGGAGCAGATACCTCTGGAGAGGGACGTGGGTAGAGTGGGAGGGGATGACATATGTAGGGATTACAGAGAGCAGGGTACAAAATGGATTGAAGGCATTAAGGGTGGACAAAGCACCTGGACCCGATGGCATTCACCGTAGGGTACTAAGGGAGTTGGCAGAGGTACTGGTGGGGCCACTGGCTGACCTGTTCAATACCTTGCTGGACATGGGATGTGTACCACAGGACTGGAGAATGGCCCATGTGGTGCCCATCCACAAAAGTGGCCCAAAGGACGAACCAGGAAACTAAAGGCCAGTGAGCCTCACATTGATCATGGGAAAGATCATGGACAGTATACTAAAAGAAAGGCCAGTGAGCTTCTTAGAGGAATACAGTCTCCAGGATGGCCAACAGCACTGGTTTATAGTGGGCAGATTCTGCCAGACAAATCATGTAGAGTACTATGACTGGGTGACGTGGGAGCTGGACAAGGGCCATGCAGTGGATGTCCTGTATTTGGACTTCAGCAAGGCCTTTAATTCAGTGCCAAATGGGAGGTTGGTGGGCACTGGAATATGTGGGGGGTGGGATCAAAAATGGTGAAATGTATCACAGACTGGTTACAGGGAAAGCCGTAAAGGGTGGTGGTGGTGGGGGACCTCTCATCACCAAGAGTGGTGATGAGAAGAGTACCACAGGGATTGGTATTTGGACCTGTGCTATTTGGGATTTTTATTGCAGATATCTCACATGGGATCCAGAGCCAGGATCAGCCTGTTCACAGATGATACCAAGATGAGAGCTGTGGTTGATGACACAGAGGGGTGCAAGGGGTTGCAGGAAGACCTGACTAAGCTGAAGGAGTGGGAGGAAACATGGCAGTTTGGGATTCAATGTCAAGACGTGCAAAGTTATGCACTTCAGAGTCAGGAACCAGGGGAAGGATTATCACTTGAATGGGGTACAGTTGGAAAGCTCCGAAGAGGAGAAGGACCTAGAAGTGATCATTACGGGGAGCATGAACAACTCTGCTCAGTGCAGGAAGGCAGCAGCAAAAGCCAGCAAAATGCTGGGGTGTATTGTAAGAGGGATCTCCTCCAAAAGGATGGAGGTTATCCTGCCCCTGTATAGGTCATTGGTCAAGCCCCACTTGGAGTACTGCATGCAGTACTGGTGCCCATTCCTGAAGAAGGACATCAGATTGTTGGAGGAGGTGCAGTGAAGAGCCACAAAGATGATCCAGTGATTGGAGAGCAGACCCTATGAGGACAGGCTTGGAGAGTTGAATATGTATTCACTAGAGCAGATGAGGGAGATGGGGGATATGATCGAGATCTTTACGTATCTGAAGGGGATAAACAAGACCAACACAGAAGGGATTTTTCAGATGAGAAGGGGAGGGACATGAGAGGCCATGGACTGAGATTGGAAGGGGGAAGATTCAAGAGGGAGATGAGGAGACTTTTTTTGCAGAGAGTGGTGTACAAATGGAACACCTTATCAGATGAGATAGTGTCCTGTAAAATGGTGGGCAGTTTCAAGAGGGGCTGGGACAGGGGAAGGGGAAGGGATACTGGGAAGTGGTGGTGGGAGGGGCAACTGCATGATGAGGGGTTAGCTGCACACTTGTGCCTGTTTCTGCTGGCAATTTTTATGTTTATAAAATTGCTGACAGTAGAAAAAATGAATTATTTCCTGACAATAAGCACTTTATAATTAAATTGTATTCTTGTACTATATCATTTGTAAACACGTGGACATTATGTATGGATTTTCTTATTTTTAATTTGTCCGTTTTTGTATGTTCCTATAATGATTCATATAAAGTCAAATAATAACGTATTTGAACTTAATGTATTCAGAAGTGGCATTGCAGCAGACCTGAAAGGGAAGGTATGCCTTTTTGCAGATTACACCAAACTCTGCATTAGGGTGGACACCCAAGAGGGGGTACAGAGAATGTGCAGAGACCTGAGAAAATTTACTGACTGGTAAAGGGTATTGAAGGTGAGTATCAATATAAAAAAGTGCAGAATCATGCACCTACAGTGATAATCATGATAAAGTTAATTGGCAGTGCGCAGTGTGCATAATTGCATAGTACCCCTATACATGTTATTCAATGGGTACCGCACTTGCACACCGTTCGGTATACCATGCTACTGGTCAGCTTTTGCGTGACTATTACTGTAGGTCACAGAAACCCAGAGACAGACTATAATAAGGTGGGAGAGATATTGATGGTCACCAAACTGGGAAGAAATCTGGGAGTGATAATATTGATAACCACAAGGTGGCAAGGCTGTGTGACAAAGAAGTAAGTAGGGCCAGTGGGATGCTGAGATGCATAGAAGAGGGGTATCACAACAGAAGGAGGGAGGTGGTGTTATCATTATATAGATAAAGGTTAAGACCCCACCTGGAGTACTGTGCTCAGTTCTGTAGACCACACTTCAAAAAGGACATGCTGTCCAGAAGAGGGTAACTAAAATGGTGCAGGGGCTGCATCAAAAGCCCTATGAAGAGAGACTAAGGGATATCAATATGTACACCAGGAAGACATGAGTGAGATGGGGATACGATAGAGACTTTTAAATACATCAGAGGTTTAAACAAGGTACAGGAGGGAAGTATTTTTCAGAGGAGAAAGTGTACAAGAAGAAGGGGACATGCAATGAAGCGAGAAGGGAAAATATTTAGGAAGGATGTGAGTAAGTACTTCTTCACTGGCAGAGTGATGGATGCTGAAATGTTCTTCCAGTGGAGGTATTGGAGGTGAAGACAGTGGTGGACTTCAGTCATGCATTAGATAGACACAAGGGAATTTTAGCTGGACAACAGGTGGGTAGCTGGAGATTAGGTATGGTCTGCAGTGAAAGAATAGGCAGGAAAAAGGGGCAGAATAGGTTGGCCAAATGGCTCTTATCTGATAACAAATTCTATGTTTCTACTGCATTAGGTTGTAATTGGCCCAACCAGTAATTATATTGCAGTTAGAAACAACTTCACCCTCTATGATGTCACAATGGTAGCAGTCTAGTAAATGAATAAATAAATAAATAAATACATAAATAAATAAAGCATGTCAGACCAAGGCAGGGATAACATTTGACTGCAGCCAGCTACAGGTAAGCTCAATACCTTATTTAATAAAGGTTTTCATTGGCTTACAGACTATGAGAGGTACTGTTTATAAATGTTCCCCTTTAAATATGGTTTGTCTAGATAATGTGCAGAAACACATCAGGACTGAATCTTGCTTGAGCTATGAAGCCAAGCTCCAAAGCAAAACACCCCAGTAGGTTTTAACACTAGTGCTTCATCTGTACTAACATAATAAAGTTATATAAAAAAACAAGTAGAAGCACACACAAAAGTTAGTCATTTTCAATCTTTAATTAAGCTTAGTGCAACAACATAGTAGGCAGTGTTGGAAATTGTGGTGTGTGAAGTTCAATAACTTCATTTTGCAAAATATTTAGTGGCGTTCAAATTCGCCTCTGATGGCAATTTTGTGGATTTTGCGAAAACTTATTGGTATGCAGTTCTAAGGCACAACTTCACCATTGATACAAATTTTGCAGGTATGCAAAAACTTTGCGTAACACATATTGCTGAACATCGACGGCGACGTTTGTTTCAGAGGGTGAATTTTGCAATGCATTATGGATAAACAGGTGAAATATCATGTGGGGGTAGTTTCTAGCACAGTCTGTCATCTAGAGAGTCAGAGAGTCGGAGAGCAATCTTGTGTTGTACATCACAGCCAAAAAAACTTTTAGACCTCTATAAACTATCTATTTGAGAGCTAATTGCTCCCCAAATTTTCAGTTTTTCCTAGTGCTACTAGAGAGTATTTGTTTTTGTTCAGATCCTTGCATAATATTTAGTCTAAGTAGTGTTTTCAGTTTTGTCTCTTTCTGTGAAGTAGTTGGATGGGGATGGTAGGTGTGCAAAAGCAGGGCAGACAAGTTTGTAATATTTTAAAACAGATTTCTCACAAATTCTCAGTGATTTGCTGTTACTTCTTTTAAGTCTCTGTCAGTGATTTTTCATTTTTTATTTCAGTGGTTTTGGTGTGAGTTGTGTCAGTTAAAATGTCTTACCTGTGCTGTTTTTCCCCAATCGTTTATTCATTTTTCTGTGAAAAGAAATGATATATTTTTTTGTTTTGTAACTTCTAGTTGAGTAGTTGTCTGGAGACACTGCCATGCTGATCCCTGAATTTCTTTTATTGAAAGATCTTTTCTCTGCATTACAGCATGCCTGTTATTCAGTTTAATTTGCTTACCGGTTTCCTGTTACACCCTTGTTGACTACCCATCCTATGTGAAAAAAAGTACATTTTATTACAGTAGTTGCCTAGATAGTGTGATTGTCCTGTCCCGATTGTGGGAGACGTCTGGGTTTGTTTGCTTTACATTTTGTTACCCCTGCCTGTCTTACTATATATATATATATATATATATATATATATATATATATATATATATTGTATTAACTAACTACTACCACATTACAGTAGTTGAGTTGTCCAGGCACTGCTGATCCCTGTTGGGGAAGGTTTTGCCTGTCATTGTTTTCTTTCAATTTGCTTACACCTGCCGTTACCCCAGGTTATTTCATTCCTACCTGGGGATAGAAAAAAATTGTGTTGTTTCAATAGAATAGGCTACTGTAGTAGTTTTACAGAGTGCTGATAACTGTCCTGATTATAAGAGGCATCTGGGTTTGTTTGCTTTTAAATTTCTTTGTCCCTGCCCTATCATATTATATATATATATATAAATTGTATTCACTAAGTACTACTGTCTTACAGTAGTTGACTTGTCCAGACATTCTTGAACCCAATTGGGGGAGTTTTTTCTGTTGTCATTTTCATTAAATTTGCTTACCCTTGCCCTGTTACCTCGTGTTATTTAATTCCTGTTTGGGGAAAGAAAAAAAAAATTGTGTTGTTTTAATAGAACAGGCTACTGTAGTAGTTTTACAGACTGCTGATACCTGTCCTGATTTGTAGTTGGCAGTACTGCAGGCTTTATCTACAGGTAGTAATAGATCATATACGAGCAAATCAAATGGAGTAAACATATGAAACTGCCTGTGAAGAAACAATACAGTAAAGTGAGAGGTGCCACTGCTGGGGGGGACAAGGAGGCAGCAAATAAGACTGTGGAGGAAAGTAGTGCAGTGCCGCCTCACCAAAGCCAAAGTATGCCTGCATCAATGTCTTCTGTGGGCTTCAGTCCCGTGGCAGGTACCAGCACTAAAGGAATAGTTAGCATTAATGGCATAAGTGTGGTGACATTTTTTTTCAGCAAAATCTGCTGCATCCATGCTGGTGGGGGATGATGAAAGTGATTATAAGGGAGGCACCAGTACAGGAACAGTGGTCCAAGAGGAGGAGAAGGTTGTTGGTGCGACAGTGCCCATTTCTGATGGTGATGGAGGTGGTGATAGTGTTGCACTGGAGTCAGTACATCAGGGAGATATGGAAAGTCAACCACCTGAGGAGAGGGTTATAGTTATAGAGCAAGAAAAAGCTTCTGTTGAAGAAGAGAGTACTAGAGAGGAAGAGGAGGATATCTTCATTGTCAGTGCTGATGATGATGATGATGTGTTGGATCCCCTAGGGGAGCCAGAGCTGAAAAAGCATATTGGTGATGCATCCCATTCAGATGCCGAGGGTCCCAGTATCATCAAGTCTCCTAGCACTACTCAAGTCACACACACCCCTCCTAATAGTAATATTATGGAAGTGATGAAAGCAGCACAAAAAGCACAAACTTTCACTCTCTTTGCTCAGCTCTCCCAGTCCCATCACCATGTGAAGTCCAGAGCTGTGAAGTCCCTAGTTTGCGTCTTTTATGTACTTGATCCATTTGATGAGACCATTGCAATATATCAGCTGTGTCACACATGTGTTAGTTGGGGTAAAAGTGGCACCCACCTTGGCACTGGTGGATAACACTCACACTTGAAAAGGAGGCACTCGTTGCACTGGCAGCAACACCAGAAGGAAGCCAGAGCCAGGGATTCCAGTTCCCTCATCAAGTTAAGCATTACTGAGAGCAGTGCAATAGGAAAGGAAGAGTCAGGGCTAAGTGGTGGGTGGAGGAGGAACATTCCTTTGCTCTCTCTCTATCTGTGGGCATAGTAGCAGTGGTGGTGCTACTACCTTGAGTCAGTAAAGTACACCACCACAGCCAATCCCCCCCCAAATAATTGGTTTCATGTGAACTGCACATCCCCAAGGGCCAACTAGTACCGCAACAAGAACGACAAAGGAACCACATTGTGGCTGACCAGCCCCAAAGATGCAGCTCACAGTAATAAGCATCTTTGAGTATCACTCAAAGTACCCCCTGAATTACACTGCTGTACCTGAGTTAAATGCAGCCACTGCTGAAATGCTGGTCATTGTTCTATTGCCATTTTCTTTCACAGAGAATGCTGGATTCCACAAGCTGATAACCTGTCCCAAATGGCAGGTTCCATCGTGAACATATTTTTCTAAACATGCCATGTCAAAACTTTATGGGAAACTGTCACAGTCCATAATACATGCCCTGAAGCATTCTGCATCAGGATCTATCCATCTTAGCATGGATATGAGGACCAGTGGACAAACAGCTTCAAGCTCATCTTTATGCATCACAGAACACTGGGCACAGGTACCTGAGGTGGTAGTTGATTTGGGGCCTGGCAAAACCTGCACAAAGCAAACTCTGGTGCTTGCAACACACCGGGGATTTGACAGCATGCCACCCTCAGTATGAAAAGTGTAACAGGTTCTCAAACAGGTGAGAAAATGCTTTACGTGCTGCTCAACGAGATTGATGAGTGACTACACACACATTCACTTTCAGCAGGGTTTATTGTGAGTGATAATGGCTCCAATGTTATTAAGTGCATTAGTAATGGTGTTTTTTTCAGGGTGAGAAATCAAAACACTGTGGGCCTGATGAAGTGGCTTTTGTCATGAATCGTAGCCTTGAACAGTGTATGATACACTGATGATAAGATACGTGACTTGTGGAGTTCATCCTGACTTTTTCAAAACAACTGTTTTTTTCAGGGTGCCCTGCCTGGCTCACTGCCTTAATCCAGTTATGCAGCACTTCCTCAAGCATGCAGAAATTAAGGAAATGTTGACTGTTGGCCATCGCATCTACATGCACTTTGCCCATTCCACAAAGGCTCATGACCAGCTATGGGAGCTCCAGCTCAAAAACCATCTGCCTCAGCACCATATGAAGCTGAACACTGTGACAAGGTGGAACTCCATGTTGTACATGTTAGACAGGCAATATGAAAAGTATAAGGCAGTCTCAGACTACCTGCTGCTGCACACTGCCCAAGACAGTGCTGAAGTGTCCATGGCTCTAACAACAGAGCAGTGCCTCCAAATGGATGGCCTAATACGCATTCTCCATCCATTTAATCATGCAACAAAGGCAGTGAGTGGGAACACTGCCTGTATAAGTCAATCAATACCCCTTGTACATGTGCTCAGGCAGACACTGGTTGATGCCCAGCAAGAGATGGAGGCAAGTGAGGATGGTAGAAGTTGTGAACTAATAGAATACATGCTCCATGTGCTGGACAGCAATACCCATCTTTCTGGCATTCTAGAGTCCACTGAATTTGCAATTGCTATCATGCTAGACCCATGCTACAAATGTGGCCTGCCATCAATAATTGAAAAAGGTTGTGAGTGGCTGTAAAAGTTGACTGAGTACCTCATTAGACAGGTATATGATGCACAGAGGTAAAAGGCACAGAAGGTACAAACTGCACAGAGACAAGGTGTTGCTACCATGAGCAACTCACAGGGAAAACCATCTGAGAAACCCTCCAAGTTACAGCAGAAAATGGCAAGTAATCCCATTTGGGATGTTCTGTATCAGGTGGGAGTGGAAGCCATGGAAAAAAAGGTGGAGGAGACAGATGAGGCAGCCAGACTCAGGGCAGCGTAATGAATGGTAGAGGCCTATATGGGGAACACAAGGCACCTTGGCATTACTGAAGAGCCACTGCTGTACTGGAGCATCAAAGTGACTGATTGGCCAGCACTGGCATCAGTAGCTGACTGTTAAATACCTGAGTTGCCCACCATCCAGTGTCAGTGTGGAACAAGTGTTTAGTTAGGCTGGGGCTATTGTTCATGACAGGAGGACACATTTGTCACCCAAGAATGTGTCCATGCAAACATTCATAAAAAAATTAATAAGGGTCACATTTCACATAACACAGTGTTGTTAATGCTGTTGCCACACGAACTTTGTCTTGGTGACAACGATGTTTATAAAGATGTCGGCAGACTCGGTACTCCCAAGGCTTCTACCAGCATCGAGGTGGATAAAGCAGCAGTGCAGAGAGAATTCCCACCTGGTGACAACTCAGGTCTGGAAGACTGTGAAGGCTGCTTCCTGGATGATGTGGCAGTGGAGGAAGGCTGAAGTAGAATAGTCTCCCCCCCCTTTTCCACTCAATATAGTCTTTTAAGTTATTGTTATACAAAGTGTGTTGATCCCTGATTTTGTTTTATTGGGTGTCTGTGGGGAGGGAGGTGTTATCTGCTGTTATTCAGTTACATTTGTTTACCCACGCCCTGGCTGTTACCCTGTTGTTTAGTTCCCATTCTATATTAACAAAGTACATTTTATTAACCACTATTACAGTAGTTGTCTAAAAACACACTGCTGATCCCTAGGGGGAGGTGTTTTCTGCTGTTGTTGTTCCGTTTAATTTTGCTTAACCCTACCCTGTTTTATTCACTTGTTTATTCCCCATTCCACATAAAAAGGGACATTATATTCCCTTATGGTGCTCAGAGTGCTGGCATTATAGCACTGAGCAATCAGGGTGCCAAATGCACGGATCGCTGCCCCCTTCCTGAAGTCCACCCCTCCATAGTAGGAATCATTAAGTAGAGAGGTATGGGGGGCATAAAAAAGTGATTGATGACATTGCCAATTGGTGCCCTAATTGCCTGGTGTCAGATCACTGGCGTGTTCTGAGGGTGGAATCCAATTTATTAACTACTACTACAGTAGTTGTACAGAGCCCTGCTGATCCCTACCGGGGGAGGTGTTCACTGCCGTTGTTGTTCAGTGTAATTTTGTTTAACCCTACCATCTTACCCAGTTGTTCAATCTCCATTCCAGATAAAACAAAATCTAGCCAGAGCTGATAGGGCTGTGAAGAGCTACCAAATGACCAAAGTTACACATGTGCATAGAAATTATTCAATGCCAGGGTGAAACCTGGCCATTGTTTGGAGGTGTTGAACCAAATTTTCCCAACATGGCCTTTTTGAGACCCCTCCTCATGAAGAGTGCAAGTGTCATTTTGTTCACTTGTCTTGAAAGGTGATTTTGCAGAGTGACCATGCCATTCTGTGCTACAGGTGTGAAAACATGTTTCGGACAGGATGTGAAAAATTACAGCTGTACTGTTAAAGAGGAGGTGTGCAAAAATGCCAATGTTGAAAACCTGGAGTGAAAATATTAAAAATTGGAAAAGTTAGGAGCTTGCGTAGAAAATGCACAATGCACACTCATAACACAGGCATTTTTTGGAGTTTTTTCACTAGATTTGTAACTTGGGCTTTTTGGTACCCCACCTCATGAACAGTGGCACTGTCATGCGTTACTCAGACCTGAAAGGTGATTCAGCGCAGCGACCATGAAACCACCTTTCAGGACCCAGTAACGAAATGGCAGTGACACTGGCACAAGGTCGGGTTCCAAGAATCCCATGTTGAAAAGTTTGGGGCAAAATAAAAAAAAAATGGCTAATTTATCGACTTAAGTTGAAAATCCCATTGAATGCCATTATAGCATGCTTATCTTTGATTCTTCAGTTTGCAGTTCAACTTTGAAGGGTGTAGACGTGTCCCGGTCCAGAGAATATGACATCGCCAACCTCTGGAGGTATGTATGGGGTAAGCAGGGGTGTAGTGAGGTGGGTGCTAGTGGGAGGGTGGGGATGGGGGAGGAACTGGGGTGATGACGAGGGACCATTTTCCTTTTTACTGGTTAAAAAAAACACATCAGGGGAAGGTTTTCTTTATTTACAGGAAAAATATATATATACATTTGGGCACACTGGGGTGGGCTACCACTGTGCCACATGAGTTGGGAGGGTGGGTACTTAATGCCAACATGGGGATTGGACACCCTGATATTGGCAGGGGGAAGAAAAACAAACATTTGGGCACACTGGTGTGGGCTACCAGTGTGCCACATCTGTAGGAGGGGGGCACATAGTGCCAACACAGGGATTGGGCACCCTGATGTTGGCACAGTGCAAATCAATAAGTACATTTGGGCACACTGGGTTGGCTTCCAGTGTGCCACATGAATTGGGGGGCTACATAATACCAACATGGGGATTAGGGACACCGATATCAGCATGGGAGGACAACAGCAATGGGAGGGTATGAATGGCATTTTGGCATTCATAACATGACTGCGCCAGCGTAACTGTGCATGCACATGAGTCGTGCATGTGCAGTTCATGCAACAGAATGCAGAAGTAATTGTCAAAATACTGTGGCTGTTATTCTGCAGTGGCCAATCGTGGTGGAAGGTTTCAAGCTCTGTTGGACATTTGGAAGGATACTTCCAAATGTCCAGCAGAAGGTTCCACTATTGGCCTTTTTTAGAGCTACAATCCAATCCCAATAAGGCTGTATGCTGTGCCCACATCCCCAAAAAGGGACATTATATTAACTAAACTACAGTAGTTGTACAGAGACATCACTGATCCCTACTGGAGGGGGAGGTGTGCACTGCCAGGCTGTTGGTCATTTATATTTTCCTTACTACTGTTCTGCTATCTCAGACATCAAGACACAATGCTCCACTCCAGGAATATATTTCACCACCACTTTCTCCTGCTCCTTGGCCTCCATCCTGTCTATGCCAGACAGTGTAACAGCATGGGTCTTCACTATCATACTGCCAAAATATGACACTGAAAACTAACTAGGCATACAAAGATGATATGATGATTGCTCCTCAGTAAACAACAGTTACACTATATCAATGCTGCCTCCACCTCCTCGTCCTTCCTCCTCCTCCTCCTCCTTGTCCAGTGTACCTATAGCCACTCAACCATGATGACAGCACATCTTGGGCCAGTACCTCCAGAAGAGTGATGTAGCCATTTGCTACCAGTCAGCCCACTTGTTTTGTTGGCCCTTAAGATGACCATAGAGCCAGACAGTTCATCAAGGCATAAAGAACTCTGTTCCACCTCCATGGCCTGTCTTCATCTTTGGTGATACATGGTATGTCACTTTCAGTTGTGTTCACAGAACTTATCCCTTCATTCCAGTCCTTTGCCTGAGTAGGCAGAGGATGAAAGGTCATGCTGCCTTATGCAGAAATGACTTCAAAATGAGTTCATGTCTTTCCGTTTGTCTCCCTGCAGGTTTCAGCATCAGCTCACCATGTGAGGCCAGAATTCCTCCTGATGCATGGCACCACTGGTGCCAACATGGCAAACATCAATACTGTTCAGGTAAGTGTCATCACATTGGCTTTTCTAAATTGTTATAACTTTTTTCTTCTCTGTTTTCACTGGCACATGTGTCCAGCAGCTCCAGAAGACAAATTTGGAGACAACATAGTTGAATAACTTTTAATTCTCTGTGTAGAGATGTACAGTGGTTGTGTACATGGTGGTACAGAGATTTCCTCACTGCACAGATGACAGTGACAAAATGTGGGCAAAGTAATTGCTGTTTTTTAGCTCATGCCGGATGACACAAGTAGCTGATAAAAGGACAGTTTCTCTGTATTCGTTTTCATCACAGGTGACGCAGCTGATAAAAGGACAGTTTCTTTGTATTCGTTTTCATCACAGGAAACACAGCTGATAAAAAGACAGTGTCTATTCTTTTTTCATCACAGGTGACGTAGCTGATAAAAGAACAGTTTCTCTGTATTATTTTTCATCACAGATGATGCAGCTAATAAAAGGACAGTTTCTAGTTATTCTTTTTCATCACAGGCAATGCAGCTGAGAAAAGGATGGTTTGTCTATATTCTTTTTCATCAGAGGTGACTCAGTTGAGAAAAGGATAATTTCTCTTTATTTTTTTCTTCACGGGTCTCCAGGCGGTGTTGCTGTATCATTCCTGAAACTGCTGGCACTCAGCACTGCTCAGGCAATCATCAATCACCATGATGATCCATTGTCCGCACACTTGCTCATCCCTGATCTGGAGCTAGTCATGGTACAGAAAGCAGAGCCAAAGCCACATGAGGGAAATGACCTATAATTACAGGAAAAATGACAGAGAACATGTACAGTTCTCAGCCATCTGCAAAACCTGTAGCAGTGAATTACAGGACAAAAATAAACAAGAAAAAGAAACTAATACTTACCTTCCATGGTTACTTTAAACTTCTAAGAGTGCCCAAAAAGGGTTCCATGCTGGACATATGAAGCACAGCTACAGCAACATAATTGGCAGAATGAGTTGTGTACTTGAAAATCAGAGAAAAATAAAGAAGGAATCATGATAATAGTTACAAGTGTCACCCCCCCACCCCACAATTAAAAGGAAAAAATACATACCTCATGGACTTATTCTGAAATGTGAACAATTCTACCACAAAATAAAGGTCACACAAGTTTGTGTTCACAGCAACAGACAGACATATGTGGAGAAAAGTGCCTGAAAGGGGACCAGCACAAAAAGAAAATGATTACTGTCACAGCCACACATCTTTATTGACTTAACCCTATCCTAGAAAAAAAAATACTTGCCTTCATGGTTGGAAAATGTGTTGCATTCCAACATCAATGTTGTAGCTTTCCAGCATTATGATGTCATCATCATCAACCATACCTGAAAATTAATGAAACAGCAGTACGAATATATTAGACTTCAGGTGGTAACAATAACAACCCCCCTTACAAAGCAAAGAGAGAAAAAAACCAAAAATATGTATGCACCATGTGTGATACATTCACAACAGGCAAGAGTACTTCTCTCAGGAACCACAGCAGCACAGCAACATCTCCTGCAGCTATTCCCTCCACTCTATAGAACAAGGCAGGACATCACAGGATGGCTAACTTCTCTGTCTCGATTCCTCAAGCACTTGTCTCAACAATGTTTTCAACCAACATCATCAAGAGTAGATCCAGCAGCAGTTCAGCAACTAGCACCCCTCTCAACTGCAGCAGCAGAGAAGGAGGACACCTACTTATATAGAATAATGGATGGTTGACCATCCACAACAAGGCTGTGTTTCCACGAGAGTCGATGGCATCATTGAAACCTCGAGGCTCGAAGGCTTCTGGCATGCATCGACTCCCGGAGCGGCACAAAACTTTAAATTATGGATGGTCAACCATCCACTTTATTCTATATAATATATGGTTGCTCACAATTTTGCAAGGTTCATACCTCTGCGTTCACATTCCATTTTTTTTCTTTTCCTTTTTCCTTTCTCTTTCTGCACTCACGTATCTGAGGATTCCAGTGCTCGATACAGTCCTGCCCCGGAAGGTACTGGTTCGACTGACTCCTCGCTACCATCCCACACCACACTAACAACCATAAACTGCGACAGTAAATAAATAAAAAAAACACTGAAAACAGTTTGGACACACAGAGCTGATCACACAGTCCGTGTACAAACTGTAGTTATAAACTGTTCGCCTGACCGATTGCTAAATGACGATGGCATTTTCTTCTGGTTTTTTTAATCCCTGCTGGGAATCAGCCAATCAGGTGGTAGGGCAAGTCAAAAAAGTTGCACTATCGATGTAACGTCAGAACAACAGTACAACAACTTTTTTGACCTTTGAACTGTACTACAACAAGATTTTGAAAGCCATCGTTTTCCATCCACAGTAAACCCTAACCATATACTATATCACGTTTTCTCATGTATATGGACATCATCACCACAATTTCTTCACACAAAACAGCAAAACTTTACTTCTCATCATTTGAGTCCATGTCTTGGCCTGGAAGCAGTTTTTCATTGCAAACACATCACTTGACATTTATGTTGAGTAATAGGAGGATCAATGTTCATGACTTTTCCACTTATCTGGAAATTTTCTCATGTTTTTTTTTCTCAATTTGTCTGACTTGTGTTGCATAGCACAGCAGAAAGAGGCAACTAGAAGCAGCAGGAAAGCAGTTTTGATCTGGGGACCCAACTTAACATTTTTGGCTAGTGGTGGGGTGGCAGGAGAAAACTAATAAATTCCCAAACAATTCTGATTCACTTCTCTGGAAATGTTCTCATGTGTTTTTTCTTGACTTCTCTAGCCTGTTGCACACTGCTTCAACAAAAGTATCTAGCGGCAGGAAAGCAGTTTTTCACTGTGGCCCCAGTTAACATTTTTGGCTACTTCATAAGTTCCACAACACTTATGTTTCACTTCTCTGGAAATTTTCTCATGTGTTTTTTCTTGACTTCTCTGGCCTGTGTTGCACAGCATAGCAACAAGAGGTAACCAGCAGCAGGAAAGCAGTTCTGAACTGGGGACCCAACTTAATATTTTTGGCTAGTGGTTGGGTAGCAGAAATACAAATCATAAGTTCCACAATTATGTTTAACTTCTCTTGACATTTTCTCATGTGTTTTTTTCCCCAACTTCTCTGGCCTGTGCAACAACGGTATTTAACAGCAGGAAAGCAGTTTTGAACTGGGGATACAACTTAACATTTTTGGCTAATGGTGCAGTGGCAGGAAAAAAATTTTGGCTAGTGGTTGGGTGGCAGAAATACAAATCACAAGTTCCACAATTATGTTTAACTTCTCTTCAAAGTTTTCTCATATATTTTTTCCTGACTTTTCTGGCCTGTGCAACAACAGTATTTAGCAACAGGAAAGTAGTTTTGATCTGGGGACTCAACTTAACATTTTTGGCTAGTGATGGGACAGGGTGGCAGGAAAAAAATTAATTAGTTCCACAACAATTTTGTTTCACTGCTCTGGAAATTTTCTCATGTGTTTTTTCTCACAATTTCTCTGGCCTGTGTTGCACAGCACAGCAACAAGAGGCAACTAGCAGCAGAAAGTCAGTTTTGAACTGGGGACACAACTTAACATTTGTGTTGAGCACAGGAGACATGTTAAGCACGAAAACCAGATTTATGTTTAACTTCTCAGGAAAACTTCTCCTTTTTGTGTGATTCTTGTGCACTTATTTTGGCAGTTCACACCACCACCACCACCACTGCCACAACATCACATACAGTAGCATCAGGAAACGTTTTACTGGGGACAATACTTGACATTTGTGGATAGCAGGAGGACACATGAAGCAAGAACACAAAAAATAGTCAGGAAAGTGGTTCATGTGTACAGACTGTAACACTGAAAAGGGCAGGGTCATCAGGGAAAGGGGAATACTGTAGTCTATATGAGGGAAAAATTCAGGGATTTAACAAGGGAAAAGATGGAATGGGATAGGGACCCTAACATATAACACAAAACATTGAGAAAGAAAAAATTTTTAGAACTAAAAAAGAGGATAGCAAGGAAGACGATAGAAAATATATATATTTTTTTTTACTTTTTTAACTTTTCACATTTTATTGTCTTTTTTGGGGGGGTAAACTATTAATAACACAGCATGGAAATAATAAACAAAAAAATAACATGAAAAGTCTCACCATCCCTACCAGTAACACTGACAGGCCCACCACCACCACTCAGCTCTGACAGGAGGTTCAACATCTTCTCCTGGTCAGCCATCATTTTCTGAATATTGTTCCTAAATTCCTGGTGGAATTCTTCAAAATCCTGGAACAGATGTTGCAGCTCATCCCATAAGACAGCCAGGTCTGCCTGGGTGACAGGTGCTCATGGGTCATGAGGTGGTAGGGAGGGTACTGGTACTGCCACCTGCTGGTGATGGCCAAGTACTGCTGTGAGTCCTACCATGCTGACTCACAGCAGCATGACGGCCTACCTCCCACTGCCCCTTCCCCTTCCATATTGTCCCCCCACTACTATATGCTGCTGCTGTTGCTGCTGCCACCACCTTCTGCTCCTTGGCCTGCCACTCTGCCCTGTGGTGGATTTTCAGTTTGGTACTTTGGCCGCCAGTCCCCAGGCGACTACCTTTTTTCCCACACTGAACTTGACATATGACAGCACTGTCATCTGCAGGATTTATGGAGAAAAACTGCCATACAGCAGATATTTGTAACAGGGGAAGGGGAGGATCCAGAAGACATGGTGACAGGGTGCTCACCATCACCAGTGCCGGTGGTGGAGCTGCTGGTGGTGGTAATGTCAGTTACAGGGTGGACACCACTGGATCCTGTTGCTGTTGAGGGGTGGGGACTACAGGATCCTCCTCCTGCTGCTGCTGCAAGAGAACAGCACCACTCCCATCCTCAGCTAGGACTTGTTGGGGGGGTGCCTCAGTCCCTCTTTGAAATGTGTTCCAGTTGGGGCAAATAACTGACCCATCCTTTTGGCGACATTCCTCCCTTTGTTCCTCCATTCTCTTCATAATAGAAAAATAATGTGCTTTCTTTACAGAAAACAAAATAAAAACAGCCTAAAATAGAGAAAAAGAGAGTGAGAGAGGAAGAGATAGAGAGAGAGAGAGGCACACACACACACACACACACACAAAAAAAACTATATAAACTTACAAAGAAATAAAGATTATAAGCAAACAATAGCTCTCACTACAGAAATATAAAGAAAGGAATTTTTAAGGAAATGGAAACTAAATACTATTTTTTTTTTTGAAACCATAGTTTATTGTTTTTTCCTTTTTCCAACAATAACGAAGGATAGCAAAAGAAACAAGTCACAAAAAACTTACATGAATATAAGTGCGTCATAAGCTGAATGGGCTACATACATAATTTATATGTATAGACAGTTAGAACTTATGGGCCTGCTCTTCCAACTATCCAACAGCTACAGAAAAGAGTTCTATGTTAAACACAAGAGTAAATACACTTGAGCCAAGGTCTGTAGCCTCATACCTACTTGTTACTATGCAGTACATACAATCACCCTAAAATAAGAAACCTACTTAACTTAAGTATCAACATACACTAAGCACATTAAGTATTAACTTATTCTAAACATCTTACCTCCCCCCAACCTCCTTCCTCCCACTCTCGCAGTGTGGTCTAAAAGTAATAAGTAGAGATAGCCTCCCAGAACTCAGTATCAGTGATTTAGGTCCTCTCTAGCCAGAATTTCCAAGTCGAAACACCTTCTTTAGTGCCAAGGAACTTGAAGAATGGGAACCAGCAAGTTTTTTAAGCTTCAAGTCTCAGATTAAAATTAGCCATGAGTCATTCCATTGATTTCATTTTATGGCAGCACAGTAACAATTGTTCTTCATCTGGGGGTGTCTCAGAGATCCACGACCATGTAATAGCCTTTTGGGCTGCAGCTATCAGGATTGGAAATAAATAATTAGCTTTACCACCTTTTAGCACCTGAGTGGGTTTCTCCAGTAGAAGACAACGGGGGTGTTTAGGGATTTGTACTTGTAAAATCTCACTTAGTCGGTCATTTATAAGGTTCCAATACTCTCTGAGTTTATTACAACTCCAGAAAATATGCTCATGGGACCCAACCAACCCCAACCCCTCCAGCATTTATGTGAATAAGTTTGCCCAAAATGTTTGGTTATTACAGGTGTTCTAAAAAATCTTGTAAGTATTTGCCAACAAAATTCCCTCCGTGTAGTCAGGGCTGTGGTTCTGTGTGTCAACCTCCAAATCAACCCCCACTCAATGACTCCCTCACCCATATCAAGCTCTTTTCCCAAAGGTCTGAATTTTAGATCTGGTGTCTGAGACATCCAGTTCACTAGCCGAGTACAACATAGATATCAGGTAAGTCTTTTGGGAGGATCCGTTAGCCAACTTCAGAAGCATATCCAAGAATGAGTTAGTGTTACTAGGTAGCTGAGCACCTCCTCCTTCTACAGACTGAAGATAATCTCTAAGTTGCAAAAAACCATAAAAATCAGATTTTGGAATGCTGAATTCCTGTTGAATCTGGATAAAACTTTTTATGGCATCCCCTGTGAACAGCTGTGAAAAATGTCTGAGACCCAGATTCGCCCAGCATATAAACATCAAAGAGGAAGCAGGGAACTACAGACCAGTCAGCCTCACCTCGGTAGTGGGGAAGATCATGGAAGCACTACTGAAGGAGAGATTGGTGGAACATCTGGTTATCAATGGACTACAGGACCCAAGGCAGCATGGTTTCACCAGGGGGAGGTCATGTCAGACCAACCTCGTTGAATTTTTTGACTGGGTGACTAGGGAGGTGGATCAGGGGAGGGCAGTGAACATGGCCTATCTGGACTTCAGCAAGGCCTTTGACACTGTGCCACAAAGAAGACTATTACACAAACTGGGGAATATGGGTGTGGGCAGGACAGTAGTGTGGTGAGTAGGTAACTGGCTGGGTGGCGGGACACAGAGGTGGTGGTAAATTGCTGTCACTCCACAGAGGGAAGAGTGACCAGTGGGGTACCACAGGGATCAGTGCTGGGACCGGTCCTATTCAACATCTTCATCAGTGACATTGTGCAGGATCTAGAAGGCAGAATTTCACTGTTCGCTGATGACACAAAGCTCTGTAACAGAGTAGACACACCAGAGGGTGTAGACAGAATGAGAAGCGACCTGCAGAAACTTGAAGAATGGTCAGGGTTTGGCAGTTGAAATTCAATGCAAAGAAGTGCAAGATAATGCATATGGGGCACAAAAACCCTGGCACAAAATATCAGTTCGGCGGTGAGGATATAGCATGCACCAAGCAGGAAAGGATCTTGGGTTGTCATCTCTGATGACCTCAAAGTAGGAAACAGTGTGACAAGGCAGCAGGTAAAGCAAATAGGATGCTGGGATGTATAGGCAGGGGCATCACCAGCAGGAAAAGGAGGTCATAATTCCGCTATACAAGACACTAGTGAGGCCCCACCTGGAGTACAGTGTACAGTTCTGCAGACCATACCTACGTAAGGGCATAGACAGGGTAGAGAAGGTTCAGAGGAGGGCAACAAAGATGGTGCATGGATTGCATCATAAGTCCTATGAAGACAGGTTGAAGGAACTGAACATGTACTCCCTGGAGGAGAGGAGGGAGAGAGGGGATATGATAGAGACATACAAGTATCTTACAGGGAGGCACAGGGTGCAGGAAAACACTATTTTAAGCAAAAAGATGTTCCAGGACTAGAGGCATGGGATGAAGTTGGAGGAGGATGATTCAGAGGAAACATGAGAAAGAATTTCTTCACAGAACGGGTGGTGGACAAGTGGAACACCCTGCCAGAGGAAGTGGTGGGGGCTGAAACAATCACGGGATTTAAGAATGCATGGGATAGACATAAAGGAATTCTAGAGGTCAGGGGTAAGGGGCAACAGACTTCTAGGAAAACAAACTGAACTTACAAGCTCAAATGGGCAGACTGGGTGGGCCATAGGCCCTTATCTGCCGACACTGTCTATGTATCTATGTATCCGATTCTCCCTCCCTGGTAGAAAGTCTACTCTGTCAAGGATCCTACCACACTGTAGAACCATGATTTGTAGTTTCCTCTCCTTTATAACATGTGATCATACTTTAACCAGCGTCTTAAGCCATGGGTTTGGTAGCCCATGTAACACCTTGGGATTACTTTTATTAGATAAGATTGATAATAGGGTATATGGTTTCAAGGTCTGAATGTCCATTTTAACCCAACTTCGTCTTACACTCAGGAGTGTATAGGCTGCCAGACACTGTAGTTGAGCTGCACTATAATACTCCTTGAAATCAGGGACACCCAGACCTCCCTTCCCTTTTGGCAACTTCAACAGAGCCCAACTAAGCCTAGGTCTCTTTACTGCCCAAATAAACTTACTTAAAAACTTTTGTACATCAGACCAGAACTGCCTAGGGGGCACAAAGGGATTGCATCAAACAAGATGAGCATCCTCCGGAGGATATTCATTCCCACCGATTCTACTCTGCCGGTGATTGTGAGAGGTAGAGTTGCCCACCTGGCGTAATCCTTTTGTGTCATATTTAACAGCCTTAAATGGTTGATTTGATATAACATACTGAGATCTCTTGGTACGTGGATCCCCAAGTACCTGAAACTGGTAGTGGCCCATTTTAGATTAGTTAAAGTTTTCACCACTAAAGGGACAGGGGCTCCAATAGAAATTATTATGGACTTGGATTCGTTAATTTTAAAGCCCAAAATACAGCCAAATTCCCCAAGGAGAGACACAGCAGCAGACAGAGATGCCATAGGGTTCTTTAAATAAAATAGGGTGTCTTCCACATAGAGATAGATGTGATTATCCACCTCACCCACCTTAATCCCTGCAATACTTTCATGTGTCTGGAATGCCTCCACCAAAGCTCCATACTTAGAGTGAATAGGAGGGGTGAAAGGGGGCAGCCCTGTCTGGTCCCCTTCTTAATGGGGAATGGACAAGAAAATACCCCATTCAGCCATACCCTGGCAGAAGGGTTGTTATATAGGGAAGCAACCCACGCTTGAAATCTAGGACCCAACCCAAACTTCACAAGCACTTCACCCAAGTAATCCCATTCGAAGCGATCAAAGGCCTTTTCAGCATCAAGTGTGATAACTACTGCTGGGTCTTCCCTTCCTCTGTTTTTAGAGTGTGCCATCACAGTAAGCAACCTTCTTACACTGTCATGTAAGTGTCTCCCTGGCATGAATCCTGCCTGATCTGGATGCACCAGTTGTGTCACTACCCCCTGTCGCCAGTTAGCTACCATCCTAGCAAAAGTCTTAACATCCAGATTCAAAAGCGAAATGGGATGGTAGCTACCACATAAGGTGGTATCTTTGTCTGGTTTAGAAATAACGGTTATTAGGGCCTGTGCCCAAGTATCTGGAGCCTCTGAGGGATTATGGGCCACATTACATATTTATAGCAGTAGGGGAGCCAATTTAGCTTGAAACTTCTGATAATACTCTGCAATATAGCCATCAGGGCCTGGGGCCTTATTGTGTTTAAGATTTTTAATAACCTCGACCAACTCAAGCTGTGAGAGGGGACGGTCAAGCTCTTTCTCAAGCTCCTCAGAGAGCCTGGGCAACTTTAGTCCATTTAAGAACTTTTTGATTTTACCTGATTGACTAGCAACAGACTCCGACATGTATAGATCCTCATAGAACTTTTTAAAACAATCCTCAATTTGAACCGAGTCTACGACCAGCTGACTGGACAATATCTGGTTTTTCACCCCTGAAATATGCTTATCAACCTCCTGTTTCCTTAACCTGAAAGATAAGAGCCTACCTGCCCTACTACCTCCTGCATAATACCTTTGTCCTATGAACCTGAGGGCATTCTCTGTTTTCACAGAGAGAAGTTGCTGCAATTGCTCCCTCGCTAGCTTAAGGTCTCTTAACAAACTACGGGGGCCCCATTTTTTGTGCAGACCCTCTAATTCTTTAATCTTTTGTTCTAATTCATCTTGTTGCTGCTGCCTAGCCTTCTTTTGTTGGGATGCATAGGAAATTGCTTTGCCCCTTACTACTGCCTTTAGGCCGTCCCATAGGAATTAAATTTTGAGACAGACCCAGCATTTTCTCCAATATAATTGTCAATCGCTTCTTTAATTTTAGATATAAACCTCTTTTCTTTAAGGAACCCGGTGTTCAAGCGCCACAAGGACTGCTTATGCCGCGGCCCCAGATTGAGAGTCAAGCTAACCTTTGCATGATCTGACAGGCAAATGGGGTAAATCTGTTGATCTATTATAGACCCCACCCAGGTTTTGTGCACATAAAACCTATCAAGACAAGAATAAGACTCTTGCGGGTGACAGTAAAAGGTGTAATCTTTGCTGGATGGGTATTTATCCCGCCATGCATCTACCATGCCGGCCTCCGTACATAGGTGAGCAAGGGTCTTAGCACCTGCACATTCTACCCTGTTCCCCCTTCCCCCAGACCTGTCAATCAGAGGATCCTCAACACAGTTCCAATCACCTCCAAAGATGATTTGGCCCTCAGGCAATGAAGCTATAATTCCAAAAACATACCTAAAAAATTCAGGGTTGGTGGGTGCTGGGGCATAGACAGTCACTATATGTATTACCCTATCCGTGATTTTGCCCATGAGAGTCACCAGTCTGCCCTCCCGATCAGTGAAGGAGTCCAGCCAAGTGAAGCCCAGACCCTTTCAGATCAGACTGGCCACCCCTGCCTTTTTTGGATTTTGGTGGGATGAGGCAAAAACCTCCCCAACCCACATACGGCATAATTTGTTGTGTTTCACCTCAGAGAGGTGGGTTTTCTGCAAAAGGCCAATGTCACTGCGAGCCCTGGCTAAATTCTTTAATGTATGATGCCGCTTTACGGGAGATCTCAACTCCTTTTTATTGAAACACACCAATTTCAGAGTCCCCATAGGTTGGGCAATTTTAAGATTTCTCGTAATCGACCCCACTCACACTTCCTTTGTGGGGCCCACTAAGTCATCTTACATCTTCCTGAGTCCCAGCTATTCAGAGAGGGGGTACACAGATCACATCTTGAACCAACTAATGTACCACGATGCATTACCCACCCTTTCCCCACGAGTCCCCGAACAATAGCGCCCCCTTCCCTGGTTTACTACCTACAACAGACAAACTTTCTAAGAGGAATAAAAAACACACTCTCCATAATGAACTATATACAGAAAGGCCAATCAAGGCCTGCCACAAAAGGAAGTGCCTTCCGCCCAGGGGCATGGAACAACTAATAGGTCCCATGCCCACCGTTCATCAATGGAAGTAACAGGAAGGGTGGTCTCCTGAGGTGGGCCTTCAGCAGGAAGGTAAAAAATTCCCTAGTGGGGGACAGCACTGTTAGAAGAAAAAAAAAAACTGGCTGACCTCCGATGGGTGACCTATCCCCTGAACTGGCTTCCGGTGAATGTGGCTATTCCAAATTTGGGGTGGATGGTGAACTAGACCACCTCAAAACAAGTCTAACTTTAACTTTAGCCAGTGCTAAGTAAAAGAAAAAACTTAGGAACTTTAGCCTTTGTCAAAAAAATAAATTTGGGTTCCGAATAAATGGTTGTGCACCCAGGTTGAAACCAGCTAGGTCTTGCCATTCCCAATGGTTGATCTCACACTACAGGCCATGAAAGGGGGGAGCAGGCCTGAACTCCTGCCCATTCCAGAAAATATATCCCCTTAACGGCCTCAGGAAGGTCCAAAAATGACCATCGGAAATTAAAGTAAAGAACCAAGAACACCCCCTCTTCATGCAAGCCAGCAAAGCTCCTGGCTTTGTGCTGTGGTAGTGGATAATGTATACCCTGGTTGCAGGTAAACATGAACTAAGAGAATTACCTCCAAAGGTAAAGGCTTTCCCTCCAACCAGTCTTTTGGGGACCACGAGCTCCAAAACACAAAAAAGAAAGTAAACATATGTACTCATATATATTCCCCTGATATAAGTCTGTAACTCTGCTTTACTGTCTACCTACAGATGTCTCCACAAAATATGAGGGCTACATGTACATAACTATCCTTCTTTGCATGGGGGTATCAACTACAAACCTGGGGGCAGTCTCTGAGAATGTTCAAACATAATCTTCTATCCTTCCATTTCTTCAGGTGGATTGTCTACTCTGTAATCCCTTTCCCAGTTGTATCAGGTCCTTGTAGAGCAGGTCATCAGGGCATGCACCCTTGGATGTAGCACCTCTAATACAACCTTTAACCACTGTTTCCTGACACAGCTGTAGTAAGGTGTGTTCCGACAACTCAGATTGAATGTCTGGGAGGTTTATACCTGCCTGCCTTCTGCAAAGGCTTACTGGCGTGTAACAAAGAGTCATAAAGCTTGCTAACTGAAGACCAGTGGACAAGTAGCTTCACTGGATATCTAACCTGGGCCTTTATTTGTTGTTTCTTAAGCTGTTTAATCACCACCAGCACCTGTTTTCTTTTCTGCATAGTAGCCGGTGGAAAATCATGATCCATGTACACCCTTTTCCCATCCAGGTTTAAGTCCCGCTTGGACCAGGCCTTGCAGAGTATCATATCTTTTACTGGATATCGATGAAATTTAACTAGAATCGAGCGGGGGGGGGGCCTCTTTCCTAGGCTTTGGGCTTAAAACATGATGTAACCACTCGAGCTCCAGAGGATCAATACTAGGGATATAAAGTTCTTGTTGGAGCCATGTTTTTACGAACTCTGTTGGGTCATCTTGTTCTGCACCCTCTGGGAACCCAAAAATCTGGATTGTTTTCCTTCACCCTCTAGATTCCCACATCTTCAGCCCTCACATTGAGTTCCCTTTCTCTTCTGGCCAAATAATGCACTGCTCTGCTAAGGTGCATGGAGTCATCTCTGAGCTCATCAAGGCCCATTTCCCAGGTCATTGGTCCTCCACTCGAGATGTTTTAACTTTGTTTTATGTCCTTCATGTTGGAGTTGATGAGCTGCAGCATTTTAACAATATGTGCTGTCGCTCAGCAAGTGAGGGAACTGCCTCGGGATGTGGTCTCTTCCTCTTCCCTGTCCAAGCCTGCAGCCGATTTTGAGACCCTAGACAGTGGAATGCTCGGGCTGCAATCTTGTTGGGATCTGCGTCTGGTGGGTGGCTTAGTTTTACTTCTGCCTCGCAATTTTGCTGACTGACTCATTTTCTTTCTACCAGTCTTGACCAAAGGCTCACTCTGCCACAAAAAGCACTGGATTTCTTTGTAAATTCTCACTACTACTGCAGAGCTCCAATCTATGCTTCCATTCAGTTTAATGACATCGCCGGAAGTCCTAAATACTATATTTTTTGACAAACAACAATGAAAAGACTAAAGCACTGCGCTCTCCTGCAGTCTGATGTCTGATCAGTAAGTTACAACTGCCGGAATGAAACAGAATCATTCACTTCCTGCCTGTCTGGAGTCTCCCATATGACCTGCAGAAAGCGAATCAAGTGACAAAGCCTTTTTGTCAATAACTTTGACATTAGTAATGCAAGTCAAAGTTAACAGTGAAGTTAGTCGGCAAAGTTTTATCATTAGCAGCCAATTTCACAAAATTTTTCACAGGGTGAGATTGGCAACTTTGCCAGCATTTTGCTGGTGGAATTAAACTTCACAACATCTCTAGTTAGAAACATCCATACGTAGTGCCTCCAACAGGTTTCCTCAGAGAACTGGGTTTTATTGTTACATTCTGGTATTTATGGTACAAATCATGCATATTGATGTGGCTCATCAACATATTATATTAGTGCTTGCAAAAACCATTGTAACAATATGTGCTAGCAAAAGTGCCCCAAATTAAAGTGATTTATGGTGTACTTGCAATGCAGTCAACAACATTAAAAACTGTTTTAGACTTTTACATGTCAGTTGTTTTTGACAAAAACTTGAGAAAAGCTCCATCACTCCCTTGTTGCATCTAGCACCTGTGATTTCCCTAGCTGAACAATTCTATTTTTCACTGCTGCCCTTACCCTCCACAGCCCATGCTTACCCCACTCCTAGCACTTCAATACTTTTTTTTTTTCCCATGGCCAACTTATACACTCACCACTGCACTGTCTTGACACGGCCATCTAGGCTGCTATACTCTGTCCCATCCCCATCTTCTCTTCTCCCATTTCCCATGTTTTAATACACCTCCTAGTGTATCATGTACTTGTACCTGTAACCAATTTTTTGTAACTACCAGTGTCATTATTGTTTTATTCTGTAACTTAATATCCTGTATTGTCTGTTCCTACTGACATAGAACCTTTGTAAAAGAGCCTTGGCTCAAAGGTACTTTGTAATCCTAGGCTTAAATAAATAAAAATAAATAAAAAAACAAAACAAATGAACAGATCCAATTCCTACTTTTAATTTTTCTTCCAAATGGTAAGAATATAGGGCCAGTAAAGAGAGACCAATTATCCCAGCCCCAAGCACTTTATACTCTAAATAAATATTCTCCAAAAAGGGAAGAGGTAGAAAATGGGTGGGGGGCAGTTGTTGGACAGGCTTTACAAACAATAGATTTTTTTTTAAACAGTGAGTCAAAAACTTTAATAAAACATACTTCCAAAAGTAAAAGTGGAAACCATGTAAACCCAACACTTGTCCAATGGCAGTCTAAGATAATTCATTTTAGAATACAGAGATATGTATTAATTTTTCAGATATAGTCAGGTGAAGCCAAATGTTTGTCAAAATTACCCAAGGAAAGAAGAAAATGATTACAAAGCAAAGTAAATATGCTATATATATGAAGTAAATAGCTACAGGATATGTCTCAGTTCATATGTTTCATTTAAATCAGACAGAGTTATACTTCCAATCTATGGATTCAAAGCATTTCCATTTCATCCAACACCTTCGGTCTGTCACCACCCCTATGAGGTATTTCTGTCTGGTCCAGAGCTCTGAATGTGGAGGTATGAGGACTGCACTCATTGTGTTTCCTAATGCTTACCAAGTGCATTTTCACAGTCACCTGTCTGTATCGTGCTTTTGTGCTCTTGTATTCTAAATATTAAGGCCCATTTCATTTCCCCTATGTAAACTTCCCCATAGTTACACCAACTGGCATAAATTTCAAAAGGGGTTTTACAATTTGTGTAACACCTCATTTCAAACTTCCGTTTTGTTTTTGGATGCACAAATGTTGGCCTTGTCTATGTAAACATTGCAGGTTTGACAAATATAGAGCCCCTTTCTTGGCTGTGCTACCATGTTCACTTAGTCAACAGTGGCTATGGATGAGCATATCTGAGAGACCGTTGCCATCTCCTACAGCTAATTCTTGGTCTAGGGTGCACCAGGGGTTCTAGTGCAGGATCAGAGTGTTCTCCAATCTGTAACATATAATTTTTGAATCTTAAATTATTCATAATGATAATCATTTCGAAATGTGACAGGTGGGTCTTTCTCAGATTTTTTAATTTTTGGTTGAAGGAACTGTTCCCTGTTTGTTCTATTTATTCAGAATGACCAGGGAGTTGGATCAGGGTGGCATGGTGGATGTGGTATACCTAAATTTCAGCAAGGTCTTTGACACCATTCCACACCGGTGACTTGTAAGCAAGCTGAGGAGCCTAGGAGTGGGTCCAAAGGTGATAAACTGGGCAAGAAATTGGTTAGGGGACAGGCAACAGAGGGAGGTTGTAAATGGAGTTCACTCCAAGGAAGGGAGGGTGACCAGTTGGGTGTCTCGGGGATCAGTACTGGGACTGGTCCTCTTTAATGTCTGTATTAGTGACTTTGCTGAGTGGCTAGATGGGAAGGTCTGCCTTTTTGCAGATGACACTAAAATCTGCAGCAGGGTAGACACTCCAAGAGGGGTTGAAAAAATGAGTAGTGATCTGAGAAAGCTAGAAGAGTGGTCAAGGGGATGGCAGCTAAATTTCAATGTGAAAAGTACAAAATCGTGCACTTAGGGCACAGAAACCCAGGAGCAGAGTACAAAATGGGGGCCATGGTATTGCTGACCAAACAGTTAAGAGATGTTGGAGTAATCATATCTGATCACCTAAAGATGGCCAGACAGTGTGTCAAGGCAGTTGGGAGAGCTAGTGGAATGCTAGGTTGCATATGGTGGGGTATCACCAGATGAAAGAAGGAGGTTCTGTTACCTCTGTATAACTCACTGGTGAGATCTCACCTAGAATACTGTGTCCAGTTCTGGAGACTTCATCTCCTGAAGGACATAGACAGAGTGAATGTGGTCCAGAGAAGGGCAACTAAAATGGTGCAGGGTCTGCACCGGAAGACATATGAAGAGAGACTTAAGGAGCTTAATATGTATAGCCTCGAGGAAAGGAGGGAGAGGGGGGACATGATAGAAACTTTCAAGTACCTCAAGGGAATCAACAAAGTCCAAGAGGGTAGCATCTTTCAAAAAGAGGTGTGCAAGAACAAGGGGCACAATTTGAAGATAGAAGGGGCAGCTCAGAGGTAATTAAGGAAGTATTTTTCACAGAGGGGTTGTGGATGTATGGAAAGGCCTTCCAGAGGAGGCTGTGGAGTCAAAAACAGTGGTGGAATTCAAGCATGCATGGGACAGTCATAAGGCAATTCTAGGGGGTGGGGTAGGAAGAAGTAGGCTGCTGGTTAACTAGGATCTGCAGCTTATCCATCAGGTAGGGAAATGGGCAGACTGGGTGGGCCAAGCGGTCCTTATCTGCCATCAAATTCTATGTTTCTATGTTTCACGGGTATAAATAAGGTATGAGAAGTAAGCATTTTTCAGAAAAAAAGATGCACAAAAACAGGTCATGCTAAGACGTTGTAGGGGTAGACTTAGGGGAGATGTGAGGAAGAACTTCTTCACAGAAAGAGTGATTGATACCTGGAACAGTCTCCTAGAAGAGGTGGTGGGGCAAAAACTCTAGCAGGGCTCAAGAATGCATAGGATAGGCATAAGGGTACCTTAGTGGTAAGGCAAGGAGGGGAAGAACTGGAGATTAAGCAGGGTCTGTGGCAATATAGTAGGTAAGTAGGGAAAAATGGGCAGACTAGGAGGACTAAGTGGTCCTTATCTGCCTTCAAATTCTATATTTCTGTTTATGTATTTCTATTGATTTTCTGCTGCACTTCCATTACTGTTTTGGCAGCATACACTCTCTCCCTGAACCAGTCTAGGGCAAACCATCTTCAGTCTCAAAAGTACTATCTAAAGTACAATTACTCTTGGTCCTTAGAAACTAGCTATACAGGATGCTATTGACCAGACTCTGGGAGTGAAAGCTCTCCAGTCTTATTAATGTGTTTAGTGAAATTGGCTCTCTGTATGGTTCACAGATAATCCTGTTGTCCTCTAACTTTAACTTAATATCCAAGAGCGCTATAGCAATAGGGTCAGAGTTATGTGTACACTTAAATTTATTCTCTTTTAACCAGCTTATGAAATCCATAATGGACTGACGATCCCCTTCCCAGACAGACATAATATCATTGATAAACATTTGAACACTGACCACCTGAAAAGATGATGTTCCAAATCCTCCACCTCCCTCAACTTACATGGGCAGAATCTCTGACTAGCCAGGAAAGTAACTGAGGGTGGCATTACATGAAATTGCAGCCTTTGCTAGATAGACCAGTTTTGAGAAGTAAACTAATAGGTATGCTTCCTGATGGTATGACATTTTTAGAACGAGTAGTAAGGAAACATTTTACTGGTGCATATGTTGCCCAAATCCATTTGTTTACTGACTCCTCATTCTAACTATTCCTGGAAATTTTCTTTAGAGAGAAGATACATGCAGTATAATCAAAAAATGTTTGATAGTCCTTGTCCATAAAGAGAATTCCTAACCTTCTAATATACAATACATTCAGTATGAGTACTGGGGAAGTACCCAAAGACTGGAGGACAGCAGATGTAGTCCCCTTATACAAAAGTGGGAACAAAGAGGAAGCAGGGAACTACAGGCAAGTCAGCCTCACCTCGGTAGTGGGGAAGATCATGGAAGCACTACTGAAGGAGAGATTGGTGGAACATCTGGTTGTCAATGGACTACAGGACCCAAGGCAGCATGGTTTCACCAGGGGGAGGTCATGTCAGACCAACCTCGTTGAATTTTTTGACTGGGTGACTAGGGAGGTGGATCAGGGGATGGCAGTGGACATGGCCTATCTGGACTTCAGCAAGGCCTTTGACACTGTGCCACATAGAAGACTATTACACAAACTGGGGAATATGGGTGTGGGCAGGACAGTAGTGTGGTGGGTAGGTAACTGGCTGGGTGGCAGGACACAGAGGGTGGTGGTAAATGACTGTCACTCTACAGAGGGAAGAGTGACCAGTGGGGTACCACAGGGATCAGTGCTGGGACTGGTCCTATTCAACATCTTCATCAGTGACATTGCGCTGGACCAAGAAGGCAGAATTTCACTGTTCGCTGATGACACAAAGCTCTGTAACAGAGTAGACACACCAGAGGGTGTAGACAGAATGAGAAGCGACCTGCAGAAACTTGAAGAATGGTCAGGGGTTTGGCAGTTGAAATTCAATGCAAAGAAGTGCAAGATAATGCATATGGGGCACAAAAACCCTGGCACAATATATCAGTTGGGGGGTGAGGATATAGCATGCACCAAGCAGGAAAGGGATCTTGGGGTTGTCATCTCTGATGACCTCAAGGTGAGGAAACAGTGTGACAAGGCAGCAGGTAAAGCAAATAGGATGCTGGGATGTAGGCCGGGCATCACCAGCAGGAAAAGGGAGGTCATAATTCCGTTATACAAGACACTAGTGAGGCCCCACCTGGAGCACAGTGTACAGTTCTGAGACCATACCTACGTAAGGACATAGACAGGGTAGAGAAGGTTCAGAGGAGGGCAACAAAGATGGTGCATGGATTGCATCATAAGTCCTATGAAGACAGGTTGAAGGAACTGAACATGTACTCCCTGGAGGAGAGGAGGGAGAGAGGGGATATGATAGAGACATACAAGTATCTTACAGGGAGGAACAGGGTGCAGGAAAACACTATTTTTAAGCAAAAAAGATGTTCCAGGACTAGAGGGCATGGGATGAAGTTGGAGGAGGACGATTCAGAGGAAACATGAAAAGAATTTCTTCACAGAAGCGGTGGTGGACAAGTGGAACACCCTACCAGAGGAAGTGGTGGGGGCTGAAACAATCACGGGATTTAAGAATGCATGGGATAGACATAAAGGAATTCTGGAGGTCAGGGGTAAGGGGCAACAGACTTCTAGGAAAACAAACTGAACTTACAAGCTCAAATGGGCAGACTGGGTGGGCCATAGGCCATTATCTGCCGACACTGTCTATGTATCTATGTATCTATCTATGTAACATTTCATTTCATTTCAAGGTTCCATTTGTCTGTAAAGATTTGGATGAAGTCAACCTACTACTACTACTACTATTATTGAGTTACTGCTTTAGCAATCTGCTAGAATATGTTTTCTCTGCAATTCTTTTTCATCTCCTGTACAACAAATTTGTGTCAGTCTTATCCATCCCGGGAACTATCACCTATCTCCCTTCTCCATAGCCTTATTAAGGAAAAAATCAGTCTTTTTCAATTATCTTCCTCCTGGAACTCGTCTGTCCTTTTCTCTTCATTCCAGTCTGGATTCTGCAAATCTCATTCACAGTTTCTTCCCTCCTCCATGTCACTGATCCATCCTGAAGGAGATAGAGCAGGGTCACATGGTTGCCACCATTTTCAATGATTATGCAAATGTCTTTGATATATTTTCCCACTCACTACTCTGCTGACTTTTGCTCCTTCTCCATCCATCACTGCAATACTTCAACTTGTACAACTCCCTTTTCTATCTGCCTCCCCTTCCTCTGGAACAATTTCTCCCTCAATTCTGTCTCTCCCTCTTAGAGGTGGGTGAAATTAGCAAATTCCTAATTCATGGAAATTTCATGAAATTTCACAAAATTGTTCAGAATTTTCTAAAATTATTTTGTTGATCATAACTTGGTTCATGATACATCTAGAGGTCTGAAGCTGGGCACACATATTGTATGGGCAAGGCACTAATAACTTGCCAAGAGTTCTGACTTTTGGATAAATGGTGGGAAAATTATAGGGGCTCACAATCTAGCAATTTAATATTCATGTGAACATTTCTAAAATTATTTCTGTGCTTAGAACTTAGCCACCTTTAGAGCTAGATCATTAAAAACTTAGATGAATACTTTCTTGGAATAGTCATAGATACAGCAAAATAGAGATTGTAAAGTTTAGCTGTGACCCGCCTCCCAACATGACTTTCAGAGGCTCACTTCTGAAATGGAGTTGTCAGCATGTCAGCATGACTTTCTGATGCTGGACCATGGTGGTTACCTTAAAGCCTAATATTTAGGGTCGATGAACTTAACAGCATTGGAGATATTCTATTCTCTAGCTTTTAACTTACAGGGACTTAAAATGCAGCAGTTTATGTAATTGGGAAATACAATTTAAAATTTTCTGAAAGTGTAGAGGCTTATACCTCAGTCAACTTTAAAGCTAAATATATGAAACTTGGCACACACATGTATGGTCATGGGTAATATCAACATACCAAATGTGGTGACATTTCCACAAGCGCTTTTAGTTTACATAATTGTTAACTGTAATTTCAACATTTCTGAAAGTTTGGAGGCTTATAATTCAGACATTTTTAAAGATAGAAATCTGATGCTTTTTGTACTTCTCTATGGGCACTGGGACAGTCTGTCTTCCAGATTTGGTGCAATATGGGCAAATACCTTTTAAATTAAATGGACATAACCAAAATCACCATTTTGGTAAAAGTTCAAAAAAGTTTTGTGGAAATTCTGTGAAATTTTATGGCAGTAAAATCAGCATTTCACTGGAATTTCGCTGATGGAAGAACTAAAATGTGTCTGTCTCTACTCACTTTCTCTATTCTCAGACATTAAGGCACCATTTATTCCTTTCTGTAGCTGCACCCAGTTTTATCCAGCCTACTACTCACTTCTCCCATACTGGGCTGGTCTGTAGTCTCTTGTCACTCATCTTTTATATCTTATTTGAGTATGAAACTCTTGCTGCAGTACTGGTCCCTGTTGCAGATCATTCATTGCTAGTTTTGCCCTACCTCTTCACTAACTTTAACATAACTTTTGAAGTCTTATTTCCCTACTTATTATCTTTCAGTTCATATTTACACTCTGTAATTCTTTGTACTTACCGTTTTGTCTACACTGATTGTACCTGCAACAGATTGTATCATTATGCCATTTGTTATATTATTGATTCTGTCTTACTTGCATATGCAATCTTCTCCATTGCACACTCTCCACTCAGTCTCACCTGGAGACAAGCCTTGGCTCAGTGAGCCTTCACTGGATCACTTTGTAACTAAATCAATTCCAGGCAATCATGGCGTAGGCCACTGCACTTCACATCACCCCATAGACCTAATCCCATGAAGCAGCATAAATTAGTAAAAGTATTTGAGTGATTTATGTCATAGTCTATAGATCATTTATTTAATCATTAATTTATTTATTTGAAATTACTCTTGCCACAAAAACCCCATGAGATGCAACCCCATGGGAGGCAGTATAACGCAGTGGTTTAAGGCTCTGAGCTGCAAATCTGGTGACATCCAGGAGACCAGACCTGGGTTTGAATCCCACAGCTTCCACTTGCATACTGTGTGACCCTGAGCAAGTCACTTAACTTCCCTGTGTTCCCAGGTTGCTCCTGTGAAAAAGCTTTCAGCTTAGTGTGCTACTCCTGGTTAAATAATTAAATAAAAAAAAAATCTTGTTTTCATGGAGGACCCAGGGAGGATAGCAACAGTCAACAGGGTAACAAAGTCCAGCAGGAATTATTACATACATGCTAAAATTTAAACATGAAGCAGACTGTAAATGACTGCGAGTACATCCAAACAGTAATCAAAACTTGCTAACAAAGTGGGGTCACAACAAACAAAGAACATGACCTTTATTATTCACCACACTCATGATTGGGGAAATGGGGATTCTGTACCACAACAAATACAGGGAGTTCTAAGGTGGCTGGAAAGACTGGAATTAAAAACTTGCAAGCTAGATGCATTTATCAGCCGGACAGTGAGTTTGTTCCAGGTCTCTGGTGCTGCAGCTCCAGGCTGCAACTGCAGAGTCTTTCTACCAAATCCATGCTTCATCCTAGGAATTGAGAAGGTAAATGCTGTTGTTGAGTAGCGAGAGTAGGCACTGTCTGACTGTATGAGGTGGGTTGAGAGATAATCAGTGGCATTTCATTGCACACAGTTGTAGAACAAAGAAAGCCAGAGGTGGTCATTCTTGATTGAGGGACTTGGCAAGTTAAGCTGATCATACAGTGGACAATGATTGGTAGGTTATCCACAGAGGAGGATGAACCAGCACAGCTCATTGTACAAATGAAATGATCCAAGCACAGTGGAGTGGTTTTGTTTGCCTCCCTTTGTCTCCACAGTCTCTGTGGTATAGAATATTTCCACAGTCAATGGATATCAGTTATTTTTTTATAAAAGAACTAAGGGCTCCCTTGCAGGAATGATCTGTGACTGCTGATTGACATCCAGCAGTCTTCTTGCTAGCAGGACTTCTCTCCTCCTTTGCCCCTTGCTTCAATTGGCAACTCTTAGACTTTACTGAAGGGGCTTCCAGGGTGTAACTTGGCCCCTTGAACCTCTGATCCAATTGGGTGTGTCTCATGCTTGGGGGTGGGTCTGCTGGGGTGGATAAAAAGATGCACATCTTATGTGTCCCACACATTCATGTCCCAGTGAGTGAGTGGAACAGTACAGGAGTGGAACAGGTGAACGACTGGTGACTTAGGCATTGGCAGACATCAGCAGAGGAAGTGGGGCAGTGGGGCACACTGCTGGCGACTAAGGTAAAGTATCTGTTTCTCTTTTTGCAGTCACTGATGGGATAGGTGTAAGGTTAAGGGATGGCCAAAACAGCAAAAAGGTCTGAGTTGTTAATTGCTTAAGTGTTTAAGGGTCTAAATGTTTACGGTTTTAAAGTATTAGAATATAATGAAGTGACAAATAAAAAAAAAGGGAAATAGCAACATATACACTACAAAGGATAAACCATATAAAGATAAGGGATACAGTAAAAGTTAAGGCCAAATGGGCTGTAGGGTTTAACACTCTGTTTTGGGCAGGTGCACAAACAGATAACAAAAGCAAAAGGAGAAAACTTCTAACATCTTATTAAGAGAAAGGTGAATTACAGTTTTCTTAAGTAATAGAAAAAGGGTAGGAATTAAAAATGATAGGAGTGGTACAGTGTAGTGTTTGTGGGACAGCAGTATTCAGAGATACCTTCTACAGACTACGATGTTGCCTAACCTGCATGCATGTCTTTAGGTTAAGAGAGAAGGTTGTTAGACTCCGGTCCCAGATGGCTGAGATGTGGATAATCTGCTTTTCCCCCCAAAGACCACCAAGTCTGACACTGCTACCTCAGAGAGAGCCTAGGAGAAGAACAATTTGGACTGTGATGGGCTCCAGAAGGGTTGGGAAGATGGGTCAGAGGCACATACCACAACCAGTACCACAATTTATTTCCTATGCTACTTTGGCTGGATGGGGTAGCCAGGACAAGGCACCCATGAGTGGCTCTGGTGAGGAAGTGGGGATACTCCATAATGGAGAACCTAGGGAGGGAGGTGGAGGACCCCAAATGAATAGGAAACAACTTCTAGTGGGGGACTCAATTATGAGAGGGGTAGATCTGGGAATAGGAAGGGGGAGGAGAGAAAGATAGCATGTCTACCAGGCACCATGGCCAGGAGGGATTGGAAGAGAATAGTTAGAATTGCTAGGGCAGCAGGAAAGAAACCAGATCTGGATGTCATTGTCTATCTCATTACTAATGACCTTACTATGGATGCTGCTGGGATAGTGCAAGGAGAGTTTAAGGAGCTGGGAACTTGTCTTAAATAGGTATCATGTTCAGTGGCTTTTGCAGAGGTACTGCCTGTCTATGACAGGGGGGAAGGAGAGAGATCTTCCCACTAATAACTTCAACTCTTGGTTGAAGCAATGGTGTAGAGAAAAAGGTTTCAGATACATTGGGGACTGGTGTACAACCTGGAGGGATAAAGGATTGTACAAGAGTGATGGCCATCATTCATCCAGGAGGGTGCTCAGTGAAAGGTTTAAGTGTTATTTAAAGGATACCTAAACAACATTTTGACAACAAACAATTAAAAAATTTGACTCTGTAGGTGACTAAAGGAAAGGCTTCTGTATTCATTAATGCTAAAACTACATTTACATAATTTACCTAAATGTTGTTCCAGAGCATTTGAAAATTGTAAAATCAGCCTTCCAATTCCAAAAAAAAATGTCTTACCTGCTTCCTAAACTGGCCGCCAAATGTGTTATGTGATGACATCATGTGAGCCAAAGTCAGAGAAATATATAGCTCTCTAAAGTGCTAACTAGTTTTTTTTCTGTTTGTATAGAATTATTTCACCCAAATGGTCAAAACCATGTGCATTATTTTGTATAATGCACATGTTAGGCTATGGTTCTATTCATTTTGTTTACTTTAACATGCTGAAAATGTGTTTTAATCCAACTGACTTTCTCTGTGGCAAACCACAGTGCAGTACAAATCTTGAAGAACCTGGTGGACTAGTGGTTATGGTGGATCCAGGATGCTACAATGGGGAGCTGGGGTGGTGTACATGCTTAATATGTACTTTTTAACATTTTTATTAAACCTTTATATTTTCTGCTATTATTCTTTTCTAGTACATTTTTAACAGAACCTACAAATGTAATCCATAGTTTGAATGTAAACATTTGTACAATCAACAAATCAGACCTCTTCAACAAAGTGAAATGCAGCAGCAAACAAGTACATTACTATGTGTGTGGGGGGGGGGGTTGCAGCCACACCCTTCACCACCCCCTAGAGCCACCACTGTTTTGTAGCAAAGTTCTTGTGAAGTCCAATGTTAGAGTTCATACTTTCTCAAAACTTAAATATATGCTTGTCTTGTCTTCTTTTTCTATGGGGAATAATAATAATAAGAATCAGCATTTATATAGTAGTTTTTATACACATTGTATCCCAAAGTGCTTTACAAGCAATACTAGACTGGTAGTGAAGTGACTGAACATGTAGTGGCAGCCATTTCATACGTTTATATCCACACACAGCCTTAGGCAATTGCATGAACTGGTTTTATGGAAAGGGGAATGTTGGCCAGGACAACGGGGTCAGGTAGTGATCAAGGTGCTGGCAGCCCCACATCTCATTTCTAATAGTAATCTGCTCATATTTCTCTCCTTCTGTCTTCCCCCTTCCCTAAATATAGCAGTACTTTGCAAGACTGGTCTTCTCAGTCCCCCTCTGGTATTCATTCTTCACTATTCCTCCTCACACTGAAAACTGGTGAGCTCATCACCCTTCTGCATCATGAATGCAAGCACTACAGTCCCCGTTTTATTTTGACATATCAAATATAAACTTATCTTTCCATTAAGTCAGGCTCATAGCAGCAGGAAACAAGGGGAGTGATGGGCTTTCCTATCCTTAAAAGATCTAGGCTACCTTTGATTAGGCACTATTAAATGTTGGGTGGGCATGTCATTATGCACATCATATAATAGTGCCTAATCATAGGTGGCTTAGATCTTATATGGGTAGGAAAGCCTATTTTCCACTTATGCCATGCTGCTATCATCCTGGCTTACCAGAAGATCATGTTTATTATTAATATGTAAATATAACACGGGAGACTGTACTAAAAACATTCATGATGCGGAATGGTAGTGAACTCACCTGTTACTGGTGTGGGGAGCAGGTGAGAAGAATGAATGCCAGAGAGGGACTGAAGAGGCCATTCCAGCAGGGTACAGCTATATTTAAGTTAGTTGAAGACATGAAGGAGGACGCTGAGCAGATCACTGTGAGATCTGATATGTGGGGCTGCCAGTATCGTGATCACTACCTGACTGTGGATGAGAGTATCCAGTGATGACAAATACTCAGAGTGGCAGGGCTGCATCTAAACTGTTACATGAATTCAGTGTAGGGAGATTACTATCGGGTGGGGGGGTGTTGACGTTGGTTAGGACAGTAATGAGGGAGTTGTGTATAGCTCATTCAAGATTTGGAAGGGTGGTAGCCAGCTAACTCGCATTGTGGAGCAGAGCACAGAAAGGTACTGGAGAAGAATTGGAAACTGTCCTACAGGGTTCTGCAGATCACAGGTAAAAGAGTAGACTTACACTGGAAGTCAGGTGGATTCTCTCGAGGTATTAGTATGCCTCTCCTACTAATAATATTGTTATCCATTGTAAGTGCAGCCCTAATGAGTGCATGAAACATAGAAACATAGAAACACAGAATTTGATGGCAGATAAGGACCGCTTGGCCCACCCAGTCTGCCCATTTCCCTACCTACTGGATAAGCTGCAGATCCTAGTTAACCAGCAGCCTACTTCTTCTTACCCCCACACCCTAGAATTGCCTTATGACTGTCCCATGCATGCTTGAATTCCACCACCGATTTTGACTTCACAACCTCCTCCGGAAGGCCGTTCCATGCATCCACAACCCTCTCTGTGAAAAAATACTTCCTAAAATTACCTCTGAGCCACCCCCCCATCTTCAAATTGTGCCCTCTTGTTCTTGCACACCTCTTTTTTTGAAAGATGCTACCTTCTTGGACTTTGTTGATTACCTTGAGGTACTTGAAAGTTTCTATCATGTCCCCCCTCTCCCTCCTTTCCTCGAGGCTATACATATTAAGCTCCTTAAGAACAGCAGTTTTTCTGGTGGGTCATGATGCTTATTGCTTGTCCCTCCAGGAAGACCTAGTTGTTGTTTAATGAGGTGGGAAAAAAAACACAACAGGGAACTGTACATACTACCTTCACTGTGCAGAAGGGTGGTGATCCACTCAATGTTTACTCTGTGTGCAGAAGTCAAACATTGAGAATGTGGACTGGAGAGTGATTTGGGAGGCATTTTTAACAGTGCCAGCTGATGATGCATATCAGTATAGGTGTGCACAACTCTTTGAGGTACAAGATTACAATCTGAAGTGTGATAATTCTCTTCATGAGACCGTAAGCTCATATGTGGCCCCAGGCAGTACTAAGGACAGGATATGGATGGTGGGGTGTTCAACAGAAGGCAGGCTAGGTGCAGGGGGTTCAAATGGAAGAAGAAAGCCTTATTTGTGGATTAACAAGAGAGCATGAGCTTTGGAACTGACCAAGGTACTTTGCTGTGTGACCCTGAGCAAGTCATTAAACTTCCTTGTGCTCCCAGGCCACACCTGTAAACAAGCTTTCATCTTAGTGTGTTTCTCCTGGTTAACAAAAACAAAATTCAGTGCATCATATAACCGCTAGATCATCAGTTATTTGAAGTGTTGTACTGTAATGCAGTTTGCCAAAGAAAAAGTCAGCTGGATTGCAAAACATTTTCCACAAGTTAAAGTAAACAAAATGAACAAAATCATAGCCTAACATATGTACTGATCAATATAATCCATGAGTTAATACATGGTGTTGATCATTCAGGTACAAAATTCAAAACAAAGAGGGAAAGAAGAACTGGTTAACACTATAAAAATATAAGTGGATCTCTTTCTCTGACTCCAATGATGTCATCATGACTCATAACTTAGTACACTTGGCAGACATCTTAGGGAGAAATCAAGGCTGTTTTTTGAAAGTGAAAGGCTGATGTTTACATTTTTCCAAAGCTATGAAACTGCATTTATGTTATTTACATAAATGCAGTTTTAGCATAAATGTAAACAGCAGCCTTTACTTTACCTTGCTATGAAGTCAGATTTTGGAGTTTGCAGTTTAAAAAAAAACTGCTTGTTTAGGTCCCATTTAAATGCACATTTAAACTAGATGAGAGAGGTGGAGCAAGAGATAGGGAAGGCAGAAACAGCAATCCCCCAAAGACTATGAATAAAAGTATCTAAAGCAGAGTAAGTAAAGAGGGAGGGAATAAAGAGAAAATTAATGTAAACTATATGAATGATAATAAAATCTGGAAGGCCTTGTGTGCAAATGTTAAAAGTCAAGGAAATAAGATACCTGACTTGGAAGCACTTATGGTAGAGGCCGACCTACATATTGTGGGTATTACCAAGTCATGGTGTAATAAAAACGACAACAGGAATTTGGCCATACCAGGTTATAATCTGTTTAGAAAGGACACGGATAGTGAAAAAAAAAGGGGGGGGGGGTTGCATTATGTAAGAGAAAGTATTAAAGCAACAGAGATACAGGGGTTACAGAAGGGGACAGAGGTACTGTGGATCACACTTGACAAAGGAAATGGTGCCATCATTCACACTGCTCTGATATACAGACCTCCATTACAGGGGAGGATATTGATAGAGAACTGGTGAAAACCACTAGAAAAAGGGCAGAAAAGATGGACATTTTGCTTGTGGGGGATTTCAATATGCCAGATGTGGATTGGAATATCCCCACTGCAGCTTTGGATAGAAGCAGGGACTTCTTGAACTTACTACAGGGTTCATTCCTCAGACATCTAGTTAGTGAACCCAGGCATGATGGGGCCATACTGGATCTAGTACTTAGAAATGGAGACAGTGTGGCAGACATAAAAGTAAGAAATCACCTGGGGACCAGTGATCACCCCACAGTGTGGTTCTATACAATGACAAAGGCAGATTCCAACCACACTAAGGTGAGAGTCCTGGACTTTAGAAGGGCAGATTTTGTAAAAATAGGTGAATGCCCAAAGTGTGACGTGGCAGGGGGAAATAACCTATGTGAAGTGAAGGAACGGTTGTAAAAGTTAAAGAGGGCCACATTGAAAGCTACAAACCTTTTTAATATGGAATAATAAATCATCCGTATTTCATGGTCCAAACTATGTATGTCAAAAGAAAAAGGTGGTCTGGCTTGCCCTGACATCCTGGTTTGTTATTATTCTTATATTATCAAATCTGTATTAAACTGGGCATTTAAAGATACCGATTTGGTTTGGGAATATCAGATTCTTTTGACACATTACAAAGAACAGATAAATATCAGGAACATATTATTTTCTGTATCAAAAGGGACAAAGTCCAAGTCCCTTTTGACTAAAAATCTTAGTATGATTATGCAGAAATGTCTGCTTAAAACTAAATGGTTGGTTACTATCTCACCTTTAATCACTATCTGGAATAATCCTAAATATCTTTTGGATGGCAAAGTTCTACATAACTCAAATAGAATTAAAAATTGTATTTCTAGATGAAGAGATTTATATTCGCACGGCTCCAAATTGTCGTGGAATCTATTCAAAGTTAAATTTCACTTGTCTGACTTGGATTTTTTATTCTTTAATCAAAAAAGCTCTAATTACAAAAAAGATTATCAGAGATGGGAACACACCGCTAACAACTATTCTATAGAGCAAGAACTAAATCAGGCCCTGTTTCCCAAAGGGAAAGGCATTAAATTATTTTCTTGGATCAGTTCCAAGCTCCTCCCTAATCCCTTAAAGATATTTAGAAATACTAAACTACAATGGGAAAAAGAGCTTAAACAATCAATATCAGATCAATACTGGTTAAAGGCCTTGGTACAAACTCATTCATACAAATTAACTAGGGACACATCAATCAAATACACAATTGTGATGAGAGCATATTATACACCTTCCAGGCTTCACAGGCTGAAAATAAAAACTTCTAGTAACTGCTGGGTATGTGATCACCCAGATGCTGATTCATTGCAAATGTTCATATACTGTAAATGTAGCAAAGCATAGTGGGATCAGTCTCTCTCTGTTTTGAGAAGGGCTGGCTTCCAAACGGACAACTGAGATTCATATTTAAATTGCCTTTTAGGAATAGATCCCCTCAGTAATATGAATTTTAATCTTCTGAAATCTATTGTAAAGGCCAATATAATATCTATTAAAAGATTAATTTTGAAATATTGGAATTCGACAGATTTAAATCCCAGTTTTCCCGTTTCTGAATGGAAGCAGCTGTTCCTATTTTCACTATATGAAAATGAGATTGTACTAGATTACATCCCATTATGGACCTTATACAAAAAGAATTGCCAAGAATGGTCAAAAGAAGATTTTGATAAATTAAATCTTTGATTGTAGTAGCATTTGGATTCTTGGAGCAATTCAATGTAAGATTTATGGGTCTGTAGTTCATCTTGAATTAATGTAATCTTGTGTCCTTCTTTCTTACCTCACCTATTTATAATCTTCTCAATGTTTTTTGAGATATTTTGACTCCACTGTCTGTAATAATGTAAATGAATAAGATAATTGACTGTTAAGTAATGTTCTGATGCAATCATACTGTGTCTAAATAAAAAAAAAATATATATATATTTTGCAAAAAAAGAAAGCTACAAATCTTTGTGTCAGGAAAATGAGGAAAAGTAAGAGGAAACACAGACCACTGTGGTTCTCTAGGGAGGTGGCTATAAAAGTAAAGGCTAAAAGGGTGACTTTCAGAAGATATAAGAAGACACAGAGGGAGGAAGATAGGGAAGTATATCTGCAGAAACAAAGAGAAGCAGGGAAAGCTGTAAGGAGAGCACAGGCAAAAACCAAAGAGAGAATAGCCCAAGTAGTAATGAAAGGGGATAAAACATTTTTTTAAATATATAAGTGAAAAGAGGAGGAAAGTGAGAGAAAATCCAAGTACTTGCACTCACTTGCACAATAATCACATGAAGGTAAATTCAGCAATACAATTTAGTAGCAAATTATTGTGCTTCAATCTCAGTTGGATAGTGCCAATATCCCAGCGATTCAGCACTAAGCCTTCATCAGAGGGTGTGGCTTAGACAATTACATACATTTCTTAAATACCCCAAAAATCATGACATCATCATATCATGGACCAATCAGATTAATGTGTAAACAATTTGAAAACTGCAAAGTAACATATCAGTTAAAGTAAAAAGTTATGTAGAAAAAATTGATTACAGGACACATCTACCTTTATACTAATAGAATTAACTTATTCTAATTTCATTTATGTCCTTCAATTACAATAAAAAAGCATAAAAATATACAGCAAAATTGAAAAGGTGTAAGTGCTTGTGATCACTGTCTTAAATTTAAATTTAAAACTAAATGTATGAAGATCCACAATAAAGCACTGTAGGGGATAAAAGGGAAACAAGAAAAAGTAAGCTAATAGAAGAAAGAAAAATGATAAGATTAGGTTCACTATAGTGATCACCCCATGTGACTTTTCATAGTTTCACGAGCCTACTTTGTTTCTAGGGGATCCACAACCAATTCCATGCAGAGACCTGGAGTGAAAGAGAGAAAGGATAAAAGCAATTATCAGAGAATGAGTATATATCAGAAACAAATTCAAACAAACTATCTCTTTTTCTTTTTCAAAAATGCCTTTAAATCCTACTGATCATTTAGCCATCTGGTTTGACAGTTTGTAGCCTATATATCCACTGGCTTTCTTTTTGCAGTAACAGATTGACCCTATCTCCCCCATATCTGGGTGATGGCAAAAATTCAATTCCCATATATTTCAAGCCACTTGGGTCTGATGAATGTTTGTTTAGGAAATGCACTCCTACTGGTGTATCCTCCTTTTTGTTTGTTATAGACCCCACATGGTCTTGTATCCTGATTTTGAGGTTTTGAGTAGTGCATCCTATATACAATATTTTACATGGTCACCAGAGCACATAGACTACAAAGACTGTCATACGCTCCCTTATGTCAAGATTAAAATCTGGTTTCCCTGGATATACCAATGATTTACCTGTGTTACACTATTCACAAATGTTACATCTTTGGCACGTGTAACAGCCTCTTGTTCTCTTGGGTAGCCAGTTAAGGTATGAAATGTTACTGCTTTCCATAGGTAGTCTACTAAGGACCAGTTTGTCCTTGAGATTACATCATCTGCTAAACGAGATCCTAGGTTTGAGTCCTACCGCTTCTGCCACCAGGGGAATCCCCATTTAGGATGGGCCAATTTTTGTGGATGATATTACTCACCTTGCCAGAGAAGCTGTTAAGGTCAGTGATAAAAGTTATAGGCCCTTTAGTATTAGAGCCCTTCTTTCTGTCTATTAACAAATCTTCCCTGTTTTTAAGGTGGGCCCTATTTATGGAGTCATCTAGTAGCTGCTCCAAATGCCCCCTTATTTAGAACTCTAAGTTCTTTGGCTTGTTCAAAAAAATGTACTTTCCTCAGAGCAGTTTCTATGGAGCCTAAGGAACTGATTATATGGCACAACATTTTTTAAGGACTTTGGATGTGCACTGTCAGCTCTCAACACTGAAACGGTGGCTTTCTGCTTCCTAAAACATCTTGTGGTAACTTTTTTACACATCCTTGTCAGTTTACTTAGTGTGAGATCCAAAAATGAATACTATTTCTGTCTGATGTGAATGTAAATCTTAAATTCAAGTCATTAATCTGAAGCCATTCCATAAAAGATTCAATTTCACTGTTGTCCCCCTGCCAGACACAAAGCACATTGTCTATAAAGCGGTGCCATTTTAGGATATTATGGAAATAAGGATTAACTTCAGCATTGCATATCTACACATTTTCCAAAAAAAAACCAAAATGATTTCTATATGCTGGGGCCATTGATGCCTCCATGGCAGTACTCATTACTTAAAGGTAGAACACATTTTCAAACTCAAAATAATTAAGAGTTAGTATGAACTCGAGAGCAGTTAAAATGAACTCTATTGGCATATCTGCTTTTTCAGCATGTTTTTCTAGAAACTATATACATGCATTCAGCCCATCCTTATTTTTTATTGATGTACTGTATAAAGGGCTTCAATGTCAATACTTAGCCACATCATACCCTCATCCCATTCAAATTCCAAGAACTTTCTAAGTACATCAGCAGTATCTTTACCATATGAACCCCGATTGGTAACACTTTTCTGTAGAAAATAGTCAACACATTTTCCCAAATCCTGTATAAAGGAATTTACCCCAGAAATTATAGGTCTCCTAAATGGATTTTCCATATGTTTGTGGACTTTAGGGAGGATCTAGAAACAGGGTGTAACTGGATGTTCCTCCGAAATGAACTGATATTCATTCTCTGAAATCTGACCTGGTGCAACATCATCTTGTAGTAAAACATACAGATCTCTATTAAATTTACTTAGGGGATTGCCTGGTAGTTTCCTATAGTTGTTATTATCATTTAACAAGGACACTGCTATCTTTGTATAATGATCTTTATCTATAATTGCTATATTTTTGCCTTTCTCAGCTGATTTGACTACAATGTTAGAACATTCACTTAGTTCAAGCAGTGCTGCCTATTCTTCTTTACTCAGGTTATTATTTTTAGGCATGGATGCATTGTTCAGAATGTCATTAACATGTTTGGTCACTACCTTCTCAAATGTTATTACCACTGTATTAGATACATTTGGATATAATGAAGAATCTGGTTTGAACAGCAATTTTCTTTCTTCTTTGATATTAGTGTCTTCTCTTTCACATACCTCTGCATTTGCAAGATTAATAAGTTCCTCCAAAGAGTCATAATTAATGTTGTCAATGCTTATAATGTCTTCACTAATCTCTGTACTAAACCCACTCTCAAGTCCCATTTAATTCAGGATGAAATCTTTGTCCTCGCGTGGTGTTAAGGGGGTCTCCACTAGAAAACCCATGCTGCTGTGGTTCTGTGACAGAGTCCTAGAGAAATGGAGCTTTAATTTTATTTTTCTAAAGAACTTGTACAAGTCCACATTCACGTAAAAGGGATTTACCTGAGATGTAAGTATAAATTTTAACCATTTCTTTAATTCACTTATTTGAGTTTGGTAAAGCTCTTTGTGTGACAAGTTCACTATTTGTTGTCCTTCTGAGTTACTTTGCCCCTTAGGTTCCTTTGAATACATTATAAGCACAATAAATTGTGACTGAATTGTGTTCATAATGCTGTGGAACTGGCTGCCTTTTATTTGCACCTGCCCTGCACCGCTGTTTCACAGCAACTTCCTTTTGGACCTGGAGGAAAACAGGAGGAATTGCAAGATTAACAAGCATTTGTCAATGCTGGATATTTGCCACTGGTATAGAAGCCCTGGAGTACTAGATGCACTGCGATGCACTAGATGGGTTATGTAATACCAAAGATAAGAACCTGCATTTGTAAAATTTCAATGCAGGTCCATAACTTTGTCATGTTTTAATATTTTTGCTCCAAATTGTCAGCTTAGACTTGTTATGACACCACCTCATGAATAAGTGCAGAGAACATTTTCATCTTCTGTCTGAATGGTGATGTCACGCAGTGACTGTGAAATCACCTTTCGGGGTGAAAAACCACATTTTGGTAAGGATTTAAAAAAATTACATCTGTCATATTCATGAGGTGCTGTAAAGAAATAGCTATGTTGTAAATCTGGAGTAAAAATACTGAAATTACCAAAGTTATGAGCCTGTGTTTGGAAAATTCAATGTATGCTCATAACTTTGTTGTTTTCTAATATTTTTAAATCAAATTTTCAAAATATGATCATGCCTCATGAACAAGGGCAGAGAAAATTATTTTCGACTCCTGACCAAAAGGTGATTTCATGCAGGGACCACAAAATCACCTTTTGGGACATATTTGCATAATGTTAGTGCAATTGTTCATGAGGTGGGGTCCCAAAGAAGGCATGCTGAAAATTTGGGACACAAATATGAAAACTGGCCAGGTTATGGAAATAAGTTCAAACCCTCTTTGACATATATTGAACTATATACCAGTTTCCTCAGTTTGTGGTCCTGGTTTTAAGAGTGAAGACTTGTCTGCAGTCCACAGAAGATTACAACACTGGACCCCTGGTGGGTATGCAAGGGCTGGAGGGGTTGGGTTATGGGTGCTGAGTGGGAGGGATAGGTGGGGGTCAGTAACAGCCATAACAGACATTGATGGATGGTTTTCTTTTTACAGGGTTTAGTAAATAAATAAAAAAAAACTATAAGGGAAGGTTTTCTTTATTTTGCATAGTTACAATGGAGGATTAGGCACCCCCAGTGTCAGTGTTAAATTTGTGTGGGGGTGGTGGTTGCTGAATGGGAGGGTCAGGTGGGTGGGACAGTTACAGGGTGGCAACAACAGAGAACAACAGTGACACTGGGGGATTGGGACCCCTAGAGTCAGTGTAAAAAAAACTGAAAGGGAAAGTTTTCTTTATTTCAGATCATGACACTGGGGTATTGGGCACCCTCAATGTCAGTGCCATGTTTCAGTGTTATGTTTGGGGGAAGGTGCTGAGAGGGAGGGTTGGGTGAGGAGAAGAGTAACAGGAGTGGTGATGCCAGTAAGAGACATCAATGGATGGTTTTCTGTTACAGCTGGTGTGAGCTCCTGCATGTTTCACATTCCAGCCATTCCAGGCTGATGATAACAGATCAGCTTGCTTGGTGTGTGGTGTAGATCAAAGGGAAAAGCCAACCCATGACTGGGTTGGCTGTTTCTTTTCAAGTTTGTGCCGTCTCTACCCAGCAAGCCAAAACTCTGTCATACTCAGCCCAGCTGTTGATTGGTGTGGCCTGTCATGCCTGTAAAGCACTGCTTTGCATTGGCTGGACAGTGCAAACCTCTCAAAACCCAGCTACCATATCAAAATGTTCATTACGAGCAAATGCTCAAGGTGAACATAAAAAGGGATGGGGTAATATGCAGAGGAAGATCAACAAAAAGCAGGCACACTAAATAAATACTTTCTATTATTGTTCATGGTGGAGGAAGATGGGACTAGGCCATAAGAAATCAGCATATACTCTATAAGGCAGGAAATGGATACCAGTCCTTTCCCAAAGGAGTGGGTACTAGAAGGACTTGCTAGGTCTGAAAATGAACACGGCAATGTGAGCAGACAGGGTACATCCTATGTTACTGAAGGAACTCAAGGAAATACTGGTTGCTTCTCTGATAGTCCTTTTTAACAGCTCACTAGAAACGTGTGGCTCTGGAGGACTGTAGAAGGGCAGAGATAGTCCCTCTTCATAGTTGGCAGCAGAGAAGAGGATGGAAATTGTAAGCCTGTCAGTCTGACCTAAGTGGTGGAAAAGTTAATGGAGACTCTGTTGAAGGAGAAGATAATCAATTATCTGGAATCAAATGGGCTTAAAGATCAGACACAGCATGAGTTCACAACAGGATAGTCATGTCAAATTTATCTATTGGATTTCTTTGCTTGGGTGACAAAGGAAGTAGATCAGAAAGGTGCAGTGGATGTGGCATACCTAGATTTCAGGAAGACGCCTTACACTGCTCAACAAAGGAGACTTTTAAACAAGTTGAGGAGCTTAGGAATGGGTTCAAAGGTGTTAAATTGGGTTAGGCATTGGTTAGGGGATAAAAGACAGAGGGTTGTAGTAAATGGAGTTCATTCAGAGGAAGGAAGTGTGACCAGTGGGATGCCGCAGGGATCAGTGCTGGGATTGGTCCTCTTTAATGTATTTATACATGACATTGCAGAAGATCTGGAGATGAAGGTCTGCTATTTGCAGAGGATACTAACATTTCTAACAGGGTAGACATTCTGGGTGGTGGGGGGTGGAAAAGATGAAGAGAAACCTGGGAAAGCTAGAGGAGTGGTCTAGGGTATTGCAGCTTGAGTTCATTTGAAGAAGTGCAAAATAATGCCCTTGGGTTACAAGAACCCAGCAGCTGAATATAAAATGAAAAGAGTTTTATTGACAACAACCAAGCAGGAGGGACACCTCAGTTTAATTGTCTCAGATCACCTAGAATTAGCTAGGTAGTGTGAAAGGTCAGTTGGGAATGCTAATGGAATACTGGGTTGCATAGGAAGGAGGATCACCAGCAGAAGTAGAGAGACTGTGTTACCTCTGTTTAGGTCACTGATGAGACTTCATCTGGAGTAATGTGTACTGTTCTGAAGACCACATCTATGGAAGGACATAGACAGTGTGGAGGCAGTCCAGAGGAGAGCAACTAAAATGGTGAGGTGTCTGCAGCAGAAGCCCTATGAGGAGAGGCTGAGGGAACTCAGTATGTATACCCTTGATAAGGGTGGGGGGAATTACAGAGACATTTAAATACATAAATGGTGTAAATAAGGTGGGTGAAGGAGAGGAGGATTTTTCACAGAAAAATGTGCTCAGGAACAAGGGTGCATGACATGAAGCTGGAGGGATGTAAAGCTGGAGGGGTGTAAATTCAGGAGGGATATAAAAAGCTCTTCTTCACAGAAAGAATAGTGGATCCCTGGAACAGGCTGCCAGCTGAGGTAGTTGGGGTGAAAGTGGTAGGTGGGTTCAAGTAAGCTTTGGATGGGCATATGATAATCTTAGGAGAAAAGAAACAAGGGATAGGTGGAACAACCAGAGATCATGTAGGGTTTATGGGCATACTGTAGGTAGTGTTAAATGGGCAGACAAGGTGGACCAGTCGGTCCTTATCTGCTGAGAAATTCTATGTTTCTATGGAAGGCAGCAGGAAGAGCGAGTCAACCTGCTTCCTTATGTCAGCACTGGTAAAGTGTTTAGACCTGTGGAGAAATGGGTCTATGCAGTATTGTATGGGAACTGTGCCCATGAGTGACACACCATCAATGTGCAGCTATGTGAATGGTGTCCCAACTACAAGCTATGCATGAAGACCTGCACAGGGCATGCTGAGGCATGGGCGTGGCCTATGAACGCATGTAGTATCATGTGGTGTGAACCCTGGGTGGTCATGAATGATGCCTCCTTGCCCCTTAACCCCATCATATATGGGTACTGGCACCGCAGCACATGGAATCTCAGAAGAGAATACTGTGATGTATGAGGGAGAGCAGACAATGACAGAGGAAGGCAGGGCTGCACCCAAGGTACCCTGTACACCACTAGCGACTGATGACACCAGATCAGGTTGTACAGAGCATAGCGTATGTGGCTGGTCATGAGGTAGTGGCTGGTTGTGATCCACAAACTTCACAAGTGGGTAGCTGGCAGCCATGGTCTCAGATATCCATGAATATTATGCCATCTTCAATGTGGCAGTGTCCCTAAAGGCACTGGCTGAGACCAAAGCCCACCTGTGGCTTGATATACAGGCCAGTGTGAATGCAGACAGTTCAGAGGCAGAGACTCTTTTGTCCATTAAACATAAATTGTGTGCCCTCCATTTTGCTGACAACCATAAGCTAGTAACTGTCAAATGGTCACAGCTTGGCCCACCCACAGAGAGGCACAGCAAAACCACTGTAGAGAGGATTGTGGAAGACACCTTTACAGAGGTGGTCCTGCAAGGGAGGAAGAGGGCATGAACGCATGCCAGATATGATGTACAATGCATGGACAAAGGCCAGGATGCCCTGGAAACCACATGAATGCTAACCTTCATCTGTTGCACCATACAGACCCAGAGTCAGAGCACCCCTTGACATGGAGAAAGCACCCTTTATGGAGCCTCCCAAACAGAGTCCTGCACAGGAAGCCAGGGACCGGAGGAAGGCACCAGTAAGTGTCACCCTATGTGGCCAGTAGCATACCATGTAACACCAGTGGCAGTACCGCTGCATGTAACACCCATCCTTTCTCTTACTCCCAGGTACAGTGCTGGAGTCAGTGGTCATGGTTGATGAGGAGGCAGTACCAAAGGATTCAGTCATGGAGATAGTGAAGGAGGCAAATATGGCCATAGATGAGCTAGATACTGCCCTCACAGACAGCCAACCCACAGCCACCCCATGTTTCAAAACCCTGCCACAATCACACCATGGACAGCTGCCCCACAGCAGAAAGCAGGACACAGAGTACACTGCACTACAACCACATGTGGTTGGCCCACATACATGGCCAGCCACCACAAAATAGCCTTGTGACAGTGGGGGCAAGAGCCCCTAAAGCTGCCTGTCCAACCGGACATGGAGACCACTTACACATGGTATACTCTACACTTACTACCTAGAGTTGTGCCAGCTGCAATGAGATCAGCTCCAGGCACAGAGCCAAATCATAGAGGCCCTGGAGGACCTGACCATTGAGGTGAGGAGTATGTGCAAAAGCATAGACTGCATTGGTGACCATCTTGAGAGGCTGCTATCCAGAGCTGTCACAGTTACCCAGACCATCTCCTTGCCACAGCCAGATGTCCCTGTATAGCCTGCACTTGCCAGTTCCCATGACCCCAAGGCACAGTCTGATGCCCCAAAGCACCTCTCACAAGCCAGCCTCCATGGCTCCAAAGCACAGCCTGATGCTCCGATGTACCCCATACATGCCAGCCCCAGCATACCACAGGTCCAGGGGTATAGTCAACCACAGCAGGTGCCAGACACACAGCCATGCAGATGCCCATGTGGAGGAGGCAAGGCAACAACAGAGACCCAACATCTGGGCACTCAGTTGTCTGCACAGCCTGGATGAGAACTGTTTATGAAGCAGTGATTCCTGCCAGCAGCACACCACCACTTACACAGCAACATGAATGCAAATACCATACATATGCCTGCAATACTGTACAGCAGCATATCACTCCCCAGTTACACAGGTACATATCATTCTCCCACTACACAGCCACATATGATCACCATGTACACAGACGCATATGACCACCCCATACAACCACAGGCATGTTCATATATACCCGCCTATTCACGGAAAGACATTCAGGTTGGGATATCATCACAGTGCCAAACCAGTGGCCCCCCCATCAGCAGAATGCCCTCTTTATTTATTTAAAAGTTTTACCAGGAAAGTGTACTGAGCAGACTTCCACTCGATTCCAGACTTGACCTGAGGGACGGGGAGCAAGGGAATCAACACAGTGTATAAATACATCAATAATTCATGAGAACAATCAGCAATGCATAAGTACAGGACATGTTATGTACAGAAACAGAGGTGGAGAATTAGATGCAGACAGCTTATACCTTGTCTGAAAACTATTGGGAGATACATTTAGGCATGATAACAGTGGAGACAACACAGAGTATAAAACAACAGTATATAACACAAAGAGCAAAAGTTTATGTAAGCATGACATGTCATCACATGGTATGGTTCAATTTGGCCACTAGAACTAAATGCTCCCATTCCAAGGGAAAAAATATTGGACTTTTGAGGAGCTGACTTGATAAGATGGTCAACAGCTAGCCCTGGCAAGAAGAAATACAGGTGAGGGGGTACAGGCAAAGTGGGCAAGCATTAAGGATGCAGTACTTGAAGTAACACCCCATTGTGTTAGGGAGAAAAGCAAGTGCAAAAGAAGGAGGAAACCACTTTGATCCTCAAATACAGTAGAAGAAAAGAGCAGAGCCAAAAGGCTGACCTTCAGGAAATATAAGGGAATGCAGTGGGATGAAGATAGGGAGGCATACCAAACTTCCCTAAGGGAAGCAGGGAAGGCAGTAAAGCAGACAACAGCCCAAACCAAGGAAACAGTAGCAAGAACAGTAAAAGAAGGGGACAAGACTTTCTATAGATACAATAGTGAAAGGAGAAAGCCCAGAGGAGGTATTGCTAAGATCAAAGGAGATAAGGGGGAGTGTGTGGAGGAGGACCATGGAAAAGCATCTGTCCTAAATAGATCCTTCTGCTCAGTATTTACTGAGGAGAAGGTAGCACAAGGCCCACAGCTCAGCACCATGGACACAGGGGGGAGGGAGGTGTACACACGTACCTTCACAAAAGAAAGGTTCCTACAAGAGCTCGCTAAGCTCAGGGTGGACAAGGCAATAGGACCTGATGGCATACATCCCAGGGTACTAAAGGAGCTAAGGGTGGAACTAGCAGAGCCATTATCAGAACTATTTAGTGAGTCTCTGAGCATAAGAGAGGTCCAAAAAGACTGGAGAAGGGCTCATGTGATCCTGCTCCACAAGACTGGCAGCAGAGAGGAGGCAGGGAACAACAGACCAGTGAGTCTTATCTCAGTAGTGGGCAGGATTATGGAGGCACTCCTTAAGGAAAGGATATTGCAACACCTGGAATCCAAAGGAGCACAGGATCCAAGACAGCATGGGTTTACAACAGGAAGGTCCTGTCAAACTAATCTCATAGATTTCTTTGACTGGGTAACCAGAGTGGTGGACCAAGGGGGTGCAGTTGATGTCGCCTACCTTGACTTCAGCACAGCTTTCAATACTGTTCCACATAGTAGATTGATTAATAAGCTGGGTAGGCTTGGGGTGGATCAGAGGTTGGTCAACAGGGTGGCAAACTGGTTGGCGGGCAGAAAACAGAGAGTGGTGATAAATGGTATACAGTCAGAAGAGATGCAAGTCACAAGTTGTGTTCCTCAGGGATCAGTCCTGGGGCCAGTCCTCTTCAATATCTTCATCAGTGACATTGCAAGTGGACTGAAGGGCAAGGTTTGTCTGTTTGCAGAAGACACCAAGATCTGCAACAGAATAGATGATCCAGATGGGGTGGGCAGAATGAGAAGGATAAACTGGAAAAATGGTCAGAAGAGTGGCAACTGGGGTTTAATGCAAAGAAGTGCAAGATCATGCACATAGGGAAGAGAAACCCTGAAGCTACCTAAAGGTTGGAAGGGGAGTTACTGGCAAGGGAAGAAAGAGACTTGGGCATCATCATCACAGATGACCTGAATTCATCCAAACAGACCACTAAAGCAGTAGGTAAGGCTAGAGGGATGTTGGGGTGTGTTCGTAGGGGTTTCACAAGTTGTAAGTGGGAGGTAACAATCCTTCTGTACAAGACAATGGTCAGGCCCAATCTGGAGTACTGTGTGCAGTACTGGAGGCAACAGCTGCACAAGGACATTAACAAAATTGAGGCAGTCCAGAGAAGGGCAACTAAAATGGTGCAGGGACTGCATCAGAAAACATATGAGGACAGATTAATGTTGCTCAATATGTATTCTCTACAGCAAAGGAGGGAGAGAGGTGATATGATCAAAATATTCAAACATCTTAAGGGCATTAACAAGGTGAAAGAGTCTAATATGTTTCAATATAAAAAAAAACAGCAGGACAAGAGGACACATCATGAGATTAGAGGGAGGCCTATTAAGAGGTAATATGAAGAAGTTCTTTTCACATAAAGGGTGGTGGATGCATGGAATGGCCTACCTCAGAAAGTGGTGGATATGAGTAAAGTGCAGGGCTTCAAACAGGCATGGGATAGGCATAAGGGAGCAATTCAATTGAGTATGAATAGATAGGTCATTGACAGAGTAAAGGCCTATGGCATATTCATAAGGTAGAAAAAATGGGCAGACTAGATGGGCCCTGTGGTCCTTATCTGCTGTCAACTTCTATGTTTCTATCCTTCCAGACAGTGTCTTGTCACCACGCCCCTGTTGCCCACCTCCTACCATTGCCTGATGGGACATTCTCCTGTCTGTCCAGGGGCAAGGATAGTTGTCAGTGCACAGCCATTTTGTGCAACATGATGCATGCCATGAATACTCTGCATACCCTCCTCAGGGCAAGAATCCTTATACCTTCCACCAGATCCAGGAACCAAAACCTCATCTTCAGCAGCTCTGATGTTCTCTCAATCATGGAACTTATCTTTCTGTGGGCCTCATTGTATGCCTCCTCTGCACTATTTGCCACCAGATATGGGGTCATCGGGTATGGCCATAGTCGGTATCCAATCACCTATGCAGTGCGTAAATGACAACCATTGTAATGACCTGTGGCAATGCATCCACCTGTGTTGCACCTCTGCTGTGTACCTATACTCACCTATCAGCCATCCATTAACATTCCCAAATACAGTGAAAAAGGCACACAGCCTGGACCAATCAAAGATGTCAGAGTCATGACACTTGGCAGACCAAGGTACTTGGCACACACTTTGATGATGATACCTGCAGCATCCAATAGTATCTGGCAATTTAAGCTTTGGTACCCCTTGTAGTTTCTGTATTCTTTCTTATCCACTGTCAGTGCCAAGATAGAAACATGCATGTAGTGGACTGCCCACAGTACACTGGACATGACATGCATGGCATAGAATGCCTCCTTTGTGGACCGTATGTCAGCCTCTGTATTGAGGAATGCTATTTGTTCATGCATATGCAGAAGCAGGGTGTCTGTTACCTGATGCTGTGCCATGGACACAGATGACTGGATCACACCCATGACATCCCCTGCCACCATCTAGAAGGGCCCAGTTGCATAGTAGGCCAGTTCCCATAGAACCTTTGTTTCCATGGGCATCGTACATGACCACCAGGTATGTGGGGCCTGAATATCCGCGACAAGGCCACACAGCCAAGTGCTGCAAGCATTGTGTATCCTGCAGGTTGTAGGCATCCAGATGGGGCCTGGATATACATGGCCACTGCCTCAACCACAATGCCTGCTCACACTCCACCTTGCCATCCAGCAGGAAGATATTAAATAATAGTCCCACACACATCATGTGCATGTCAATTATTTACCCAATGACAGAGACACCATCAGAAGCACTGATAGGGATGTGGCACAGACCTCCACTTTGGCCATGAGTCTATTTAATGGGACATGTTCCCAGCACCCTAATGTGGTGATGCCATGTGCATGGTCATCACCAGGCTACAACTGTCACATACAGCTAGAAAAATGGCAGTGGTACAGGTGGCATGCTACATTTTGGCACCACAGGGTAGAAGGTTTGGGGCATACCCACATAAACTATGGCATATGTCCAAAAGGACATACGTTGCCACTTCAGAGATGGGCACTATCTGGGACCTGGCAGAGCTGGGAGAGGTATGTATGCAACTGGATGGTGAAGGGGGCTTTTTATGTTGTGTGTTGTGGGAACTGTAATTTTAATTTCACTCTGTTTCCCCAAACTTCAGAGGCCACCCTGACAGATTGGTCCTCACCAAAGGACACAGTAGCAGTGGTGTTGGCCTGTTGGGCATGCTGGCCCGGTAGGCACCACATTTTTGCTCATGGAAGGTAGGTTCAGAGACAACATTTACAAAGATGATGGTGCAGAGCTGTGAAGGGTGGATGAGCCCTCAAAGATATGTGATGTGGGCTGGTAGGTAACTGTGTGTAGCCAGTGTACATTAGTGCACTCCATGTGCATACCGCACATGCCTGTCCTCTTTGTGTTCCTTTGTTTGCAGCGGTACTGTGGTCCAGTACAGAGAGTTATCCTGGTAGCATGTGAGTGCATCTCCTCCATGCTGAGGGGAGTCTAGCAAGGACTCTGTGGAGGGAGAGGAAGACTAGAAGCACCTCATCAGATGGCCCTGACCCATGACATCAGCTGCACGTGTTTTATATATGACCTGTCTGTTGACAGTATTGTTTATTATGTAGAATTATACAATGGCAACAAAATTTCTAGTGTCCTGTTTGGTCAATGTGTGCCTGGGACAGTGATGTTATTGAACGATAACATCACTGTGTGTACAACATGGCAGCCATCTATTTCTTTTTTTCAGAAACAAAGATATATTGCCACACTAAAAATCTACTAAAACCTTTCTTAAATATTTTTTTATTTTCTATAACATTGAGCCATTGTTTAATTGCAATAAGGCACTCCAAGGTGTGTGTTAGTGTGTAATAACATCATTCCTGGGGTGGTGTAAGCACTCGGCTTCACCTCGTGCTTCAACCCACCCCAGGAGTGACATTGTTACATGATAACACACACCTTGTCATGCCTTATTGCTTAATCGTACAAGCTGATTCAGTAATGAACAGCACAAACCTATATGTATGACATCTGTGTCTTTATTCTGGATGGTGCTAGCATGCTGCTGTCCAGGAGGGGGTTGGTGGTTGAGGAGGACATCCAACAGGCCTAGGGGACCCAGTGAGCCATATGACATGTACAGAGATCAGTGTAAAATGTTGGGAGTGGCATTGGCACTTGTGTAGTGGTGGGCATCTCCACTATCAACTGGCGCCATTCAAGAGTCTAGCAGCATGCCACTGTGCCAGCTATTAATGGTTGGCTGCATGACTGCTGCAAGGCCAGTTCCACACCTCTGTTGCATGGGAGGACCTTGGTTGTGGTGGTCCTGAATGACTATTGCCCATAATACCTACTGTCGAAGCAGTCTGTCCTGCAGACCCAGTGCACCTGTGGTTTATGGCAGCTCTCCATGTGGCATAGTGCTGTGCATGTGGCACCATATGCTGGATGGTCATATTGTATTTAGTGTATGCACATGGGGGGAACACATGCTGTTGTGTGGCAATGCCCCTCCACCCATGCATAGTGCTGGCATGGTACAGCTACGCTTGGGACACCTGTGTGTGTTTCAGTGTGCAATATGTGTATGCTGCACATATGAGTGGAACATGTGTTAGGCTTGTATGCCCTTATGTTCATGTGTTGTGCATGGCCAAATGCTGTGGTTCCTTAGTGCATAGGACCCAGTGTGATTATCATATCTATGTGATACTTTAAGCCAGATTCATAGTTATTTGAATAAGTTGACTATCTCAGTAGAGTTACCCTCTGATGGTACGATTGCAAGTGGATCAGCTGGAGAGGTTATCAAGTTCTGAAATTCAAACACCCTAGATTTTGTTTTAGTTGCATTAAAGATCAGGTGGTTGCTGAAAAAACAGGAACTGATTGTGTTAAAATCAGATATCAGTCATAACTTTACCTTGGACATTGTCATTGCTCTGTAGCAGAAAATGATGTCATCCACATACATTTGTAGAAGACACCATCCACTGTGCTTCTGGAGGTCATTAACAAAAATTGAAACAGCAGAGGGTCAAGGACTGACCCTTCAGGATCCCTAAAATGTAAGACAGTAAATTGTGACCTAATGCCTTGTAATGACACTGGTTAGTTACTCATGCAGTTTTCAAACCATTTAATGGCTGTTTGACTGCGTCCAAGGGTCTTGATCTTGAGCAAGAGTAATGCATGATCCACCAATTTAAAAGTCTTGGAAAGGTCCACAAAGATGGCCCCAAATAGGAGACTATTATCCATGACTATCTGGAGATTATAGATGGCACTGAGAGTGATGTAATACATAACTGTTCTAATATAAAACAGCTAAAATAGTGCAATCCTAGAGTCATACTGTAAATGAATGTTGTCTAGCTTGTTGTTGCTATACATGTCAAGATGCCAGTACTATTTTCTGGATAAAAAAGTCAGAAAGACTGTCCAAATCCAGTTTTGACATAGGTATATCTCAACCAACAAATCGACACATATAAATGAGGCTGGTAAAGTCAGTCAAACAACTTAGCCAGCATGCTTGCAATCATTGGATAGTTGAAAAAAATAAATGGTGGGGGGGGGGACTACCCAGTGGTTCAATACTAGTGCATCACAGCACCATAGAGCCATCCCAGTCTGGGATGAGAGATAATGTAGGTTGCTAGTATTGGAGTGACTAGGACTGAGAAAGTGATGCCCATATCAGCGTGTCTCAGACTCAAGACGATGGGGGCCAAATTCTGCCACCACAGTGACCCTCTGTGCTAAGACAGGGAGCTTACATCCTCCCAGGGGGTTCAGTTCCATCCCTTACTGGCTCTGTCATCAGTTGGTTTGAGGCCTTTCTCACAGGTAGGATGCAGAAGTGTGGTAATGGGAAGTTTCTCCTCCTGCCCAAAGCCCCTACAGTGTGGAGTTCCTCAGGGCTCAGTCCTCTCCCCATGCTGTTTGCGGTGTATATGCTTCCGGTAGAAGAGATCATTAGAAGATAGAATGTGGGATTTCACTGCTATGCAGATGATACCCTGCTGTATATGTCATTTGCACCCAGGAAATATGACATAGTAGAAGTACTAAATGTGTGTTTGGCTGAGATCCAGGACTGGATGATCTTTAACTGGCTGAGGTTCAGCCCGGACAAGACAGAGGTACTGGTGATACAGCCTGGTAATGGACAAGATACAGTGACTGCTTGGTGGGGGGCAGCTTGATGCTGGTCCCCACCACACTTTCAGCATCTGCAATGGTAAAAAATCTGGGCATCATCCTTGAAGACAGTTTGATATTTGAGGCTCAGGTGTTGTCTGTTGTCTGGAGTGTTTTTTTACTACTTGAACAATATCACCTAGATTAAAGCCTTAATCCCAGCAGAATGACATGCCCTCACTGGTGAATGCTTTTGTAATGTCCTGACTCAATTACTGCAATGCTCTGTACCTTGTAGTCAGGGGAGGTGTTCCGTGTAACCTGAAGCTAGTGTAGAGCACGGTGGCCAGAATGCTGACAGGCCTTCCGAAGTCTTGTCATGTGACCCCAGTCCTGCATTACCTGCACGGCTGCCAACGAAGTGGAGAATTACTTTCAAGGTGAGTTTGCTCACCTATAATGCCTTCTATAAAATGGGTCCTGGTTACCTGAGTAACTTCCTGACTCCCCACTGCTCTCAGTCCTTCCTCCACTCTCCTGAGGAGGGCCTTATTGTGATTCTTAGGGCCTAGCAGAAAACATCTGGAGATCATTTGTCTGTGGCAGCAAGACCGGCCCTGTGGAACTCGCTCCCAAGATCTTTGAGGGAGGCCCCTCCTCGGAGGCTTTAAAATAGGGCTTGAAGACACATTTATTTAGGGAGACTTTGGGGACTTAGTGGTTCCACCCAGTTTAGTTCTCTAACCACTGTATTACACTGTTTTACCTACTATTTTATTTATGTGTTTTAAACAAGTTATTGTTGATTATTTTATTGCTACTGTCTGTACGTTGTACAGCGCCCTGAGCCTCAGGGGATAGGGCACTTTATAAACAAACTTTCACTTACTTACTTACTGAAAGCCCATCATGGATGCACATGTAGTACAAGGCTTGGTGAGAGGCAACTGAGGTCAAAGTTCAAGAGGAGGAAAGTGGCAGCGACCAGGATGATGACACTGACACTGCTGGACCACATGACCCTATCTATCCTGTATTCTACATCCTGCTGCAGAGGTTTGGGAAGGCTACCCATGGCATTGCAATGAAAGTAAAAGCATGGAGGATCTTTAAGATGGGTAAGGGGATCCTTAGGTTGGGAGGTTATTGATGGAGTAACTGGATGGGGGAGGAGGTATCAGGTGGGAAGATGAAGAGCAGAAATAAAAACAAACAAGCCATGGGGCAGGTTTTCAGTAGCCACAAAAAAGCAATATAAATTGCAGTACAAAATGGGCACAGTTATGCATTATACCATTTGCGGTATATTGAAATTATTTAAGCATGTAGTCCACCTAACACAGTCACAGTGACCACACAGGATGGAGTTTTTGTTCATGGGATACAGCCAAGACTAGGCAAATTAACTAACAGCATAAATGCATTAGACAACTGGGTTGAAACTACTCATAAAAGTTTAAGCATAAGCTTTATAAGCAATAAAGAACAATTTATATGGGAAGTCTTGCTAAGACACTACTATGATTACTCAGAACTAGACTTGAACATCTGGAAACCAACATCACAGCTTCCAGTTTGATAGTATTGTGGTTATGCATAGGAATGAACAAATCCAACCTCATAGTTTCAGCTGAGAAATAGTTTCCAGAAAGTAATATGCCAAAACAAAAAGCCCCAGTTTAAATTGAAAAGATCTATAGAATTCTCCTTTAAAGTTAATTCAATTTCATTTTATGTTGCGTCTTTCAAAAGATATATCACAAAACACTATACAAGACCCATTAGCTTTGAAAGTGGCAGTCTTGACAGTTTTCTATTACTGATATGAGATTCCTCACAAATGAAAGGGATTTTATTGTTGTTAGAAAGGCAAGCATTTAATAATGTTGAAAGGGTTTGTAATTTCAGGTTATTAGTCAGATGTTTTTATTCAAAAATGCTAAGACTGGACTAATGCAGAAAAGGTCCAGCATGTTTTCTCAGTCTTCACAAGCCTGCAAGGTTTTCAAGGCATTGAAAAGTAAACAGGGAATATTTTGTCAAGGGATAAATAGGGTTTATTTACTTACCAGGATACAGTTATGTTTGCTAATTTCAAAATGAATAGAGTTTTTTCCAGAGTGTGTATTGAAGGAATAAGTACCAACAAGATTACTAGTCAGATAATACCTACTTCAGCTTAACAACTGGTAAAGACTTTATCTGATGACAGGACTGTTGAAATTATAAGCCTATCAACCATTAAAAATACAAAACTACACACCTCTCCTGCACAGTCCACTGATGATGCATACTGATAGGCTAAAAATCCCAGACAGAGAGTTTGAGATCACATGAGTGAATGTGCCAATCCTTCAGCACCACCGTCTTAATCCTCTGAATCTGCTTTAGATAGATTGTGACAAACATCACTCACTTATTCTCTTTCATGTTTGTGATGGCTAACACAGCCTCTTAGCATGTGAGCATAAGGAGGGATAGGCATTATCTGGAGAAACTTAAAATAGGGATAAAACACTCTCCATTTCATGGAAAGAAGGACACACTCTTTTGCCATACAGATTTCTTCATGCGTGACTAGATAAACTGTGAAAAAGGCTTGAAAAGAGTAAAAAATATATTGAAAAAAAATTTCTAAGAAATAATGTTTAAACATTTAAAGTATTGTCAGAATAATGGAAGGTGGAAGGAGTTCCATTTACTGTAGCACCGAGGGTTCAACTGAAAATAAGAATCTTCGTTTTTATCTACAAGTGACACATTAAATACAAGAAATATGAGTGGGGTCCTAGCAAATTGTTCTTGCACTGAATCTTGCTTACACTGGAAGAAAAAAAAAGATTATAGCACAAGCTAATTGCTGAAATAGACTTAAGAGAACTGCGGGAGAAAGAAAACTGGGACTATCATATTCCTCGGGAAACCACTTTAGAACAAAACCTGTCTAGGAAAAGTCTTATAGTAGAAAAAACACAAACGTACAAAAAAAAGCAACAAAGGCCTTTGAGAAATGAGCAGTGTATCCATTTTTAAGCAAGAAATACCTTATTACATTAGGAAGCAGCGAGGATAGCAGTCACATAAGAGATTCCTTTTCCCCAGTCTGTTACAATTTATCACAAGTGAAGGTAAATGATTCATACATGACCAGAAGTAGCCTTTCATTTTTTTTGTTGAAAGAAAGGGTCAAGTGCACTACTTTAGATGTAGAGTTGACATCTCTTGGAACAAACCAAATGGGGAAGAGTAATGGGTAAATGGGAAGTGGAAGAGTGGTGAAGAGAGGAAACATAACAAATCAGAACCCCAGCATACAGAGTAAACAAATGTAACAATACTCGACTTATTATCATGGCCCTAAGTTCTCTGCAGTACTTCTGTTCTGCAGTGGTGCTCAATGTCAGGTTCTTTCTTGTCGAGTAATGTCAGTTACATGTACTGTAGCACCTTCAGATATGAACTAGCAAGAGCAGACAGAGACATCACTACTCATTTCTTCATTGCTTTGTGGGACCTATCATTATGTTAAGTAAACTCTACAGGGAATTGTCACAGTAGTGTAACAACATGACTAGGCATGCATGAACCTGACACTGAGCACCACTGTAATTTCTACATCAAGACTTCTAAACCGCTGTGGCATGAATTGCAGAATGATGTATATGAGGTAAAGGTAAGGGGAAATTATTTAAGCAGGAAAGGCAAACTAAGGCAAAGCTTGTTTCCAGGTGTGGCCGGGGAGCACAAGGAAGTTAAGTAACTTGCTCATGGTCGCACAGTATGCCAGAGGAGGCTATGGGATTCAAACCCAAATCTCCAGGTTTGCAGTTCAGTGCCCTAAACCACATCACTATACTGCTTTCCTAAGGTCACCAATGACCTCAGATGTCACACATGGGGTTGGGGCTTCAGGATCAACAATGGGTGGAATGGAGTCAGGCACTACTGAAAAGTAGAATGTTTGAAAGAAAGAAAAATATAAATATTGATTTCTGCAGCACTACACAAATTCTGCAGCAAACTGTGGTCTTGCCAGTCAGTTCTGCATCAGTGGAATTAAAGAGTACCAGCATTCCTATCTATTATGGATGCCACTAATTGAATACCACATAGCAAGAGGTGGGAGAAGTGCCTAAAATTTGCCACATGTAGTATTTTGCATAGAACTCAAATTTCACATATTATTCCACAAACTGAATTAAATAACTTCACATCTTGAAGTCACACAAAGATCCAATTGCTCTCTATGGACTTTCCATTCCTTTGTCTTGTTTTATTGCTCTTTAAGGTGAATTTTTCAGTGATTCCCAGGATGTAAGGTCACATGGGCTCTACATTGTCTTGCACAGCCTCAGTTCAGCGGACTGTACTGAGTGGAAAGCTGGACACAATTTGCTCTCAGAGCTCTATGAATCAAAGCATCGGATAACCTTTAAAAACACATTTTTTGCCACAGTGCCACAGACATTTGTATCAAAAGTTATTACATCAATTTTAGTAAACCCTTGTGTGCTTATATCATTGAGCATTTGTGTGAATATTGAATGTTAAATTTAGTATATTAAGTCTCTCTACTGACAAACAGTGTAGAAGTGTGCTTCGGGGGAAGGGCTGTGATGTGCTGTAGATTGCAGAAGGGAGATTCAAAATGAGAAAGGCAGTTTTTCCAACTGTTGTTGGCTAGTATTTTAGTATGTTTGTGTTCAGGTACACACAGCAATACTTCTATTAAATTTGTATTCATTTTTATGTTGATTGCATGCATGTGCAAGAAACATATTGTGGCAGCTAGCTCCAGAAACAGGTTGTGGAGTCGTGGCACTGTTGTGGCCAATGCCCCCACTGCCTTTTGAGGCTTGGCCCCTGTTCCCCAATGGGGTGGCATGCTGCTGCTGACACTAGTTCAGCCAGCGTGCCACAACTTTGAAATGTTTTTGCTGCAGCAAACAGGGGCCGCCTCATCATTGCAGCATCAGCAATTCGCTGCAATGAGGGAGTGACCCTTCATTGCTGGGTGGAACGTTGCTACTATAATATTGTTTGTGAACATGGCAGCAGCTTGCCACTGTGTTCACAAACAATATTAATCTGGCCCCAGTGCTGAGGGGATGCCCAATCCCCCTCTGCAGCATGTGCCTCCCACAACAGTTTTTATTTGCCGAGGGGGGCCCTAACCCCTGTTGGCTTTATTCCCAGTCCCAGCTGAAGTTGCCAATGGGGTAGCCCACTCCCCATTGGCATAATGTTCCCGCCCCCCAAAAAAATGTAGTTTTCTGCCGAGGGGGGTGCCCAATCCCCTTCAGCTCGTGCCCCCCCGTATGTGCAGATGGGGGAGCCCAATCCCCCATCGGCTATTGGCCCCCCCAAAAAACAGTCGGGTGGCAAGCTGGGAGCCCACCCCAACATGCCCAATGCCTCTGTAAAGAAAAAAACATCCTCCAATTTTTTTGTTTGTTTGTTTTTTACACCTGAAAAAAAGAAAATGGTCCCTAGCGGTCTCCCTGTCCCCTCCCACAACTTGCTCCCACCCACTATGCATCCTGCCTGGCCACACCCCCCTCACTCCATTCTTACCTCCTGAGTCCAGTGCCACAATCTTCGGTGGACCAGGAACACGTCTGCACTCTTCAAAGCCGACCACGAACTAAGGAAATGCCGGTAAGCTATATAATGGAATAAATAGATTTTTTTCAATTTTGATGCATATCTCAGGCATTTTTTGGAATTTTGGTACCAAATTTTCAACATTGGGTTTTTGGGACCCCTTCTCATGAATTCTGGCACTGTCATGGCATTATTCTGCTCCAAAAGGTGATTTTGCGGTCACTGTGTGGAATCACCTTTCGGGACCAATTAATGAAATGACAGTGCCAGTGTTCATGAGGTGGGTTCTCAAAAAGCCTATGTTTCAAATTTGGTGGAAAAAATCCAAAAAAATGAGCATTTTACAAGTGTGCACTGCGCAGTTGCTACATGTGCTCGTAACTTCATGAATTTGCAATATTTTCATGCCAGATTTTCAACATTGGCATTTTCCCACACCTCCTTGTGAACAGTACAGCTGTCATTTTTCACATCCGGGCCGAAATGTGTTTTCGCACTTCCGGTGCAGAATAGCTCAGTGGGAAATCAGTGTTCAGGGCAGATTACGAAAATGACAGTGACACTGTTCATGAGCAGAGGTCCTTAAATGCTTATGTTGAAAATTTGGTGATGATACTCTTTAAAATGACTATGTTACAAGCATGCATTGCGCAGTTTGCACGCCCGCTCATAAGTTCACGAATTTATAATATTTTTACTCCAGATATTCAACATTGCCATTGTTCTGCATCTCCTTATGAACAGTATAGCTGTCACTTTTCGCATCCTGGCCGAAATTGTTTTCACAGTTCCGGCGCAGAATATCGCGGTCACTGTGGGAAATCTGTGTTCAGGACACATTTTGAAAATGACAGTAACACTGCTCAGTAGCAGAGGTCCTAAAGTGCCTATGTTGAACATTTGGTAATGAAAGCCCACAAAATGAGTGTGTTATGAGCGTGCGTTGCCCAGCTTCCACGCACACTCGTACCTTTAAACTTTGGAATATTTTCACTCTAGATTTTCAACATTGACATTTTCCATACCTCCTTATGAACAGTGCAACTGTCATTTTTAACATCCTAGCTGAAATGTGTTTTTGCTCTTCTGGTGCACAATAGTGTAGTCGCTGTGGGAAATCAGTGTTCAGGACACATTAAGAAAATCACACTGACACTGTTCATGAGCAGAGGTCCTAAAATGCCTATGCTGAACATTTTGTGATGAAACTCCATAAAATGACTGTGTTATGAGCGTGCATTGTGCAGTTTTCACGCACCCTTGTAACTTTGCAAATCAGTAATATTTTTACGCCACATTTATAACACTGACATTTTCCACACCTCCTTATGAACAGTACAGTTGTCATTTTTCACATCCTGGCCAAAATGTGTTTTCGCGCTTCTGGCACAGAATACCACAGTTTCTGTCGGAAATCAGTGTTTGGGACAGATTAGGATTGAGTGAGTAAGAGAGGGGGAATTGTCTGAGCTCAACTGACTGAGCTCTGTCGAGACTGCTGTGGATTTCTTTGTGGGCAGAAAAAGGCACCAATGCAGGCAGGAACCCAGTACAGAAGGGCAGCCTGCAGCGCTGGGAGACACAGAATGAGCGAGTGAGACAGGGGGAGTGAGTGAGCTGAATGGAGCTCTGCTGGGTCTGCTGTGGATTTCTTTATGGGCAGTAAAAGGCAGCAATGCATGCAGGAGCCCAGTACAAATGGGCAGCCTGCAGTGCCAGCAGAAATGGAACGAGTGAGTGAGAGAGGGGGAGGGAGTGAGTGAGGTCAATGGAGCTCTGTCAGTACTGCTGCAGATTTCTTTGTGGGCAGAAAAAGGTGCCAACAGAGGCAGGAGTCCAGTACAAAATGGCAGCCTGCAGTGCCAGGAGAAACCAAATGAGCGAGTGAGACAGGGAATGAGTGACCCGAAAGGAGCTCTGTTGAGACAGCTGCAGATTTCTTTGTGGGCAGAAAAAGGCACCAATGCAGGCAGGACCCCAGTACAGAAGGGCAGCCTGCAGCACCAGGAGAAACAGAATGAGTGAGTGAGACAGTGGGAGTGAGCGACCTTAACGGAGCTCTGTCTCGACAGCTGCAGAAAAAGGTGCCAGCACAGGCAGTAGCCCAATACAAAATGGCACCCTCAGCTCTGGGAGAAACACAATGAATGAATGAGAGAGGGGAGTAAGCGAGCTCAACAAAGCTCTATCATGACTGCTGTGGAATTCTTTGTGGGCAGTAAAAGGAGGCAATGCAGGCAGGAGCCCAGTACAAAAGGCCAGCCTGCAGCGCCGGCAGAAACGGAATGAGCGAGTGAGAGAGGGGGAGTGAACAAGCTCAATTGACCTGTGTCGGGACTGCTGCAGATTTCTTTCTGGGCAGAACAAGCCACCAACAGATGCAGGAGCCCAGTACAAAAGGGCAACCTGCAGCACCAGGAGAAACAGAATGAGCGAGTGAGAGAGAGGGAGTGAGCCACCTCAACAGAACTGTGTCGAGAATGAGTGACCCGAAAGGAGCTCTGTTGAGACAGCTGCAGATTTCTTTGTGGACAGAAAAGGGTGCCAATGCAGGCAGGAGCCCAGTATAAAACAGCAGCCTGCAGCACCGGGAGAAACAGAACGAGCAAGTGACAGAGGGGCAGTGAGCGGGCTCAACGTACCAACACAATCAACATTCAGCATTGACAAATGCTTGTTTCTGTTTGCTGTGCTGCTGTGCATTTTTTCAGTCTGTTTAAAACAATGTGTTGTAGTTAACTGAACTATTAAAGTTTATGTGCATTACCTTTAGTCTGTATGCATGCCATCCAGTCAAATGCATTTTATTGCACCACTGTAATAGCAATACTCTTAATTTATTAGCCCGTCTGGGGTATTTTTCTGCTTCTATCTAGCTACTACTGTAACCCCCGCAAAATAAAGGTATTGTTGTTCCACTGTAGGATTTCTAAAGACTGGCTATGGTCTTGTTGTGCCTGTGTGGCTACATCTGTTTAGTGCTCAGTTTCCACCTGGAAGTCACTGTTGTTGTTTTTTGACTTCCCATCCACCAAAAACTGAATTAATTTAACATTGTTGTTAATTGTCTGTGTTCAGTCTGTTGAAACTGTTGTTACTGTACCACTATTGTGTGTTTCCACATAGTATCACAATTGAATACTGTCTCTCATTCAGTGCAAGCGTTGTACTCATTGTCATGTCACAATCATGAGCCATGAGACAAATCACGTTCTTCATCTTCATGATCACGAATCACACAACTTTAACTTTTTTTGATCCAACCCTGTTTTTTTTTTTAATCTTCGGTTTAGTCATGAATCAGGACCGAGGTACACCCAATTATCATGTCATGTCACTCAAGCTCCTTGGTCTAGTATGATGCTTCTGTTTGTGCTGACGTTCTGTTGGATGCCCTACTCAAATCTTTTTCCTCACAAGAAGCTGGCCCTATTTAATCCTGTAGATATTATCTCAGTGTGAACACTGTACAGTTCCGGAAAGCTCATCATGGCTGAGTCACGTCATTTCATGATCACGAGTCACAAGACTTTAGCATAGGTGGTATGTGAAACAAATTCTGTGTGTGTGTGTCTGAAATAAAATCTGCCAGCCAGTCCTCAAGTAACAGCAAGTAGCCATGTAGGTAAAAGTCATGAATTAACACCGGAGATTTACCACAGGCATGAGGACGATGGCTTTGAATGTTCAAGTATTGTTCAGAGTACCAGTGTGGTGCATATCGTAGTGCAAACATTGTACTCAGTATCATGTCATGATTACGGGTCATGAGGCAAATCACGTTCTTCATCTTCATGATCATGAATCACACAACTTTAACTTTTTTTTGTCCAACATGCCAAACAGAACTATCACATCTATGTTTGTACCCAGTCATGATGAGGGTGGTGCTGAATAATGCAGGTGAAGCAGACCATACTGTTGAAGTGTAAAACAGCGTACCATTGAGGTTACTGATGCAGTCATGGATGAAGAATTTCCTAGTGGGTACAACTCCGGCATTGAGGATTGCGAGGGCTGCTTTCCTTTTTTTTGTTTCGCTTGTTTTCTGTCAGAGTAAAGTATTTAACAGCGGTGACATACAGGCCAGATGATGGATATAGCAAAAGACAGGAACGGCTCCACGGGGTACTAATACTGAATGGGGCACTGGAATGAACTAGTTCACTGTCTTGCCTGAATAACTTCCTGCCTGCATCATGTGACCTGCAGACTGTCAAGCATGTGGTATGTGGCCTGTTTTTCAAAAACTTCACCTTTCTCAAAATGTTACCCAAAGTTATCGAAAAGTCAGTAACACAGAGTCCTTTAAGCATGCATTTCGGCCTTTCAATGGAGACTTTGCGGAGCTATCCACAGATGTGAAGTTGGGAACTTTGCATTAACTTCGAGTATGTAGTGAAACTTCACTGCATCTCTACACATGACCATGACAAGTTGGGGTATGTCATTTGAATTTTCAAATCAATTCAGAAATTTGATGAAAGGGTGGATTTGTTTAGATTATACAAAATATTGTATTTGAAACAATGATGTAAGATAGGGACTAGCACTCAATAATAATAATAATTGTAATAATAATTATCATCATCATCGTAATAATACCTAAGTTACTGAGCTAGTAGTCAGATTACTTAGGCATCAACACATAATGATTAACATCTTCCAACTCCCGGGTACATATTGTAATAACTCTGTTAAAGAAAAAGTGCAACTTTGTACCGTCTGTGACATTTGCAGTTCTACAGTATGCTCCATTGCCTGGTATTACTGCCATCACCCTGCCATTTATTTGAATGCCTTACAATAGTAAACCACTGGGATGTAACCTCCTGTCAGTTCCTCTGTGACTTGAACTGAGTTACTGGAGATCACATCTCTCTAGGCTGGTGCTCTTTCCTAATGCTGGGCAGGTCTCTTTCACTCCACATCAATAAGAGAATCAGTCTAGTGTGGTGCCAGTGGATTGCAGATCCACCAGTGTAGTACTACTCCACAAGGAGGGACAGAGAGGATCCAGTCAGCTACATATCCGTCAGCCTTAACTCTATCATTAATAATCTGTTGGAAGCCATAATGAAGGAGAGTTTGGTGGCCTACCTAGAAGACAACAGACTACATGATGAACATCAACATGGGTCTGTGTCAGGGAGGTCTTGCCACACCAACCTGATAGTGTTTTTTTAATTGGATCATGAAGGCGATAGACTCAGGACAGGCTGAAGATCTTCTCTACTTTGACTTCAGAATGTCCCTTGATTTAGTACCACATAGGAGGCTGCTGAAGAAGTTGGATACTTATGAGTAGAGCCAGGATTATCCGAAGACTGCCACAGATCATCCCCGGACCACCAGTGGTGCGGTAGCTCTCCCACCACTGCTGGGCATGCCCCTGAAGATGCCACCCTCATTACTTCTGCCAAGATCATCCCCAGACCACCAGTGGTGCACAAGCACTCCCGCTGGCCATGCCTCTGAGGACTGCCCCCTTCATTACTTGAGCCAAGATCATCCCCGGACCCCCAGAGGTACGGAAGCTCTCCCACCATTGCCAGATGTGCCTCTGAAGACTGCTTCCCTCATTACTTCTGCCAAGGTCATCCCTGGACCCGCAGTGGTGTGGCAGCTCTCCTGTCACCAATGAACGAGCCTCTGAAGACTGCCCTCGTCATTACTTCTGCCAAGATCATCCCTGGACCCCCGGTGGTGTGGCAGCCCTCCTACTGCTGCTGGACGCACCTCCAAAGACTGCCCCCTCATTACTTCTGCCAAGATCATCCCCAGACTCCCAGTGGTGTGCCAGCTCTCCCGCCATCATCAGCCATGCCTCTGAAGACTGCCCCCTTCATTACTTCTGCCCCGATCATCCCCGGACCCCCAGTTGTGCGGCAGCTCTCCTGCCTCTGCTGGACATGCCTCTGAAGACTGCCTTACCCATTACTTCTGCTAAGATCATGCCTGGACCCCCAGTGGTGCAGCAACTCTCCCACTGCTACCGGCTATGCCTCTGAAATCTTCCCCCTCATTACCTCTGCCAAGATCATCCCTGGCCCCCGATGCTGTGGAAGCTCTCCCACCACTGCCAGCTGTGCCTCTGCAGACTGCTCCCCTCGTTACTTGTGTCAAGATCATCCCGGACCCCCTGTGGTGTGGCAGCTCTCCTGCTGCCACTGGCCGCAGCTCTGAAGACTGCCCCCATCATTACTTTTTTTTTGGCAAATAACTTTATTTTATAACAAACAACATTTACAATGCACAAACAAACTAGAAATAATAACCCCTTTACAAAAATCCTTACTGTAGGATGTAATAAATCGCAGCATATCAGGAAGGGGTACACCTCCCAAAACCCCCCATCCCCAACAACAACCCCACCCCCCATCCCTAGGCAGCTATTCCATTTAGAAAAAAGAAAAGGAAATATAATAATGTAGGCCGGAATGTATTAGCAACCTGACCAATAGGTAACTAAGGCTATTCTAAGTTAGCATTATCCGAAAAAGATTATTCAACTTAGTTGCCTCATGCGGGGGAGCAAGAAAGAAAAGCCAAATTGTCCATATTCATTCCACATATGGCTAAAGAGGGAGAGGGGAATTGTTACAAATATCAGAATAGAAGTACGAACCCAAAAGAGGGGATGAAAGAAACCCCCAACCCCTCTAATAGCCATATTTGACCTTCAAACACCGTAGAAAACTATCCCAGTAATTGTTAAATTTCTTGGTTGAATTAGAGAATTACAGACCTCTCCGCATTTAGGGCACATAAAAACTCATCCCACCATTCCTTAAGGGAGGGGGATTTATCACTATGCCAATAGCGAAGGAGAGGTAACTTCGTCACCAAAGCCACCAAGGCCATTTGGTGCTTTTGGGCTACCGCAGAGATATGGGCAAACATACCAAAAATGCATACATCAGCATTAAAATAGGCCGAAATGTTAGAATAGGGGCCTATCCACAGTTTCACAGAATCCCAGAGTTTAACTGCCTTAGGACATTCTCATAATTTATGATAGATAGTACCAACAGGGCAGCCACAGGTCTTACACTCTGGAGAACTGAAACTGTATATCCGGGAGAGTTTGGCCGGAGAGAGATGGAGATTATGCAAAAGATTAAATTGAAGACCCCTTAATCTACTTGCTTGACGATACATATAAACCGACCAAACCTTGCACCAAATCTCATCCGCCAACCCAAAGATAAGTTCACCTCCCAGTAATAAGGTATTGGAGATACTGGAATCCTCTTAGCCAAAATTAATTTATATAATTTAGAGACTGAGTTGCCAGATAATGTCAAATCTCTCATCTTCCTCAACAGCTCCCAGCTTCATCCGACCTTTACTACCCCTTAGGAGGGAACTAATACATCTTTGGAGCTGGTACAGCCGCAACCGATCATTGGGTTCAACTCTAAGTTTCTCCATCAGAACGGAGGACGAGATAACTGAGCCTTCTAAAACAAAGTCAACTATCCTAGGGTTAGAAGGGAGATTGCCAACGCGTCTCCTTATCGGCTGGTTCCCAACCAAAAGGTTAGGATTCTTCAAAAGAGGCTGCATTATATCCTTTTCATAGGGAATTCTCAAACGCGAATAAAGTTGGTGAAGAGCCTTTATGTCCCACCCCATCGGGGTATCTCTCAGTTTAACAGGAACCTTTGACCATGGAATATATAGACAGGATTCTAGGTCTAAATTAACACTATAAGCCAGCGATCGATCCAATGTAAGTCCCACCGAGGCCACTTCCAAATCTGACACCCATAGAGCCAACCTGGTGGCATGGCTAGCCAGATAGTAAATATAAAAGTCCGGGAGCTGTAGGCCCCCTACCTTCCTTGGGTGGGTGAGCTTCCTATAGGCCCTACGAGGAGGTTTCCCCTTCCATAAGAAATCAGTGCAATATTTATAGATCGGATTAAAGAAGAACCTGGGAAGGTATACATTAAGGTTGTAAAGGGGGTAGAAAATTTTTGGTAGAATCATCATTTTGATTGTATTAGTTCTCCCCCAAAAGGATAACGGAAGCTTAGTCCACCTTTCCAGGTTCTCCTTAATAGATTTAACTAAGGGCTTAAAATTTAAATCTACCAAGTCTGCCAAGTCCTTTGAGATCTGAATACCTAAATAAAGCAAGGATTTAGGCTGCCATTGTAGGCCTAAGGAGGTACACCAACTTTGTTGAAGATAAGGGGATAGCGGATGAACCATAGTTTTACTCTTATTCAAATTATAGCCCGAAAATTTGCTAAAATCTGAAATGATTTGGAATAAACGGGGAAGTGATTCTCGACTATTGCGGACATGCAATAGTAAATCGTCCTCAAAAGCTGATAGCTTGTACTCCGACTTCCCTATGCAGATTCCTTGGACTTGCTTATCATTATTAATGGCCCTGATTAGTGGTTCTAAATATAAATTGAATAAATACGGGGAAAGGGGACATCCCTGGCGTGTGCCTCGCAGTAAGGGAAAAGCAGCTGAAATCAGATTGTTGCATTGGATTCTCTCTGAAGGGCAAGTGTATAGGACCCGAATATAATTCAAGAATTTTTCAGGGAAACCAAATTTGGACAATACCTGAAACATGAAATTCCACTCCACCCTATCAAAAGCTTTCTCTGCGTCTAAAGAGACCAGAGATGCTTCCATATCCAGACATGAAGACGCAGAGATTAAATAAAATATTTTCCTAAAATGATCCCCTGACGAACGACCAGCCACGAATCCAACCTGGTCCGGGCTCACTAGGTCTAGCCACGAAGTTTTGATTCAGGTGGCCAGGATCTTAGCATAGATTTTAATATCGATATTCAGTAATGAAATTGGTCTATAGTTACCAACCAAATCTAATGGTTTCTCGGCTTTGGGTAGAAAAATAATTCTTGCTTCAAAAAGAGATGGGTCCTTTATCCCATAGTCATGCCAAAAGGCGAAAAGTTGTTGCAACAATGGTACCAAAAGGTCTTTGAACGATTTGAAAAAAAGGGCTGTAAATCCATCAGGTCCGGGGCCTTATCTAACTAAAGAGCGTCAATAGCTTCAATAATCTACTTTTGAGTAAAGGGAGCCTCTAGCCTCTGGCTACTCTCCTCCGGGAGTACAGGGAAGGGAATATTTGCCAAAAACTCCCTCATCCCAATACTCCCCTCAGGAAAGGGTAGCGTACTAGAATATAACTTTTTATAGAAGTCAAAAAAAATACCTAGTACACCCTCTGGGTCAGAAACAAAGTTATTGGTCCTCTGGTGTCTCAGCCCTGCCACACTCTTAGCCGCTGCTCATTGTTTCAGCTGCCACGCCAGGATTTTTCCAGCTTTGCTGCCCTGTCCTATGTATGAGGCCTTCAATCTAGAAGCCCGGTTCTCAACCCCCTTCCTTAAGGTACCCGCATAACAAGCCCTAAGCATAGCTAATTCTTGGTCTTGATCCAAAGATCTCGAATCTTCTCCCATAACCTCCAAGGCTTTAATCCTCTCCAAACAATTAGATAGAAGGCACGTAGTTTTCTTTTTACGAGCTGATGCGAGCCTAATCAGCTCACCTCTCCATGTGGCCTTCAAGGCCGACCATGCCCGGTCCACTGCACTGATAGATCCCCAATTGGAAGTAATTACATGAGACATAAAAGATCGAAAGTGGCTCAACAATTGGGGATCCTTAAGCAAACAATTATTCAAGGACCATGAATAAGATCTAGGTGGAGCGGACAATGGATGGCATCGAAAGCCAATGGGAGAGTGGTCCGAAATTACTTGACTCGAGATAGTAACTTCTTGAATAAAAGAAAGAACTTGGTGACTAACCAGAAAAAAATCAATTCGAGAATAACTTTTATGAACAGGGGAATAAAAGGTAAATTCTTTAGTAGTAGGGTTGATCGTTCTCCATGGGTCAATAAGGCCCAAGGAAGAGGTAAACTCAGCTAACGCCCTTTGGGATGGGGATAGACGGACAGCTCTACACCATGAACGGTCAAGACGGTTAGTCTGTACCTGATTCCAATCTCCTCCTAAAATTACGGGTCTATCTGCAAGGGGGGCCATAAGCACGGCCAGCTGGGTGAAGAAAGAAGGTGACTCTTGGTTTGGGCCATAAATAGACCCCAATACTAAGTTAACTCCCCCCAGCTTTCCTGAAACTATTACGTATCTTCCACTGGAGTCAGAAAGAACATCTGAAGGAAAAAAAGGGATTCCTTTAGCCACTAAGATGGCTACCTCCCTTTTACTTGGGGAAATCCCTGCCCCAAAAACCTGACCTACCCACCTTTTCTTTAAGTGGTGAAGCTGTTCTGGAGGCATATGAGTTTCTTGAAGAAAGACTATTGACGGGTCAAAATGTGCCAAGTGATTTAAAATAACATATTTTTTCGTGTTATCTTCCCCCCTTTTATATTCCAGGAAATGATATTCAGGTTGCTAACCATGAGAAAACTCGAAAGAAAGATATAAAACCAAATGGAAAGCTGCCTACACCCACCCAAGTACCCCCCATATTCCCTAAACTAACAAACCACCACAAAAATCCCATTTGTCTATGAAGACCTACCCCCCCTCCTAAAACCCAACTAAAGACGACCCCACCGACCCAAAGCCAACTCCAGAGATTTTGGTCCATGGTACACTCTAGAGGTGGGGCGCCCCCAAAACCAAAGGAACGTAAACTTGAACTTGTTAGCCTGCAATACCTTTTGGGCCCCTACTAAGGGGAAGCCCTCTAAACCGAAAGATATACGTTAATTAAAATAAGTTGCGCTTAATGGTAAGCCTTACTGTAATAATTTTAGCTCCGGATTAGTCGGTTAAAATATAAAAAACAGCCCGATAATGAGGCATAACCTCGCGACAAATACAGCACGAAATACTTGATAGGAGCTAGGAGACACAGATCGTAGGAAACATAATCTATGTAGTCCCATCCTCACTATATCTTTTCCTGTCTCTGCCCATTAAATGAGGATTGTTTAACCGAGAGATAGGAGCTACTTCCATAAACGAATGCCTAAAAGACTCCCTAGTGATTAATTAGAGCTAATGTTTTGGAGCTAATTAAAAAGAAAGTAGGAACCCCGCCCTTCCTTCACTCTATGAAACTACTTAAACAACTTTAACTTCAGTGAATCCGTAGAGAATAACGCAGGTATCTTACAATCTAAGCGAAATATAACTGGATACTTCCCATTTTGCAAACCAAATAGATATCGCTAGTTTTAGCACTAAACAAATGGGTCAGAACTAATACATGGGGGCACTGTAAAATAAAATTAATCCAGGAGCTCCTTCTAGTGGCTACTAAATAGAACAACTTGTCCCAATAGATTTCTTATAAGGACCCATGAAATGCAACACGTAACTTGTAAATCTTTCTTATTAGCCCCAAAATGCTAAGATTGAGCAGCATAAGGAAGAAAATTATTTTCAGAGGAAAATGTGTCCTTTGATAGTCTCAAATAAGATCCACACTAGGACCCTGAGCGTCTCTGAGCTTCATAAACCTGTCCACCATCACTGTTGAAGTATTCAATAACCGATGAACACAAACTTTTCACCCTTTGGAAAACAACTCTGGTAGAAGCGATCTTAAGTGCTTTTAGAGTCTCTTCCACTGAGTCGAAGCGCTTGATCCCTTCCTTTAGAGTGATCTTCAGTTTAGCTGGGTATAGCATACGATGCTTAATACCCGCCGCCCAAAGCTTGGATGTTATGGGTCGAAAGCTAGCTCGAGCCAGGCGCGACTTCAGGGTCAGATCAGGACAATACGAAGCTTTTTTCCTTCCCATAGGATAGCTGATAGTTTCCTAGCTTCTTTTAAAATAAATTCTCGGTCAAGGTAATTCAGAAGCTTGAAAATCACGGGTCTCGGGGGTTCCGATGGAGATGGTTTAGCCCTAAGGGCCCGATGGCCTCTCTCAATGATGTATTCGGGCCCATTTGGCGAAGGCCTCACCGATGACTTTAAAAACTTCTGGAGGAAAAGGACAGTGTTGGGGCCCTCTTCTCCCTCAGGGAGACCCAACAGAACTAAATTGTTGCGTCTGCTTCTCCTCTCCAGGTCATCTAAGCGGTCCTCCAGTTTAACTATCATCCTCTTTGTCTCCGCAATAGCAAGGCCGCTCTTATCCATATTTCTTTCGATAGAGGAGATCCTGGCTTCAGCGTCCGTCACCCGACGGGCTAGCTGGGTTAGCGCCGGCTTAAAATCAGCTACCTCCTCAATCAATTTAAACAGTGCTTCTTTTATTGTTGTGAGATCACTATAGATTTTAGCTGGGGTTATTTCCTCTTGTAGAACTGCTGGCGATGAACTCCGATGGGGTCGCTTGGCTTCCAGCTCCTGGTCTGAACCTTCCATCGTTCGTCTGTTTACCAGAAAACAAAACAGAACAGACAATTATAGTCTCAATGCTTAGACTAAGGAAGCTAGTGGGGTAAAACCGAAAAATATTCGATTAAATCGCAGGTTTTGTAGCGGGGAGGGGAGACCAAAAATCAGCTGCTATTCCTCCAGACGCATCACGTGACTCTGCCCGCCCCCATCATTACTTCTGCCAAGATCATCCCTGGACCCCCGGTGGTATGGCAGCTCTCCTGCCACCACTGGCTGTGTCTCTGAAGACTGCCTCCTTCATTACTTCTGCCAAGATCTTCCCTGGACCCCTGGTGGTGCAGCAGTTCTTCTGCTGCTGCAGGCTGCACCTCTGAAGACTGCCCTTCTCACTACTTCTGCCAAGATCATTCCTGGACCCCCAGTGGTGTGGCAGCTCTCCCGCCACAGCCAGCCACCCCTCTGAAGACTGCCTCCTTCATTACTTCTGCCAAGATCATCACCGGACCCCCAGTGGTGCAGCAGCTCTTCCACCACTGCCAGACACACCTCTGAAGACTGCCCCCTTCATTACTTCTGCCAAGATCATCCCCAGACCCCTAGTGGTATGGCAGCTCACCTGCCTCTGCCGGCCATGCCTCTGAAGACTGCCCCCCTCATTACTTCTGCCAAGATCATACCTGGACCGCCAGTGGTGCAGCAGCTCTCCCACTGCTACCGGTTATGCCTCTGAAGTCTGGCCCCTTATTACTTCTGCCAAGATCATCCCTGGACCCCCGGTGGTACAGCAGCTCTCCCATCACAGCCAGCCACGCCTCTGAAGACCCCGCCCCCCTCACTACTTCTGCCAAGATGATCCCTGGACTGCCAGTGGTGCGGCAGCTATCCTGTCACCACTGGCCATGTCTCTGAAAACTGCCCCCCTCATTACTTCTGCCAAGATCATCCCCGGACCCCCAGTGGTGCAGCAGCTCTCCTGCCACTGCCGGCCATGCCTCTGAAGACTGCTCCCTCAGTACTTCTGCCAAGACGATCCCCGGACACCCGGTGGTGCAGCAGCTCTCCCGCCACCATTGGCCGCTCCATTGAAGACTGCCCCCCTCATTACTTCTGCCAAGATCATCCCCGGACCTCTGGTGGTGCGGCAGCTCTCCTGCTGCTGCCAGATGTGCCTCTGAAGTCTGCCCCCCTCATTACATCTGCGAAGATCATCCCCGGACCCCTGATGGTGTGGATGCTCTCCTGCCACCACTGGCTGCCCCTCTGAAGTCAGCCCCCTCATTACTTCTGCCAAGATCATCCCTGGACACCAGTGGTGTGGCAACTGTCCCGCCACCACCTGCAGTGCCTCTGAAGAATGCCCCCTCATTACTTCTGCCAGGATCATACCCAGACCCCCGGTGGTGCGGCAGCTGTTCCACCACCACCGGCGGTTCCTCTGAAGACTGCCACCTCATTACTTCTGGCAAGATCATCCCCAAAACCCCAGTGGTGTGACTGCTCTCCCACCACAGCTGGACATGCCTCTGAAGACTGCCCCCATCATTACTTCTGCCAAGATCATCCCCAGACAGTTGATGGTGCGGCAGCTCTCACACCATTACCAGCCATGCCTCTGAAGATTGTCCGTCATTACTTCTGCCAAGATCATCCCCGGACCCTCGGTGGTGCAGCAACTCTCCTGCCACCACCAGATGCACATCTGAAGACTGCCCTCTTCATTACTTCTGCCAGGATCATCCCTGGACCCCTGGTGGTGCAACAGCTCTCCCGCTACTGCCAGCCATGCATCTGAAGACTGCCCCCTCATTACTTCTGCCAAGATCATCCCTGGACCCCCAGTGGTGCGGCAGCTCTCTTGCTGCTGCTGGCTGCATCTCTGAAGACTGCCACCCCTCACTACTTCTGCCAAGGTGATCCCTGGACCCATAGTGGTGCGGTAGCTCCCCCGCTGCTGCCAGCCATGCCTCTGAAGAATGCCCCCCTCATTACTTCTGCCAAGATCATCCCCTGACCCCCAATAGTGCAGCAGCTCTCCCACCACCACCAGCCATGCCTCTGAATGCTTCCCCCCTCATTACTTCTGCCAAGATCATTCCTGGAACCTCTGTGGTGTGGCAGCTCTCCCACCAGCACTGGCCATGCCTCTGAAGAACGCCTCCTCATTACTTCTGCCAAGATCATCCACGGACCCCCGGTGGTGCGGCAGCTCTCCCGCCACCACCAGACATACCTCTGAAGACTGCCCCTCTCATTACTTCTACCAAGATCATCCCCAGACCCCTGGTGGTGTGGCAGCTCTCCCACCAATGCCAGCCATGTCTCTGAAGACTGCCCCCCTCATTACGTCTGCCAACATCATCCCCGGACCCCCGGTGGTGCGACAGATCTCCCACCACCGCTGGCTGTGCCTCTGAAGACTGCCCCCCTCACTACTTCTGCCAAGATGATCCCAGGACCCCCAGTAGTGCGGCTGCTCTCCCACCACCTCTGGCCATCCTCTGAAAACTGCCCCCTTCATTACTTCTGCCAAGATCATCCCTGGATCCCCAGTGGTGTGGCAGCTCTCCCACCGCCACTGGCCATACCTCTGAAGACTGCCCCCTCTATACCTCTGCCAAGATCATCCCAGGACCCCAGGTGGTGCGGCAGCTCTCCGGCCACTGCCAGCAATGCCTCTGAATTCTGCCCCCCTCATTACTTTGCCAAGATAATTTCCATACATCCGGTGGTGTGGCAGCTCTCCTGCCACCACTGGCCATGCCTCTGAATTCTGCCCCCTCATTACTTCTGCCAAGATCATCCCTGGACCCTCTGTGGTGTGGCAGCTCTCCCGCCAGCACTGGCCGTGCCTCTGAAGAATGCCCCCTCATTACTTCTGCCAAGATCATCCCTGGACCCCTAGTGGTGTGGCAGCTCTCCCGCCCTTACTGGCCATGCCTCTGAAGACTATCCCCCACATTACTTCTGCCAAAATCATCCCCAGACCCACGGTGGTGTGGCAACTCTCCCACTGCTGCTGGCTGCTCCTCTGAAGACTGCTCCCACTCACTACTTCTGCCAAGATGATCCCTGGACCCCCAGTGGTGCGGCAGCTCTCCCACACCACCAGCCATGCCTCTGAAAACTGCCCCCCTTATTACTTCTGTCAGTATCATTCCTGGACCCCCAGTGGTGCGGCCGCTCTCCTGCCACCACTGGCCACACCTCTGATGACTGCCCTCCACATTACTTCTGCCAAGATCATCCCCATATCCCAGTGGTGTGGCAGCTCTTCTGCCACCATAAGCCACTCCTCTGAAGACATCCTCCCCTCCCACTGCTGCCAGCTGCACCTCTGAAGTCTGCCCCCCTCATTACTTCTGCCAAGATAATCCCTGGATCGCTGGTGGTGTGGCAGCTTTCCTGTCACCACTGGCCATGCCTCTGAAGTCTGCCCCCCTCATTACTTCTGCCAAGATCATTCCCAGACCTCCGGCAGTCCGGAAGCTCTCCCACCATCGCCGGCCATGCCTCTGAAGACTGCCCGCCTCATTACTTCTGCCAAGGTACGGACTGCTGAAATCTCTCTTGAATTCGGGCACCTTCTGGCCACTTCAGAGCTATTGGTGGACACTACATGTCTGGGAACAAATTGGCTACTGGATGCTGTGCCCGACCAATCAACTCTCAGCCTTTGGATCCTGGTTGTGCTGGCAGGCTTCCCCAGGAGCCCTGAAGTGCCGCATGGTTGGAAATTCAGTAGTGTGCCGTGGAGCTGATTTCTCTCACTCTGGTCTTTCTCGGGACAATTTTTACTTTTGTATTGGCACCCTAATTACTGCAGAAGTGACTTTTTTCTTTAAGCTTGCACTTCAGGCTTGTGCCTGTAGTAATTTTTACACTAATCTAATGAATTTGTTGAACTAACTGCCTGCTTGTACCTTTACAGTATGCTAGCCTAGAAATATCCTGTGCTGAATGTTGTACTGTTCTATTTAAACTGCCTGCTGTGTTATGTTATATTTAGACTAACTTACCCCCCATGCTGTATAATGTACTGTAGTGCTTAACTGATATTGCAATGAATTCCCCTAGAGACGTCCTGTTTTTCATCTCCTCTCTACCTGATCTGTCCGATGTACCTCTTAGCTCTGTACTAGCTTCACCGTCTGTTAATACAAATAATTCCACTAAAGATGTGCATGCTGTTCCTTTCCTGTCTGAACTGTTTTTTTTCACTCTATTTCTCATTCTTTTGTCCTATCTTGCCTGATCTCTAGCCTAATCAAATGCCCCCGCCCTACTCTCTCCTCTCATCTTCAGTGTAATTTAAATATCTGTTCTCCTCTCCCCTTTACACCTGCTTGCTAAAGTCTTTTTTAGTGCAATTTAAATTTCTATTCTCCTCTCCACTTAACGCTTGCTTGCTAAAGTCATTTTCTACATGTTCCTCACCCCGGATTTAGTTTGGCACCTGGCCAAAATACCATGATTGTCTGTCTGCTGCACCCCTCCAATCCTCCATTGTTCTGCCACTTATTTAACTTATTTCCTTCTCTCTGCAGATCATACCCGGACCCCCGGTGGTGCAGCAGTTCTCCCACTGCTGCTGGGTGAGCCTCTGAAGACTGCCCCCCTCATTACTTCTGTCAAGGTACAAACTGCTGAAATCTCAACTTGTCTTTCTTGAATTCAGGTGCCCTCTGGCCGCTTCAGAGCTATTGGTGGATGCTACACTGGGCGCTGTGCCCAACCAATCAACTCTCAGCCTTTGGATCCCGATCATGCTGGCAGGCTTCCCCAGGAGCTCTGAAGTGCTGCCCAGTTGGAAATTCAATAGTGTGCTGTGGATCTGATTTCTCTTGCTCTAGTCTCTCTCAGGACAATCCCCCCCCCACTATTATTAAATACAGCTAAGCCCCGGCCTCGACCTCTTTCAATTGGTTAGTTTTTATCTCGCCCCTTTGGCATTTGTAACATAATACTTGCCTTTACAACACTGGCTGCTGAATCAAGAAAGAGCATTAGCTAACCTTTGCACTTCTGGCTGGTACATACACTTAATAAGTGCTAACTATGGGCCACTTCACCTGGAATGTATTGCTATCCTGCCTATCAATCATTTGCCTTGCTGACCTATTTATTGCAGCAGCCCTATGGTACCACCTTGGAACAGCTTGGCCCCTCCCCCTTTTCACCTTGAAGCAGATCCTGCATGTATCCATTTACTAATACCGTGCATACCCAAGTCTGTCTCAGCTCTCTTGGGGTTATGGCTCCAAAGATGTCTACGTATTCTGCATGGCCTAGGGGATCTCAACTTCAGACGGACCTGTGCCTACTCATATCTGTGGATAACCACCCTACCCCTGCTAGTACTTGCTGGGGATGTCAAACTTAACCCTGGGCCCACATGTCCTATGACTACTCACTAGCCTACTGCAGCAAACCTAAACCTCCCCAAAGGTCTAAAAATTAGCCATATGAACATTCAAAGTTTCCTCCCAAAAATGGCTGAACTAGAGGCATGGGTTACTCACATACTTCTGGATATTCTCTGTATCACTGAGACTTGGCTCAAGCCTGCTATCGGGCAGCATGAGATTGATCTTCCTGGGTAAAATTGCTTTATGAAGAAGGGGCTAGGTAAGAGAGCCAGTGGTGTTCTAATAGACACCTGGTCTGACCTTGACACCAATGAGCTTCTCAACCCTAACTCTGGACCATCCTCAGCAGAATCTCTCTTCCTCTCCCTAACTCTCTGCAATGTCAAAAAGTTAATCACTGGGTGTGCCTACCTGCCTCCAGACAAGGCATCGCATGATCTAACCCCTTTCTTCTACTCTCTCTCCAACCTTTCTAACCATGATCTGGTGCTGTGTGGGGACTTCAACACTGATTGACTTCACTCCACTGCTAACAAACTGCAGACTACTCTAGCTGACTCCAACCTGACTCAGCTTATACTTGATCCCACCCACCACAATAATAAGTCTGGTAAACATTCCTTGCTTGACTGGGTTGTCACTAATTGCCCCCTGACGATTAAGATGACTGCAGTCTTGCTTGATTGAATAAGTGATCACTCCCCCACTTTTTGTGTATAGAGCAACAACTTTTTGAACCTTCCCTCCAAGATCACTCTCGTCCATGATATTTCCAAACTTGATATGAACAAATACATCTCCTCGATCCACAATGCTGACTGGAGTCCCATTACAACATTCCCTGGTGTCAACCTAACCTTGGACTATTTCATCAACACATTTACCCAGATTTTTAATTGCAATGCTCCCCCCCAAAAAAAAATGTAGACCCAAGAGCATAAATGCCCCCTGGCTCAATAAGGATATAAGGATGGTCATGTCCTCTCATGACTGGGCCTGGAGTGCTTACAAAATCAGTGGGCTACCCTCGGACTGGCAGAGGTACAGGCATCTTGGAAACCTTTGTAAGAATTCCCTTCATAAAGCTAAATGCTCCCACTACAAATCATTGCAAATGGACCATCTTTGTAACCCCAAAGAGTTCTGGAGGCAGGTTAACTTGCTAGATAAGGGGAAGACATCTGTACTTCCTAGCTCCCTTATTGCACCAGGTGTTCCCCTTACTGACCCTGTAACTATTGCCTCCTCATTTAGTGAATTCTTCAGTGATCTAAACAAATATACCTCAACATTTCATAACTCTCCCGTTCCCCTGCTATGCCACCTCTGGGGGACAACCATGGATACCACCTGGCATTCCATCTCAAACTAGCTGCCTGTAAAGAGGTCCTAAGGCTGCTCATAAGTCTAACAGAGGAGAGCTCTCCTGACCAAGATACACTTGAACCACGATTCTTAAAACTTGGAGCTCCTGCTCTCGCTTACCCAGTTCGGGACTTACTCAATCATTCCTTCTTATCCAGCACCATGCCTGACAAGTGGAAGGTTGCTGTGGCCATCCCAGATCACAAAGGGGGGCCAAATAATGTTGTTGAGAATTTCAGGCCCATTTCCATCCTGTGCCCACTAGCCAAAATTCATGAGTTCATTGTCTATAATCATCTTCAGACCTACCTTGACCACTTCAGTCTGCTTTCCCCTTATCAGCATGGCTTCTGAAAAAAAACTGTAGCACCCTTACAGCCTTGCTAAAAGTAACCTCTGATATCTTTCAGTCCATGGATCACGGTCATGTCACTGGAGCCATCTTTGTTGACCTTACAAAGCATTCGACCTAGTGGATCACAGTCTCTTGCTTCAGCAACTACAGGATACTGGTATGGATACCTCCTCCTCCTTCTGTTGGATTCAGAGCTACCTCTCTTGCCGCTCCCAAAGAGTTAAATGAACAGTCTCTCTCTCCCTCTGGCCTGAAGAGCATAACCCATGGGGTTTCACAGGGCTCAATCTTGGGCCCAATCCTATTCTTCCTCTTTATCAATAACTTACCTAGTCACTGTGGGAGAGCAACTGTTCACATCTATGCAGATGATGCTATTCTCTACTGCTCTTTCCCCAACCATACCAGGATCAACAGTGATCTCGCTGTGGACATCTCTGACCTTGAGCACTGGTTCCAGAGCAATTGACTTGTCATCAATACAAAAAAAACTAAATGTATGCTCTTCTCCCATCAAGCCCCTTCCACCCTTCCTATCTCCACTCTGAACATCAAGTCCCTCAATGGCAATACACTCGAGACTGTCCATTCCTTCAAGTGCTTGGCTGTCATCTTAGACACCTCACTCTCATTCAATATTCATGTAGCCATCCTAGTCAGGACTCTGAACCAAAAGCTGGGTCTCCTATACTATATCCTCCCCTACCTCACCTCAGCTTCTCAGATCAAAATTGCCTCCTCATCATGCCTTCCACTCCTTACTTATGGTGCTCCTCTGCTGCTTTCTACCAATGCATCTAACTTGTCACTCCTTACTCTAGCTTACCATAGGGTGGGAAGATTCACCCTACGGGTTTATATTCGTCACTCCTGTGATTTCCTCTCATCCCTGGGATGGCTGCCCTATGTCTCCAAATTGAGACATTCTACCTTAAGTTTTATGCACAAGCTGGTAAACAAGTTCACCCCCCTTGTCTCAATGACATTGTCCACCTAAAACAAGCCCGATATGCACTCAGATCAGCATCCCGCCCCCTTCTCTCAAGAACCAATCTGCGGCTTACTGTCACACGCAGGTCCTTCTCTTATGCAGCAGTGTCTGACTGGAGCTCACTACCCCCCTCTATACTATCTTGCTCTTCTCTCCCCACCCCCAGTACCAACATGCTTTATGTAACTCTCTTTCCTACTCTGCTATTTCCTACTGCTTCCTTTGACTCTCATCCTTCTCCTCCTCTCCCTTCATGAGCCTCTCTCATGTCTGGGTACTGTTTTACTTTCATTTGTTACTCTAGCCGTTATATAACAAATGTCCTTGATCAGCCATGCTTATCCACTGCCTCTTACAATAGGCATGCATTTTTTTTTTCTGTACTCCGAACTAAAATTTGTAACATTGTTTTGTACCAGGTCATCTTATAATGTCAATGTTTTGACTAGAACTCCAGGCCTTTGCTTCTTGTTCTACATTTAGTTGTTTAAAATTGCTATGTACTACATGTCCTTGCTCACTGGCCATATGTTATGTGTGGCTCATAGCTCAGTGCTTGTGCTACATGCTGTAATTGGATAATGAAGGTTTGTGCTTGGATACAGAGGCCAGATAGGTGAGTAGGACATTGCTCTTAGATATGTAGCAGTTTGAGTTAATCTGTGCTTAGGTACTTTGAACATAGTTATACAGTCAGTGCTTATTGTACAAGTGAGCTGGATAGTCTTATGCAAAGTGCTTAGATGCTTGAGCTGATGAGTAACGTTATTATAACTTGGTTTTGGTTTGACCTTACTCAGTATCCCACTATAAAGAATGCTTAGTCCAGCATTATGAGACCCCCTTAAAATAATGATAACCACGATTGATCAGTATCCGACTGTTGAAGGAGTCAAGTAGGATGACACCCCCAGAAAAATGAGTAGCAGTATGATCACCTCCTCCAACTCCGGAGAGTGTGACCAGTAGTACGCAAGAGAGGAAAAACCTCCTTGCGGGGGAACTTCTGAGGACCCATGGCTACTGACCTGCCCATCCTTCTGGGCATACTAAAGGAGAGTAATCCTAAATATTTTAATCGGCTAACCCGAACCCCAAGTTGTAGAACCCAATCCAGAGAAACGGAGAACTGAAGATGTATTGAATCATGACATGTCAGGTGAAGAAAGCAAACATCCATTCTAGTAAACTCCAAGTTTGAGAACCCATGAGCAGGCCAGAATGAAGTAGAGTGGAATCCAAGGTTGATATGAATTTGAAGTGATGAGTTGCAGGCGGTGAAGCACTCCAGCAGGTGAGGATGACTTTGCAGAGGCGATCGAGGAATCAAGGGTCAGTATCCATGTCTAGAAGGAGGACCGTTGGGTCAAGTTCTGCATGACAAAGTTTAGAAAATGAAGGCTGTAGCGATGAAGTACAAGGACTGGCATATGCTGCGTGATCGGGAGGATGGAGCAGTAGGAACCTCCAATCCAGAGAGGGGGAAACAAGTATTTGAAGTAGGAAGTGATCATAGTGAATAGGTGGACATAGGTCAGATGTATTTCCAGTTCATGAGGCGCGCAGTTTATTGTAAATGGTGAGTTAGTCATGATGACCTCTAGGTCCTGAGGGGCGAAGCAGGTATGAGCAAGTAATGTAATAAGTGGACCTGTAATAGGTCAGTTGTAGCAGTAAGTAAAGATGCAACATGCAGACGAAGTACCTGGAAGTAGTAGTGCAAAATTACATACAGCATAAAGCAAGGGGTATGAAGAATGATACTAGTAAGGGAATCGGAGAGCTTTGTGTGGATCAAGATGGTTGTGTAACGATGCTGACATCTATGTTTCGAAGCCAGAATGATATCATAGCTAGAACTGACTTATGAAGAATAGTCTGACGAGTCTGGAATAGTCGAGCTGAGGAGTCTTGGATGGTGGTAACTAAAGAGGCTGAGTCAAATGAAATAATGTTGTCACAAGGTCCGAGAAGCCTTAGATCATAAATCAGGATAGTTAAAGTCTTCAGGATGAGCTCAACATAGTGTCCAAGTAAGAGCATAGCAATAGTAATTTCATGTGATTGAAATGGCAGGGCAATGCATCCAAAGAATAGATGAATGAATTTCTAAATATCCAGATGCGAGTCCATAGTAAAAGAGCAGCTGGAGCCAGGCTGACATGGCAGCAGGTAGGCATATAGCAGGATATGAAACCAGGCCCCAAGCTGGTGAGGCAGGTGTGGAGTAGAAGTAGTTAAAACCCCAGCGAAGACACGTCATAGAAGTAGGCAAGTATGGTGCAGTAATATATAGGAGCAAAGGACCTCCAGGCCCATAGGGGCGCAGATGTGACGTAGTGCGATGGCGAACCTCCGACCCTGTGGGGCAAGACAGGTTGCAGAGCAGTGCAAGATGATGCAATGGAAACGTCGAACAGCATGCAATGCAGAAAGAGCAAAGTAGTGAGGAATAAATGTAAATGGTATTGTAATGGCGGCATATCCTGAGCCAGTTCAGTGCTGAGTAGGACTGTAGTTTTAAGGCAGACTTATGAGTAGAATAGTGCTGTAGACTGATGTATCCTGAAGATCAAGGATGGTAGGGATTGCAGTGAAGAGACCTTGGCGGAAGAGTTGACAACTTGACAAGAGGCAATAAGCATCCTGAAACTGTAGTTATTCAGTGGTTGAGGCAGTAGTTCAACCAAGGAAGACAATATGGAATAAGGTCAGCAGGGAGTCCTGGCGGAGATAGTAGTAGCAACTCAGGGGAAGTTGAAGTAGCATGGCGAGGAGTATCCAACAGAATTGAAGCTAACATTCAATGTACTTGGGAAATAATCCAATGTAAGTTGGAAGCTTAGGGAGAGTAATTGGAAGGGTAGGTCTGAATGAAAGCAGCTCTGTAGGAAGCATCCATGGGAATGAAGGGGAGCTAGCCCAAAGAGAAAAGGGAAGTGTGGCTAGACCATATTTAGGACAGCCGATGAACCGTAGATGGTATGATTGAGTGAGTATGTCAGCCAGCGAGTAATAGAATTAGTAGCTAAACCCAAGAAGGCAAGCATGTTGCTAGACCATTTGAAGTCAGCTAGTAAGTAAGTAAGATTGGCTGTTAGCCCCACATAAGCCAGCAGCGCAGCTGGACCACATGTAGGTCAGCTGGTAAGGTAAGTAAATAGTGGCAGCTAAGCCCCAGAAAGGGTAGCAGTACGGCTGGACCACACGTAGGCAGAGGGAAGAGAGATAGGAGCAAATGAAGTCAAGCAGTGAAGTAAGCATCTGACACAGTAATGAAATCCTCAGACATAGACGAAGAAATCTGAAGGAGCTCAGATGGTCTTGGACAGATGGGAAGTGCGAAGGCAAGGTGAGCTGCAGCATCCAGAATCCGATCAGAATAACAGAAGGCAGGACATCCTGGAGTGTGTCCAAATTGCAAGTAATGGAGAAGTTGAGACGATGGGACAGAGGCAGAATCCAAACAGGGTGCAATAGGCAACGATGAGGCACATGGCAGAGTGTATGGCAGGAGTCCAGAGGCAGAAGTAAGGAGCAGCTAGGCCCATGCATGGGCAAGACGAATGGCTAGACCACGTAGGGTAGCCGAGGTAAGGACTATAGAGCGGCAGCTAAGCCCCATGAATGCTAGCATGACTGCAAACCCATGCAGGGTAGGAAATGAGCAGTGAATGTAGGCCAGGCTAGGAGTGAGTAGTCATGTACGATGAGAAAACAGGGTGGCACATCACAGATGATTTTCCTTGCTGCTGCAAAAGCCCAGGGTTTAATGTTGAGTGATAACTGCATAGTCCTTTGGATACGAATTAATCCCCAAACATATGATATGAACAGTTTCCCAAGGCATCGGGGAATGTTTAAATGCATGGCACTTTAAATCTGCTCAGTAGCTTTAAGGTAGGAAGTTAACAGTGGTCAACTCTGAAGGCCAGTGAAAGCACAACAAGCTGGGCATTAGGGAGTTAAACGCATCGCGCGAAAGGAAAATGAAGCACAACATGTGCTTCCAGGCAGGTCCCACAATAAAGGTGTCCCCAAAATCCTGTCAGGCTGGAGGAAGAGAAAACAACTGAGTAGAAAAGAAAGTGTGGCATATCCCAACCTCTGTATGAGGAGAAGTGGCCAAAAGTACTATGCAGCAGGAGAAGGCACTGTCCGATGGAAGCTTACGGGCTTGGCAGAGAACACAGGTGAAATAAATGGTGGCCAGCCATGTTGCAGCTTGTCAGAGATGAAAGGGAGCACTGTTGATTGCAGTGCACAGGTCCAGGAAAGCAGGCACTGGGTGGAGGACAGGAAGCTACATGCAGCCAGGAGACAGAGTGCTGCGGCAGGTGCTATGGCCCCAAACGGCAAGCCCAGCAGTCGTGGAAGCAGCAATAGGGATGTAGAAACCCCACATATGGTGGCGATGGTCTGTAAGAAGCCCCAAGCCATAACGACATGAGAGAGAGAGAGTAAAGCAGTGATGGACTAAGCATGGAGCCGGGCTGCTCAGGAAAGAGAGGAGACAGCGAGGTATGTACACAAAAATAGGAGGAGCGTGGGTTAAGCAGTGGTACAACGGAGAAAGGCAGGGTCAGGAATGAGCAACAAACACCACCAACAAAAAAAAAAAAGCACAAGGACAAAAGGACGAAGGAGAAACAGAGGGCAGGGAGCCAGGACTGCTACAAAAGCAAAACAAAATGAAGGCAGGATGAGAGGATGGGAAGAAGTAAACACAAAGAGATCAGCCATGGACCAGCAATGGCAGGTCAGCGAGTGTGACTCTCTTTAAGAAGAGTGGATGTAGACTGCTAGCTTAAATAAGATGTGGAGGAGGAGCTCTTCCCCCACATAACTTCAGGCGGTAGCCTATCATTTATTCTGTTGTACTTCTATGTACTATGTTGGCATATATTATTCTGTTGTACTACTATGTATTTTTGCATTGTGTTGTCCCGGGCCAACCCTGAAAAAGGGACTGCAATTTGTCTCAGTGGTCCTACCCAGTTACCAAAATTCAAATAAATAAATAAATTAGGCAGACAGGAAATTGGCTAAGGGAAAGACAACAGAGAGTAGTGACTAACGGGGCTAAATCATGGGACAGAAAGATCACTAGTGGAGAGTTGCAGGGATTGATCCTGGGACCGTTCCTGTTAATATGTTCGTAAGTGTAATTGGGGAGGGTATCCAGAGAATGTTGTGTCTTTTAGCTAACAGCACAAAGCTATGCATCAGGATGAATCTTGAGGAAAGGGTGCAGGAGCTCCAGAAGGACCTAGAGAAACTAGAGAAATAATCTAAGATCTGGCAGTTAAGGTTCAATACCAAGAAGTGAAAGTAATACCATTAGGTAGATGGTATCAGTGCAACAAGTACTGGATGGGAGGAGTTAAACTGGTTACTTCTGCAGATGAAAGAGCTCTGGGGATGGGGTCATAATCAATGATTCCACCAAGCAAACAAGTCAATGCAATAACATGTGCATCAAGTCGTCAAGGATTCTGGGTTCCATAGGGTGCGGTTTTGACAGTAAGTGAAGCTAGGTGATTCTTCCACTGTACAGATCTCTGATGAGGCCTCATCTGGAGTGACATGCCCAAATCTGGAGCCCTCACCTGAGGAAAGACACTGCAGGCTATAGTTGGTACAGAGAAGGGTCACCAAGAGGATCCAGGGTAGGTAGGGCAGATCCTATGATGACTGTCTCAAAGCCCAAAACATGTACAGTATTCGCTGAAGGTCAGGCTGCAGTTGTGGGGACGTGACTGAAACACTAAAGTTTGTCAGTGGCATAAACAAGGTAAACAGTGAGGACCCATTTGTAAGTCATAGGAATGCAGTCACTAGGGGGGCATGAATGGAGGTTAGTGGGGGCACAAATTCTGGAGAGACTAAAGAAAGTTCTACTTCACTTAGAGGGTGGTGGAGCCATGGAACAGACTGCTAGTGGAAGTGGTGGTGGCAGCTACTCTTAACTGGTTTGAATATGGTTGGCACAGAGCAAGGATTCTTATAGTCCTCAGGGGGGCAGGCAAGAAGTCTGAGAGTGGATAGCAGGGGGATGTATACTGCCTACCAGTGCAGTTGGTTGGTGGAGTGAGGTAGTAAAGTAAGGGCAGATTCCATGGACCTTTTGTTTCCTTCTGCCATCTAATTCTATGTTTCTATGTAACACATATTGTTTGGAAACAGGTAGGCCTGTGTTTGGACATAAGTTAGAGCTTTGAAATGGAACAAAGTTAGAACAGAAAAGGTTTGTCTAATACTTTGATTTTTATTTTAGAGTGGAACCCCAAGCCTCCCCAACCCCTTTTGGTGTTTTTTCCCTTATACCATTGTCACTGGTTTTCCATTTTGGAGTTAAAACATCCCTTATACATTGATATATTTTGTTTTTCACTATTTTGTTTACGATCGTAATACCCGGGGTAACCAAGCTGAGATGAAATATCTCATTTTCATGGCTGAGAGAACCTGTGCACTGGGAGGTTCAGTGAATTTCTCAAGTTTGCACAGTAAGTATGTGGCTCTGCTGGGGTGGTCACTGTGATTTCCTCCCAGTTCCCAAACCAGTGCTCTAGCCACTAAGACACAATATCTGGGGGGCAGGTTGGGATTTGCCATAAAAGTTTGTCTTACTAGTTAGTTAACCCTAATCCTAATGCTGGCAGCCATTTTGATCATAGGTGTTGTACATCCCAAGAATCGGAAGTTGTATATAGAGAAATGGGGAAGGGAAAACTAAGCCCCAGTTTGGAGACAATTAGAGAAGTCTGCATGCATATTAGACACCTCCCCCCCCCCCACCATTCTCAGTCTGAGAGTAGACTCTGTGACTTCCTTCAGCTGGACTCCACGCTCTTTTACCACTGACTTACAATGCTTGGTCTTCTTTTTCTACTGAAATTTCTTGTATCATCTGTTGACAAGAATGCTGTCAGTGACTGCCTAGAGCATTTCCCATCTCCAGAACTGGAACTTAGACTTTCTGGAAAACATGTTAGTATTATGATATTTTCCCCACTGACAAATGGCTGTCACCTGCCATTTACAAGCATTCAACAGCTTCATTGATATCAACATGCCAACAAGAAAAAGTATCTGGAATCCTGTTTTGTTTATCAAGGTGGATTTATCAGTAATATTCACTTCACATCTATCTGATTTCTTAACCCATGGAAAATTACAGTAGAGCCAGCCAGCATTACTGCTACAGTAAATTGCAATGAGTTGCTAAGACATTGTCAAAAAAGGATAGGGGCCACCTGGAATCAATTCAAAGAAGAGTGACCAGGATGATCCATGGTCAGCAGGTAGGTCTTATGAGGAGAGACTGGATGACATAGGAATGCAATCACTGGAGACTGGAAGGGATAGGGGTGATGTGACTGAAACCTTCAAGTACCTAAAGGCCATTAACAATGTGGACACCAAGGGCTGTTTACACTTCATGAGGGTAACAACACTGGTTTCAGTGGCTCATTATTTGGGTTCCCTGCACTTTTGTGAATTCTACTAAATCTGGCATCATTGCTTTAGATTTTTTACACTATTTATAAGGCACCAAGTTGCAGTGTTTGGCATTACTGTCTGTTCAGCACTCAACTTATGCACTATGGTTTTGATCTTGTAATTTGTTTTAAGCATGTTTTGTACCCACCCTGTACCTACCATCCCACACCCCCCTCACCCTAGACACCCGCCCATAGTAAAAAAGAGTGGAAATGAGCAATACAGCCCTTCATTCACCTCCTCGGCCAGATGAAATCTGACTGTCAGTGAGCAATTGTGAATATATAATACCCATGTGAAGGGGCTGCATGGCATGGTAATGAACCCTTAATTGGCATACAAATGGCCCCTTATCTTACTAGGGCTGAATATGACCCACAGGAGCACTGGCACTATCCCATTTGGGCAGTGCTAGCTGCAGTGTGCTCCCTTGTGAGTCACGTTCAACCTTGGTCTCTGTCAGCACAGCCCATAGTCACTATGCATTGGGCTGGCATGGTCCCATAGTCAGATATTTAGCAAGCTCCAGTTGCCGAATATTGCACATGGCCAGCCATGCACTACATACCATGTAGTGCTACTGGGTGTGCAGTGCTAATTGCAGGTCTGAATACTGGGGCCTAAGTTTCTATGTTGTAGAAATAGAGATTGGCAAAGTTGGCTAAATTCACTCTGTAAATTAACCCGTCAATTTAGCGCAATTCGCGAAGTACAGATCGATCCATGAAGTGCAGAATTTTGATGCAAACAATGGAATTTCACCATTCAAGGGTGAAATTCTGCTGTCTGAGGGCAAAATTCAACACTTCATGGGCAGAATTCCAATATTCACATGGAAAACATGATTTTGTGTGAATTCAAATTTGCTGAGGGTAAGGAAAATTTTGCTAAACTCCGTGAATGCAAATTTCATCCACTTCACAGCAACTTCATCAGCAAACAAAAACTTTAGCACATCTTTACGTAGAAGTCTCTTTGTAGTTGGTTATGTATGTTTGCATGTATGTATGTATTTAGTTATTGATTGATTTATTATTAATGTCATAAACGGGAAAGGCACACTGATACAAGGCTTGTTTCTATGTGTGACCCAGGGGAAAGGGGACTTTTAAGAAAAGTACATACACAAGGTTAACAAAATCAATGTAAAAAATGCAGTGTACCGGTTTTAAATGATGACATATTCAAGCATTTGATCTGTATATAAATTTAATATCTAACAATTTGGTATATTTTAAATACTGAAGAAAAGACATGCAAAAAGAGTGATAATTCATTGCTGCACTGGACAGTAAAATAGTGTTGCTCTAAATTCATGTCTAACTGTAAACTTCTAGTGCATTCTTGTACTTATAGTAACAGCATCAGTTCTCCAAAATTGTGCCCTATTATACCAAGATGTCAAGTGACACTAGGAAAGTATAAACCCTCAGACATGCACACTATTCATATTTAAAGATCGTTTACTGACACTGAAAGATTCTTAAAAAATCAGAATTTTAGTACTTGAATATAAACAAACAGGAGAAACAGGCATCAAAAGAACTATCCAGAAGAACAGATTTATGACACAAAGCAGCAGACAGGAACTTCTGGTCATGTCATGATGTAGAAAGTAGGCTGACATCCCAGCTCTGTCTCCTATCAGGCAATATATCCTCCAAAAATACAATTTTAATTAACAAAATCTCAGATTAATGGAGGCTTCCTAATGTTGACTAGCAGGGCAAATCTTGCTCCATCACCATTCTGCTCCATAGATGGGGAAGGATTCCCTGACAGAAGGGGATCCCAGACCTCAACCTTCCATGGCCAGTGGCACTACCACACTGACATGTCAGGAGTAAAAGTGCTTCAGAATTGCTACTGGTCCCCAGACTGCACCCCCCCCCCCACCACTATGAGGCCCTGATTCCTACCCCCTACCCTTAGCTTGGTCACAAGGTTCACTTCTTGTGGGAGGTACCTGCCCAAGTAGTCTGCTGGGTCCCACCAAATGAAACAAGCTTTACACAGGTACCTGGTTGGTCAGATGTGGAATGAGTTGTCAGGCAGTCTCTGGGGAATTCCCATACTCCAGAAGCAGCTAGTTTGGGCCCACCCCACCCCACCAGCCTTCTCCATTGGAGTTGGGGCAGCTCTCATTGAACAGATAATCCATTGAATTCTATGCTGCTCCAGGAAGGCTGGGGCCTGCACCACCAGTCACCACGTGGAGCAGCCTCATACACTGCAGCCATCTGACGTGGCCACCTCCAACGTATATGTTCCTAAATCTCTCCAGTTAATGGATATACCTAGACAGACCACCAACGCTCCTATATGCCTGTCCAAATGTACCCCACCATGAGTGGCAGACCAAGGCTACCTGACTGTAATTCCAACCACTGGGGACCTGGACTGCACCGGCTATGACTACAGGTATCCTCCAGTTTTAAACTGGGACCTTCCCTTTAGTGGGCCTGAGGGTTCGGACATTTGGAAACAAGGGCTGGGTGCAGCGGTTAGGGCCTCTGTGGATGGGGAATGCTTGCATGTGAGGGGCAGTAACTCCATGCCAACATCAGAACAGTGACCAAGGCACCTGTGCCCAACCAAACTCCAGACCTCTTCTGACGTTTTAGAACTAGAGTAATATTGTGCACTGGGACTCTGCATTTGAACTCTACTGACAACAGTGGCCCTTGCTGCCCCCCCCAAACTGTTGAATTGTACATTAGGTCTTCCTAATCTTGAGACATTGTGATCTGTACAGATCTGTAACCTTGCTGGACCTCCTATTATTCCGCAGATTGGACTACTGGTGAGATGACACTATGAGTGGTTACCCTGAAGCCCCAAATAACTCACGAGGGGGTACACACCCCTTCTGCACACAGATCAATCAGGAACCCACTGGGCCAGGACAATGATACAATCCCTAAAGATGATCAGATAATGGACTGCAGATTGTTGTGGGGGGCCGGGAGAGTTTATGTGATGTGCACATGTGAGATCGCATAGTATAAATGTATTTCTTGAGATTTATCTGGCATCTACTATGAAGAATCTATGTGCACAGCCCTGGGTAGCCCACCCAGGCCTACCCTAAGCCATGCTTATCCCCACACAGACCGCTGCTGTGAGTCATATAGGCCAGCCCCCAAACCATGCTACCTATTTAACTGTGGTGACCACTGAGAACTAGTGGGAGTTTCTCTGCATCAGTCACCCCCCCAACAATATAGTAAAATATCTTCAGAATTGTGCTTCCCACTGGCTCCCAGATAAAGATGTTGCAAAAAAAAATTTTGCCAGTGAATTGCCATGAAATTGGCAATTTCACTGAATGAAATATTTCACAAAATTTGCAAAATATTTTCGTAGGTGCAAAATGCAAAGTTTCACCTGAAAACTGCAAAATTTCACCTGAAAATTGTGAAATTTCATCAAAAAATTTTGAAATGTCACATTTTATGGAGAATGTTCACCATTTTTGGGTGAAATATTAAAAATTTCAGGTGTAATTTCGAAATTTTCAGGAGAAATTTCACATTTCACACCTGCAAAATATTTTGCAAAATGCTTGAATTTCACAAAATATTTTGCCTAACGAAATTTCTCAGTTTCGTACAACACTAATCCCAGATCATGATTATCCTACAGACATCAGGCTAACCATTTGCACCTCTCCTTTAGGGAGTGGTCCTCCATGTACCCATGGGGATACTCCAAGCACATACTTGCTATGCTCACCCCTACTTACCTGGCCCACATCATTCAAAGCTATTGGTACCAATCCTTCTTCTCCATATAGCCTCCAATGCCTACTTGACTCCTCTGCATACTGGTCACAAGGTGAAGCAGAGACATGATGTCCCCACTCCAACCTAGGAAGTGAATACGTCCAGAGGCCGCTTATAAGAGGCTACCCTTCAGGCATGGTACACACCCTACCAACTGGGTCCTGAACTAGACCCAGACCAACGGAAGCTCACAGTTCTAATAAGTTGCATGTCTGTGCCAATCAGTGCCCTCATGCCTAGGTTGGATTATGATTCCACCCCCCTCCCCCCATTTTGGGCATACATTTTGGCCCACCACAGAACCACTGTAAAAAGGGTCCAAAGTTAATTCTTTCCTAGTTATTATGTGTCTGCATGTCCTGACTAACTGTTGGGTGTGGAGTGAGGTGAGGTGGAGGACTGGGGAGGACCGGGGAGGACCGTGAGGGAGGGGTGGGCCACACCTTTTCTCCATTAGACATTATGGTTAAACCAAACATACAACTTTTTCCCTTAAATGTTAATGGGCTCACAATTCCTATTAAAAGATCCAGGATTGTGTCATGTATTAAAAAAAGGAAGTCAAACACCATATATGTGCAGGAATCACTCCTCTCCACCTCAGAACAGAAGAAACTTGCTGAATTTGGATTCTCCTCTGTATTTTTGTTCCTCCTTCCAAGGAGGTAGAAAGGAGAGTGGCAGTCTTCATTCCACATTGCACCCCATTCCAGGCCACCCACTCATGGAAGGAGCAGTGGGGCCCTGCCTGATCATTGTGCAGGGCCTCCTCAACAATGCTGAGGTCACGCTTACCAACTTGCGCCTTCCCTGGGACCAACACCTCAACAATTAAAAAGTTTTGATAAGATCCTAACAATGACAAAGGGTCTTTCTTTACTTGTAGTAGATTTTAACATTACCCCAGTCCCTAGTTGGGACTCCTCCAATCCCACTCCACTATTGCAGCCTACTGCACATGTGTTTGAAATTATTTATTAATGAGGTGGGTTGGTCAGTCAACTGGTGATTCATGTACCCCCTACAGTAAAATACACACATTACTCCAGAGTGCATGACGTATACTCCAGAACTGATCACTGCTACACGCAGTTGGAAAACCTGTCAAGCCTGGTTGCCTGCAGATGGGGTGACATTGCTCACTCTGACCATGACCAGAAATTAGTCAGTGAAACCTTGGATTGGAGAGGCATAATACCAGTTGGTGCCCATATTGCTTGAGGAGACAAGCCTTTAGGGACCACCTCCATAATAAAATAGAGATACTTTGTGACAACCCCAGCAAAGAGGTATTGCATTCCATCTACTGGCACACCATTAAAACTGTTATATGAGGACAATTCTTACAACATACAGTTGCTCACACCAGACTGAGGTGTAAGGGCCAACAACAACTGGAGGATACTCATTCCTATGCACTCTGTCCTGTCCCAAGCTCACTAATTCACAGAAACCCACCATACAGACCCCATCTCAGCTGAGAAGATAGACATGACCCTGAGCCAAGACCTTGAAGGACCCAGCCAGGATGGGTATGGGGCAGAGTTTTATTTATTTATGCATCAATTTATTTTGAATTTATTGTACTTTTCTCCTCAGTGTTCTGGTGGCTTCCATCAATCCTGCCCTGTCACCTGCCTTCTACTGAACTCACTTGCCTTTCCTACAGACTCCCTGGCTTGCCCCCCAGGGTGGGGCCACCAGGAAGGGGCCCAATTCTCCCCAACAGAGACTCAGTCAGTGTGGTCAGAGAGGAGTGCCACAGTTGGTGGCAAGGGGCCTGCAGGACAGATGTCCTCCTGGCATGAGTGCCAGTCTTTTTCCCATTTTCTTGGCCCAATCCTCTATGGGATGCTAAGAGAGCTCTTATGATGGCATGCACACATGTGCTTATATGCTTGTCAGAGCACATCGGCGTTCCCCCATTCATTGTGTATCTCTGCCTGCACTGCAACCTGTGGTCACCCAGATGGCAGTAGCAGAGCAGAGCCCAGGAACCCTCCCTCCCTCCCGAGGTGAACAGCACTCTCTGGAATGCTCAGCTCACCTCCCTGGCCTGCCTCTGATGACTTCAGCTAATCCCCAAACCAGAGTCATTGGCATTACGAGCGATAGCACTACCACTGCACCAGCTAGCAGGCTGGGCAGAATTTTATAGAAACAACAGAGAATAAATCCTCCCTCCACTGCTCCAGGCCATGAATCAGGTCATGTCTGGTGGCCATCCGCCACCAGCCTGGGCCTGTGCAGCAATATCAGTGATTCCAAAACTGCACAAGAAGTCCCTGATGTGTGGTTCCTACTGGTCTATTTCAGTTCTCAATACTGTCTGTAAGCTCTTATGGCCATACTGGCCCACAGGCTAGATAATGGCCTCCCCACCTCAGAATGACTGCTGGCAACACCAGATGGGCACAACACATTATTCATGAAATTCAGAGCCACCGCCACTCCTCGGTACTCCTTAGCCTTGATGACTAGAAGGTGTTAAGCCAGGTATCTTGGCCTTTTCTCTATGCTGCCATTGGCAGGATGAAATTCCTGGACACTGTAGTCAGCTGCTGTAGAGCATCTATGAGGCACCCCAGGCATGAGGTAAGGTTTCAGGCACCACTCTGAGATGTTTCCCCTCCATAGGAACACCAGCCAGGGGTGCCCTTTCCCCTCCTTGCTCTTCATAATTTGTATTTAGCCTTTGGCTCAGGCTGTCCACGAGGCCACTAACATATTGGGCATACAACTGGGTGAAGAAAGAGAAGCATGTTGCTCTATATGACAGCAATGTACTTCTTTACTTAAGTGATCCAGACCAACCACTCATAGCCAGTTTCAAAGTCCTGGAAGTCTTTAGCACAGCATCAGGGTACAAACTGAATGCTACCAAAACCGGAGCTCTAACTTTCCACTACCATCTACCCCAGAAGGTGTGACAAAACTACCCTCCACTGGGACCTGTAAAAACTGAAATACCTGGACATTTATTTCTTAAGATCACCAGACTCAGCATTCCAGATTAACTACACTCTGTTCTGTGTGCAACTCACCCAGGACTTACGAACTGGAACACGCTGCCCTTCAGCTTCTCCGGGGGGTTAGAGATGGTAAACATGGTTACCCTTACCAGGACCATATACTACTCCAGGATGTCCCACTCTGTATACCACTCTCCACTTTTCAGCAATGGAACAAAGGAATCTCCCAATTCATTGGGTGGGGACAATGACCCTGAATTAAAATGAAAACACTGTTCCTTCCCAAACCTAATGGAGGTATCTCTCTCCCAAAGAATACAGGAGCACCATACAGCAATTCATAAAGTAGATCAATCACACCCGATTGTCAGACATCTAAGCAAAGTAAACAATATGGAGGGTCACATAATCAAATACATGTGTCTTGATCATGTCCTTCATATAATGGGGGGGGGGCAGAACTTTATTTTTAGATAAGCAAGAGTGTATGTGGATTTTCAAACGTAGGACCCGGAGACTGAATGGTTTTAATGACCAGATGGCTTGGAAACCATTTATTCACTAATTGTTTACAATACTTTTGTGGATGTGATCTATAATATTGTATAAAATTAAATGTGAAGTAACATATGCATTTTAAAGATTCAATAACTTCCTGTGTGAATGAACTGAATGTGCAATATGTCCCATTTACTATGGCACCATAGTATCCCATAGAAAGCCCTTTTGAATAAAGAATAGGGTTTTTAATAAATATAATTACATGTGGGTCCTGTTTTTTTCCCTGTCAGCAGTGAATGCAGGCTGAGTGTTTGGAAATTTCCTTTTAAATTAGTTTGTCATATACAGGCTTTCACAGACGTGCTTCACTAATGAAAGCTGACAGAGACAAAAGTAGTATCAGATACCATCCTTAATACAGTGCATGTCACAATTGGTTTAAACATTCATTTATATGGTTTATATTTAACACTGTTTTATGGCATAAAGTACACTTGGCTAAAAAGGTATAAAAATCACTGAGCAACAATGTTAGCCACGCCTCCAAATGAAGAGGTGGGATGGGCTGAATCACTGAGGCGAGATGTGTGTGGGAGCTTTAATTTGTCACTGTGACTTTTCATGTTTTAGCAAGCGATATTTTTTAAGTATTATGAAGTTTATCTAAATAAAACAGTCTCTAACTGAATTTATAGTTCTGGAGTGCTGGTTCTTTATTTTATGTATCTCTCCCAAACCTGAGGTTATACTACAGGATGACACACTTACATTACATAGCCATACATCACCAGGGTGCCCCACAAACTCTCTAGCAAAGGCTGGAGTCAAGTCCTCGATCTTCCCAACAATTACTTTGTTCCTATTATGTACCGCACAGACCCTCTTCCTGAAATGGTTGCTAACCTGAACCTGTGGCTCAGATATCAAGTTATGACCTGGATCTCTATTCAGAAATCACTGCACCTAGTCCAGTTTCTCCCTTTCATAAATCCCATTGCCTTGCAGCAGCACCTCCACCCAGTGTGTATAGATACCGTTTTCAGGAACTGGGAATGCTATTCCTTGCAGTGCCTCTACCAACTCACATCTGATGCCAAAGTCAAATACTTTACTGAAGACCAAAGGGGGTTTTGCCTCAGGCAGGCCAACTTTCATAGATTCTTGCAGTTGTGGCACTTTTACACCTCTCCCACTGGGATTGCAACCCCAAAGCCCACCTGGCCATCATCAACTGTTAATCTCATTGATAAGAACACAAGTTACTGTACATATGATATTGCTTCTATACAAGACCGTTTCCGAATCGACTGGAGACTCCACACAGGACATTCTCCAGCACTGAAAAGTAGAACTAGGCACACCAATATCCTTACAAACTGGCACAAGTCCTTGCAAATATCTTCCAGAGTCACTTGTTCTTACCAGTGGAGAGAATTCTTATTGAAGCATCAAATCAGATAGTTCTGCATATCAACCATTACTGTGCACTGTCTAGCCTCCAGAGATGTCACTTGCTGGAGACTCTGTGGGGAAGTGCAAGCCTACCACACCCACTCCATATTGACCTGCTCTGTCTTACTCCCCTTCTTCCAGTCACTGCAAGAAGAGCTGGAGGAACCATTTAAGAAATCAAGTCCCCTAACAGCAGAACTGTTCCTCTTATTCTAGCTTCCCAGGTGCCTGAGGAACCCAAAGTCAAGATACCTCATTGGCATCTTACTCACAGCATCTAAGAAAACTTTTACAAGGGCCTGGCTAACCCTTCATCCCCCTACCATTCTGGCATAGTGAACCACAGTCAGTTAAACCTACACAATGGAGAAAATTATGCACTCACTGAATGATAGGGCAGAGCTCTGTTCCATATGCTGTAGTGGGTGGCTGTTGCACCTAATGATTAAAGACAGTGAATTTGTTCCATAAAACAATGTAATGCAGTGGCACCCACCAACCAGATGTGACCTATTTTTCCCCAGGATAGAAAACTTCCCAATTCAATAAAACATTACAACATATCAGTTGGCCCACATGCTTGACCCAACCCCAGCGCCTCTTCTCCCCCGTGATGGGGGTCTCAGGCCACTTTTTTGTCTCCCCTTCCTCACTCTGGAGTCCGTGCAGATATGTTTCATAACTCACGCTACCTGAGGTAAGAAATGTATAGCTAAATCAATTTATAAAATGGGTAGGCTAAACCAGGCAATCAGAGCCCAAGCTCTCCATGCTTAAAATCTGTTCCATGCATGGGTAAAAAAAAGAGCTGGCAGTAAAAAGGCCAAGATTCTGGTGCCATAGAACTTTGGCATTTTCACTGGCAGCCATCTTTTCTTTACCGAATACTAGAGCCTTTAGCCTTCCCATTTTATAAAGTATAAGACTGCTACTGTCTCTTTGTCTTGCAGTTCTTGCGCAGGGGGTGCCCCACTGTCTCAGCAGATAGCATTGGATAATTACACTGGCATCAACACGTCAGCCTTCCTCACTGAATCTGCTCCACCACCAACTCAAAACTTTACAATCGCCGCAGCCAGCTTTGCTCACAGGTCTGAATCACTTACATATAGCCAGGTCCATGCTGTCGCTCCACGAGAAGGTCAAGCACTGAAAGTGGTTATTAAAGGGAATCTGTGGGACACTTACCGAGGCTATAGGGACTGGTTTCACTGCAGCACTGTTTTCTCCTCAGCCATCCAAGCAAAATAATTGTTGGTGGCAGCAACTAGCAGCTTGTGCTTGTCCCGTCCCTCATTGTGCCGACTCTGCTGCTCACTCCACACCTGCACCCGAGGGCCCTGTCCCTCGAGTCGCAGACAAACAGACTTCCTCTCTTTAGGTAACTGTTGGCAGCTCTGTGGGTCACACTGCAGCAATGGGGAGCTGAGGTGGGAGGACAGATTGAACGTTCAGTGCCAGCCCCACACCAGCTGGCAGATCAAGCACCACTGGAGAAGACGTCTAGCACTGTGTCTCAAGGAGCTCCAGTAGGTGTGAGCAAACTGCAAAGAAAATTCAGATGCTTCTCCTCCGTCCAAGCCCCGGGGAATTCGGCTATGGCGGCTGAGGCTGCTGCTTCCCGGTAGCCAATCAGGTACCTGAAACCCCCCATGAAAATCCCTAGGGCTGTCTGCACACTAATAGGATAAATAACTAATCTGTGGTTAAATTAAGATCATTGTAAAAATGCAATTCATTTGAAAGGAGATTGTGTGCTTCTAATATTAAATAAAAAATTTCTGCAAACTGAAGTACACTATCAATGAACCAGTGACATCATACTGTGATAGACGGAAAACACTTACTGTATCAGCACTTTTGCTTTATTATGTACACAGCTGGATGATGCAGACATGGAAAATTGTTTAATAAAATATATATTTACAGAAACATAAAAGCAGCAAATAAGATAGGGGATAGAGATACTAAAGAAGCAATAATATGAGGAGGAGGCGTGTAGAAAACTAGAGCTAACAGACAAAAGTCATACTGCTCTCCTTCTCTAAGGAGGATGGATACCAGGCTCCACAGCAGCACTGCCTCCTGGGTGACTAAAGGCAGATGTGCAGGCAGAGCTGGAGGGAAAAGCGGATTTCTGATGGCTCTGTTTGATAAGATTGAGCTGCTGGCGCAAGCATGAATTGAAGCCTTAGCATGCAGATGTCCGCAGGAGAGGAGGAAAAGAGAATAAAACACCCTGCCCTGCAGCCTGATGCCCAGTTGCCTTTTCCCTTTGCAAACCACTTTCTCTCTCATTACCCTTAGGTGCCCTGTTGAGAGGAGGACCTGCACTGATACAGCCCCACTCGGGGGGGGGGTAGTGGTGGTGGTAAGCTGCGAGAAGGTTGGAAAGTGAGGGCTGCAGTTAGGGAGATGGGACTGAGGCAGAAGGGGAACAGGACCAAGATAGATAAAAGAATATGGGTTTGGAATTTGATTACGCAAAAAATCAGAATTTCTTCCACACATCCGTCATTATATATACCCACAAAATAAATACAAATCTCATTCATCCACCCAGTTAGACCAGTTGTGTCAGAAACTGGCTAACTACATTAACAAATGCAGTTTGCAGATTTCTTTATTGAAGAATGTGTGCCCACCACGTGGGCTGGTAAACAGTATGCATGATTAGTGCCTAGCTAAACCATGCTGTTCCTCACCCTAATACTAGTCCATGAACAAGGTTAACAGGTGACATTCATGGATCCTGGCCAACTCCATTCTTGGGCTCTGAGGTCAATGTCGAGGACGTGGGCAGCCCAGGGAGGGGGCGCTGGGCTGTGTTTCTGGTTTCCAATTAGCCTTGGACTAGACCATCTGCTGTACATTGCAGTGGATTATGGGATACAGAAGTTTAGAGGCAGGACAGTCACATATTCTCAGGATTTCTGATTTAAAAATGAATTACTTCTCCTGCTTCAAAACCCTCCTAGCCAAAGAGGAGAGCTGGAAACTTAAATTGGTGGGGGTCACTCAGTACTCTGACATGTTTTGGAGGCTATGGCAGTCAGTTACTACCTGGGTTCCTTGTGTGAGTAACCATAGCTAGTAGCATATCCCCTCATTGTTAACTATATCAAAAATATTTGGTTGGTTTTAGCCCAGCTGCCCTTTCTGCTAGTCACCTGGAAATTGTCATGCGTACTGAATGTCTTGAAACCTGGCAAATGTGGAAAAATTCAATTTAGTAGTTCTATTATTATTGTGGAAACCCCAACAGATTTACTGCACCTACTTATGGATGGAAAGTTGTGAAAATTTGGAAGGTTTTGCAAAAATTCATGCAGCGGAATCTGTGATTCTGCCATAATTCCACAGGTGTAATTTTAGTTTGCACAGTGCAGAGTAGAGAGCAATACCTTCTGGCCTTCCCAACAGTGATAAAGTGAAAACCTACAGGGCCCCCTCCCCTCCAAAACATAGGGCCATGGACAACTACTCTTGACTGCCTAATGGTTAATCTAGCCCTGAGCTATCATACAACATAGGCTGCCCACTGATCTCAGTGGTGTGCTAGAGCCATCTCACTCTAGTTTGCTTGAGCCAGTAGTTAATGTCAGACATTTTACTTGTTCACATAAACCAGTACTTGGCCATTATAGAGAAACAAGCCACGGGCAGCTCTATGGTTGCTTTTTTTTTTTCCTCTGTTTAATGTGGTGCCCTAAAGCAGCACATCAGAAATGCTAGTGGCATGCATGTCTATTGGCACATCTTCCCGCTTCTTCTGTCTGTAGTAATTTGATTGACAATGCATGTGCTTCTCCCTCATGTGAGGGTCAAGACAACTTACTACCAATGGGAGAGAACTCACGGCTGATAGTGCAGAACTCTGGAGCCATCAACACTGCCACCACAGATCCCAGTCCATATGCATACACACACACTTTAACACAACATACTCCTGTCTCGCTGCCACTATATTTGGCAGGGACTCTGATGTTCATTACATATGTCGCCCTTGGGACAGGTCACAAGTGGGGTCCTGCAGGGCTGTGTTCTGGGGCCTACCCTTTTTAATATCTTTGTACCCTCTATGCAGACTTCCAGTAATGTCTGATTGCCAAGTATGCAGATGATTGCAAAATAGAAAGCATAGTCAGCAATGAGCAAGCTATACAAGAGTTCCAGGAGAATTTAGAGAAACTTGGAAAAAGGGCTGATGAGAACAAGATGGTTTTCAATTAATCTAAATATACAGTAATGCATCTGGGACATAATAATCTTATGTAACCACACAGTCCCCTGGGTGTTACTAGAATCTTCTCAGTGCCAGTGCTAGGTAGGGAAAGGCAGCTGGTGATTAACTAGTTAAATTGTTTTTTCACCTACTCACTCTCTTGTTTACTTGGCTTCAGCTGAGATGAGAGAGATGAGCTCATTCAGAATGCATGCAGCAGCATAAGCCACACCTGATGGAGTGTGGGATGGAATGTTAAAGTAGAGTGGTCAGTTGGAACTGAGAGTTTGAAGTGAGAGGAAGGGTAGAGCAGTTCTCTACCTGTGGGCTCCATCTTAGTAGGCCCTGATTGTCTCTCCCTACTCTGGGCCTATCTAGCTTGTCAACTGAAGTAGTGGAGACTGTTTTTTTCACAGGATTCCTGTTGTTCCCTCCAGGAAGATGAGGAAAAAAGGACTGGTAATTCGTGTAGCTCGCAAGGCCATTCCATGTTCAGTCCAGGATGTTTTGAAGCTGTCTGAGAGGTTTCAAGAAGATTTTCTGACAATTTCTTCTTCCTGAGAGGAAATAATAACATTTCCATGGATCCAGTGTCTGGACAAAGGCACAACTACAAAGCTGTGCGTATGTTATTAATCCAGGTTGGCTTAGAAGGGTAGAGTCCAGAGCAAGGGACTGGATCAGATTTTCTGGGACAATGTCATGTTTTACAGTATGAGGTTAATGTCTGGGGCTGCAGGCCAAGCTTAAAGTTCAATGATAACCAGTGTTTGAGTGACAAAGTGGTTTCTCAGGAGAGTATGCAGAGGGAAAGCAAAAGTTGGTGAAATGTCTTACAGGCACGATGTCCCACACCTGTGGGAGGATAGAGGTTGTAGGAAAAGAATGTTTTACCATGCATAATGTTCTGCCAAGCATATGGGTCTGCCAAGCAAATTGTGTCTGCTAAACAGGTTGTTTCTGTCTAAAGTCAGTGTCCAGCTGTAGCAGGCCTGTGGGGGCCACCCATATCTTTTCAGTACCATCTTTACATCTAAATAAAATACCCACTGAAGAATCCCATTTGAACGTTTGGACATTGCAGTTATTGCTCCTATGTATTTTTACTGGAGTACCCTTCCAGGTATTAGATCTGGCATGCACCTAGCAAAATTTCTCTCCCCAGGACCCAGGATCTCTAACCTGACCCCACCCCCTTGTCCTGAATAGTGTGCCAGGTATACTTTCCCAAAGTCAGGGTAAGATACCAAATCTAAGTATGAGCATGTAGTATTTCCACCAATAGAGCTACATGGTGGTGAGTTTGCCAAGGGCCATAGCCTCCTTAACTTGTATTAACCTATGTACCTATTATGGTCATCACTGTGTGTTGGAATGGGTGAGAAGGGAAATCATTCTGGTTTTCCATGCCGACTCAATGCCTTAATGTGCTGCTAGACCCAAAATGCAGTGCCTAAACACTGCTGGTACATGACTATAGTCCCATATGATGTGACAGGTGACTTAGCAAGGGGTAGTGTATTTGTTTGTCTTTCATCCAAAAACTGTCCAAAAGTGTTTTTTTCATTTGACAAATGGGACTCTGGGGAGATAATGTTATTTTTAATGCTGTGTGGAATTTTCAAATTCCACTTTAAGTGGAATTCTACTGAATTGCAGAAATACCACCTAATTCTGCTGAGTTCCATCTAAAATGCAATTCAGGAATTCTGAGAGTATTATGCTAACCACTGAATCATATTGTGCTGACTGTTTAAACCACTGACTCATTTTTTGTAAACCGTGGAATAATATTCCATGGATTACATAATACTCAGAACATTATTCCTCAGTTTACAAAAAAAATGTATTTTGGAATTATGAGGAATCAAAGAAGAAATTCGTCAATGCATTTTGGAAATGGAATTACCATTCTGCATGAATCCCAGCAGCAGAATTCCACATTCCACACACTGCTATACTGTAGGTTCTTCCAGTTTCGGCACAAAGCACATGTCAGGGAGATTTTAACTACAAAGAGATTGATTAGGGAGAGAGGTGTTGAGACCAGGACTTGCTCAGAGCCTTATTTCAAATGTAGTAAGAAATTAACAGTAACAGTATTGAAATCTGAATCCTTAAATTCAAAGCCCTGCGTTCTGACCAGTAGGCCAAACTGAGATGTGTCCAAATTCCTGGGGAAAAAAGGTTACCCTTCAGTTCCAAGCAATCACAACTAGAGAAAAGGAGTGACTGAGGAAGACTGGGGATGTAGACCTTGTGGGGGAGGGGGGGCATGAGGGAAGAGTGCAGACAGTGGGGTGTTAAAAATTAGGTAGCATTTTGCTGCCTTATGTTATGAGAAAATGGATGCTCAGAAACAGCATTGCATGCTAATGGAAACTGTGAAGTAACAATATTTGAAAATGTGTCCTATTACATTATTTCATGTATAAAAATGCTAAAAGTACATTTAAAACGGGGAGTACATCTTAAAAAAAACATTGTTAAAATAGAATAACACAGTATAGATTCAAAATGTTCATTGTAACATACACAGCTTCTTAAGATCCCAGTCCAAAAAAAGCTGAGGAGGCCTATTTTTTTTTTTTTTCTATTTTTTTTTAGTGTTTGGTAACTGTGTAAGGCCCACTAGGTACAAGTGCCTGTTTTCAGGGGCGACCTGGGAGCACTAGGCGGTTAATTGACTTGCTCAGAATCACACAGTATGTAAGTGGAGGTTGTGAGAATCAAACTCAGGTCTGGTCTGCTGGATGTATCAAGTGTGTTCACACCTTGTTCCTCTAACCTCTAGGCTATACTACCAACATTGAGTTGGGTAGAGTAGCTGTGACACAGTTGTGAAGTAGTCTCTGACTACACATACAAAGCCTGCTGCACATCTGCAGAACCCATTGAGCCCCAGCAGAGGCCTGCCTCATCTGAAGTCTACAATTTGTAAATATCCACATTAGGGGCAGCCTTGGCAGCAGTGACATAAAATCGTGAACCCCAACAGATTTGTGTGGAGGGGCGTACAGGAAGCAACATTATGCGATGAAGGAGGCAGTTGTAATGCCTGTCTACCCCCCATGCATATGTCTATGTGCTTATTGGACCTTCACAGGGCCTGCTCTTGCATAGTACCACATGCTACAGCCCTCTGAACTGACATAGAGGACTGGGGACAGTCTGCCAATTTGTTTTTTAAATGGTCCCATTCAAGGGATATGGCAGTTCTTGAAGGACTGTCATATCCCTTAATCCCATGCTCTACACAGAGCATCAAATCCTCTCTAGCACCAGGATAGGCATCTAATTTGCTCAAGACATGCCCCCCTGCCCCTTCAAGCTCCAATCCTCACAGGTAGTTGGAGCTGGGGTCTATGGGTGCGGTCAGTAGTGTTGACATTTATGGGGGTTGGGGTCCGCACCTGGAAACATGACTTTGGCAATCTTTGTGTATTAGGCCGATAATCTTTCTTCTGTACTTTTTCTTTTGCTTACTTTGAAATATTCAGGAATTATTTTTCCTTTTTGGGGGCCCTTGTTCATGCTGCCAGTGTCTTACCTAACATTCTCACCTAACATTCATTATCATTTTGGTACTGTTAGGCCCCTCTAGAACCCGACTCTTTCATACCTTGAGTTATCTCTGTTGCCAACAGGATTCAAGCTAATGTCTTCAGATAATTCCCAACTAAGATCTCTAAGTGCTCTCTGATCCCCTTAAGTCCTGGCATATTTATATTGGGGAAGCATGCTACCTTCTTACAAGAAGCACCTTGGGACATCGGGTAGACATGTCATGGGGAAGTTTGGCATGAGAGGACGTGAAGGCCAACATCTGGCATGCCAGTGTGGATGAAGCTTACCATTTTCTTTCTGCTATCCCTCCACCCTCATGCACACATGAGTAGACATATCACAGCATCCTGGGTGGGGTGCATGGCAGAGTGTGGTTGCATCTCTTTTTGAACAATATGAAGAGCATTTCTAGGAGGGGTGAGCACCAAATCATTCCCTGGGAAGAGACCATCTGCACCAACATTCCTTTGCCCTTCCTGTAGACCTAAGCTCCAATTATCCTGAGTTTGAAGTATGATCCTGATTTGCCATAATGCTGACTAGGATCCTCACCTCTTGGCACCTGGCAGCTGGTCTGATATTCATATCTTTAATTATTGATCAGCTCCAGAACCCATTAACATAATCTGATTGGAGGCTAAAACTCATAATGTGAGCTTCCATGCCTCTGATGTCACCTGGTTCCAGAACTGATCAGTAAATACATATTTGTTTTAACCAGGAGAGAGACACTAAGCCAGAGCTTGTTTACAGGTGTGACTGGAGAGCACAAGGAAGTTAAATGACTTACTCAGGGTTATGCAAGTGGGGGCTTTGGGATTCAAACACAGGTCTTCAGGTTTGCAACTCAGAGCCTTAAACCACTGCACTGTACTACTTCCTAATTAGAGGATAATGTGAGGGTAGGAATGTGTGATGGACTTTTACACATTCTGAAGGTGTGTGGTGCTTCATGAACACAAGAGCAAAGCTCAAGGGATTTATATAGGCATCACACACCTTGGGGGAGTTAAAAAAATTATTCAATACAATTCATGCAGTTTTGTTTATTAGTTACTGACTGTATTCTTTGAATTAGTTCACAGTCACACCTGAAGATACCACATGCCCTGTTCAGTTTCGCATATCTCTCAGTTTAGCCCAAGCATTCTGTCTGCTGGGTCTGTCATGCTTTGTGCGCTGAGGGCGATATTTCACAAGGCACAACTTCACTTTATCAAGCACTCCAAGGACTGCCGTTTCTCTTGTACTTTACTAAATGCACTTAAAACCTGTATGAATTATTATAGTACAAATACATTTTTCTGATAGGAAAACCACTGCTAATGCCTGCATAAACTGAGGGGATGCCATGTGAAATACAATATTTGCCTGCTGTATGGAGGAATTAACTTGAATAAAAGAAGGGTTACTCCATGTGAGTGAAACTCTGTTTCTCCCTACTGCACGTATATTAAGTTTGCCTTCAAGTTCCTCTGACCTACTTTTTATCACACTTGTCCTGCCACTCAACCTTCAGAAGCAAAATACTGTAAACTGGTTGAAGATGACTAGCAATTTTCAACAGAGCATGCTTGCACTACTGTACTTTGAGTGAGAGCTGGCAATTGTCTCCCACTCACCATTATTACCAGCTGGTTATAAAGGCAGATTACTCCATCATTATCTGAATGTAGTAGCACTCAGTCATTAATTATAAAATTGATATCAAGCAGAGAACAGGCAGAACCAACAGGGAACCCTTAAAAAGAAAAAGAATATTTCAAATCGAACAAAAGAAAACATACAGTAGAGACAGAATATGGAGGCTATACACATGACCACATTTCCACTAATATTAAAAATTCTCACACAGAGGTTTATGTTCTTTACTTTTACTTTACTATTCATAATGTATTTTCTCTGTTTACATTTTTTATGTTCTCTTCCTGATGTTTTACACAAAATTTGATGTATAACTGCTACTTAACAGTGCAGTAAAACAACAACAAAAGTAAAATAAAAGCAAAAAAGCAACATGGTAAAAGTGTTTCATGAACAGTGCGGTAAAAACAAATGAAACTATGAAGGGTTTCAGGAATGTCAGACTCATGGATTTATGTCTGTGTTCTTAAATGGAAAAAAGGTGGAAAATATTGAAATAAAAAAGTACTTAAATACTTCTGCGTTTTGAGATTTCCTGTTTTTACAAATGGCTGCCAGGTGCCAAGCACAATGCAATTCAGAACTTTGCAAACAAAAGTGATACTTGACTAATATTTCATAATATGTTCTTATCTAAAATTATGCTTGTGTTTTTTTATAAAATAGAATTGTCTTGTTAATAAGAAAAAAACTTCTCTATATAGGATTTTGATTGTCTACATTGTTTCTTTCCATCATAGCGAAGGAATTAAATCAAAAACTGTTCTGAAGAAGAAGAAAAAGAGGCATGAAAAGCACTTTGCTATTTTAGTTTCTCTAAAGGACCCATCTTTCACTGTAAAATGCAAAAATCCAGGGATTTTTTTTAATGTTAGTAGCTTACTGTATGTCATCACCAGTTACAGTATTAATGTATGATGGTCTTCATTCTTTTGACATAGTTTATATGTCCTCAGAGTAAAAACTATTTCTGCTCCCATTCAGTTAATTAGGTTCTTATTTTAAAAAGTAAAGACACAAACACAGTCACAAAAAGTGAGGTGGTGTTAAATAGGGCAGACAAGCACCCCATAGTGCCACTTCATTACTATGTGCAGTAGTATAGAGCTCTCACAGACAGGTGCAGTCCACTGAGACAGACTCACTTGCTACTATATAAATATTTGTTTAGTCAGTTGTTACCATGTAGGCCTGGATAGATGCCATTTCTCTGTGTAAGGAGGGGGACCAGGCCTCTCAGGACAATATTACACTCTTTATGCAGGGAATGCCAGATGAAGGAGACAATGAGGAGGAGGAGGTGGGCCAGGCAGTCAGGTTGAGTGTGGCGGTATGAGGGGACATCATTTATCCTAAGCACGCCCCTCTGTTTTGTCACCCCACATCCCCACAATTTATCCAACTCACAGATTGTGTTCCTGTGACATGACACAGCCTTGCACTTATCAAGGCCATTGGAAACATTTATGAGACCATCCCCAACTTTTGGAAAACCCAGCTGCCTTTACTCTAGGCATGCAATGCTATGTGTCACATATCAATCAAGTGTGTGTGTGTGTGCTGCTACCTAAATGAACACCATTCATTCTTGCATGACTCCTCCCCCACCCCTGGGCTATCAGGGGTGGATGAGTAATGAAAGAGGTGCCCTTTCTCCCTGACGCAGGAAGCATATGAAGTGGATGCTGCAACTCTGCCTCATCAGTTGGCACCAACAGTCTGAGGCTTGGGGCATAAACCATGGCTGACTGAATGGTAAATGGCAACACTATTGCTGTGCTTGCAAGCCAACCCAGCCACCCACCCAAATCTCACCTTTTTGGCCCCTTGTTTGCTTGTGTGCTTGTGCCTTTCAGGAAAGTCTGTCATAATCTAGTGCCCTCCCCCCGCCCCAGCATTCCAACAATAATTCTCCAGCACTGATCTTATTCCCTGAAGTACTAGTGGATCCCCCCAACCATAGCCCTGTTTGTCTCCTTCCATGAGCAGTAGTTCTGTGTGCTGCTAAACTCCTTCCCCTGTTGAAACTTTTGTTCTGGTTTTACAAGCCACAGCTGAGCATGATTCAGTGGCTCATTACCAGCCAGCTGCTGTATCACCATGTCAACCCATGCTCCCTTCCTAATGTGGCCACTAATGCCTTTACAACCAAGAAGGGAAACTCTTATGACCCCATTGTACATAGCATAGTGGGGCACAAAATATTATATAATATGTGCATTCACTGGTCAGTCTGACCACATGGCACCAGTCAATTGTGCCTGATGCCCCTGGTATCTGGTAAAATAACTATTAATATTTCTAACACACTGCATACACATTAATGTAGTCTGTTTTTTTGACTTGGTCTTAGAATATCCTATCTTGGTTAAATAAATCATAAAATAATTGTTTTGTGTTGGTGTGTGATGGGGTAGATAACTGTTTTTAGCTGTATGGGGTACACTCAATAGAGAACCTTTCCGAACGTTTTGGAAATGGACTTACCATTCTGCACGAATCCCACCAATAGAATTCCAAATTCCACATAACTCTTGGTTCTTCCATTTTAAGCACATAGCTCATGTCAGGGAGATTTTTTAACCACAAAGAGATTGAACAAGAAGAGAGGTGTTTAGACCTGGACTTGCTCAGAGCCTCATCTCACATGCAGTAAGACACTAACAGTAACAGGGTTCAGATCTGGATCTATAGATTCAAAGCCCTGCATTCTGACCAATATGCCAAACAGTTAATTGTCCATGTTCCCGGGAAAAAAGATTATCCTTCAGTTCCAAGCAATCATGGCTAGAGAAAGGGAGTGACTGTGGGAGACTGGTGATGTAGACCTTGTGGATGGTGGGGGGGGGGGTGCATGGGTGAAAAGTGCAGACGGTGAGGTGTTAAACATTCAGTAGAATATTTCTGCCTGACCTTTTGAGACAATGGATACTTAAAAACAGCAGGGAATGCTAATGGAAACTTTGAAATAAGAGTATTTGAAAAAGTGTCCTATTGAATTATTTCATATATAAAAATGCTAAAGTGCATTCAGAATGTGGGGAAATACATTTAAATTTTTTTTTTAGAAAAAAACTGTTAAAATAGAATGAAACAGTATGGATTCAAACTTTTCATTGTAACATGCATTGTTTCTTAAGACCCCAATCCACAAAAAAGCTGAAGAGGTCTTCTGTACCCACAGTGAGATGGGTAGAGTAGCTGTGGTACAGCTGTGAAGAGATCTCTGACTACATATGCAAACCTCTCTGCACATCTGTAGACCTCATTGTGCCCCCAGCAGAGGTCTGCCTTCATGTGAACTCTGCCACTTGTTAACATCCATGTTTGGGGCAGGCTTCTCAGCAGTGACTCATGAAATTGTGAACCTCAACAGAGTTTGAGGGGAGTGGTGCAGAGAGAGCAAAACTATACGATAAAGGAGCTAGTTGTATTGCCTGTCTATCCTCCACTCATATGTCTGTGAACTTATTGGACCTTCACAGGGTCTGCTCTTGCACAGCACCACAAGCCCCAGCTCTCTTAGCTGGCATGGAGGGATATGGACAATCTGCCACATATATATTTCTTTAATGTTCCCATTCAAGGGATATTTCAGTTTTTGGAGGACTGTCATACCCCATATCCAGAGGAATTGGTGAATCAACAATCATGTTTTTTGAAGGTCAGTCACAACTAATCCTTGTTAATCATCAAATATTACTATATAGTCATCAAGGAAGATAGTGATCAAAGATCATCATCTAGATCATGATTTCATTATCAAACATGTAACTTTTAAATCTCCATTTGACAATTCTTGATCATTTTTGTAACCTTGAATCATCATAATGGTTTTTGATGACCTGTGGATGATCAAGAGACTATCATTTTTGATCATTGATGATTATTTTAGTTCTGTATTATACAACTGTAATTCACATTAGTAATACTAAAGATTGTTACTTATATGAAAATATGAATGTCAAATAGCAGCAGAAGCACATTATAATGAAAATCATCTGAGGTTAAGTTTTAATCTCTTTAGGAAAAGTACATGAGATGTTAGGTATTGTATTAAACATTTGCATAACTAATATGCATATTCCTTGCAAATTTCAAAAGCACAGTTTATGGACTAATACAGTGGTAATTTCTATTGTTCCAGATTCCCCTTTTTTCCCAAAAAAGAGACATCACACTCAATATTGTAGATTTGGCTGCTCAGTCTGCAAAACCTTTTATTTTCCACACAAACATATTTATAAACATTTTTACAATATTGAGTTTCTCTTATTTTCTCTGCCACATTTTTATTCCATTAGTCTTTATTTTAATTTGTTTCCTTTTGTTTCTGTCCCCCGGGCGTCGAAACCTGAGGGGGTCCAGTTCCACTCCTTACCTGGGTGGAAACCCAAGCTGGTCTTATATTTTCTTTCTTTCTGGGAAGGTCCAATTCCTGCTCCCATTTTTCTTGTCCACTTATCAGGGTGTCCATATCTTTACCTTCTTCTAGATCTTAATTCCTCCATTTTGTTTTTTCCTAATCCCCCATACCCGTTCCCCCCCTTTTATCTTATTGAATCTTTCTTCCTACCTTCTATTAATTTCCTATCTTTCTCCCGCTTTCCAAGAATGGTGGGTCTTAAATTCTGCCAGAACCTTGAAAGAGTTGAAACACCTCTGTGTTGCCCCTTTTAAACCCCTTATTGCTCCACCCTTCATTATCCATTCTTTGTTTCCACTGGTCCTTATCCTCTGCCCCCTCTGGCACTCTGATGACGTCATGAAAGACCTCCTCCTTTATGACCTCACTCTCTCCCCCCTCCGTCCTTGTTGCTGTCCTGGTCTCTTTTCTGGGTCAGGTGGCCTGGAACAATGGGGTTGCCCTTATGGCAACCCATTTTGTTCCAGATCCCTCTTTTTTCCCCCCAAAAAAGCATCACACTCAATATTGTAGATTTGGCTGCTCAGTCAGCAAAACTTTTTATTTTCCACACAAACATATTTATATACATTTTTACAATATTGAGTTTCTCTTATTTTCTCTGTCACATTTTTATTCCATTCCTCTTTATTTTAATTTGTTTCCTTTTGTTCCCCCCTCAGCCGTCGAAACCCAAGGGGGTCCAGTTCCACTCCTTACCTGGGTGTAAACCCGAGCTGGTCTTATATTTTCTTTCTTTCTGGGCAGGTCCAATTTCTGCTCCCCTTTTTCGTGTCCACTTATGAGGGTGTCCATACCCTTTATCTTCTTCTAGATCTTAATTCCTCCATTTTGTTTTTCCCTACTCCTCCCATACCCATCCCCCCCTTTTATCTTATCGAATCGTTCTTCCTACCTTCCATTAGCTTGCCTCCAGCTTGCATTGGATGGTAAGCTTCCCCCTTTTTAGAAAACCTCTTCAACCACTGATCTATGCCTCTACCTAGCTTAATAATGGATATGTGTTTTCCCATCTGGGATAAGTGTACCCCGTCCATCCTGTACAGCCCATGTATCCTCTCTTCTATTTCATCATGTCTAATGGCAGCTCCTCCATTTTCTAACATAAACCTCCCCAGTCTAGTATTCATCCCTTTCCTCACCTTTTCTATGGCCTTGTGCTGCCTGGCTTGTCTCCACATTCTACGTGGAATCATTTCAGACCACATAATATTTATCTCTGGCCACCATGTTCTCATGACCTTGACATCCCTTTGTATGCTGTAAAATATTTCTAATCAGGGGCCATGTCCCAAGTCATTCCCACCCAGGTGTATTATCAGGAGGTCTGGGTCCTTGTTGTTCTTCCTTATCTCTAACAGTAAGGGAAGGAGCTGCCCCCATCACATTCCTCATATTCCTTTCCACAGGATCCTTATTCTTTTGTGGTCATAACCCAGTTGCTTTCCACCTTTCTTCTGCGCTGCCTCCCTTTCCACCCAATAAATGTGTGAGTGTCCCACCACTCATATGTCCTTCCTTTTTCGTATATCTATAACACACAATAAGAAACAGTGAGGGCAGGAAAAACATGCACTTGTAGTTTTTTTTTTCTCCCCCCTTCCCTTCATTCCCGTACCATTTACCTTCCATTCTTTCCTGTAGGGGAAACAAAATATTATAAAGTTAGTGTACTGCATTTCTAATGTATTTCTTGTAGCAGTCTGAGATCCATTGCCCTATGGCTTTTATGTCTTCCCCCCCTTTTCCCTGGGCCGCTGCCTCTGAGGCTGCCCCAGTCTGGAAAGAATGAGATGAGAACCTGTCTGGGTTCTTCCCCAGCTCTTTTGTGCTCCATTTTAACACCCCCGATACTTGACTCCCTTTTACCTCCTTTCCGTTTTCATGTACAAAAAATAAACCCCCTTGTTTAGATCTAACTCTGTGGAAGTCAAGCATAAGCTGGCATGGGCACATATTCAGGTTCTCTTTGGGCTCAATATTTACCCTGTAGCCCTTGCCTGTCTGATCCATTTTTGAACTTGAAATTATGAGGGTGAGCCTTACCCTTCCCCATTGTATGTCCTCATGTTGCAGACCTTCTTCTGGAGAGGGTATAGTGGGTCCAACTATTTCAGACACTCTGAATGCTCCCTTATATAACACCATAAACAGTGCTTTGAATAGTATTACTTCATACACAGTGTAGCAAATTTCTGCCAATTTTCTTAGAATCTTTTCTAGTAAGTGTTCCATGATTGGTTCTCTCATATCCCTCTCTTTCCCTCTTATACTTTGCCACCCCATCATCATTCTTCTTACTAAAATACTATTGCATGGCTCTCCCCAACCTTTCATCTGGCAGACCCATCTTATGGCTGTTAGATGTACTTTCACAGTGGTGCAAGCCACTCCTTCCTCCCAGTTTTCCACTACAAACCTCCCCACTTGTTCTTCTGTGACTGCCCCACTTACCCCCATGTTGTGGTGAGATCTGAAAACTTGGAAAACCCTCCATGAGTTTTTGTAAGCTTTTAGGGTGTTGTCTGCCCAAATGCTTCAAAAGAGATGCGCTGCTCCCTCCAGCCAATCTCCCATAGCTCCTCTGGGATCCTCTCCCCTGTCGGATCTGCATTGGGAGCCAATGCTCAGAATCTTCCCATCTGCAATAGGGAGAGGCTATCAGCAATGGAGTTACTTATCCCTACAATGTGCCTAGCCCTGAAACTCATGTTGAGCCTCAACCCTTGTAGTACTAACTGCCGTAAGATGTGGAGAACCAAGAAAGACCTTGACCCTCTGTTGTTTAGCATGTCAACGACTGCCCTGTTGTCACACCAGAATGTGACCCGCTGGTTCTGTAACCATGATCACCATAATTTTGTCACTGCCCAGATCAGAAAAATCTCCAAGAACATGATGTCCTTTGTCAAACCTTCTTTGATCCACCTTTTTGGCCAAGGTTCTGCTGTCCATTTTCCCTGGAAGTAGGTGCCCACCCCACACCCCCCTGAAGCATCCATGTAAAGTTCCAGATCCGTGTTATATAGCCATTCCTCCTGCCAAATGGCTTTACTGTTGTGATTTTCTATGAATTGTTCCCAAATTTTTAGGTCTTCCTTGGTCTCTCTCCCAATACTGACCCAGTGATAAGGCTTTGAACCCTGCGCCATGGCCTTGCCAGATGTTGTATAAACATGTGTCCAGGCCTGTTTGCTCTACATGCAAAATTCAAGTGACCTATTAGTTGCTGGCTGTTGATTAGTGGCATCCTTTTCTTCTTTCCTACTCCCTCAACATTGTCCTTAGCTTATTTATCTTCTGAGTTGGCAGGTGGAATAACCCTCATTCGGCATCCACCTCTATACCTAGGAATTCTAAGCACCTGCTGGGGCCATCTGTTTTTTTCCCCAGCTAATACGACCCAAGTTACCTGCACAGCTCTTGAAAGTCCTCCATAATCCTCTGCACCCCTTTTTGACCTTCCCCTATGAACAGAAAATCATCCAGGTAATGGACGACCATGTCATGCCCTTACCTGGCTTTGAATACCCATTGCAGCCACGTGCTGAATTTTTCAAAGGTGGAGCATGACACTGAACACCCCATAGGAATGGCCTTATCAAAATAATATTCCCCTTCAGTCTGAAAACCCAACAATTCCCAATCTTCCTTGTGGACCGGCAGTAGCCGGAATGTGGACTTGATGTCCATCTTTACCAACCATGGGGTGCGCCTTGCCCTGATGATCTCCACTGCATCCTTTAATGTCCCATAGGACACCCTACTATCCTAATCTGAAATGTGATCATTGACTGATTCTTTCTCCAGATAGGACAGGTGGTGAATTATCTGATATTTCCCTGCTTGCTTTTTCGGGATTAGGCCCAATGGTGATACTCGCAGTTGCTGGAAAGGTGGGTCTTTGAAGGGACCCTCTATCCACCCTGCTTCCTTTTCAATCCAAATCTTCAACTTTAGAAGTGCCTCCTTGCCTTTAATTGAACTTATACTTGTTACCCATGTCCCAGACCTCCTTCCCTGGTAATGTAAACTAAAACCCTTTTGAAAACCCTCTATCAACTCTAGTCCCACACTCTCGTTCGGATACTCTTTCATCCACTGTTCCACTAATTCACCTCTGATAGGGGTTTTTGCTACCCTAAACTGACCTTCTTTATTTTCCCCTTTGGGGAAACCCTCTCCTGCCCGTATGTCCCCTTCCTCTCCCTGTATTATCTCTCTGCATCCCCTTGTAGCCTCCCTGAAAGGGACTGCTTCCTTGTACCCCCCCGAGGTTGGTTTTACCATAAGATCTGCATCTTGATGCTGGGTGGGTTCCCCACATTTGGAACAAGCGTGCCTAAACCTGCAGCATGGGAAGGAGCAGTGTGCTCTGTTGTACCCCCAACAGCACTTCTGATATTGTGGCCCTTCCCTCTGCCAATCGCCTTCCAGCCCCCCCCGGCTACCGTCATGGTTTTCCACCATAGATCATTATGTCTAGAATCCCTTCTACAATCCTTTCCATAATTGTCCATTCGGGTCCTGAACTTCTCATCATACTGCAGCCAATTAGTGCCTCCCATCATCTTATAGGCATTTCTTATGATCAACGAGTAAGCTGATAAGGGAATGCCCAATTCTGGCTTTTTCTCTTGGGATATTGCACTATAATATGTGAAGCCCTGGGTCCAGGCCTCCCGTGATTTCCCTTTAAATGTGGGCCCTTTCTGCTCCTCCCCTTTCTTGACCAGAACTACTGCCACCGCTAATTCTTTTTTACTGAAACTCTCCTTTTCTTCATATAGCTCAGCTGTTTTCTTATCTACCAATGCAAAGATATCAACAAATTCTCCCTTCCAGATTTTTTCCTTTGTTGCTAGCGGCACATGGTCCACTCTTCTTAACCCTCTACCCTCCTTTTTATGTTCTATTGTTTCCTTCCCCCCATCTCCTTGCTTTTTCTCTTTTTCCTTTTCTTCTAATTCACCCAGCACCTTCTGCAACTTCTTAACACCATCACCCCCCATACCTAATAATTTTTGTTCCACATACTGTACTCCTTCATGGTACTTTCTAATGTCAACAGTGTACCTGTTTCTCCATGGGGTTCTTTTGATGGTTCACTCATTGCCTTGAGTCCTGGTTCTGCTCCCTTTCATGGTCTGTTATTTTGGGACTGCTGGTCACTGCCCGTCTCTGGCCGGCTAGCTTCGGGTGTAGGAATGTTGGGTCCCAGTCCCAGGTGAGGTCTAACCACCTCCCTTGGGCTGGTTCCGGATCAAGCATCAGCCCCTCCGGACTGGGTGCAGGTGTTGGGTTGGGCATTGCATGGTTTGTTGGTTGCCACCTAGGCAAAGTTACTCTAAGGCATTTTGGCACTGGTGCACCAGCTCCCTTCCCTTTTCCTCCTGCCCCATTCTGCCCCTTCTTTCTGACCCTTTCCTTCTGTGCTGGTACTTCCCCCCTCTCCATGTCTTCCACTGTATCCAGGACTTTGTGGGCTCTGTCCATGAGATCCAAGATCATTTTCATAGCGTCCGCTTTCATTGAACTGGCTCCACAGGTGTTCATTCTGTCTCTTTTCCTGCTCACGACAAAAATGTAACTTTGTTAGTTAGCTCTCTGGGTTTTTCCCTGCGAATCGCTTGTCCTGACAATTTTCTCTGCCCCTCAGTTTTTTGAACCACCACTGCCTTTTTTTTTTTTTTTTTTGACCCTTCTATTATGGCTGTCTGTATTTCTCGCTGAAAATCACTTCATATCCACCAAATTTAAAAAATTATTATTTTTATTTATTTATTTTGCATTAAATCATCTAAGAAGGCAACAGCTTTTTCCAAAAGTGGTAAAAATTGTGCTTGACAGTTTAGGAATTACAGTGCTGGTACAGTAAGCAAATTAGCTTGTGTCTTTAAAGAACTGCAACTAATCCGGACAATTGGGCATCTCAGCTAGCACCTGTATATCATATTATGAGGTAGCTGACACTAAAGCTTGGAGTCTAGCTTGCTCATCATGATTAGGAAAATCTTCCTATATTTATTAAAAATGCACCCATTCTTCTCACAACCCACCTTCAAGGGACAGAAAATGCACACGAGAAAGTACACAAGAACTTGTAAAGTCATCTAAGCCAAAAGCAGAAAGCTGACTAAGAGCTCCTTAAACAGTACAGTGTGCTTTGAAAAGTTCTTGCCAATTTGCCCTTGGTTCTATTTGTAGCTCCTGATTTACCTCCCATTTCTCTTTAGCAAAATTGCTTGCAACACCCTCGATGTACATTGCTGATGCCGTCAACAAGGAGGTCTAAATGCAATATTGTCGATGCCCTCCCTTTTTTAATGGGCACTATTGAATCATTTAAATGTGCTGCTAATAATGAGGAAAATATGCCTTATATCACCCATTATGAGTCAGAGCAGTAATTCCTCCCCAATAGCTGGTTCCCCCTTTTATAAACCCCCACACCATAACACTGTGAAATGCCCAGTGCTCAGCACATGGTCCATTGTTCTGCTGTGCTACCTCACCGAATCCTTGCCCTGTGGTCACTTTGGCACTTCCCCCTTTTTAGAAGGCCCTCATGCTACAATGCTGTGAAGTGCTGGTATTCCACTATGTGGCTTTTTGCTCTGTTGAGTTACCAAGCCACATCCTTGCCCTGTGGTTGCGTTGCTCGCCTCCTGGCTTGTTAGGGCCACCCTGCTTGTTGGGCCCTGCTGGGCTCTTCACCTCTACTTCTGCCCGAAATCCTCTCCATATATTTATTTATTTATTTATTTTTGAATATATATTCCTGCCTCTAGCGCTGCTGCCAAATCCCTGACATGCTAGCCCCCTATCAATGCTTCTGGAGCCTCCATCCTCATTCTTTGACTCCCTTTTCTGCACTGCCCTGCTGGCCTGCCATGTGGCTCCCCATGCACACCACAGTTCTTTCCTTTACTGGACTACTCCGCTAGCCTGCCACATGGCTCCCCGTGCACACCACTGTCCTTTCTCTTCTCCCCCGGATTACCCATTCTCTACCGGAGGTCTGTTCAGCTGCCCTTCTCTCCACTCACTACCTTGCTTTTCCATTTGACCCTCGCGGCTGCTACCTCTCCTAACTACCCCCACCTTTTGCACTGAATAGTACCTTCAGCCCTCCGGTTGCCTTCACACTCCCCTGCACTCTTCTCTCCACTTTATCGCCACCAATTGCCTTCCTTCCTCCTGTGCCTTTCCCCATGCTTGCTACTGCTACCTGTTCTCATTTTTCCCGGTGGCTCATTCCATTCCTCTACCTGAAACCTGCCAACATTTTTTTTTCACAACTCCTTTGCATGAACCAATGCTTTTTTTTTTTTTGAAAAACTGGCTAAACATTTCTTATACTGATGCTTGAAAAACCTCCAGACCTACAGGGATGATTATCCCGTTGGTGAGGGTAGAAACCCCAGTCTGTGGCAGCAGCTGGTGTTATTTGCACTCAAAGAGAACACCTTCCTCGCTACACCAGGAGCTTGCTACACATCTCACTCTGAACGTCACTTTATCCTTCCGCCTGACACTTTTGCTACCACGATTCTATGAATGAAAACAATGCTCTTGTTATCAACCATTCTACTACATCATAATCTTAGTAATCTATGCCTTCACAATCTTCAAAGATATCCCTTCTCTTACCCTTTTCTGAGGAACTCACCAACTGATGTGCTAGGTTCTTTTTCTTGAAATTTACTTACCCAACAACTTTAGCAGAAAGTGGCAGAGCCCCTGTGTGTTGCTCCTTTTAAACCCCTTATTGCTCTGCCCTTCACTATCCGTTCTTTGTTTCCATTGGTCCTTATCCCCTGCCCCCTCAGATGCTCTGGTGACATCATGAAAGATCTCCCCCTATATTACCTCACTCTCCCCCCTCCTGTCCTTGTCGCTGCCCTGGTCTCTTTCCTAGGTCATGTGGCCTGGAACAATGTGGGTTGCCCTTATGGCAACCCATTTTGTTAAAATGTTTTTGCCTTGACAGTATTAGTTTGCAGACTGTTAGGAAAGGCTCTGAGACCAAACAAGGTACTTGCAGAAACTCACAACAGCTCTAAAGGGAACCACTGTATGGAGCTATATAAACCAATCTGAGCATTTACAGCACTAATAAGAAGTGAGGACTCAGAGTAAATGTGATTGAAAGTGGTGTTTTGTGTACAAGATATGTCATAACTGATGATTCCAATGAACATGTCTAATTAGAAGGCAAGATGCATTCCATGAGTACAGAAAAAGGATAAATGATCTTTGTTCTAATTTATAGTAGCCATCCTGACCATGGCCAATCATAAACAATCATGATATTATGAAATTACCATTAAGCACAATCATTATTTTCATAACATTGTGGTTTTTGACTGGCAGCCATTTAACATTCATGTTTAATCATTGCTAGTCATGATCACAATGATTTTTTTAAAGTTTGAACATGATCTTTGAACATAATTGATAATAATCATTCATAACACATCATTATTAAATCATCATCTTTCTGGCTGGGTAATCCCATGCTCCACACAGAGCAGTGAATCTACTCTCTCACTAGGACAGGCATACAGTTTGCTCATGACACTTCTCCTGCCCCACCGAGCTCCATGCCTCACATGTAGTTTGGGACTGGGGTCTGTGGGTGAAGCCAGTGGTGGATCCATCCATAATGTTTGGATTTCACATCCAGATACATGACTTTGGCAATCATTGGGTATTAGCCCCATAATATTTCTTCTGTGATTTCTCTTTTGCTTACTTTGAGATAATCAGAAATATTTTTTCCTTTTTAGGGCCCCTTGTAGATTTTGTCAGTGTCTCACCTAATACTCACTCTCATTTTGGTCCTGTTAGTCTTGGCCAGCACCCCACTTTTTCATATCTTGAATCCTCTCTGATGCCAGCGGGACTCACCTAATGTGTTTAGATAATCCCCCACCAAGACCTCTAAATGCTCTGAGATACCCTTAAGTCCTTGCATGTTTATGCTGTGAAGGCATGCTACTTCCTGACAGGAAACACCTTGGGACTTTGGGTAGACATGTTGAGGGGACGTGTGGCATGAGGGGAAGTAAGAGCCATCATCTGCCATGCCTGCGTGAATGACGTTTACCATTTTCTTTCTGCTGTTCTTCCACACCCCGCACTTCCATACATACACAAATGAACATGTCACAGCATCCTGGGTGCGGTGTATGATGGCAGTGTGTGGTCACATCTCTTTTGGGACAATATCAAGAGCAGTTCTGGTAGGGGTGAGCACCAAACCATTGCCTGGGAGAGAGCATCTGTGCCAACATTCCTTTGCCATCACTGTAGACCTAAGCTCCAGTTATCCTGAGGTAGGCATATGATCTTGATTTGCCAGCCTGCCGAGTGGGAGCCTTATCTCTTGGCCCCTGGTAGCTGGGCTGATATTCATATTCTTAATTATCATTCAGTTCCAGAACTCAACATAATCTCAGTGGACATTCTTCATTAAAACTCGTAATGCAAGTTTACACTTCTCTGATGTCACCTGGTTCCAGAACTGATCAGTAAAAAAACAGAATAATCTCAAAAGGCTGGACAGGTCTATGGGATGTAGAGAGCTAGAGATGGCCCTAAAAAACACCAATCTGGGGAATTCCTCAGGGGATGACAAGCTCCCAGTATAATTCTTGAGTGCTTTCCAGGATGTTCTCCTGTCCCCTCTTATAGATGCATTGGATGAGGCAGTAACTACTGGAACTCTCCCCGCTTCCAAGAGGACTGCACACATTTCCCTCCTACCTAAACCTCTGCAACTGACACAGCCCTCAGGCACTTTTCCTTGGCCCTAAACAAAGCCTGCTGACCCATCACAGGATCCCACCATCTCACCCATATGTGCGATCTCTATGCCCAAGTAGAGTGGCTCCAGTTATCAAACCATATCAAGCACCAAACTTGTCTAATAGCTAGGAAAATTGTGCTACATCTTGATCCCCCTTGAGTCCAAACTCTTCTCTATATAGCACACAACCCTGCCTCACCAGGGCTTCAGAATATCAAATGCTGCACATTCCTTGGTGCTGCACCACACTGGGCCAAAGATCCTTTGCACACCGAGCTCCCAGCTAGATTAATGGACTCAACAAAGACATCGCCTCTCTACAAAAGCTAGGCCCATTCAAAGCCAACCTTTGCCTACACCTAGCTGCCTCTTGCTCCTACGACTGTCCCTCATAATATGATCTTCCCCCTAGCACGTCTACTCCTACCCCCTTTCCCTCGTCCTACATCCTACCCTCCTGTTTTTGCCCCCTACTCCCCCAGCACTTTTTTGAATCTTGACAAATGCCCATGGCTGCACTGCTATTTTTGTGTCCATTCCAAGCCTCAGCTACCCTGCCTCCTCTGGTACCCACTTTCCCTAAATGTGATGTTTTTCAGCTGCTAAAAAATGTCTGTACACCATTTCTGCATTGTTACTTAACTCTATATAATGTTTGCATTGTACCTCAATTGATGTGGAACCTTTTTAAAAGAGCCTTATCTCAAAGGTACTTGTAATCCAAAACTCTAAATAAATAAATAAAATAAACCTGGGAAGGACCCCACCCTTTGCAGCAGCTATAGACCCATATTCCTGATAACAGCAGACTGTAAAATCTAGGCCAAGGCTATGGCTACTAGACTGAAGGACCTCATAGTGGAGCTCATGGATAGAGACCAGGTTGTTTTTATCCCAGGGCGTAAAGTGATGGATAACACCAGATGGTTGATAAACTTCCTCTGGAAAACCAAAAGGGCAACCTTGCCTATTGTTCTCCTCTCACTGGATACCAAAAAGGTGTTCAACAGAGTGGAGTGGGGGGTATCTCTTTGCAGCCCTGGCTGCTTTCAAAATTTTCCCAGGTTTCAGATCATGGGGGCAGGTGTTACATATAGAGGCCCCTTCCGTGGTGCTCACTAATGGGAGTGCATCCCCACCCTTACAGCTACACAGGGATACCCAACAAGGATGCCCCCTATCCCCACTTCTGTTTATTCTGGCCCTAGAAAACCTCCTTAAAGCTATCCAGCTGAACACTGAAGTAAAGTTGGTTGAGATGGGAGGGGAGCAGAAGGCAATGGCATATGCAGATGATATCATCCTATCTCTTTCAGACCCAGCCCAGTCCATACCCAGTCTTCTTACCCTGATCACTCAGTACAGCCAGATCTATGGATATAAGCTAAATGTATCAAAGACACATCGTCTGGCCTCAGATGATAGAGTAACAACACTCCCCAATTACCCATGGGGCCTACAACATATGAGACAAGGTATAGTCTACCTGGGGGTCGCTTTCCACTGGAACCTATCTCATATAGGGAGGGGCAACTTGATCCCCTTGCTGGAATCTATAGATAATGACCTCAGATGTTGGGAGCTCCTGCACCTTTCCCACTGGGGCAAGGCCCATGTCTTTAAATTGACTACTACCCCAAGAATCGAATACATCCTAGAGAACCTACCAATAACCATTTACCCAAACTCATATAGCTAATCCACTCAAAACTGACAGCTTTCTTCTGGGGAACAGGCCTCAAACACATAAGTTGAGCCAAGCTTATTAGCCCCCCCCAACTGGGAGGCCTCAAATTACTGGACTTCAGATACCACATTAGGGCCCACACTCTGTTACAGCTAGCCAAAATGGTGCTGTGGGGCAAAGAGACCCAACCCCCCAAGGTGGGCTGACTGTGAAGCTTCTGTTGTGGGAAGCTCACTCATACAGAATGCACAATTGTTGCCCCCACCCCAGGAATATGCCTCCCCCCCACCATAGCACATACCTTAAGGACCTGGTGGGTCTTTCTTAAACTCAGCAAGTGGTCACATATGACAGCAAAGTTCTATCCCTTATGGGGCAGTCCCCTTTTACTGACTGACATCCAGCCTATAGCAGCTAATATGTGGGCTAGGGCAGGCATCACATATCTCTCTGTCATTAAACATACAACCCTTAACACATTAAAGAGCTTCCAACAACTACAGCAGGAGTACAACCTGCCTAAACCACAGCATTGGGGATAGCTAGATCTGAGGCATGCCCTCCAGCGGATGCTGGGCCATAATGCTTGGGGATTGCTGTGTAGTCAGCTAGATGATATTCTGTGGCCAGACTAGGGGAAGATAGCTTGTAGCAGTGTTATATATGAATACCTTCTGGACCTCTCCGCAGACCCCAAAGCTAGGGTGAGACAAAGGTGGTTGGAAGAATTAGTCTTGGACATTATCCCTCAAGTATGAGACTCATGCTGGCAAACACTGCGGCAAGTGACCAAAGACACACAGAATTGATTTATCCAATTTAAGGCACTACACAGATGACATAGAACCCCTCACAGACTGCATGCTTGGGGTTTTCTGTCCACAGACAAATGCTGGAGATGTCAAGCAGAATGTAGCACAACCATGCACATGTTGTGGTCCTTCCACTCCTTAGCTGCATACTGGCAAGAGGTTCAGACTACCCTGGGTACTGTACTACCCTATCAGACAACCCTGACCTCTGCTCTGGTGATGCTCAGCCTTTACACACCCTCCTCATGCAAGCACAGGTTACCAGTAGCTGAGAAGAGATGGTTGATGGGAGCTTTGAACACTGCTAAGAGGGTGATACTCAGGCACTGGAGGGAACAGCATACCCCTTCAGTGCAAGAGTGGCTAATGGAATTAGGGATGTTAGCTAGTTATGACAGGATTATGCAAGCTGCCCATCACAGGAAGGCCTATTATCAGGCATCTGGGTGCTATACCTGTCATCATCTTACTGTAAGATAACCCCAGAAAGCCTGCCACCTGCTCCTCAGACATCAGACCAGTCAGACAATGTAAGACAGACTGGGGCTGAGTGCTCATCCACCACCTCACCCCTCACTGCAAAGATGGAAACACTAGCACTTTAGTGTGATCTCTGAATGTTGTGAAGGATTCCCTAACTATTTTAGTGTTAGCTGGGAGGAAGATACATACACCTCTCCCCCCGGCTAAAAAGGTAGACTGATTATCTGATGCTTACCTCATAGCTATTTGTTTTCTTAAATGGTAAATACAGATATTATTTCTTCATTTACAGTTGTATGTACTGTAAATAAATTCAGTTTATGTGTTTGCTTTCCTTAGTCTGTTCATCCAAGGGTAAAAGCCGGCTAGGTTGTTTTTTTATGGCACATACCACGGTTAATGTATCATACACTGTAAAAGAAATTCTCAAATAAAAATGTAATTACAAATAAATAAATAAACAGAGAATAAAGCCTATACAGGTGTGTGTTATGAGGATTTTTCACACAGCCTTGGTGTGTGATAATCCATGAACCCCGAGAGCGAAGCTTGAGGGGTTTATGAAATTATCACACACCAAGGGTGTGTGAAAAATCCTCATAAAACAAACTTTGCACAGGAATTATTTTTTATAATAACTGGTGCAAGGTTTCAGCAGAGAAAAAACCTAAGATACATTTGTGCATGTGAGTGTGTTCTTGTGCAACAGCTGTACTCGCACAAATACAGTGAAGTGAAAATGCGAGGCGGAAAACACTGTAATAATCCACTATCGAGTTATTATGGAATTCAGTGGGTTATTACAGTGTCTTATCAAGAAAGAATACCCATCCATTATATGGGTCACCAGTTATTGTACAGAGGATAATGTGAGGGTAGGGGTGTATGATGGGTTTTTAAACACTTTCAAGGTGTGTGGTGCCTCATGAACACCAAGATTAAAGCTCAGTGGGGGGAGACAGAAGGGCTTGGGGAGATATGCTACAACTCTACAAAATACTCAGTGATACTGACCTTACCAAACAATGTTGACTAAAGTATGTAAACAGAACTGTTAATTTAAGAAGCCATGACAAACAACTCCACATTCAAAAACCAAACACCCATAAAAGCATGGGTGTAGCCAGACATACTCCAAGTACTCCATGGTGTGCAATTTTATTTAAGGGGGGGTAGCAAATAGCCTCTGAACTGCTTCCTTTTTCCATGAAAACTAACAAAGAAAATGCTGAACCTTTCTGTAATTTTATTCATAGGAATTGAAACTAGAAGGACTGGTCACTAATACTGTATTTGCATCCCAAGGACAATATAACTTTACAGGCTCTGGGCTGGTATGCTTGGAGTGTCTTAGAACCAATGCATGGCATTATGTTACCCATGCATGGCACCAGCTATTGTCATGGAATACAAAGTTGTATTTATTGTGCCAAATGAGGGAACAAACACGTCCTGGTGTACATTTGTATATTGTCTGGCTACAGGGGTGAGTCCACTTGTGTGCAGATCTGAAATCCTGGCTACACCCCTGCATAAAAGGGATAACTTCTTTACAGTAACAGCTGCAAAAGCATGGAATATGCTACCACAAGAAGTAATAGAATCAAGAAGCTTCAGTGATTTCAAATCGATATTGGAAATACACCTTAACTGGGATGGGACACACACAAACTAAGACACCCACTAGGAGTGGGGAACACTCATGATGGGCTAATGCCTTCTTCTGTCTTGATATACCGAGTAATATAGGTATTACACACCTCCGGTGAGGGGTGGCGAAAGAAATATTATTCAACACAATACATACATTGTTTTTAATAATTACTGATTCTGTTCTCTGAATTAGTACACAGTCATACAGAAAGTTATCACATGACCCATTCAGTTTCATACTTCTCTTGGTTCAGCCCCTGCATTCTGGCTGCCAAGTTTGACATGATTTTACATTCACTTGCACGCATGTGCAAGGAACATCTTGCAACAATATAAGGTTTGGAGGTGTGTGACCCTCCTCCCCTATGCAGTGATCAGTATAGCAGGTGCGACCCTAGTGAACCAACACATACCGTGCTGTGTATGACAGCAGTTTGGCTGTGTTGGTCTTCACTTCAAAGAAAAGGTCCGCTGCAATCAGTAGTGGTAGCATGTATGCAATTAGTATTCATAGCCAAACTGCTGTCATTCACAGCTAGGCAATCCCTCCACTTCCTCCCTCTGCTAATGTCCTCCCACTCTCTCCCTCCTTTTTTTCCCCACCTTGTGTGCCGAGAAGGGTGCCCAATCCCCCTCTGCTCATGAACCCTCCCAGCACACTGTGTGGCCAATGGGGGGGATACGATGGTGCCCAATCCCCCATCAGCTGCAGCCACCCCCAAATAAAACAACCAGTTGGCATGCTGGGAGCCCACCCCAGCGTACTCATGCATCCCCCCCACACACACACTGTATGGTTGGCAGGGGTGCCCAGTCCCCGCCGGCTCCAGTCCCCCCCGCAAACACCTAGGTGGCATGCAGGGAGCCCACCCCAGCATGCCAGCAGCATCCATTTTTGTCCATCGCCTCGCCTAACCGGCACCTACCCTCTGCACTCCCACCTCCCCACCCTCACCTAGGTAGCACACTGGGTGCCCACCCCAGCATACCAAAGCATTGGTTTTTTTTTTAAATCCTGTAAAACAAGAAAACCATCCCTCAGTGAGTCTTTGCCCCCCAGCCAACCCGTGCCCACCGTCTGTGCACCCACCTCCCCACACCCTCCCTCACCCCATACTTATCTCCAGAGCCCAGCGCAATGATCTTTGGTGGACTGGGAACACATCTGCACTCTTCAAAGCCGACCGTGAACTGAAGAAATGCCGGTAAGCTGTATAATGGCATAAATAGGTTTTTTTCAACTTTGGTGCATGTCTTGGCCAATTTTGCAAATTCTGGCACCAAATTTCAACACAGGGTTATTGGGACCACTCCTTATGAATTCAGTCACTGTCATGGCATTATACGGCCCTGAAAGGTGATTTCTAGGTCACTGCGTGGAATCACCTTTTGGGACTGATTAACAAAATAACAGTATCGGTGTTCATGAGGTGGGCTCTCAAAAAGCCTATGTTGCAAATTTAGCAAAAAAAATCAAAAAAATTACTGTTTTACCAACATGCATTGCGTAGTTTCCAAGCACACTCGTAAGTTTGCGAATTTGTCATATTTTCATTCCAGATTTTCAACATTGGCATATTTCCACACCTCCTTATGAACAGTGCAGCTGTCATTTGTCACATACTGGCCAGAATGTGTTTTTGTGCTTCCAGCACAAAATAGCATGGTCACTGTTGGAAATCAGTGTTCGGTACAGAGTAAGACAATTACAGTGATAGTGTTCATGAGCAGAGGTCCTAAAATGCCTATGTTGAAAATCTGGTGGCAAAAGTCCAGAAAGTGGCTGTGCTACGAGCATGCATTGCGTAGTTTCTATGCACACTCATACTGTAAGTTTGTGAATTTGTAATATTTCCACTCCAGATTTTCAACATTGCCATTTTTACCCCATCTCCTTATGATCAGTACAGCTGTCATTTTTCACATCCTGGACAAAATGTTTTTTCGCACTTCTAGCGTACAATAGCGTGGCTGCTGTGGGAAATCATGTTCGGTACAGAGTAAGAAAATCACAGTGACACTGTTCATAAGTAGACATCCTAAAATGCCTATGTTGAAAATTTGGTGCAAAGATTCCAAACAATGACTGTTTTATGAGAGTGCATTGCGTAGTTTCCATGCGTACTCATAACTTTGCAAATTTGTCATATTTTCACTCCAGATTTCCAACATTTGCATTTTCCCACACCTCTTTATGAACAGTTCAGCTGTCATTTTTCACATCCTGGCTGAAATGTGTTTTCACACTTCTGACGCAGAATAGCACAGTCACTGTGGGAAATCAGTGTTTGATGCACAGTAAGAAAATCATAGTGACAGTGTTCATCATCAGAGGTGGCAAAATGCCTATGTTGTAAATTTGGTGAAATAATTCCACTGAATGACTGTGTTACAAGTGTGGGTTGTGCAATTTCCACACAGGCTCGTTCCTTTGAGCACGCCCAGGGTGTTAGGGTTCCTAAGACAGACACTTGAGAAGTATGAAGACCATCCCCTTCTGCTACCACATCAGGTCTGCTGGTAATGTCTGAATCAAAAACCTCAACACATTGGCACTAAAGAGAGACACACTAGTTTATGGTGACCAATACATTTATTACTCAAACACAAGATACTCCTGACCTCTGGTCTGCAGAAGGGACTAGCCATTGAACCTGTGGACTGATGGATATGCTGAGCCAACTCAGCCTGCAGTGTGACCCGATCTGTCAAAATACAGTAACACATCTTTGATGGTTAATGCCACCCAAACAGTGGATTTCTACCTGCAGGGAGATGATTCCACTGCCTTGACAATGGAGGAGAGGTTAAAGCACATTATGAGCATGAACAGTGAAGGAACTGATGCAAGCATGTGGTAATGTATGGGGAGCTGGATGTACTAGCTATGCTGTAGAATACGGAGATGAGTGCAGTCACAATATCATGTGAAACTCAATTTGCATGCGATATTATTTCTGAAAAAACAGGTCACTCACCTGTAACAGTAGTTCTAGGAGTAGCATATGGTACATGGTGTACATCCACACTTCTGGCAGTATCCGTTCCCTTTAAGATGCTGGCCAGAAGGTCTTCAAGCTGGGTCCTCCCACATACTCAGATGGTAACTCCCTCGGCAGTGCCCCGTGACATCAGATCTTATCCGCTGGAAGCAAGACCAGTGTGCCACTTGCCTGGGGAGGTTGGGTAGGTTGTGTGGATGTACACCATAAAAATTTGCATCCCGGCATGACTTAAGGTCAATGTGGTAATGGGTAATGAATAAAAAATTACTCACCATAGCAATTATGTTTCTTTCAGGAGAAATTTTTATTAAAGGAACTTGTAAAGCATTTAAAACACAATATAATACAACAGTGTTACCAACCAAAAAAATAAAGAAAAGAGAAATAAATAGATCCTTACATCAAATCAAGTATTCATCCTTGAGAACCAGAAAAAATGTGGGCTATTAAGTAATTGCATCATAACCAATGGAAATCCTACATCTGAACAGGTATTCTAGGGGATGTATATAAAGCTTGCAATGACTGTAAATATTGATTGAGACAATCTGAGAAAGGTAGTGGAGCAGCGCATAATGTATTCAAGAGTAGCTTATATAGGACCTTATGCATTGGAGCCAAAATAACTTGTTGTGTGCTCATGTTCCACTGTTTTAATCTTAAAAAAAGTTCCTTGAGGTAGGTTGGTGTTAGGGCTGAGGCCCTACCTAACCTAAGTGATGCTGTTTCCCATTGCTGCGTTGTGAAGTTTCTACGCACACTCATAAGTTTGTGAATTTGTAATATTTCCACTCCAGATTTTCAACATTGTCATTTTCCCACATCTCCTTATGACCAGTACAGCTGTCATTTTTCACATCCTGGCCAAAATGTGTTTTTGCACTTCCAGCATACAATAGTGTGTTCACTGTGGGAAATCTCGTTCGGTACAGGGTGATAAACACAACTGTAATTTTATATTATTTTTGTGCCTATCCCATACATTGTAACATGAGGCATTATTGGTTAGCGGTGTTCCTTATATGCCAATAAGGCCATTTGGATTGCCAGATGGCTAAAACGGTAGACATCACAATCTGGGATAGGTTTGATAAACTAGTCCCCGGAAGTACAGGTCTTTTGTAGCATTATAAATTTCCATCTAGTTTTGGAGTTTTTCAGGGAGACTTGACACCTTATTTTTTGTATAGAGACGTGGTGAAATATCTATCCTTTAGGAGAGGATCTTGGATTGCAAGGTACTCACAGCCTAGTTACCGTACTCAACGTAAACCCCAATTAAGTGTAAAAAAAAGAATCTGCTGGGTTCCTAGGTTTATTTTAATTATGACAGTTTTACAAAGTGGAGATATTCGCCCAAACCCTGGCACTTTAAACTCCACCATTTTTGTTGAGCCAAATGCAGACATATAGAGAATACATGCCTTAAGTATTGTTCATTTTAATGCCTGTAGTATCTGTAATAAACTAGATTTAATTAAAGATTGGATAAGGACTTACAACCCAGATATTATTATTATTTCAGAAACTTGGCTCAACAAAAGAGTTTCAGACATAAGTTTGCAAATAGATGGATATCATTTTTTCAGAAAGGATAGAAATAAAAAAGGGGGAGGACTTTTGATGTATGTAAATCCATAACTTGATGCTAAGGAAATTAACTGTGATTCACTGAACAAGGGCTTGGAGGCAGTATTTCTTGAAATGCGAATTCCATTCATTAAACCTTTATTGGTCTCTGGAGTTTATAAACCTCCTAAATTAGAGAATACTGCTTTCTTAAGAGTTCAAATGTTTTTGGAAAATTTCAGGTATACCCATGAGTTATTTGTTACTGGTGACTTTAATGTAAACTGGTTCCAGGTGGAGCCCACCAATAGCTTAACTGAGTTTCAAGAATATCTTCAGTTATCCCAAGTACTTTCTGACCCTACTAGGATCAACTGTAAGAATGTACAAAACTCTTCTTTGTTAGACCTTGGCCCAGATATTCAAAAGGGCTGCGCCATGCGCAATAGGGTTGCGCCTGCGCAAGTCCGAACTTGCTCCATTCTGCCATATTCAGCAGGAGGCAGTTGCACCATGGAAAACATGCTGAGCAACAGCGCAATGCAAATGAATGCATGCTGAACTGGAGGGGGAGGAACCATGCATGAACTGCACAGCCCAATATTCAGCAGGGCTCTGCAGAGTTGTGCAGGCGCAACCCCAACCTCCCTGCACAACTTTGAGCCAAAAAGGCTGGTGAGGGCCACACACAGGTGGCTGCTGCATTGTGAGGCGCAACACAGCAGCCTGGCTGGCCCCAACCCAGTCCCTGTGCCCCCCTGCAGCCTGATCGCGGGCAGCCAACTGTAAATCCCCCACCATCCCCACTCGCCAGATCGCGGGCATAGTTTAATCCCCCACCAACCTGATCATGGGCAGCAATGTGGCTCCCCGAGGCGTATCCTGGTGGTCCAGTGGACCAAAAATCCCAATTGTGGGCAGTAGTCATTTAGAAACCCCCAGACATAGCCCTGGTGGCTAGTGTCCCCCCACCCACCCACCACAAAGCCCCACCACCCCGCTCCCCAGCAGCCAGCGGGCAGCAGCATCCCACCCACCTGCCGCCCTGCCGCCCACCAACTGACTGCCCAGTATGGCTGCACGCTTTTTGTGCAGGCAGAGCCAATGGGTGTGCATCCCATACCCGTGCATGACAGTCCAGATTTGTGAATGAATACATTCATTCATTCACAAAACTGGACTGTCTTTGTATAGTATGGGCTGCACACCCATTGGCTCTTGCCTGCACCAATGGGCATGCAGTCCTACCGGGCAGTCAGTCAGTGGGCGGCGGGGTGGCAGGTGGGTGGGATGCTGTCGCCCGCTGGCTGCCAAGGGGGAGTGGGTGGTGGAGCTTCATGGGCAGGTGGAGTGGGGGGGACACTAGCCACCAGGCTATGTTCGGGAGTGTTTAATGACTTACTGCTCAGATCGGGCTTTTCGTCCACTGGACCACCAGGGATGAATGCGGGAGATGGGGGGTTTCTTAAACAACTACTGCCCGCGATCGGGCTTTTCGGTCCACTGGATCACCAGGGATGAATACGGGGGTTTCTTAAACAACTACTGCCCACGATCAGGCTTTTCGGTCCACTGGACCACCAGGGATACGTTCGGGGGGGCCACATTGCTGCCCGCGATCGGTCTGGTGGGTGGGGATTAAACTATGCCCACGATTGGGCCAGTGGGGGGTGGTGGTGGGGATTGTACACTGTTTCACCCGCGATCGGGCTGCAGGGGGCGTTGGTCCCCAATGGCTGCTGCCTGGCAGGGTGCCAGGTGCAAGTCCTTGGGGATCGGCGCACCTGCATGCTAATGGCATGCAAATGGGGCCATAATCAGATGCAAATGGCCCCCCCTGTGCCTTGCATGAATTATGGCCCCATCTGCATGTCACCATTGAATATGGGGATTTTGCACATGGCGCAATGGTACTTGCACCACCGCAAGTTGAATGCTCCACTCTGACCACTTGCGGTGGTGCAAGTTCCACTGCGCCATGCACAGTGGCTTTGGCCAGGGGGTGATATTCAAAGGAGTTACTCAAGGGCGCAACTCCTTTGAATATCGCTCTGGATACACCCCTGCACAACTATTTTGTGCAGCGCAAGGGCTTGCGCCACAAAATAGCGCAGTTTGAATATCCAGCCCCTTATGTTTACAAATCGGCCATCTGAATATTCTTATAGTTGTGTCCTGCCTGATAATTTTTCTGACCATCAGGTAATATTTGCTTTACGTAAACACCTAAAGTTGACTCAGCAGACTCAGACAGTGCAGTAGAGAAATTTTAAGAATTTCAATTATGCACACTTTATGGTGGATGTTGAAATAATTAGCTGGGATAAATTAGAACTAATACCAATAGCTTCAGATGCATAGAAATGTTTCCAGGAGGAATTCATACGGATTTGCAATAGACATGCTGCCTTGCAAAGAAGAAAGGTAAAGGCAAATAATTGTAAGTGGTATAATGCTATCCTACACAAATTAAAAAAGAGAGGGATGCTTGCTGGCATAAGGCCAAAGACTCTGGTACAAATACCGATTGGGCTCTTTACAGACAAATTAGAAACAAATATCTTAAGTCAATCAGAAAAACTAAGCAACTTTTTTTGGATCATTTCTGGAACAAAATCAAAACCAAAATCCTAGACTCTTTTGGAGTACAATAACTAAATTAATGGGTAAAACAGATAAGGGAATGATTGGTAAAATAGACATATAGTGTGATTTGGTTCCAATGGGTAATTTAATGGTAAATGAATTCAAAAATGTTTTTCTAAAGTTGGTTCAAAGATTTTAGAAAACAATTTAGGACATAGTGACTTAGAAATTGCCCAGCTAAAATACTCAAATAAGATAATAGAGATTTTTTTTTAAATTTAGATATATTGAAGCACATGAAATAATGAAAGCATTTTTAAAATTGGATACTAAAAAGGCTATAGGTTTGGCTAATTCAGATATTAGATTATTGAAGTATGCTGCTCCCTTTATTGTACATCCTTTGACTTATTTATTTAATTTTTCACTAATTACAGAAGAATTTCCTAAAGACTGGAAGATTGCAAAAATATCACCCATTTATAAGGGTGGATCCCGGAACGAGAATAATAATTATCGCCCCATTTCTTTATTGCCTATTGTTTCCAAATTGATTGAAAGCCTAGTGGCTACTCAGTTAACATGTTTTCTGGAGGAAAGTCGACTAATGGATCAATATCAATCAGGATTTAGATCCTCCTACAGTTCACAAATGGCCCTGGAAAAGGTGGTGGGTGACTTGCAGAGTAGTCTGGACAGGAGAATGTCCATGGGTGCATTATTTGTAGATTTATCTAAGGCATTTGATACCTTGCACCATGACATTCTCCTGTCCAGACTGCATGCTATTGGAGTATGAGGAAAAGAGTTGACCTGGTTTGCCTCCTATTTGTTGAATGGGAAACAGCTGGTGGAAATAGGTTCCTTTAAGTCAGAACAAATTAAAATTGAAAAGGGAGTTCCACAAGGGTCGATATTAGGTCCCCTACTGTTCAATCTTTATATTAACAATCTAGAGTTTAGTGATCAAGAAACACACTATCACATATGTGCAGACAACACTGTTGTATATACTGAAGAGAAAGATCCTAAAAGTATTTAAACAAAATTACAAACAGCTTTTGACAACCTGCAGGTCTTTTTTCAGGAACATTGTTTATGTCTAAATGTAAAAAAAAAAATGGGACTCTATTCTCTAGATTTGATGTTTCAGACAATCTTGAAATTAAATCTATGGATGGTATTACTATTCAATGGGTAGATAATTATAAATATTTAGGATTCATTCTGGATGCTAAGTTGAGTTGGAAACCCCCATTGAAATCCTGATTAAGAACTTAGGTAACAAACTGGGAGCACTATTTAAAATAAGGCAGTATTTGTCACCAGAGATTAGACTAAGGGTGATAAATAGTATGTTACTCCCTGTTTTAGATTATGGGGCTGTTTTTTATGCAGGGGCAGCAGGGTGAGTACTTGTTGGTTTAGACATCCTATACAACAGAATAGCACATTTAATACTTGAGGTTCCTAGAGAGACTCACCTCTGCAATTTATACAGATCTCTGCAGTGGTTAAAATTAAAAGATAGGAGAGACTGGCACCTTCTTATTTGTATGTATTAGGTATACAAATTTAACTTAACACACTATCTATTAGATCTATTTTCTATCAGGGAAATTCAGCTTAACTTGAGGTCTGCCTCTGGCTTAGAATTTGATGTTCCTAGATGCAAGTCTAACATGGGGAGATCTGTTATTTGGATCAAAGGGCCTTTAGTATGGAATTCTTTACCCATTTATTTAAGTCAAAATAATCAGGTAATTAATTTGGGGAGTATAGCACAGTGGTATAAAACCAGATCAGATGCAATATTAACTTGTTGCATGGGTGTATTTACCCAATAGGAACCTTGCTACACATTGCTTAATGATTATTGTCTGATCTCTGGTTGTATAGTTTGTATACTTGGTAGAATCTCCCTCTATCATGGTGATTTTTGCCATGTAAAATTATTTTTTGTATAAATTTTATGGTGTGTATTTACAAGTTGTGTCTAATTTTTGATAATGCATGTGTAATTACTTATGACTTTGCATAATGTATCTAAATTTTAGATAATTTTGTATGTGTAATTATTTATGATCCTTTTTTTCTCCTTTTTGAATAATGGACATATTAAGCTCCTTTAATCTTTCTTCATATGTCTTCTGGTGCATAGAAACATAGAATTTGATGGCAGATAAGGACCTTCTTTGAACTGAGTTTTGCTCAATGGAGTATGTAACAACTATCAAAATAAATTCATGAACTTTGAATAAAATTTTAAACAACAAACAACAACAGGATAAGAAAATCACAGTGACACTGTTCATGAGCAGACGTCCTAAAATGCCTATGTTGAAAATTTGGTGCAAAAATTCCAAACAATGACTGTTTTATGAGCATGCATTGCACAGTTTCCATGCGCACTCGTAACTTCACGAATTTGACATATTTTCACTCCAGATTTCCAACATTTGCATTTTTCCACACCTCCTTATGAACATTTCAGCTGTCATTTTTTACATCCTGGCTGAAATGTGTTTTCACACTTCTGACGCAGAATAGCATGGTCGCTATGGGAAATCAGTGTTTGGTGCACAGCAAGAAAATCATAGTGACAGTGTCCATGACCAGAGGTGACAAAATGCCTATGTTGAAAATTTGGTAAAATAATTCCACTGAATGACTATGTTACAAGCGTGGGTTGCTCAGTTTCCACACAGGCTGATTCCCTTGAGCATGCCCAGGGCATTAGGGTTTCTAAGACAGACTCTTAAGAAGTATGAGTGTGAAATGTTGATCAGATGCAAGAGGAGTTGCAGAGAGGTACTCTGTTGGTATATGGATGTTAAAGGGACATGGATACAATGGGGGGGGGGTGCTGCATCAATGTCAAATGCGAATGCAAACACCTGCAAGTGAATGTTCGGCATTGACAAATGTTTGTTTATTCTGAGGGAGACATTTCACAAGGCACCACTTCACTTTATCAAGAACTCCAGTCACTTGCATTTCCCTTTTATTAAGCACACTTAAAACCTTTATTATAGTATAAATACATTTTTTTCTGTCAGAAAAACTACTGCTAATGCCTATTTAAAGTGAAGTGTTGTCATGCTAAACATCTGCCTACTATTTGGTGGAATTAACTTGAATAAAAGAATGGTTACTCTATAGGAGTGGAACTCTGTTCCTCCCTACTTATATTAAGTTTGCCTTCAAGTTTCTCTGAACTACTTTTTATCACCCTTGTCCTGCCACTCAGCCTCCAGAAGCAAAATACTGTAAACTGGTTGATGATGACTAGCAATTTTCAACAGAGCATGCTTGCACTATTGTACTTTGAGTGAGAGCTGGCCATTGTCTCACGCTCACCATTATAACCAGCTGGTTATAAAGGAAGATTACTCTGTAGTTATCTGAATGTAATAGCACTCAGTCATTAATTATAAAATTGATATCAATCAGAGATCAGGCAGAACCAACAGGGAGCCTTAAAAAGGAAAAAAGAATATTTCAAATTGAAAAAAAGAAATCATACAGCAGATAGAGAGAGAATATGGAGGCTATATAGGGGCCCGAATTTCCACTTATATTAAAAATTGACACATTAAGGTTTATGTTCCATTCTTTTACGTTGCTATTCATAATGTATTTTCTCCATTTAAATTGTTTTGTTCTCTTCTTGTTATTTTACATACGATTTGATATATAACTGCCATTTAGGAGTGCAATGAAACAACAACAGAAGAAAAAAGGCAAAAAAGCAACATGGGAAAAGTGTTTCATGAACAGTGAGGTAAAAACAAGTTACACTACTAAGGGTTTCAGGAATGCAAGAGTCATGGATGTATGCTTGTATCCTTGCATGGAAAAAAGATAGAAAATATTGAAATAAAAAAGTACTTCAATACTTCTGCATTTTGGGATTTCCTATTTTTACAACTGCAGGGCCAGAGTTTTGCAACCATCTTGCTATTGGAGAGGAGAAAAGCAGCTCACCTCACTTAGAACAACAATGTTGGAGTTGCAGCACTGTCACTTCACCAGTTGAATGAAACACTCCACTGTGTCCATTCAGTAGACCAGTTCTAGCACTATTTTTTCTGCTTTTTTTGTCTCTCATCGTGCCTGCTTAAAGTGACCTGACAGCCAATGTCTCTGAGTAGTCACAAAGGCAAGTTACACCACTTCTTTGAAGAAGTTAAACTGTCTGCAGTAGTGCAATTAGAAACTTTTCCTAGATTAAAAAAAAAATAAACAATCTCTTTCCCCCAGCCCAAAGTCAGGGGCTTTTTTAGCCTGAAAAATGGGGGCATGGGCTCCCTCAATTTATGCTGGTGCCCCCCAATGTTTTCACCCAGCCTTCCTTTAATTATAGGACTTAACAACAAGAAAATACAGCAACAGCACCAGCATAAGCTCTGAATGACTGAGCCAGCCCGGCAGCCCCACCTCCACTCCACCTCCACCTCACCACTTCCAGTGCTCCTACTTCAGCAGTCATGGCAGGGCTTGATTTCCCCAAGACCACCAGATGATGATCCCCGAGTCCCTCTGATGTCTGATGTCACTTGGTCTGATGATCACGTGGGGTGGAGCAGGAATGATAAATAACCATCACGTGGGAGCTGGGGTCAGGCACCATTGCAGCTTGGAGATTGTTAGACTTGAAGACAGAGAGAGACAGACTTATTCCTGCTCTATACAAGTGTGGCCATGTGGGTGGGCAATGGCTTTGATTGGACCAGGTGTGGGCTGAATGTGGAGCTGGATGACTTTGTTACACTCTGCTGTAGAACGTAGTCATCATTTTGTGTCCTCCCAGTGAGAAGTGAACAGCAGAGTGGAACTAGCGGTGTGACTTCTCAGGACTTCAATGACTAAACTACTAAAGTAAAAAAAATCTTAAAACACACTACATCTATATATTTTCTTTCTATTTCCAGTGGTCCGATCATCTGAATAACAGGAGGGAGGGAGAGGGCTGGGAGGGGGGAGAGAGAGAGAGACTGAGGCTGGGAGTGGGATGGTCAAGGGACTCAGGCTGCAGCTGGTGAGAGAGGAGTGGACAAAAGAGACTCGTTACAGCAGCAGGAGACCAAGCTGCTGTGCTGAGCAGCCTGCAGTGCAGCACTAATATTGCCTGAATAAACAGGAACTGGAGGACTGGGAGCTGCTTTAGTTCATGGCTACTACTACTAGGAAGTGGGTGCAGCAACACAGGAGCAGAGTACTAGTATGCTGCACTAATAGTGTACTATCTTTATGCAGGCCACAGATTAAGACCCCCTCCCCCTCAAAAAAATATATAGCAACTAAGAGAGCAGAGGGAGCTCAGATGGAAGAGGAGAAGACAGACACAGTCTGATTACAGGCAGGGAGTCAGAGTACAGCAGGTGCCAGGAGCTGAGCAGACTGTGCTCTGCAGCGTATATATTGAGTTATAAGAACTAAGAAGAAAAGGTCTGTACCAAAAATATATATAAATAACCAAAACAAAAGATTTGAATAATACAGAAGGGGAGCTCAGAGGGGAAAGGAGGCAGAGAGACAGACTGACTCAGGAAATGAGTGAAAACAGCAGCAGGTAGTGGAGCTGAGCAGCCTGCCCTGAAGAGCTGCTGCTGCAATTTATTTTGTTCTTTTAATTACTTGCCTGTACCATCACTAGTTACCTGATTGCCTACAGCTTTGGGGTAGCCTCTGCCCCAGAAAAAATTACTTGACTTGCTACAGACTTGGTGTAACCCCAGAAAAAAAATTATTTGATTGCCTGCAGCCTTAGGAAATAACCCCAGAAAAAAGTAAACAGGCAGGGTTTGTTTTTTGCCCACCATTGTCAGTAATTACTTGATTGCCCATGGTCTTGGGGTCTATAGCTCAAGAAAAAAAACAAGCATTTTTCAATGCCAAGTGTTGCTTGCTGTCATTAGCAGTGGAAGTGCAGGAGTTAGACATGCAGCATGGAAATGGCAGTGAAGTATTGAACTGACACCAACTCCACCCCCACCCTACAGAGATGGACAGGCTTTGGGGTGTTCCTTTGGGTCATCACCCTTAACAGTCACAACATTTCACCTCACCATACCCTGCAGACACTTACAAGTGTCAAGGTATGGAAATACACTGAAATGGGTGCTGTATAGGAGAATGAGATAAACTCTGGGGCCAAAGAGTCCAAGGAGCACCTCGATGCCTGCAACTGGCTGTCGGGTGGGGGTGGAATGGCATGAGCATTACTGCTGACAATCCTAAATCACACCCCTGATTCCTGTCAGTCCCTACAGGGTAGGGTGTTATGGTCAAAAATCCTAACACCTTGGGCATTTCTTGGTAATTTTACTCCAGGTTTTCAACATGCACTTTTTGTGACCCCACCACATGAACAGTGACACACATTTTGGCCAGGGTGTGAAAAATGACAGCTGTACTGTTCATAAAGAGGTGTGGAAAAATCCAATGTTGAAAATCTGGACTGAAAATATTACGAATTTGTGAACTTATGAGGGTGTGTGGAAATTGCACAATAAACGCTCGTAACACAGTCATTTTATGGACGTTTGTCACCAAATTTTCAACATAGCCAGGTTAAGACCTCTGCTCATGAACAGTGTCACTGTGATTTTCTTAATCTGTCCTGAACATTGATTTTGCACACGGACTCTGCCACTGTGCACTATATGTGTGAAAACACATTTTGGGCAAGATGTGAAAAATGATAGCTGTACTGTTCATAAGGAGCTGTGGTAAAATGGCAATGTTGAAAATCTGGAGTGAAAATATTAAAAATGATCAAAGTTATGATTGTACGTAGGAACTGTGCAACGCACGCTCATAAAACAGTCATTTTTAGGAATTGTTTCAACAAATTTTCAACATAGGGTTTTCGGGGACCTACCTCATGAACAGAGTCACTGTGATTTTGTTAATCTGTCCTGAACATTGATTTCGCACACTGATTGCACCATTGCGTGCTACAATACATGTGCGAAAACACGTCTTGGGCAGGATGTTAAAAATAACAGCTGTACTGTTTATAGGAAGGTGTGGTAAAATGGCAATACTGAAAATCTGGAGTGAAAATATTAAAAATGCTCAAAGTAATGAGTATGCATCAGAACTACACAATGCACGCTCATAAAACAGTAATTTCTGGGAGTTTTTTCACCAAATTTTCAACATAGGGTTTTTGGGGACCTACGTCATGAACTGTGACACTGTCATTTTGTTAATCAGTCCTGAAAGGTGGTTCTGCACAGTGACCACAAATCACCTTTTGGGACCGAATAACAAAATGACAGTGACCCAGTTCATGAGGTGGGGTCCCAAAAACCCCATGTTGAAAAACTGGTGAAAAAATTCCACAAAATGGCCGAGATATGCACCAAAGTTGAAAAATAAAACACATTTATGCTATTGTACAGCTTACCGGCACTTCTTCAGTTTGTGGTTGGTTTTGAAGAGTGCAGACGTGTTCTCGGTCCATGGAAGAGCATCACGCTGGGCTCTGGAGATAAGAGTAGGGTGAGGTGAGGGTGTGGGGAGGTGGGGTACTCAGAGGGTGGGCATGGGCCAGGGGAAGGGGCAAGAGAATCAATGAGGGATCTTTTTTTCTTCTAGCTCTTTTTTTTTTACACAGACAATGGGGGACTTTTGCCATGCTGGGGTGGGCTCCCAGCATGGCACCAGGCAGTTTGTTTTGGGGCAGTGAAGTCAATGGGGTATTGGGCACCCCTGTTGGCCAAAGAGACTTTTTCCATGCTGCGGTGAGCTCCCAGTGTGGCAGATGGAAGTTTGTTTGGGGAACAGTGGAGCCAACAGGGGATTGGGCACCCCCATTGTCCATACAATGTGCTGGGGGGACGCATGAGCCAATTGGGGATTGGGCACCCCCCTCAGTAAACAACAAATGGAGGAGGTGCATTATGCCATCAGAGATTGGGCTACCCCATCGGCAAATAGGAACATAGAAACATAGACTTTGACGGCAGATAAGAACCGCTTGGCCCACCCAGTCTGCCCATTTTCCTACCTATTGGATAAGCTGCAGATTCTAGTTAACTGGGGAGGGGGCTCATGCCAACAGAGGGACTGGGCACCTCATCAGCTTTTTTTTTTATTGAAATGTTTCACCAGGAAGGCACACTGAAAAGCAGAGCGGCTTTCCTTCGGCTTCCTGAAGACTGTGAGAGACCGATGGAGAAGCCGTCACTATGGGGACATCACACAATCATCTGTTTTGGAAGCTTGTAATGCACCAAAACAGCTGATTGCATGGTGGCGCCTAAATTTCCTAGCCTTTAGGTATGATCACTCCTGCTGAAAGCAATGTGTTTCTTGCACATGCGTGCAAGCAACACAAAAATAGGAAGGGTTTTTTATTTGCCTACTACCATCGCAAATTACTTGGTTGCTTACAGACTTGGAATATAACCCCAACAATAAGTAAACAGGCATGCTTTGCGACTATCATTACTCACTAGCCTACCTACTTAGGTACCACCATAGAATAATAAATCACTTTTATTATTTTGGCCTACAACTGAATTAAAGTAGAACAACATCCAAAACAAAATGAGTCATGGCATAAGGTCTTTCTTTAATATGGGAGCAGCTGGAAAAAGGCCAAGAATAAGTTCTTCTTTAGCGTCCTCTTCATCTTTCAATGAGACCATGTGCACAAACATAATAACTGATAAGGAAGCATCTTGTAATGAGCAAACAACTGAGACAGTAAGTCATCGAGTTGACAGTATTAGTACTAACAGCACTACTAGTGCATGTATTGAACAGTCTTGTAATACCCCCTCTAATGAGTCAGACTTGTCCCAGGCCCAATAAGTGCCTGACCTTGATGATAACCCCCCTACTGATCTTGGCAATAAAGAGAAAGGCCCCACTCAGCCTATGACTAATTTCAGTACGTTAATTTATGGAGGTAAAAGGTGGAGCTTTGGCCTTCACTGGTACAAAGATTTATGTTGGTTAGAGTACAGCTGTGAAAAACAGAGTGCATTCTGCTTTGCATGTAGATGCTTCATGCATGAGCAAGGATGTGCTGATGAAGCCTTTACAACTCGAGGGCTTCAGAAAAGGAAAAAGGCATTGGAGAAATTCAGAGCACATGCATCAAGTCAAGTGCAATAGTTGCTTGATCTGCATATACGTGCACACAGGAAACAGGTAACATCATGATACAGATAGACAAGGGCAAGGTTAAGGAAATTCAGCAAAAAAGACTAGTGGAAGTCACTCTACATTTGGGTCAGCTAGGGTTATCTTTCCATGGTCACAATGAGGATGAGCAGAGTCTTAATAAAGGAAACTTCAATGATGCTTTAGACTTGATTAAAAAGTTTGATAGAGTTCTCCAAGTTAATGAGTCTGTCCCATTAAATGCAGATTACATATCAGCAGTATTACAGAATGGTCTTATTCAGTCTGCTGCATCCTGTAGTACAGACAGTGTTGCGCGAAATTGGAATATTTCACCTAGCTAAATATTTAGTATAATTAACACATTGCATGAAATATTTTTTCCTTTTGAAATGCAAAATTTTGCCCGCAGTTGTGAGTGAAATTTTGCCCCCAAGTAGGTGAAATTTCAATTATGGGCAAAATTTTGCACCCAGAGGGTGAAATATTGCCCCCCATGGTGAAATTACACCACCTGTGAGGGTAATTTCACCTCCCGTGGCAAAACTGTGTTCAAACTTCTCCCTGGTGTCTAGTGGCCCCCCCCCGGCCATCACTGGCAGTAAACATAAATAAGCACCCCCTCAAAGTTACCCTGCCACCTCTGTTGTTTTTTTGTTTTGTTTTTCAAATATACCCTTCTCTCCCTGGTGACTAGTGGGACCCCCCATCCTCCCACCCCATCAGTATATAGCAGCACCCACCCAGCTCCCCCCCAGTAGCCCGATTGGGCCACCAGCACAGCCCTCCACTCGCCTCCATGGCCAGCAGCCCAGCTGAGCGCCATTGAGCACTTGGATGAATAAATGGGCAGGAGCAAATGAGCATATGTATCAGATACGTTCATAATCAAAAACCTGTTGAACATTTTCTGTTTTGTTGAAGTCTTAGAACCAGATACAAGGGGATTGTGTAGTTACATTAATGACACCTTGAAAAAATGTGATATCTTTGAGCCAGATGTTACTTTTGTTGCCCAAGCTTATGATAGTGCAAGTGCGATGAGTGGTCATCTCAATGGTGTTCAGAAACTCTTCAAAAAGGACTACCCTCATGCTATGCATGTTCACTTTTATGTACATAAGTTAACTCTAACTCTTGTGGACTCATGTCAGTGCATTTCTGAAGTAAAAGATTTCTTTGAATTGCTTGCATACATTCTTTTTGAGATCTGTAGTGCACAGTGACATACTGAAACAGGTACAAGAAGAAATTAGACTTGACAGAACATTCAAGATCATAGCTCTGAGCAGCACCAGTTGGGGATGTCAGAAAAGAGCTATGAGAGCACTGAAGCGTACATATGAGTCCTTAATCTCTTATCTCTCACAATGTGACCATGGAGATACACCCAAAACACTGGGACTTTACAACTTCTTGATGTTATTCAACACTGTCTTTTGTCTTTTCTTGTTTGACCACATTCTCAGATTTGCAGAAGGACTCCACAACTCTACTGCAGACTGAAGATCTGTATCTAGCCAGTACTGGCATTGCAGTAGAAGCATGTATTGGTAGTCTGGTGTCATTCCTAAATGAAGACTAATGTAAAGAATTACTCTGTGAAGCAACAGCATTTGCTGTGCCACTTAACATAGCTCCCGATGCTGCAACAGAACAAAGGACCCATCTACGATATACTCATTGCTTAGCAGCTCATTTTGATGCATATCTAGTTGACAGAAGAGTTTGAGAACAGCAACCAGTTACTTCAGAAACAGATTACTGAACTAAAATTTACTATACAGTTTTAAATAACAAGATTTCTTAATTGAGACAATGATTTTCAAAAGAAGGGGTAGACCTACTGAAAGCAATTCATGCTTTAAAAACTAACAAGTTCTTCATTTTTAGATAAGACAAGACTAAATGTTATGTGCAATCATTATGGAGTACAACTTCCTGGAGAAGAACTGTTTGTAGCACAAAGGTTTATTGAAAGGTTGCCTGCTGAAAACTCCCAATGGAGTATTTCTTTGTTGCTTGACTCACTGTCACTGCTTATGTTTCCTGGCATCCACCAGTTGGGTACTAATGCATTTACCATACCAGTCACTACATGTTCATGTGAATGATCCTTCAGTGCTCTAAAATGAATAAAGACATACCTGAGAAATACAATACGTCAGGACAGACAAACTGGTCTTGCCACATTAGCAATTGAGAGTGAGGCAACAAAACTAATAAATATAGATGAAGTCATTGACAGATTTGCCAAATTGTCAAACAGACATGCTGATCTTTTGCTTCCTGTTACAGCCAGAACTGTAGAAAATCCCTAAATTATATGACAGGATCTAACAGTTCATAAAGACTGAGACAAACAACTACTTCAGTGGTTCAAGTCACGTTCTGTATTGCAGGGTGTTCAGTTACTAATTCCTTGTGTTTGGCTTGATGCACATTACATAACTTGCTTCTAAAGTTCACGCTTTGAAAAATATTCTTCTTTCTTCTGATTTCTTCCAATGGGAAAATCCCCCACTGTCCTGCCCACCACCATGCCCCATTTGGTTTTGGAAAAAAAAAAGAAAAGTTAATCGTTACTTGGACTGTTTTCCTTCTGTCTCTGTGTGCCGATAGTTCTGAGACTAAAGCAATAAGTATGTTCCCTGGTTCTCCTACTTAGTCACCTGTTGTGCATTTACATCAGGTTTCAGCTTCAAAATTCCTGGTTCAACTTATACCTGCTGTGCTGTGTATGTCAGCGTTTCAACTACAAAATCCCTGTGCTTCTCTTTCTGCAAATTTCATAGCACATGGTTCTAAAATGCACAATTTGCCACCTAATTCTTCATAATTTCCTGCAGGGGCAAATATCACTGTTACCACACTATGTCCAGGTCGAGGCACCATATGGCTTAGGAAAAACATTGTTAATCTTTTTCTGTCTGTGTTTGTGAGCACTTTGTTCTCAGAATAAGGCAAGACGTCAAGTGTGTCCTGTTTCCCTAGTTCTGGTGACCTGCTGTGTATTTCAGGATTTCATCTACACAATCCCTATGCTTGTCTTACTGCAGAGTTCATAGAAAATGTTTCTAAATGCACCATTTGGCACGTAATTCTTCAACATTTCTTGCAGGGTTAAATACCGCCCCAAGCCCAGGCACCATTTCACTTGGGGGGAAGGGACGTTGTTAATCTTTTTCTGTCTGTGTTTGTGAGCACTTGGTTCTCAGACAAAGGCAGTAAAGCAAGTATGTTCTGATTCTCTACTTCAGGTGACCTGCTGTGTATTTCAGGGTTTCATCTATACAAAATCCCTGTGCTTATCTTGCTACAGATTTCATAGAAAATACTAAAATACACCTTTTGACTTTGATACCAAATTCTTCAAACAGTCTTCCAGGAGTAAATAAATCCTCCTCCTCCCATACCCAGGAAACATTTGGTTTGGTGGGGGGACTTGTTAATCTTTAACTATGTTTGTGTTTGTGAGCACTTGGTTTTAAGACTACGGCAGCACACCAGGTATGTTCCGCTTCCCTGGTTCAAGTCACCTGCTGTGTTTCTCAGGATTTCAGCTTCAAAATCCCTATGATTGTCTTGCTGCATATTTAACTGAACATGCTTCTAAAATGTGCCATTTGGCACCAAATTCTTCAAAATTTCTTACAGGGGAAACTCCCCCAGATCCCTCCTTTTTGGATGAAGTCACTGATGGGGGCATGTGCCCATCCCCACTTTTACAATCCTGCTGACGCCACTGCCCAAAGCGAAAGCTAGCACAGAAGTGATTCATTCTCCTGATTCAACAGGGGAAACTCCCCCAGATCCCTCCTTTTTGGATGAAGTCACTGATGGGGGCATGTGCCCATCCCCACTTTTACAATCCTGCTGACGCCACTGCCCAAAGCGTAAGCTAGCACAGAAGTGATTCATTCTCCTGATTCACTGAAAGAGTTAAACACTTCTGGGAGTTTAACACCTTTTTTTTTTTAATTTGCATACTAGTGTCAAAAAAGAGAGATAGCTATGCAGTTTGTAACCAGATGTACCAGGCATTTGTAAAAAGAAAACATCAGAAGTGTATTTAACCTGTTTTAACACAGGATTTAGTATGTTCACTTGCTGGATTGCTAATTTTCTTTATTATTGAAATGTGATTTGCTAGTCTTTGAAGGGTAAATAATTTACTGTCTTAACTTTCAACAGATGACTATCAAGCTTTAAAATGCATATCACTATGCTACTATATTTAGAGGAAATAACTCCAGAGGAGTTTCAAATTACATTTTTCTCCCCCCCAATGTCCATGTGTGGCAATGATTTACTCCTGTCTGGAGAGTTGGTTTATGTTAGCCCTTTCTAGACCTATTTAATTCTTAGTGACATTAGAATACTCATGACTTTATATTTGTAGGAGGGGTAAATGCTAGGCAACTAATGTTTTAGGGGTTTCCAGAGGTTGCCAGGGGCATTATAGGGAATTGCAAAGAAATCATAAGGCTATCAACTGTAATACCTAGCTACCCTGGAATACATACCTCTCACCTTGCCAAGACCAAAACGAGGGACACTGCCATTAAAATCTGGGAAAACATGCTCAAAATCAGGGACACCATTTTTACTTGATGTATGGCAGAGCATCACAATTTTTACATCTATTGAAATGCACACCACAACCTGTCCTAAGGGTAACAATGTGCCATTGCCTTTAATGCATACAGTACTCTCTTTTAAAAGGCACACATAGGTGAACCAAGAGCTAATTGGATGAATGGAATTGCAGCCACGTTAAAAGTGATTTACCCAAAATGAATAAAGTGGTAAAGAAAAAAAAAACATTGTGGTGAAAGGAGTGGAGTACCATTGGCTATGTATCATGACTGTGTACACAATATCTGGATTATTAAAAAGAAAAGAAAAACAAAACCCCATATGGCAGCTAACTCAACATTGGTATACAGCTGAGTACTATCACAATACAATAACTTCATACAGTATATATCTATCATAGTTTCACCACTCTATGAGTAGTATATTGCTTCACATGTGTTCCCCTTAATTTTTTCACCTTTGATCAATGCATGTATTATTTACCCATTTGATTATCGTATCTGTATAGCATAGTACAACATGAATTATGTATGCCACACAGTTTACAATATCAATGTTGCACATATTAATACTTTTACACTGTATCCATTTGAATCAGATAACCTGTCATACATAAAAACATAGAAACTGATGGCAGATAATGACTGCTTTTCACATATAGTCTGCCTATTTTTAATTATGATCGCTTTTGCTTCAGACCCAACTTGATCTATAGCACTGTCTCTTCCACCTCCTTCTTCCTCCTGGATACCTTTGTGCCTATCTGAGGCATTTTGGAAACCTGTCACTGGTCTCACCCCCACTGCCTCCCATGGAAGGCTGTTCCAGGAATCCACCACCCTTTCTGTGAAGAAGTACTTCTTTTCATCTCTCCTGAATCTACCTCCATCCATCTTCATATCATGACCCCTTGTTCGACTGCACCTTTTTCTCTGAAAGCTACCTACCTCCCTCTTGTACCTTATTAAGCCCTGTGAGGTCATTAAATGGTTCCATCATATCCCAACTCTTTCTCCTCTTCTCCATGGTGTAAATATTGAACTCTTTCAGTCTCCTCTCATAGGGCTTCTAATGAAGACCTTGCACCATTTTGACATCCACCAGCTCTCTTCTTTTCACTTTCTCCTTTTTCCAATTGTTTTTCATTTCTCACCTTTCTCCATTGACTGCTTCTTTCCCCTCTTCCTCTTTTGCTAACCCCATTGTTTCTTGAATAACTTGCATCCTGGTGGGACTGTCTCCCTTCAGGATCTCTCTACTCGCTATCTCAGCCTGTGGTGGCACACTTTCTGCCTCCCCTATTTCTTATGTCACTCCCCTTGGCTGATTTAAATGTTCATCAAAGTAACATTTAAACCATCCACTGAGGACTATGGTTCCCTCCTAGATGGTAGCAAGCCATCACCTCAGTATAGCTTCTTATTCTTCCAGGTTGTCACACAGTCCCCACTGTAGCCATACCTCTCCTTTCTGCACCATTGCTTCTACCGTTACTTGAAGGCCTTGGTGCAGAGTTCCTTCTCCTTCCCCATATAGTACAGGACCCACTTGCCGCAAACATTTTAAACACATGGGAAACACAGGACCAACCAGATAAATGATCTAACTTTACCAAAAACGAAATTTGCACATGGAGCTGACTATGGCAATTCATCTTTATGTTTAAGCCCATGAAACAACCTCATAAAGTTAATGCATTAACAGCTGTAGTGACTGTGACCAGGGCTTAATACAAATGGCTGCCAGGTGCCAAGGACAATGAAATTTAGAACTTCACAAACAAACATGATCCTTAATTGGTATTTCATAATATGTTCTTAACTAAAATTAAGCTTGTTTTATTTTTAAAATAGAATTGTCTTGTCAAACAAATGGCTATACACATGCTTTTGATTGTCTATATTGTTTCTTTCCATGATGGTGAAGGAATTAAATCAAAAACTGTTTGAAGAAGTAGAAGAGACCTTAAATGCACTTTCCTATTTTAGTTTCTATAAATGACCCATCATTCAAAGTAAAATGCAGAAATTTAGGGATTTTGTCACACTAACGTTTATGTTAGCAGTTTGTGTCATTACCAGTCACAATGTTAATGTACTCTGGTCTTCAATCACTTCACATTATTTACATGTCCTTTTCAGAGTAAAAAAAATCCTTCTCCTATTCAGTTCATTAGGTTCTTATTTTAAAAAGTAAAGATACAAACAAAGTCACAAAAAGTGATGTGGTGTTAAAAAGGGCAGACAAGCATCCCCTAGTGCAGCTTCATTACTATGTACAGTATTTGAGAACTCTTGCAGGCAGGTGCAGTCCCCTGAGTCAGACTCACTTGACACTATGTAAATATTTGTTGAATCAGATGTTACCATGTAGGCCTGCATAGATGCCAATTGTCTGTGCAAGGAGGGGGACCTGGCCTCTGAGGAGAATATTACAGTCTTTATGCAGCGAATGCCAGATGAAGGCACCAATGAGGAGGAGGGGGGCCAGATAGCCCAGTTGAGTGTGGTGGTATGAGGAGACTTCATCTATGCCAAGCACACCCCTTTTTTTAGTCACCTCATATCCCCATACTTTATCCAAGTCTCAGGGTATGTTCTTGTGATATGATAGAGCCTTGCACTTATCAAGCTCATTGGAAGTATTTGTGAGACCATGCCCTACTTTTGAACAGCATGGCTGGTTCTACTGTGGGCATGCAATGCTATGCATTACATGTCAAGCAGGTGTGTGTGTGGTACTTCCTGCAAGAAACTCCTACCCCTGGGCTGCTATCAGTGGTGGATGAGTAACAAAAGAGGTGCCCTTTCTTCCTAAGGCGTAAGCTTATGAGATGGATGCTAAAAACTCTGCCTCACCAGTTTGCACCAGCAGTCTAAGGCTTGAGACATAAACCCTGGTTGACTGTATGGTAAGCGGTAGCACTATTACTGTGTTCACAAGCCAGCCCAGCCACTCACCAACTAAAATCTTATGTTTTTGTCTCCTTGTTTGCTTTTGTGTCTATGCCTTTCAGGGATTCAGGGATATGTATGGTAGTGCATTGCCCCCCCATTTCAGCAATAACTCTCGACTAGTAATCTTATTTCATGATGTACCATTGGATTCCCCCAAACCTAGCCCTGTGTGTCACCTTCAATGAGCAGCAACAGCTATGTGTGCTGATAAGCTCCTTCCCCTGTTGGAACTTTTCTTCTGGTTTTGCAAGCAACAGCTACTACAAGCATGCTTCAGTGGCTCATTACCATGTTAACTCCTGTATCCCCATATCAACCCATGTGCCCTTCCCTATGTGGCCACAAATTTCTTGATGACTATGCAGGGAAAGCCTTGTAACCCCATTGTGCATAGCATGGTGTGCAGCACAAAATATAATTTAATATGTGCATTCAGTGGCCAATGTGACTACATGGCATGAGTCTGTTTTGTCTGAGGCCTCTGGTATCTTGTAAAATAAAATACTTTGAACTATTAATATTTCTAGCACATTGCATAAACATTAATGTAGTCTTGGTTTTTGACTTGGTCTCACACTCTCCTATCCTGGGTAAATAAATTGTAAAATTAAGTAATTGTTTTGTGCTGGTGTGTGATGGGGTAGATAATTGTTTTTAGGAATTTGGGGTACTCTAAATAAAGGACCCTTCTGAAGGTTTACAACATAACTACACTAACCGTAGCTGTGCACATTGATGCTAGCAAAACAAATTATTCATATTGTAACTGCTTCAGTGAAATGTAAAATATCTCTGGTACAAGCATGATCTGGTGTGGTATTGACAGAACTCTTTGCAAACCACACAGGCACACAACCATTCACTAAACTGAGGTACCACAAAACAATGTACAAAGCAAAAAACAAACAAAGGGTTTTAAAAATTGGGGTCATTGGATCATAAAACAGCTTGCACTATTGTGACGTATACCTATGAAACAGGAAATTTGCAAGATAGCAGGTGTGTTGGTGCTTAAAAATGCCATTAGCACAATTTATTACAAATGACAATGAGAGCTGTGGTATTCAGAATCTACTTATTGAATTACTTGCAGCAATGTATTTTATTCATTTTGCCCTGATGTGATGATACTTCCTGTTCTAATATTTGGAAAATGGATGCCTGCAGCTATAAAGTAAGGGAGAACAAAATATTTAGTTAATTAATTATTTATTTATATTTATTTATTTAAAGTTGGTTACTGGGAGAGGCACTCTGAACCTAGGCTCATTCCCAGGTGTGACCCAGGGGAAGGGGAAGAGAGAAGTACAATTACAAACAAAATACAGCCAGACACATGATGTGGTTACAATGAGTATAACATTAAGAACATAAGTTGAGTGCAATGCAGACAGAATGGCAACATATTGCATATGGAGGATAAAAGAATTAGCATTTAAATCGCCCCTGCAAATTGAGCAAACTCAAAGTGCATAATGCATGAGTAAAGGGAGGCTGACCAAGTGCTGAAAGTAGTAGTCAAAACAGGTTGAAAAACTTCAACAAGGTTGCCAGGACTTTGGGGTTAAGGAGGAGGTGGAGGTAAGGGGTAGTCAAAAGTCAGGCAAGGGTAAGGAAGAGTTCAGGAAGATGGTGGCAGAAGCAGGGGGAGGAGTTTTAGTTGGTATCTAATGGAGGGAATGGAGGGGGAGAGAAGGATGGAGGATGATATCTGGTTCCAGATGAAGGGAAGACAGTATGAAAAAGCAAATTGCCCAGCTGAGGAATGTGGGCGGGAAAGGGAGAATATGCATGTGTAACTTGAGTGCAGGGAGGATGTGGAAGAGTAGGAGGGGATGGGGGATAGGAAATGGGGTAGGTATGAGGGGAGGGACCCAAACCAGTATTTGGAGATGAAGGAAGCACAGTGGAACTAGCAACATGAGGAAAACGTTTTATATATCTGGCCCTAAAAATGTTACACATTTTCCCAATAGCTTATTTAAAACTGATTACCCTTGGCAACAATATTGAAATGTCATCATTTGTGTTTGACCCACTTTAATGTATTTAGTTATAAAGAAAAGGGAAATGCTAAATACAGAAAACATATTGGCCCAGATATTCAAACTACGCCAGGCTGTGGCACAAGCTTGGGCACAGCTCAACTTGGCTGCGCAGGGATGTGGACTGGGCGATATTCAATGGAGCTGCTCCATGGTTCAGCAGCGTTGAATATCATACCCTGGCCACCCCCAGCGTGCATGGCACAGTGGCACTGTGCCAGCACAAGTGGCCAGAGTGGAGCATGAGGATGCGCTAGCACAAGTTCCATTGTGCCATGCACAGCAACCATGATATTCAAAAGTTGACATGCAAATGGGGCCATAATGTATGCAAGGCACACATGGGGCCATTTGCATGTCATTATGGCTCCTTTTGCATGCAGGTACACCGATCCCTGATGACTCGCACCTGGCGCCTTACCAGGCAGTAGCCGTCAGGGACCGATGCCCCCTGCAGCCCGATCGTAGGCATTTGTAGTAAAAATAGTTCAAGTCCAATATCCCTGGTGGTCCAGTGGACCGCTTTCTGCCTGATCACAGGCATCTGTATTAATAAAAAGGTCCAATATCCCTGGTGGTCCAATGGACAGTTTTCTGCCCGATCGTATAGTGAACACATATCTGGAATGTGTAGTACGGTATGGGCTGCATGACCATTGGCTCATGCTGTGAACCAGTGGGCGTGCAGCCCTACTGAGGTGTCAGTCAGTAGGTGGCGGGGCGGCACAGTGCCATTAGCTGCTACCCGCTGGCTAATGGGGGGGAAGGGGTGGGGCTCAGTGGGCGGGTGGGGAGGGGGCACCACTAGACCACCAGTGATATTGACCTTTTATTAATACAGATGCCTACAGGTGTGGCCACAGCCAAACCGAATAAATGCCTAAACGGCTTGCTCCCGAATGTAACCCCCGAAATCCTGAGTCCACCAACCTGTTCCTGTACAGCGGCATAAAATTTTGAAAAGAACTTACTGGTGGTCGTCCCGATACCTGTATCCTGAATGGCGCATTAAACAACAAACGCGGTTTCGGTTTTCTGCTGCATTACTCGGGTCCCACTCTGCTACTGGCCCAAAAACGTTTACAACATGGAGTCTGTCTCTACGCCATCGCCGACGGCAACAGAAAGCAATCTATTAGAAATACGGCAAATGTTTGCCGAAATCCTGCATCGCATGGACAAAATGGATGTAGCTACAAGAAAAAACACCGAGGATATTGTTGATTTGTCGCAAAGGGCCTGTATTTCCGAACATAAGCTAGCAGAGGTGGAAGATGGCTGGCGCAAGGCCAGGGCTAAGCTACATGTTCAGGGGCAGCTAATTCAGCATCTTTGGGCCCGGGTGGAAGATCTTGAAAATTGCAGCCGCCGGAACAACCTCAGGTTTGTTGGGTTCCCTGAAGGCTGTGAGGGGAATGATGCCATATCTTTTTTACAACAAGTGCTACCCTCATTGTTGGACTGTCAGTGTGAGACTCCGTGGAAGTTGGACAGAGCACATAGAACTCTGGCCCCGCGGCCGGCTCCCGGTGGGCGCCCTTGTACTATTTTAGCCCGATTCCTCCAGTTCCAAGACTGTGAATGGGTCACTCAGCTGGCACGGAAGAAGAAAGAGCTGTTTTGGAAAGGGCACAAAATTCAAATATTTGCTGACTACTCGTTGGAGGTTACTAACAGGCGGAAGGCCTTTACAGCTGCTCGGAGGGCGTGTGCTGAATTGGGTCTCGAATATTCTCGGCGTTACCCTGCTTCTCTCCGAATTGTGATTAATGGGTCACCGCATCTGCTGAGGACTTTATAGTATCCCAGGCTCCTAAACTGAATTGGGGCAAACTACATGTATCCCGCAGCCCCAGGGCCCTGCCTGCTTACTCTGCCCTGATGGACACTGACAGACCTGCGACCCCTAATGCTGTGGCAGCCTCGACTTCTCATGCAGCCGAACAACTTCTGACTCCCATTCGGTCATCTCCTCAAAAATCCTCAGGCAGTAAGAAAAAGAATAGAAGAAGGGCGAGGATTGAAGGAGAGCACATAGATAAAACCCTGCGGTTCCGCTCCAGAAGTAGAAGCCGAAGTGGTAGCTCAGATCCCAGTGCCTCTCATGAGTCTCTAACCCTGGATATGAGCAATTATCAATATAAAGTACTGATGGATCTCCCTACCAAAGACATTCCCCACGACCTGCCTCTACTGCCCAGACGCTCCTGCTCGGCAGGCTCGAAATCCTCAGTTGCAAAGCATCTTTTCTGGGCTGAGGAAGCAGCTGGTACTTCTCTGGAGGACTCTGGGACCATGGCAGCTGGACCGGCTTTGGAAGCAATTTCAAGCAGCATGGCTACTTCCGTTCCTGCTGCTGAATCTGTTGGCTGACTGCTGTTATCATCTTTTCTGATTTTTAATGCTAAGCCTGTCTGCGGATTAACAGGCATCACCTCTGATTAGGGATGAGTCACATGCGCCCCAAGTTAAAGGTGACCCATCCCTTCAGAGGATAGCTATGAGGGGCCCTTAGGTTCATACCTGAGCAGCTACTCTGGGCACTTGCTTGTTCCCGGATATTCGAGGTGCCGATCAGGCTCTTTGGGTGTTTGCCTTGGCTGTGATCTCTGAACGAATGGGGAGAAGCAAGGTGTTGCCCATAGCTTAATTCAGGGCCTCGCATACTTGTATACCTGCCCTAGGCATCACCTCGAAGTATATAGAGGGACTAGGCCCAGCTGTCACTATGGTCCTCTACTATTTACTGCATGACAGTCTATCTGGCCGTTGTTGGCCAGAAGTTTGTTTTTTTTTCCTTTCCTTCTCCTTTCCCATACATGTCTCCTTATCAGGGGTTACAAGGAGAACTGTTTTACTGTGTTTAAGATGGGTTCCTTGGGTCACTTACCTCCCAGCGACCTCTACTGGTGTCTGGGCTTTTTTTTTGTTTCTAGCTGATACTCACAGTGGATGCTGGTCGTATGTGGGATTGCAAAGTAATGAACAGAGGGGGGAGGTGGGGGTTGGGTTTTGCTAATAAAAATGGTTTAAATCTCCTTCAGTTATTTGGGATTGTGCATGTTAGTATTTGTCTATGTCAGGTTAAAATGTTGGTATTATGGTGTTGTATTAACTCTTTTATGGCAATCTTTCTAATGGGGCAAGGTTGTGCACCGCAAATGTTAGATGGAGAAGTAAGAAGGAGAAAGGTGTTAGATTTAGACCCTCTCCATAACGTTTCCGACCATATATTCCTGCTGATATGTTTTACTGATGGTTTGAATGGAGCCTAAGCTAATTTCAAGGAATATGAGGGGGCTTAATTCACCTATCAAACGGAAGAAGGTTCTAATTCACTTGAAAAAATTAGCCCCTATTGTGGCTTTCTTACAAGAGACTAAACTTTCTTCTAAGGAAGCCACAAAGCTTAAACAACCTTGGGTGATTGAACAACTTCATAGTGTGGCTCCTACCCATAAAAGCGGGGTCTCCATACTTTTTCATAAAAAATTGGGATGGAAGGTGAAGGACTTCATACGGGATCAGGAAGGGAGATGGATTATTGCGGAAGTTGAAACCCCTGAGTGCCCCCTGGTCTTGGCCAACATATATGCCCCCAATCAGGACTGCCTGCAATTTTTTCATACAGTAAATCAGGCCATCCTGGACTTGAACAAAAACAGAGCCCCAATACTCTTAGGAGGGGATTTTAATTTAACATTAGATCATACTATAGATAGAAGCAATAAATCCCCTGAACCCCATCGACAGGCTAGGAGACCAGTGGAGAAACTAATGTCCGAACTCGGACTGTTGGATGACTGGAGGACATTGCACCCAGGAGTGCATGATTACTCATGTTTTTCCCCAACCCATGGCTCTTCCAGCAGGATAGATCTTTGGCTCATATCCTCTGGGTTATATGAAAAGGTGGTTAGGGCTTTGATTCACCCAATTTATGTTTCCGACCATGCCCTCCTTGAATTGGTTTTCAAGAGGGGACATGATCCCCACCAGTCTCATGCATGGCGTCTAGACCACCTCCTGTTAGAAGACACAACTTTTCTAGACTGAATTGGCCAGGCTGTATCAGAATACTGGACAGATAATGATAATGGTGAGGTATCCAACTCAACCTTATGGGAGGCCTTTAAAGCTACTATTCGGGGTAGGATAATAGCATTTGCTGCAGCCAGGAGACATCGCCGGGCAGCCGATCAAAGGGCCTTGGAGAAGCAACTATACAATTTGGAAGCCCAATACAAAGCCCTGGGTAACCAACCCCCTTCTCCAGTTCTACTAGCGCAATTAGCCAGCACCCAAATTTCTCTCAACTCTCATCTATCTCGGCAGGCTGTGCCATGCTAATTGGGAAGGGGGAGAAAAGGCCAGTAAGTTATTGGCCTATTGTCTTAAGCATCAGAAAGCTTCTAAGGTGATACATGCATTGGTGGACTCAACTGGGAACCCCTGTCGTACAAATTTAGGGATAAATCTAATCATGTCCCAATTTTATGAAAATATATATGCTTCTCCAAGCCCCCCGATCCAGCCAAGATCCAAGCTTTTTTATCCTCGTTACCCATTCCCAGACTCTCCGGCCGTGATACCAAATTCTTAGAAACTCCGATTACAGTTGAAGAAGTTAACCAGGTGATCCACTCTCTGAATCCATGTAAAACCCCAGGGAGGGATGGACTGCCTATTGACTTGTATAGACTCCTTGGCGTTAACCTGGCCCCTTACTTGGCTCAGGTATTCTGATATTCTTTACTTAATGGACAGCTACCCCCCTCCATGAGAGAAGCCATTATTACAGTGCTCCCAAAAAAGGGAAAGACCCACTGTCTCCAGGCAGTTACCGCCCTATCTCTCTAATAAATGCAGATGCCAAGATATTGGCTAAGGTTCTTGCTGGCCAGCTTGAACCCTTTTTGTAGGGTTTGGTTAGTCCTTCCCAAGCGGGCTTTGTCAAGGGCCATCAGGGGTCGGACCACCACAGAACTCTAGGGTCCTTAATGCACTCTGTCAAACTCTCACCAATCCCTTCAGTAGCTATGGCCATCGACTTTGAAAAGGCCTTCGATTCGGTCGAATGGGCCTTTCTATTTCATACTCTTTGCATTATGGGTTTTGGCCCTGACTATATTGCCTGGATAAGGCTGTTATACACTGCACCCCAAGCCTTGGTGTTGACCAATGGCACCATGTCTCAGCCCTTCCAATTACAGAAGGGTACGAGACAAGGATGCCCTCTTTCTCCCCTTCTATTTATTTTAGTGATGGAGCCCCTGGCCATTGCACTTAGGTCCTCCAAATCTATTCCTGGAATTTAGGTGGGGGATGTCAATTATAAAACATTCTTATATGCAGATGATCTGCTTATTACTATGGAACATACCCAACTAGGGATTCAGACAATTTTTAGAACTTTGACTGAGTTTACTAAGATATCAGGTCTAAAATTAAATCAGTCCAAAACTGAAATTCTCCCGTTGAATTCCTCAGCCTCTGGAGCAGATTTTATCACCTTGGGGCTAAAATGGTCCCCCCAGAGCATTAAATACCTGGGTATCATCCTACACCTGGACCCGCTTAAAATGCTTGTAGCCAATTTCAATTCCCTGATTGATTCACTCAGGGTAGACATAGGAAGATGGAAAGCATTGAAGCTTTCACTTGCTGGGAAAATTGATTCGATCAAAATGATGGCTGCTCCCAAGATGCTTTATCTATTGGCCCATCTCTTGTCTATACCCCAGAAGTGGTTTCAGAAATTGGAGACCCTAATGGGTAATTTTATATGGGAGGGTGCACCCCCCCCCGGTATAGCAAACTCAAACTTCAGCAGCACTGGAAAAGGGGTGGCTGGGGACTCCCCTGGTTGCAGCGGTATCATATGTCCTTTGTGTTGGCTCAGACTCTTAGATGGTTTTCTAAAATTGGACAGGCCTCTCCGCAATGGCTCCAGTTAGAAGCTTCCTTAACTCGCACTGCCACTCCAGTGGTCATCCTATATGGTAGGAAGAATTTGCCTCCGGACCTTTCTCCTCCCATATTACTTTCAGTTAAATACTGGAAACAAGCAATGGCTCTGCTGGGCCATGATCTGGCCCCTTGGGAATATATGCCTTTATGGGATAATCAAGCCCTGAAAATAGGGGATTCCACCCTGCACTGGAAAGTATGGAAGGTACAGGGTATCTCCCTAATACAAGATCTCCTACTCCCCTGGGACTACTGTTATCGACTCCTTTGAATCCCTAAGGGCAAGATATCATCTCCCTGCCTCTCATTTTTGAAGATATCTTCAGTTAAGAGATGCTATATCTCATCTCCCCAAATCTCCCCATAGTAACTTATTACAAAAAAAAGACTCACCCAATTTGTTCATGGAGTAAAGTTACCAAGAACAAAGCTAGCAGCATATATCATGCCCTCAGAGACTCCACCCCAGACCCTACCCAGAAAGCCAGACTGCAATGGGAAAAAGAACCACAGATCTCGATCTCAGAACAACAATGGGAACATGGTTGGACACGAATCCATTTGGCTTGCCGGGACGGGTGTACAAGACTTATTATGAATAAGACCCTCCATAGATGGTATAGAGACCCGGAGAAACTAGTTAAGATGGGACGTATCCCGGCCGATGTTTGCTGGAGATGTGGCAACCATGGGGCTCATCTGTTTCATATACTCTGGGACTGTCCCAACCTTTAGCAGTTCTGGCAAGCCATCCAGGACAAGTGTCAACAATTATTGCCTAATATTGTTCCCTGTCCCGCCTTACTTCTTCTTGGCTGTGGCAGTCCTGAGATGCCCAAGTGTAGTCCTGAGGCACAATGGATCACTTTGGCTGGGGCATTGGCCAAGAGGCTCATACTGACGAGATGGAGAACCTCAGAAATTCCAACTTTTCATCAGTTCCTTTTGGCTTTAGCCCAAGGGGCCACGTTTAAGAGGATCTCCAGTCTTTCCCAAGGCTCTCTAACCTGGTATGACAAATGCTGGCAACCTTATTTAAGGTCCAAGTACTGCCATAATACTCCTTGCAGTTCCACTTCCTAGACTCTTCCCCTTCACTATAAAGGTCTGGATAGTTTTTGTTTTTTTTGTAAGTCTCCTCCCCTTTCTCCCCTTCTCCATCCGGATCTTATCTATACTTTTTGAAATAAAAAAAAAGGACAGATTGCCTTTGCTGTGTATAGTTGATATTATAATCTGCATGGTAATAGGACATATCCTAGGTAGAGTAGTCAAATATTACTGACCCCTTTTTGTTACATCCTTCTTTATTGTGTAATTTTCCTAAACAGCTTTAGGCTCCCCTCGGCTTGGAGGTAAGCGACATTACATTAGCTTAATCATCCTGGCTACCAGGTCTGTAATATGAAGAATATGTTAAGTTATACCCTGCAAGGCTGTAGCTAACTGACAGAATGCGTTGTCAATTGCATCAGCTGGTCATACCAAATGTTGCGGTATGTATCAAATCTATATGTGTAATACTCTGCCCTTGTGTGTGTGTTCTGCCTAAGAACAATAAAATAAAAAATGTTAAACAATAATACAGATGCCCACAATTGGGCAGAAAGTGGTCCACTGGACCACCAGGGATATAGGATGAAGTCTTTTTTTACAAATGCCTGTGATCGGGCATGGGGAGGGGCGCTGCCAGGTGCAGCAGGAAGTCAGGTGGCCAGCTGCCGTGTTGTGCCCTGCAATGCGGCAGTTCACCTGTGGGTGGCCATCAGTTGTTCCTTTTTTTTTTGGCTTAACTTTGTGCTGGCACACGTAGGGGTTGCGCATGCATGGCTCTGCACATCCCGGGCTGAATATCAGGCTGTGCAGGTTATGCATGGGCATGCCCCCACCTGTGCCTGCATACATTACTGACTTACTCTGGTGCATCAGGATTTGTGCCGTGCACTTTTTCCTTTTGAATATCGTGCCGGGGCACATCAGTGGGTTGCGCGTGGTGCAACACTGTTGCACCACGCACAACCCTTTTGAATATCTGAGCTGTCGTAAATAAAGTAAAATGTGTAGAAAAGTACATCAGAACACAACCTTTAAAAACCTGTCTCTATGTGTTTATTACCAAATTGAGAATGGTACTTTATACCTCTCTCTGAACTTTTAATATATGCATGTATATTTAGTAGATGTGTAAGGACTAGCAGATCTGAACATGTACATGCTGTAGGACAGAAGGGATGTGGGGGATTTGTCTGAAACCTATACATTTGTAAGGGGAATAAACAAGGTTGACAGTGGGGTTCTCCTTACCAGGAATGACAACTTAGTAATGAGCGGTCACCAGTAGAGAAGAGTAAGGGGAGATTTAAAGATGATGATCTCAGAAAGTATTATTTCACAAACAGGTTTGTGGAAAAATGAAATAGCTTATCAAGGTATGCTAATGAGACTGGATCATTGGTAGTTTCAAAAAAGACTGGGATAATTTCAAGGAACTGGGTGTCTCTAGTGTAGGAAATAGGATAAAGGATTGGGGTGGTGTAGGAGAAGGAAAAGTAGTAGAAAGTGAATGAACGAGGGGCATAGGGTACCATACCTATGTATATGCAATACAAATAAAAAGTATGACCAACAGAGAATAGATGGTTATTTTGAGCAGCTGGAGTGACCATGCGACTTTACCTGTTGTCATATTTTTTAAGTTTCTATATATTATCAATTCCAGAAGGTAAAAGTATCCTCTTGTTATGCTGCTTTATAACACAAAAATTGTATGCCCATTGGGTTTTAATGAATCTACCCCTACATTTTATATGTATCCCTTGGAGTTTTGACCACTTATAAACTCTTGAGATTTGTATTTCCCAATTTCTAATAATCTAAGAAAGGATATGTCACTAGTGTCTGAAGGAGACATAGGTAATACGTCAATACATTGACATCTGAAGGTTAATAGCATTGAGGGTAACCGAGCACAAGTAGGGGCAAAATCCTGTCTGATAACATTGGATGTCCATACTCAGATTTTTATAGTTAATACTGTGTAGCAGAAGGGTGGATAAGATGGACCATATGTCCCTTCCATCAACTTAATACTATGTTACTGTGTTCCATTCTTTTAAATTAATTCTAAAATTTCCAGTCAGTCCTGGCTTCTGTGTCAGCAGTATATCAATTACCAAATTATATGTCAGCAGTTCTGTTTCAACATTCACCTTATAACCCAAGAAAGACAGTCCTATAATTATGAATCTCATTTATCAAGTCATCCAGTGATTTTTTCAGAAGCTCTTACCTATTAAAAGACATCATCTTCATGAAGACCAATATTATGTTCTCCACCAGACACTTTTATAACTTTTTTTACTTTTTCTGTCCATTCATGCAAATGGTTAAATTACAAGCAAAGGCATTAGTAAGGATATATCCCATTTATTCGTCCCTTGAGTCACATTTGAATTTAAATTCCTGAGAATATATTTCATGAATGGACCTCTAGTTCTATTTCATTCATCAGATTCTATGTTTCTAAAGTTGAACATGTTGCAGATCAGATATATAGCATCCTGAGTAAATCTACTGTGTGATGTTTTCAGAAAGGATATGCTTCTATAAGACTTTATAATTGATCCTCCAGGATACTCTCCTAGTGGTCTTTCCTGCACCCAGACCCATACAAGCCATGCTTATTTTCTAATCTATTGCTTTCTGTTGTATGATCAAGGATCTCCTCATAGTATCATTCACTTGTTTAACTTTACTAAAACCTGATACAGTAAATCTAGATGAAGCAACATTAATAATAATCTCATTAGCTAGGCTTGCCATAGGTGTCTTTCGATCTATTTTCAAATCTGGCTGAACCTTTTCTATCTTTTATTTATTTATTTAGTTTTCGTTGACCGAGTAGGCGCACTAGACAAATTCTGCCTATTTTCAGACACGACCTGGGGGAAGGGGATACAGATGAATGCCAACTGACCTTGAACCAGATTTAGCTGTTGGTGGTATTTTTTTAATGAATGAGGGAAATTTGGCCAGGACACAGGGAAAATTCCCCTACTCTCCTGTGGGGGGTCCCCTTACATCCTGGCCTTTCCACCAAGATGGCTGTCTCTGGAGGTGCAGAGGAGGACATGGAGGTGCTGAAGGCAGAGGAGCTGGTCTCCTTCCCTGTCTCTGTCTTGAGAGAGACCATAATCACTGAACACTCTACATCGCTTCCTGACAAATGGATTTTTCCTGCTGGATTGACTATTTCCCCTGCAACTACAGTGGATCAATGTAAGCAGATATCAGCACTTAACTATTTCACTACAATACATGTGGAACCATTGTCTATGGAACCTGACCTAGGTTTGTCAGTTATTACTACACCTCAGACTTCATCTGATGTGGATACTCTTTTACTACTAGAAGAACAACGCTACCACACAACGAGACTACAGCTTTTAGCTCTTAAAACTAAGACTGCCTCACAGCTTATGGTCTCACTTGCAGACTCACCCCTCGACAATGCAGCTTCTGACACCTCAAAACTGACATTGACACTTCCGCATTCCATGACAACCCTAGCGGCTTCCAGTGCTCCTCAGATGCCAGCTCAGGCTGCTTCTCCCGATGCGAACTCCTCCAGTGATGCTTCTACAGACACTGTACTGCCTGGAGAGATACATACCCCAACTTGTCTGACTGTAACTCGGATCTTGGAGTGGTCTGTTGACTCTGCTCTCTCAGCCACAGGGTGGGAAAAGGATTCAACTATCAGGACATGGCACTCCGGTCCTTCCCCTATCAGGATGTGTTTACAAACCATGACACTCTCCATGGCTTCACAGTGAGAGAATCCAATGGACAATCACTTGGACCTTTCTTTGACTCCTGCATTACACCTCACTCAGAACCTGACTCTGAATCTGCCTTCTGAACATTCGTACATTCAGCCACAACGCCAGTCACCCCAGGGCCCTGGGTCTCAACCTCAACCAGCTGCACAGACATCTTCTTCGACTGCATCTGCATCAAAGATGTATGCTTCTTGTTTTCAAGTACCTATACAACAGGCTAAAAGACACAATGCAGTTAGACTGCAATATTTGGGGTGACTGTCAGAGTTACCTGATCATTTTTTTTGTGGGATATACTTTATTGAAAGATTCCATGAAGGTTTCTGCCTCTGAAATTCATGTTTTGATACATGTTTCTACAGAAACACATTTTGATATTAGCTTTAAAACTTTAGCTGGGCTAGAAAAATTTTGGCTTAAATTTCAAGAGTTTAAATCTTCCCCTTTATGGGCCCCTTTTAGTGTCATTCCTTTAGCGAAGCCTACCCAGAAAATGATTACTATTTTATTTCAGAATGAGGGTGTTAGCCTGAATGACATATCAGTGTGGTTAAAACAAAGGTGTACAGTTCTTTCTGACCCTGAAGCTATTTTTGACTCCGAAAATTTGTGGACCGGGGGGTAGAAAGTGAGAGTCATGCTTCAAACTTCAGACACAGGGATTCACCTTCTGTCCAATAGTTTTATGTTTAGTAAAGACAGGGGACTGCTTTTTTATCCTGACCAGCCAAAGGCATGCTACAAATGTGGTTCCACTGCTCATATAAGTAGCATTTGTGACATGGTAAAGTGCTTGGTTTGTGGAGGCCTTGGACACACAGGTTCCCAGTGTGTGGAAGAGCCCCACTGTGTTCTTTGTAATGACTTGGGTCACACCATTCAAACTTGCACCTGGGCTGCCTATAACTCCCCAACCCTAGCAAATGGGGAGGAACAGGGATTTCTTATCACAGTAGTGCAACATGCAAGAATTACTGGTACCTCTTCTGTTCCACAGCATACTCAACCCTTTCCACCCTCCTCTATGGCTCTATACTCCAATATTCCTGCAACAAAAGCCCCATCTCATATTGACAAGATGTCCACCCCTATCCTGAACCCTGTACCACCCATGCTACCTACAGAACCCCTTCCTCCTTCATCAATTCTACCTGGAAGTTCAGGTCAAGTTGCCGCACCTACTGTTCCATCCCCTAGTACATCAGTCAAGATAATGGAACCCCCCCAAACCTTTCATTCCTCCTACTAGAGTTACAAGAGGATCTAAGAAAGTAGGTTCACCTTCTTCTAAGGCTTTGAAAACAGACAACATTGCTCTGGTCAATAGATTTTAATTGCTCCGCCATCCACAGGAAAATACTGACTCTGAAACTTTTTCTGTACATTCATCCCACCCCGAAGTGACCATAAATACGGAAGTCACTGTAGATAATGTGGGATCTCAGAAAAGGAAGGCAAAAACCAAAGTAAAACACAGAGAGAGTACCCCTAGGAAAGGTAGACCCAGGTAAATGTAAGTAGTCCTATGAGATTCAGCCTGCTTCTTTCTCTGGTAATTATGTCATCCACCTTTTCAATCCACACTGTTAATGTTAAAAGTATTAAAAAACAACCTAAGAGGGATGCTGTTTTTTCCTTTTTATCCTGCCTCATTGCAGGGGTAATCCTCCTGCAAGATATTAGATTTCATACAATTCCAGAGGTTTACAGAGCCCAAAGGGCCTAGTTCCCTGGGGCTTCATACTGCTCCTTTGGGCATCAACCCTGTTCAGGATTAGGTATACTATTTAGTATCCCGGATGTTTCAGTATTAAAAAATTTGGACCTATGCCCTGGTTGAATTCTCCTTTTAGATGTTACAATCTCCTCTGTTCCTTTTCAGATCATAAACATATATGCTCCCCAGACAAAGTCCCTTAGAACTGAACTGCTGAAGCTTATTCAGCCGTACCTATACACTTCTATGTATATTGTGTTTGGGGGTGACTTCAATTGTGGTTTATCCACCAGAGATAAATCTTCAACCTCTAAAACCACTAAATTATTTTGTGACACGAATTTTTTGAGACAACTGCTTAGCTCCACAAAATTACAAGATGCTTATTTGTCCTTCACCAAGCAACACACTCCCACCTTTCATAAGGGATTGTTGGCTACCCGTATAGATTTTTCTTTATTTCTCTACATTTACAGCTATCTGCTGCTACAGTACAAGTAGCAGAATTTACAGATCACAATTTATTATCAATCTCCCTGGGTTCTAGGATTGCCAAAATGTTTGGTCCAGGTACATGGAAATTGAACACCTCCTCTTTGAAGGATTCACAATTGTTACTACAGCTTTCAGACTACATAAAGGACAGGAAATCAGTTTTTTTCTGTATGATGATCTTTGGAATTGGTGGCATGACACTAAACGTGGCCTACAACACTTATTTAAGCACTTTAGTAAACGACATTATGAAAATTTGTGTTTTCATTACCACAAGACCCAAAATCAATTATAGAAGTTCCTTACACTATCTCATACAACAGGTCATGATTTTTCTGCACAGATTAGTAATTTAAAGAAAGTCTGATGGGATATTATTCAGAGAAATTTACCTCACTGCAACATCAGCAACATTTTAGGACTACTGGCCCCAGTGATGTTGTTTGTCCTTATGCTATTATTGCAAAAAAGATTAATAGTAAGAGATTTGAGGTACTTCTAACTGACAGCTTCACTGGGATAACAAATGCTTCTGATATTCAACACCATGTAGCTCACTATACAAAAAGGTTGTTTGGCCCAATAGACACTAACTCAGAAAGAGTTTTGGAATATTTTTCTTCTATTGAAATTCCTGATGTCCCAGCCTCAATACTGGAAATGATAGACAACGATATGCAAGCTTGAGAGGTGGAAACAGTTATCAAAGCTTTATGTCTCAGGGTGACACCTGGCCTGGATGGCCTTCCAAACAAACTCTATAAAATTTTATCTGTTGACTTATGTACAGAGTTGGTGGCGGTTTATAATTATGTTTTACGGGCTAAAAATCTACCTCTGGACATGAACATTGGTTGCCTGTTTTATAAATATATAAAAAGGGAGAAAAAGAACACTGTTAAATTGGAGGCCTCTGAGTCTCTTAAATGCCGATTTTAAAATCCTAAGAGTTTTTCTCTCCATTTTTCTAAAATGGCCCCATTTGTAACTTCTACAGCCCAATCAAGTAATATTCCAGGGAGGAATATTCAGGACCACATTATTTTAATCTGGGAATTAATTGAATGAGGAAATTTAAATAGATTACAGGGTTATATATTCTCACTAGATCAACGACAAGCCTTCAATTCAGTAAATCATGATTTTTTATGACATATATTACGCCATTATAAAGTCCCTGATCACACTCTCTCTAGGCTTCAGTCACTATATCATTCTGCTACTATAATTCCTATGGTTAATGGCTGGAAAGGCCCTTTAATACCATTACAACGGGGGGTTCAGCAAGGCTGTCCACTCAGTCTACTTCTATATGTCTTTTTCTTAGACCCCTTACTTCGCTCAGTCAATAATACACAATAGATTACATCACTCTTCTCCATAGTTCTTTCCACTCCTCATTCTGTATTAGCTTATGCAGACAATATGAGTTTGATGGTGGCAGATGCTTCTTCAGTACAATTGGCTATTCATTATTGTGTAGAATTTGGGAAAGTTTCAGGAGTATCTCTTAACTTAGATAAATGTATAGGCTGCAGATTGGGTACTACAGCTGAAAATGAGTTTATTGGCTCTGACCTTCAGATTAGTGATGGCCCGATTAAGATCTTGGGAATTTTATATGGGGATGGACCTTTAGATATTCTCAATTGGACTCGTAAACTGGAACTTGCCCTGTCAAAAGTTTCACTCTGGAACACCTGGAAACTAAGTAGAAGGAAAAGGATCTATATGATTAAATGTTATTTGCTCCCTATTTTTCTTTTTTTTTGGTCTACACCCCCCACCCCCAGAAGCCTTGAGATGAGATTGTTGAGCATTTTCATCCAGGCTCTGTGGGATAGCTGTCTTAACCCTGTCAAATGTCCTAGAACATACCTACCCCTTTGGGAGGGAGGTCTTAATATGGTCCAGCCTATATTATTTTACAATAGCATTTTCCTTATGACTAATTTCAGACCTCTTCTAGTTAACTGTGATAGAGGTTGGGAACCCTGGCTCCTTGACTCATGTGGCCCTTGGTTTCATCAGTGGGATTTAAATACTTTAAAAACACTCAGACATATTCTGAATGTTCCTACCTATGTTAGGGGCACCTTTTTTCATCTCAAACAATGGCACATCACTAGCCACGTGATGATAACTTGTATGAGTAAGGCTTCATATAACTATTTATTAGATCATATTTGTACAGATCTTGTAGTATTTCCCAAATGTCTGGATCAACATATAAAAGATCTCTATACCGTGTTGCATAATCCTAGAATCCCCCAAAAGATGTGGGATTTACACTGGCTCAGTTGCCATGAGAGAATTAACATTAAGGCTATTCATAAACACAAACAAATGAATGAAATACTTTGTTCTACACCAGATTGTACACAGCAGGATGAGACTATTCCACACCAATTTTTTTTCTGTTTTTATATCAATGGCTTTTGGACATTGCTAGCCACAAAGTGGAAAGAACCATTGTTTTCATCTATTACATATGAAATGTTACTATATGGTTCCTATCCAACTGCTTGGAGGAAGTGGAATGTGGATACTTTGAATTTACTTTTTGTGGTTTTAAAATGGCATATTTGGACTGCTCAATGTCTCTTTACTTTGCAGCAACAGGATGTATCTCACCATGTGATAATCCAGGGGGTTGAACAAGTTTTGAGAGAAGTGTATTATTCTGAAATGCAAAACATGTCATTTTAGTCTTTGTTGGATTTTTGGAAACTTATGTCATGGATTACTGATTCTGATTTTCCTGTTACATGATTTTCTTATTGTTTATTGGATTGTTTTCTCAGTTTTTCTGCTAATAAAAACTTCCCCTACTCTTTTCGATAAGTGCCATGGGATCTTTTAACATCCACCTGAACTACCACCAATCCAGGCAGATGGGACCTCAGTTTAATGTCTCATCTGAATGACGGCACCTCAGAAGTGCAGCTCCCCTCTCATGCTGCAGTACAGTGTCAGTACTGGGATATTAACCCAAGTGTCAGATGTGGGAACTGAACCCACAGCCCTCTCTCTGATCTCCCTGCCTCAGAGGTGAGTGTGTTACCTACTGAGCCACTGACACTGACTATCTATTCCCTGGTATTCAGTTTTTCAGAGGATGACACAACCATTTTTTACCTTTCATATGTGCATGTAGAATTGTTGTTTTTTTCTTAACATTTGTCCACTAAAAGCTTGTCATTGTAAATTGTGAAACTACTGAGTAACAGTCACTGCTACAACCTCTTTAATATGCTAACATCCTTTACAGGTTCTCATACCCCACATTGTTATAAATGTAATATCCTGTGTATTTACCTGTGCAGATTTGTTAAAAGCTGCATTAGAAAGATACACCATTTTGACCTAAATGAGAGGCTGAACTTCCCATCTTGGCTACAGTAGCAGAAGAAAACTCCATTTAGCAGTAACAATCTCTAGGTGTTGCGTCTTTTTGGGCAAGTGTCACAGAGTAGAAGTATGACCTCTGTTCAAGGGATTTCTGCATGGCCTCTGCAGGAAGACTACAGGGGGCTCTGGAAGGCAGTACAGGTTTCTCCTAGTGAAATTATAAATGGCAAGGAAGGTGTGTGAAGATATCCTAGAGACATTCTTTCTGGGCTAGCCTTATAGAACAAATTGCAACCCAGTAAGACAGATCAAGTAGTGGTTTCCAGGGATACCCTGTCTGGGATAGCATAAAAGAAACAAAGTGTGAAAAAAGGAAAAACAAACACAGTGAATAGAATCTGAGTTCTGAGAGGTTGCTGAAAGTAACATACTAATCTCCTGTCACAGCTATGTTCAGTAGAAGCACGCCATGATGTGGGGAGGGGGCATGCAGGTGGGATGTGAGTACAGGGGGTGTACCACAGTGGTGAACCAGAAGGTGCTTTGGAAGTTTGGCCACTATCTCAACTGCAGGAAATTTTAGGCTGAGAGTAGAACTGGAAGCTGCAAGGGCTGAAATATGCCACTTGAGACTTGCAGCCACCAGGTCCCATAAGGAACTACTACCACTGCCACTTCCAAGGCCATAACAGGCCATGAAAGGAGGATGGACAGTAGTGGGGAGGAGGAAGAGAAGAAGGGGTGAGTTCAAGCAAGAGAAACCAGGGTGATGCATTCAGCAATAGTTTCTTCCTGTTGTAACAAGAGGTACCCTAGTCTCCCTCCTCAAGGGAAGGATGAACCAGCACAAGTAGCAGGCAGACTTTACCAGAGAGCATACCAGAGGGTGGGTAGAACCCCAAAGGGAGCACAAGAAAGGTACATGTAAAGCCAGCCTGGTGGTAAAGATGGATGAGGCACCATAAATGCCTTATGTTTTCCCATGCCAGTGACCCTGATTCAGGAACAGATTCATGTCACATGAGATTGGCTGGGGTGGAAGAGGACTGAGAATCCAATGGATTGCTCTCCTCTTCCAGAGGAGGGTGGCTGTGGACTTCATTGTGTGACTGATATCAAGTGGAGGCCAGGTGGTAGGATGGACCAAGAACAACATTTCAGGCTGGGAGCTATGGGACTTCTGCAGAGTGTGTGTTCCTCTACACCCATGATCTGATGTGCACACCACAGCATCAGAGAGGAGAAGAAAATGGAAAATGAATGGGTGGGCTACATGAAGCCTGCCTGTCTACCTATAGCCCACATCACCAAACTGTGATCAGAGACTTCTGGACATGTCTGGGACAGGAGGAAGGCCCTCTGTCTCCTAGGCCAGCTGTGGGAAGGAATCCCCAGGAGCACATTACCGGGAACCCTGTGGTGGTGGCGCACTGGCTGCAGGATGTGGGGACAGAGCTGAAGCACTGCCCATCCAACTGCAGGTGATAAAAACCTTTATGGCAAGAAAAGAAAGGTACCTGTAGTGGGATACTCAACTATGAGGGGCACAGAGAGGGATATGGATCTGATTCATGATGGTAAAGAGGTGGTATGCTGTTTCCCTGTAGTTACAGCAGGAAGACTTATAGCCAGGGTAGTGGAACTCATGGGAGGGGGAAGGGAAGGCCAGGTCTAATTGTGCATGTGGGCATGAATGATGTGAGCAGGCAAAGCATGCAACAGGTGAAGTCAGACTGACATGCACTGGGGAAGGTAGCAAAGGAGAGGCCAGGGACAACAACCTTCTCTGAGGTGCTACCACACCATGCCTGAATCAGATGGAGCAATTCCATGTGCTCTAAGTCAATGCATGGCTAAAGGATTGCTGCACAGAGGAGTGTTTTGGTTTCCTGGAACTGGGACCCAACCTGGTGGGATTTGATGAAGTCCAAAAGAGATGACTTGCATCCCATCAAGTAGGGCAGGAGGTGAGTACAGCATATGGCTAGTTTAAACTACTGAGGGAGGAGTCAGATGTCACATATTAGGGGGCCTTACTGGCTCCCCATCAACCAATACAGCAGAATCAAATATACCCACGGTAAAGGGAAAAAGATGTGCACCAGTGCAAGATGTCTTGGCAAAAAAAATCTTCAGCAGATGGGAGCCTCAACCTGGTGGCTGACACAGTGATGTGGGCAACCTCAAACCATGAATGGAATATGGCCATATCATGGTAATCTCTGTACAGGAAGAATGGTGCAAAGGGCAGAGGAGGGGAGTAGCAATATATGTACTTCACTGAAAGAGTGGTGGACACCTGAAACAGACTGCCAGCCAAAGGGGTGCATGCAAAACAGTAGGGTGCTTCACACGTGTATGAAATAGACATTGGGAAATATTACAGTAGTAAATAGGCACAGAAGGGAGGGTAGATAGGGTCTATAAAAACAGACAAGGCAGGGCGCATATGGGCAGACTAATGGGCCAAGCAGTATTTTTCTGCAGACAAATTCTATGTTTCTATGTAACAAAGGGATAGAGGCAACTGAAATAGAAGGTCTAAGGGACTCATGTAAACTAAAAACCCTATATGTGCTAGCAGCAACAGAGAATGGGACACAGATCAGGACTAGGGTAGTCTGCAGACCACTGGGTCAGGATCAGAGGGCAGGCAAGGAATGGGGAGAAATTCTTAGGATGCCAATTTAGAGGAGAGGGTGGTAGAAGGGGACTTTAATATGCTGGATGTGGCCTGGAAAGTGCTAATTGTGGCAAGCACTAGGAATCAATGGTTGGTGGATGCATGCCAGGAGGCATTTCTATTTCAGCTGGTCCAGGGCCTGACAAGGGAAGGGGTTCTGCTAGATCAGGTGTTCACCAACAGTGAGATGATCCAAAATGTAGCAGTCCTGGAACCAGTCAGTTCCAGTGACCATAGAACAGTGCTGTTGGAGGTACAGATGAGAGCCATCCATGGGGTAAAAACAGAAAGGATATGGGACTTTAAAAAGTGTATTTTGGCAAGATGGAGGAACATTTGGAACAAAGCACAAAGAGAATAGAACAGGTGCAGGGGTGAATGAAAATAGAAATAATTTTAAAAAGCAATGACTGAAGCATTAGAAAGCTCACTTACAAAGATTTTATAGTGAAAAAGGGCAAAGGGTTCAATGTGGCTCACCACCGAAGTGATAACAGTCAAACTTAGAGCCTTGTTAAAGTATAATTAAAGCCAACGGGAGAAGACTAGGGAGAGGTATCTGAAGACAAAAAACATTAGCCAGCAGGAAGATGAGGGGCATATTCATTTTTGATAAAGGGGAAGGCATCAAGGGAGAGATCTGTCTCTTAGCACATGGCACAAAGATCTGTGCAAGGGTGGACACCGCAAAAGGCAAAAAGGAACTCAAAAGTGAATCTGGGCAGGTTGGAAAAGTGGTCTAAGATCTAGTAGCTGGGCCGCAATGCTAAAACATATAAAGTGATGCACATTGGGAGGAAGAACCCAAGATTATAGTATGAAATGGGGGAGTGGTGCTGGAATTCACCATGGAGGAACTGGACCTAGGAATCATGATATCAGAGAGCATCAAAACAACAGCACATTGCAATAAAGCTGTGGCATGGCAAACAGGATGCTGAGTTACACAAAGAGGAATATAAGTAGTAGATATTGGGAGGTGATCCTCCTATTGTAGAGGTCACTAGTGCGACCACACCTGGAATACTGCACAAGGTTCTGCAGTTCATGCCCAAGGAAGCACTGCAACAAGGTGGAAGCAATACAGTGCAGGGCAACCATGATGGTCCATGGACTAGTGAGTAAGACATATGAGGAAAGGTTACAGGACTTGAACATGTACATCCTAGAAAAAAGGAGGGAATGGGGTAACAAGATTAAGACATGCAAGTACCTGTATGGAATAAAATAAGGGACACCAATGAACTTTTTTTCTGTTAATAAGTTTTATTAATTTTTCAGCATACAAGCAAAACATATAAACAAAGTCAGACAGGTTTAGTAAGCATGTTACATGGTTATGCTGAGGACTATACACACTAAAGCCATAATAAGCATATGCTCAGAAGTAGGCACTCAATATGAGCAATGTCCATGGATAAAATAAATGGTACAAAAAGGTAATGCAGTGAATCAGAGTAAAAGGGGAAGCACCTACCGGGTGAGTGTGGTGATATGCTGCATAAAGGCACAGCTGGATATCTACCAGTAGGTTAAGTCCCAACAAACTTGGGGTGACTTCTCTACCCTGAGCAGCAAATACCAATAGAAATTGACCAGGTAGACATAAATATACCATTTAGGGGGGTCACGAACAATTACTGAGGTATAACTGCAAGCTTGCACTGGCTCATGGACATCTGGTGGGTGCCAGGGAAATACACAGAGTAGATATGGGTAGAATTCAAGAAAAGTGCTCAATGAACTTTTTTCCATGAGCTCACATACAGGGATAAGAGGAAATTCACTTAATCTTGCAGGGGGAAGATTCAAGTGGGACATCTGTAAGTACTATAAACAGAAAAAGGGACAGACAAGTGGAAAAGGCTGCTGGAGGAAGTGGTACAGGCCAAATCAGTAAGCAACATCTAGCAGGGATGGAACACCCACATCAGATTAGTTAGAAAAGGGGACAGAAACACAGAGGGTTGGCCACTATAACCAGTGCAGAGAAGTTAGGAAGCGTGGGCAGACTGGATAGACAAAACTGGACTTTTTCTGCCATCATTTTCTATGTATCTATGTATGCACGGCTATTGCACAGAGTACATAAGCAGCCTCAGAACCATAACTATGTGCCAGTACAGCCTTAGATCTCAAGTTGAGAATGCCTCCAAAATGAAGTGTTCTCTGAGGAACAAATCCTTCATGTCCAGTGCAACAGTTAGCTAAAATTCATTTCATGATCTGTTGAAGATTCCAACAAACTTACTCAGCAAAAAGCATTCTTTGTATCTACCTTAAAGATCTTCTGATGTCTTTAGTGAGATTTTGGAAAACCCTAATATTTATACTTTGTTCAACTTATATTTCATGTTTCCTGTACTTAGCTTTTTATTTCTCTTTATAACAACTAACATGGAAATCAGACTGCCACCCATTTGGACTTCATTTGCTAGGCTGCTTGTCTACGTCTGACATCATAATCCTCTACATGTGACATCATAAAAAATTCCACATGAGCAAATTGGGATGTCACAATCAGAGGACTCTAATGCCAGTTGTAGACAATCAACAACATTAGATGATGTTTAGGAAACAGGGATTCTATTTTCATGTTAATGTGCAGAGTTCTAAAGAGATAGAAGATGATACATTTAGAAATCTGTGAAATATACAGTATACCGAAATTTACAGAATTTGGAAATTATGTTTTTTCAGTGTCTTGGTGGCATCAGTAGCTCTTTAACAAATAATGAAGCTGGTTGTACTTAGCAGTTATAAAAATGGTTTTCTTGACTTTGATTTTTCTTAATGTGAAATAATAATGTATATTTTTATCATGACAAACTATATTTTGAGTCAGACAACTGTATATTTGATTTATACAATAGCAGTGTATTAGTTATACCTTTCATATTTGCTGTCCGTATATAGGTCTATTTTTGTTTGATTTCCACTGTTGTCTTCAGTGCTAAACATGGTTATAGTGAAGTCATCAGAACTGAGAAAGCTGCTGTCTGATTGGTTCAATATGCATTGTGACATACCCTACTTTGCATACTGTAATAACAGTATCTCGCTATGCTAGGTCAATATAACCTTTGTATCTTGTTATTTAACATTATATATCAAGGGAGTGCTCCTGACCATTCAGAGCACTCCTTTCCCCTGTGCGCCAAACATTTTTATTCTGTGAAGCGCATCTCATGCACAGATGCCCTGTAAATGGGCCTGTTCTGGGACAGTTTAAAAACCAAAAAATAGTAACATTGATCTGTCAATCTATAATATATCAATATGTCCCTTGTAGTCACTCCTTGTGGTATAAAAGTGGGTTCAATTGCATTCGGCTCGAGTAAGAACAGCTTAGCTTCACTTCACTGTTCTCTCTCGGGCAGAGCGTATGTAAAACCACTCTTATTCCTCAATGAGTGGCTCCATGGGACATATTAATATATACTCATGTGCTGTGTATATAGGGGATATGTAATGGGTGCTCATGAGATATGATATTTATCTTCATAAGTGGTCAGTGACCTATTGTTCTTCACTAGTGGCAAAGCCACGACTGAGGTCAAAAGAGGTCGCTGACCACTGATGAAAATGAATATCATATTTCATGAGTGCATATCATATGTGCAGACTATACACTATACATTTATGTTTTAAGCTAATGTTCTCTTATAAGAAATAATGTCTCCCATTTCCATAGTTCTTTGTAGCTTATGCTGGCTGGAGCATATGACTTCGTAGACCACTGGACACAAGTGGCAGAATGAAATACTTGTTGTGATGTACCCAACTAGCTAGATACATTTTGTGACATACCCTACTGTGGAGATAAAAAATGTATCTCGCTAGTTGATATTCTCTGGCATAAATTGCCTTTTTATTTAGCATAAAAAATGCTGGTACAGTGACAAGGCAACCACTTGCAGCATTGACATCCTTGCTTTGGTGATGGGCTCGGGGGTCAGAAGGCCAGCCAGAGGGAGAAGGATTCAGCATTCCAGGGACTGCTGTCCTTCTCTAGGGGAGGGGGGAAGAGTGTCCAGCACTATGCAGACCTCTGACGGAGGCTAGGGATACCACCACTGCCAGCGCCACATATTAGGGGGGGTGAGGCAGGGTGGATGCTGACATCATTGCACTTCCCAGCCCCCAGGGGATCTCCGCATACTAAAAACAACTCCAGGCCCATTCATGATGGCCTCCACTCCCATTGCTATTAATGTCCTCCAGAGGGGGGTCCTGCTTCCATGGCCCCACCCTGGGGTGTAAGCCAGGGCACAGAAACCAGGTTCCTTAGGGATGGGGTGACTGCCCTGGGAGGGGTAAGCTCGGACATGGGGGGTGGTAAGCGGGGTTAGGGGCCGTATCCCCTGGTTCAGGGGAAGGTGACTGTAAACAAAAAAATAAAAATAAAAATAAAAAACACTAATGCAAGTAGTGTAAACAGGGAATACTCAACGGTCTTACTCAATATATGCAATTTAGCCCCACATATGATGGGTCAAGACCATAACACTTATTCCCACACAAGTGGAGATAAATTGTGTATTTTGAGTCAGGCCACTGCATATTTGAATTTTTACATCATCGGCTTAACAGTAATAACTTTAGAAATGTTCTTTTTTTGTGAAAATGTTTCTGTTTTTCTGTTATTTGAACTGCTGGCTACAGCGCTGCATAGGCTTATTATGATGAGATCACATTGCAATAGCTGCTCTTTGACTGGTTCTGTTCTGTGCAAAGGTCAAGGAAAGTGATTGTGGACATCTAACCTATGATTAACTGTTTATCTGGAGGTTAGATAGCATGACAAACAAATTCATCAGGGAAAATGTAACCCCACCTTTCCACCCTTTACCACTCAACCTCTCCTCCTCCCCAAAACCCATAAAATAAAGGCTACTGTACCAGACCCAGTAATACTTGTAAAGAAGAAACCATTCTGCACACTTCCATGCCTGCTACAGAAGAAATGAACAATGATGTCCTCACCTATAATAAAATCTGATTGACTGCTTGACAGCCAATCAGGTGTAGTAATAGGTGTGGTGTGGACATCATCATTCATTTATTCTTTTACAGGACACAGTGAAGAGGGCATCTCACAGCTCGCTTCAACACAGGATAGTTTTCTGTTTTTCAGGTGGTGTATCCTTTAAATTTGGGGCTGGGGAAAAGGAAGGTTGGTGCTAGAGGATGAGTTAGAGTGAGGGGTTTGTGTGATTCTTGACTCTGGGGGACAGGCACAGGGTAGTTAAAGTGTGTGGTGCATGTTATAGGGGATGTGGCATGGATGGGGAAGGGGAGGATCTATGCTATTTACCATGTGTTTTTTTTTTATTGTAAATAGTAAACTTCACCATGACAAGAGGGGGCCAGGAGGGAGGTGTGAGCTAGTTGGTGATGGAGAGGGGGTGTAGCATTTCTAAAGGTCTGGGTGGTGGGAGGGAGTGCTGTATGTCACAGTGGGTGTGGTGGGGTGGTTTAAATTGTTTAAAAAGACTCTCTTTAAAACAAGAAAATGTTATGTCTTGCAAAAACTATGCTTAATGGCTCTTTACCAACACTTTCACTGGCAACATGTCTCTCTGCATAATCGTTTGAGATGAAGGAGGGCACTTGCCAGAGGATTATGCAAAGTGTGCCCCTGCATGATGAGAAATTAGGGAAACTTTGTAAAGGACTTTGAAAAGTACGTTGTGCTGACTTTGCACATCTCTACTCCACACCCAATTGCCAATAACCCACCCAAACCCATCAACAATTGTTTCCTTCACAAAACAAGTAAGGAATTATATTATTTTCAGAACAAATCCATCATCAGGTGATTACTGAGGATGCTAATTCTTACTGAATAGGATTCCATTTTAATTTTAGAAGCACTTACACTGAAGATTGTTAATCTCATTAATCACTCAGTTCTGGATCTTTACTTAAAATAAAGTGATTCTATATTTGTTTTATGGACAAAATTACTATTACTTGGGTCAGTTGGAGTATAAATAACTGGGTACGGGATGTTTTATTTTTTCAGATACTTAAAAATGTGAGACTTTTATGTTGCCACAAGGAGAATTCTAACAGATAAAATTGCTTTTTTTCCCCATAGAGATTTTTGTTCCTCTGGCTGGTCTTCCCCCTTTGGACCAGCCCCCCAACCTCAACATCCACTTTCCCAGGATTTAAAGTGTCTCAACATCACTGTGGCCCCCATCAGTGGCATTTATCCTCCATCTTCCTTGGTTGGCAATGTGGGGTCAGTGTGGTTCTTAATCTTTACAAAGTTATTTTATGTCCTACAGTTTTTAACCCTCCATCCTCCTTCCACTCACATGATAGAAGTGCTTGCCTTACTGGTGGCTTCAGGCACCATAGCTAACCTTGATGATGTGGGAAAGCTCCAGGGCCCACCTCAGGGGTCACTGCAGGACCAGTTGCAATGCCCCCATCTCCCCAGAATGGAGTACTGCCCTCAGCAGCACTGCTTCCCAGCCCAGACACCAATTCTCCATTAACTGAGTTCACTTCTAAACCCAGGTCATTAGCTGGGAAGCACAAAACGATCCTCATGGGCCAATGGATAGCCCTAAAAAATGCTTTCTTAACATTTTTTTCAAAGTCACATACTGTATTTTACAAAATACTAGATGAGAACCATGTACAACCCCAAAAGACAAAGAATCTCAGCACAAAAGCATTGAGGCATGGGTTACCCAAAAAGGGCAATGGCAACAAACCATGGCTATATTTTGATGGGGATTTGCATATACATCCAAATATGCTTGGCATTGCATAGATATGTGCACTTTTTCATGTACAGCTCCACTCAGTTTTCATATTGTGGTTATCACAACATAAGAGAACTCTTGAACTTTCCTCACAAGGTCCCAATGATGTTATCAGAAACCCTCAATGGAAACAGAGTCTTGTCGTACATGGTTATCCATCACATACTCTCTAAGCATTGTGTTTAAAATGCTTATGGCACTATAGTCAAACACTTACTAATAAAACATTTATAATAATTTTTCAGCAAAACTTTGGTTTAATTTGTGTGTGTGTACAAGCTGCAATGAAAGTGCCTAACTGTTTCAAACAGTAAGCTTCCCCTAGCACCTGGTAGACAGGGCTTTTTATCTTAACTAAGCAGCTGGGGTCACTAGGACGGCTTTGGGGGAATATAAGAACAGAAGGGAGCTCTTACCCCCATCTACATTACAAGATAACAAAATAGAATGACTCATCTAGGTATAGCTTAAACTTTTACCTTGTGTACAAAGGACATATTCTGAACCAAAACTATCCCTTTGTATTGCATTGAAAGCACTACTGGCAGGGTAGTTAAATGCTGAACTGCTAAAACAATTTATCTTTCATAGCTAGAGGAATACGTGAAGCTGGCTGGAGCTGGCTGGGTCTTAAACCTGTCTGGTATGTGGCTCACAATTTATAGCTGGATAGAATGAAAGCTGAATGACTCAGATAATTAAGATAATCTTTCTACAAGGCATGGTACTTAATTCTAATCATCCTAGCACTTAGCACACAAATATAACTTCATCCACACATAATGTTTAAGATGCAATTGTTCCTTAAAAGACACCAATAACCTTATAAAATATGACCCAATTAAGCAAGCAAATGGGAACAGGTATGAACTGTTGAACAGGCTGCTCATATAAAACCAATCGCAGATTATATGAAATGGGCACTTCCTATGGGTAAAGTATAAAATATTGGTAGAGAACACTCTTATTAAAGACACAGGGGGCTGGATTTTCAAAAGACATGGGAACTAAATTCCACGCTTCAGCCACAGCAGCAGTATGAAACCTCCCACCTGCTGAGTTTCGCATTTTCAGCCAGCGCAGCTGAAAGGGATTTGATGCCTGGTCTCAACAGGCATAAACTTTTGGCACAACTGTGCCAAAAAAATAGCAGCAAGGTGACACTAGTAGTGGAGCCAGTCATAAACTGGCTCCATCTTTGACAATACCACAGCTGTGGGAGAAACAATAGCTCCACAAGTGAAGACCCACTTGTGCCATTTTTTTTCCCACAGCTATGGCTGTTCCAGTGGCTTTCAAAATCTAGCCCAGGGTATTCTAAAAGTGTAGGATCCTTACTAAAACAAGAGAAAATTTAGGATATTCTTGTAAATAAGATTTTCTCTCAATGACCTTTTCCCTGGGAAAGTTAAAATGTTGAATAGAAATAAATAATTGCATGTTTCATGCCGAAAGATGGGGGCCCAGTAATGATGAAGTAGGACTGCATAAATGACACACACATGTTTAATGTATGGAGACCTATGGTTTGTTTTTCAATCTGGAGATCCACTAGTAAAACATATGATTTTTGTATATGTGGTATCCCATTTGGAAATTGGAAAAGCTTTTTAAAGGAACTATTTTTTGCAATGTAAGGACCAGATCTCACCAATGGAAAGTCGTATCTTTAAAGTGGAATTCACTTCTGCAATGGTTGGACTATGGTGGAGAAATAGGATATATTTTGATGAAAACGGTTTAATGAAATAGCTTTATGCTGCATGTTGGTGCAGCAACACTGCTACCACTCACAACACAAATGACACACATTCAGGAATGAGCCAGGGCCATCAGTATGAGAAGAGGAGGATGGAGCATCCCAATAGACACTTTCTCTCCTCCAGGCAGGGGGTCTCACAGGTCCACTGCTCTACTGCCACCTTAGTGACCACAGGTGGTGATGCAGGAGAAAGCACTCAGATGGGGACATTAATGATAGTACTGACGCCAGCTAGCTGTGTCAGCATGCTGGCATCCGATGATGTAGCACACTCCTGGGGGAGGGCAGGACTTAAGGGGAAACATGGAGTGTCAGTGGCTCAGTAGGTAGCACACTCGCCTCTGAGGCCAGGAGATCAGAGGGCTGTGGGTTCAGTTCCCACATCTGGCACTTGGGTTAATATCCCAGTACTGACACTGTAGTGCAGCATGAGAGGGGTGCTGCACTCTGAGGTGCCGCTTCGGATGAGATGTTAACCGAGGTCCCATCTGCCTGGATTGGTGGTAGTTCAGGTGGATGTTAAAGATCCCATGGCACTTATCGAAAGAGTAGGGAATTTCCCCGGTGTCCTGGCCAAATTTCCCTCATTCACTAAAAATACCACCAACAGCTTAACCTGGTTCAAGGTCAGTTGGCATTCATCTGTATCCCCCACCCCCGGGTCGTGCCTGAAAATAGGCAGGATTTGTCTAGTGCACTTACCCGGTCAACAAAAACTAAATGAAATGAAATGAAAAATGGAGCAGAGCAGGATTGGGCAGATGAAACCTCTGCCTGCCAGCTACACTCAGCATCGGTCCTGCACCACTGTTATCCAAAGACTACCCTAGGTCTTCACCTCCACTGTGGGTGGCCAGGTAGATGTTGGGAAAGACATGCCAAAGTGGCCGCAAGTGTACCCAGCCCTTGGGGGTCAAGCCAGGGGCAGCACAGCAGTATGTGGCAGGTGGAACATGGAGACAGCTCAGTAGTGGAGCTTCGATGACCAGGAGTGAGACTTGGCTCTAGTGGGAGGAGGTCCCCGTCTGCACCCTGGGGGATAAAATGTGTTCAAAACAAAATAATGAAATAGCTTTTATGAACTAGGACCCTAATGATAGGATGTTATTGACAGACAATGTCACTTGAAGAAACTGTAAATGTGTTTCATATATATTAATTGAATGCATAATGAGAAAGCCTCTTAAAACATCATTATGACCTGCTGGGCATTTGAAGTTCCTTGGAAATGATAAATAAGTTACTGTACAGTAAGATCTCAAATCCTATTCTTGACATGTTGTTCACACTGTTGGATTGTAGCTTGGACTAACGTTGCATGTGTGGATTATGTCCTATCAACATCATAGCCACTTTGCTACCAACAACTTCTGGAGAACACAAGTGGTGAGACATACTTCAAGGTGGAATGTGTGTGGGAGGTTAATGATAAAAGAAAATGGGCAACTGAGGATAAAAACAAAAATTGTATTCTCAAAGATTCCCCCTGTAGTGCAATGTTTATTTATGTATTTTTTTAAGTTTACAGCTTGCATACTGCAGCTCTTAAACTCATTTCCTAGGGAAGAATAAACCGATAGCATTGTTCACTATTGAGATAATAGCTTAATTAGTATCAGCAAGTGACAGGCTGTAATAGCTCACAAGTACTACAGTTGTAGCAGTTTTTAATTTAAGCACTAGTAATGAAACAATGAAAAAATGTAATCAGGATAGAGAGGGAATTTTCTCTTGTATCTCAGTGATGTCTAGGTCATGAAGCAATGCCAACTTTGGTTTCAAAATGCAGTCACTTGGGTCTTTGAAAACTCTGGCAGTTTGGGACAGAGCTGCTAAACCTTCAAGGAAGTAGATTACATGTAGCTGATATTATAGTATGCTACACAATACTATACTGCAAAGTTAACATGTAGCTGTGTGTCCGAAAAAGTGCAACTGTAGTAATTTATTAAAACTTTAATCAAATTAGTCTCTCACTGTTTTATTTTTGTTGATACATGCTTATTAGCAAAAAAATGTAATTTTTTTTTAAATATTCTCCATTGTTAAATATCAGTTCCTGTTATCTCTGAATATCATCATTTCATTTTATTTCATTTCATTTTTATTTTATACTGGGAATGCCTGTGAGCAAAACTGCCCATTTCCACAAGCGTCCAGTATATCTTAAAAGAATCAGGAAGAAACAGTTCAAGGGAATGAAAAAAAAATTACAACACAACATACAAAACATAGTGGAGAAATATGTAAAAATAATCATAGCAAGACACAAGAATTTACAAAGAATTATGTACAAATCATAAAATTGTGTAAAAATCAACTGAGGTAGAAACACAATAATTTACAAATCCTTGGTGGGGAAAAGCTTGAGGAACTGTGCGAAGGGCTGGGTAATTATGGGGAGAATTAAACAAATTAGAGAAAAGCATTTGTCCCGGATTCCCCCCTTTTCCCTCACAAAAAGACAGAGACCATTGTTTGTTGTTGTGCTCAGATTGGCAATTAATTTATTTCTAGATCATAATTCCATGTTCCATTTCATCATCTTTTATTACTATATCTCTCACAATTTCATTTATTTTCATCCATATATCAATCTCTGATCATCCCTCTTTCTTCATCTTTTTGCTCCCCCCAGGTGAAAACCTGGGTGCCTTCTTCTTCTCCTTTTTTGTTAGGTAACGGAGAAAAATGAGACAGCTTTTCTCCTTCAGCTTCTTCCTCTTTTCATCTTATTCTGTTTTCTTTCCTCCCTTCCCTCTTCCCCCACTTTTCCTCCCTTTTCTGTCATCCACCTTTATTTTTATTTATTTATTTGTATTTCAGATGACACCTTTGAACCAATGGCTCTTTTACAAAGGTTCCACGTCAAGGCAATAAGGACAATAAGGTACAAATCATAACATGATCATTACAATGGAACTTACAAAAAAAAAGACAAATAAGGTTACAATAATAGCAGCCAAAGGCATTGTCAAGGAATTGTGTTGTGAGTTAATTATACAGTACAAGTCACGCTGCGGGGTCAATATTGATCGGACTTCAGGGGGCATAAGGCCCAGTGATGTCTTCTTAGCTAGGATACAGGTCTGGTACTCAGTGAAGCTTTGTTAGGAGTGAGTTAGTGGGAATAGAGAAAGAAGAGTGGTGGTGGGGGGGTGGTATGGGAGACAGAGAGAAGGAAGAGGGGAGAAATGGGGAGGGAATCGTGTTGAGTATGTGGTAGATGGGAAACAGCAAGGGAGGAGGAAAGGGGGGGATGAAAAAGAAAAGGAGACAGATTCATCCTATACCCAGTAATGGGGGGTAGGAGAGGAGGAGGAGCTGAGGCATTGAGGAGGGATGCTTGAGGGTAGTATTCCTGGAGGGGATTACAAGAAACAATCACAGAAGGCACTAGCCTCGAGGTGTTGACACAGTTTACACTTAAAAGCACCAATCGTGGCAATGTTGGAGATTTCTGTTGGTAGCAAGTTGAACCAGGTGGAGGCTCTGACAAGGTAAGAACGCTGAGCTTGAGAGGTCCAACAGTGAGGTATTGTAAAGGTTAGACTGTCTGATCTTCTAGTTAGGTGGTGGACACACTGCGGGGTCAATATTGATTGGACTCCAAGGGGCATAAGGCCCTGTGATGTCTTCTTAGCTAGGATGTAGGTCTGGTACTTTAGCCTGCTGGACAGCTGGAGCCAGTTAGCCTGCTCGTAAATGTCACACATGTGAGAAAGGCGAGCAGCTGAAATAAGGAGTCTACATGCCTTATTAAGGGCTACAGCTATATGCCGGAGTGTAGCATCAGTAGCAGATCCATAGATAACAAGTCCATAATCAATAGTTGAGATAACAGAGCTCTGGATAGCAAGGTTCAAGGCTTCAGCCATTAGGCAATGTTTATGCTTGTATAGTAGCCCTAGACGGGAGTTCACAGTTTTAGCGATTGTCAATGTGTTTGATATACGAGAGGGAGCAGTCAAAGGTCAGGCCCAGATATTTAAACATATCCTCCTGCTCAAGAGTGATGCCTTCGTGGTTGTTAATTATGAGCTCATGGTCCTTGTACTTGTTGTGGGTTCCATGGAACAACATTGTTTTAGTTTTTTGTGTGGTTAAGGATGAGTTTATGTGAGCAAAACCAGTCTTCCACTTCTGTGAAACTTTTCTGCAGTTGAGACTGAAGGGAGGTGGGGTTGGTGTGGCAAGTGAAGATTACTGCATCGTCTGCATACAGTGACATTCTGTGATGGCAGGAGGCAGAGAGATTGTTCAGGAATATGCTGAATAACAAGGGACCCAAGATAGAACCTTGGGTTACTCCAGAGTGGATTGGTAGGGATGACGAGAGGAATTCAAGAATCCTGACCTGTTGGGTCCAGTTACTGTGGTAGCTTTGAAACTACAGGGTAGTTTCACTTGAAAGACTAAGGAGGGATAATTGCTTGAGGAGAATGAAGTGATTGACAGTGTCAAATGCCTTTGTCAGGTCAATAAAAGAGGTGCCAACCAACTGGCCCTGATCAAGTGCATGATGGATATGTGTGGTGAATTCGAGGAGTGGTGTGGTAGTACTGTGCCCTTTGCAGAAGCCGTGCTGCTGGGAACATTGCAAGCTGTATTTTACAAGGTACTCCATGAGCTGATCAGCCACTATCCATTCCAAGGCATGGATAGAGGAGGAAGGATGGATATAGGCCTGTAGTTGTTCGTGAGAGTCTTGTCACCACTTTTATGGACTGGAGTCACCACTGCCAGTTTCCACTTTTGTGGGGAACTGGGAGAGCATGAGGGAATGGTTGAGGATTTTGGTTAGTGGGAGCAGGACTTCATCAATGGTGAGGGCGAGAAGGTTCATATCCAGTGAATCGCCACTGACCCTAGACTTTCCTAGCACTTTAAGAATGTGTTTTTTAGCTAGGCTTTCCGGGATTGCTTTGAAATGGAAAGGAGGGTGCCCTGGTGGCAAACCTGAACTAACAGGAGCTGGGTTGACTGTGGTAGGATCAAAAAAGTTAGGGGGTAGCACATGATTAAGGTCAGCAAAAGTGGTGTTAAATGTGTGGGCAATGATTACATGGCCAAGAGTCTGACAGTCCAATAACCATATTATTTTCTGCCATCCACCTTTGGCAGTCCAATAATCGTCCTATCGGACACATCTGTCATCCACCTTTGACAGACCTACCATACAGTCCCTTTTTGACCGTCTTTCCCTCTTGTTCTATATTGTAGGGTGGGTGGGAGGATCAAAACTCCAGCAAAAGTGGCTGAACCATGCTTGTGTTGCCCATTATGTACCTTCACTTACCTCTCCCCTTCCTGTTGCTTGGCCATTGTTCTATCCCCTGGCCCTCCCCTTCCTTCCCCCCTTCCCTTCTGAGCACACCATACTGATGAAAAGGGAAGGGGTGCAGCAGGACAACCTGGTCTGCCCCTTAAAGGACAAACTCCATTGTCCCGGATTCCCTCCTTTTCCCTCACAAAAAGACTGAGACCATTGTTTGTTGCTGTGCTCAGATTGGCAATTAATTTATTTATATATCATAATTCCATGTTCCATTTTGTCATCTTTTATTATTATATCTCTCACAATTTCATTTATTTTCATCCATATATCAATCTCTGATCATCCCTCTTTCTTCCTCTTTTTGCTCCCCACAGGTGAAAACCTGGATGCCTTCTTCTTCTCCTTTTCTGTTAGATAACGTTGAAAACCGAGACCGGTTTTCTCCTTCAGCTTCTTCCTCTTTTCATCTTATTCCTTTTTCTTTCCCCTTCCCCTACTCACCCCCCACCCTTTTTTCCCATTAGCGGTCTCCAGCTTGGCTTGGATGACTGACTTTCCCTCACTTAGAGTATTGTTCCCCCATACCTCAGGGAACCTCCTTCCCAGTCATTCACTTCTTTTTTTTTTCTTTTTTTATCTTCCATTTTTTGCATCCCTCCTCCATACTTCTATAAAATCCATAATTTCTGTATTAAACATGTCTATGGCTAGATCTGACAGATGCATGCCATCCAGCCTTTAGAAATCTTCTACCCACTCTTCCACACCCCGCAGTATTACCTGTCCTCCCATTTTCCTTATCAGTGTCCCTACCCTTCTGTTCATCTTTCTCCTGGCCCTATCCACAGCTTTATGGCTGTGCTCATGTCTCCAAACCCTCCTTGGTATCATATCTGACCAGGCAGGGCATACTCTAGGCCACCACTGTTGTATTGTCTCTAGGTCCCTTTTTACCTGCTTGTATGTATCCACCCATGGCTTACCCCCAAGGTCATGACCCCCTAAATGTATAATAATTAAGTCTGGAATGGGTCGCCGTTCCTTTAACTCTTTCGGGGTAGGAAGCAGTTGTGCCCATTGCATCCTCTGAATGCCACGCAAAACCAATCTACATTGTTTCACATCTTGGTAAAGCTGCTTTCCCCTGGCCTTTTTCTCAGCTCTCCTTTCTGCCCAATAAATATAAGATTGGCCACAGATCCAGACTTCCGTGATCCTCCCTCTTCCTATAGGGTTTAAGCAAAATAAATATCTTATGTATGGTCTTAGTTTCTTTTCCATAGTATCACCTCTCCCTGTCCCCCCCACGTGTCTCCAGATCGGTAACAAAAAAACATAGATGATACATTAGTCTCCACACTGCAATGTTTGAATGTATCTCTTATAACTGGCAGACCACCAGCACCCCTTTTCCAAAATATTATTCACAGTCTTGCCTGCCACTGCCCACTGTGAGGCAGCCCCTATCCTTAAGGAGTGGGATGAATAATTACTCAGATCCTCCCCCTGGAATTGCATGTCTTTCTTGAACAATGCTGTGACTTGATAACTTGTGACCCTTCTTCCATCACCATGCACATATAATCTCCCTGTCCCATTCCCATGCTCTGCAGCGAAAGCCCACAAAGCCTGCACTGGGCACACTGTGCCCTCTACATGTTTCTTTAGTGTCACCATGCAACCTTGTCCCCTTTGATCCATCTTTGACCTCTTAATCATGATTTGTACCTCCTTCATCCCCCAGCTTTTATCTTCCCATTCTAATCCCACTTCCTTTTCTTTACTGCCATGTCCTACCACCTCACTCACTCTCATGGCCCCTGCAAACATTACCACATAAATCGTGTGAAATAGTTGGGCCTCAGCATTTGATCTGCAGATTGCTGGTAAAACATCCTTTAGTTTTGCAAGCCACTGCTCCCCTATTGGTCTTCTATTATCCACATTCCCCTGCCTTAACCTATCCCACCCCTGCATCATTCTTCTGATGAACATCGATTTTGTCGGGTCCTTTCATCCCTTTAGACTGCAGACTACGCTAATTCCTGCCAAATAGATCCCCATTGTGGTGTGGGCTGTTCCTCTTTGCTATTGTTCTACCTTGAACTTCCCTAGTTTCTCTTCTGTGAGTGGTCTACTTACCTCCATGTGGTGTGTTGCCCTGAATGTTTGAAACACTCGCCAGGCCCCATTGTAGGCCCTCAGAGTCAGTGGTGCCCATGAACTGCAAAACAATAGTTCTGCTCCTTCTTGCCAACATCCCAGATGTTCATTGGTATGGGCATTTTTTGTTCCTCTGCTATTGGTGCCAGCCTCCGGAAGCGATCCAGCTGCAGATGTGAAAGGCTGTTAGCCAGGGTATTGTGTACCCCTTCTATGTGTTTTGCTCTGAATGACATGTTCAGTTGCAAGGCCCTTAGCACTGAAAGCCGTAAGACCTGCATGACCATTTCTGATTTGTCTCCCCTGTTGTTTAAGACCTCTACCACTGTTCTATTGTCACACCAGAATGTCACTTTCTGATTCCATAATTCTTCCCCCCAAACCAGGGTGCATGCCCAGATGGGCATGATCTCCAATAATGTTATATCTTTTACCTTCCCGTCCCTCACCCAGTCTGTAGGCCATGGTTCTGCACACCATCGGCCCCTCAGATAGCCCCCCCATGCCTAGGACCCCGGCTGCATCTGTGTAAAGATCGAGGTCTGTGTTATAAATCCATTCCTCCTGCCAAAAGAAACAGCCCTTATATGCTTTGAGGAATTCCTCCCATACCTTAAAATCATCCTTGACTCCTTTTGTCATGTCTACCCAGTGGTGTGGCCTGGTCACCCCAGCTGTTGCCCTTGCTAACCTTTTAGTGAAAGCCCTCCCTGGCTCAATAGCCCTGCACGTGAAGCTCAGGTGTCCCAATACTTGTTGAACCTGTTTTAGTTGTACTCTTCTTCTACTGGTGTGTATCTGAATCAGCTCCTTCAGTTTTTTCACTTTCTTGTCCAGCAGCCTGAATACTTCCCCCGGGGCATCTATCTCGATACCCAGAAATTCTAAAGCCTTACTGAGCCCTTCTGTTTTCTCCGGTGCCAATGGAACCCCTAGTTCTTTGCACAGTTCCTGAAAGCTGGCCAACATCTTTTCTGTCTCTTTTTTCCCACTGCCTATGAAAAGGAAATCATCCAAATAGTGAATAATTGTTTTGTAACCAGTTCTTTCTTGAAATATCCACTGTAAACATGTGCTGAATGCTTCGAATGTCGCACATGCTGTAGAACATCACATGGGCATGGCCTTGTCAAAGTAGTACTGACCCCCAATTTTAAACCCTAATAGGTCCCAGTCTTCTCTCCTAACTGGAAGCAATCTGAAAGCTGACTCTATATCCGTTTTTGCCATCCATGCATCAGCAGTTGCCCGTATGATCTGGACTGCATCTTCTAAAATGGCATATGTCACTTTACTATGTTCTTCACTGATAAAATCATTCACTGAGTCCCCTTCAGGAAAGGATAAGTGGTGAATCACCCTGTATTCCCTTTCCTGTTTCTTGGGGACCAAACCCTATTCCCTTTCCTGTTTCTTGGGGACCAAACCCAATGGAGAAATCCTCATATTCTGCAATGGGGGGGTATCATATGGTCCTTCCACTCTCCCTGCTGCCTTTTCTTTCTCTATTTTTTGTCTTAACATTTCTTCTTTTCCTTTTCAATCAATCAATCAACCAATCAAATCTTTATTTATTCAGGCGAGCATCATTGAGCAATGCTCATTTACAAGATGGACCTGATAAGGTCAAGGTTCGATAGTTGGTACACAACAGATACATCAATGCACTAATATATGCATAACAGATACAGAAAAAAAACACTTATAAATACAATGATCCAGGGTAAGAAGTTGATTAAGACTGATCCAAGATTGTTCACCTCTCTTGCTTGCCTTGGACCCTCACACTGTAATGAAAAACCTGTGCGAAAACCTTTTTTAATCATCTCTGCCATTTGTCTATTCAGGTATCTGTCCAACCATTCTTTCCATGCCTCTGTCCTGATGGGGGTTCTAGCTTTTCTAAATTGCTCTTTCACTTTCCTTCCTTCTTCTCCATCAATACCCCCCCTTTGATGTCTGGCCATGCTGGTCAGTGATTCTGACTCCCTCTACTTGCGTGCTCCCTGCCCCTCCCCCCTCTATGCCATGTCTGCCCTTTATATCCTTGTCCGTCAAGAAAAAACTGTTGCCCTGATCCTTGCCCCCCAGATCCTTGAGCTCCTTGGACCCATGTCATCCTGCATCTTCTCGCTGGATGTGTTCTCCCCGCATTTTGAACATGCGTGCTGAAAGCGGCATTGGGGCCAGGAACAAAAGGCCCTATTGTAAGCCCAGCAACACCTTTGTGGGATGGTACCTTTTTTCCCCAGATCTCCCTTGGGCGCGGACTGATCCATTACATAGTCTGTCCACAAATCTAGTTGTTTGGTATCCCATCTTACATCCCCATATGTAGCCATTCTCTGCCGAAAAAATTCATCGTAGTATATCAACCCCACACCCCCTTTAGCGTTTTGCATGCCTTATTACCAGGGAGTATGTGATTAGTGGGATGCCCAACTCAGGCTTCTTTTCCAATACTATGGCTGAGAATGTAGCAAAACCTACAAACCAGCCTTCCCAAGTCTTCCCTTTTGTGAATTTGTCCTCTTTCTTGACTAACAAGACTACCGCTGCCGCCATTTCACTCTTTCCTATATTCTCTGTCTCTTCATATTTTGCTGCCACTTCCTGGCTTACTAAGGCGAAGATATCCATGGATTCTCCCTTCCATATTTTCTCTTTTGTGACCAATGGCACATGTTCGCCTACCCTCATCCCAGGAGCTCCTGTCTCTCTTGTTCCTTTTCCTTCTTTCACCATTCCCCTTCTTTCTCCTTCGGCACATGTTTTTTCCTGACCTAATCTCTGCCAGTGCTGACTCCACCTGCCCCAAACCCCCTATCCCTAGTGCCGAAATAATCTGGCTTATATCATCTTTTATGCTGTCACCCATTGACCCAGGTGCATTACCTGTAGCATTATCCATTCCTGGCTGCCTGCTGTCCTCCTGTTGCCCAAGTATGGTGCCTTGTGGTTGAAGGAGTGGTTGTGCAAAAAGTGGCTGTGGAGGAAACACTATGTACTGGTGATCCTGTCTGAGTTCCACTGGGAGAAACCCAACCTAATCCTGGGGAGATACTGGTGGTACCAGGTCCAAAGGTTGCAGAGGTACTGTACTAACCACTTTGTTGGGTCCCACTGCCAGTGGTTGTATCTGGGCTGGGCTGCCTGGTCCCTCAGCCATCCATTTCCCTCTGCCACCTTTTCCCTTCCCTGCTTTCCTTTTCTCCCCAGATCTCCCTGGTTCCTCCCTTTCCACTAGCTCCCACCTTCTATTGGCTTTTTCTGCCAGCTCCACTATAGCCATGTAGGCATCCTCCTTTGAAGGCCTGATCTTCTTTGGTGCCATGTTCCTTTTCCTCGCAAACTGTGAAAACAACTGAAGAGAAAAAAAGAAAATTCCCATTAATTACAAATCTGCATATAACCTTCCCATATGGCCAGGCCCATTTCCAAGAGAACAGTCAACTAATGGTGACAAATCATGCCCCCTTTCTTTTCCCATGCTTGCAGTAATACTCAAAGGTTTGAAAAAAACTCCTTTCATGTTGCCCTTATGGACATCAGATGCCTCACACCCAATCCGCTGCCTGGGCCTTCCTCCATTGTAGACCAACCATCAAAAAAGGCCTTTTGGTAGCCTTCCCCACCTCATATCTTTCCTATGGCCTCCTGTCTTTTATCTCCCCTTCTCCCTCCAGCCAGAACCCACATCTCTTATATGTGACCCCCCTTCCTAGGCCTCTGTCCGTTCTTGGCCATCAAAAACACTTCAAGCGCCACCTCTTGCGGCCTTCCAGGCCTCATCATTTTTTACCTTGCATGCCCCTGTTTGACCATGGCTGCTGCCCCTCCAATGACCATCCATCCCTTTTATTTCACCCCGTTTGTCTCTGGCCATGACATGAGGCCCATCTGGTTTAAAAACCCTCACCCATTCTCTTTGAAAGGGCCCCATTTTGCTCCTACTCCCCCCGGGTTCCCCGTGATGCTCTTGGCCTGTTGGGCCCACTTCCCCTTTTGTGCCCCCATAGCCAGCGTCCGATCGCCTGTGACCCCCACAGCTCTCATTGAGCTGCCTTTTGTGGCCTTTTGTTTGGCCTGTACATCCCCCCTTTGCATCTCTTCGCATGTCTCAGGCTGCATTGTCTCTTGATGTCCGCTGCTACCCCGCCAGCTTATGCTGCTACTCCAAATAGCTCCCTAAAGCCTTTGCCTGCCAGAGCTAGGCACTTCCCCCAGCTTGGCAAACCCTTTTGTCCAGCACCGTGTGGTTCCCCGGGCGTGTGATGTTACGCCAAGCATTTTTTTGCCGCTCCCCTTGTGTACAGGCCTCTACTCGCCTGCCTCTTCCCTTGTCTACAATGCCTTCCCCCTTTCTTGCATTCCACAGTGTTTACCCCCCACAGCCATTTCCTGGTCCCCATTACCCTTCTTTAATCTCTGCTTGCTTTGTGGTTGCTGTGCGGCGTGTAATGTCACACCACGTGGCCGCCTGTATCAGTCCCATGTTACCATCGTGTTTTGGGCCTCCTCAACCCAGACTAAAACCCTTCTGGATGCTACAACAGCCAAAGAGAAAACCCAGGCTTCTTTTTAAACTCCACTTAAAGCTGCCACTCGTTGATCGCTTACTCGGGTCCCTTGCTCCATTCTCTGGCATTGCTTCGCTAGGCCCCACTGCAGGCCACATGCTAACTCTGTCTGCACGCAGCGAAAAAACTCCTGTACTGTCCCCCATTGGAATTGCCCTGATCTCTCCACCAAAACTTGTCCCAGTGTCTCTTTCCTTACTAAGGCCCCCACACTGGGCAAACACTGTTGCATGCTGCACGCAACTTTTAACTGGCGCTGCACAAGTCACCTCAGCTTTTACTTCTTTAGCGCTTCACTTCTGCCTTACAAAAAACAGCCTTTCTATCGCTGCAACTGATGTGTGTTCACTTGCCCTCAGCCATCTGCCTCACTCATTCCAAGATTCCTTCTAAGCTGTAGATGCATAATTCCCACATCAGTTTCCTTTTTCAGCACTTCCATCTGCTCTACAAAAAACAGCTTTTGCTTTCTCTGCAACCGCTGTATTCATTAACAATAAATTTACTAAGCTAAAGATGCACAATTCCACATCAGCTTCTTTTCTTCAGCACTTCACCTCTGCTCTACAGAAACAACCTTGCTAACACTGAACCTTTTACTTGAGCCATAAACAATGCATTTCTCTCTCCTTTTTTTTTTGATTACACAGCATCATATAAGTTATTAACCACCTGCTTCTCTCTTTCTTTTTATTACATATTTATATATATATATATATATATATATATATATATATATATATATATATATATATATTTATTTTAAACAAACTTCAAATATCCTCAGCTAAATTAGTTGTCTGTTTCCTTCCCTCTCTCTCTTGGTGCACATACCTCCTAGTTAATATGCCAATCTGACAAGTTGCAGTTAAGTGTGGAATCAAAACTCCAGCAAAAGTGGCTGAACCACTCTTGTGTTGCCCATTATGTACCTCCACTTGCCCCTCCTTTTCCTGTCGCTTGACCATTGTTCTATCCACTGGCCCTCCCCTTCCTTCCTCCCTCCCTCCCTCCCTTCTGAGCACACCATCCTGATGAAAAGGGAAGGGGTGCACCAGGACAACCTGGTCTGCCCCTTAAAGGGCAAACTCCATTGTCAATGCCAAATGTTTGCTTGCTGGTATTAGCATTGGAAGTGCAGGAGTCAGACAGATGCAGAATAGGAAAGGCAGTGTAGTACTGAACTTTACACCAGCCCCACCTCCACCCTGCAGAGAAAGACAGGCATTGGGGTATACCTTTGTGCCATCGCCCATAAAGCTCATGCCATTTCGCCTCACCCTATCCTGCAGACACTGACAAGTGTTGAAGTGTGCCTTAGGGTGTTTGGCTTTAGAGTCACCCAATTCCATGAGGGCATATGCTGAAATGGGTGCAGTACAGGAGAATGGGGTGAACTCTGGGGTCAAAGAGTCCAACTCAGACCTCGATACCTGTCAGTGACTGCAGAGTGGGGGTGGAATGGCATGAGCATTACAGCTGGCAATCCAAAGGCATACCCATGACATCTGTCAGTCTGCACAGGTTGGGACGTTATGGTTAGAAACCACTAATGCCCCAGGCATTTGTTGGAATTTGAACTACAAATGTTCAACATGGCCTTTTTGCGACTCCCACCTGATGAAAGCATTTGGGACCTCTGCTCATGAACAGTGGCACTGTGATTTTGTTACTCTGTCCTGAAGGATGATTTCCCACAGTGACCATGCCATTCTGTGCCAGATGTGTGAAACCACTGTTTGAGAAGGATGTGAAAAATGACAGCAGCACCATTCATATGGAGGTGTGAAGAGATGACAATGTTGGAAATCTGGAGTGAAAATATTAAAAATTCTCAGAGTTATGAGTGTGTGTGAAAACTGTGCAATGCACGCTTGTAACACAGTCATTTATTTCTGAATTCTTTCACCAAATTTTCAACATAAGCATTTTGGGACCTCTGCTCATGAACAGTGTCACTTTGATTTTCTTAATCTGTCCCAAACATTGATTTCACCCAGTGACCACTCCATTGTGCGCTGGATGTGTGAAACCACATTTCGGACAAGATGTGAAAAATGACAGCTATAGTATTTATAAGGAGGTGTGCAAAAATGGCAATGTTGAAAATCTGGAGTGAAAATATTAAAAATTCTTGAAGTTACAAGTGTGCATGGAAACTGCACAATGTACACTCATAACATAGATATTTTGTGGAATTTTGTCACCAAAGTTTCAACATTGGCATTTTGGGACATCCGCTCATGAACAGTGTCACTGTGATTTTCTTGATCTGTCCTGAACATTGATTTCTCACAGCGACCGTGCCATTGTGCGCTGGATGTACAAAAACACATTTCTGGCAGGATGTGAGCAATGACAGCTGTACTGTTCATAAGGAGGTATGTAAAAATGGCAGTGTTGAAAATCTGGAATGAAAATATTAAAAATTCTCGAAGTTACCAAGCGTGCATGGAAACTGCACAATGCATGCTTATAATACGGTCATTTTTTGGAATTTTTTCACCAAATTTGCAACATTCACTTTTTGGGAACCCACCTCATGAACATTGGCACTGTCATTTCATTAAGCAGTCAGGAAAGGTGATCCCATGCAATGATTGCAAATTCACCTTTCAGGGCTGAATAATGCCATGACAGTGACTAAATTTATGAAGAGGGTTCCCAAAAACGCCATGTTGAAAATTTGGTGCTAAAACTTGAAAAAAATGGCTGAGATATCCACATAAGTTAAAAAAAAATTTTTGCCATTGTACAGCTTACTGCCATTTCTTCAGTTCGCGGTTGGCTTTGAAGAGTGCAGATGTGTTCCCGGTACACTGATGATTGTCGCACCAGACTCTGGAGGTAAGTATGGGGTGAGGGAGGTGTGGGGAGGTGGGGTGCACAGAGGATGGTTGCAGGTTGGGGGAGGGGACCTGACTGTGAGGGACTGTTTTCTTTGTTTCAGGGAAAAAAGAAAAAAGACATTGCAGGAAGATTTTTTCTTTTGCAGGTTTTGCTGTTTGCACACTGGGGTGGGCACTCGTGCCACGGGTTCAGGGAGGGTTTCATCTAACAGGATTGGAACCTCCGGTTGGCAAAAAGCCTGTTTCGGGGCATGATATCGATGGGGTTTGGGCACACCCTTGGCACACAGCAAATGGAGGGGGGACATTATGCCAATGGAGATTGTGCTCCCCATCATCAAATTAATTGGGGCAGAAGCATGCCAACAGGGGGGATTTGGCACCTTCTGCTTCTATGGGGATGGTGAGCGGACAGTGACGGCCACTGCCATGTTCTTTTGAAATGTTACACAAGGCAAGGCACTGCCCTGCAATGACGGGTCACTCCCTCATTGCAGTGGCTAATTCATTTCAAGTTGGTGGCATGCTGGCTGAACTAGTGTCAGCAGCAGCATGCCACCACATTGGGAAAGGAGAGCCAAGCCTGATAATGCAGTGGTGGCATTGGCCACCACAGTGCCACACCTCCAAAACCCTCTTCTCTCCTAAGCTGCCACATAATGTTTCTTGCGCATGTGTGCAGGCAAACATGAAAAGGGAAAGGTAAAGATTAAGGGCAACATGTAAACAGCTAATAAGTGTTGAGTTATGTGTTGTTAGCATTCTCTGGCAACTGTAATAAATGTTTCTTTTCAAAACCAGATGAAAATCTGTAGAAAAAAATAACATTAAACAGCATTTCTCTTGTCAATGTTTTCAAAATGAACAACAAAAGATTTGGAATAAAGTTAGATTTTAAAGCAGTTATGTGAATCATATATATTTTTGTGACAGTTATCAACTCCATGTAAGCTCAGTAGTGCATACTTCAATGTATCCTCCATGTAATTTTCCTCAATGCTCCCCTCCTCAAAGAATCATTCTACCATAAGGGGAAATTATCAATGTATACATACTGTAGATATATACATGCACAGATGGCTGAGAATAGGCAAAAAAGAGTCCAACCAGTCTGTGTATCGTACCAGGCTAGGATTATTGATCAGTTTAAAGTTCCCAGTGTTTCCATTGATCTTCCGCTTGTTTCTGATACACCCTTTCACTAGCCTATTGGGTTTGAACTCCATGATCGTACTGGCACTGTTTGTGTCCTTAGGCAGCATGTTCCATTTATCCACATCCATTTATGCAAAGATATATTTCCTTATGTCTTCCTTGAATTTACCCTCCTGTAGTTTGATGCTGTGACCCCTGCTGGTCATCTACTTTCATATCCTAAATAAAGCCATGGGGGGGGGGCACTCAAAGCCAATGCCTAGATGCAGTTTTCTATTGCACAACTTTGGACAAAAGCAAAACTGTCCCTTTATCCAATTTTCAAATCTAGGATATAGCCAAATCCAATTTTCAAAACCCTGTTATGTTTAGTTTGCAAAGTTCAAGTTTAAAGGTGCCTGGACACAATTTCCATGCCTTGTATTACCTGGTCTGTCATTTACATCTATGACTAGCTTATCTGTATTCAGAAATGGGATGTAAACTACAATAATCTAGCTAGACACAAAAAGATAGCTGTCATAAAAATATACATGGTTCACATAACTGCTTTAAAATCTGACTCCATTCTTTCAGGGATGGATGATGGCCTGATCACCTTGGCCATCTTTGTCAACCTAGTCAAAGCCTTCAACACTGTTTCCCATCCCCTGCTTCTTGATTCCCTCTCCTCAGCTGGCCTTGTTACATCAGCCACCAACTGGTTTAAATCCCACCTCATTGGTAGGACCCATTCAGTAAAAATCCTTGATTCCATCTCCCCTCCACTCCCATCAACACTGGTGTCCCTCATAGTTCAGTGCTGCCTGCTCATCCTCATCTATCCACATGTACGCTGATGATACTGTCTTTTACAGTTCCGGCTAAAAACCCTGCTGCTGTGGAAACCCGCTTACAGCATGACTTCAACCAAGTTCAGCTCTGGTTTGCTTCTCACCAGCTTTTTCTAAATGCCAAGAAGACAGTCTCAATGACCTTTAGCACCAGGCAGAGACTCTGTAGGCTCCTGGCCCTACCCACCTTCCACACCCTTGATGGGACTATCCTGGAGGACACCTCCTCATTTAAATATATGGGGATTTGCCTGGACCAACACCTCAACTTCTCTGTGCATATCGATGCTATCCTGAAGAAACTGTGCCCCAAGCTTGGTGCTCTGTACAGGAATCATAGTTGCATCCCACTGACTGCGAGGCATGAAATTATACAGAAGATGATATTCCCCAATTTTGACTACTGTGACATAGCCTATGGTGCTGCTCCCAAATCTTCCCTGACCAAGTTGGACACTCTTTTCAACTCCTTCTGCCACTTTGCTCTCAACTCCCTTCCCACTGCCACCACTGTAAACTCTATCACTCTATAACCTTCCTTCCACTATCTCACAGACGCACCTCACACTGTGCCAAACTAACCTCCAAATTCTGGTTCAGAGTGCGCCCCTCCTATCTCTCATCCTGTCTCCCCCACCCCCTCTCTCTGATCTAATAACACCTGCACCTTGATGGTCCCTCGACGCTTCACCCTCATCGGTTAGATTGGTTTCTCCTATCACTTCCCTAAAATTTGGAATCCCTCCCCCCGAAATATGACACTCCTCCTCCAAGTACTCCCTTACCTCTGCCCTACACAATTATCTCTCCCTCAGCTATTCCTGCTTTAGCCCTTCTTAATGCCTATCCCCAGCTTCTGCCTTCCTATCCTGACCCCCTCCCCCGAGCAAGGTTTTCAACATCCTGAAGGGGTAACCAGAAAATGGCTACCCTTTCTCCTCATATTCAGTTCTTGCCTCTCCCCCTCTCTTCTCCACCTATCCTTCTGGGTCAACTGTGTGGTCAACCTACCCCGTCCTTTTTACTCCAACAGCACTTGCGTACTACCTCAAGCCTGCTCCTGGTACATTCATGCACTATAATGGTTCTGTTGCATTATTACTGTGTTGTACATTTATATGTTCGTTTGTATGATTTTGGACATGTGTTGTAATTTACCCAATGTTAAACTACTGTTTATTGTACAATACCTTGTGTTCCAACTGTTGCATAATCTTACAATGTTGTATTGTTTGTACTACCCACATACTTTTGTAACTAATCATCCTTCACAACCCTATGTTACCCCTTCCCTCCAGGTCACACCATGAGTTGAGCAACATGTTATTCAGTGTGCCCTCCTGGTGAAACACTTCAATAAATAAATAAAAATAAGATAAGTAGAACTTTTAAAAACTGCCCCATTTTATGACTTTTGAAAATCTAAAAAATCTAACCCAATGGTGTACTGTCTATTTTGTTATCCTCTGGTATGTAATTTTAAGTTTGCATCATACCCACCCTTCTCCCCCCTTTACTGCAATGATTACATAGTTCAGCTCTCCACCCTCTCTGGATAGTTCTTCACCTGTTCATGATAAATCATTCTGATGCCCTCTGTAGGATATTTTCTGCCTCTCCCTATCGTTTTCAGCTGAGTATTCCACAGATTTATATTGTACTTCAACTGCAGCTAAACCATGGTACTACAGGATATAGTGGAAAGATTTCCTCTTTGTTTTGGTCAGTGAAGCCCTGTTGAATACATCTCTATATTCTATTTGCATTTTTTGTATGCTTTCAAACTCTGCTATGAAGATTTAATTCTACAGTTGTTTTATTACCCACATATCCCTTTCTTTTTACTGAGGATTCAACTGTAACCCCATTTTATTCTGTATTCTGCTCACTGATTCTTGTTGCCATTGTTAATTGCATTACATTTTTTTGCCATTAAAGTCTAACTTTCATGCCATGAGTACTGTTCAGGTGTTTCCGTATCTCTCTTTATGTTCTTTATTATTCATCAGTGTCTACCCTTCTGCTTAGCTTTGAAGAGTGCTGCAAAGTTTAACTTCACCAGCAAATTGTTGGCATTTGCCAAGCTTCATAGTATGTGCATTCAGTGAGAAGTTGGCACATTGCCAGAAATTCACTAGTTTAAGTACCAAAAATGTCTAAGTAGTTAAAAAAAATGCCATCCACCCACCCTCTGCAGAACTCCAAAAAAACCCATGCTCCACCAAGAGCCAGGAGGACATATCAAGAAATATTATCCCTCTTCCCCACTTGCTCAGCAATGTCATGCACCCTCCCTCCTCCTCCTGCTCCACAGTCAGAAAAAGCATCATGAATTTTCCTGGTCCACTCATGTCAGCAACCATCTGACACCTACTTTTCTCCCCTAAAACATGGAATAAAGAAAACCCACCTCCACCACCCATTTCACACCCACACCCTCCACACCCCACTCTGGCAGCACCTGACCCAAAATAAAAAAAAAAAACTCACTGGCAGCTCAAGATCGTGTTCGGCAAAGACCTTCTTGTCATCATCTGGGCTGTCTGCCATATGAATAAATGGGAGCACGTGCTTATAGTAAAATCATTGGAGGACAGTTCCTCAGTGGGTAGGATTGGTGAGGGGGGCATTATATTTTATTCTTGTTGATCTTTCTGACCTTGGAGTGGGGGAGGGAGGGTGCATTGTGCTGCTCAGCAGATGTGTGGAAAAGTAGTATTACTTGATGAATATCTTCTTGGTATGGATGTAGGGTGGGTTTTGGTGGTTCTACATAGGGTGGGGGAGAGGGAACATTGTTTTTTCAGAGCAGCCAGTATCCACAAAGTGACACTTCACAAATAGGGTGTCACATCATGGAGTCTTTACAAGGTAAGTGCTATGTGAAATGGCACTCTGTGGACAAATTGTCATGTTGCATTATTAGCAAAGTTGGCATTTTGCTTTGCTTAGCACTACATGAAGGGCTGCATAAAGTAGCAACAATTCACATAGTACTAGTAGTAGTTAAGTTCAAAGACTGCTTACTGCTAATAGCTTTGTGTTGCAAGTAAACTGAGTTTGTCTGCCATACAATCCTACTCCTATGTCATTTACTGTATATTAAACAATACATGTCCCAACAAAAACCCCTGGGGCACCCCACTTGTAACGTTCCTGACATTTGAGAATGTTCTGGGTCCTGAAAGACAATCAGTTACCAATCCATCTTTTTTTTTTTCGATAATCTTTTTTTTCCCCACCTGCTGTCCCACTGGAGCTGCACCATTAGGAGTAGCCCATTAAGCCTACCCCTGCCACTGCCTTTCCTGTCAGTCTCTGGTCCCTCCATCCAGCCTTGGATATCCCCCTGGGTGGGGTCAGGGTGGGGGCAGACCCACAAATCTTACATGTCTCATCAGGGTCCGAGGCTGCAGGCAGCCACCGGCACATTGGGACCTGGCTCAGCACTCTATCTTTCTGGCTTCAATGTTTTCTTTTCCATGTTCCTGTAGGACATTGTGGGCCCATACGTCAAGGTGCAAGCGGAGATGTCAGAAACGGCCCTCCCCCTCCTTTCCTCAAAGGAGTAGCTCCTAAGGCTGATTGGTCATTGGCCTATGCCCTCAACCAATCATGCCCCCAAGACACCAGCTTGCCATCACATCCCCAACCTCTGCCAGGGGTCATTGCATGCCGGGTTGAAAGACCCTTCCTCAGAGAAGGTGAGTGTGGTCAGATGCTCCAGCCTATCTTCCACTGGCCAACCCCCAGTGGCCCGAGCTCACTCCCGAACCTGAGTCGCCGGTGTGGTGTGAGGTGTGGCATCCAGCACCTCAAACCTCTGCGCCACCAGGCCTGCAACTAATCCATCTAGTTAGTTTATTTCCTAGTTCTAATTCCTCTATTATTGGATGTGCCTTCTGCGAGGCACTGAATTAAAAGCTTTAGTTAAGTCAAGGTACAGGATGTCTTCGGTCTCATCCCTAACTACTGCTTGATTTTGTGGCATATTGAGTAGAACAATGGTGTATTCCCCCATCCATCTGTTAACTGTATCCAGAGTGAGCCCCCCTGCACTCCTCTCAACTGATATCCTTAATTACTCATATTCCTTGTTTATTAAGAAAATACTGCCACCCCATCCCCTGGCAGCCACCCTGTTCCTTTTAAATGGAGGGTAGACTGCAACATTTAGATCCCAGCTGTTGCTCTGATTTGCCCAAATCTCTGTGCTAGCAATGACATCCAGATGTTCCTCTGTAATTATTGCTTTTAGTTCATCCATTTTACTGCAAATGCTTCTTGTATCTCCCAGCAGCAGTACAATGTTCAGACTTGTCAGCCCACTTCTATTTTGAGTTTTAGTTTGGCATTGTTGTTTTTACAATCACAATTTAGAGTGTTTTAACCGCCAGCTTTATTTTAGTTTGGACACAATGGGAAATAAATACAGCTGCTGCCACATCTAAACAAATGAAGTGGCTCTAAAAAGAAAGACAGATTTTTCTTTACTTCATTCGTGCATTTTCAGTGCAGTTGAGGGAAATGATCTTGTCATGAAGCATACATGCTTCCTTACAATGAAGATGCAATATTTCATTTCCAAGGACTTTGTCTTCAACTGTAATTATAATACAATACTTCTCATAGCAAGGCACCAATTAGCTTGCAACTAATGCATCCAATTTTGAGTGGCAGAGGAAAATAGACAACACATAAATATTACCTTTATTATAGTTTTAAAAAGATGACTGAAAACTATCATAATTAAATGACTCAATAGTGGTTCATTCCAGTCCATAATGCTCTACTTGTGCAACCCTGCTTGGCATGCAAATATTCTTGTCACTAAGAGCATGTGCTTATTTAAAAGTGTAGCTGGAATTCTGCTGCAGTGGCTCAAGCCACGTGACTCTCATCCACCTTCCCCAACCAGAAGTGCTCAATGTTCAGGGAAGGGGGTATGAACCTTCATTATAGCAAATGGAGACACTCTCAACCAATCTGATTGCCTATTTAGTGTGCATTTACTAGTCTATAAAGGCACACTAGGCATGCAAATGAGCTTCTGATCTAAATGTTCTCCTCATGAGTATTCTGTCAGAAATTCATTTCAAAGTATTTAAAAATGGTGTCAGATTCCTGGTTCATTTAAATGACTGAAAATGAGAAATTGAGAATAATCTCAGAATTTTAAGAACAAACAAAAACCAAATAAAATGGACTCTCAAACTACTGAAAGGTTGCTAATGTAATGTTTACAGTATTAAAATCAAGCATTTGTCAATGCTGAACATTTGCTTGTAGGTATTTACAGTGGTGTTTGGCACTTATGGTACTTTATGTTCAGCACTTTTCATTGCAATACTGGATAAAATAATGACCTGCAGTTCATAGGGCTGCACAGGGCGGGCTAAAGGAAACAATCATATTTAGACCAGGCATGTGAAAACTGCACCCCCCCCCAAATTCAGTAGAACAACATTTACAGATAACACACTGTAAAGGCTGCAGGGCTGGGACAGAAGAAATAACCTTTATTTAAATGGCGGCAGGCATGTGAAAACAGCAAATTGCCAAAGCACTATTGCCTTTCATTCCCAGCAGCAGTGCATTTATTACTGCCCTGTTGAATAAGTGTCCTAGTAGAAAACTAGCAAAACAACATCACTCTCCACACAGACCAGATTAGAAGCAACAACATACAGACGAGACAGTAATTTGTTATATATTTTTTTTAAAACAGCTGAGCAGCAAATCTGTAAATTGGGCTCATAAGTAGTTGACTGATGGAAAACTCCTACAAGTTACTACTCCCATTTGTTATAGCAATTTTGCATAAATCACCTTCTACTGGGAGTTTTGCCTTGAATATCAAAAGGATATCAACCATATACTAGTTAATAAAGGTTATATCCCTGGAGGTTTCCATCCCAATACCTGTGAAAAACAACCAACTGTCCATGTTCATGTTTTATTAAGCTATCAACTTGAACTGAAAAATATCTTACTGTACTCTCAGCATATGTCAGAGAACATCACATTTCAGACCAAGATATGAATGTATACTACCAAAGAAAATAGTTAAAGGTCTTCCATCAACTATGCTTACACTACAACCAAGCATCAAGTTAGTTAAAGTGATGGCTTGAAGCTTCATCTCATCACCACTTTGAAAAAATACAATACATTTTTTCCTCATGAGTCTAATGCAGTTTAGCAGCATTTGTAAAAAGCAAGCACCCAGCACTAATCTTAGAACATCATGCGATTCAGATCAGTAGGCCACCCCCCTATGCCAGTGAGTTAGCCTAACAGCACAGTAATACCCTACCTTCCTACCCACATTAGTTCTGCTACTGATCTGTACAGTGAGAGAGGAAGGAAAAATGATCTGTTCAGCGGTACAGCAAAATCCCACAACCTCTTCATTCTCCTTATCCTGATACCGCTGCCTGCAGTCACCCTCCCCAAAAAGCCACCTCTGGACTAACATTTTAAAATTATCTGCACTAGTGGTGGGCGAAGTGGCCAAAATTCACTCTGTGAAGTGATTCACAGAGTAACACGGAATCCGCAAAGTACTCCACAATGTGAAGCGGAGTACTTCGTGTTATAATGGGGAACGTGAAGTCCATTGGAAACAATGACTTTGCGTTATTCTGCCTTTCCCAAACCACTTGTCCACCAGTTTTAAGGGGAAGTAGATTGAAATCAATGTACTTCGCCTCACTTCGCCTTGTTTTTGAGCTCCAAAGGTGAATTTTGCAGTGCTTTATGGGATTGCAGGTCACATGGGCTCTAGATTGTTCTGCACAGCCTCAGCTCTGTGTAGTGTGTGTATAGTGGAAGATGGAGACAGTTTCCTTTCAGAGCTCTGTGATTCAAATCCTCTAAAAACTGTTAAAAAAGTATTTTTGAGCATTTTGTTTGCTCACAGTTTACGACGTCTATTATAGGAAACCCTCCTGTGCTCATATCATAGAGTGTTTATTTTTTGTGTGTGGATTTTGAATGTTAATTTTGAACAGTCAGTCTGAGTACTGAGAAGTGTGCTTTGGGGGAGGGGCTTATCTGTGGTGTAGGTATTTTAACTGTTAGAAAAAGACAGTCTTTCTGTTTTGGTTATATTTTTCTTTTATAACTGTGTTAATGTACACACAGTAATATTTTCAGTAATTCTTGACATTTTTTTTTGCTGTGGTGTAGCAGTGTATAATTTCAGTTTGTCTAAAACATTTGGTTATATTACTAAAAGTTTTCAATTTGCTACGCATTACTTGCACTGTGTGTGAGTGTGTGTGCGATGCATGCCATTAAATCAGACACCTTTTATTGTGCCACAAAGTAATCGCAGCAGTGTGAACCTGCTATCCACTGCACCTGCATACATTTTTTATACTGCTTTGTGGTATCTTTACTGGTAGTGGACTGTTACTGCCGTGTACTACCCCGGCCCCAACCAGCAAAAGGTATTCTTTTTCAGATTTGGGTTTATAACTTATGAGCACTGGTTGGGTGTTGTTGTGCCTTTGCATCTGCATCTCTTGAGAGTGCAGTGCAATCTTAATCTGTCTGTGCATTTGTAGTATACCATTGATTCTGGGAGACTTTGCATTGCTTGCTGTGCTCTCATTTCACTTTGTCAGCACTGGGGGAATTTTCTGGACACAAGACAGTAGCATTTTGGGGATGCACATTAATTCTGGTGACTGGTGTGACCACTGCGTACATGACTGAGTGTGCCTTTAGTACTGGGAGACTTCACATTTCTTGTTATGCTTTCATTTTCATGTCAGCACTGGGGAGTTTTCTGGACACAAGACATGTGCATTTTGGAGATGCACATTAATTTTGGTGACTGTAAGTGTGAAGGGCTGCCAATATTGTTGTCACTTTGCCTTACTTCGCATTAAGGTGGAATGAAAACGCAAAGTAATAATTAAAAGGTGAAGTAAGCCTTTTGCATTGGCCGCTTCACATAGCTGAGTGACAAACCGAAGTGCCCACTTCGCGGGCACTTCACCAGTGGAATTTAAATTCACTGCATCTCTAATCAGCACACCATAAGCACAGCCTCTGAGATGTACAGTCTAATGACAGAACTTGCAGAAGCAACCCAACCCATCATCAAATAACATCACAGCCAAGATGATGGTCAGGGATGAAATTCTGGGGTAAGCGCTTAAAAACATTAATTGGCAGACATACAAAACATAGGAGAGAAAGAAATAAGTGCCTCAGCTGGGCCTTGAACCCAGGCTGCCCCGGAATACCATTCCAATTGCACTAACCAGCTCAGCCACTGAGACAACTGGAAACTGGGTCATCCCTGAGCACATACTCTTTCTCAAATGCACAACCCAGTGGCTACACAAATATTATTTATTACAACCTCACAGGACTGCACTGTGCATATTTATGGACACATACAAACTCTAGGCTGGCAGTATAGCCTAGAGGTTAGAGGGACGAGGTGTGAACAAACTTGGTACATCCAGCAGACCAGACCTAAGTTTGATTCTCACAACCTCCACTTGCATACTGTGTGACTCTGAGCTGGTCACTTAACCACCCAGTGCTCCCAGGTCACCCCTGAAAACAGGCACTTGTGCCTAGTGGGTCTTACCTGGTTACCAAAGACTAAAAAAAAATAAAAAAATAGGAAAGAAAGAAGTAAGTGCCTTAGCTGAGACTTGAGCCTAGGCCGCCTGGAATAGCATTCCAATTGTGCTAATCAGCTGCGCCACTGAGACAACTGGAAACTGGGCCATCCATGAGCACATTACTCTTTCTGACATGCACAGCCCAGTGACTACACGAATAATTATTGTAATCTCACAGGAGTGTGGTATGCCTATTTATGGAACACATACAAACATATAGAGAAAGAAATAAGTGCCACGTGAACTCAGGCCCAACTGAGGCACTTACTTCTTTGTCTCCTATGTTTGTATGTTCCATAAATAGTGATCACTGCACACTGCTACATATATAAAACAAGTGCATGCATGCTCTGAAATGCTGGTGACCAGTCAGCCACACTATACAAATACAGCCAAATAGCTGCACATCCAACTTTTCTTATATGTGTGCAGAATGGTCTGGGAATAATTCAGTTATGAACCTTGAAAAGGAAGTACTGTATTGCACCTACAGCCACTGAAAAAAACTGCCAAGTGCTATGTCTAACACCAAAAGATTTAGAAACCTGGCTGAACCTGTGGTGGATTTATTGTCAAAATTATTGCATGGAATGAATTCATTCCTAGCCTTCACATATAGGCAACAGTAATCTGCTCTTATATTAAAAAAAAAAGAAATGAAAGCATAATGCGCAGTAGTCCATATACTATTTGGTAGCCTGCAAAGGGACAGTGCACTTTCATTATTAATTAGTGTATAAACAGGGAGACTGCAACTTAAATTCAATAAGATCACTTATACATAGCAAGTTAAAACGTTACAGAATACATTTAGTTTCCTCTAAGTGTCTGAAATAGAGACACAGATGATAACTTTTCAATGAAAGTTATTTATTACATTAATATATCTTTTAAAGCTGATGTACAGTAGAGATCATGAGATGAATTATACACTTTGCCAACTGTTCTGCAGAAAAACAAGCATCTGTCAATGCCGAATGTTGTCTTGCTGGCATTGGCATTGATAGTGCAGGAGTTAGAGAGATGCATAATAGGAATGGCAGTGAAGTATTGAACTGATGTCAACCCACCCCCACACTGCAGAGACTGACAGGCATTGGGGTGTCCCTTTGGGTGTTGGCCATAGTGCTCATGCCATTTCACCTCTCCTTATCCTGCAGACACCGACAAGTGTTGCGATGTGCATTGGGGTCTTCGGGCTTTACGCTCACCCCAATCCATAAGGAAATATACTGTGATGGGTGCAGTTTGGACAGTGGGGTGAACTTTGGAGCCAAAGCATCCGAGGCACATGTTGATGATTGTCACTGGCTGCAGGGTGGGGGTTGGGGTGGAATGGCATGAGCATTACATCCGACAATCCCAAGTCACACCGCTGACACCTGTCAGTCTCTACAGGGTAGGGCATTACGGTTGGAAACCCTAACGCCCGAGGCATTTTCACTCCAATATTTCAACATGGACTTTTTGTGACCCTACCTCATGAACAGTGGCACTATCAGTTCATTAGCGAAAGGTGATTTTACAGTGACTGTGCCATTTAGTGCCTGGCGAGAAAACACATTTGTCACAGGATGTGAAAATGACAGCTGTACTTTCATGAGGAGGTACAAAAATATGGCAATGTTGAAAATATGAGTGAAAATATCACAAATGCCTATCGCGCGAGCGCAGTGCAGCAATGCACCGTGAACACAGTCATTTTATGAAGTAACATCACCAAATTTTCAACATAGGCATTTTAGGACCTCTGCTCATGAACTGTGTCACTGTCATTTTCATAATCTGTCGAAAACACTGATTTCCCACAGCAACTGCGCTATTGTGGCTGGAAGTACGGAAACATATTTTGGGCAGGATGTGGAAAATGACAGCTGTACTGTTCACAAGGAGGTGACAAAAATGACAATGCTGAAAATCTGGCGTTAAAATATTGCGAATGCGCAAAGTTACGAACCTGCGTAGCAACTGCGGAATGCACGCTCATAAAACAGGCATTTGTTGGATTTTTTTCACCAAATTTGGAATATGGGCTTTTTGAGAGGCCACCTCATGAACACTGGCACTGTCATTTAGTTAATGGGTCCCCAAAGGTGATTTTGCGCAGTGACTGCAAAATCACATTTTGAGGCTGATTAACACCATGACAGTGATAGAATTCATGAGGAGGGGCCCCCCAAAAACCCCATGTTGAAAATTTGGTGCCAAAATTCCAACAAATGCCCGAGTTATGCAGCAAAGTTGAAAAAAACCCTATTCATTCTATTATACAACTTACTGACATGTCCTCAGTTTGCAGTCGGCTTTGAAGAGTGCAGGCATGTTTCTGGTCCACCAAAGATCATCACGCCCAGACTCTGGAGGTAAGTATGGGGTGAGTGGGGTGTGGGAGGCAGGGTGTGCAGTGGGTGGGTGTGGGTGGGGGGCAGGAGACGACGAGGACCTTTGTTACAGGGAAAAAACTAACATCGTGGGACAGTTTTTCTTTTCAGGGGAACTTGCGCGCTGGTGTGAGCTCCCAGCATGCCACCCTAACTGTTTTGGGGGTTGTTGCTGCAGCCGACGGGGATTGGGCACCCTCATCGGCAGACAATAGGGGTGAATTTATGCCGACGGGATTGGGCAACCCCATCGCACACACAATGACAGCCGGGGAAGACAAGAGCTGAGGGATTGGGCACCCCCTCGCATATAAGAAATGTGGGGCTGCTGTATGTTGATATTGGTGGGCTCTCCATTGGCAAATTTTTGTAGTCACAGAAAGCCGGCTGGGGGATTGGGCACCCCCGAAGTCGGCCGCCATGCTGCTAATGTGGCGAGCATGCAGGATGGGTCTGCTGTGTCTGACGAGCTTTGCTCGGATTGCAGGGGACCTTTCCTTAGATGTGCTCACCACATTAGCATGCATGATGTGGCATCGGCATGCAGGCTGATTGGGGAATGAGGGATGCACCTACTAATGAGTGCCCTGAATTCGCCCAACAGTGGACGTGCCTCCAAATCTGCACTGGCCCACGATGTTGACTTGCGCGCAAGTGCAGCAAGTCAACATAAAAAACAGTTCAACACAATCTTTGGTGCTGATGGCAGTTGAAACTGCAGTTGATTCATAATTCACTATGTAATCCTAGGTGATGTGAAGATTTGCTTTCCAGGTGCAGTTATACGTTTACTGTGATAAGAAAGAATGAAATAGCATGTTTCTAGTTTGAAATCCTTTTCAGTTTAATTACTGTCCTTCTAATTTATCTTTCTTTGTGCATCTCACCCTGTCTGACTAACTTATCTACTTGTTCACCCTACATTTCTGGTCTTCTATCCCTGTGTCCCGGTTCTTTTGCCCCACTTCCACCTAGCCGGCTTGCACGTCCCTGCCCACCAACTTTTTTGTCTGTCCTCTCAAATGTCTTTGTCCCTGTCTTCTTCTCACATGCATCTTTTATCTCCCTGTTCCCATCATCTTTGTTCCTTTATTATCCAACTTGTTTTGTGCCTCTCTTAGCCCACTGTATTTATTTGCTTTCTTCTGCTCCATCTATCATCCCTGCCCTTCATTGAGCATTTGTTGTGTTGGGCCTTTCCCTACCAGTCAAAATTATTTGCCCTCTTCCCTTCTCTTCATGGCTGCATGCGGTCTCATGTGAACCTGTCCTGAACCTGAATCAGCCCATTTTGCCAAGTGTCTTACATCACATGCACACACACACATGCGCACACACACATACACACCTGTAAAGGCATCCATGCACCCATGGTATGTACACACAAGTGTCACACATATTCAGATTGTTATTTCTTTAGCATACCAGCTACCTCTATTAATGTCAGCACATGCATTCCAGAGAAGTTTTGCAAACTAGGGTCTTCTCTGCCTTTATCTACAAAGCAAAAAAAAAAAACACAATAATTTTGCTTAGATGAGTGGTTGTTCTTTTAATTGTATTAATACCCTCCCTTTGCTAAGCCTCTTTTGCAGCTGCTAAAGCTGGTGCCGCTTTTCTCCGTTCACACACAGTGACTTGTAAGGGATATCATTATGATTTCATGGTGAAAGTTTAGTGATTTCTTTTTAAGCTAATCAGCCTTACCATAAATCTACCTTGCTTTGTTGGTTACAAGTGTACTCCAAAAACAGATTGTTTGCACATCTGCACCATGGATTTTTACAATGACATACCCCTAGTACTAGGAAATTATTATTAAATATCTGCAAATAAAATCAACTATGTTGGATTATTTTTTTTATAACCTGATAGCTTGATGTTATGCTCACACTGAGGTCCAACAGAGAACTCCGAGAGGGCAGCTGCAAAGTTAATACTGGTGCAGCTGTCCCAAGGAACATCGAACACCGGTAAACTACTATGGAGGATTTTGTTAAATCATTTATTATTTTACATGACACCTAAGCATTAACTGCTGCTCCTGTCCACAATCCTGAGAGGAATGAACCACCGTATTCAACTGTCTGCCACTGTGGGAGGCCTGGTTTTGTGCAGAAGGGGACAGTATTAAAAACTTAGTGTTTGTTTAACTTAAAAAAAAAACACTGCATCCCCAGAGGTGACCGACTACCAGAATGCAACTTAGCCTGCCACTGAGCCAGAGAAGATGCTGTAAGCCGGTGCCGAGCTGGGAGAACTGATCAAGCAATGAACAATCTCCTGCTAGGCTCATCAACATTATTAGTGCTGCCAGTGTGGATGCCGCCAAAATTCATAGCACCTTATCGCTGTTGTGGACAATCAGACTTACGCTTCCATTGGCTACTGAATCTGGTACAAAAACTGTAAACTATGGGTGCAAATATTGAGAATGGGCAGTGATTACTTGGAGAAGGTGCCGATACCCATAGAGTTCCGTAGCTAAAGACAAATCCTTGTCAAAAAGCCCACAATTTGTTTTTCATCCCCGTACCCCATGTTTGATAGTAAAACCCCATTAAATACAGCGATCCCCATAAATATGGGAGCCCTGCAGAAATGCAGCAGCAGGAAGCAACCAAATTACAATGGGGGGCGTGGCCATCACCTTCGCTCCCCCCTCCAGATCTTCCACTGGCACATGCTTTCTAAAAATTAATTTGCAACAATAGCAGACCCCCCCCCCAATAAACAAGTAACCTTTTGATTGACAAATTTAATTGTGAACATGTTAGGTCAATCAAATTGAGGTGGTGGGGCTAGGCATGAGGGGGTGGGAGCATTCCAGCAGGAGCAGTAAATATGTGGGCGTTCCAGCACAGGCATTGGATACTAACAGTGATGCTTAAAAACATGGTTGCATTCCAGTGATTGCTTTGTAGTTGTAGGATGAGCCGGGGAAGGAGGGAGCAAGGAGCACAGCAGCAGAGGGAGGCAGTGGGAGGGTTTTGTTTACAGCCAGAGGGTGAGCCAGGGAATGAATGAGCGGGGAGGACAGTGGCAGAGGAAGGAAGCAGGAGGGATTTCTTTCGCATCTGGTCTCACAGACGTGCAGGAGTGCCGGAGACAAGGGTGACATCAATATGCTAAATAGACACACATTACCACTGCTAATTACAGTGGTGGTTTTCTTTGAACTGAAGACCACTGCAGCCGAACTGCTGTCATAGACAGTTTGCGCATCCATTGATGTGGTACGGTTGTGCCTGCTACATGGAGCACTGCATTGGACAGGAGGGTCACACTCCTCCAAAAAGTCGTACTGTCCCAAAACGTTCCTTGCGCATGTGTGCAAGCGAACGTAAAAATCACCTCACAATCCCACATATCAAATTCCTCATAGCAGCACTTTAAGTGAAACCCTCTGTTTCTCATTTCACACACTGGTTCATCTTGCAAGACAAATCCCCAGTGTATGAATATTTGCCAGCAAGTGAAATAAATCTTTTCTGATGCATTTTCCTCTCACTATAAAAGCAAAAATGTTATGTTGGGGTGGTAATCCTCATGCATACTGGTACTGCAGGCAAAAAATAAAGACTTCAGCATTTGGCCTTAGTCTTTATGATACATCTTGTTCCTTATCTGTTGCATGCAGTGCTATTATTTCCCTATACAACCTCTCAAACATCACATTATTTATCACTATAACATATGAACTTCAGCATTAGCGTCATGTGGAACTGCAAAATTCCAGAATTCATAGAATTCTTCCCTGCTTTTCTACAAAAAATGGTAAAATTCTGCAGTTTACATTGATGTCTAGTATTTTCTACGTATGAGAAAAACTGTGGTAAAAATCTACGGTAAGCCTGGGCATGGTGGGATAGCATGGAGTGGGGGCTGAGCTCTTGTGGTGGGAATTGGGTTTCTGGCCCCCCGCCACCCCCCCAAAAAGAATCTGAAGTTTGCATAAATGTTTTTTTGTATTCCATATGCAAGGGGGAAAAAAAGAAAGAAAAAATCCAATTTAGAGTAGCAAAAAGTTCCAGAGTTTGCATCAAATCCCACAGTTCACTTACTGGTGGAATTCGAAGGAGTTTTTTCAAAAATTCCAGGGACATTTTTGGAAGCAGAATGGCAACTCTAATGGAATTTCACCAGCAGAATTGATCTTTCTGTACTCCTGTAATCAGCAAATTAATTAGAAGCATAGAAACATAGAAAAATGATGGCAGAAGGAGACCAAGATCCATCTAGTCAGCCCAGTTATTCTTAAGACTTTTCCTAACCCCCCCCATCTTGAGTTATATTCCCAATGTTCTCCTTACTTTTTTTGAGCCTTAGCTCTATCCCACCCCAGCTTGAATTATGTCACTATCTTAGCTTCCACCACTTCTGTGAGCAACCTATTCCATGGTTCCACCATCCTTTCTGTAAAATAGTGTTTCCTGAGCCCCCTCCTGAAGCTCCCCCCCCAACTTTCACTCGTGACCTCTAGTGCTAGAGTTGGAAAATCTGCTGCACAGATCAGATGTGTGAACCTTGTTTATTCCTCTTAGGAATTTGTACATCTCAATCATGGCCCCCTTTTCTCTCCTATCCTCTAGTGAGAACATACTGAAGGATTCTAACTGCCCCTCGTATGACAGCCCCTGGAGTTCCTGAATCATTTTGGTCACCCTTTTCTGGACAGTCTCCAGTCTGTTCTTACCCTTCTTTAGGTGTGAATTCCAAAACTGGACACAGTATTCCAGATGGGGCCTTACCAGGGATCTATATCTGTCAAATCCTTTCCCTATGCACCCTAACATTCTGCTGGCCTTGCTGTAGGCTGTGTTGCATTGGCTGATCTGTTTGAGGTTATCGCTAATGATGACCCTGAGGTCTCTTTCCTGCTGAAAGACATTTAGCTGGATCCCGTTTAGCCTGTAGACTGTCCTCAGATTTCACTTACCCAGATGCGTCACTTTACATTTTTTGGTGTTGAATTTTAGTTGCCAGATTTCAGACCATCTTTTCAGTCTCTGAAGGTCTTTTTGTAGGTCCCTAATTGCTTCCTCACAGTCCACCCTTCCCTCTAGTTTGGTATCATCTACAAAAAGGGCATGTTTTCCCTGTATTCCTATACCATTATCTCTGATAAATGCATAAAAAAGGACAGGCCCTAACACTGATCCCTGCGGCACCTCACTTGTAACTTCTCCCACCTCTGACCTCTCCCCATTGATTACCACTCTCTGCTTTCTGTCCTTAAGCCAGCTTCCTATCCACCTGACTCTGCTCTTCACTATACCCAGGTCCTCCAATTTTGTCATCAGGTGGATGTGAGGCACAGAGTCAAAGGCCTTACTGAAGTCAAAGTAGAGGAAATCCACTGGGTGTCTTCCATCAAGTTCCCTGGTCACCCAGTCAAAAAATGTGATTAGGTTCGTCTGACATGACCTTCCTGCCATGAAACCATGCTGTCTATTGTCTTGAAGGTTGTTCTTTCCTAAATACTCTACTAAATCTTGTTTTATTTAGGTTTCCATGAGCTTCTGCACCACCAATGTGAGGCTGATTGGTTGGTAGTTGCCAGCCTCCTCACAGCTCCCTCTCTTGTGGAGGGGAACTACATCTGCTTTTCTCCAGGCCCCTGGCACCACTCTCAACAGTAGTGAACCGTTGAACAGATGCGCCAATGGATCTGCCAACTCCCCTGCCAGTTCTTTTAACACTCTTGGGTGAATTCCATCTGGTCCCGGCGATTTGTCCTCCCTGAATTTCTCTAGGGCCTCCTTAACCTTGCTGGTGGTAATTGTCAGTGTGTCCATTTGAGGGACCCCTCTTGCCTCCGCTTTAATACCACTGTCTTGAACTGGGCCTGTGTATTCCTTGGTGAACACAGAGCAGAAAATGTTATTTAGAACAGTGGCCTTCTGCCTGTCCTCCTCTATGATTCTGTCTCCATCTTTAGATCTGACAATCACTCTTTTCTTCCTCCTTTTTTCTTGTACATATCTAAAAAAGTGTTTTTCTACAATTTAAATATTTTTTCTACAATTTAAATATTTTTTCTACAATTTAAATATTTTTTTTAAATCTGGAAGTTTTGCTCTGAAGGCTAATATCATGATTTGCAGCATCTCATTTTAATGAGCATCTAGGCAGAAAAAGAAGGAGCATGCTCACTTATTACAGCAAATCTATCAAAAGACTCACAGTGCTGCCCATCAGGCTGAAACACTCTTGTCACAGTTCTGCCAGGGATATCTTGCAGGACCTTTCTAGAAAATGGTGTCATCCACTGGCAGTTCACCCAGTTTGTCATGCAGGAAACTGCAAAATCTGTATCACAGGTGCTTCACCCTGGTTGGCTGTGTCATAAGTACATAACAATATGTTAAATGTAGTAAGAGTAATAAGGCAACTGTGAATGCTTTAGGAAATAGGTCTGCTGAATCCTTCTCCCTGATTGGCTCAGACAGCCAACCACCCAATCTAGTATCAGGCAACAGAGACTGGGAAATAATAAGTCCCCATCTCTGCTGCCTGATTTTATTAGTACCTGCTAAGGAACTCTGAACTTATTCTATTGGACTTACCTAGAGTGCACATAAAGCACGGCAAAGGTGCCATTAGTTTTGTTATTCCATCAGTCTGGAACAAACTACAAGCAAAACTTAGACTCACTGGGCTTGTCCCTGTTAATTGTTTCAAGACGCCGGCCAAAAAAGACTTTTATGTAAATTGCCAGTGTCCCAAGAGCTAAACACCTTCCTATGAATCCCTACCTGGCTTCTGCTACCAGGCTTCATGTCCTGGCTCCTGCTACCAGCTTTCATGTCCCACTCCAACATAACCACTCTGACATCCTTGCATAACAGTCCTACTACAAGCATTCAGGCCCCCTGAACCCACTCTTACCTTTACCCCTTCCCTACATCTACCACCCCCTCAATCCCCCCTTTTTCCCTCTACCCCCCCCCGTTTACACTCTGTCACCTTATTATTTTTGTGAACTCCAGCTCCCTTTTCTGCTCATTTCATCCTACCCACAAGCCTCCTACATACAGATGGTTATAACCTGACCTATGCCTTTTTACACTGTCTGACACCATTCATGCTGCTAACTTCCATCATCTTTTACTTTTGAAACCAGTGTATTGCACTTAACTACCTGCATTGACAGACTGTCACTACTGTATCAGCATTTGTCTGCTGTTACCAATGCCTCTGTCTTTGTTCTAGAACCTGTTTGTATCAATTTTATTTTTAACATTATACCCCAGAAGCATCACCCTGCTCACAACATTACGCTCATGCCCTGTGGTCTCATAGCCTTCAAACTGCAAATGTATTACCTTATTGTAACCTTACTCCATTGTAACCCCTGTTTACTCAGGCTACCTATGTTTGTACTGTTTAGGTATGTTTTTATTAATTATTATGTAAACTAGGACCTCCTTGTGAATGAGCTTGCTCAATGCAGTTTATTCTACAATAAACTTGAACTTGAATTTGTTCCAAAAATCCTTGTGCCAAAGAATCTTTCATTTCACACTGCTGCCATGTTTTCTCTCCCACTAAGTGAGAGACAACCCTTCCTCCTCCCATGAAACAATCAGTAATGCATAGACTAACTACAGTAGAAAACTGCTACGCAATCTTTTATCAGTATACTGCCACACATTTATTTTTTGTTAAACTCCGTTTTACTAACATTTGGAAAAAAAATACTTTCTTAAGATTCAAATAGAAGCAGTAGCAGGTTGCATGCTCACCACTACTCTGAGACACCCCATTCATCTTGACTGCAGCTCTGCGTTGCAGCAAACAAACAAGGAATCCCTTCTTTAAAAAATTAAATGGTACCTCATTATCGGAATCCTACGGTTGACTGCCCTCTCCCACACTCTTGTCCTACACATTACACTTCTGGCCACTTGCTGTTATCAACAGCAGATGATGCTGCAGTCCTGGTCACCACTACAATAAGCAGCCAACAGCAATCACACACATGGCCACAATTTCGGCAAGCTCACGTCTAGCAAATGGCTATAGTCCCAATTCAGTCACATCCTATACATTAGTTTACTATTTTTCTTGGTGAGTTTTTGTGTGTGTGTGGTGGTGGGGGGATGGGGACCATAAAAAACAGCTCCAACATTGCAACTACAGAGGGTCCAGTGGGACAAAAGTCCCTTAGCACAAAATAAAAAAATAACAGCATCCTAATGCAGGCGGAGGAACTATTTTATTACAAAAATAACTGAAAACATAAAGCATCATTTTTTAAACATATATATGTACCACAGTTGCCCATTTCCTTAATGCAATAATACCCTCCAGGGTGGATGGTATGGGCAATACCGGACCTTCCAGGGGCTATAAGGCCCTCTACCTGTGGCATTGGGCCTCATTACTCCCCAGGGTAGTCCAGTATAGCCCAATACCGCCAACCCTGTTGGGTATTATTGCTTACATACGCTAGATGACTCACAAATAAAATGGCTTTGCTGAAAGAGTTAACATTAGCAAGGTTTGCTCAGCTGCAAGAAGAATGTACTTTGCAGTTGTTAGAGGTGTGTAGAAAGCAGAATTCCACCATTGGAATTTTTACAGAATGGCAATTAAACTTCAAAAATGCTGAAATCTGAGAAACTTCTCTATGTGAACTGCTTAATAACTTTCCATGGATTATGTAAACTGCAGAATAATTTTCTGTGGATTGCAGAAAAGGAATCCATGATTTATATAAACTACCGGTTACACTGAAACACAGAATTCATCAGCAGGTAAGGACCTATTGGCCCACACAGTCTGCCTATTTTGTCTCTGCCTATACTGTTACTTCAGACCTACCTGGTCTCCAGCTATCCTCCCCCCATTTTCCTACCTTGCCTATCCCATGCATGCTTGAAGCCCACCACTGTTTTCACCCCCACTGCTTCTGCTGGAAGACTGTTCCAGGTGTCCACCACTCTTTCAGTGAAGAAGTACTTCCTCACATCCCTTCTAATTCCCCCTTCCAACTTCATAGCATGCCTCTTGTTCTTGAGCCCCTTCTCTTCTGAAAACTACTTCCCTCCTTTACCTTATTCACCCTGCGAGGTACTTAGAGCTCTAACATGCCCCCCTTCTCTCTTCCAGGGTGTACATACTGTACTGAGATCCCTTAGTCTCTCCTCATAGGTCTTGTGATGCAGCTCCTACTCCATTTTAGTTTCCTTCCTCTGGACAGTCTCCACCCTAAGTCCTTCCTGAGATGCGGTCTCAAGAACTGGACACAGTACTTCAGGGGGTCTCACCAATGATCAATGAAGTGGCAACACCACCTCTATCCTTCTGTTCCTGATTCCCTTCCCCATGCACCCCAGCATCTCACTGGCCCTGCCTACTGCCTTGTCATACTACCACACCACACTAAGCTAGGATAATCCCAAGGTCCCATTCCTGTTCAGTGCCCATCAATACCTCTCCCCACCCCCATTTGATACATTGCTCCTGGGTTTCTGTGCCTTAGGTGCATGATTTTGCACTTGTTTTACATTAAATCCAGTAGGAATACCTTTAAGCACTTCTCGAGTTTCCTCAGGCCTCTATTGATTCTGTCCACCCCCTCTGGTGTATCTACTTTATTGAAGATTTTTGTGTCATCTGCAAAGAGGCATACATTCCCTTCCAACTATTTTGCAATGCTGCTTATAAAGACATTGAAGAGGACTGGTCCCAGTATTGAGCCCTGAGGTATCCCACTGGTCATTTCCCTCATCAGATGCAGTGCAGTTTATCACTACCGTCTGTTGACTATCCATCAACAAGTTCCATACTCAGTTTACCACCTTGGGTCCCACCCCTTAATCTTCCCAGTTTCCTTATTAGCCTCCTATGAGGTACAGTGTCGAAGGCTTTGCTAAAGTCTAAGTAGGCCATGTTCACTGTCCCACAGTGATCTATTTCCCTGGTTACCCGGTCTAAGAAATTCATCAGTCATCCATCATGATCTCCCTCCATGAATCTGTGCTGCCTTGGTTCTTGTTACCCACTGGATACAAGATACTCCACTAGCTTTTCTTTTCAAAAGAGTCTCTATTAACTTCCCCACTACAGACATTAGACTGATACACCTATAGTGGCCAGTCTTCTCCCTGCTGCAGCTTTTATGAAGAAGGGCTACATCTTCTCTCCTCCAGTCCCCTGGAACCACTCCTGTTTCCAGCTAGTTGTTGAAAAGGGCTGTCAGACATGCAGCCAGTACATCTCAGAGCTCCCTCAGCAACCTTGGGAGCACCCCAACCAGCTCCATAGCCTTAACCACATTCAGATTCACAAGCCTTCTCAGGACCCTTTCCTCTGTGAATGGACTTGTATCACCTCCCTCCCCCAGTGTTCCTGCTTCTTTTTTATTGTCCAACCCCCTCACCCTCCACTGTGAAGATGGAGCCAAAGTATCTCTTCAGGATATCTGCTCTTTCCTAATCTTTTTTTGCACAGTCTCCTCCTGCCCTTCTTAATGTCACAGTTCTTACCCTTGTCTTTGTTTTTTTGCTTACTACTTAATTACCAATCTGTGAAAAATATTCCACTTTTGAAATGTTGGAATTGGGTAAACTTTTCAGAAATTCCACAGAACTGCATTCCATCAGAATTCAAAAATTACAAACAGCACTAGTTGTCAGTCTTAAAAAAAACATTTCAGGTGATCAGAACAATTGCTTCAGTTGCAAAGTACAAGGAACAATAAAGCAATCCTCCCATATGCTTTTGTGGCCTATGTATATTGAGATGTAGAGAGTCCATGGAGCAAAAGGAATAATTGCAACTGAAATGCATGAAGTGGCTCAGCAGATTCTCTTGAGTGTTGCCATGCACACATTTGTGGCAAAAGGTGAGATAATGATTTTTTTCTGTACAGAGCAAGATGGAGACAGTTCAGGTTATTGTACATTGAGCAGCAGTCTTCTGTGATCACAGGCTAGGCTATATCTGTTTACACAAATCTGTTTTTACAACATATGTTTTTGGACAACTATAAAGATAAAAAGTGATATCTCTGGTCACCATAAAGCTATTAATATTTTTCTATGTACCAGTACATCATTCTTGTCACTATGAGTGTACAAGTACGTCACACATACAAGAATGAATGTTTTCACACAAAAATGAAAGTGCTTAGCAGAACCACATGCCTCTGAGAGCTGCTGCATGGCTCTGAATGCTGCAATGCATCTGTAACAGCCTTCTGGGTGCCTTACTGTAGTTTTAAAATCTATTAATGTTTTTGCCTTTTGTTGTGCTTCACTTATTGTTTTTTTTTTTCCTTTATGTTATTCCATTTCACTGCTGGCTGGCTGTACTGATGTTGAGCGTAACTTCATGCACATTTTCCCAACAGCTGGCCACCCATCATTAGCATGCCTGTCTTGCTCTGAGATGCAACACTAGAATGATTGGCTTGGCTGTATTGGGTTCCACTGTGGCCTTCCCTGCCCCATTCAAATAATGTCATTTGGTTGTGCATGCTGCGTGAATGCTGTCAGCCAGGACACATTAGGGCTGATTTTCAAAGCCCCCCTTAGATCAATAGACTGTGCACTGAACCCCATCTGTGGCAAACTCAGGTGTGCTAGGCATCTGTGCCAGATTTTAGAGGAACTGGGATCCAGATCCATAGTTCCCAAGTTTGCTGCAAGCCATCCTATGCACAAAGCAAATGGTGCACAGGAAGGGAATGCTGCAAGCTGCAGAACATTCATGGTGCAGTGGCAGCTGTGGCAAAGACCCAGCTGGCCATGCATCCAGATGGTTGACAGGGCCTGTGGAGGGCAGTACAGGGTGGGTTTGGGTTTGTTGGCAGACCCTGGATGGGGACAAGGCATGGCTGCTTCAGTACCAAGGACTGGGCCTTGCTGGGGTTGGTCATCTGACTGGCACTGGGGGAACAGCCTTGGAGGGCACCAACTGCAGCAATATCAATGTGGAGACAGGTGTCTGGGTGTAGAGTTGGCACTGGATTCTGCTGCTGCCAGCTGCAATGCAGGGCATGGGCTACCTCTCATCAAGCCATGGCTCCAGGAATGGCACATGTGCCAAAAGACCAGCTCCAGGCTGGTCTAAGCCCTGGTGAGCTCAGTGCCTGTTGCGGCTCTTGTCAAATCCTAAAACAAGTAATATGGCAGCACTGCTGTGGTGCAAGACCCCATTTACCAAGGTGCAAATTTGCATCTACTGCAGCAGCACTCAAGCCCAGCCAGTGGAGGCAGCCCTCCATTTGGAGCAGGCAGCATCTGAAAATCAGGAATGGTGCATGGTGCAGTGCAATATTCCCCTTGCACCATTCCTGGTTGGCACAAGCACCATGCATGACTCTTGATTGTTTGAAAGTCAGGCCTGTTATCTTCAGTCAGGGGGAGTGTGACAGGGAAGACACCCAAAAGTGGAGACTTAGATGACACAGTGTCATTAAAGGATAACCCTGGGAGACAAAGGCATTTAAAGAGCATCTGACACCTACTTGAAAAGTCAAAAGTGTAACAGTTTCAGGTGCTCAGTCTGCTTTGGGGGTGGTGAGCAGCTATATTTTTGGAAGTTTCTGTGTTGTGTAACAGTTTCAGGTAATCTCTGTGTTTTATAACAGTTTCAGATAATTGAGTTTAAATTGCTGGGAACTGAAGTTCTTTTCCTCAGTTTGCTTTGGGGGTGGTGAGCAGCTACATATTGGGAAGTTTCTGTGTTGTGTAACAGTTTTGGGCAATCTCTGTGTTTTGTGACAGTTTCAACTAATTAAGTTTAAATTGCTGGGAGCTGGGGGTGGTGAGTGGCTACATTTTTGGAAGTTTCTGTGTTGTGTAACAGTTTCAGGTAATCTTTGTGTTTTATAACAGTTTCAGCTAATTGAGTTTAAATTGCTGGGAGCTGAGGTTCTTTTCCTCAGTCTGCTTTAGGGGTGGTGAGCAGCTCGAGGATGGGACTATGCTAACTGTCTTACGAGTGGAGCACCAGTGTAAGCCACCCACCCTTCCCACACTCCACTCACCCCTGGACTCATCCACCTATATAGGGTATGGGCCCATAGATATTAAACCTTCCTGCCACTAAACAGGAAGTACAAAACTTTTATAGGTTGATTGCCTTTAAGACTAAGAGACAAATGGAGGGATAGCAATGATGGAGGGGTAGCTTAGGTGGGGCAGGCAAGTCTTGGGTATGGTTCCCAGGCTGCAAGGGCAAGAAGCAGCCTTGGAAGGGTGGTAGGGTGTAATAGATGTGGGACAGCCATAGTGTTACCTACCGCATGGAAGTTGGGGCTGCATGGTATGTACTCAGCTGGCGCAGCTAAGGGAGGAGATGGGGTGATTGAGATGGACATAGAGCAGGTTACAGGACAGGGGTATGGGGGAGGGCTGGCGGACATCCACAGGGAAAGTAGGACAGGTGAGGGATAGTAGAGGGAACACAGGGGAGGCTGCTGGGGGACTGGAAAAAAGAATAGCAATGGACAGGGAAGGAAGGGGAGGGGACTGGAAGAGAACAACAGGGTGCACAAGCAGGGAGGGAGGGAGGAATAAAGGAGAGAATAAGGGGAGAAGCATGGGACTAAGGAAAAGGCAGTGAGGAAGACATGAGTGGCCAGGGGGAATGGCAAACGATAAGGTACAAGGGTACAAGGTTTGCACAGAAAGAAAAAGGGAGAAAACAAGGAGGGGAGCCCCAGTCAGTAGGGTGTGAAAAGTGGGCATACAGCAGGAAAACAGATTTGCACCCCTAGGAAGAGATGCAGGAAAAGGGTGGAGAGGAGGCCTTAAGAGAAAAAGGAAAGGCAAAAACAAAGGAATGTTCTGGAGGAAGGGGAAAGGGGGACACCCCTTTGGGAAGGCACCAAGAGGAATGCAAACATAAGAAGAAAGGTGAGGGGGTGAAAACACCCCTGGAAAAGACAAGCTCCATGGGAGGAAAGGCAGCAAGCCAGGCTTGAGGGGCCAATCAAAGCAGGGAAGGTGGAGGTCACCAGCTCACGGAGGGAATCAGTCAAAGCACAAGCAACAAAAGGACAAAGGGAGGGGACAGTGCTCAAGAAAGGAGGGGCAGAGGCAAGTGAAACAGGAGATGATGCTGGTGGGGGATATGGTGGGAGTAGCATGGGGGACAGGACTCAGGGGGATGGAATAGACAAGCGGAAAAATGAAAAAAAGGAAGTAAAAGAAATGTCAAGAGCTAGGAGTAGCATAAAAGAACAAATGAACAAACAGAGGGAGAGGGGTCAGGGTCCAACTCATTGGGGACTCAATAATAAAGGGAATAAAATAGGAGGGCAGGGGAGACAGGAGCAGGGCAGTTTGGGTTGAGTGCCTGCCAGGTATGACAGCACTAGAGGTAAGGCACAAAATACCCTCATGGGGCAAACAACAGGATGGGAAAATGCACTTGGTATTCCACCTGGGCACCAATGATCTGGAAGGGAATAGCCTATTGGAGAGGCAGGCAAGATTCAAGGAGCTTGCTAGATACTGTAGCAGTATGGGGTTTCAATCTTTGGCTTTTTCAGAGGTGTTGCCTATGCCAAAAGTGAGTATTGCATGAATGCAGAGGATTAAAAAGTTTAATCACTGGCTAGTGGGATGGAGCAGGCAGATGGGATATGGGTTAATGGGGGACTGGGGTTCAACATGTGAGGATGAGAGCCTGATTGCCCCAGACAGACTGCACCTGAACAGGGAGGGAGCAGCAGTGCTGAAAGGTAAAGTAGGAGACTTCATACAGAGAATGTATAATTTAAACCAGATCTGGGGGGGGTGTTAGGAAATTATCCACACCAAAAGCCAGGAGAGATGGGGGCTACCAGTCTCACCCCCCAGATAGGGACATATGCCAATCGCACAGCCGTGGATGACAGTACAGTGGCACAGTGACAGGTCACTGTACTGTCACCACGGGACCCCAACACTGCTTTCTAGGGGTCTTGCACCCCCACCCTGAATCAACTACAACTGGGAGTTGATTATATTTAGTACGGTGGCTGCAGGGATAGAGCCCTCCAGATGGGGGGTTGGAGGGGTGAAGCCCCCTGAAGAAAACAAAGTGTTCATGGATGGATTTATGCTGACTGCAGTCAACTTAAATCTGTCACTTTAATGTAGTTCAACAAAATATTTGTTGAACCGGCATCGTAGAACTGAATAAGGATTGTATGTTAGGCCAAAGCTTGGCAAAGGGAAGGGGAGAAGGGGAAGAATTTGGAAGGGATTAGTAGTTAATGCCAGGAGCTTGGGGAACAAAATGGTGGACTTGGAGGCCATCATGGGGGACAAAGAACTGGACACAGTAGCAATAAGTGAGGCTTGGTGGACAGAACATCATACTTGGGAGATGACTATCCTGGGCTACAGATTGTTTAGAAGGGACAAGGCAGGAAGAAAGGAGGGGCACTTTATACATCAAGGACAACATAAGAGTATCTGAGGGGCAGGAGGAAGTGGAGGAGGCAGAGCTCCTGTTGTTAACACTGGACAGAAGGACTGGGTAATCATTGCAGCTGGGTGTGGTGTACAGACCTCCTATGCAGGGGTGGAAGGGGATAGACAGCTGATAAAGGCAGTCACATGTATGGCCCACAAGGGAAATTGCTCCTGGTGGGGGACCTAAACCACCCAAATGTGGACTGGGACATCCTGGATGCAATGTCAGCTAGAAGCAGGGGAAACTAGAGGCACTGCAGGGTGTATTCTTACAGCAGCTGGTTACGGAACCTACAAGAGGAAACAACCTGCTGGACTTGGTCCTTACAAATGGGGAGCATGTGGGGAAGGTAGAGGTGTGAGACAGACTGGGCACCAGTGATCACAGGATGGTAAGGTTCAGGGTAAGGTCAGGGAGGGAGGGAGGTCAACTGGACCAGCACAACAGTTATGGTCTTCAGGAGCACAGACTTTGACAGGATGAGAAGAATAGTGAGGGAAGAAATGGAGGGAATAGAGAATATAGGAGAAGTGAAGGCATTATGGGAAACCTATTAAATGAGGGATGCTGAAAGGTGCAAAAATGTGCATTAAAAAGGTAAGGAAGAACAGAAAAAAAGAGGAGACCACTTTGGTTTACAAAGGAGGTGACCAGAATGGTCGGGGCAGGAGAAAGGCTTTCAGAAAATAAAAGAGGACACAAAGGGAGGATGACAGGGATGCTTATAGGGAAATGAGGAGACTAGCAGGGCAGAAGATAAGGAGGGCCAAAGGAGATACTGAGGACAGAATAGCTAAGCAGGCTAAAAGGGGAGACAAGGCTTTTTTAAATATTTGAGGGAAAGAAGGAAGGCAAGGCAGGGATTGCAACACTGAGGGGGAGGAGGGATACTCACTGGAAGGGAACTGGAAAAAAGCAGAGAAACTTAATAAGTACTTTTGCTCAGTATTTACAGAGGAGGAACCTAGGCTCAGGGGAAGGGACAGGGGAAGGGGCAGTGAGGACAAAAGGGTGGACCTGAACCCATTCAGCATACAAAGAGTTAGGAGGAACTAGGCAGGTTGAAGGTGGACAAGGCAATGGGGCCAGACAGTTTGCACTTGATGGTGATCCAGGAACTGAGGGAGGAGCTGGCTGCCACTGATGAGGCTATTCAATTTGTCTCTGGACTCGGAAAGGGTGCCAGGGGACTGGAAGAGGGTGGATGTGGTACCGTTGGACAAGGGGAATACCAGGGATGTGATGGAGAACTACTGCCTGTTCATCCTCACCTCAGTGGTGGGAAAGGTCATGGAGGCACTAATAAAGGAGAGGGTGGTGAACTACCTGGAGCATAGTGGATTGCAGGATAACAGGCAGCATGGCTTCATAAAAGGGAAATCAGGCCAAATGAACTTGATTGAGTTCTTTGATTTTGTGATGCAGGTGGTTGACCAGAAGATGTGGTGGATGTAGCCTAACTGGACTTCAGCAAGGCCTTTGAAACTGTCTCTCACAGAAGGTTGGTAAGTAAGCTGGAAAATATAGGGGTGGGTGGGAAAATAACCAGGTGGGTGAAGAATTGGTTTGCAGGCAGAAGCCAGAGAGTGGTGGTAAATTGGGTGAACTCCAGGATGGGGGGTGATGAGTGGGGTGCCCCGGGGTCAGTACTGGGACCCCTCCTTTTTAATATTTACATCAATGATATAGTGGAGGGGCTAAGGGGGAGGGTGTGCATATTTGCTGATGATATGAAAATCTACAGTAGGGTGGACACCCCACGGGGGGGGAGGACATGAAGCAGGACCTGAAAATTCTTGAGGGATGGTCAGAGACTTGGCATCTGAAATTCAATGTAAAAAGTGCGCTGTGATGAAACATAGAACTAATCATTTTATAGATGAAACATTCGGTGACTGATCTTTATAGCTCACAGTTAAAAATACTGTTTTATATACTGCTGTAACATTTCTATACTGCTTAATATTGAATGTGAGGGTAATATGCTATTTGTTTTATATTTTATTTCCTCTGTTCAATACCATCCACTCTATGAGAGAGAGTGGAGGAGTAGCTATTGGAAGTTAGAAGGGGTAGATTCAAGGTTGTGTTTACTTTTAATGTATGTGTGTGTGTGGAGCGTGTGGTATTGAGTTTTTTTTGTAGAGTGTTTTTTTGGTTTTGGGACTACATGGTCAGGAGGGATGTGTCTGGGAAGGTATGACGGCCTGGGGTGCACCAGGATAGTGCATGGGGCATCCTAGCTGCTCAATCTTCAGCCTCCCAGTGTCCACAGCAAGGTGCTGTAGAGAGGTTGTAATAGGGAGGAATCAAAGGATTCAATCAGGGTGGGGTGCCCCACTCACTGTGGATGGTGGTAGGATCGAGGTAGTGGGGTGCAGAAGGTGCTCCGGGATTAGATGGGCCTTAGGGAGAGGCCAGATGTGTTTAGTTCCCGTCACCAGGGTTTCCACCAGACCAAGTGGGCAGGTAACCAGAGGGGCTGCTTTGTCCACCATTCCCATGAGGGCAGTGCTTTGCAATGCCAGATCAGTCAGAAATAAGACTGCAATTATAGTGGACGTGGTTTCTTTGGCCGATCTGGCTTGCATCACGGAGACCTGGATCGGTGATGATGCTGGCCAAGTTCTAGAGGCCGCTGTTCTGCCTGGGTATACAGTAGTGCACTGCCCCAGAGTAGAACGCAGGGGCGAGGGGTTAGTCATCTGTTTTAGATCTGAGTTGGGCTTCACAATGCACCCAGTGAGAGCACCACATTCATTTGAATATGTGGCCATCCGTGGGGGTCCGGGTGCAGGTTGTTTGATTCTCCTGATTTACCATCCTTCTGGGGCAGCGGGAGATTTCTTGCAGGAGGTGGCTGATTTCATTATCAGGGAAACATTGGGGGATGCCAGATCTTTAGTTCTGGAAGACTTCAATGTTTGGGCCGAGGATGAATCTTCTTGGCTTGGTTACAACTTCTTCCAGATGATGTCATCTCTGGGCTTTGTGCAAGGAGTTTCCTCCATGACCCATCAGGATGTCCACATGTTGGATATGGTGTTCTCACTGGGGCTTGAGATAAATAGTCTCAGCATTGATTGGGTCGTTTGGTCCGATTATGGCACAGTGAAGTTCTGGTTTGGGACCGCCCCTTGATAGCCCTCCCCCTACGGAGATGGTCAGCTATCGCCTTTTGAAGGGGTTGACCCCTGAGGGTTTTTTGACAGTAGCTGACCTATCTAGTGTGGACAGTGCATGTGTTGGGAGTGTGTGCATGGCAGTGGATGCCTATAACAAGGAACTGTCTGGTGTGCTTGACTCCCTCACACCTGTCTGTGTATGACCCAGGTCTTCTCACTTGAGGTCCCCTTGGTATGATGGGGAGCTCAAGGCGATGAAGATTTTTGGGTCAACAATTAGAGTGCTGCTGGTGGAAGTCCAGCCTGGAGGTAGACAAACTGACCCTACATGTGCACTACGGTGCATACCAGGGGGCAATCAACCATAAGAAGGCAGAATTCCTGTCCAGGGAGATTGTTGCTGGGGGGAACCAACCAACTGTGCTCTTTTGGAATGTGGACAGGCTTCTTTATCCTTCCTGTCTACAGCTGAAGGTAGCCTTTTCCAACGCATTGTACAAGGAGTTTGCTCAGTTCTTCTCAGACAGGATGCCTTCCATCAGGCAGGGGGTTCCACCAGTGGACCAGACTTTGGCTGACAGTGGTTGCCAAGGGCAACCAGAGAGCACTCCACCTGGTTAGGGTGAGTTTGGACTGGTGGAGGTGGCTGAGGTCAGTGAGATTGCCTCCAAGTTTCGGCACACCTTTTGTGAACTGGACCCGGTGCCAACTCATTTTTTAATGAGATGTATTGACTTCATTGGCCAGGTGTTTGCATTGATTGTCCTGTGTTCCTTGTTGGAGGGGGTTTTCCCCAATGTCTTGAAGGAGGTATTGATGAGACCCCTTCTGAAAAAAACATCGTCAGACTCTGATGTCAATGCAAATTACCATCCTATCTCCAATCTCCCATTTTTGGGTAAGATTGTGGAGAAGGTGGTGGTGCTTCAGCCTGAGGAGCATCTCGTGGCCCATGATCTGTATGAGCTACTCCAGCCTGGGTTTTGTGCAAGGCATAGCACAGAAACTGCACTAGTTTGAGTGCATAATGACCTCCTTAGGGCTAGAAATCAAGGGGATAGTACAATTCTTGTTCTCCTCGATCTCTTCTCAGCATTTGATATGGTGGACCATCGAGTGTTACTTGACCCCCTAAGGGAATTCTGTGGACTGCTGGCACTGTCGTCTGCCAGTCTGAGTCTTTTATAGCTGCAGTAACAGGATGCAGAGGGTAGTGATGGGGAATTTCTCCTCCTCCCCTGGCCACCTGTCATGCAGAGTTCCCCAGGGTTCGGTTTTGTCACCGATGTTGTTTGCCATGTATATGCTGCCCCTGGGAGAGCTCATTAGGAAGTACAGTCTGGGTTTTCACTGCTATGCTGATGATACCCAGCTGTACCTTTCCTTTGGCCCGGAACATCTTGTGCAGTGGAAGTGCTTAACAGCTGCCTTGCTGAGATCAATGACTGGATGGCCTCCACTGAACCCCAGCAAGACAGAGGTACTGGTGGTGGAGTCGAACAGAGGGCATGACAGGTTGGCCTCTGGTGCAGAGACAGGGCTTTAGCTTGGCTCTGTACCATTGAAGACCTCCTCTAGGGAGTATAATCTGGGCGTTATTCTTGACAGCGGACTGACACTTGAGTTTCAGGTGGCGTCTGTTGTCCGTACCAGTTTTTATTATCTGAGGAATATCGCCAGGATAAAGCCCCTGGTTCCGCCACTGGACCTGAGTGAGCATTGGACATCGGTGTGCTGTAATGTCAAGTAGGGAATGCTCTGACATTGCTTATGCAGGGTGTCAATAACTAAAGACAATTATTCTTATCCTCGTCTAACCAGAATTGACTATAACAGCGGCAAACATTTGTCTTTCTAAATATCTACTGACTACTACTTTGTTATTGTATCAATTTGTTTTAACATAGTCTTTCAATAAAAAAAAATGAGGTTTACAAAACAGGCATCACAGTATGTTATATCAGATAGTGCATTGCTGTTATAGCCAGTTCTGGTTAGATGGGGATAAGAATAGCTGTGTTTAGTTATTAACTCCCTACATAAGCAGTGTCTCACGGACATGGACAATACTGTGAGCTGCTCGCTGGACCAGGAATATTGATATGTGGTGTAGGGTGTGGCCTTGTAACTATGTCCAGACAGAAAAGCTTTGACAGCTGTTTTTGCCAGTAGGTTCTGCCCCCACGACCTGAACCCAAACTGTTCTGGGTGATTTCTGCACAGACTCTGACCTGGGGAGGGATTCCAACTGACACACTGAATGATGTGGGGGAGGGGGACAAGAAGTGGCCATTCCAGTTTCAACCATTCTGTATCAGTGTAGAATGGAGCTGGGAGGGACTGCCTTTGCTTCTGTTCGGGTATCAATGCTCCCTTCGGCCTGACCCACTCCAGAGTGCTCTGTGATGCTCAATCAGCACAACTTAGTCAACAAAGGTTTAGGTAGCAAGAGGATAACAGTCCAGTCCACACCTGATTGGCAAACCTGGGGATTCTGTCCTGCTGTCACTTTTCCCTTGTGGATCGGGGGCAGTTAAACCTCTTTAAAAAAATCCTCTTTTAAAGTGTTCCCCATGTACTGAGACTGAAACTGAACAGCAATGAGACCACACACCAAAACTTGAGGGATGATACTACTTACCGGCCTGTTGATCTATATGACTGTAGTCTGGCACTTACACAGTACTCTTCAAATACTGCCCTCCTGTACTGCAGCACTTGTGTACATCTCCTGAGAACATGACTGAGTGCCGGTGGATGTGGTGCTTTGCATCTGTTAATCCAAAAGGATTCTCGACTCAGTAAGAGGTTGTCCATATTGCCTCCCCAGGACCCATGCCAGAACCACTCCAGTCCCATAAACATAAATGAGTGGCCATCCCCATGTCATGCTGCATAATGTAATAAGCCAAAACATTCTTGAAGTTCCATCTCTGGATATCACCGAAGTGCTCACCCACACGTATCTTCAGAATTCTAAGGGTTGTGCCAATGTAATATGCAACCCACTAGCATCCTGCCATATACACAGCTGCTGCACTGGCACAATTAATGAAATCCCTGACCTTGTACTGTTTCTCAGAGCCCAAAATGCCAAACTCATCAGTAAGTTTAATTGCAGGGCAGTGTACACATTTACTGCATCTCTGAGTACCTGCTGGCAGGAGAGGTAGCCAGGTGTTAGGACATTGCACAGGCTGTACACTCCTGACCACATTATCCCTGATATTTAGGCCATGAAGGTAAGCCACTCTGGGAGGTTCAGTAGTATAATTTTTAGGAGGAAATTCATATACCCATCACATTAAAATGCATATAATTTCTTAGTGTGTTCATTTTCATATTAAAAACCACACCTGGAATACTTTCAATACTGCACCTCAAAAATCATGGCTGCTGTGCTGAACTTTATTAGCCACCTATTCCCCCTCGTAGGTGTCTTTCCCCTACATGACATCAAGGCGATATGCAAATGGAGGAACTGTGAGCAGTGGCCACATGAACACGTGTTCAACACAGAATGATTTAAAACATTTAAAAACAATGTTTCTTTTCTAACTTCAGAGATGATTACAAAAGAGAACACAGAGGGCTACCAGAGAACTACCGGAGCTAAACAGGTAGTTTCCTCTCAGCAGCTCATTAACATTCATTATTGCTTAAATGCAACCTGTTCATTAATTCTTTCTAAATGAACCTCTTTGTTTCTGTTTCAACAAATACTCACAGGTACCATCATTTTTCCCGAAGCATAGGTTGCATAAACCGAACATGACATGGCCTGACTAAAGATTTTGTGTTTAGCTTCATGACAGGCAACTAATATTAAGATATCACTCATGGCTTCACCTCTCATGAACTATCATAATATCAGTGACCTCTCCTTAAGATAGATATGATATCTTCAGTCAGGCCATATCATATCTTCATTATGAATTATTTCAAAGGCTGTCTAGCATTTGTACTGCTGGTGGTGATGTGGTGAAAAAGATACTACTACAATAATCTATGGTGGGTAGAGATATTGCAATTCCTGTAAATGTCTTGAAGCATAACCAAGGGTTGGTGTAGAAGTTACATCTTTAGAACAAAGAGATAACTACTAGGTACCCTTCCCAAAGGAACCCATTATTTTTATCATCAAACCCAGAAGGGTCAAATAGGCATTGCCTTTCAGACACAGTTTGCTTTTATCAAATGTGCAGCACATATATTTTATAATTTAATATATTATAGGGGCACTATAGTTAAGGTTGGACCAGCTCTTCCTTTGGCATACTTTGACAAAATTGCCCAAAATATGACTTGTATGGTCAGGCTGCTAGAGTGTCAAAATGTGAAAGATTTTGTGCCAGCATAGTGTACAGTTGCTGAGATATGGAGTGCTAAAAGCCCCAGAAAAAAAAAACACTTTTTCCCGATACTTCACGTTTTTTTTCTCTCATACACAGTCCAGATGGCATGACATTTTTTAATGAAATTTTCAGGGATGATGGGGTCTGTGCCAAGGGTGTGTCTTTGGATGGTTTGGTGAAAAAAGCAGCATAGCATTTTAGAATTATAATGATTTTTGGGATAGCTACTAGACAGGCAGGTAAAAAAGAAAGTGCAATCAATAAAAAAAGTTCAAAATTGTTAACAGGTAGTGATTTAATGTTGGTGCTCAGAGAGATTGTGTTCATAATGGCAGCCATCTTGTTTTTTTTCTGTTTTATAAATGGTTTTCTAAAGAACTGCTGCATAGTAACAAATGAGCAAGGCATATATTTAGGTCACTGTTACATACTTAGTTTGATTTTTGGCTTAGAACTTACAAATTCACAGGGCAAATATGTGCTTTTGTGGTGAGATTCATTTCACTCTTCACTTGCATGTCTTAATATCATTCGATTTGTAAAAAATGTTTACAACTTTTAAAAGTTTGTGATTTATTGATTGCAGTTTATTAATTTTTAGTTTGAACTTGCTGTCCCTGTATTGACAATATTTCCCTGGTGTCTAGTGGCACCCCACCCCACCCCACAATTGTCATCCCTGTATTGAGAATATTTCCCTACTGTGTAGTGGTACTCCCCCAACCCTCTGATTGCCATCCTCATATTGAGAATGGTTCCTTGGTGTCTAGTGGCACCTCTCACCAACTGATCATCATCACCATACTGTTTAATATTTTTCCTGATATTTAGTGGTGCCCCACACCCTTCAATTGCTGTGCCGGTAATGTTTAATGATGTCCCTTGTGTGTAGTCCCCCCCCCCCACCAATCACCATCCCCTTATTGCTTAATGTTTTCCCTGGAATCTAGTGGCACTCTCCCCTCCACCCACTGATTGCTGTCCCTATACTGTTTAATGTTTTCCCTGGTGTCTAGTGGTGCTCCCCACACTCCAATTGCTGTCCCCATTTTAAAGTTTGTCTTTCCCTGGTGTCTAGTGCCCCCCATCATCATCCAGCCAATATTAAAGAAAACAGTTCCTCACTGTCTTTTTTTTTTTAAACCTTTAAAAACCAAAATGGTCCCTTGGTGATCTGCCCCCCCCCACCCTAACCTTTCACTCAGCACCCAGCACCATGCACACACCCCACACACCCTCGCTCACCTGAATAGACCCCAGGATCAAAAAACAGTCTCTGACTGAAGATACATCTTGCTGCTGGAAATGCCGACTGCTATGAGAAAGTAAGGTAAATGTAGTTCAATGTATTTCAATGGGGTTTTCAACTTTGATGCATAACTTTGCTATTTGTATATATATATATTGAGTCCAAATTTTCAACACAACCTTTTGGGACCCCACCTCATTAACTATGTCGGTGGAATTATGCAAATCTGGCCCATAATGCAGTTTCATGGTCAGTAGGTAAAATCAACTTTTGGGCAGGATTTGAACATTTTCACCACCTTTGTTCATGAGTTGGAGTCATAAGAAGGCTATGTTGAAAATGTGGGGTCAAAATATGTAACAATGCAAAGTTATGCACATTCATGGACATTTTCCTATGTCCACTTGTAACTTCAGTAACTGAAAATATTTTTTACCCTCAAATTTTCAACATAAAAATTTTTTATACCACCTCATGAACATGATAGCTGTCATTTTTCACATCCTGCCCAAACTGTGTTTTCACACCTGTGGCACAGAATGACATTCCAGTGGCATAGAATAATGTTTCTGTGGCAATCTGAACATTTTCAGTATTGGGATCATGAGGTGGGTAATAAGAAGGCTATGCTGACAATTTAGTTGCTGTTCTGCTACAAATGCATGTGCAGGGGCTTTAGGACCTACACTTCCACAGCAACATGTATGTCCACATCTATGGAGGGATGGGAGCACAGGGCATGTGCTCCCTTAAGCAAATGAGGATCTGCATCTATGGATGGATGGTAGTGCAGGTCCCTCAGGCAAATGAGGATACAATTGCACTACCTCAAAAAGTAAAGAAATTCTTTGCAAAAAAACTTAATTACTGCACTAGTTAGAGTTAGAGTGACAAAAGCAGGGAAATATGGTATTAGGATTTCCAACACTAACACCCTAGCCTCACTCACCAGGTAGCAACAGGAGAAAAAAATATGGTTTTATCTCTCCTGCCTCTTCGTTAATCAGGCATGGAGAGTGCCTTGGGGTTGTCAGCCCTAATGCTCACCCCATTCTCATATACTCAAAACTTCTTTCATGGTTAAATGGGGTGAGTGATAGAGCTGACAACCCCCAAGGCCCTCCCAATGCCTGATTATCAAAGAGGCAGAAGAGGTGAAATTGTAATGTTTTTTCCTGTTGCTGCCTGGTATGTGGGAGTGATGTGTTAAGTTGGAAACCCTAATGCCATATTTCCCCTACTTTTGTACTTTAACCCTAACTAGTGAATTAATTATTTTTATTTTTGCAAATAACATATATTATAGGGGCATTGTAGTGCCCCTATAGGTAGGGTTGAGGAGGATGTTACTGTTAAAACCCTAACTTTGCACCTTAATAACTTTGACAGCATTTGACAAATGTTTTTGACATTTTGAATGTGTTGTCTAGTAGGCAAAGTCTAGATCCATGGAAAGTTTTGTGACAGCAGCTTGTGCACTTTCTGAAATCTTCATATGTAATTTTCCTGTAGAAGTCTAATTGATTTTCCTATACTTACCACAGGATTTTTTTTGGTCTCACCTACAGCCTACACAGAATGGATTTTTTTTCTGAAAGTTTCAGGTTAGAAACATGCTATGACAAGATAAATGCCTCTGGAAGGTTTTGCAAAAAAATATTAAAGAGATCCAGAGTTATAAGGATTGGAAGGTTTGTGTTTTTCTGTTCTGAGCATGTTTTGTCAGGTCTTTGGGATAACATTCTGATACAACACCAAAAATTTGGTGTCGGAGGGCCATTTTTGATTTCATGAGATGTGCTCATGACACCAAATTTATTTTTGTTTCATGACAGTGGCCACCTTGTTGTTCATGTCACTAACAAACTACTAATTTAAACTTGTACTACAGCAAACATAATAAAAAAATATGAATCTACCTCTTTAGGACATACGGGTTCAGATTCTGAGGCTTGTTCCACTCAATCATGATTATAAATATCTTTTACCTATTTCTCCTGGCCATATTAATGTCTTTACCATTTTATGAATTATTACTCACTATTTTGTGTCACATCTTTAAGGTGGTGTGAACCTAAATCCGACCTACAAAACAGTTTTTTAACTGCTATTCAAAAAACAGTCTGATAGAAACACATTTTAATTGTCCAGCATACTTTTTTGTTTCACAACAAAAATTGATTTTTCAGCATGAAATTTTATTGCACAGCATAATTGTTTGTTTCGCAGCATAATTTTTCTTTTCAGTGCAGAAAATTGGTTTCTAAGTCTGAAATTTGATTGCACATCACAATTTTTTTGTTTTGCAACCGGAATTTGGTTTCTCAGCATTAAATCTGATGGCACACCACAATTTTTATTTTCACAGCATAAACTTGGTTTCTCAGCATGAAATTTGGTGCCCTTTGCAATCTGTGTGAGAGGCCTTTTGGCACCATGCATTTCTGCTTAAAGTTGAACCAGCATAATATTCTGTGGTGATTTACATATACAGCCCATGATGCTTTGCATTATGGGGGTATGTGTGATTTTGTATATATATATATATATATATATATATATATATATATATATATATATATATATATACACACACACACACACACACACACACACACACACACACTGGCATCCCCAGGATGAAACTGACTTTAAAAGCACTCTGCAGTATGCTGCAGCTGACCTACTTAATAAAGCAATTAGTCCCTTTTGTTATGCAGGAAACTGTGACATTCACTTCATCCTGGCAGGGTCACATTTTCTTTAATAACAAAAGGGACTAATTGTCATTGAAATGACATTGCTTTATTCAGTAGGTCTGCTGCAGTATTCTGCAAAGTGCTGCAAAATGCTTCAGAATTGGGTTTCATCCTAGGGATGCAGTGTATATGTGTGTGTGTGTGTATATATATATATATATATATATATATAGAGAGAGAGAGAGAGAGAGAGAGAGATTAAATCCTAGGAAAGTATAGTATGTGAGGATATAATGCCATCCAGGGTGTTAAATAGCCAATAACCCACAAGCTTGAAGGGCAAGTGGATTGATTGAGCTAATTAGCACATGAGATGGCATTATATCCTCATATACCACACTTTCCTAGCATTTGTTTTATATAATACTCAAGGATGTTTGATATATATGTGACAGGGTGAGACCTGCTATGATGCTGGCCATGGGAATGCCAGGAAAAGTATGCTATATAAAATAAATATAAATATCTTTCTATATTTACCTACTCTTTGCTGTTCTATCCAGCCTGTTGCAACAGTATTTTCTATGACCCAGGATTTGATCACCATGAAGGCATTCCTCTCAAGTATCCCTCATTGCGAGGGACATCCCTCATTTTGCCCCTTAAAATTGCGCTGTCCCTCATCTGTCCTTCATGGAAAAGGTGCTGCCCACACAGTGAATGTGCTGAAAATTTAGACTTTAAAGCAGAAACACCTAATATTCTGAAATATTAAATCCAAAATAAACTTTGTACAAGTAACTACTATAGTTTTCAGTATTCTGAGCTTGTATCTCCATGTTTGAGGATGTGTCCCTCATTCTGAGTGTCTGTGTCCCTCATTGTCCATCATTTTGAGTGTCCAAAAATGTCCATGTCCCTCATTTCAGTGACAAAAGGTTGAGAGGTATGCATGAAGGTCAGACTGTGCCCCTCCCCCTTTTTATCTAGCTGTCCTCCTTTTATGTCCCTTCCTTGTACCTTTAATCCACTTTTCCTTTCCATATTCCACCTTGACCATTTAAGCATACAAAAAGAGAATCAGAAATGAAAGATATTTAAAAAGCATCCAAGTCTGATTTGAATGTGCTAAAGTCTAAACACTACTTTTACAAATGAAGGTGCCTTATTTCAGTACACCTGCATGTTACACACATTAACCTCCTTTTAGTTTTAGTCTGAATTAAAACTAACATGGAAACAGCTACAAAAGAACAGTTAAAATGTTTTATATTACACTATCTCATATTTTGAAGCAAGTGGACGGTTTGGTTCCCCTGAGATACTTTCAAAAGAGAGGGAGTAACTAATGGCAAATTAAATGTGAGACTGTTCCAGTGCATAGATTCTACAATTTCATCTCACTCTCCTGCAGCTGGTGCTGTTGCCAAGGTGATGGTCAGCCACAGACTTGGAATATTTGAAGGCTGATTTAGGGAAGCTACAAAAGTGTGAGGAGCTCATAGAGACATATTTGTAAATAGTTATCTTAACATTGGCGATAGGGGAGATGTTTTTAGGTGTGCACATGTGTAATTTTACTATTGTTTATGTACTAATGTTTCATATGTTTGCTTAAGAGAATACCTTTATAAAAGTAATTAAATGTACTAATAATGTTAATTAGGTACAATAAGGCAGATTACCTGACCCCTGGGGATGGAATAAAAGGGAGCCCTAGAGAGATAGTTAGGTTAAATCAAATCACTCCCAGATCACATCAGTTCCAGAGCAGTCCTAGAGAGAGAGAGAGAGAGAGACAGACAGACAGACAGAGATAGAAACAGAGAAAGATAGTATGAAGCTGCTATGTGAGGCAGAAGGATCTCAAGGCTAAGTTCTGAACTGGAAGAGGGAAAGCTTAGTGAATCTCACCAAAGTGACAGTATACAGTAATAAAGGAAAAGATTGTTAGCTTTAAAGAGCCAAACATACATTACAAGTAAGAAAAAACTCTGCCTAGATGTCCTTTCAAGCTGTCATCTTTTCTCTGTAGTTTGCAAGGTAGGTTTTAATTTATTTTGATGTCAAAGTTTGTATTTTTTTAGTGTATTTTTATTTTCTCGCTATTTTATAAATTCCATGCAGTCTTGGTCAGTGTAACCTTTAACTATTTTGCTTCCAGTCTGTAACTAATCTAAGTTGGTTTGGGTGTTGAGGGTCTTTTGTTTGGTTAATGGTGCTGGTTAAAGGGACACTGTCAACTTTTTTGCATCATATTATATTTAGATAAAACCACATATTTTATGTTTGCTTACCTTCTCTAAAATTAATTGATATTGCTGGTTGTTTTCTCTGTTTCTTTGTTTATTAGAACTGAATTTCATGGTAACATATAGCTATGCCCAGTCTTGTTTTGCTTTAAATAACCAAACCACTCGTATTGCATACTTCCTGAACATTATACACACCCTCAACCAGTGCAGTCACTAATGATACAATAGTTTCCTCTACCCCACAGCATAATAAGTAGCTAGATTGTTTTGGGGGGTGTTCCTGAGTCCAATACAGATGCAGTGAGAGTTGCTCAAGAAATGTAAACAAACATGTTTTGGTATGTTAACACCAATATGGTAGGCTCTCCATGTTTCACTTCTTAAAAGAAAAAATGGATCTGAATCAAACTACCAGCTGCATAAACAGTCTCTATAGAATGTGAACAACCATTAAATGTGTTTTTTAAACCAGGGTCATTTTGAGCCCTAAGGGGGTCAATAGTGTCCCTTTAATTGGTGATGATTACAAATAGGTGTTTCACATTTTGTGTGCAGAATTTTTATGTGTTTGGTGAGGATTTTAGTTGCAGTACATGAGTTTCATTGCTGTGGCATTTGAGTTTAATTGCCAGCATATGTTACTCTGAGTGGTGTTATATATGAGGAAATAAATGATGCTTTTCATAATGGGATTTGGGTCACATTCATGTAAGAGAGAGAGAGAGAGAGAGGGAATGAGAATAAAGGGTACATGACAGAAAAAGGTGTATTAAATTCACCAGAGCACAACCCCTTTTTTCCTATGTTGTTTTTATTTATTTATTTATTTCAATCTAGAATTACAAAGGTTCCATGTCAGCGTGTGCAACAGTCATCATTTTTAGTTACAAACATATAGTCATTGACTTACAAACATGTAATAACCAGTACAAAGACTTGAGCTATAAGCAAGACAAGGGAAGGGGGTGGGTGGGGAGGAGTGAGGGTAGGAGATTGAGGGGGGTAGGAGGTGCAAGGGTAAGGCGGAGTATGGGAGGTGGTTGGGGGCAGGGTCAGTAGTGGAGATATGGTGGGGGAAGTGGGTGAGGGTGGGAGACAGTGCAGCCAGGGGGCCTTGTCAAGGAAATATAACAGGTAAGGTGCTAGGGGTGCAAAGACTGATTGTAAGTGCTGGGTGCTGGGGCATGTGCAGCTGGAATGGTGGAAATGTTAAGATGGGCAATCACAGGATACAAGCAGTGAGAGGCGCAGCTTGGACTTGAAGAGGCTGAGTGTTGGAGCGATCACTATGTTGCTGCCAAGAGAGTTGAGCCAGTTGGATGCCCGATAGGTGAATGATCTTTGTCCTTGGGTCATGTGACATTGTGGGATATGTAGAAGATGGGACCTGGATCTCCTTCTAGTGATGTTCCTATGTCTAGGCTTAAGGAGGGCACAGACACCAGATGGGGCAATCCCCATTATAATTTTCTTGGCCGTGATGCAGGTTTGGTATTTTATGCATTTGTCCAGCTGAAGCCATCCAGATTGGGAATAAAGGTCACTTGTGTGGGAATGGCGGTGTGAGCCAGTGATGAGACGACAGGCCTTATTCAGGGAGGTCATGATACGTTTGAGAGCAGTGGTAGTTGCAGACCCATATATGATAAGACCATAGTCTATGATGCTGACAATGGAGCTTTGAATGGCCACTGACAGTGCTTCTGGGGTTAGGTGTTTCCAGTGCCAGAATAGTGTGCCTAACCTCACACTAGCAGACTTTGCAACATTGCTGATATGGACAGTGTATGAGAGGTGGGGATCAAGGGTGATTGACTGGATTGTGTGGATTGATTTTGGCTTAGATGTGGTAACAAATGAAACCCCTGTCATTACAACCTTTTGATCTATTCTTCAATGGCAGAGCCCTTAGAGAATGTTAAGACATCTTCAGCTCTCTTAGCATATATATGCAATAAGCCATTTATGGGTCTAGTCTAATGCTCCTTCCTGCTGTAAAACAATGGCTTTTATGAAGTGATATGGTCGGAATAACCCATCTGAGATTCAACATCTCATTTCAAGTGGAATCAGACTTCTACTCATTCATATAACCAGTAAAAATAAAGCAGAAGAAAGGCAAATTGCATGGCCAGGGTTAGAGGTTAAGCCCAGTCTTTTGTTGAGATTTAAAACAACATCTCTTGACCTACAGCCCCCTTGCTGTAAGAACTTAGAATTTGTTGGCAAAAAAGTATTGCTTCACCCATTCAGTCTGCCTAGGTGCTCCCTGCCTTGTCTGCCTCTGCAGACCATAAATACTCTCTGGCAACACTTCCTCCTCACTGCCTATTTACTAGTATTCTCCTAGGTTTATTCTACACATGCTCAATGCCCCCCCCCCCACTGTTTTCGTCTCCACCACTTTCACTGGCAGCCTGTTCCAGGTGTTGATCACCATTTCAATGAAGTAGTACTTCCTCACATGCCTCTTAAACCTCACCCCTTCAGCTTCATTGCATGCACCCCTGGTCCCAGTGCTCATTCGCATTTGAAAGGCATTCCCCTCCTGCACCCTCTTAACTCCTGTGAGATATCTATAAGTCTCTGTTATGTCCCTTCTTGCTGTTCTCTATTCCTAGGTGTCAATGTTGAGATCCCCCACTCTTTCATCATAGGGCCTTTTGTAGAAGCCATGCACCATTTAATTGTTCTCCTTTGGACTGTAGTAGTAATACATGTTATTCATATACCTGTAATTATGAATAGGAAAGATGTTTCGATCTCCATTAGCAAATTGCTCATTTCCAAGGAGGTTCTCTTATGCTTAAAATGTAGTTGTCTACACAAGAAATAATAAATAAGATAGTATGACAATATACAGTAAACAAAGCGTCACACAGTACAATATTGAAAATACAGAGACATCACAGGACAATTAATTAAAATATGCATATAAGACAGGTCATTTCCTAATTGTCACTTTCAAGTTATGCCCTCTACACAACATTGCAATGGAGCCATAGCCCTACCATAAAACTATTGTTTTATCAGACCCAGACAGACAGCTGAATTTACATATCATAAACTAACAGGCAAAGAGTTCCAAAATACAGGCCCTCTAAACCAAATTGATGACCTCCCAATTCCCAGATTGCATTTTGGAACAATATCTTCTAAGCCTTGAGCAGACCTCAAGCACTCTCTGGTCCCTTTAATGTTAAATAAGTCCAAGATATAGCTTGCCAGATTTTCATTTTGTAGTTTAAAAATATATGATAGAAGGTACCAATGTCTCCTTTACTTGAGCTTCAGCCAATTTAGGGGTCTATACAAGTCACAATGACATGTCCTCCTAGGAGTGTTGAGTATGAAGTGAGCCATTCTATTGTACATTACATTCAGCTTGGCTATTCCATCCTCATGGCCCTTGCATATACCACATCCCCATAGTCCAGTACAGGAAACATCATAGTATTTATAATTTTAGGTGAATTTCGGAAGTCATTTAAAATTTGAATCTATGCATTGTCCCCAACTTTTTGCCTATGTTTTTTAATAGGGCCTCAATGTGAGTTTCCCAGTACAATTTATCATCTAACAAAACTCCTAAATACTTATACTTTGCTACTTGTTGTATTTAAACTCCATCTAAGAACTGGATCACTAATGGAACATCCCTTTTATTGATACATGTGAACAATACTGACTGAGCCTTTTTAGTATTCAAATACAACTTACACCTCCTAAGAAAATTTTGGAAATGAAAAAAGGCCACCTGCAATTTATTTTGTATATTAGACATTGCTTTTCCCTGTACTTAAATCATTGTAATATCTGCATTGATATTGCATTTACCTTGGGATCATTAAATTGTAGATTATTACTATAAATATTAAAAAGAAGGGAGCCCAGTATAGATCATGGCAAGACTCTGGTCTTGATTTAAGCACTTGTGGATCTATACAGGCCTATCTCCACCACTTGATCTTGTCCAGTTTATACTTTTTAAACCACTCAAGACTGCCTCCAACCTGTCTGTTTCTTTTCAGAGGTGTGGCCTCCTGAACAGGGCACAGTACTCCAGGTAGAGTCTCACCAGTCAGCAATACAGTGGCAACACCACCTTCCTCCTTCTGCTGGAGATACCCCTCCTTATGTACCCCAGCATCCCACTAACTTTACCCACTACTTTGTCACATGACTCTGCTGCTTTGAGGCAATCAATTATGATAGCTCCAAGGTCCCTTTTCTGCTTAGTGTCTGTCAGTACCCTCCCACCATCACATCCTACATATAGCTCCTTGGTTCCTATGCCCTAAGTGCATGATTTTCTATTTTTTGGCATTGGACCCTAACTTCCAGGGTCTTGACCACTCTTCAGGTTTCCCAAGGTCCCTATGCATTTTCTCCACCTCCTCCTGAGTGTCCACTCTATTACAGATTTTGCTGTTATCTGCACACACTAAATCAGCTGTCCTGAAAGCTCTATGAAGTATAAAAATATATTATTTTTCTTATATTAAATGAATGTCCTCCAGTGCCAAGCATTCCATGTACTACAGAAACATATGTCTGTGTGAAGAAATCTCCAACTTTTGATATACATTAAGGCCACAGGAAAGTAGCCTCATATTGGGTGACACTCAAACGGAAAGTCTTATAAGGAGGGAGGTTTGAATTTTAATTTAGTAGTCACATTAAGACATTCTGCTGTAAAAAGTAGTTGTCTGAAGTATATGCTAAACTACACATTCTCTGAACAAAGAAAAACATAATTTTTGTGTGTTCTGAACTACAGTAGGAGGAGAAGGGCAGAGAGGAGGGCAGTCTTTCCAGTTGAGTTCTTACACTATTCCAGATGAAGCCTAATAGTCCGTGAATCTTAGACTGATGTCAATTTAGCAATACTCTGACACAGACTGTTTTTTTTATAACACACATTTGCAGGATATACTGTCAAGAACTGAAATTGATTTTCAGAAATGATGGTCCCATCTGCTAAACAAGTTACTCTTGTCTGAGCTTTAGATCCCAACAATGTCACCTCAGTGACTGAGTCAATAAAAAGGCTTTAAAAATATGAAAGCTGTACAACTTTATTCTCCCTAGTATGAACAGCACACATTTTCCATTTCTATAGTGAACATCAGGGTAGAAGAACTTATTTTCTCACATCATTTGCCAGCAAATGTTACTAGTTTTGGAAAATACTTGCCAAGGTTTGCAAATATTTGCTTCCAGTACATGGAAGTATGAGGCAAGGTTTTCCTCTGTGCATACTACTATAGAGTATTTTCAGTTTGCACCCTATTTTGAGGAAAATTATACAGTCATGAGGCATCCAAGGTCTACTGTTTGATCAACACCCCCCCCCCTTTAAAAGCTGTTGCTTATGCAGGTTATATCTGCCTGTTTCTAAGCACTGAAAACTCCAAAAGGGAAGCCATAAAAGTCCTCAAATACTTCTCATCATTATTTGACTCTAAAATTTACCTACAACAAAAGTACTAGAATTTTATTTGGGAAACCCAGCATGATCAGAAAAGGAATTAGCAGAAATTAAAAAAATGACCAATCACCATTAACATTTTAGGGATAATGGGTGCTATGCACGAACATGTGGGAATTATGTGGCAGAGGTGCATCTCCCACCTGCATACCTATGTGGACCCAGACAGGTGCAGGGTGTATGGTATTCTCTACCACATGTACCCACAGGGCACCTGTCCAGGGCCCTGCCCCATGACATTTAGGACTGTGCAGGATAGCCAGAAGTGGAGTAATGGACCAAGGCAGGCATCCAATCAGTTGCCCAGCCTGGGTACCAGAATGGATACTCAGCTCTGCAGGAACTAGCAATTGTGTGAGGGTGTGGGTTCAGATGCATACAGACACACAGGCAACCAGATGGCCACCCTGTCCCAGCATCATATGTATGTCCCCTGTTATAGACAGCCCTGTCCAAGACATATGACAATCAAACCCCCCCACATACATAGCAGTCCCTGGCCACCGCCGGTCCTGACTTCATGGCTAGCAGGTACATGATGCCACCCCCTCATCACCATCCATAGCACTGCACAGGTACCCCCATCCTGCACAGAACAGCATTTACACCCCCCACCCCACATCCGATCACATGCCCCAGCCCCCACATCTGTGGACCATGTCCCCCTTCCCACACACATATATGCCCAGTCCCTGTACTGTATACTGCACACCAGCCCCCCCACCAGACAGTGGTGTCCTGGCTATACACCCCCAACCCCCACCCGGCATCCCAGCAAGAACCAATGGTGAACTAATCCAACACACTTGCACTCCACGAGAAAGACGTAGGTCAATAACACAAACGCAAAGAGTATATTTTTAAGGCTTATTTAGCCAAAAATTGCAATAAATCGAGCACCACGCAAGCCTCGGTTCTTTGGGTTCAAACACCCTTCCTCAGGAGGTATTGCCAGTGGTCCCTCCACCCACCCTTGGCACTGACCCCCCCACCAGTCAGTTGGTGCTGCCGCTATTGACGGTGAGTGGCACATCCCTCTGCACACTGCCCGAGCTGCCAACTGTCCAACTGAGGCTGGGAGCATGCCATACTATTTATTGGGTGGCACACTCCCAGCATCTATTGGATGGCTGGCAGCCGAGGTGGTGTGCAGAAAGATGTGCCACTCTCCATTAATAGCAGAGGAACCAACTTACTAGTATGGGGGTACAATGCTGTGGATGGGTGGGGGGACCACTGGCCACCATGGTTCTTGCTGGGGTACTGGGTGGGGTGTTGGGTATGTATGGCTGTGGCACCACTGTGTGTTGGGTGGGGGGACTGGCTTGCATTACACAGTATGGGGACCAGGAATACATGTGCGGCTGGGGGTCTGTACTGACGTGGGGACCAGCCATACCTGTGTGGGTGTGGGTGGGGGGATATGTGCAGCTAGCTGGGTCTGGGTGGATGGGAGTACTGCCAGGGAGCATATCCACCACAATGAGACCCATATGGTCATTTGCATGGGCACTGACCCTATCAGCTACCTCATACATACCCATCTGACTTGTGGGCTGGGGCAGCATGGAGGGTTGTTGCCAGGTCCCTCTGTGACTGGCGGGTGAAGTCCATGGGGGTGCGCAGTGGGTTATGGCAGGATCCCAGCTGCAATAACCTGCTCACCACTAAGCCCCATGCTGTGAATGGCATGTAGTGCAGGCATGTCCCTTGTTAACCCTCAGTGTTCTGCTGTCCACGCAGCCAGGGCACTGGGCACATAACTTACTTGCGCCCCATTTGTGAATGCTGACTGGGGTCTGCGGGACCCTGCTCCATGATATTCATGCATATCAATGCCTATGCACTTGGTTTCCAAATGGAGTAGACATTATGCACAGGGCCCAATATTAATGCCAGCTGACATCACATTTAAAAATTGAGAAGACAAGTTACAGTTTTGAAAAGCTATATTAGAAAAGTGAATAACTTGGCAACTGTCCCAAAGAAAATGGATTGTTATTATAAAGACCTTCCTGCTGCCTGTATTTCTCTATTTTAACTACATTTGTGCCTCCGCAGCATTTGCAACTTAGTTGTACAGCCTGTTTTTTTGATGCTGTGAAGAAGCAGACTGAACCCAGTAAAAAAATGTTATGTATTTGCCCATGAATACAGGAGGATTAGACATGATAAACCCACTGGTGGCCGGCCCGGTGGCACAGAGGGTTGAAGTGATAAGTGCCTTACCTCTCCCAAGCTGGTGACCCAAGTTTTGTAATGTGCTCAGGCCACCAAGGGTCCACTGAACAGAGGCCTGGTGGCAGAATTAAGCAGCCATCAAGTAGCTTTCCTCTTCCAATTTGGGGAGGTTGGTCTTCCTGGCACCTGGCTGCTAATGAGTGGAGGCTCAGTGGTAGTGCCACACAGATAGAGGGCCAGGAGCTAGGCCAGAGTGGGTTGAGCAGTGCCACCAGTTTTACATTGTACATGCATTTCCAGGCACAAACATGACTGAGTTTGCTGAGGCCCTGTGGAGAGTTGAGACAGAAAATAAGAAGAAAAATGATGGGCATGGCAAGGTCGTATGACACCCACTGAGCTCACCTCCACCTATCACATCACCAGGCAGCCTGCGGCAAGAAAACTGGATAATGTGCTTTGGGGGGGGAGGACCTTCATCTCCTGACCCCACCATGGGGTGCAATCCATGGGGGTGCCCCCACTGCTGGGGTCCTGGAGAGATGAACAATGGTGCAGTGGAGTGGCAGCCAGCAGAAGTAAGCCTCTCTTTCCGTTGCTCCTTGGGCATAGATAGAGTACAGAAAGAAAAAAAAAACAAGAAAAGAAACACTGGCATTCTATTTTAGTAGCTTTTTATATAGCACTTGGCCTTCTCCTTAAGCAGAAGTCAAAGACATGGATTACATGGGTGAAACTATGGCTTGAGCAGGTAATGGCTTACTGGCAGAGCGGAATCCTGAGAATATGAAGACTCCTCCAGCTACATATGAAAAGAAATGCACTTAGTAAAATAAAAAGATGGGTCATAACACCAACCCAGCTGTCTAATGGTACTCAAAAAGCCTACATTAGAACATCCATAGCTGACACAGTTTTCAAAGACTGTCCACCAGCAATTTTACGCTTAACTGTGATACGGATAGTAGTGAATAAGGTCCTATATAGGCTGTAACTTAACTCAGTTGTCATGATCGTCTAGGTGTGAATGACAATCATAACCACAAAAGTGCTAATGAAACATTATTTCCCCAGACAAAGCTTTATCTCCACCCTGAAATGATGAGACACATAAGGTCTGTTTACACTGCAGCTCCTCTGTGGCTTGGGATCCACTCAATGGATGCTCTGACCAATGGAGCCAATCATTTCCTGTGTTTACAAGGCCACTCTTAGCACCGAAGCAAGACACACTGTAGAGAGGCCATGAGTCTGGGGTGTTTAGCTGGCTTCTGATGTCAACAGCAATGGAAGGGCGTTGAGTGATATAGACGTGAAACCCGGGGAAGTGGCAGGGAGGTAGGTGATGCAAACGGGAACTGGGGGCAGAGGTAGAGGGGTGGATGATACAAATGGAAAACCAGGAGCAGCAGAAAAGAACTGGGTCTGAATCAGAGTGGAGGAAAGCATAAATTACAGTAAATAAATACATAGAGGATAAAGTAAGGGGTTTTATCAGTAACAATGCTGTAGTCGCTTCAAGAGGCTACCATGGCAACCATCAACCTCGAGAGCACAGCTCAAGAGGTTGACGGTTGCCATGGTAGCCTCGATAAGTGATTTCAGCATTGTTACTAACAAAACAAAAAACATACATTGTCTTGTATAATGTACGGGCATTTTAGAAGAGTTTTTAGCAGTCGGCGCTTACTCCCCTTCACCAGCACCCCCTCCCTCAACCACTGTACCAAACTGCAGAATGCAAACAACATTTTTTGAAAGTGGAAGAAAACGTACATACCAGAATTTTTGGTTATAAAGCACTTTATTGACATTCAGTGCTTGCTAGCATCCTATGTTGCTAAGCTAAAATATAAATAACAACTTAAAAGTCCATAAATATGATTAACATTGATGTTCTTTCACACACTCATCAGTAGATATCTGATAAGTGGCTGCATATCTGTATCAGTAGTTGGCTGTAGTTGCATCCTGCTGACTGCGAGGCATGAAATTGTCCAGAAGATGATACTCTCCATCTTTGACTACTATGACGTAGTCTATGGTACTACTCCCAAATATTCCCTGACCAAGTTGGACACTCTCTTTAACTCATTCTGCTGCTTTGCTCTCGACTCCCCTTCCCACTCCCACCATTATGAACTCTACTGCTCTCTAACCTTCCTTCCACAATCTCACAGATACATCTCACACTGTGTCAAACTAACCTCCAAAATCTGGTTCGGAGTGATCCCCTCCTATCTTTCATCCTCTCTCTCTCTCCACTCCACCTCCCCCACCCAGTCTTTCAGATCTAATGATGCCCACACCGTGACGGTCCCTCGCAGCTCCACCCTCATCGGTCAGACTGGTTTTGCCCTTCATTTCCCTAAAATCTGGAATTCTCTCCCCTCTGAAATACAACACTCCACCTCCAACTACTCCCTTACCTCTGCTTTACACAATTACCTCTCCTTCAGCTGTTCCTGCTTTAACCCTCCTTAATACCTATCCCCATTTTCTGTCTTTCTACCCTGACTACCCTTCCGGCAGGGTTCTCAACATCCTGAAGGGGAAATTAGGAAATGGCTACCCCTTCTCCTCATTTTCAGTTCTTGCCTCTCCCCTGTCTTCTCCACCTGCCCTTCTGGGTCACACATGTGCACAACATATTACATCCTTTTTACTCCAACAACACTTGCATACTACCTTGAGCCTGCTCCTGGTACACTCATGCACTATAATGGTTCTGTTACATTACTAGTGTTTTATACATTTATATGTTCTTTTCTATGATTTTGGACATGTATTGTAATTTACTCAATGTTCCACTACTGTTTATTGAACAATACCTTGTGTTACAACTGTTGCATAGTCTTACAATGTTATATTGTTTGTACTACCCACATACTATTGTAACTGATCATCCTTCACAACCTTATGTAACCCCCCAACCCCACCCAGGTCGCACCGTGAGATGAGCAACTTGTTGTTCAGTGTGCCCTACTGATAAAACATTTCAATAAATAAACAAATAAAATATCACGTGTGGTCATGTCTAAGGTCGAAGGTGACATCAACACAATGTGGTCGTGAAGAGGCCTACAGAATAAGCCGAAAGGGGATGCAAGGTAACCTGCTGGATGAAAATTAAATATTTATACCACGCAGACAGCAATTGTGTTATTAATTGTGCTAACTAAGGAGGACTTACCTGCTATTCCTCAGCAGATGAGGAATCCGAGATTAGTGTGTGACTTCTTTTCGCTTGATGTCCATAGTAGTTGTTGATGGTGACAAAAATCGTTGGCTGGTACATGTTACCATCCCCCAGCAGGTTAAAATTGACAAGTTCATTCAGGGGATGTCTTTTAACTGTGGTTGCTGTTTTCTCTGATACAGTTACAGGCTGACATTTATTAGCTGATGGCTACACAAAACCAGAATTGCTGTTGCCATTAAAAAAGGAAGAATTTCTTATCTGCTTTGCCTCACTTAGGACGCTGTAATTATTTACTGACTGTAACAAACTGTGTCCTGAGACTTGTTGCACCTCAGTCAAGGGTACATCACTATCCACCAGGCACTAAATTGTGATTTTTCAGGTAGAGTGATTGGTTATCCTCTTCTCAGTGGGCAGACCAGCAGAGGCTTTTATTGACTGCAATATATAACAGATTTTACTCTACCCCATGGGCATATTTCAGTACCACAGTGATATACATGCCTTGTGGTTAACATTTGGAGTTAAATAAAAAGGGGAGTCTGGTGTTTGCATCAAGTTTGGTCTGTTCGACCTATACAGTTTATATGCTGCAATATGGTCTCCCTCTGTTTTTTCAATATTGGCATACATTCTGGGCTTAATTGCTCATACATCCCATGGGCTCTCTCCTGATCTTGTCTTGGTCTGTCTCTCTGAGTACTCTATGTATTCTTTAAACTCTGTGTCTGTTAATAATGCTAGATCTGACTATCTTAAACTATATTGCTCTATGATGCGCAAAGCAAAGTACAAGCCATTGTTAAAGAAAACCATGTTTATTAAAGTGGTGGGACTGTGGAGAACAAGGGTCTTAGTGACATATAGCTTGTCTATGTCAATTTGTGAAAAGTCATCTGCATGATTTGGCTTGTTGCCCTTACCTTGCTTTTTAAGGAACTTTTGCTATGCTGACATTGTTTTGAGGGTTTCCTTAAAACTGTCCTGGTTGCCATGGAACAGTGCATGCACATACTCATTTTTTAAAATGTATCTGTCCATGCTGCCTAATATCCAATGTAAAGTGCTTGGCTCATACTCAAACCCATCATTTCATTTTATTTTATAGATAAATTCAGCAAGGTGAAGGTTAAACTCCACTACTGGAATATCACAGATGTTGCGCTGCTCATTTACATTGTCAAGGTAACTTTTAATTAGCCTGAGGTTGGATTCTGTTTTTCTAGGAGTGCACTTGTTTTCCTGATCCATGATGAACTGTTTGCAGGCATACATGTCAGACTGTGAGGATGGAGTAGCTGCCATTGTGGTCGCTAGTGAATACAAGCTGTCACTGAAAGAATGCAGTTTTGAATTCAAATGCTGGTGGTTTGCTAGTGACTTGCGTTCTGTGGAGAATTCTGCCAAAAGCTGTATTCCTTCTTATAATCTCATCATTGTGATGTACTAGAGATAGGTTTATCAATTACGTCATCATGATGAGTTTATAAGAAAATTAACTGTTAGATTTCTATACATAACATGCTCCTCCCATACATTATATAAATAAACCTATATAGGGGTGTTGCACTATATAGGTCATTGGTGAGATGCCACCTGGAGTACTGTGTCCAGTTTTGGAGACCACATCTCAGGAAAGACATTGACAGAGTGGAAGCAGTCCAGAGGAGGGCTACCAAGATGGTACAGGGTCTTCATCAAATGCCATATGAGAACAGGCTAAGAAAACTCAATATATACACACTGGAGGAGAGGAGGGAAAGAGGGCATATTCTAGAAACCTTTACATACCTCACGGGGTGAATAAGGTACAGGGGGGAGGTATTTTTTGGAGAAAGGGGTGCTCTAGAACAAAAGGGTAATGATTTGAAGTCAGAGGGGGGGATAGGTTTAAGAGAGATATGAGGAAATACTTCTTCACAGAAAGGGTGATGATTGTCTGGAACAGTCTTCCAATGGAGGTAGTGGGGGTGAAAACAGAGGTGGAATTCAAAAAAGCCAGCTATAAGCAGATGGGAATCATAAGGGAAAGGAAGGGGAAGGAAGAGACAGTGCTGTAGACCAACAGGGGTCTGCAGTGAAAGAGCAATCACAATGAAAATGGGCAGGCTGGATGGGCCAAGCGCCTCTTATCGCCCATCAGTTTCTATGTCTTTATGTTTCTAAACACACTGACCAGGCACACTGACATCTATCAGGTTAATTAACTGTGTAGTAATAAGAAATCAAAAGGGCAATACTTCCTTGTTCTGGGCTGTGGGATTATAGGAGAGCAGAAGAGAATTCTGGGAGTCTTCCCTGTACACATCTGCTTATACCACTCACTGTGGTGTGCATCCCCACATAAGTAGTGGCTGAGGGAGAGGGACAATGAACAGATTACTTCCATCAGATATGTGTCCATACAGCTGAATTTGCATTACAGTAAACTGTACCCTTGGGCTGATGCAGTGCAAATGCAAGCTTTTAAACAAGCCTTTATTCCTCGAGTAACCATCTATCAAGTTTTTTTTTTTTTTTTTGGAATTTGTATCCCAGCATTGACAGAAACTGAGCATGGCAACCTTTCCCTACAACAATGTGATTTGGGGTAATTTTCCACATTCCTTCTCCAAGTACTGTACAACAACAGCTTAGTGTTCATGCTGTTTGCCTACCTTAGATTTTTCATTTGGGAAGTAAGGTGTTGTCTACTGTTGCAACAAGTACCAGTCACTCAGGAAGCACTCGGCAATATGATAGTGGGTACTGTAAAAGAAATTTGCTAAATGGAAAGACTATTCCCACCACAGAAATGTTTCCTGGGTAATATAAGATTTACTGTGGATGGTAGCTAGGATGTAATTTCCAAGCTGGCACCAGACCAGGTCCAGGCACGTTTAACAGGCATGGTTATTTACATTTTTGATTTCTTCTAACACCTATTTTTCCATGCTTTCTTTCACTTTCATTTCAATGAATGATATACCATCTTCCTGATTGGTTGCATATTTGATTTACTTTATTTTGATTGTGACATTTTTTTTTTTACAAAGAATAAATTCCCCAACTCTTCTACGTTAAGTGCCATTCGATGGTTAACTTCCACCTGAACAGTGACCAAAGAGGGGCAGAAGAGACCTCAGTTTACCTTCTACTCTGAAGGGTAGCACCACAGCCATACTGCATTGGAGTGTCGGTTATGGGTATTACCCCAAGTTCCTGGTGGGGGCAAAGAATCCATAACTTTCTGAACTTCCAACCCCAAAGGTGAACATGTTATGTAATGGGCTTTAATGGGCCACTGACACTATAAAATGTAATATACAGCAGCTGCTAATATATGAGATTCATGTGACACAATTGTGTGCAGTTTTCAGTTTAGTGAACTACTGTTTACAGTGGCTTTGAGAAGAAGGAAACACTCTGATCATGCTTTTTGCAGTTTTTCAATTTGTGGAGTGTTTGTAACGTTCCATTAAGTCAATCATGAAAGAAAAATAAGACTCCTATTTTTTCACACATTTTTCCTTTTGCAGAATCAAGCAATCCACAGCAGTTAATAAACATGCAACTTTTTTGTTAGTATGTATTTTTCCATCATAAAACAAATGAAAGACCCTATTCTGGGCCAATGTCTAGTGAATCTGAAATGTTCATGTTTTAAATCAGTACATTTTGCACTTATCCATGTGCAACAAAGCACCTCTTGTTGGGGTATTTTTCTGTAATATCAGCCCATTATAGGGTCAAAATTACTGAACCTATTATTTTGAATATTGGCATGAAGTTAGCCACAGGGACTAAGAAGGGGCATTCCAATTTTCAAAACCCTAGGCCCTAGGATGGCAGAGTTATAAGCTGTCATAAATATGTTTTTTTAATGAGCATTTTTATCCCTCAGTTGGTAGCGGGAAGGGGGATGGACCCCACTTGCATCAGCTTGGCTTCTAGATCATGCTGAGATACCGGGCATCACAAGGATGATACCGAGTTGTTTTTTTCCCTCTAAACCCCACTGCCACCAGGAAGAAGTCAGTCATGCAATGATCTCAGCACAAGTTTTGGTGTGTTTCCACCCCTGATGTGCAGAGGTCCACCAGCTAACTGCCCAATAAGCCCCACCTGAGTGGTCCTAGACTGAAAACACCCCTAGCCATCACTAGGGGTAGAATGGCAATAGACACCAGAGTCCCTCCTCCCTCCCTCCCTGGGAAGGCAAGCAGCTCTCTGGATGCTCAGCCTCCCCCCCGGGGCTAACCCACCAGCAACTAAGGTCTGTTCCCGAACCTCACCTTCGGCGCCATAGACTACAGTGCTACCACTGTGCCAGTGGTCCAGTCCACAAATATGGGTTCTGACACAGACACTCACTCAACCCTAATATACATGCACTACCATGGCAGTATAATACAAGCTCTGGCCAGAGCCAATAGGGCTGTGAAGAGCTACCAAGTGATGAAACTTACAGAAGTGCACAGAAATTCTTCAACACCCAGGTGTAACTTGGCCATATGTTAGAGGTGGTGCACCTGATTTTCAACATGCCCTTTTTTGGACCCCTCCTCATGAACAGTGTCAGTACCATTTTGTTCAATTGTCCCGAAAGGTGCTTGCACAGACCAAATGTGCTATTTTGCACCACAGGTGTGAAAACACAGTTTGGGCAGGTAGTGGAAAATGACAGATGTACAGTTGTGAAGGAGGTATACAAAAATGGCTATGTTAAAAATGTGAAGTGAAAATATAAAAAATTAGTGATTAGAGGTTAAGACGAGTATCAGATTGCAGATTAGAAAGATGGCGGCGGTGCTGTGCCGTGATCTGTGAGTGCATCAGTTGCTCCCATTCTTAGGCATTTTATTTCGTTTTAGTATCGTGTTTTTCTATTTTAAGTATGTTAAAGTATGTTCTGTTTTAATTCGATTCATGCCTTCTTGTTTTTATTTTGTATTCTATCTGCGTTGCGGGTGTGGAGGGTATGATTGCCGTGGATTGCCGTGGAGTTCGTGGAGTTCCTTTTCCCCTAACTCTGCCTTACGTAATCTCTCCTGACCCTGTGTTGAAGTGTGGAGCATAGGTCTGGAGCGATGAGGATCGCTTAGTTCAAACCTCGAGTGTGACTCTGTTGATTTTGTTGGAGCTTCCGCCTGTTGGACGAGAACGCCCGAGATTCCTGAGCTCGGAAAGCTGCTTGGAGTGCTACTGTTTATTGCCGCTTGCTGCCGCTTGTCTCTTGTTTTCTTCCCGTTTGCTGAAACTGTTGGGCCGCAGGAGTGAAGACCGAGTGAAGACCGAGTGCTTGGATGGAATTGGAGCTCTGGGACTGCTACATTATTGGCTTGCCATCGTTGTGGAGTTTCAGCGGAGGAGGAAAAGTGATTCAGCCAGCCCAGCTGATCTAAAGGTGGGTGCGGGATGTAGCCATTTCCCCCAGGGAGGGTCAGGAGTGCTTGCCGAAAGGTTGGTGTTCTTGGGGCTTCCAGGAGTTACCGGAGTTGCCCGGCGGTGGCTGTGCTTTTCTCCGGTGCTCCAAGTGGGGGAGATTGGTGGCATATAACGCAACTTGCCTAGGGGTTGGTCAGGTTTAAGCATTATCTGAAAACCTGGAGTGTTTTACCTTTGTTCACGATTATACTGCTGGATAAGCTCCAAAGGCTGGACTACCGATATCAGGAAGTTTTTTTTTTTTTTTTTGTACTGAGAACTTGGAATCCTGTATTTCGGGTCTGCCTGGACTCTGCTGTGAGGGTCTAAAGCCTAGTTTTTGCTGTTCCTGTGCCTTCCTTGGGGCTTTTACCAAGTTTTGTAGCCTTTATTTTATTGCCCATCTAAAAGGATAACACTCGGCAGGCTGCACTGTGAGCCCTTTCCCTGCTTGGCATCGGCAGCTCTGTGGACAGACAGTAAGCGCTCGGTTGGACCGAGTAGGACCAAGGATATGATTTGAGAGTGGTTAGCAGGGCTCTGCTATAATCCAGCTGTGTGCACTGTGAACAGCATTGATATTAGGTTGTTTCATTTTGAGAAACCCTGGGATATTAATCTGTCTGTCGTACTGATATTTATGGTATATGAGCAAGAGTGAAGACTTTGGGAAACGCTTGATCATACTGGTTTCACACTGGTGTGTGAGAGAAGGAGCAGTCACTGTGTGCACCTGGGTACCTGTGTTCTTGTTGAGTCCTGATGCAAGACTATCTTTGTTTGGGAAATAATAACTTTTATTTGCCTGCTGCTATTTAAAAGACTTTTTTTTTTTTTTTTTGAATTTATCTGATTTGGGTGGAATTGAGACATATAACTGAATTTAATTTGTATAAGTGATTAAGTGGATATTTGGTTTAGAAGAGTATCCTTTGGTATGGTTATCACTAGAAACCAAAGGATGCATGCCCTTAAGCCTTCACCATTACAGGAGCTCTCTATACAGAAACCTAAATATGCTATAAGACAGACCAAGATTACTGAGCATCTAAAAAAAAGGGATTGGGGAAATAATACTTCTACCCCAAATGGTAATTTAACTCAAGTTGAGAGTATGGGTAAAACAAGTCAACTAAAAAGCATGCATCAATATGTGGATGCCACTATTGCTCTATCTGTTTATGTAGACAAAGGGGGAATGTCATGGGGGTCAAATGATTGTAGCTATGTAGCTGGTTCATTGATGGAAAATCAGGAACCTCTATCTATGGAAAAGTAGATGAATCTAGATAGGGAGTCCTCAGCAGGAGCTTCTGCCGTGGAGTAATTGAGAAGTACTCCACCTTGGTGGAGACCTGAGGTGTCTTTGGAGGAAAATATATCCCTGGGGGTATCTGATGATATGGTGGGGGTGGTAAAGGAAAAAGAGTTAGTAACAACATATAAGAACCATGAATTAAAAGAGGTAATGGAAGACCTACAACAAACAATAGATGGACTTACAGATGTAGGAAAAGATTTGCTCAGTTCTAGATATCAATATAATACTGTAAATCTTTCTCAAAAAGGTGACAGTTGTTCAGTGGAGAATGAGGTTTTTATACCTGCTAGGTTGAGCGATAAATTGATTACTCTTTTAAGGAATCCAGTGAATTCCTTTATTATCCTGATGGAGCAATTGGTACTTAATAAGGATTTGTTGGAAGAACTTAAAACACAGATGGTGGTTAATGATGGGAAATTGAGACAGATTATGGAGAAAGTTGATGATCTGTCTGGAAAAGTTGAGGAGATAACATTAAATATAGAGAGTCGGAAGATGTGCCCTTCATGAAAGGTGCTCGGATGATAATGAAGCTCTAGGATCACTGTGCTTGAGACCTGATTTAGCACAATTGAGTTCACTGAATTAACAGCTAAAAGTCCCCTAGAAATACATTTCAAAGGAGAAGGGAAAAATAGGAGGAAGAGTAAGGGAGGTATAGTAACTCAAGGTGTGGATAAATTGCGGATGTTATACTCTTCGGTCTCAATTTGTGCCATCTAAGCTGGAAGTGGAGCTAGCAAGGTTAGAACAGGAAATGGAAGGGTTAAAGTGTGATATAAAATTAAAAGGCCAAGTGGGTAATGAAAATAATAAGGATAAGGAAAATAAGAATTTTGAGATGCTGTGAAAGAGCAGATTATTGAGGACAGAAATGGAGAGTGTCAAGTTGGACAGACATTAGTGGGGAAGAAGCCTCTAATCAGATTATATGGACCACTTAACTGGTGTACTTTTGACGAGGCTATGTTAGACTTGCATATACTTTCATTTTTGAATCAAGAATTGGATATTGAACTTGTAGAAGCTGATATAACTGAGATTAAGAGGTTAATAATAGAGGAGGCTACCATTATTGATGTTCATTTTGATGCACCAAGAACAGCAAATCATGTCTGGATAAATAGAAGCTTGTTAAGTAACAAAGAAGTATCTTTGTTTTTTCCCAATAGAGAATTATTTAATATTGGAAATGTAATGAAACAAATGTGAAGGATGCGAGGAAGAATTTTACTCTTTTCGATGAACCATATGTTTCAAGAAACAGACCTAGAATTGCCCATAGCAATTGAGAACTTGCTAAAAATTTTAGGATGGTTCCACTGGAACACCCTGATAGTATACAAGCTGAACGTAGACATGTGGGGAGTCAGATTGATATTTATGTGTCTAATGGAGAATTAGCAGATCTAATTTTAGCCCAAGCTAGAAATCTGGATTATTTAGGTCTGCATCTGGTAGATTTTATAGCGCTTAGTATGGGCTTTAATGGAGGTAAGGTGTATGAGGAAGTTTCTGTCCTCCCGTTGGAGAACAGATTTAAAACATTAGCAGGGTATAATGAGTGACTAACTCCGAATACTTCTGGGATAGCCGAGTCATATTGTAAAAACAATTTTATAACTTGGAATTTAGCCGGCTGGAAGTCCATATGGGCAGATGCTGACTGTATTAAATTTCTATCGGAATATGACTTAATTTGTTTACAGGAAACTTGGCACTCTAAAGATGTAGAAGTTGTTATTAATGGATATGAGGTTTTGCATTCCCCTGGTAGGAAATGTAAAAAAGTAGGGAGATTTTCAGGTGGAATTATCACCCTAATTAAATTAGGTGTATTTGATAAGGTTGTATGTTGGAAACTTGCACAAAATTATGTGATAGTTTTAGTCAAATGTGGAATAAGGGAAATTATTGTATTGAATTGTTGTGTACCGCCAGAAAATTCTGATTATTTTCCAGTGGGCATATGGCAAGAAATATCTAATCTGCTAAAAGAAGTCCAGCAAATTTTTCCACATGCAGACATCCCTTCACAAAAGAAAGGGTCCTACAAGAGCTTGCTAAGCTCAGGGTGGATAAGGCAATGGGACCTGATGGCATACATCCCAGGGTACTTAAGGAGCTAAAGGAGGAACTAGCAGAGCCATTAGCAGAATTGTTTAGTGAGTCTCTGAGCACAGGAGAGGTCCCAGAAGACTGGAGAAAGGGTTATGTGATCCACTCACAAGAGTGGTAGCAGGGAGGAGGCGGGAACTACAGACCGGGTCAGTCTTACCTCAGTAGTGGGCAAGATTATGGAAGCACACTTAAGGAAAGGATAGTGCAACACCTGGAATCCATAGGGACAGAGGATCCAAGACAGCATGGGTTTACAAGGAAGGTCCTGTCAAACTAATCTCATAGATTTCTTTGACTGGGTAACCAGGTGGTGGACAAGGGGAGCAGTTGATGTCGCCTACCTTGACTTCAGCAAAGCTTTTGACACTGTTCCACATAGAAGATTGATAAATAAGCTAGGTAGGCTGGGTGGGTCAGAAGTTGGTCAACTGGGTGGCAAACTGGTTGACTGGCAGAAAACAGAGAGTGGTGGTAAATGGTATACAGTCAGAAGAGATGCAAGTCACAAGTGGGTGTACTCAGGGATCAGTCCTGGGGCCAGTCCTATTCAACATCTTCATTAGTGACCTAGCAGATGGACTAGAGGGTAAGGCTTGTCTGTTTGCAGAGATGACACCAAGATCTGCAACAGAGTAGATGATCCAGATGGGTGGGCAGAATGAGAAGAGATCTGGATAAACTAGCAGAATGGTCAGAAGAGTGGCAACTGGGATTTAATGCAAAGAAGTGCAAAATCATGCACATAGGAAGAGAAAACCTGAAGCCACTTATAGGCTGGGAGGGAGTTGCTAGCAGTCACAAAGGAAGAAAGAGACTTGGGCATCATCATCACTGATGACCTGAAATCATCCAAGCAGACCTCAAAGCAGTAGGTAAGGCTAGGGGTGTTAGGGTGTAATAGTAGGGGGTATCACAAGTCGTAAGAGGGAGGTAATAATCCTCTGTACAAGACATTGGTTAGGCCCCATCTGGAGTACTGCGTGCAGTATTGAGGCCACACCTTCACAAGGACATTAACCAAATTGAGGCAGTCCAGAGAAGGGCAACCAAAATGGTGCAGGGACTGCATCCAGAAGACATATGAGGACAGATTAACGGAGCTCAATATGTATACCCTTGAGCAAAGGAGGAGAGGGTGATATGATCGAGACATTTAAAACACCTTAAGGGCATAAACAAGGTGAAAGAGTCTAACATGTTTAAATATAAGAAAAATAGCAGGACAAGAGGACACAGCATGAGATTAGAGGGAGGCCGATTAAGGGGAATGTGAGGAAATTCTTTTTCACAGAAAGGGTGGTAGATGCATGGAATGGCTTACCACAAGAAGTAGTGGCAGAATACAGTGCAGGGCTTCAAACAGGCATGGGATAGGCATAAGGGAGCAATACAAATGACTATGAATAGATAGGTCACTGACATAGCAAAGGCCGATGGCACATTAATAAGGTAGAAAAAGAAATGGGCAGACTGGATGGGCCTTGAGGTCCTTATCTGCCGTCAACTTCTATGTTTCTATGTTTCTAAATACTTTTATTAAGTGATTTAAATGCACATATTGGCCTGTTTGATGGCCTAGCAGACCATACATTTTCTGCATGTGATTACTTTGATAAAGTAGTATGTAGACAATCTAAACATAAAGTGGTAAATCAAAATGGGAAAGTTGTTATAGAGTTAGTAAAAGAAAATAATATGTACCCTTTAAATGGAAGGATAGAAGGAGATAAAGAGGGGAATTTTACATATGTTTCCCAGAGGGGAGCTTCAGTAATTGATTTTGCTTTTTGGTCTGGTGATATGTTTTACTGGACCAAATGTGAAATATTAATTAGAGCAGAAAGTGACCATTACCCATTGGTTTTGGAATCTCAATTAGAACAAGTGAATGGAAAGGAGCATCAGTCTTTTCAATTTACTGAAATTACAGCTTCAAATAAGATCATATGAAACAAAGTTCACATTATGACTTGTTACCAATTATTCATGGTTCAATACTAACTTATTCTTATGAAGTTATTAGTAAATGTGACCTTACTTATCTTACAGAAGAGCTAGATGCTCTATTAAATAAGATTAAATCTGTGTTAGAAGTGCCAAGGAAATCAGGAAGGGTTGTACCTATGGATACCTGGTATGATAGGGATTGTAAAAAAGCAAAGGCGGATATTAGGAAATTCTGTAGACTGTATAATAAAAAAAAGACCCAGGTGAATCTTAAATTATTGAATTTTAAGAAAAGAGCGTATAAGGATCTTATTGCTAACAAAAAAAGACATTTTTTCGCACTTAAGTGGGAAGAAATGTTTCTGGAGATTCAGGGTAGAGATAATAAAACATTTTGGTCACTTGTGGCAAATGGTTTTAAGACCCAGAAAGTTAGTATTGATACTTTATTAGTGAGGAAAGATGGGTAACTTATTTTAAGGGATTTACTTTGATACAGAAGCTGATAACCTTCAATAAATGATTCTGGGTGTTTTATGTGTGTCCAATTACACTAGATGAAACTTACCTAGCATTGCATACTTTAAAAAGCAAAAGCAGCTGGGTCTGATGGATTCCAGCCAAGGTTTTTTAACAGAGCCCCTAATTATGGTGTAAATACTTAACAGTATTTTACAATAAATGTATTTCCTCGAAAGTTACCCTCCTCTGGCAAGGGCTAAGCTCATTCCATTACATAAAAAAGGCTCACTAGATGATCCTAAAATGTATAGACCTATAAGTCTTTTGGATGTGAATCTTAAAATTTTTTCTAAGATAATTCTGGGCCGGTTACAGCAGGCGGTTGAAAAAACAGGAAGTATTTCCCCTTACCAAATTGGATTTAGAAATGGTATGTCCACACTGGATAATATTTTTGTTTTGAATCATTTGATGGAAAAATATGTGAAAATCAGGGGTCAAAGAATATATATATGCTTTATTGATTATAGTAATGCCTTTGACAGTGTATCTAGAAGTCTATTATGGCAAATTTTATTAAACAGAGGTATTGACCCCGGCCTAGTAAATATAATAGCACATTTATATACTAAAACTTGGGCTAAATTAGACTAGGCCTTAGGGCCAGTTATCAAAGATATTTGAATGTAATCGTGGGAGACAAGGTTGTATACTTGCCCTCTGCTTTTATATTATATCTGGATAATATATTAAAATATAGTGTGGATATAGATATAGATTCCCCAAAATTAGGGATTTTCCTGTTCCTTTATTGGTATATGCTGATGATATTGTGGTCCAGTCCCTAACAAAATCTGGTTTACAAAAACTAAATTTCTTGTAAAAGAATCTGAGAAATTAAAATTGAAGATAAACATGGAGAAAACAAAGATTATGGTACTGGGTGGAAATAAGAAGAACGGAAGTACAAATGGCAGTTGGTATGTCGGCAAGACAAGGTGGAGATAGTCTCTACCTATGTATATCTTGGAATAGTAATTCATCAAAATTGTACGTGGTTCGCCTATTTGGAATGGGTTAAAGAGAAATTAAAAGAACTGTGGGAGGATTATATAGGTTTAATTGTAAATTTGAGGACTAACGATAAAACCATTGTTGAAAGTGTTAAAACCAAGATAGAAACCCAATTGTTATATGGATGTGAAATTTGGAAAATAATTCAGCAAATAAATTTATGAGTCCCATCTATAAATCCTTAAGATCCTTGTTAATGTTAGGACATTCCTGCCCTTCTTCTTATATTACGCAGAGTTGATTATAGATATTCACGGCAATCGAATCCAAAAGTAAACTATTGGATTAGATTGGTCGGATTAAATGAAACTGTAGTTGTAAAGAAATGTTTGGAGGAAAAAAAGAATTGGCACGATTGGGGACTATGCTCTGATTATTGGTTGGATAGAGTTTACTCCATACTTGAGAAATATCATTTAGTACATCTAAAGGATTCTGTAATAAAATGTGTCCATATTAGTGATAAATATAAAAAATATATTACAAAGAAAATTAGCAACCAATGGAAGTTGAAAGATTTGGAGGAAATAAAGCAGTCTCATTATTCTAAATGGTTTGCAGCAAATAACTATAGACATGGGTATAAAAAATATTTGGATATATTGACTATTCCCTTAGTGCGATCTAATTTTATGATTTATAAATTTGAACAATTCCCTAGTAAAGTGTTGGATTATAGATACAAAAAAGTGGGAATTCATTCTGAGGAATGTGATTGTGGTATTGGAGATAAGGAGGATTTATACCATGTTTTATGGGTCTGTAAATGGTATGATAGCCAACGTATGTTTTGGCTTGGTCCATTCTTAAATAATAGATAGAATGTTGATAAAAAAGAGCTTACTTGTATTTTGTTCCATACAGAGGATAGCTGCACTGTGAAAAGGCTAGCTAATTATCTATTGAGTATTAAGAAAATCAAAAGTAAAATCCAAATTATCTGAAGGCATGGATGTGTATATATATCTGATTTTTAGAGATATGAATGAATCTATATAAGTTTTGTCACTCAGTTTGTAATGTATAAATAAGATTATAAAAATATTGTATAAATGAGTTTTTATGAATGGGGAACTGATTCCTTTTTAGATATATACCTTACGATATTTTAATTGTGTTTGTAATTGTGAAGGTTTTTAACCATACAATAAAATTCTTTGACCTTTAAAAATTAGCGATGTTAGGAGTGTGCGTAGAAACTGCACAGTGCACGCTCATAACGCACTCAGTTTTTGGAATTGTTTCACCAAATTTTCAACATGGCCTTTGTTGGACCCCTCCTCATGAACAGTGGCAGTGTCATTTTGTTTAATTTTTCCCAAAAGGTGATTGCGCAGAGCAAACATGCTATTCTGCACCACAGGTGCAAAAACATGTTTCAGGCAGGTTGTGGAAAAGGACAGCTGTACTTTTGTGAAGGAGGTGTGCAAAAATGGCAATGTTAAAAATGTGGAGTGAAGATATGAAAAATTAATGGCTTTAGGAGCTTGCATAGAAACTGCGCAATGCACATTCATAATGCAGTCATTTCTTGGAATTTTTCACCAAATTTGCAATATGGGAGTTTAGGGACCCCACCTCATGAACAGTGGCACTGTCATTTTGTGACTCAGTCCCAAAAGGTGGTTCCGCGCAGTGACCATGAAATCACCTTTCAGGACCAAATAACAGAGACAGTGTTCATGAGAATGGGTTCTAAGAAGCCCATGTTGAAAATTTGGGTCAAAGATTTCAAAAAATGGTTGAGATATCAGTATAAGTTGAAAACCCCATTGAATGGCTGTATAGCATGCTTACCTATAATTGTCTAGTACGCTGTTGGGCTTTGAAGAGTGCAGACGTGTCGCAGTCCAGAGAAGATGACAGCACCAACCTCCGGATGTAAGTATGGGGTAAGGTGGGGTGGGGGAGGTGAGTGAGCAGTGGAGGGTGGGGAGGGGGAGGGAGACTGCAGTGATGATAAGGGAGCATTTTTACTTTCATAGGGAAACAACAGCGACAATGAGGGACCGTTTTCAATTTTGCAGTATAGGAAATGGAAAAAAAACATGTATACCACACAAATGCTGACATGGGGATTGGGCATAATGTGGGAAGGGAGCACCAGACAGAAAGATACCAATGAGGGACAGTTTTCTAATTTTTAGACAACAAAACAATTTTGCACACTGGGGTGGGCTCCCAGTGTTGCAATATCATGACTTGGGGAAGTGGAACAAGATTTTAGCACACTGGGGTGGGCTTCCACTGTGCCACATGAATGCCGACATTGGGGATTGGGCACCCCATATTAGGTATAATGTGGGAAAGGGGCACCAGACAGAAATATACCAATGAGGGATCATTTTCTAATTTATAGACAAAAGAACAATTTCATACACTGGGGTGGGCTGCCAGTGTTGCAATATATTGACTTGTGGAGGGGGCACAAAATACAGAATGACATTGTGCCATTAAAACATCGGCACTGCAGCCTGCACGCACATGACTCTCTCGCGTAATGGCGTGACTGCATCTTATGCATGCACAGTGCATGCATCAGAATGCAGAAGTAAGAGACAAAATATTGCAGCTGTTATTCCATATGATGTTCATGGTGGAGGGCTTTCAGCACAATTGGGCTTTTGGAAGGATACTTCCAAAAGTCCAATGGAATCGGTTGTGAGTTTGGCCATTTTCAGAGCAAGAAAGCTCTTGCGAAATGGCTGTAGGGTCTGCCCACAGCCCTAAAATTGAGGCTCTTTAAAGTTAGGATATCTGTAGTGTTGATGCAGTCCAGGCAGACCAGAACCCATCACACTCAGTAATGGAAGTGTCTCCTTCTCATACCTCTAAAATAATATTAAAAACATCATGAATGTCTTTTTAGTTTAAGCCAGTTGCTGATATGATGTTATTCATCTAAGTGTTTTTAGACAACCTAAAAAGGAAATGCCCATTAAAGAAATTTAAGGTGTCTTATGATCTCATAGTGGTATAGTAATTACTGGTTACTGGTCCTGACTGTCCTGCCTGTAAAAGTACAAAAATAATTTTGGATTACTGCTGTTAATCAATTTCAAAAGCTGGGATTTTCTCTGAAAACAGCTGAGTGGTCACTGTGGTCAGCAAATCAGATGTTGGTACTGTACTACAGTGGATGTCATTGTTTTATTACAAAGTCAATGAGGAGGGTTGATTGCTGGGACTACTACAATGGACAATTTTCTTTTTTACTAAAAACACCATGATGTTTTGTGTCCTTTGGGGTGAATGGGAGATAGTGTTTGGTGACAGTATTGTAGCATCTTTACTGGGTTTAGTTAGTGGGGCAGTGGTTGGCACCAACAGGAGAAAGTACAACTTAAGGGAAAGGGTATCATTTTGTCATAAATGTCACCAGGACTTGAGAGGAAGAGGGAGGTATAGATGCTATGTTGGTGGGGGGGGTTGTGAGGTTACAAAAATACATGGGTCTGGTGAGAGTGGTGTGACATTATCGGTATGAGGGAGAGGTGTATTTCTTTTTGTCTTTATTTTTTCTAATAAAAAAGGAACTAAACCACATAGAGTTGGGCTGAGTTTGGGAACCATCACCCCACTATATTTAGTGAAAAGTTCCTGAATTCCAACCAGCTTCGCTGGCAAGGTTTTAAAATAACACCAAGATGTGTTTATATAGCTCTGTCTTGCCTCCCTCAAGAAGGGACACTGTTCTATCGCTTGTGTGAAGCAGGCATTGATTTACATTTGCTTGACGTACTCATTGAACTACAAAAAAGACGTATGACTTCAACCTCAATCTGATCAATCTGGATGTTTCGCTAATAAAATAAAAACAAACTTGGATGTGAGATAAGGATGCACACTGGCTCCTACTTTATTCAGCCTTTTCATTAATCCTATTTGGTACAAACAGCAAATACTGAGTATCATCCCCATAAGGTATGTGGTATTGCAATTGGACATCCTCCATACACTGATGATCTAATACTTATTTTAACATCCTCATTATGGTTGCAATGACATGTACTGTAGATAGAGTTCAGAAATGTTCTACATATAATTCTTTAAATTAACAGAACAAATAAAAAGTTGGTTATATTTGGATACAGACAAAGCAAATTAACAAAATTATTGCTAAATAAATGCAAAGCTAATCAAGACAACAAAGGTTTAGGATTATTTGAGAAAAAGATTCTCATTGAACTCCTCCTGTAAAAAAAAAACACATCTAGATATGATAAGGATTAGAATGGAGAACTCAATAAAGGCTTTCAAATTCAGTAACTATAAATATGGAGGAAATACAATAAAGGGTATTCTTTCTGTGATAAATGCCAAGATAAGATTATGTGATCTATATGCATCAGAGATCTGGGAAACTTTAGAGGTAGAATATTTGAAACAATGCTTGCCAAACTATATAGATATTTGCTTAATGTTCCAGGCTATGCAAAGCAAGCTATAGCCACAGCAGAATTTGGTCAAACAGCTCTCCTTCCTCTTAATCAGGAAGGACAAGCAGTGTTTTTATTACATGTCTTAGAAATGCCAGAACTTAGTTAACCCCAATTTTGTCTTGAGGAGCTGATAGCATATTCAAAGAGAGGTTTTATATTTCCTGTTATGAATATTATTAAATCTGATGTATATCTGGTGGACTAGGAGGATCAGTAATTTCAGAAAATGTCATTCTTCCCAGAAATTTGATAATAGGCAGGATCAAAATTAGATATATATAGACATCTCCCATTAAGTAGATTTTGAACACATTATATGTTCCAAAATTTATACATGATAACTTATTTACTGTAAGACAACTTATGAAGTTAACCTTATCTGAACATTTTTTAAGCTCAGGGGATGGTGCAGTCATTACCAGACTTAAAACCAATAATGGTAATAATGTATTGTGTTAAAAAAAATTATGTAATTCTTCCTTTTTGCAAGTGTCGAAATAACTTTGCAGATTATCTTAGACATGTTGTTGTCTTCTGTCCCTTCTACTAACTCAGAAAAAGGTGACAGATGGTTGGGTTCAATTCTTGAACAGATTTATTTATCTCCTCCAGATATATAGAGCTTTTTGTTTTATTCACGTGATAATAGAATATTGCTTAAGCTGACACACTTTCTAAATTCAATTTCTCAGTTTAAATAGAGGTATGGACTTGTTACATAATTCTATGCACTACGTTTAGTGCTACATTCAGATTAGAGATTACTCCAGGAGTGTAGGTGACCAGACCTAAACCTGTAAGAATATGGAGTTTTATACCTTAAAGGTATTAGTTAATAGTCTAACAAATCCGCATCCCTAAGAAATATGATTTCCATATCCACCATTCATCTCTGAGATGCTTTTTCTACATCTGAAATGAATGACTGCAGGACATACAGTGATTGGAATAAATGGAAAACATCTGAAAGATTTTGTATACTAATTTTTTATTTGTGTATGTTTATTTTGCTTGAGACACCATGGCATGTAAGGTGTTAAAAATACATATTCCTTTGCTTTCTTTTTCATTTTATTTGAAGTTTGTATAACTTTCTATTTTTATGAATATGTAAACTATTAAGTTTGCAATGGCCATGAAGCTGAACAGTAAAATCTAATTGAAACTTAAAACACCATTATCTTACTGTGCTAAGGATTGAGCATGGTTACAACCACACTGGGTTCAGATTCCAACATGCTGTATAATCTCCTGTCTGTTGTCACATGTTCAACCATTTGCTCTATTAGATCACAGTCAGTTACATCAGCATTTAGTTGAAACTGTTCACAGATGCTAAACAGAGCTTGTTGCAACTCCCAAAGTTGGGTTGAGGGCAGGGATTGACAGTCTCTGAGCTTAGTTGGTAAGGATCTGGAGGCCTCTGCCCCCACCCAGGGATCACTGAGACCTCAACCATTACCTCAAAGGTTGCCCAGTAGAGGAGTGATTGGACCACAGTGGGCTCAGGGAGGGTGAGGGAGAGGGGACAAAAGCATTTCCCCCATCAGGTTCAACTTACCAATTCCTACACTGTTTTGGAAGAGCAGCAGAGTAACAAAAGAACACCCTAGGTTGAGGCCAGGGAGGATGAGTGAGTCCTCCAAAATGAAGCCCCAAGGGCAGGGGAGGGGAGTAGTGGATCCCAGAGGAAGAGGAAGCTACTACTGGTGGGGGACTTGATAGTGAGGGAAGTGGATCTGGGGACAAATAGAATGGGGGAGAGGGAGGTTAAGTGCTTTCCAGGAGCACAGCTTGGAGGGAGGAGGAGTGAATCCAGAGGATCTTAAGTGCAATAACTAAGAGGGAGGATCTGGATGTAATTGTCCACCTGGGGAAAACAATCTTGCAGGGGATAAGGAAGAGTTAGGCAGCATTCAGGAAGATTTCAGAAAGTTGGTGGGAAGTCAAAAGCAGGTAGCAGGCTCCGGTGCCTTCTCAGAGGTATTACCTGTCCACGGCAAGGGTGAGGTTAGGGCCCTCCACATCCAGAAATTCAACTCCTGGTTGAAGGAGTGGTGTGCAAAGGAGGGGTTTGGCTTCATAAGGGACTGGGTTCCTACCTGGAGGGATGTGGGCCTATATCAGGATGACCACCTACATCCATCCAGGGAAGGGATCATAGTCCTAAGTGAAAAGTTTAAATGCTTCGGTGGCAAGAATTTAAACTGGCCGGGGAGGTCTAGGATGTTAAGTAGGGATAATATACCCCCATGAGAACAGGCACTACATGGGTACTCAAGAAAATAGACCAGCAGGGGGCAGAATTCAGCATAAAGAAAAAGAACAGGGAGGGCCATGCAAAAAGTGTGATCAAAACAGGGAGAGGCATAAGTCAGAAAAGCAGGGGAGGGAAGCCACATACAGTACTGTAGAGCCATGTGTGCTAATGACTGATGTCTGAGTAACAAGATGGGAGACCTCAAGGCGGCCATGGTGGAATCTGACCTGGACATCATCGCACAGAGATCAGGTGTAATGATAACCATAGCTGGGAAATGGCCACACAAGGTTACAATCTATTCAGGAGGGACAGGGCAGTCAGAAAGGGGGGAGGGGGTGTGGCACTTTATGTGAAGGATAACATAAAGGCCACAGAGATTCAAGGGGGACAGGAAGAGGGCAAGATATTGTGTGTTATGCTAGAAAAGAGAAAGGGGTCAACCTTCCACACAGGGATAATATACAGACCACCAGCTCAAGGGGAGGAGATAGATAAGGAGATGATGCTAGCTATCCAAAGGATGGTGCATGGTGAGGGGGGGTGCTGCCCATTGGTGATTTCAATATACCAGATGTGGACTGGAGCCTCTCTGCAGCAGCAACAGTCAGGAGCAGGTTTATCCTTGACTCCCTACAGGGAACATTCCTTTAACATCTGGTCATAGCATCCACATGGGAGACTGCAATACTGGACCTGGTGTTCACAAATGGGGACAGTATGACAGGGGTCACAATAGGGAGGCACCTTTGGAACAGTGATCACCAGTCAGTGGGGTTTGAGATAACTAAGGGGGTGTAATCCAGTCACACAAGAACAAGAACAAGAATCCTGCAATTTAAGAAGGCAGATTTTAGAAAAATGGGAAAATCCCTAGAAGAGGCATTGGTTGGAAAAGGGGAAAATAGGGGGGTTGAGGAACAGTGGGCAGCAATCAAATCAGGGATAACAATGGTGACACAACTCTGTATTAGACAAGCTAGCAAGAGGAAGAGAAGGAGGAGACCATTATGGTTTTCAAAGGAGGTAGCCGAAAAAGTTAGGTTAAAAGAGAAAATGGCATTCGAGCAATTCAGAAAGACACCGGATGGAGGGGACAGGGAGAGGTACCAAAGAAAAACAGAGAGGCAGGGAGGGCAGTCAGAGAAGTCAAAGCACAAACAGAGGAACATAGTGTGAAATCAGTGGCAAGGGTGGACAAAACCTTTTACAGGTAATTCAGGGAAAAAAAGGAAGGTAAAGGGAGGGTTTGTGAGGCTGAAAGGGGAGGATGGGTGTAGTGTAGAGGATGACAACCAGAAAGCAGATGTACTTAACAAATACTTCTGCATAGTCTTTACAGAGGAGGGGGCAGAATATGGGCCAGAATTGAGTAGAACGGGCAGGAAGGGCATGGAAATGGATATGAGTCCTTTTCTGAAGGAAAGGGTCCTTAGGGAACTGGAAGCAATAAGAGTTGATCAGGCTGTGGAACCAAATGAGGTACACTCTGGGGTGCTAATGGAGCTAAGAGAAGTGATGGTGGAACCTCTGGAAGCCCTGTTCAGCCTATCATTTTAAACAGGGGTGGTACCCAAAGACTGAAGGACAGCTGATGTAGTCCCTCTATACAAAGCAGAAACAGGGAGGAAGCAGAGAACTACAGACCAGTGAGCCTGACCACAGTAGTGGGAAAGATTATGGAAACACTACTGAAGGAAAGAATAGTGTAACACCTGGTTGTCAATGGTCTACAGGACCCAAGGCAACATAGTTTTACAGGAGGGAGGTTGTGCCCGACTAACTTCATTGAGTTCTTTGACTGGGTGACCAGGGAGATGGATTGGTGGAGGTCATTGGATGTGGCCTACCTGGACTTCAGCAAGGCCTTTGACACTGTGCCTCATAGAAGGCTGTTGAACAAGCTGGGGAATATTAGAGTGGGTAAGATGGTGGTAGAGAGGGTAGAAAATTGGCTGGATAACAGGACAAGGAGTGTGGTGGTAAATGGCAGTCACTGCAGAGGGAAAAGTGACCAGTGGGGTACCACAGGGATCAGTGCTCAGTCCAGTCCTTTTCAGTGTCTTTGTCAGTGACATTGCGGAAGACCTAGAAGGGAAAATGTGCCTGTTCGCTGATGACACAAAGCTCTGCAACAGGGAGGACACACCAGAGGGTGTGGATAGAATGAGAAGAGATCTGCAGAAGCTTGAGAACTGGTCAAGGGATTGGCAGTTGGGATTTAATGCTAAAAAGTGCAAGATAGTGCACATGGGGCCCAAAATCCCAGGAACAACATATCAACTGGGGGGGGGGTGCTCCAAACAGTAAAGGGACATAGGAGTTATCATCTCTGAAAACCTCAGGATAGGTAAGCAGTGCAATAAGATGGCAGAAAAAACAAACTGGATGCTGGAGGCAGGGGAATCACTAACAGGAAAAGGAGGTCATAATTGCACTATACAGGACATTAGTGAGGCCACACCTAGAGTACACTGTCTAGTTCTGGAGGCCTTACCTGTGTAAGGACATAGATAGGGTGGAGGTGGTTCAGAGGAGGGCAACCAAGATGGTGTGGGGATTACATCACAGACCCTATGAGGATAGGCGGAAGGACTTAAATATGTACACCCTGGAGGAGAGGAGAGAGAGGGGAAATATGATTGAGACATTTAAGTACCCCACAGGGAACCATAAGGTGCAGGAGAATACAATTTTTCAAAGAAAAAGATACTCAACGACAAGGGGACATAGGATGAAACTGGAAGAAGGAAGGATCAGAGGAAACATGATGAAGTACTTCTTCATGGAGAGGGTGGTGGACAAATGCAGCAGCCTGCCAGAAGAGGTGGTAGGGGCAGAAACAATTACAGGATTTAAGAACACATGGGACCGGCATATGGGAGTAGTGATAGTTGGAGGAGGGGTTCAACCTAATTTTAGGAAAGCTTGAAAAAGCATAGTTACTAGCGTTAATGGGAAGACTAGGTGGGCCAAAGGCCCTTATCTGCTGACAGCATCTATATACAGTATCTATGTAAAGCAGCAGTATTGCCTTACATATGCTTTGCAGCACATACAGCTTGAGTGACATGTTTGAAGGGCTGCAGGATATGAGTTAGACTGTCCTTCATCATTCACTGACCCATACTGAAAGAGAGGGATTTAAAGTCATGGTTATAGTATGTAGTCCATGAGGGCCTTGGCTTACTCAAGTAGATATTCAAGCATGTACGTGATGAAATTCCACCTTTTAGACCGCTCCTGTTTCAGGTAGTGTTGGAGAATCCCATTGTTGACCAGCAGTTCCCCTAGCTGCTGATTGGCCATTGTGGAAAAGCTTAAATGTCTACATATTTAGTGGGTGATGACAAACACGTCTACTTCTTTGTCTGCCCTCAGGAAGTCCTGCATAGTCAAATTGAGACAGTGTGCAAAACATGGTACACAGTAGAAACATCCATCATAAATAGCATTTGCTACATTACTGCCATTGTTACTGGCAATTAACCCAGCTTTTGCACTTGTAGGAATGATGCTTTTGAGTGGGTATGGGGCACGGGGGAACTTTGCAAACATAATTTATGGACAATTCAGCTTACATCCCAGTTTGGTCCTGAAAAAAGGACTCTTCCTAGATATTTCATGATAAAAATATATTAGCATCAGCAGATGCATTAAAATGAATTAAAAGCATAGGCATGCCCTTGGAAGGAGAACATAAATGTATAATAAAGATATTTTTATCTTTGTGATTTTTTTTCTTTGTGGCTTTTAAAGGGATTTCTTTGCCCAATCTAAGAAAAAAGGGAAAAAAGAAAAACGACAATACTGAAAAATCTTTCCTTCCCCCTATTTTGTTTTCCAATCTTTAAGTGAAGAATATGTACTTGTGCCCCCAGTTGTGTGTATATGTGTATGCATATGTGTGTGTGTGTGTGTGTTGGTTTCTTCTTAAAAGGATATACATGGAGATATATTTTTACATTATAAATGTGCAATATGATGTATATTTTATCTGCTTAATTATGGTTACTATGCACTTGGTATTTATATGTGTACTATTATGAAACTAATCACTAGTACACTAGTACTAACTATGCAATGTCTTTTTTTTTATTTATTTTGCTTTATTATTATTATTATTATTATTATCACAGTTGTAATACATGTATTGTGAAACATTGTACCGGTAGGCATGTACCAGATAACAGTGATTTAACATGTTAACACTAAACCCACCGGTCTTATTGAGGTACATTGGATTAAGAAAACCTACCACAATTAACTCTACAAATACAAATAACCAGACCCCCCCAGCATCCACTACAGCAACCACAAGCCACTTACCCTTAGATTAACTAACGCCATTAAAAAGGGAAGCCAAGATAACTAAGCCTAAATGATTATGGGATAGATCCAGTAATTAGGTCCTGGCCTGCCATGCGGTCATAGCAGCCTCCAACAGACCCCATTTGGAGTCAAACGATAGACCTTTGTTAGCCATCCTGGCTATATGTGACTCCAACTGTAATGCCAGCATTATTTCTTTGTACCATTCGATAGTTGTAGGTGTGAAGGCATCTTTCCAGTGTCTCAGAATGACAGATTTTACCGTGGCCAACATTATAGCCATATACAACTTGCTCTTTTCAGTCATCCCAAATTGAAAATTATTTAACAAACAGATTTCTGGAGTGAAAAAAACCTTCAATCCTATCACCCGTGGTAGTGAGGTACTGATTGCTTTCCAAAAGGGTTGTATCTTAGCACATTCTCATAACACGTGATGGATATCACCCTTCATTGCTCCACATCTGTTACAAATGGGGGATGATAATTTACCCATTTTGTGGAGTTTCACTGGAGTGTAATACATGTCATGCAGGATAAAGAACTGCTGAAGTTTATACCTATCCTGTCTAACATATTTATGGTTATGTGTCCAAATTCGCTTCCACAATTCCTTATCATCTGTCCTTCTGAGTCTTTGTTTCCAGTAGTAACAGACACCAGAAGGAAGATTATCATCTAGCCTTTGCAATATATTATAAATTCTAGAGATGGAGTGGGGTTGATCAGCTATTTTAAATAAAGAAGATAGTTCAACCCTATTTACTACTTGTAATCCCTTTTTAAACAGGTGGGCCTTTATCGAGTCTGAGATTTGCCGATACTTGAAGATATGTCCTTTTAATTTGGGGAATCTGGTGCAGGCAAGCTAATATGTTATTATCTTCCCCTGAGGAGCCAAATCTCCTAGCCTTAGCCCCGCTAATGACCTCCAGAACTTAATAGATATTAGAGCTCTCTGTATTAGAAAGTGGGCATTTTGTATCAACAGCTGTTCAGGTGAATTCTGCCAATTTACCCTGAGAAGCCGTTGGGCAGTTGGAGAGCTTTTAGCGACCATTCGAAAGGTGTGCCTTTTAGTGGCCTGGGGAGAAGTTTAACATTAAGATATGGGATCACAGTTAATGACAGAGAATATTTAAGAGCTAAGTCTCTTTCAATAAAGATCCAGAGAGGAATATACGACTGCGCTAACAATAATGCATTTGACTTATTCCATTGCACGATTTTGCTTACATGCGAAGTAATATAATATTTAAAGAAAGATGGAAGGGCAAGGCCTCTTTGCTTTTTCAAACCTATGATTTTCTGATATGCTCTCCTTACTGCTTTCCCTTTCCATAGGAGTACATTAATCATCTTCTGGAGATTCTCAAACCAGGATTTAGGCAGGTAACATCCCAGCATATTTAGGGGATAGAAAATCCTAGGTAGTACGTTCATTTTAACCATTTCAATTCTGGCTCATAGTGATAGGGGCATTTGTTCCCATCTATTAAAATCCTGCTTAATGACTTTCACAAGATTGTGGAGATTCTCCTTGATCATTGAATTTATCCCTCTAGTGATCTTAACACCGAGATATGTCAACATTTTCGGTTCCCTGGACAAACTCTGTTCCCGTGCTATATTAGGGTAACATCTGTTATTCAGTGGGAAAAGTTTTGTTTTGGATACATTGATTCTATGATTGGAGACTCTAGAAAATCTTTTAATTTCATGCATAATTACAGGTATGTTCATCTCAGATTCCTCCAAATGCAGAAGCAGGTCATCTGCATAAGCAGAGATGAGGTATCTCCTATTACCTACTTTGATTTCTTAATGTCGTGCGAGGCCATAAGCCTATGAATCAGGGGTTCAAGGTATAAATTAAACAGGAGTGGAGATAATGGGCAACCCTCTCTTGTACCACATGTCAATGAGAAGGGGGCTGACAAAATACCGTTGCACCATACGCGTGCTGTGGGAGCAGAATATAAAACCTGGACCCAATTTAGAAACTCTTTAGGTAGCCCAAAGTTATCTAGAACTGCAAAGAGAAAGTCCCAGGACACTCGGTCAAATGCCTTTTCGGTATCTAACGCTAGTAACGCCGCTGAAATCTGTAGATCTTGGGCATGTACAATAAGATGATGGATCTTGCGTAAGTGATCACTGGATAGTCTTCCACTCATGAATCCTACCTGCACATTACTTATCAGAGTACTCATTAGTGGGGCAAGCCGATTAGCTAATATTTTGGTGAGGATTTTGATGTCAACATTCAGCAACGATATAGGGCGGTAACTGTCAGGTAAGATGGGATTGCGTCCTGGTTTAGGGATAAGTATGATAAGGGCTTCCAAAAAAATTGAATCCAAAATACCTTCTCTAAACCAGAGTTTATATACCTTAGTTATGATGGGGCACACTACATCCCGATATACCTTATAAAAGTTAGTGGATAGACCATCTGGTCCTGGGGATTTATTCCCAGCCAGTTGGGAGATTGCAAGTTTTACCTCTGACTCTTGAATTGGGAGTCCTAACTGGCTCACCTCAGAGTTTGTAGCCCTAACCACAGGTGCCGAGCTTAAGAAATCTTGAATTTCATCAAGGGTAGGTTTTTCTGTTACATCCATGGAATAGATCCGCTGAAAATATTCCCTAAAAATATCAGCAATTTCCCTCGGATCCCTCGCTATGGCCTCTCCCCCATCTTTTTGTATTGCAACTATAAATTGGCTGGAGTCTAACTTCTTTAGTTTTAGAGCCAGTATTTTCCCTACCCTTTCCCCTGACTCCAAGTACTTTAGCTTGGTTCTGTGAAGTGCAAGTTCCACTTTTCGCATCATCATTGCTGAGTATTGGGCTTGGAGTTGGTGTAATTTGACCCAATCTGCCTCAGTGGAATGTCGTGTAATATTGTTCTATAGATCCCTAACCGCATTTGTAATTTCCGTTAAATGCATTTTAAACTTCCTGGCCTTATTAGCGGATATCCGGACACATTCACCCCTAAGTGCACAGTTTAAGGCTACCCAAACCACATCCATCTTGGGGCCGGAGTTTAGATTACTAGCTAAGAAACGTGTAATAAAATTTCTCAGATGTTCCAGAATAAAAGGTATCTGTAATAAGTTGTTATTTAGTCTCCACAGAAAGTCCCGTCTGATATTTTGCTTTGGTACCCACTGGATAGAGACTGGGGAATGATCGAATATGACCCTGGCATGGATCCTGGCATCTATAATCGAAGGGAGTACCTCTGTGTTAATTAGGAAATAGTCAATTCTTGAACATGACTTATGTGGTGTGGAAAAAAATGTATATTGCTGAGTTTCCCCATTAAGCAGCCTCCAAACATCTGTAAGGCCCAAACTATTCATTATTTCTCTCAGGGCTCTCTCAGCTGGGGAGAGTCCAGCATGTTTACTATCTGTTCTATCTAAATATAGATGGGGCGAATATTCCAGTCTCCACCTATTAATAATTTCATTGATGCAAAGTTATTCAGGACATCCAATAATTGTATAAAGAACTGTGGGGAATCTATATTAGGACCGTAAATGGAGCCGATTACCACCTTCTAAGATGCTAAAGTTCCAACTAGAGGGATATACTGGCCACGTGCATCCCATACTTCTCTCTCCAATTGAAAGGGAATCCTTTTGTAAAATAGAATAGCTATGCCACCTTTATTTGAGGAGATACCTGCACCAAAAGCTTGGCCCACCCAGTGTTTAGTAAATATCCTAATATCCTCTCTATAAAGATGTGTCTCTTGTAAACAAACTACATCACAGTTAAGAGTCAGTAAATGCTTCAACACTACTTGTCTTTTACATCTATCCCTGGCACCCTTGATGTCCCAGCTAACAAAATTAATACCTCTCTCCATCATTTTTCAGGAATTGAAAGTACTATCCCTTTATTTGCCTTCTTTAACAAGGGCCGCAATATTAAACATCACTTCTATGGTATCCCTACACAATGGCGTGTGGATGCTGTCCCACCCCACCCCCTCTGATCCCACACAGTCCCCCCCCCTTCAAGTCCACTAACACCCCAGTTCTAAATGTAACCACACTAATGCTAACCACGTCTTGTGATGAAACTCCCAGCCCAGATACATGACAGCCTGACCCCCAGCCCCTCCCCCAGTTTAATTAATAAAGTACTAATTACAATAATCTGAACCCTCAAGAGTATACGCTATCAATGAAACAGCATGCTATGTACTAGAAAGGTCATTGTTAACAAAGCCTAAAAGACAACAACTGTCCATTATTCTGTCACACATTATTGAAAAACGTATGTCTGAGCTCTTTTCAGTTAGCAAGCATTGTATCCCCACATTCCTGTTACTTCTAGCAGGAGGTATTAGTGTTCATTATCTCCGGGGACAAAAGATGCTTACAATTATTATAACTAATCTAGAACGGACCCTAATAACTAAGAAAAAACATCTTGTCTGGGTTAAGCACTGAGTCCTGCATTCCATTTTCCTACCTGATTTTACATCACCTGCTATATTCCGATTAAGCTTTGTCCCGGCAAGTTGTAACGCCGCACTGTAGAAATGTCATCAGCGCTCACATATAATTAATCTCCGTATGATACCTTTATATAATTATGACTTAAGAGTGATGGATTGGCTTTGGAGCGTCACAATTCCTCTCATCTCACCTCCTTCCTTTGCAGTGAAACAGTTAGATTAATCGGCGCTCCTGTCACTGAGTAATGAAGATTGCAGTCGGTAACCAATACTTCACTATAAAATATGCCAGTCTTCACTCAGATGCATACAGGCATGAACCCTCCTGATTTCAGCACTAGAACAGACGTTAATAAATGACTGTGAAGCTTTAATATTTGTGGACAAACAGTTTCCTTTGATGCCGTCCCTCGTATGTGCCTGATTCACTCAAGTGGTGGAGACCGGGAAATAGGCAGCCTTGTTCCTATCATGCAAATGTAACAAGCTCCCACAGAAGGCTCCCCGTGTTAGTTCCATTAGGCCTTTTCTGTGCTGCTGATGAGTTGGTTTTTAATTATTTTAATATTTGTTGACCATCTGTATTCTGCAATCTTATAAATTAGTGAAAGCCAAATACGATTTGGACATCACATAGTGGCGAGTACAACTCTGGATTTCTCTAGTCGGTCTTCTAACTTTTCTGTCCAATATTAATTTGGAATTTTTGTTTTCAGGATTTGGAAATGCAGGATTTCGAGAGGAGTAGTGTAGAATGGATCCCGATGTGCAGTGTACCCATTAGAAGAGGAACATCCGTCCTCAGCAGCTTGGTACTGGTACTGAACAACAAAAAGTCTCGATATTTAGCCTCTGATTAAAGTTTTATACCAGCAGCTGTTGTTCTCAACTGATTTCTCAGGGGAAAATCAAGTTCATTTTTCTACCATTACAATTGCCATTCCGTTCGCATCTGTGGTAATTGGAAAGCAGTCATGGGCGAGCATATTGGTGGGCAGTGTACAGAATGCACAATCCATTGAACCTCAGAAAAAATTACCCATGGGAGGACTAAATTCCAGAAACTGGTGCCTCAGTTTTACTTACTCATCTGTGTGCTGTATTCTAATAGAGGACATGCTGCTAGTCTGTTACATTTATTGACATGACCGATGTGCTCACTTAAACAAATCTGGCAGGGCTTTTTTAAGTTCAACCTGCGCTACTGCCACCGATTCATAGGAGTGCCACTGTTCTTTGATCTTGGCTTGAAGCAGAGCTGGATACTTTACTCTGAACTGAATACCAGCGGCGATCAGCTTAGAGACAATGGGGTGCAGATTTTGTCTTTTAAGCCACACAGAGTAAGGTAGGTCCTGAGTAAGCCTAATTTGCTTTCCTTCCCATGTGATTTCTTGTAGGGATTTGCTTTTGCCCAGTATGTGTTGTTTATCCACGTAATTCAGCAGTCTGCATACGATCGGTCTTGGCTGAGCACCGGGTAGGGGAGGAGGACGAAGCGATCTGTGGGCCCTCTCCACTATATAGCTATCATTTGGGGGGCCCACAATTTTATCAAACAACCTCTGGACAAATGGAATAGACGCAGAACCTTCCTCCTTTTTGGGAATTCCGAAGATAATTACGTTATTTCGCCTACTCCGATCCTCCAAGTCCTCTAGTTTTTCTTCAATCTTCTTGATCCACTTAGTAAGGGAGGCCCTCTCCAGATCATGCTTATCAAGTCTGAGCTCCACAGATTTAATTTTGACCTCATTGTCCCCCACCCTCGTGCTTATGCATTCAAACGCTGATTTAAAGCATTGAATTTCGGTGGAAATCTCCTCGACCGATGATTGCAGTGGTGCAATTATTTCTAAGAATCTCTCTTCTGGTAACACCGACGGCTCCGAGGTTGATTTTTTAGATCCCTGATGAGGGTGCTTTGCAGCCTGCTCCTTCTCCGGGGATGGAGGCGGTGTATGCTTCGGCGCTTGTTTTTTCATGTATGCTTCCATTGTTCACAACTGTCCGGTCTTTGGCAGTGGCTCTTATATTTCACGAATGAATACCACCAAAAAAAGGACAATTTTTGTTAATTGAGGATTGTTATACTGGGTTTTGAGCGGAGCTTTTCAGATGAGCTGCTCTTTCGGGGCTGCCATCACGTGACCCCCATGCAATGTCTTTTTGAGAAATTAGTCACGTGATGTTTTTAAAGTTTATATATAAATATATATAGATTTATATTTTTATATATATATATCAAATGTACACTAGGTGACACCATCTTTGACAAAGATGCTTGGTTGAAATGCTAGACGTGTTTGTGGCTATTGCTTTTCCAGGCTTTGGCCTTGTGGGCCATTTCTGCACTGTTGCGGTGGATCTAAATAAATGAATTTTGAATTTGGAGAAAGATTCTGGGTGTGACTCATGGCTTATTTTTCAGGTGTAAAGGTAAGTGTGCCATGATTCTTTTTGTTTAGTTTACAAACTGTCTCAGAGCACCCGGCTGTCCCTGTGTGGCACTTCTTGTGACTGATATATTACAAAATAAAGCTTCGCACAGGACCCTTATATACATTTGAAAGCCATTTTTCCACCACATAGATGTGCTGACTGCAATATTAAATTTGCCCCAAGCAGACATTGAGGAATGCAAGTAGACGGACCTATAGATTCGGGAGCGAGTGGCAGTGGAACCAGAAATGGGGGAGCTACCATTGGAATAACAGAGTCTTTTTTCAACATTGCTGAAACGGAATCCTTTTGAAGGGAATATAATAAGAACTGTGCATGTGGTTACCCAGGGGAGTACAGAGACTAGAAGTGAAACACCTGGGAACATCAGAAGAGCATTCTTTTTTTATATATAAATGCACAGCCCTAAAATCTCACAGAAATCACCCACAGAATAAAACAATAGAAGCCTACCTGGGAGAAGTAGGGTGCCTCGGGGCCTTCGAATTATTAAAGATCCATCATTTGGGCTTAATGATGCTGATTTTGTAGATAACTGGAGACAGATTGTGACAGAAACTATGGACAAATGGATGGGACTGATCGTTGAGAAAACTAAATAAGATCAAAGGAAAATTAATGAAGAACTAAAGAAAAAGGAGGTGGAGTTTCAAAAATATTCACAACATCCCTGCTTCCTGAGGCTGAAAACTGACTTACAAAAAGAATTACAATACCAAGAAAATCAGATTTGTGCTGTAAAAAAATGAAAGTTTACTCGGGACCTTAATGAATATCAGAGGGGCCATATATTTAGTTGGCCTAAACGTACCTTTGGAAGAAAGAAAGGGAATGCAAAGACTGGTAAAAACAAGGTCCACTGCCCACCAGGATTCATTTTGAAACAGAGCACTAGTGTGAGTGAGATCAGTGCAACAAGCAGAACAAGCACTTCAGAAAATTGTGATTCGGATTATTCTGGACATTCTGGCCCTTTTTAAGGCAGAAAGAGACAATTCCAACAGGGAAAAAGAAAGGGCCACTATGAAGTGAATGAGGGAGAACCAAAAAAGGATGTAGAAATACAGGGGGGTCCAGGAGGATAACACTTTCAGATGAGATGCTAACAGGAGTGATTCTGTTAGAAGAAAGAATTTTACCAAGGGACAATATTATCAATCTTTTGGACAGAATAGTATCACCAGTAGAAGTAAGTGTGCTTAGTAAAGGTTTGTCATTTATTCCAATGATAGACTTAGACTTTTTTGGGACCATTGTAGACCTAAATAGGTTATGTAGAGTTTTAAATTTGAGGTGTCTCTATAGCCAAAATAAAGAAATGGGGGACTTAACACAGGCAATTTGAACATAGTGTCAGATACAAATGAAAATAATAAAATTACAGTTATTGAAACACAAGATGTATTGTCTGCATTGGCTGATTTTGAGAGAGAAATGAACTATGACACTAATACAGATACAGTCAAGACAGCGTAATGCATAGAAAACCAAGCACCTTCTGCCCTCCACAAACTATGGCTGTTTCTGTGCTTCACAAACTGTGTGAGAAAGATATCGAAAAATTGAGAAGAGAGGAATATGTTCCTAACCTTTGTAACACATCTAGTGAGGAGAGGGAAGCTATTAATGTACTTACAGAGAACAAAAATATAACAAAGCCAGCAGACAAGGGTGGGAGTACTGTAGTCAGAACACAATGGACTACATAAAAGAGGCATATAGGCAGCTTGAAAACACTAAATTCTATGTGAAAGCAAAACCTAACTCCACCCAGTTCTTAAAGAGACAGATAGATGAATATCTTCAATGGGCAAGTAGTGAGTGGCTCTTGAATGAAAAAGAAGTTAAGTATTTGACCACAGACTCTGCACTTAAATCCCAATTCTACACACTCCCAAAGTCCATAAAACTCTGGACCATCCTCCTGGTCATCCAGCCATCTCCAGTATAGGCTCAGCTACAGAACAATTGGCTAAATTTGTGGACGTCCATATATAAAAGAGAAAGTTGAGTCTTTACCCTAATTTCTAAAAGATACAGTGGATTTTATTGGATGCCCTAAAGAGATGGAGTGGAAAGAAAATAACCTTTTAGTGACTCTAGATGTAGAGGCACTAAATACAAACATTCCACATAATGATGGTTTAACAGCATTGAGGTATTTTTTGAATAAAAGGGAGGAGGGGTCCAGACCAAGAACAGAGGTACTTGTTGATCTCACAAGAATGGTATTGGAGGGAAATCTTTTTAACTTCCAATCAGCAGAAAAAAGGGTCCGCTATGGGGGCTAGTTTTGCCCCTAATTAAGCTGGCTTCTATATGGGCATTTGGGAGGAGGGTGTGATCTGGGATGCAGCAGTTAACCCCTTTTTGACTAAAATAGCCCTTTGGAGGCATTATATTGATGATGTTCTTATGGTGTGGCAGGGTGACAGTGGCAAGTTTGAACAATTATTTTCCTACCTGCACAGTACTAACCAACATTTCAGATTTACACATAATGTAAGTGGTGATTCTATCCCTTTTTTAGATTTGTATATCCAGGTTAATGAAGGTAGGATAGAAACTAGCCTATTCAGTAAGGCTACAGACAGAAATAACATCCTGCATGTAAGTAACTGTCACACTCACCACACCATTGAGAAGAAGAAGAATCTGCATTTATATAGCGGCTTTTCTTACAACCAAAGCGCTTTACAAGCAATGCTAGACTGGTAGTGAAGTGACTGAATGTGTGGTGGCAGCCATATCGCACATCATCACCCACACACAGCCTGGATAATTGCATGAATCGGCTTATGGGAAGGGGAATGTTGGCCAGGACACCGGGAATGTTCCCTACTCTTTGCGAAGAGTGCCCTGGGTTCTTTTACTTCCACCTGGACACCCACCAGGACAACACCAGGATGGGTAGAAGGGACCTCGGTTTAACATCTCATCCGAAGGATGGCACACCCCAGCAGTACAGCACCCCCCAATACTGCACTCGGATGCCAGCGATTTTTAGGTGCAAGTCCAATCCCGGTGTGGGGCGAGAACCCACGACCTTCTGGTCCAGAGGTGGATGTGCTACCAACTGAGCCACGCTGACACCTGAGAACATCCTCAAAAGGCAATACCTCAGGATTAAAAGAAACTGCAGTATGAACCCTGATGTGCAGAGGAAGTTTGATGTTCAGACACGGAGGTTTGTTGACAGAGGGTATAAATCTATTACATTAGAAGAGAACAGGGAGGTATGTGAGAACACAGACAGAGAGTCCTTTCTAGTTGATAGTAACAAAAAAGGAAAGACAGGAATGGAAACACCAGATAGAATAAACTGTGTGACAACTTACAGTGCTAGATCCTCAAAAATACAGGATATTATTTGTAAACACTGGCACGTCCTTGCTGCTGACAGTAGATTATCAGATACTTCACTTATTTTGCCCAGAATGTCATGTAAGAGACCAAGGAATCTTACAGACATCCTGGTAAGCTCAGTACAAGGCCCAGAATGCCCAAGGAACTGGTTAACCCACCCCCAAAAGGTTGCAGGAAATGTCAAAATTTTTGTGAATTAATGCATGAATGTAATATGTTCAGAAATCCCTATGATAGTAAAATGTATCAAATCAAGCATTTTATTAACAGCAATACAACCTATGTGGTGTACCTTTCCTTCTGTACCTGCAAAGCCTATTATATACAGTAGGAAAAAACCAAAAGGAAACTGAAGGAAAGGATGGGGGACCAAATGAGAGTGATTAGAAATGAGAATTTTGATTATGTATGGGCAACACATATGAAAACAGCAGAGGATACATGTCTCCATAAACTAAGCTTCATGGGGATTAAGACAGTTGTACTCAGACCAAGAGGTGGAACTAAGGACAGTGCCCTTAGTGAAAGAGAGAATTTTTTGATCTATATGATGGGGGCATATATGGACAAGGGCCTAAATGATCAAATTGAGATAGAGCCCTTTTTGAAAAAGGGATAATTTGACTTTTTCTGTTTTGTCTCCCTTTTTTCTTAGGATCCCTGAAGACATTCCATATAGACAGGAGGTGACACTCCTCTGTCTGCCTCCATTGGTTTCTTCCTCTCAGGATACATTTCTGATTTGAGTGTTTTTTTCATGCCCCTGAAATTAAATAGAACTTTCCAGCTCTAATGTACAAAGCAGGACATTTTCGCTCTCTCCTATATTTTGTTCTTTGGTAACTGAAGCTCGATGTATAAAGACATACACATTGCTTGTGTCATTTCTCTTCTGACAAATAAAAGCTTCCCCCTTTTGTTTCTCTCCCTCCCTTTTCCCTATTTCTCTCCCCCCATTCCTTTTTATTTCCTTAAGGTCCCTTTTCCTCTAGGCTACCTACAGACATCTGTATTTATTATATTATTATGAAGTATTGGCATGTTAGAAATATCATTTTTTTTAATTTATTTAGATTTTGGATAACACCTTTGAGCCAAGACTCTTTTACAAAGGTTCCATGTCAGTCATTAGATACAACATAGTGGCAATGTACATAGAATGAGGCAACATAGAGGCAAAATATATACATCAATACTAAGACAACTTTAGCAGCTAGAGGCTTTGTTAGGCATAGAGAGCTAAGACTACTTGCTCAAGATAAAACAGGGAACAATTAGGTTGATTAGAAAAGGAGTCTAAGTAGAAAACCGGAGTAGAGGCAGAGGAGATGAGAAAAGCTAATGCAGGGTGGAGAAAGGAGGAATGTTGAGAAAGACAGGGTGGAAGGGGAATGATGGGGGTCCTAGGATGAGAAGTGAGAAGGGTGAAGGGGTGGGTGGGACATGTAGATGTACATAGCATATAGAACAAATTAATATATTGGGAACTGGTATTATTCCCTTCATTTAAAAATTGATCTCTACTGTCTTTTTGTACACACGTTAAGGTTGCAAAAATACCCTCTGTTCTTCACTTTTTGGCCACATAATTCTTTGACTGTAGATGTGAACTCCATACAAGGAGACTAGCCTAGATTTTTCATGATAAAAAACATATTAGCATCAGTAGATGCATTCAAATGAATTAAAATCATAGGCATGTCCTTGGAAGAAAATATCTGTATAATAAATAGATTTTTTTGTTCATTAATTTTTTCTTTGAGGCTTTTAAAGGGATTTCTTTGCCTGATCTAAGAAAAAAGGGAAAGCAGAAAAGACAATGCTAAAAAATCTTTCCTTCCCCTTTGTGTTTTCTGATCTTTAAGTGAAGAATATGTACTTCTGCCCCCTAGTTGTGTGTATATGTGTATGTACATGTGTGTGTGTGTGTGTGTGTGTGTTTGTTGGTTTCTTCTTAAAAGGATATACATGGAGATACATATTTTGACACTGTAAATGTGCATTATGATATATATTTTACCTGCTTAATTATAGTTACTATGCACTTGGTATTTATATTTGTACTATTATAAAACTAATCACTAGTACTATCTATGAAATGTATTTTTAAGAAACTAGTCACATGTGATGTTTTTAAATGGTATATATATAGCTTGGCAGAAGACTCCAGGAGAAAGGACTGTTGTGTGACTGAAGTTCTCTGCTGGGACTAAAGTAGAAGAACTTTTGTATTTAGACCTTTAATTTAGGGTAAAAAAACTAACATACAAAACAAAAAAAAAGTGTGTGTTTGGGTTAACTGAACTGAATGGGTAACTGAAAAGTCATCTAGGTGTAAATCTCAGGTGACTGAAAGGACTTAACTGTTGTGAGGTTTAAATTACTTGTAGAAAGATCTGGTAAGTAGGGAGTGGCTTAGCTAGAAGGAAGCTACATTTAAAGACTGCCTTAGAAAGATTCTGCTAATAGCTTGGCAGAAGACTCCAGGAGAAAGGACTGCTGTGTGACTGAACTTCTCTACTGGGACTATATTGCCCTCCTTCCCTCCCCTCCACCACCCCACTGAAAGCTAGTTCTATTTTTATAGGCACAGGATTTGACTGACAACAGGAACTTCCTGTTTAAGGGCAGGAAGTGAGTGATCACAGAACCACCAAGGACCCACCATCCTAGAAGGGCAAGAGTAGCTCTCCGGCCCCCTCTAGCTGCTGGAGGTCTGCCTCTGAACAAGTAAGCGGTCTACTGAGAAATATAGGATATTCTTGTCTCAGAACAGGACAAACAGGAGCTTAAAGGCACACAGGCAGAAAGTAAGGAGAGAGGAAAAAACAGAGGAAGAGTAAGGATTGCAAACAGTTAAGGGACCAGAAATAAGACATGATTGGAGTGGTGCAGTGCAGTGGCTGTGGAGCAGCAGTCTTCCGGGAGATGTTCTGGAGGATGCGGTGTTGTCCCATCTGCAGGCACCTCTCTGGGCTGAGGAAGGAGGTTGCTCATCTCCAGGCTGAGTTGGCCAGGATTTGTGGGACCTCCTCTTCCATCCAGGGACCACCAGTGCCACTGCCTTTGCCTCAGAGGTTGCCAAGAAAGATGAGCGGTTGGACCACAGTGGGCTCAGGGAGGGTGAGAGTGGTGGAACAGAGGCACATCCCTCCAGTTGTACCTCTCCACAATTCCTATGCCATTCTGGCAAAGTGTGGTTCCTCTATGGAGGCACCTACAGTGGAGACCAAGGAGGATGCTGGGAACCTCCACAAAGGAGACCCACAGGAGGGTTGCAGGGGACCCTGCAGGAAGAAACAACTCCCTGGTGGGGACTCCATTGTTAGGAAAGGTAGGAACTGGGCAAAGAAGGGAGAGGGAGGTAAGGTGCCTGCCTGGCGCATGGCTTGGAGGAACAGGAGCAAATCCTCAGGATTGCTGGAGCAGCTTCACAGGAGGGAGCTGGATGTCATTGTCACTTAGGGACAAATGACCTGAGCTAAGAAGGGATTAGAGAAGTGCAGGAAGAGTTTGTGGAGATTGGGAGGGCCTTAGTCAAGTAGCACGCAACAGTAACCTTCTCGGAGGTGCTACCCATCTATGGCATAGGAGAGGCTAGGGTGTTCCATACCATGGGATTCAATCAGTGGTTGAAAAACTGGTGTGGAGCTCAGGGATTTGGCTTCATTGGGGACTGGGGGTCCACCTGGAGTGATGCAAGCCTATACTGGCATGATGGGCTGCATCTGTCTGGGAGGGGAACCAGAATCCTAGGTGATAGGTTTAAATGCTTCATTGGCAAGCTTTTAAACTAGCCAAGGGGGGAGGCACTGGAAAGGAGCAGGAAAATCCTAGCCCACAAACAATCACGGTAGTAAGTGTGGCAAACACCAACATGGAGGTGTCGATAGGAGAAGGGCAGGGTAAATGGAGAAAGTGACAAAGGCAAGAGAAGGACAGAGATGGGGCAAAAGGGGTAAGGCCATCAGGAAATGGAGGGTAATGAGTACCAATGCCTGTAGTCTGGGCAACAAGCTCCCTGAGCTGGTGGCCTTAATGGAAGAGGGATGCCTGGATATCGTAACAGTCACAGAAACATGGTACACAGAGAACCATGACTGGGATGTTAACATACCAGGGTACATAACCTACAGGAGAGACAGGCAGGGGAGAAGAGGGGGAGGAGTAGCACTCTATGTAAAGGAAGGGATAAAAGCAACTGAACAAAAGAGTAAACAGGGAGGAGATGAGGCACTGTGGGTCACCTTGGAGACTGGAAAGGGCACCACAATCCACACAGGGGTTGTGTACTGACCCCCATGTCAGGGGGAAGGAATGGACAAGGATATGATGGAAGGCATTCTTAGAATGGCAGAGAAAGGGAGATACTGTTGATGGAGACCTGAATATGCCAGATGTTAACTGGAGCACATTTGCTGGAGCCACATCCAAGAGCAGGGCCATTCTTGGCGCCCTACAGGTGGCAGGCATTAGACAGCTAGCTCGGAACCCACTCATGAGGGAGCAATCTTAGACCCTCGTGATCTCAAACAGGGGCAGTGAGAGGGGATCTCAGATCTAGAAGTGGGTTGCCATCTGGGACAAGTGACCATCAAACAGTGTGGTTCACGTTAAACTCAGCTACAAGTCAAGCCATACAAAAGTGAGGGTACTGGACTTTAGGAGGGCTGACTTTGGCAAGATGGGAGAGTGCCTCAGAAAAGCACTAGCAAACAGGCTAGAAGGAGGTGTGGAGCAACAATGGGGAATTATCAAAACTGCCATCACAGAGGCAACAAGCCTTGTGTGAAGCAAATAAACAAATCAAAATGAAAGAAAAGCCACTATGGTTCTCCAAGAGAGGTGGCTGTGAAAGTCAGGAAGAAAAGATAGCATTCGGAAGTATAAGGAAACACAGAAGGAGCAGGACAGAGAGCTGTACCAGTTAAGGCAGAAAGAAGCAGGGAGGGAAGTCAGAATAGCAAAGGCCCAAACTGAGTAAAGATAGCCAACTCAGTTAAGAAGGGGATAAAACCTTTTATAGGTACATCAGCGAGCGTAGAAAGACAAAGGGAGGGATACTGAGGCTGAATAGAATAAACGGTGGGTGGGCAGAGGGGGACAGTGAAAAAGCAGGAATACTGAACGAATATTTCTGCTCAGTATTCACAAAAGAGGAGGAAGTGCCTAATCCAATTAACAGAAGCACTCTTGATAGGGGGGTCGATCCCAGTCCTTTCACAGAAGAAAGGGTTCTGCAAGAACTCCTAAAACTGAAGGTGGACAAAGCAATGGGTCCTGTTGAATTCACCCCAGAATTCTAAAAGAATTAAGGAAGGAACTAGTGAAACCACTGGCTACTCTTTTAATAAATCATGGGAGGATGGTGTGGTACTCGAGGACTGGAGGAAGCGGATGTGATTCCCCTTCACAAAAGTGGGACCAAGACAGAGGCAGGAAACTACAGACCTGTCAGTCTGAGCCTCTGTGGTAGGGAAAGTGATGGAGTCACTTCTGAAGGAAAGAATAGTTGAGTACCTAGAGGTCAGTGGAGCACAGGATCCAAGGCAGCATGGGTTCACAGCGGGAAGGTCATGTCAGATGAATCTAATAGATTTCTTTGACTGGGTGACCAAAGTAGTAGACCAGGGAGGGGCTGTGGACATGGCCTACCTAGACTTTAGCAGGCATTTGACACAGTCCCACACAAAGATTATTAGTCAAATTAACCGCCTGGGAGTGGGTCCCAGGGTGGTAGCCTAGATAAAACATTGGCTGGACAACAGGACACAGGAGGTAATTGTAAATGGAGTCCACTCTGGAAGAAAGGGTGGTTACTAGTGAGGGTGCCGCAGGGGTTCAGTATTGGGTCCAGTCCTTTTAATGTCTTCATCAGTGGCATTGCAGAGGAACTGGAAGGAAAAGTATGCCTTTTGCAGATGACACAAAGATCTGCAACAGGGTTGATATACAAGGAGGCGTGGAAAGGATGAAAAGGGACTTGGCGAAGGTTGGAGGAATGGTCAGATGTATGGCAGCTAGGATTCAATGCAAAAAGTGCAAAATAATGCACCTGGGAAACAAGAACCCAGGGAAGAATAACACAATGGGTGGGAGGTAGTAACAACAACAAAACAGGAAAGGGACCTGGGGTAATCATATCAGATGACCTTAGGTTGTAAGCAATATGAGAAGGCAGTAGGAAGGGCCGGGGTATACTGGGATGTATGGAGAGGCATCAGCAGCAGAAAACAGGAAGTTGTTATCCCTCTGTACAGACAGTTGGTGAGACCCCATCTGGAATACTGTGTCCAGTTCTGGAGACCCCATCTCTGCAAGGACATAGACAGGATAGAGGCAGTCCAGAGGAGGGCAACTAAAATGGTGCAGGGTCTGCAAGAGAAGCTGTATGAGGAGAGACTAAAGGAGCTTAATATGTATACCCTTGAGGAAAGAAGGGAGGGGGACATGATAGAAACTTTCAAGTACCTCAAGGGACTCAACAAAGTCCAAGAGGTAGCATCTTTCAGAAAAAGAGACTTGCAAGAACAAGGGGACACAATTTAAAGATAGAAGGAGGCGGTTCAGGGCAATGTGGCCAAGTATTATTTCCAGAGAGGGTTGTGGATGCATGGAACAGCCTTCCTGAGGAAGTTGTGGAGTCTAAAACTGTGGGAGAATTCAAGAATGCATGGGACAGACATAAGGCAATTCTTGTGGGGGGCAGGAAGATATAGGCTGTTGGTTAAATAGGATCTGCGGCCTATCCTGTAGGTAGGGAAATGGGCAGACTAGATGGACCTAGCGGTCCTTATCTGCCATCAAAGTCTATGTTTCTATGTTTCTATATATGAAATGTACACTAGGTGACACCATCTTTAACAAAGGCCATTTGGTTGAAACATTAGAGGTGCTTGTGGCTATTGCTTTTCCAGGTGTTGGCCTTATGGGCCATTTCTGCACTATTGTGGTGGATCTAAATAAATTAATTCTGAATTTAGAGAAAGAGACTGGGTGTGATTCATGTCTTATTTTTCAGGTGTAAAGGTACAGTAGGTGTGCAGTGACTCTTTTTGTTGTAGTTTATAAATTGTCACAGAGCACCCAGCTGTCCCTGTGCAGCTCTTCTTGTGACTGATACTTTTAGAAGGCATTCAACCAGCTGGAATCCTTAGGTATGACCCAAAATGCATCCTCATTAGGAAATGGAGGACAACAAAAGTACTAACTGTGCATGAGTGGAGGGAAGCAGTCTGCTCTCTGGTTATTTTAACAAGGATGCCACATAAAACAAGAAATTCCCTGAAAAAATACTATGCTTTCTGGGCATCATATGTGTCATCTCCTATATGCTCATTCTACCCCCATTTCCCCCTACTGGAGTACAGGGATTTGCTTAAACCACCAGAGATATGTCTCTAGCAATCACTATGTGGTCCTCACTAAGCCTCAGGTATTCTTTCTGTTGGGTTATGGACTAAAGCAACTCTTCGAATATTTATACCCCTAGCCCCCTCCCCCCGCCAGCACATACACAAGCCCTTAGTTCTGTCTTTTTTTCATACTGCTGATATTTAGCTAAGGCTGTTTAGTCTTTCAGGAGAATACTGTATTACATACAACTCTGCTTCTAAATTGATGTGCAATGTATACTGTCATATGCTATTGTTCAGTTCTGTATGGTAATGAAATACATTAATAAAAATGTATTAACTGCAAAAAAAATTTACATCAGAGCGTATGCTATGCTGAGCCATGGGTATACCAGACAAAAAAAGAAATGAAGTCCACATGTCCACCCACATGAGTGAATGCAACATTATTATAGATATAAACTGTTCTTGCATCAAGCTATGTAGGACAAATAAATTTAAACTAGAGTAGACACCTGTGGTTATTAAAACCTCTTACATTTGATTGGAGTAAACCATGTTTGAAAATAGCATTAATCAACTGAGTTCCTCAAACCCCTGGCAATATACAGCTGCATCTTTCTGTAATGTGGCATACTGTTGTGGTTATAAACTATACTAACACAAAGTGATAGATTCTAGAGAAATCAGAGGGAGCTCAATCAGCATGGAATGTTGAGGTACTGCTTCAAGTCTCTGGAATTTTTTTAATATTAAAGCTAATTGAACCATGTAATTAGTGAAGCATTATTGGAGGCTTTGCTGAAATGGTCAATTTTCATCAAGGTTCGAGAATGTTGTCATAACAACAGATTGCAGTGCTCTTTCATCACCTGCTTATTTTTAGGTAGCACATCAAAGTTCAGAGAATATTTAGTACTGTGGTTTCTAGGTTCTGACATGTCTGCAGGTATCACTGGCGTTTTTTAATCTGTCTTTCATGATTAATTTTATGAGGCTTTCCTTTTTTCTTGCCTACTTAACTTGCTATTGGTTACATAAAATCATAATGTTAAACACACACACACACACACACACACACACACACACACACACACACACTACGGCTTATTCTTCTATCCCTTGCCTAGTGGAATGGCTTCCTCTCTACAAAAATATTTCCTTACATTTTGACCAGGTAATATTTTGTACAGGAGAAATATGCTTTAACTCATCCTGACTCAACTGTGTCTGCATTGGAAATTTTACTGCACTTTCAAACCAGATAACATGCAACCTAGCATACAAAAATTATACACCTAATTTATCAATGAAGGCCGTGGCTGAATCAAACAAGTAGAATTTGTATTATAAAAATTACATCATAAGCTATCTGATAACAGTCTTATTGATAGTCATACTAAACACAGATGCTAGCATTTCAAAGTTCTGGTTGCAGCATTTACAGCAGCTGTACTGCCAAAGCTATGTCCATGTAAATATGCCAGAATGTTTGTGTGCAATTGTCAAAGTTTGATGCACTTAGAGCACTGTGCAATTTATGGCTGAAAATGATGCACGTGTCAAATATTTGATGCATGTACTATTTTCTGTGTACAACTTGTGACAAAAAGAAATAACATGTTTTCTGTGGTCCATCAGTCTTGTCCGAGGTACTCCAAGTACTGCATAGCCAAATCATTCCATAACTGGCTACAAATCCAGCCCACAGTTATGGTCTAAACTAAATTAATTAACATGTGGCCTCCTCTGGGATATATCTTTCTTGCTGTCAGGGCTATGACTTTGGGACCCACAAAAACAACTGCCTCAGCTAGATCCACACTGTAAGGGGGTCCATGAGGGGGGCCAACATGATAAGATTAACATGGAGAACAATACATGGGTAGGTGGGTGTAACCTGAATTCTATAGACAGCCAATGTGTGAGATGCTACATCAACCCCAAGGGTGAAGTTCAAGGGATTTATACAAGCAGCTCAGACTGAGGGTGTGTATATAATTCTGAGTTACACCTACCAATCCATGTCTTGTTTTTTTTCATATCACTGATGAGCATTTTTAATTATTGATCAGTCTAGATGTTTAGCTTGGAACTAATAAAAACAGTCACAATCATACTTTAAATGTGTTTAATTAGCTGAATTCATGAACATAGACAAAAACAGCAAAATAATTTTTTTAAGTTTATTTGCATAAACAGACAGCAGTTGTAGGACTTCTGCATGCGCTGTTACTAAAGCAAGTTTCAATAACAACTCACGGTTACAACCACCCATTTGTAATGCAAAATTACAACCTGGTTATCCAAGCATTAAAAATGCTCATTGGTAATTATATATAGAATAATACATGGGTAGTTGTGCATAACAATAATTTTATGCACACCCAATGTGTAGAATGCTAAATAAACCCTGAAGGTGAAGCCCAAGAGGTTTATCAAAGCATCCTACAATGAGGGTGTGCTTAAAATTCAAGTTTGACACTCCTCCCCATGTGTTGTTTTATGTTATTGCTGGTAACTTTTTTGCCAGCTACAATATCAGAAAAAAAAATTCAAAAATGAAACATGTGTGCTGTGTTTTAACATCTGTCTTTTAAAGGTAACTGTACAAACACTTGAATGTAGGAGAAATTCTTCAGTAATAATTGAAAAATGGCCAAAAATTATCTCTGTACTAAGCTGTTCTGAAAATTGTTTGCCCTGGAGAGGTAAATGAGGAGTGGAGTTTGGAGTATGGCACAATTCATATGTAAAGAGACAGGGCATATTAGTTAGAACACAACAGGGACCTGGAATATTTTTCCTGTTTCGAACTTTCTTACTGTGTAGCTGGTGGCATAGTTAAGTGAGTCTGAAGGCAACAAAAGAGACTGAAACAACACTATTTTCATTTTTTCTGTTTAGCATATCTGAATACTTGTGAGGTTTGTTGTGCGGCTGACTGAGCACAAGCTGTGCATTGGAAAAGCTGGGACACATTCTCCATTATATCCCACGGGTTAAAATGGCAAATTATAAACTGCTTTTCCAGTAAAAAAACAGTATCCAGTTATTACGTAGAAATGAATATATGGAGAGGTGTGTGTAACCAGAATTTTGTGCACACACACACACGGTGTGGGATGCTACATTAAACCTTGCTCACCCCTGTCTTGTTTTCTTATAATTTCTGTTGAACATTTTTAATAAATGTAGGGTTTCCGTCTCACTCCAAGTGAATAGCACAAGCTTGTTTGACAAGGAGTGATTACAATTGCCTGGTTGTAATGCATTATTACAACAAGGTGGATTTAATGCATTTTTAGAACCCCACTATCCAAACATTAAAAATGCTCTCCAGTGATAATATTTTATTAATGTATTTATTCAAGAATAAAACTGAGCCTAAGTTATAGTATTTACCATGTTGCCCTGAGGCAAGAGAGCAGTGCAGATCATATGGCGCCAACATTTTTTTTGTAGAACTACAGATAACAGTAATTTAAATACAGTAAATTCATTAAATCATATACGTTAGTCCACACATCAGTGGCAGTGAGGCATGCCACTGACCTAGATTCAAGCCCCAAGTCTGAGATGTGGCAGAGCTGGCAAGAAGATCAAGAATACCAAAAGATGCAGTCCTCCTCTTCAGGGGAAGGGGGTTGTAACTCTTGTTACTTTACTAGGGTGGATTAATGATTGATGATTAACCTGTACAAAATGGAGTTGGTTCTTGTGAGACCTGCTTGCCTCATGTTAACCTTTCTGTATAGCCTCAGTCTGCCCACTTCTGAATGAGTTTGGTTGTAGGTTAGGTAGGTGGTTTGTAACCTAGAGTCCCCCAGATGATCATTTGGCCCAGAACATCCAGTGGTGACTGTCATCTGAAGTGGCTTTCATCTTTGAAAAACACTGCCAGGTTGTACCCATACTTGGAGGAAGACTATCTGATGGTGGTAATACATGATTTTTTCACCTCCTGTCTAGACTATTAAAATGTGCACTACCAGGGCCTTATGAGATCTGCACCTTCAACAGGTGCACACTGTTATCTTCTTGGCTATTAACCTCAACTAGGAGGACATAGTCTTCTATTACTCCTGCCTTATTTGCATCACACGGGCTGCATGCAATGTGGCAGGTTGATTCTGAGATACTGCTGTTAGCTTAAAAGGCTCTGACTGCATTAGGATTTCTCAGCCTCAGAGATATTTCAGAACTCAATCAGGTATTGAGAAGGCAAGGAACTTGCATTCTCTGGGGACAGTATTTTTGATTGACTGTTTCTCTGTGAACAGGTGCTGCTCCCCCCGGCCCCCGCACACACATGCACAGTTCTCTGTTCCTGTTTGAAAGAGGTGCTGTGGTAATCTGTGACTGATAGTTTTAGTCAAGTTTTAGTGGTGGCAGTTTTGAAGGAGACTGGGCATGGGAGAAACATTCTTCCATGTGGAAAATAAAGAATCCAGGTGGAGACTTCCAGATTCGCAATCCAGATCATCAGCTGCCTGATTCTTGGGAGGACAGATGTACACAGTAGGAGTTTCACTTTTAAATGAAGCTTCAGCCCTTGACCAGGTGCTCTTTTTCCTGTGGCGTGGCTGCTTCTTCACCACCGCACACCGCACGCTGCACCAAATCAGCCTGTCTCTAGACTCCTGAACCCAGCTTCAGCCCTTGACCAGGCGCTGCCTTTGCTGTGGCGCAGCTTCTTCCTCACCTCTGAACGTCACACTGAATCAGCCTGCCTCAAGACTCCTAAACCCAGCTTCAGCCCTTGACCGGCTGCTCTCTTGCATGTGGTGTGGCTGCTTCGTCACCGCCACAAGCCACACCAAATTAGCCTGCCTCAAGACTCCCAAATTCAGCTTCAGCCCTTAACTGGGCGCTTCCTTGCCTGTGGCACAGCTTCTTCCTCACCTCCGAATGCCACACTGAATCAGTTTGCCTCAAGACTACCAAAGCCAGTTTCAGCCCTTGACCGGGTGCTCTCTTACATGCGGCATGGCTGCTTCCTCATTTCCGCATGCCACACTGAACGAGCCTGCCTCAAGACTCCTGAACACAGGTACAGTCCCAGTGCGGACCCAGTATTTTTGAACTTTCGGTGCTCTCTGGCCGCTGTTCCTTATTGAATGCCTTCCCAGCCAGGTGCCTTCCTATTGGAGCACCCACAAGCCTGAACTCTGCAGTTCTCTCAGGCTCCCTTTTCTGTCCTGTATTCTGTATTTTTCTCTCTCACATTTTTGTTGCTAATTGTAATTTCCTGTGTCTGTATCAGTGTTAAACTTGCTCTTTTTCATAGCCTAGGTTCACAATGCTTAATGCTTAACTTTGCATTTGTAAAGTTAATGCTTCCTTTCACACAATGTTTGCAATTTGCATATCATTCTGAAATGTGTTACTGAATGCTGATAATTTTAGTTTCTAAATTTTTTCTACCTGTGCTCCGCTTCTCTTGTTCTCTCCTTCCCTGCTTCCTTACTCCTCATTTCCCCCTCTCTTCCTTCAACCCCCCCCCCATTTAGTGCTCGGTGCTGACCCGTCCTGCCCCCACCTCTCCTCTCCTCTCCTCACTGTACCTGCATGCCACCCTCCAATAAAACATCTTTTGTTCTCCACTAGCACTCTCCTCTGCAACCCAGACCCCTGTTTAAAGCCTCTCTGTCTCTCCCAGCCATCTCTCCTTTCAATGACCTTGCCTCTTGGCTACATCCACCCCTGCCCGCTCAGTTTTACTAACCCCCTATTCTTTTCCTTTCCCCACAGCTTCAGCCCTTGACTGGGTGCCCTCTTGCCTGTGGTGTGACTGCTTCCTCACCATCACATGCCGCACCAAATCGGCCTGACTCAAGACTCCCGAATCCAGGTACAGTCCCAGTGCAGACCAGGTATTTTTGAACTTTCGGTGCTCTCCGGTCTCTGATACCTGATTGGCTGCCTTCCCGGCCAGGTTCCTTCCTATTGGAGCGCCTTCAAGCCTGAACTCTGCAGTTCTCTTGGCTCCTTTGCTGTCCTATACTCTGTATTTTTCTCCTCAGATGTTCCCACCCACCCTCCCATCCTGACCTCTATTAAATACGCCAAATATCTGCCCTGAGCCTCCTACCCTTCCCTCTATTGGTCACCATCAGTCTCAGTTCTACCTTTTAGCTGTTTAACCCCTCACACTCTTGTACTCCATTAGCTATTACTCCCCTAATTCTTCTAAGTGCTACTGGTTCTCACTGGCTGGGTCTGTACCCCCAGCTGTGTTGCCCGTTTTTCTTTATTACTCTCCACAGGAAATATGACCTCTATCTATATCGCTCCTAGCACCTCCTCCCCTTACTTTGCATCCTGCTCTGTCTCCCGCCCATTCTATAGCTAAATACTTTCACTCCCCCTCATGCCTCCTGCACATACCCTTCTTTTCTGCTTACCCCCAACATCAACCAAGTGACAGCACCCATGCCTTTCCATCATAACTGGACTCACTTCTCTACACGACCTTTATCCTCACTCATGTCTGTACCTTACTTCTACAGATTACTATGCATCCTTAAATTTCAACTTTCTACTCCCAGTCACGTATCCGGTTCCCCTAGTTCTGCTAATATTCCCTGGCTCAAGAGTACCAAGCTGCACTTCATCATTATATCTCTTTTATTCCTCTCTGCAGGAGACATAAATCCTAACCCTGATCTCCTTCTTGGCAAAGTCCCTACTCTTTCCACTCCCCCTCCACCTCTTCCCATACCCTAGTTTCACTCCCCCATGGTCTAAAAATCCTCCACCTCAACAGTCATAGTCTCCTCTGTAAGCTTGACCTTGTAGTCCCTCTTGTAGGATCCCTTGATCCAGACATCCTCATTGTAACTGAGACCTGGATAACAAACAAAATTCACAATACATCTATCACAATTCCAGTGTATACCATTAACCATCAGGGCCACACTGGTAGGGGTGGGGGTGTAGCTATCTACTTCTCCTCCTCTTCCCAAGCCACTACTGTTCTTTCATCCACTGACCTCAAAGCCTATGAAGCCCTCATCATAAAGACTTTATCTTCCCTTCTCTGTACCAATATTTATTGCAGGAACTTATTGTCATCCTGGTCTACACCACTCTGTAGCCACTGATCTAATCACCACCATTGGGTCCCTTACCTCCTCAGGCAAGCTTTAACTGCTATGGGATCTAAACCTGAACTGGTTGTGACCTGCTCCAGACAAAACTTGCACTGACATAGCTGCCCTTAACCTGTACCAATTAATGAAGGAACCTACTCGCCTAAATCACAAAACCCATAACCATACTCTCTTGGACTGGGCTTTGCCTCCCATCCTCACAGGGTAATCCAGTCAGGTCGACTGCCAGACATTCTTAGTGACCATCATTGGATTTACATAGTTAGAAAAGTTCACAGACCTAAAGCCCCCCACAGTTTAATTATCTGCTCCTACAAAACATTAAACCTTGCTCCAGTACATCATGCTGTAACTCAAGTTGACTGGACTCCCATATCCTCAGCTGAAACTGTTGATCATGCCCTGACTTATTTCTCTACTAATTTTGCCAACATCTGGAACTAGCATGATCCTCTGAAGCAAGTTAGAGTGTGAGGTAGTCACCTCCCCTGAGTTACTGCTGAACTCCTGGCCTGTCAACAAGTGCATGACAATGCTTGGAAAATCCATAAATCTTCCAGACTCCCTCGTGACTTCACTATCTACTGTACACTCCATAATGGCTGAACCAAAGCCATCCACTTGGCTCAAGTGGAATTTTTCCAGTCCACCTTTAATCCTAACATAAACAACCCATCAAAATTCTGGGAAGTAGTTCACTCACTTTTTTCTCCCTAAACTAAACCCCCTTCCTGCTGCTCAAAATAAACAACCAACTCACTGCTGACCATCATACAGTAGCCACAGAATTGAATTCCTATTTTACTACCTGTGCCTCCACCCTGTTATCCTCCTCCCATCCCACCCTACTATGCCCTCCCTGCCCCCTCATACCCCCCAACTAGCAGAGAGCTTTGCCTTTTCACTCATCTCTCCCAATGACACCTTAAAGGCACTTCTTTCACCCAACCCAACTAAGGGCACCTCTCCTGGTGGCCTTGACCTTAAGCTGCTTTACCTCTCTGCACCTGCTGTTTCCCTCTCTCTCTCTAATCTACTCAATCTGTCTTTCCACACTGCAACTATCCCTGTAGCAAAGAAACATGCTACAGTTCTCCCCTACCTAAGGGAAGTGATCTCTCATATCGGGAACTACAGCCCTTCCCACCCTGGCTAAACTTCAGGAACACCTTGTTCTTGCCCAGCTTTCCTCCTTTCTTAACTACTCTTCTTTCTTCACTCCCTTCCAATCTGGTTTTCAGAAGAATCACTCAACAACCTCCTCCCTACTCAGGTTCACTGATTGTATCCATACAGCTATCCATCCAGCCATAGATCGAGGCCATGTCACTTCTGCCATCTTTGCTGACCTTGCCAAGACTTTCAACACTGTCTCCCACTCCCTCCTCCTCGAAACCCTCTTGTCAGCTGGCTTCTCTCTGTCGGCCTGCAGCTGGTTCAGAGCCTACCTGGTAGGTAGAACTCAATCAGTTAAAATATCTGACTCTACATCCCCACTGTTGCCCATGTCCACTGGTGTACCTCAAGGCTCTGTACTTGGCTCACTCTTATTCTCAGTCTTTCTTAATGATCTTCCATCAGTATGCTTCTCATCCTCTATCCATATGTATGCTGATGACATGGTCTTGTTCACCTCAGCATATCTCCCTCTGATGTGACTTTCAGACTACAGCTTGACTTCAACAATGTTCAACGCTGGCAAAGCTGGCATCAACTCTTTCTCAACACCAAGAAGACAGCCTCCATGACCTTTGACACTAGGCAGAGGCTCATGAGGCTACCCTCCCTTCCCTCCTTCTACACCCTTGATGGGACAACTCTAAGGGACACCTCCTCTTTAAATATCTGGTTGTATGGCTTGACCAACACCTTAACTTTTCTGTACATATTGACGCCATCCTGAAAAAACTGTGCCCCAACCTTGTCACCCTTTACAGGAACCGTAGTTCCCTACCTCTACTGTTTCAGCACAATCGTGTTCAGAAAATAATCATCCCTATTTTTGACTATTGCGATATAGTCTACATTGCTGCTCCTAAGTCTTCCCTCACCAGATTGGATACTCTCTTCAATGCCTTCTGTTGCTTTGCTCTTGACGCCCCTTCCCTACCTCATCACCATTCTTTGTACCATTCTCTTGCTTTCCCCTTCCTTGAGTGCAGACGTTTCTCACACTGCACCAAGTTCACTTCTAAATTCTGGTTTGGTTCTCTCCCCTTTTACCTCTCTTCCTAACTCTCTGCTCCACCCCTCTCTGCTCACCCTCTTAGATCCACTAATGCTCGTACTCTGGCTATTCCACATTGCTCAACCTCCATTGGTCAGGAAGCTTTCTCCTATCGCTTCCCAAAGCTCTGGAACTCCCTGCTACCTCATATTCGACTCTCTTCTTAACCATCATCTATCTCTATCTCTATACAATTTCTATTCCCCCAACTGCACTGGGTTTTAGCCCCCCCCATGGTGCAATATTCATTTTGCCCTACTTAACTCTCTTCATCTACTACACTTACTTCTAGCCCCCTTCCAACTGCCCCGCACACTTGTGCATTATCCACTTCTCCTCTTTTCCCCCTCCTCTAGTCTTGTCATTCCTCCTAGTCTCCTAATTTAAACCTTCCCTCTCTTCTCTTCCTGCCCCCTCCCTATCATACTTTCCTGTTCCCAGACCCTACTTGTAGAGTTCTGTGCATCTTGAAGGGGTTCAGGTCCTGGACTTCGCACTTCTTTTGTCCCCTCCCCTCCCCCCACTCTCTATTTCCTGTTCCCCTTGCAGGGTTCTCAACATCCTTAAGGGGATTAGTTTGACTCTCTTATCTTCCCCTCTTCCCTGCTCTCCACTTTCAAATCCAACACCAGCCCACCTCCCTACTTCCTCATCCCGCTCCCAGGTCCCACTACCCCTTCTTCTCTATCCCCCTCCCTCTTTCTTCCACTCCACCTCTGCCTGGTCCTGTCCTCCTTGCACACTTCTCAGCGTCCTGAAGGGGTATAGAGCTTGGCTGTCCCGTTCCTTTCTTCTTTACTCCCCCCCCCCACCATTTTACCAATGCCTTCCCTTCTTCCCACTTGTCTTATTTACTGCCTTACGGTGGTCCTACATTTAGCACTTCCCATCCTATGTTCAGCCTACACCCATAGCACTTCAGCTGAGTCAGTTATCCACAATCCTATACCCTACAGGTTCACCTGCTCTTGGGCTGTTGTAATCTCTGTTTATCCAAATATGGTTTGTTTCTAGTTATGTCTGCTTAGCCAAATATGGTTTGTTTCCAATTATGTCTGCTTATCCATTTATGGTTTGTTTCCCTGGCTAGTTGGTCTAGGTCACTCTGCTCTGTACTTGTTCCACACTGCTATGATCTGTGAATTGTCCTTGTACTGCTCCAGTATTGATATATATTGTACTGTTATGCTTTTGTTGATCTCCCAACTTTGTAACCTCCCCAACACTTCTGGAAATGAACTGTTTACAGCTCACATTGTCTTTCCTGGTGAAACATTTTCCAAATAAAATACATAAATAAAAAGTTTTGCTGATTCCCAAGATGACTGAAATTGGGTGAGTTGTTTAGCAAGGTAGTTGCTTTTTTCTGCCCAGCTTTTTACCGAATCCTCAAACTGGGATATACAGTTTTCTACCATCTCAGAACACAAAGTCAATTGTTCCAACATAGAATTTAAGTCTGTGACTGAGACGGCAAAAGTTGTTAAGGAGGTTTTAATTTCTCCCAGTGTTCTCAAAACCTCAGTTTTTAAAGTGGTCATTGCTTCTAACATTTCTGTCTTAATGCCAATACTGTAACTGTATATTTTATTAGGAGCTCCATTTGACTCTCCATGGAGGTATTATTTGCTGTAGATGTTATGTCTTCTATGGCATTAGTTTTTTTATGTTAGTCATCAAGTATAGTGTTACCAGCATACACCTCCCACTGCCCATTTCATTTTGGTTATCAAAAGCAGTTTCAGACTTATGTATGGGAGTGGCCTGCATCTCCAATATCTCTGGCTTATTTATCAATAATTCACCTGATACAGTTTTTTCAAGAAAAGGTAAAATCTTAACCGTATTTATGGTCTTACCCTTACCAACTGGAGTTTCTGGAAGCAGGGAAATCAGGGGCTCTTGCAGCGTAGAGTTTTCAGCAATTTCAGGCAGAAGGTTAGCGTGCTGTATTTCTGGTGTGAGCAACAGCTGAGGCATTTGCTTTTTACTATGAGAAATATGCCTTTCAGAGAAATGGCCATTGGAAAGCTCTCGAGTATGGCGAACACTTTTAGACATACCCACACACTAGCGATGCAGCATATGCAGGGGAAAAGAGAGTCTAATTGAGAACTAAGGTGTTTTTCCTTTTCTTTTTCTTCTCACTTCACTTCTACCCACTGTTCTCATTACTTTTCTCAAGTGTTGAGAAAGTTTCTTCTTCTTTTTCATCCATCCTGCAACAGCTACTGCTTGGGTCAGTCTGTACTGTAGTCTGCTCAGAGTTGCATCCACCTGGCGCTAGTGGATGACGTCGGGAAGATGCTCCTCACAGATCTACCCCTGTCTCTATGCTATCCTCTGCCTATTCCAGCTTTTAACTTTTTAAATACTGCAGGTAGTTGTCTGAATGGGCACCATCAGGGGAAACTCCAAAGCAGATATCAACTGGCAGGTGAGCTTCTTAGCTGAACCTGAGATGATACAGTGAAAAACCAGTGGCTTCATTTTTAGTACAATTATAAGCATGTACAAGGGCACTGACATTTTGGCTCCACCGGGGTTTATCTTTTGAATGCAGAGTGCCAAGCATGTCAAACACAGTTTGATTTTAACCTCTCTAGTTGTGGATCTCCCTGTGGATGTTAGGGGATAGTTCTGACTTTCTTACATCTCAGATAGACAACAGTTTGTTAATGAGTCGGCTCTCGAAATCTTGGCCTTGATCTGATTAGATTCTCTGAGGAGCACCATAGTGGACGAAAAAGTTCTCCACAAGAACTTTTGCTACAGTGGTGGCCTTTTGGTCTCTTGTTGGATAGGCTTGAGCACACCATATAAAGTGATCTGTTACTACCGACACATTGGTGATGTTTTTTGAATCTGGCTCCAAGCTCAGGAAATCGATACAGGCTAGCTCCATTAGTGCCCTAGCAGTTATGTTAACCAGGGGAGTTGGCCTTTCAGGTTGAGCCTTTTGCTGAAGACACCTACTGCAAGTTTTGACATACTGATTGATATTTAAACCCATTTTAGGCCAGTAGAAGCATGCACGGGCCAAATCCAGAGTTCTTTCACTACCTAAGTGTCCCATGTTGTCATGCAATGTCTTTAACACAACATATTTGAATTTTGAAGGCAATACTAACTGCTTTCTCACAACTACCCTTTGACTGTCAGTCAATTTTGTGTACAACAACAGCTCATGTAGCTTAAGTTTAGGTCCTTCTCGTAACAGTGGAGCAATTTTTGGGTCACTGGACAGCATTTTGGATACATTTTCCCCCTTTCTCAAAGCATTGACCACTTGTCTGATCATGGGATCATAGTGCTACTCTCTCTGAATGTCAGCTGGAGTTAGTTGTGGTAAGGCACTTAAGTCTAAGGCTGTGAAATTACAGTAAGCTATGGGTAGGCATGTGTCGGGAGGTCCCAAGCAATCTACCAAGCAATTCACAGTTTCAGAAGAGGGGATTTCATCCCTGTCAAACTTATGACATAAGGCTTTTACTGATAGTTCAGGAATGTGCATCCATGGATGATTTGAAGCAGGTCTGTATGAAAGGGCATTGGCATTGGTGTGATTTAGGCAGGGTCAGTACTCCACCGCATAATCATATGTTGGTAAAGCTGAGTAAGTAGCATCTAGTTTAGCTGATGTCTGAACATAGGTTAATGGATTTTTGTCTGTCTTAACCATGATTTTTACACCATACAAGTATTTGTGAAACTGTTTCACAATTGCTTACTTGAGTGCAAGAAATTCTAATTTATGTACTTGGTACTTTTTCTCTGACAGTGTCAGACTTCTTGCAAAAGCTACTTGGCACAATCCCTCTGTGTATTATTGGCAAAGTATGGCACCTAGGCCACTCAGGCTGGCATCTGTGTGTAACACATAAAATTTGGATGGGTCAGCATAGACAAGCATGGGTATGTGAGTGAGCTGATAAATAATCTCTTGGAAAGCTGTATTACAATCAAGAGTCCCTCTTGTGCCAAAAGGTTCATTTGGTTTGAAGTAAGTCTTTTTAGTCTCTTTATCAGTGCACTTTTTGAGCTTTTTCTGAGTAGGTGGGTAACCTTGAGTCAAGTTCAGCAATGGCCGCACCACCTTGGTGTAATCTTTAACAAAATATTGGTAGTAACCACAGAATCACAGGGACCACTGCAGTTCTTTCAAGCTGTTGGGCTTTGGCCAATTGGTAAGAGCTTCCACTTTGCTGAGGTCGGTCAGGATACCCTCAGGAGACACAATGTGGCCCACATACTTTACAGAGTTTTGAAAAAACTGACATTTATCTATTGACATTTTCAGCCCAAATTCCTCAAGCCTGTCAATCACTTTGAATAGGGAAGCTTCATGCTCTTCAAGGGTTTTTCCAAAGATGATGACATTGTCGAGGTATACCGAACACTCAAGAAGGTTCATGTCTCCCACAGCATGCTCCATAAGTCTTTGAAATATTGCAGGTGCCCCGAGATTTCCTGGGGCATGTAGAGAAACTCATAGAAGCCTAAAGGACAGATGAATGCTCTTTTGTCCCTGTCTTCAAGAGCCTTTTGTATCTTGTAATATCCACTGCGGAGATCAAGGACTGAAAACCACTTACTCCTATTCAAACAATCTAATTCATCCTGTATGCGAGGCATGGTGTATTGATTGGGTATAGTTCTTTTTTAAGGGTTCTAAAGTCCACACAGATCCAGATGGAGCCATTTTCTTTTGCACTGCAATGATTGGGGAGGCGTATGGACTGTGTGATTCCTGTATTATTCTGGCAGCTAGCATTTCTTGCAGATGACACCTTACTTCGTTGATGTCAGCAGGAGCTAGGCATCTAGTCCATTCCATAAAGGGTCTCTCATTGTGCAGTCAGATATGATGTTAAGCACCGGTAACAAGCTGACATCCCATTCTTTAAAGGAGAACACCTTGGTTCACAGAGCTCATTTTTGGCCAATTCTGTCCCTCCAGCTGCTTTGTATGGGAGACTCCCCAAAATCAAACATGTCAGGTGATGCTTTAGATACCTATCCATTTTGGCACTTAGATGGAAAGACAGCAGTGTCAGCACAATAGACTTTTGCCTGGGTTCAACCTCAGTTCATCTTCATATCTCGGTCTGAAACATTCTGAATTTGGACCAACCACTCTCCTGGCATATGCATTAGCATGAACAGGCAGCACACTGTGTTTAACCAGGAGTCCATTGGGCAATTTTCCCTCTTCTGGGGCCTCCAGCATTAATATCTTATTGGTCAGATCCTTTCGCAATTGCACCTCACAAGTGACACTACATTGTGCATTTGGGGGAAGAACAAGAATTGAAGAATCCCTTTTCCAAAACAAATCCCACAAGCTCATCCTTGTCACCCTCTTCTGTGTGAATTTGCACCTCATAGGCCCTCAGAGCCATGGCATGAATCTGTAGAGCTTTTTCAGACTTTTGTGCTTGTTTATCTTGGCACATTTAGGCAAGGTAGCCAAACATATGTGAGTTGGTCCCAGTTAACACTGGCACCCCATTGTACATGCCAGAGAGAGGACATACCAGTGCTAGCATTTCCACAGGATCTCCTTCTCCCACTTCAAATGATGGAAAAGAGAGCCACACCCGCAAGTTCCCAAGGTATGGATATGACTTGTCACTCAACCCCATACATGCGGTCCATCAAGGGACTGTAAAGGATAATCAGATACTGATCATACCAATTTTTGAATATTATTGCAACTTGGGATTCACTATCTAGAATGGCTCAGGCGGAGATGCCATATATATGTACAGTAGTTTCCATAGACAAACCCACCATTTGTATCCAGTCAGGGGGAGCATTATTCACAGGGTGCATAAAAGCAGACCATCCAACATAAGGCTTGTAGGGAGGTTTAGATTGAGGTTTTAGGCCTCTTTGTCTGACATTGCTAAGCAGCTTGGCTGTTACCTTCCACAAATCTTTAGGAGCCTAAAATACTCTCTTGGCATGCCCATCTTCTCCACAATGGTAGCAGAAGACAGTCAGTCTTGGGTTGAGAACTTGAGCAGGATCTTCAACCAGATTACTGTTAGTATAATGAGTAGACTTGAAATCATCTTTGGGCCTAGGATCATGTTCAGCTCCTCTAGGCCTTCTCCAAGGGGAAGGCTGATGAGTCATCTGGGTGAGGTCATGCACTAAAGTTCTTAGTTCTCTCATCTTTTCAGCATATAACTGTTTGCCTCCTCTTTGGCAAAGGCGTAGCTACTGATACTCCAAGTAAGCTATGGTGTATCAAGTTTAATAGCAGGGGGTAGCAAACAAGCTGGCCAGCATTAATTTGCTCTGCCCTCTCTTGTCCATCACATTTAAATTCCTTTGTTTGGCTTCACATTCTTTTTTCTTTCCTCTTTCAGCTTTGTTTTTTGGGGGGCTGGCAGAGTGGACCACAGACTTTGAAGCTGAAGGTCTCAATTAGGTCCGCATGGTCCACCTGCATAGTGATTGGCTGCGGCATCTGGTAGGGGGTGTGGCAAGTATGGAGCAGTAAGTTTAAATGCCCCAGCAAAGTTAGAAGCCATACTATTAGTTCAATTGTACTGGGAGAGAGAGAGAAGCAGTAGAAGAACTGAGGAGCAGCAGACGGAAGAATAGACTCAGAACCAGCTAAAAGAATGAAGACTTCATGTGGCATGGCAAGTTGAGTGAATCTGCCTACCTGCAGGGGAGAGAGAAGAAATTTCTGCCATGGTCTTGGACTCGTGGTGCAGTCAGTGGCATTTACCAGTGGGAAGTGAGCACCACACTAGCAGTGTAAACAGACAGCAGGTCCAGTGTTGGAATCATCTGATTGGAGCAAGGAACCTTGGACTCAAGTCATTGGGGGCAGGCATGAACAACAGTGGGGGAAGGGGTAGCAGTGTTGAAGGTTGGTGTACAAATCTGAAATGCCTGGCTACACCCCTGCTCTTTGGGGACTTAGACACTAGCACTGGTGGCAGATGACTGTGCCTCATTGACAGTTTCAGTATGGGGAGGGGTGAACAGTTTGACCTTTAACCAATTCTACAGCACTCTGGGCATGGGACTTCACTTCCCCTAACTCCTTTAATACGTTTTCAAGTTGATGGGCATCAAGAGCAGTTTCATTTTCAACAGGCTCTTCAAGGGTTGTGGCCATTCGGTCAGCACCTGGGTAAGGGTCCCAAAACTGTTCCTCATTCTCAGCCTCTCTAATTTCTTTCATAACCCAGCAGTATGCAGGAGGATCATCTTTACGTTTGTGAAACTTTAGTTTAAACATTAGCACACTGGAGAATCTGGCAGACTTAAGGATATGTTCTAGCCTCACCCTGTTTAAATCACTTGCCAACACCCCACCTTTCTTATGAGGTCATTGCAAAGCCCTTTCCAAATAGGTTACATAAGCAGAAAAAACATTCATTATTCCACTGTTTGGTGGACTTGAATTTCCACATTACATCTTCACCAGATTCCGTACTACCAAAAATCCCTTCTAAGGCAGACAAATATTTTTGAGCTGAAGCATCAGGATTTGTAGACCTCAAAAACTTTATTGCTTTAAGTGACTGCAGGGCCCCTTAAACTCTCCATCAGCTTCTTTCATTTTTCACATTCTGCACATTGCCATTCTTGGACTGGGGGGGTGCATGGTTCATCCAAGTCTCTAAATCATCTTCCCCTTGGGGGGTGGGAACAGTACCAGAGAACATTCATAGCTTGTGATAAGAATCAAGATTCACTGAGAGTATAGGCACTGGTGAGAAAGGCACAGGCACAGGTGAAGGTGTTGGTGAGGGAGCTGACGAAGGTGCTGGTGAAGGGTTTGTAGGAGTGCCATCCCCGAGGTCTCTAAAGCCTGTTTTAAATTGTCAAAATGTGTCCCTCTGCTGCCAGTAACTTCCCTAGTTTCTCTTTAAGACCCTCTAACTTGGGTGGCCCCCAGGTGTGGATGCCCCACTATGCATAGTAATCACTCTCCAACCGACTGTGGACTTATCAAGGGTTATGATAAGGGGTCCCCATTCTGGATACACTAAAACACTGCATTCAATTAATGCCACTATAATCTTAGCAAATAAGTCAGCATGTTGCCCTTTGACAGTAGCTTTACCCAGACATTTGACTTTGTTCACAACCTCCACTATAACAGATGTGTTGGTACCCAGAGGAACATCCAATAGCATAAAAGCCTTGTGAGGATCAACCTCCTTAGCTTCACACCATCCTAGCAAGTGGTGCATACCCATTTTTGGGCAGGGATCCCAAGTCTAAGGCCAGCCCCTTCCTCCATTTTTATCCTGGCACTCATATAAAAAGCAACTGCAATTTTGTATGTTGGCCACTAAAGGCAGTAATCCCAGCAGTGCCTCCAACTGTGTACCACTGATGAAGTGGTACTAAGGGCTACTACTCCTGCCTGGTTTTCTCCCTGCAGGTTGAGTTGTCTGGGTATGGAAATAAGGGGTACTGTGGTTTGCCTACCAACAGTGCGATTACAAGATTGGTGCCTCCACCCAGAGTAATGACTTAATGGGTTATAACCTAGTCTAATGCAGCTCTCTGGGAAGCTATATTAACCCACAATTCATGCTAGTGGCTCTTCATACAAAGTTTCACAACCACAGTATATGGCCTTCAGTGCACAATTGCTTGACAGCATTAATGATATGCTCAAGTGTACCACACTTACCAACTGGGTCTGATCTCCTAGCATATACCTTATGCCCCCTGTTATGGAACAGTTTCAGCAATACCTATATACTTTTACAGTAACTTCTAAGAAGTTCAGTAAAGGCAGACCAGATACTAATATGCTCATGGGTCAGGTTAACCTTAAACAACAAATCAGATTTATTAAGGGGAGAGGTGAGAATTTAGGCAAATGGTTATTGTGCTGAAGTCAAATAGATTGAATTACTGTTTATCAATTTAGTCTCTGAATTAATCAGTTTATCTGGCTGCTGGGTACCCAGTATGGAGTTAGGAGCAGGACTGAAGCATTGCCATGGGCAGGCCAGCATTGCAGCTGGTTGGGGCCCTTGATGGAAGGAAAGGCATTAGTAAACAGATGAAGCAATTTTGTGTCTAGCACAGCATTGTATTCCCTGGCCAGATGGCCTGTAATCACAGTTAACTTTAATCCAAACTTAGCGATCAAATCAGTTGACACAGACATTTATTGGATTGTTGCAGGGGGCTACCCTGGTTTTACTTACTGCACCCAGACAGATTGATGAATGGCTGGTGACACCATGGACCTTCTGACCTTCCAGGATTCTGGTGGGGACAGGGGCCAACTTGACTCACCTCCACTTCATGTCCTTTCCCTGTAGGTGGCCTCACCCTGCGATTTGATTCTCCACAGGGGCTGGCTCCCCAAGGCTGGTCTCTCACCAGGCAGTTATTGAAGCTGGTGCAGGAACAGTCTTTTGTGACACAAGTGGCACAGGCCTGATGTATGAAGTTCGGCTTGGTATTCAGATTGGCAAATTCTCTTAATTGGCAGCTTACAGGTTGGCTTAAGGAGCGAACAGGAGCAACTGGCAACAGGTATCCATTCTTCGCAAATTACATAAGAGATGAACACATTGAACAGCTCCAATGGGCACTGGAGTCCTTACATTGAGAAATCCTCTCACAGTTCTTTTGGATGACCTCTCTTCAGGCAAAATGTTTCTTTCAGTTCCAAAGTCTCTGAACATAGTAAGGACAACAGAGGATTGCTTCTTCAGTTCTGCAGTTTCCTCCATTTCTGCATCTCAGCAGTTGAAATCCAGCAGGGCTGCAAAGCAGGCCAAATTCCCAACAAAGTTTTCAGATCACCACCACCAAGTTCCCAATTCTCACAGAGCTCGAACTGACTCACTCTTTTTCTGCTTTTAGGTAGTCTGCTCCTTTTAAGTTCTGCAGAGAGGCAGAACAGGCTTCTCCCTTGAGGTTCCTCCCAGCCCACATGCAGGCTGCTTCCTTCTTGGTAGCTTGGTAGCTTGATCTGGAACTCCACTTTGAACTGCAGCTACACACTTGCTCCTTTCAGCTTGAGAACTCGAGCTGGACTGCCCTTGTTCAATGACAGTCTCCACTGAGAACCTGGATCTCTGTATTCCTGTTGGCTACCTTGGCTGTCAATCTCAATCTCAATCTGAGGGCCCTCATTGGTTAATTTTAGGCACCAACAAGAAAGTTCATAGTTTTTCCCACAATTCACTGAAATTAGGAACGCTTGAGAACCCCTTGGTTCTGATTGGTCCAAACATGGAGTCCAGGACCAAACATGGTGGCTCCTATAGTACAGAAATAGATAGGCAATGTAAACAACTCATTTATACAGTTACAGTAAACATTTAGAAATAAACATTTACAGTGCTTTGAAGTGCTCCATCAGTGCTACTGAGCGACTGCTAAAGGAAGCCCATTAGAGTTGTGCCTGGCTGGTCATGAGCCTTGATTTACTGGGGCACAGCCCAGGCCATACACACCATACACAGAAATGGACCTCTTAAAGAGATAGCATGGCAGCATGATTATGCACACTCATGCAGGACTACATCAGGACATTACTGTACATGGATTTGCTTTCTCCTTCTGGATGTCAGCCAGGCAGTAGGCATCAGAGGAGCCCAGGGAGATAGTCAATGTAAGCCCCCTAATTTTTTTTTTGGGGGGGGGCGTTACACTAATAAGCTAAAAATATCTAGGCATCAGGAAAACTTATGTAAATGTGATATACATTAACAAAACACAAAATCTAGTGGGTCAGACATGTGGGCAAGGGCACAAGGGTCTGAGGCACAAGGTTCGAGTAACGACAGGATGATAAGACATGAAGTTGTAAGTGTGATGTAATGATTTTTTACCCAATTAAGCTTTCACTGTGTACACTGCCTTGAACTGAGTTTGTAAAAAAGTTTTACCGGCTTTGTTAATATTTTTTTTTAATCCTATTTAAAACTGTACTGGGTTTACATGCTTACTGCTATGGACTTAGTTAGAAAATTCAGTGAATTGTAAAATCTGTGTAGCCTCTGTCTTGAGCCTAAGGCTCCTGCCCTTGACTTTCATTCTTAATCATCTTCCTCTATCCCTCTTTTCTCATCTGTCTCTGTTCTGTCCCTCCTGCACTCCCCCATCAGTCTGTTCTTTTGTGCTTGTTTTAGATTCCCAAGTTAGCCGGCACCTTGCCTCTGTCTGAGACTGCCCCCTGACTTGTCTTTCAAGTTGGTGCTCAGCTCTCTTTGTGTGTCTCTGTTTATACACACATGCCCCATCTGCTCTTATTTAATCTGCTGTCTCCTTTCTTACAGGTGCCACTTGCCCCCCTGGGGCAGCGGTCATGATCCAGCCATAGCACCTCTACGGTGCAAGAAGCCTGATCCACCTACCCCCCCAAAGAGACATATAAGGTACAACGCTTGAAAAATTGCCACGATTTCTCTGGGCTGTGTGAACGCTGAACCGGATCATCACTTGCAATTTGCTGTTTTAAATTTCAGTGCCTTCTCAAGGTAGTGCTATTGGCTCCATGCCTGTGTAGAGCTCTCTGACTGGCTGGTCTCACTCACCTGAGACAGGAGCACCAGAGACGTGTGACTTAATGTAAACCTGCATCCCTGTACTCGGCTTCTAATTTATATATTTTAATTTAGCCTGTTCTGCCCTGCCTGTGTAAAATAACTTACCATTCCACCCCCGCTGTAGTTTCTCTCCAACTGTATGTGCACTGATTCAGTGCTAACTCTGCAAACTTCCCCTTGATTTTTCAACCCACCCCACCTCCCCCTCCCAGGCCTCCTTTAAATGCACTCAGTCTCCGTCCACTCCTATCTGATGTTTCAATTTATTGGTTACTTACTGTCAACAACTGCAATTCCTCCCATCCCCTTTTTGCAACTAAGCCTTCTAGCAGCTTTATCTCATTCTGTCTTGCTGAAGCATATCATTTTGGTACTTTAGGTTTGCTTATTGCTGACTAGCATATCCTGTCTTGCTGACTAGCATATCCTGTCTTGCTAAGGCAATGTTTTACTTGAAAATTGTACTACAAATTACTGAACTGTTACTGATTTGCCAAAAAATTTGTTTATTGTCTAAAAATGTTCCCAGCAACCAAATGTTACAGCCCCTTCGTGACTTTGTAGCTCTCTCCAGACTGCAAGGTGCCAAGGAAATCGCTGGCTTTTCAGTTACTAATTGAGCAGTTTTCGCTCAGACTGCTAGCCTTTGTGTTGCCCCACTATTAATTCGAGCTCCTTTCTCCTTTCTCTAACCGAGAACCTGCTAGGGATCCTAGCTCAGGTGCCCTCCGTGTGGACTGTGGACACCAGGTGGTGGGCTCTTCTGAAGCCACTGCCCGAGACCTCCTCATCAGACTCCACCAGTTGAGAGGTATGGCAAAGCTGCAATTTTTCGCCCACCTGCTCATCCCCCCCTCCTGTGTGCTATTATATAGTCCCGTTAGCACCGCCCACTCCCATCCCTGACAAATCTCCGGCCTTCTGTTTCTTACTAAAACAATTTGTTACTGCCAGGGTTCCACCAGGGGAATTCTGCAACCAGCAACCGGCGAGTTACTCTTGTTATCAAAATTCCCTCATTTACCCAACAACTGCAATTATGGCAGCCTCTTGGCAATTCCTCCTCCTGACTACACTGTGTATCATACCCCTTACTGGCTTATTATCCAAGAAATTTGAGAGTGGGGGTACACCACATCCTCATCCTGAAGACTGCTCACCCAATCTGACTCTACACATCACATGTTATGCCAAGGCTCCTTGCCAACTGATTCAGGTGGACTACCTTCCTCCAAGAGCAACTATTGCAGGTTTGTCTACGCCTTCTTCCTTATCTCTAATTAATTTGAGTTACTCCCACTGGCATTACACAGCCAGAGTATTAGCCTTAGTGTCCTTAGGCTTGCAAAAATTAAAAAACAAAGCTTGGCACCCAGTTTCTCCTACATGCCAAGCCGAAAAAAGCCTCAAGCTCATTGCCTTTCACTTGAATCCCTGAAAAAATTGCTACTCCTCCTCTTACTTTGCTCTAGCAATGTCGAGCTTAATCCAGGGCCCATAAATAAACTTACCTCCCCTTCTGAGTCACTAACTTTTAAAGGTATTAGTTTTATGCACATTAATGTGTACAGCCTGCTGAAAAAACTCACCCTTATCCAGGCTTGGACCACCCATACAATGCCAGATGTGCTTGTTATCTCAGAATCCTGGCTACGGCCCTCTATACCAAATAGCGTGATTAATATACCTAACTACCAGATCTTTAGATGCTATAGGCAATCCAGAGGAGGTGGGGTTTCCATCTACATCAAAGATAGATTTTTGGTATTAACACTTAATTCTAACTCACTTGTAGTGGAATTTGAGTGCCTGGACATAAATATTGACCTATCCCCATCGTTAGCACTCCGAGTCATAAGATGCTATAGACTACCATCTGCCGGTACTCAGCTCTTGTCTTATCTTACAACTATCTTGAACACTAGCCCGCTGGAAACAATTATCCTCGGGGATCTAAACTATGATTGGATGTCAGAAGCCAGTCACCCGCTTAAATATTTCTGAGACTCCCTTGGTTTCACCCAACTCAACGAAGAGCCCACCCATATCAACAAAAAGAATACAGCAAAAAGTACCCTTCTGGATGTCCTACTTGTGAATAAACCCCATTCCTTCTCCCATGTTGGAACCTTTGACACGGATATTAGTGACCATTGCCTAATAGCTGGCGTTTGGGCAGCCAACAAAGTGCCAACTATGGCCAAATTCTCCACCAAAAGGTCAACCTATTTGACCTAAAAAACTCTCCCTTGTGGCAGAGTTTTTACCTTGCTAAAACAGTGGAAACTGCATATTTTGTACTACATGAAATCATTACCTACGCCATGAATCTACATGCGCCTCTGTCAAAAATATGCATAAAGGTTAGGAAATGCCATTGGTTCACTCAAGATCTCAAAGCTGCACTACTATCCAGGGATAAACTCTGGAAAACTGCCTGCAAATTCCAAAAAGAGGAAGATTGGTGCCTCTTTAGAACAGCCAGAAATCGGTGCACCAAACTGATTAGGGAAGCTAAAGCCTGCTATTGCCAAGCAGAACTAGATACTGCAGCCAATTGTCCCTCCAAATTCTGGGCCACAATCAAAGAACTGGCAGGAGCCACATCACTAAATATGCTCAATACAAAGATTACCTGTGACAATACAGTAATCAAGACAAAAAAGAGATACTGCAGGCATTCAACACGCACTTCGTCACAGCAGGCTTAGCCTTCGATAACTCACCTGCATGTAGTCTGTGCACCCAACTTGACTTCGTTAGTCAACTTTTCTCATTCTCATCGGTTTCCCTCAAGGAAGTGGAAGACTTGATTCTTCACCTGGATAATAAGAAAAGTGCCGGCCAGATGCACTTGAACCATACTTCCTAAAGATAGTATGCCACGTATTGGCAGTGCCTATTACTCATTTATTCAACCTGTCCCTAACACAAGGTACCCTTCCTCAAATATGGAAGATCGTACACGTTATCCCACTATTTAAATCTGGAGACCCTTGTGACCTAAATAACTATAAGCCAATTTCTTTCCTACCCACACTCTCAAAGCTACTGGAAAAAATAGTAAATGGCCAACTAAGATCCTTCATCTACAGAGAAAAATTACTAAAACCCCTTCAATCCAGATTCAGAGCCAACTAGAGTACAGTCTCAGCATTAGCTAAAGTAACCAATGACTGGCAACTGGAGTTGGAGCATAAAAAGTCAGTATGTGCTGTGTTTCTTGACCTCATCAAAGCATTCGACACAGTCGACCATGACATGCTCCTCGACTCGCTAAAAACACTAGGACTGGATACTACTTACATAGAAACATAGAAACATAGAAGTTCACGGCAGATAAGGACCGCAAGGCCCATCCAGTCTGCCCATTTCTTTTTCTACCTTATAAACTGGTTCTCTGAATATCTTACAGACAGATACCAGCAGGTGAAAGCGGATGGCAAACTATCTGCCCTAAAACTCTTACAAAGAGGTGTCCCTCAGGGATCCCATATTAGGTCCCCTCCTCTTCGCAGTGTATATCAACAACATTGATGAGGGAATCAAGGATGCAAGTATTCACTTATTCACAGATGACACAGTGCTGTACCTGAGTCGTCCCACACCAAAAGAAGCTTGTACTGACCTACAAAAAGATTTCAATCTCCTGCAACTCCCACTAATCAATAAAAAACTGCTATTAAACGCTAAGAAAATTAAAACCATGTTATTTTCCCCCGCAAACTACACAAGCACTACTGACTCCCTCCTTCTAATAACCACGATGCTGGGAGAATGCTTAGAGTAAGTTCCGAAGTTCAGATATCTTGGGGTCTGGATCGACTGTGAACTTTTCTTCACTGACCACCTGGAAGACTTGCTGAAAAAATTAAGGGAAAGACTTGTCCTTTTTTTATAGGATAAGAAGACTTCTTACAGCAGATGCAAAGAAATGACTAGCTCAAGCCACGTTCCTGTCCTTAATTGACTACGCAGACTTCATACAGACAGCCCATCTGTGGGCTTCCCAAGCTGCTTCTGTGGCCCTGACTCTCTCTGAGCAAGACACAGCTAACAGACCACCTGACTGACCCCCGGACAGATTCAGACAGCCCATCTGCGGGCTTCCCAAGCTGCTCCTGTGGCCCTGGCTCTCTCCGAGCAGGCCACAGCTAACAGACCACCTGACTGACCCCTGGACAGATTCAGGTTCGCACTGGATCTCCAAAACTTGTGGTTTTGAATGCAGCTGTTTTGACTGGACACCCAGTGGAGGAGCCAGGCACTGATAGGCAGCTTTGCTCCTTGGCTGATTTTCCAGTGCCTGGCGCTTCCTAATCTCAGGGAAATCTCTTTCTGTGCTATGTTCTGGACTGAATTTTTGTAATTTACATATGTTATGCATCAATTGGTCTTACTTTACCTGCCAGCTTAGCTAGTCCATTACAAGCCACTAGTCTAGTCTCTCAGTGATACTTAGTGCTGTGTAATCTAGTGCTGGACAAACTGTATTGTATAGTAGCTGATGTTTGACTGCTAGACCTAGCTACTGAGCAAGACTCCTGCAGTTTTCCATTTCTGCCCTACTGACAAACCCTGCCCCTTCCCCACACTGGTCACTCTGCTAATTATTAATTTCTCTGCCCCACTTGTAATGCTGTCTCTCTAAACACTCTACTTTCTTCTCTGCCTTACCTACAAACCCTTCCCTTACACCCCCCTGATGCTGCTGTACTCCTCAGACATCCCGGTGCCAAAGCACAGACCCTCCCCTATTAACTCCTCTTCTAGCTCTAAATAATTGCCCTGCATTTACCACCTCTTTATCTCATGCTTTGTCCTACTCCATTGCCTGCCCCCACTGAGCTTGCTATTGTACTCTAGCTGTATTTAATCCTCTGTGTTTCCCTCCTTGTTCCACAGACAGCCCATCTGCCGGCTTCCCTAGCTGCTCCTGTGGCCCTGGCTCTCTCCAAGCAGGCCACAGCTAACAGACCACCCGACTGACGCCCAGACAGATTCAGGTACGCACTGGACCTCCGAAACTTGTGGTTTTGAATGCTGCTGTTTTGACCGGATGCCCAGTGGAGGAGCCAGGCACTGATTGGCATCTTTGCTCCTTGGCTGATTTTCCAATGCCTGGCACTTCCTGATCTCAGGGAAATCTTTTCTGTGCTATGTTCTGGACTGAATTTTTTCACCTCCCCCACCTCCTCACAGTATTAAATAGACGCTTACTCCACCCCTTTCCTCAGCCTAGCAGCTGATTGGTCACTCCACTGCTGCACATTTTCATGCTATTGGCCTCCCTGTCTTCAATACCTGACTTGACCCACTTTCTCACCACCCCTTTTTAAAGCAGTCCCACTCACAGGATCACACACTTGCTCTCAACTTTTTCTCCAGCCACTCCATCTAACTCCTCTCAATTACTGCTCTACCTGCCCTATTGTTAGGTACCGCACCCTAATTCAACTATATACCCTTTCAACTATAAACCAGCTAGCAGTTAAGCAGGCCAGCAACACCAAACAAACTACCATGGGGTGCAACCACCTACTACTACTCCTCACTACCTCTTTTGGCATTGCTGGTACCATATACAAATTCAGACCCCCTACCTCCCCACTCTGAATCCTCACTGGGTGCAAGCTGGAAGAAAAGCATACACATGGCCACTACCACTTCCGGTAACGATAGGCTCTTTATCCTCCAGCACCTCCCATACACAATTATCGCCAAGCCAACCTTCCAAACCGTAACCTTAATGGTTAGCTTCCCCTTAATTTAACACAGGCATAAAGACATCTCCCCCACCTGAAGCCCAGGCGATGGAAGATGCGAGGGAAGATAAACATCACCCTATCTGCCAGAAAGGTTATCTTTCTGCTACTGCTACTCTCTGGCAATGTTCACTTAAACCCTGGACCAACAACCCTGATGAGCAGGGGGGTCCATACAGTGAACAGCCTAAAGATAGCATTGCTAAACATCTGCAGCCTAACTTCCAAATTCGACCAGCTCCAGGCTTGGATGAACATCCATGCCCCTGACATGCTCTGCCTAACTGAAACCTGGCTGTTGGGTAGGATCAAAAATGGTGAGGTGACCATCGAAGGATTCCAAGCATTTCAACTTGATAGAATAGGCAGGAAAGGTGGTGGCTGCCTCCTATATGTCAGAAACATACTGAGTTGTTCCATCCTCCCCATCTCCAAAGTTGTAGAGAATTATGAGCTACTAGTGGTAAAAATACAAGTCAGCCTAAAAGGCAAGACCCTTACCATCACCACAACCTACCTGCCTCCCAAGAAAGCAAAGGAAGGCCTTCCTCTTGTTATGGAAGAATGTAGCGCACTCAGATAGGGCTCAGAACTCATCTTGACCGGTGACTTTAATATTAACTAGTTATGTAAGGAGGCAACACCCTCCAGAGACCTAATCACCTCCAACAATCTCACACAACTCGTAACTCACCCTACCAGGCAGAACTACAAGGCTGGTACAAGCCCCCTCATTGACTGGGTCTTAGCTAGCTCACTGACTCGATTCTCCGAACTCAAGGTTCTCCCGGACGTGCTAAGTGACCACTCCTCAATCTCCTTTATATGGACCACTAAACTTGCCAAAAGCCCACCCCGCCTCATTGACAGCAGGGTTCTGCGGAAAGGCAAACTTGGATCCCTCAAATTGGCCCTGCCTGCCTAAAACTGGTCCCCCATCAACAAGGCACCTACACTGGACCAGGCTCTTAGTTTTCTCACTGAGGGCTTCAATTCCATCTGTGATATCTATGCACCACACACAAAAAAGAAAATTCGGGAGGAGGTTAATGGCTGGAATGATGGCAAGCTTCTCTCCCTCATAAAGGAGAGGGACTGCCTCTGGGAAAAAGCCTTAAACTCAGGCAGCAAGCATGACCTACAGTGCTACAAAATGGCTAGAAATTGGTGCACCAAACTTAGGCTCGCAAAAGCCAATTTCCATAAGACACAGCTTAACAATGCATGGGGAGATGGAAAGAGGTTTTGGGGCAACATCAAGAACATCCTTGGTAGAGATCAAAAGCAGCACCCTAAGATGCTCAACATTAATAACTCATCCTCCGCAGATTCGCTAGCCATTGCTGATGCCTTTAACCAGACATTTACAGACCTGTCCCCAGTGCTGCCTCCAGACTACCTTCTGTCTGTGGAGGACAAGGTTGCTCCAACCTGCTCATAACTAACCACCCAGCCTTCTATTTTAAGAAGGTGACAGTGAAGGAGACCCTAACAATGGTCAGGAAAGTCCTAGGCAAAACCAGATTAGGGAGTGATGGGCTAGACATGAAGTTACTATCTCTCATCCTTGATGTTCTTATCATGCCCATAACAATGCTATCTAATAAATCCTTGGCCCTAGCTCAATTTCCAGAGGTATGGAAGCAAGCCCTGGTAACTCCAGTGCATAAGAATGGTGACAAGGTGCTGGTGTCAAACTACAGGCCAATATCTATCCTCTCCCCACTATCCAAAGCTTTGGAAAAAATTGCAGCACGTCAACTCACAGAATACCTCAATAAGTACAATCTGCTTTGCCCAAACCAACATGGTTTCAGGCAAAAACACAGTGCCACCACGGCACTGCTGGAATACACTGACTATGTACACAAGGCACTGGATGAAGGCAAATTGGTGGGGTCCATCTTCATTGACCTCACCAAGGCCTTTGACACCATCAACCAGCTTCTACTAGTACCCCAGCTCCAAAGATTGGGTATGGCACCAAATGCTGTAAATTGGTTCAATGACTACCTAATACATAGGAGCCAGTGAGCCAAAATTGGGCAGACATTATCCAGCTCCAGAGATGTACTCATAGGAGTCCCTCAAGGATCAATTCTAGGGCCCCTGCTTTTCAGCCTCTTTGTAAATTACCTACCCACAGCCTGTGACACTAAAGTTATTCTGTATGCGGACGATGCTGTGCTGCTAAGCAGCAGCACCTCTCAGGTTGTCTTACAAACAGAACTACAGAACTCTTTCAATAAACTCAAGGACTGGTTCAGTAGGCAAAAGGTGCTACTAAATTACAAACCAAGGCCATGCTACAATCCAGCCCCTACAACAAACACAAGCATGCTCCCCTCGTAATCACCAACAAGGCTGGTGAGCAGATTGAGCAGGTGCACTTGTTCAAGTACCTTGGAGTCATCATTGATGACTCTCTCACTTACATGCACCACGTAGACTCCCTTGTCAAAGTGGTAAATGTAAAAATCAGGTGTCCTCTATGGCATAAGAAATCCCTCACCCGGAAGCACTCCTGTCTCAGTCTCCAGCTCCATACTCCACCCATAGACTACGGCTGGTGGTCTATGGAGCTGCTACTGATACAGTGCTCAAAGGGTCCAAATTGCACTCAAGAAGGCATGCTGCCTCACCCTGTGTGCAGATCACTTCACTCATACTTGCACCCTGTATGAGAGTACAAACTGGCTTAACCTAAAAGACAGGATCAAATATCAAACTTTCCTCCTGGGAAAGGAGGCACTCCTCGGAAAAACCCCACCCTGTATAGGAAACCTGCTCAAGGCTTCTCTCTAAACACACATCACCAGACGGAGGAAGAATGGAGCAGTGTCCATACCATTCTGTCGAACCTCACTAGGGCAGCGTGCTTTCTCCTATCGGGCCCCCCCTCTGGATAAATGAACTCCCAATGAAATGAAAAAGAAAAACACAGCCTGTCTCAATTCAAAGTAGGCCTCAAACAGCACCTAATGTCTAACTCAAAATGCACCTGCTTCTCAGGCCCCAATTGACAAACAGGCCTACCCCCAAGGTAACACCCAGCAGGGCTACCTAGAGAACCCTGCCTCCATTCCAGCCTAGCCAAGGGCTTAAGTAAGCTATCAGTCCTCTTTAAACACACTTGGTACTGCCCCTCCAACCCCCCCACACACACACACCATACTCGATAAAGCCCTCTGGAGCTGCTCCCCATCACAGCCCCCGTTTCGCTATCCCCCACCTCTCGCTCTCTGCAGTTGGTTTCAAACCCAATCACACTTGATTCACTGTCACCCAGCTTCTTGCCATCTGGGACAGCATTAAACCCTATGTAGTTACTCTACTATAGTTTATCAACGGATTTGGAGGTTTCCTGGGGTGTGCTACCTATGGCAACCAATTAGAAATAGTTTAGTATTCAATTACAACTGCTCAGTTTTTTTCTCCTATTTGTCTAATTGTCATGTAATCACTCTTTAATGCCTAATGATCAGGCCTCTGTAACCACTGAATATGTGTATTGTCTTATTGTCCACCCTGACATGGAACCTTTGTAAAAGAGCTCATGCTCAAAGGTCTTTCTGAAATACTAATTAAACAATTAAATTAAACAATTAAACAATACACAGTAGCTGTGCAGCTTCCTATCTTGGAAAATTGGATACGCTATACCACAGAGCTATACGCTTCATCACTGACCTCCCCTTCTCTACCCATCATTGCGCACTATATGCTGCCACGGACTGGACCTCACTTCACTATAGGTGCAACTTTAATGCAGCACTCTGGACACTTAGAGCCCTCAGTGGCAAACTCCCTCAATATATCGTCAACTGTCTGTCTCTGATTGTGCCCAGGAATTATTCCCTTAGAAGCTGCTCACAACTCCTGCTAAATATACCCACGGCACTCACATGAGTCGGGAGAGCCTCCTTTGGATTCGCACTCCCATCAATATGGAATAAAACCCAAAAAATACTTAAGCTGAAAACCCCAGTAAGTACCCTTTTGTGCAAAAGGCGTTTCTGTGATGGCATTACGGAAATTTGCAACTGCTTTTCTAGACATTAACTAACCTTCCTCCCTCAAATGGTGGCCCACAAATGGCAGCCCCCCAGCTGAAATGTGTGCCTCTGCCTCTAGCATGCCCACCAACAGATCCACAGGATTTATTGCCGAACTCCCTTATCTTATTCTTTGACACTCTGAACAGCTGCAGCCTGATTCTAACACATGCTACCGCACTTGGGGATAATTATCGTCTTTCACCCCAAAAAATATTCGGTCCCTCATCCATCCAACATCTCCCTCTGCCTCAACCTCCAGAACCCTCCCAGTTATGCCCCTGCTACTAAATTCCTCCTCTTGCACTTAGTACAATGGCAGCTTTTCTCCTCCATATTGTCACCGCGTTTTGGGGCAAAAATCATTTCGTCGCCTTTTGTACAGTCCTCTGCCCTCCCAATCCCTCAATCTTCTCTAACAATTGGGTCCTCTTTGCTTGCACCCCTATTCCCCACCTCTCCCTACATTATGCACTTGATATCTTCTATCTGGTATGCCTACCCTCTCCCTAACATTTCCCACTACAAAATGCACAGTTTTTGGGCTTGGATCTAGCACAAGTTCATTATCCATGACTCTTTGTAGTTCTATGTTCAATGTATATTATCTGTAAATGTGCATTTTTACTATAATAGCAGCTATTTTTACTGTTTGTACTATTGTAACTTGTCTTTCTGTATTATTACTGTAGGATCGCAGGTCCACCTTGTAAATGAGCTTGATCAATGGTGCCCGCCTGGATAAATAAAGATACTGATTAATTGATTGATTGATATGTTAAAGATGTTGTGCATATTTTCTATTGGAATAACAAAACCGACTGCATTTACCTTGTTAAAAAGAGTCATCTTAGCAAGGTACCAACTGGGACTCACATGGGGCCAGATTCACAAAACAGCATTGGATTACGTCCACTCCACAACTCCAGTTGCTAACCAAAATTTCTGCAGCTGTGGAGATTTGTATTCACAGTTCAACACAGCCATTTGAGATGTTACACCTGGTCCTTTTAGGCATAACATTTTCCACAGTTACAGGGAAACAATACCCACAAGCTATCATAAATAGTGGAGCCAGTTGTAAAACAGCTGACCTTTATGAATACCTCAGTTGCAGGAAAAACTGCAACTCCACAAGTGGCAACCCACTTGTGCCAGGTTTTTCACATGGCTGCGAGATTTTAGGGGCTTTGTGAATCCGTTCCATTGCATTGGTCAGGTTAGCGACTGCAGGTGATAAGCAGTGATGGTGTGCTTCTCAGGCATTGCAGTAAACACCTGTCAACAACTGTTTATGACTGAAGCAGGTCATGGCGTACCAGTTAGATGACTGTCCAATGGAGCTAGATCTATGCATTTAAACAGGTTCTAAATTCATTTAACAGGACAAATTAACATTTTGGAGATACAAATTTAATTGGTATTTTAGAAACTTATACATCAAAGCAGGCTATGCATTAAAGAGGCATACATTTAGCTGGGCTTTACTGTTCAACTGCAACTTTGTGCAAGTTTTCCCAAAGACATCACAGACTCTTTAAGTCATTTTATTTTCCTGTGCAAGTTGTTTTTCAAATATTTGCTCCCATTCTGTCATTTAGTCATCACAATGGTCCATTTGTAAATTCAGTGCATATTTTCATATTACCCCAGGTGAAAGATTCCATTGTAGAATAGTATTATGCAGAATATATTCATTTCAACCCCAGAGTTCTGTAGTAGATTAGAGCCTTTATTTATTTTATTTTATTGATCAATGTATTGTGTAAGAACTGAAACACATACACTACAGCATGTATTTACTGAATGCAGATCAGAAACACACACTGAATTTAATAAATGGCCAGCAATTTATTACATTTATTAAATGGCCAGTAAAGATGGAACAAAACCAGAATAAAATATAAAATGAATTATAATATACATGCAATTATTTATCTTACTCTTGCTTGGAGTTGCATATTATGAATTTATACTTGTTTAAAATACCTCTATCTTTTCAGATTGTTTCCATGGCCTCTGTTTTTAAATGTAAGGCAAATTTCAGTTTTGAGAAAAAAAATGACAGTTGGGACCGGCAGTCAGGACTCTAATTGCATTATACACAGTATTCTAAACTACTGTATACCAGGAAATATTCGCTATCATTTTATATTCGCTATTTTAGTGTTTTATAAAAAAGTGCAAATTTAATGGGATAGCGAATATTTCTGAATATACAGACCTCCATGATGTGCTGTTGTAATTGCCCAACAATACCAGAAATACCATAAAGCTGTACACATATCGCCTTTATTTAATCAATTTACAACAAGCTCATAAAATAAAATAACATAAATAAAATTCAAAATGTACAGCAAACTCATGAAAATTCTGCATTTGTGCAAAGACACCACAGTAAGCCATACAGTAGACCTCATGCAATCTTAATTTTCCAGTTGATCTGCTGACAAGTTACCAGTATCTGAAAAACATGATGAGGGAAAAGATGCTTAGAAAAACAGTAAAAATTCTGCACTGAAATGTTACAATGAACTAACAGCATAGGATGGAATAGAAAGGATGACAGCACTCACCGATTGGTCCATCCAGGCTGTTTTCATGTGCTTTTGTAATACCAGCTTCTACAAATCCATGGATACAATCATCTCCTTTCTCTTTCAGTTTGTTAAAACTAGACTCCAGCCACACGTGCATGCTTCTCTTTGATGACTGACATCTTCAGATCTACTCATACATTTTCTGCTTCTTCAGAAATCTGTGTGGAGATTATACCAGCATACCAGTCTTATAGCAGTGCTTTAACTCATCCTTGAACAGTTTATTCAGTGTTATGTCCAGTGGTTGAAGTAAGTCTGTACAGGATGCAGGCACGAAAACAGGGATGTACCCTGCCTCTTCAAGTTGTCAAATTACTGTTCCCATAGTGAGAGTAGATCCAGAAGCAAATGATTTGATACCTTTTAATGGACCAACATAGATGTAACAACAAGAACAAAGTGCTCTAGCTTTCGGACAAACCAGTCCTTCTTCAGAAGCTTCCCATAGTGTGCATCCTAAATAAATCCATAATTAGAAGACCCTTTTGCTTGCATGGCAGCCCAAGAGACAGCTTTGTTTTATCCAGATGGGGGGTGAGTAATGACTCTATGTACCCTATTGTTGTATTTCATTTGCCCAGTGGTTTGGTGAGTGGGTGATAGACCAGTCATTGGGGAATTTATAAACTGAGTGGCAAGCAGGAGTTTTGCCACAGTAAATGACTTGAGGCAGTAGCAGATCTCCTGAAAGGGTACTTGCGAGGACAACCAACACTTGCCGTTTATCACCGAGACCTGTTAAAGCCACTTGTCATGACCCAGTCTCTGCCATTGTCCATTGTGATACTGGGACAATATTGACCCCAGTCTTATCTAAATTTACAACCAACTCAGGAGGTATCAGTTCCTGTGCTGCAGCCCTGGCACTTCTAGCAAGGAAACCTTGTTTCAGTTTAACAAAGTCCAATGGGGATTTATGAGCAGCCTTGGTGCCCTTCCTTTTGCTAAACCCAATACGGTTAAGAAATCCCCAAGCCCATTTTGTGGTTATGCATACACTACCACCATTCTCTGTTAGTATCTGTTAGTAGCAAGGTTGGAGGAATGGTCAGAAGTATGGCAGCTTGGATTCAATGCAAAGAAGCGCAAAGTAATGCACCTGGGAAACGAAAACCCAGGGGAAGATTACACAATGGGGGGAGGTAGTAACAACAACAAAAATTGAAAGAGACCTGGGTTAATCATATCAGATGACCTTAAGGTTGGCAAGCAATGCAAGAAGGCGGTAGGGAGGGCTGGTGGGATACTGGGATGTATAGGGAGAGGTATCACCAGCAGAAAACAGGAAGTTGTTATCCCCTGTACAGACAGTTGGTGAGACCCCATCTGGAGTACTGCATCCAGTTCTGGAGACCCCATCTCCACAAGGACATAGACAGAATGGAGGCAGTTCAGAGGAGCAACTAAAATGGTGCAGGGTCTGCAAGAGAAGCCATACAAGGAGAGACTAAAGGAGCTTAATATCTATACCCTTGAGGAGAGGGGGACATGATAGAAACATTTAAGTACCTCAGTGGAATCAACAAAGTCTAAGAGGGTAGCATCTTTCAGAAAAAGAGATGTGTAAGAACAAGGGGACACAATTTGAAGATAGAGGGGGGACGGCTCAGGGGCAATGTGAGGAAGTATTTTTTCACAGAGAGGGTGGTGGACACATGGAACAGACTTCATGAGGAGGTTGTGGGGTCTAAAACTGTGGGAGGATTCAAGAATGCATGGGACAGACATAAGGCAATTTTTGTGGGGGGTAGGAAGAAATAGGCTGTTGGTTAAATAGGATCTGCAGCTTATCCTCTAGGTAGGGAAATGGGCAGACTAGGTGGGCCAAGTGGTCCTTATCTGCCATCAAAGTCTATGTTTCTATGTTTCTATCTGGGGACAGTTTGATTTTACTATGCCAATTGCTAAGGCATGCACCACCCGTGCATTGATTGCTGCATCCTCAACCCTCAGGCTTTGAATAATACTTCTTAATTTCTCCTCCACATCCTCTATTAACAAAGTTGGCCTGCCCCTAGGTTTTGTTGGCAGTGAGGGTGGGAGACTACTTCTGTTTTGGGTCTGCAGTAATTGTTTCATATAGTCAGTTTTAAAATTGTGCACAGTAGATTCATTTATGGTGCTGTGATACTTCGCCTGATAGTAACACACAGCAGACATTACACCATTCTCACTTGCATATCTCCCAATTTCAAATCGGACTTCACCTGAATAAGGGGTGTAGGTAGATGGAGGGCGTTTTTTTGTGGTGGTGGATTACATAGTTTTAGTTCTGCAATGATGCTGTTTGCAGTATCACTATCTAATCCAGACCACGCAAGCTGCTCGCTCGAGACATCCCCTACATCTACAGGATATTCTCATTTTGCAGCTTTGTTTGAATTAATCCACTGAAGAATTGACATTATGTCAGCATGCTGTAAGCTTCAAGAATGTGTTCTCTGAACTGCAGAATGGAACTACAAACACAAAAACGGCTTGATTAAGCTAGGGCAGAACTACAAATGCAAAAACTGCTTGATTAAGGTAGGGCAGTAATGTAGTCATGACAGCCGACTGATTGCTGTAATTGACAGCGCTGACACCAGCAGATTACTGTTTTAGCTGGTCACTGTAGTCATGACAGCAGATTGATTAATGTAATTGCCAGCGATTTACAGAAGTGCTGCAGAAATACTACCAGCAATTACAACTTGCTGACTAAATTCTGGGCATCTTAATCTTCCACTCCTTTTAATTTTAGCGCATGGTGAAAACCGCGAACAATAGCAGGCGCGAATAAGTTTCTGGAACTCAATGCGTTAATATTAGGGAACATGAATATATTCTGTTATACAGTATCTAAAATTTCAGGATGTCTGGTTCTTTCTCACTAAAGATATTTACATGAAAATGGACTCTTTTCCCCTGAGACCTTGCCAGTTCCTGCTGCTTTTCCTTCTCAGAAGTGTTAATCCTCTGCTTGTGACTTCAGGGGCCACATACATAGTCACAAGGATGATTCTGTGGCACATGGCTGTGGTGCAGCCCCTTGTTATACACACAGGGGTCAACAGACCATCCCTGTGCTTGCATACCGTGCAGGGTCAGTGTGTACCAGTACAGGTAAATGAACAAGGGAGGCAGAGTTAATGAGTGTGGCAATATGAATGGAGGCACTCTACTATGCACAGTGGCTCCCCAGCACCTTAACTCCCATCACAATGTGTAGCAACCCCAGGACTGGTGGAAGTAGTTCTTCAAGGGGTTGCTGCCTTGTGAGCAGAACATCCATTCTGGAAGGGGAAAGAGGCAGGCTGTGCACTGTGCCACCAAGTACAACACATTATGGGAAAAGAACCAAGGGAGGGAGACCAGTGACACTACAGATTACAGTCTTCATCCAGCAGGATGTGAGTGCCACTAGACCATCAGGGTAGACCAGAGATTATAATTGCAAATGAAAGATGGTATGGCCAACAAGTAGCCACAAGATATGGGGATGCAGAGAGCATATGTGTAACCACAAACAACTGGAAATGCAATTTGCATAAGTGTATGTAGTGCCACTGCTGCAAGGGACACTCCTGCTCCTTCAACAGCAACATCTGTTTGTATATGGCAGTTCTGCCAGGTGGTGCTATAGGGGACCTGCCCACCATTTAATACCACCAATTAAAGTGACAACAAGGAATAGGACCCTTCAATAATTTCCATGCCAAAACATTATGATGTCATAAACAGCAGATTATGAATTCAGGGCACAAATAAACAACATGAAGAAATGATGTCCAAAGAGAAAATATCCAGTTTTAATGAAAACCTGTTCAGTAATAAAAATTTAATACCCTAAAATTCAAATTTGTGACTCACACTGCAAAACTGTTTTTGCTTATGCCAACAGTGATTTTTTTAGAAGAAACTTAGAAAAACTCATAAAGATGGTAATCCTCTTATTAAACTAGGTTTTGCATCTAAATAAGGCTATTCTGGTGTGAAAAGTTTAAAGTCACTGAAAATAAACAGAATTTTAACTAGCAGTTTCAAGAACAGCATCTAAGGAAAATACGACTTACAGAATTAATGCAGTTCTCCTTTAAGATTCTGCTCATATAATCTTGTAGGAATGCAATTTATGTTAAGCAACATCAGGCAGTAAATTGATTTAAGTATAACATCCTTAGTGCTATTAAATACTGGTTGCCAAACCACAGTCCATTAACTATCACTAGGGCACCTACTGGAAACTCGTCTTGCATATGCTTTGTATCTCAGCTTGGCATGGTACTATATATACTGTATACCTCAATTTATGAAGAAAAAAGCACTAAGATGTCAAGTTCTCAAAATTTCTTGTATCCGGGTTTCAGTCTCTGTGCTTAGTGGATAATGATGTAAACCTTGGAATGTGGCTTGGAAACTGTTCCTGTACTGAAAATATTTTCAAATGTCTTACCTTGGCAGTCAGTGGGATGCTCAGTGTTCTTCAACTGTACTAAATAATTAGCAATATGGCAATAGTGTAAAGCTGAAATCCCACATTCCTTTTAATAGGGACAGCAAATACTTTAGTTTATACTATAAAGGAACCATGGGAAAAACAAGATACATGTGATACCTTTCTTATCCTAACTACAATTTTAAGATCCAATAAGATTCAGTGCAAACTTCAAAGGAACACTGTCAACCCCCTTAGGCCTCAAATTGTTCCAAGTTTAAAAAACACATTTTATAATTGTTCACATTGTATAGAGACTATCGATGCAGCTGGTACTTTGATTCAGATCCCTTTTTTCTTTTAAAAAGTGAAAAACAGACTGCCCACCATACTGGTATTACCACACCAAAACATGTTTGTTTTTCTTTTTTTGATCATCTCCCACTGCATCTTTCCTGTACTCAGGAACACCCCAACACAATCTAGCTGTTTATTATGCAGTGGGTGTAGAGGAGAGTATTGTATCATTAGTGATTGCACTGTTTGAGGGTGTTTCTAATGGTCAGGAAGTTTTCACTAAGAGTAGTTCAATGATTTGATGCAAAACAAAGCTGAAACTAGCTATACGTTACCATTCATTTTGGTTCTAATAAGCAAGGAGGCAGATAAAACAATGGGCCCCATTAATGAATGTTAGAGACAGTAAGCAATCAAAAAATGTGGGTTTTAATCTAAAAATAATATGATGCAAAAAAGGTTGAGAGTGTCCCTTTGAAGACCTCAACCTTATTTTCTGTCAGGCATGGCGCACAACATACTGGAAGCAGAAACTGCATTTATAAGGGGCTGTTTCTAAGCACAGAAAGGGGATTTTGAGTCAGTGTTGACCAAACTGCAGAGATATAAACAATCTTTGAATTGTTGATTTTCATCAGACAGAGGCTGAACACTAGATGCTAAGTAACTATTTATTTAGTCTTTTGTGATAGATAAGTCTTGTACTGCTGTTTGTTGCAAAGCAGAGAAAATTTTATAATGGCTTCAAAACCCCTTTATGTTAGTGTGACATGAAATATCTGTCCCTACAGACACCAGAGTTTGGTGTATTAAAGGTATTCATGAATCTGTATTCCCAGATCCTTCCATCTGTCTCTGATTTGAAGCTGTCTGCAAGGATTACCACTCTCATGTCCTCCAATTTAAGTTCTGAGATGGAGAAATGCTTGCACACTGTTGAGTATTTGACTTGGTGACTGATGCTTTAGCGATGCAGATTCATTCTTTTTAAAGTGTTTGCATTGTTTCACCCACATAGCAAGTTGTGTTAAGGCATTTGGAACACATAACCATATAATAATAAACCATTTAAAAGACAAAGAACCTCTGTGCGTAAACACTGAGGCAAGGGTTACCCCAAAGGGCATTTGGCTGGGAAGCCAAGTTTCAAGAAAATACAAAGTCACACATGCCCCCACAATGCAAAGCATCATGGGCTGCATATGCAAATCACCACAGAATGTTATGCTGGTCCAACTTTAAGCAGAATTGCATGGTGCCCAGGCACACTGCCTTAGGGGTAGCTGGTCCAGTCCACTGGGGTGTTAAACAGACGAGGCATACTGATGAGTCCTGGTAGGACGAAACACGTGTCTATGTCTTCTGTTAGCACTCTTTGCAAACTGTGTGAGAGGCCTTCGGCACCATGCAATTCTGCTTAAAGTTGGACCAGCATAACATTCTGTGGTGATTTGCATATGCAGCCCATGATGCTTTGCATTGTGGGGGCATGTGTGACTTGTATTTTCTTGAAACTTGACACTTCTAACAAGCCAAGCTCTGCCTCAATCGACAAAATTCTTTCTTTAAATGAATTTTAATACAATGGGTTCACCACAATATATCCCAGGCACACTGCCTTAGGGGTAGCTGGTCCAGTCCACTGGGGTGTTAAACAGACGAGGCATACTGATGAGTCCTGGTAGGACGAAACACGTGTCTATGTCTTCTGTTAGCACTCTTTGCAAACTGTGTGAGAGGCCTTTCGGCACCATGCAATTCTGCTTAAAGTTGGACCAGCATAACATTCTGTGGTGATTTGCATATGCAGCCCATGATGCTTTGCATTGTGGGGGCATGTGTGACTTTGTATTTTCATATAATAATAAGATGTTCAATATTGATGGAGATGTATAGTAACTGAATGATCACTGGATTCTGTAGTCATGTTTCTAGTGTGGATTCAGGGGATTATATCTGATATTTTCTTTTAGCATGTTTTGCATATTTAAACCTGGCAGCAGAATGTCCCTGTTTTATTTTTATATTTATTTAATTAATTACTTTTTTTGCCATTTAATAAGTAGCTATTGTAAGTGGGTTTTATTCAAATGCATATCTGTTTTTTCCGCAAAGCAAGCTAGAGTACACTAGAAAGCTTTTGGATCTTTACTGATGTTCAGAGCATTGTCTAATACACAGTTTAACTGCAAGCAAACATGGCCTAGTCTAACTTTAACTAGTGGAGGAATTGTCCACCTGTCAGTTGACAAGTCATACTAGTCTGTACTTAAGTCAGCGAATGATCATACAGAAAGAAAATAGGTACAATAAAACCTTCTTGTCTTAACAAGGGCATACAGTTTTGCAGTGTACCTTGGGAACTTATTTGTTACATGAAAAATGTCTAAATAACAGCTTTTCCCACTCTACCTACACATTTTGGAGGGATTGCCAGAGGCAATGTACAATTTATTTATTTATTTGAAAATTGATGACTGGGAAAGACACACTGAGCTGAAGCTCACTTCCAGGCGTGACCCAGGGGAGGGGAGAAAAGGATAAGAAAACAATATATAGCTTAGACCAATACAGTGTTACAAAAAGTGCAAGACCATAGCACACAGAAAACATAGAAAGTGCATAATGATCAAACAAATAAAGCACTGGCAGTTAAGCCTTATGCCGGGTGTAGGGGGACTCTTAACAGGCAGGGAAAGAGGAGAAAGGGGGAAGAGAAGGAGTCTCAGTCGATATCATAGGGAGTCAGGGGAGGCAGTGAAATGGATTAAAAAGATAAATTGGTTCAAAACTGAGGGGAGATGATAGCTGAAGGCTGATTGGCCAGCTGAGGTACAGGGTCATGGCAAAGCAAAGGTAAAATGGTTCCTGGAGAGAAATAAGCATGAGGCAGAGGGAACAATGGAGAAGAGTGATGAGAGGTAGGATGAAAGGGACCCAAACTAGTATTTAGATATAAAGGAGGCACAGTGCTTATGGTGACAGGATAGAATGGGAAGAATGCACAGTGATCAGTAAAGTGAGCAGTGATGAGTTTCAGTGGGAGAGTTGGTAACAGGTCTGGCCAGAGAGGAGGAGGAGGAGGAGGTGGACCCATAGACCACATCCACATAGTCAAAGACATGAGGCACCATTTTGGTGACAAGCTCTTGCAGAATCTCTATAGAAAGACAATATTTATTTTAGTACAAGTCACCAAGTTGAAGATAGAGCTTGGTATGGATGGCATCGATGTGGACACAGAAGTCAATCTTTCTGTCAAGCCACATACCAAGGTACTTGAAGGAAGGAACTACTTCAAGTGGGTAGCCATCCAAGGTGGAGAAAATGGGCACTGATGTGAGTTTGGCTAGATTTTGGCTGGTACCAAAGATCATGGATATCATTTTCTTAGTGCTGACCTGAAGCTGGTTTAACTGGAACCATCGTAAGACATTGTTGAAGCCTTATTGTAGCAGGCCTTCTACATCAGTGGTGTAGGGGCTAGAAGTGTAGATGACTGTGTCATTTCTGTATATGTGAAAAAGCAAGTTGGTGCAGGCTGAATGGAGGTCACTGAGGAAGATGGAGAAAAGTACGGGGCCATGAAAGTGACCTGTGGAACTCCCACCTGGATGGGAAGAGGAAGAGATTGGGAGCTATCTACCTGCACTGACTGCAGAAATCCCACAAGATAAGAATGGAACCAATCAACAGCAGGTACTGAGAGGTCAGCAAGACCCAGCTGTTTCAGATTATTATTATTATTCTTTTTGGTAAGACCCACTAGGCATGTTTGCCTGCTTTCAGGGATGACTAGCTAGCACTGGGATGGCTAAGTGACTTGCTTAGAGTCACACAGTATGCAAGTGGAGGTTATGGGAATCAAACTCAGGTCTTCTGGTTGTACCAAGCTCATTTGCAGCTCATTACTCTAACCTCTAGGCTCTATTGCCAGCCTAGTACAGCTGGAGAGGGTAAGACACCGAGTCAAAGGGCTTAGCCAGATCAATGAAGTTGGATGCCATGATGTGACCTTGATCCATCCCTGAGAGGATAAAATGAGTTGCATACAGCAGGAAGGAGACGGTGGCATGATCTTTCCCAAACCAAGAATTAAATTGGGAGAGGAAATCAGAGAGTATATGGTGGATAAGCTTCTTTAGCAACTTGGCAAAAGAGGGGAGAAAGGAAATAGGACGATAGTTACCAGAGGAGGATGGGTTACACCCTTTGCAATGTGGTACAATTTAGGCCATGATAATATGTATACAATAGGTATTCCGAAAAATGTATTGTAACACTGTCTTTATGACTAACCTTTCCAAAATATTTATTTGTAGTTTAAAGCTGAACAACCTACAACATTGATATATAGACTTGAAGCAGCAAGCAATGAACAATTATTGAGACCCAATCAACCAATGTAGATGAGCATTTCATTACTAAGGACTGAATTGCTATGGCTGGTGACCTTGGTTGTCTCTAGTCAATCTCATCCTAGCCTCTGGTCCTGGATAGGCAGCAATATCTACAGCATGTACAGTAAGTCACAATAGTACACAGCATCACAGAACTATTTATCCATATACCAAGTAATCTAAAAACATTCTGAACATAATAGTTTTTACCCAAGTCTCCATGTATCCTGGTATGAGATTTCTTACCCACTAGACTCTTAGCAAGTGAGAGTTTCAAGCAACCATCACAAAATTCAGTCTACAAACAAAACTTCCTGTGTTGTGATCTTCCTATCCTTGTTTAATTCTGAGAACAAATTTGCTGACTTGTGCTGGACTCAAGAATAAGTATGAGTCCTCCATATGTCACACAAAATTTGAGCAGGAACAACATGCAAAAAGATATGACATTTCAAAATGGTGTTAGACCCCATCAACTACCTTTTTTTTAGCTGTTTAGCAAAATCTACATTTGGAATTTTACTTATGAGCTGGGGAAACAGTATGATCTTGCCCATTCATGCAGTGCTGAAATTCTGTCTCTCTCCGTCAGATTAGTTATAAGAAGAACTAATGTGAGGTGGACTGTGAGGTCCCACTGATTGCCATGGAGAGATGCAAGTAAGCTTTTGTGATATGAGGCACTTGGCTCTGACTTCCTATTTTTAGTTGGTCTCCTGGCCAGCCTATCATAAATTTCTTGATGTCTGACCATTCCACTTATTGAGGCAAACATTCCACCTATTTGTAATCCAGATGCATTTATTTTTTTAATTGCTCTGACCAGCGCTGAACCACAGTATAATCTTTCACTGTTACCCCTGTGAAATGTGCTCAGCAATTCAATTGCTGTTAGGAAGAAGTAGGCTGTTGGTTAACTAGGATCTGCAGCTTATCCAATAGGTAGGTAAATGGGCAGACTGAGAGGGGCAAGCGGTTCTTATCTACTGTCAAAGTCTATATTTCTATTTTCTATGTTTCAATGTGCTACCTTAGCTTTTTCTCCTGTTTTTATAAATCAAGATTTAATGGGGTCCATTTTAAATCTATTTCACCAACTGACCTGCAAAACAGCCATACGCTGTTGTGCAATTCTGCCAGAATGGTGCTTTGAGTTTCATAATCCTCACTGCCACCACTTCCTTTCAACTTAAAAAATTCCATTTTCATTGATTGTTTAAGATGATTTTTTCATATGCACCACCAACTGCAATTAAACAACTCCAACAAAGGTAATGTTTAATCATGTGTATTAAGTAAAAATCTTCCATCATTTCTCCAGAGTGGAGAAGTTCCATAAAAAACAGCCTTACCAGAAGAACTGCAAGCCCCACCCTAACCCCACCCCACACTTTTGGAAATTTAAGCACATGTTTCTTGTATTTTATGCTATTAATAAGTTGCAGTGTGGGCGAACTCAATTTATGCACTGTAGTATTTCCTGCCTTTTTGTTGATTTATCCTAATTAACCAATTCATACCTCTAAACGACCTTCCAGAATTAGGATGCTTCATTATTCCCTGGTGGGTGCATACATTAATAACTATCATCGTGTGCAAACAACAATAAAAATCTCTGCTGTTCATTAAATATCAAACATAACTTGGTTTGCCATCTCAAATGCCCTTCTTTTTGACCTTATCCTGTCAGGTCAAAAATCTCTACTGTAAGAAGAGCGTCTTACCTGACCAGAGGGATCCAAATAGTCCTGCCTCTTCTATAATTGGGAGGTAGGTACAGTAACTGCACTGAATTGAAAAACAAAGACACTCAGCTTACCTCCACAGACACTTAAAACATGTAAAACCTTAAAAAAATTGCTCAGAATCAAATTAAGATGCAGTGGAGTCTATGGCAGGACAAATCCTCTGTAGCCCATTCTCCAATCTCTCTGCCATGGCTTTTTGACACTTTCAGTGAGAGTATTCCCACCTACCCCACTTTCCCAACCATGTCTTGCATATACCTTGACATTCAAAAAGATTTTTTAGAATCTCACATCAAAAGTATATTCCAATGCAGCAAACCAATAAGACAATAATTCTACTGGCCAAATACATAGAGACATCGGGGCTATGAAGTGCAAGTGCAGAGGTAATTTTACTGGAAATCAAAATAACTCAGCAAGATACATATTAACAGGGCTCATACACACTTTAGAGATGTGGCTCATGCACATGTCTACACAGCTGTTGTATGTGGAGTCATCGGGCAGTGTGGACAATGTACAAACAATCTGTGAATCTGAGCGCTAATCCACACTATAAGGTTGGTGTTTGCATTGGCAGATCTTGGGATCATAAGCAATGCCACCCCAAGGGCTGCAGTAGTCCCCGTAACATATACAATTCTATCACTGACCCTAAGTACAGTAACTAGCATGTACATGGCCCAAGCTAGGCATATTTGACTGTTTAAGCCAGAAACAGACTGCCACTGGAACATGTCACAGTCCCACTATGTTATTTTCCTACATGGGTTCAGTTTAAGGTTCAAAGCAACCTGGACCCTCATGACAGGTCTGTGCACTAGCTCAACTGCTAACTCCTATCATTGCCTCATCCAGTGGGACATCATCACCTGGTGACCCTTCCAACTTACAATAGGGGCTTTCATGGAGATTAGCCAGCCTTCCATGTACGGATGCTTGATCCAGGGTATGGAAGCCATGATGCAACCCATGCAGGGTTAAATACACTTCCATCTGACAGATGAAGACATCAAAGAATGCAAGATGGTATAGTATGCAGTAGGCAGCATTCCCAAAGTTGTGCTTGGTGTAATTCATGAACACTTGCAGCTATATTGACTCCTGCACATGACAACATAATGTAATGTGATTGGAAGGCATTACACTGAATTTAAAGGTGGAATTAATGCTATGAGGCTCATACACCAAGCACCCTTGGTAACACATGATGCTTACCCTATATCTCTGAGTGGCCAAAGCTTGTACCAAGGCTGCATGCACATATCTGAATATTGATGGCTGATAGTGAGTACACATGCCATTTTCTTTATGTGTGTCATTATTTGTATGACACGCCATGTATCTGATCCATGTTCCTGCACACAGGTGAGAAAGAGAAGCCACAATGGGCAAACCTGATGACACAATTCTTGAAGCTAGACATACCAGAACAAAATACATACAGTGAAGCACTTATGCCATAGACATCATTGAGTGTGTGTTTTATGTGCTGAAAATTCACTTTAGTTTTCTGAACAAGACAGGCAGAAAGAACACTATTGCAGTGATCTGTAAGGGTGTGCCGAATATTTTGCCTTCTGCTGAATAGTACATTACATAGCGGTGTACAGAATAATTCCATTTCCTTATGATAGAGACGATGAGGCAGATGCTGGTGTTTGTGTGGCTGTGGTTGTGGCCTTGTCCTTTTTTCCTGCAGCATTCAGGGGTAGCAGGATATGTGACTATCTGAGCACTTTGAAAACAGTTGGTGCATGCCTACTTCTTCTAGGGACAGTAGGGTGAGTGTTGCAGCTATACGGATACAGGGGTGGGGATGGTGGGGCTTAGTCACTGATGTACTGTATAAATAAATATGAACAGTGTGAGCATGCATACAGTGCTTCTTTACAAAACATGAAATGTGATCCTCTGTGCAGGTGTGTACATATAGTACAATGAACTTGTCAATTTTGCCATTGTAAACTCATGCAAATTTGTAAATGTTGTTAATGTACCTGACACCATTTGATATTCTGCATTATATATACACTTGCCACTTTATGTGTTATTGTACTTTGAATTGGTCACTTTTTGATTATTTTATGTCTTACCACCTTATAACCCCACTCTGGGTCACACTGGGAAATGAGCTCCATCTCAGTGTCCCTAACCCAGTCAACAACTTTTAAACTAGAAACAAATGTCTATTCATAGACAGAATAAACACTAGCACCTTCTAACCATTTCCAAATATCATCTGTTATTATATTTTATAAGTCCTGAAAATATATTTTGAAAGTTGTAGCATTTGAACATTTAATCATAAAAAATGTTTACATTTTTAAATAAAAGCTTGGAGTCTGATCAGCATGTATAGACCCTAATGATGGTTACGTGTCATAACGGCGATCGCCAAAGGACGATTGCCTTTAGGGTGAATGTACATCGCTGAAAATAAAAACAGCAGTGTATACTCATGGTGAAGACAACTGCACAGACAGATATCTGTATGTAAGCAGGGGGCTGCACCCCACCACCCATCCCCCCACACACCCCTAACTACAGATTCTCAAATCCAGGAGGGTGCATGTCGGGGAGGGGATGAAAATTGTAAAAATAAAATTACCGTCGACCACAAAATTATTTACGCTCCCTAAACCTGAACCCTGTATCCTCCCAACTGTAGCCAGCCACCCTCACCACCACACCACATGGCCAGCTCAGCAGCCTTCCACTGCACTGCCTCCCACATACCTTCCCTCCTCTTCCGTTCCCCACAGTTGTTCTGGTCGCCTTCCCTTTTGCCCGTTGCTACTTTTTCAGGGTAGCTCAAAACACAGGTGCTGAGATTTAGTCACTCATATTTGACTCACCCAATCTCAGTTGCCCAAATAACAGTATACCCCCAATGATGTGTATCACTGCACGTCTATTCCTGTACATGTTGATATAATAAGTTGTTAAAGATTATAGGTCTTTTTTAAACTTAGCGAACCATTTCATATTTTCTATATCAATAGGAAATATTTCATGTTTGTATATCAATATGTGGTTGCTGTAGCAAATCTTATTGATATACATACTCAACAGAGTCCAATATTTCATTAAAGACAAGCATTTGTCAATGATGAATGTTGATTGTGTGATCCGTTGAGCTCGCTCACTGCCCCTCTGTCACTCGCTTGTTCTGCTTCTCCCAGTGCTGCAAGCTGCTCTTTTGTACTGGGCTCCTGCCTGTGTTGGCACGTTTTTTCTACCCACAAAGAAATCTGCAGCTGTCTCGACAGATCTCCATTGAGGTGGCTCACTCTCCCTCTCTCACTCGCTCATTCTGTTTCTCCTGGCACTGCAGGCTGCCCATTTGTGCTGGGCTCCTGACTCTGTTGGCAGCTTTTTCTGCCCACAAAGAAATCTGCAGCATTCCGGACACAGGTCCGTTGAGCTGGCTCACTCCCCCTCTCTCACTTGCTCATTTTGTTTCTGCCAGCACTGCAAGCTGGCCTTTTGCACTGGGCTCCTGCCTGCGTTGGTGCCTTTTGTGCCCACAAAGAAATCCACTGCAGTCACGATAGAGCTCCATTGAGCTTGCTCACTCCGCCACTCTCTCACTTGTTGATTCTGTTTCTCCTGCTGCTGCAGGCTGTCCTTTTGTGATGGGCCCCTGGCATGCATTGCTGCCTTTTTCTGCCCACACAGAAATCCTCAGCAGTCCCAACAGAGTTCCATTTAGCTCACTCACTCCCCTCCTTCACTCGCTCATTCTGTGTCTCCCGCTGCTGCAGGTTGCCATTTTGTACTGGGCTCCTGTCTCTGTTAGCATCTTTTTCTGCCCACAAAGAAATCTGCAGCAGTCCTGACAGAGTTCTATTGACCTCACTCAGTCCCTCTCTCTCAGTCGCTCATTCCATTTCTGCCAGTGCTGCAGGATGCCCTTTTGTACTGGGCTTCTGCCTGCATTGGCACCATTTTCTGCCCACAAAGAAATCTGCAGCTGTCCCGACAGAGCTCCGTTGAGCTCACTCACTCTGCCCTCTCACTCGCTGGTTCTGTTTCTGTTGGATCTGCATTGCCGCCTTCTTCTGCTCACAAAGAAATCTGCAGCAGTCACGATAGAGCTCTGTTGAGCTCACTCACTCACTCCCTCTCTCTCACTCTTTTGTTCTGTTTGTCCCACCTCTGCAGGCTGCCCTTTTGTACTGGGCCCCTGAATGCATTGCTGCCTTTTTCTGCCCACGAAGAAATCTGCAGCAGTCCCAACATAGTTCCGTTGAGCTCACTCACTCCCCCCCTCATTCGCTCATTCTGTGTCTCCCACTGCTGCAGGCTGCCCTTTTGTACTGGGCTCCTGCCTGTGTTGGCATCTTTTTCTGCCCACAAAGAAATCTGCAGCAGTCCTGACACAGCTTTGTTGAGGTTGCTCTCTCCCCCTCTCTCACTCACTCATTCTGTTTCTGCCAGTGCTGCAGGCTGCCCTTTTGTACTGGGCTCCTGCCTGTGTTGCCAGCTTTTCCTGCTCACAAACAAATCCACAGTAGTTATGATAGACCTCTGTTGAGCTCACTCACTCCCCCTTTCTCACTCACTCATTCTGTTTCTCCCGGTGCTGCAGGCTGCCCTTTTGTACTAGGCTTCTGCCTGCGTTGGCACCTTTTTCTGCCCACAAAGAAATCCGCAGCTGTCCCAACAAAGCTCCATTTAGGTTGCTCACTCCCTCTGTCTCACTCACTCATTCTGTTTCTCCTGGCACTGCAGGCTGCCCTTTTGTACTGGGCTCCTGCTACTGTTGGTACCTTTTTCTGCCCATAAAGAAATCGCAGCAGTTCCAGCAGAGTTCCGTTGACCTCATTCACTCCCCCTCTCTCACTCACTCATTCCATTTCTGCTGGATCTTCAGGCTGCTCTTTTGTACTGGGATCCTGCCTGCATTGCTGCTCTTTCTGCCCCCAAAGAAATCTGCAGCAGTCATGATAGAGCTTCATTGAGCTCACTTACTCCCCCTCTCTCAGTCGCTCATTCTGTTTGTCCCACCGCTGCAGGCTGCCCTTTTGTACTGGGTCCCTGCATGCATTGCTGCCTTTTTCTGCCCACAAAGAAATCTGCAGCAGTCCCAACAGAGCTCTGTTGAGCTCACTCACTCCCCCTCCCTCACTTGCTCATTCTGTGTCTCCCAGCTCTGCAGGCTGCCCTTTTGTATTGAGCTCCTGCCTGCGCTGGTGCCTCTTCCTGCCTACAAAGTAATCCACAGCAATCCCGACAGAGCTCAGTTGAGCTCGGTCACTCCTCCCTTCTCTCACTCGCTCAATCCTAATCTGTCCCAAACACTGATTTCCGACAGCGACTGCGGTATTCTGCGCCAGAAGTGCAAAAACACATTTTGGCCAGGATGTGAAAAATGACAGCTATACTGTTCATTAAGAGGTGTGAAAAAATGCCAGTGTTGAAAATCTGGTGTGAAAATATTACTAATTTACGAACTTACAAGGGTGCCTGGAAACTGCACAACGCACGCTCATAACACAGTCATTTTGTGGAGTTTCATCACACAGTTTTCAACATAGGCATTTTAGGATCTCTGCTCATGAACAGTGTCAGTGCAATTTTCTCACACTGTGTCCCAAACACTGATATCCCACAGCAACCTCGCTATTGTGCGCTGGAACAGCGAAAACACATTTCGGCCAGGATGTGAAAAATGACAGCTGCACTGATCCTAAGGAGATGTGGGAAAATGGCAATGTTGAAAATCTGGAGTGAAAATATTGCAAAGTTGCGAAGGTACGAGCGTGTGTGGAAACTGCGCGATGCACATTAGTAACACACTCATTTTATGGACGTTTGTCACCAAATTGTCAACAAAGGCATTTTAGGACCTCTGCTAATGAACAGTATCACTGTCATTTCCATAATGTGTCCTGAACATGGATTTCCAACAGCGACCGCGATATTCTGCGCTGTAACTGTGAAAACACATTTCTGCCAGGCTGTGAAAAAATGACAGCTGTACTGTTCATAAGGAGGTGCAGAAGAATAGCAATGTTGAAAATCTGGAGTGAAAATATTATTAATTCGCAAAGTTATGAGTGTGCATGCAAACTGCACAATGCACGCTCATAACACAATTATTTTATGGAGTATCATCACCAAATTTTCAACATAGGTATTTTAGGACCTCTGCTTATGAACAGTGTCACTGTTATTTTCTTAATCTGTCCCAAACTCTGATTTCCCACAGCCACTGCACTATTCTTCACTGGAAGTGTGATAACACATTTCTGCCAGGCTATGAAAACTAACAGTTGTACTGTTCACAAGGAGGTATGAAAAAATGCCAATGTTGAAAATCTGGCATGAAAATATTGCAAATTCGCGAAGTTACAAGCGTGCGTAGCAACTGCACAACGCACACTAGTAAAAGTCATTTTTTTGATTTTTTCCACCAAATTTGGAACATAGGCTTTTTGAGAGCCCACATCATGAACACTGGCGCTGTCATTTTGTTAATCAGCCCTGAAAGGGGATTCTGCGCAGTGACAGCAAAATCACCTTTTGGGGCCGACAAATGCCATGACTGTGGCAGAATTCGTGAGGAGGCATCCCAAAAACCCCATGTTGAAAATTTGGTGTCAAAATTCTAAAATAATGACTGAGATATGCATCAAAGTTGAAAAAGCCCTATTCATTCCATTATACAGCTTACCGGCATTTCCTCAGTTCACAGTCAACTTTGAAGAGTGCAGATGTGTTCCCGGTCCACCGAAGATTGTCGCACCAGACTCAGGAGGTAAGTATAGGGTGAGGGGGGTGTGGGGAGGAAGGGTGCACAGTGGGTGGGTGCGGGTTTTGGGAGGGCGGCGGGAGACCACGGGGACCTCTTTTTTAATAAATTAAAAAAAAACATTGCTGGATGTTTTTTTTCTTTACAGGGGCATTGGGCATGCTGGGGTGGACTCCCCACATGCATCCTGAATGTTTTGGAGGGGTTCAGCCGATGAGGGGATTGGGCACCCCATCAGCACAAAAGTGGGGGGGCACAAGAGCCGAGTGGGATTGGGCACCCCCTCAGCACAACTCTCTACTGCTACTCTTTTGGGAGGACCTGATGCCAATGGGGAGTGGGCTCCCCCACTGGCAATCAACTAGCACTGGGGATGGAAGCCAGCGGGTATTGGGGCCCCCATTGGCAAAAACACTCTGCTGTGGGGAGGGGCACATGCTGCCAAGGGGGATTGGGCACCCCCTCGGCACTGGGGCTGGATTAATATTGTTTGTGAACATGGTGGCAAGGCACCACCATGTTCACAAACAATATTACAGTAGCAACGTCCCACCCAGCAATGACGGGTCGCTCCCTCATTGCAGAGAATCGCTGATGCTGCAATGATGAGGCAGCCCCTGATTGCAGCAGCTGAAATGTTTCAAGGTGTGGCAAGCTGGCTGAACTAGTGTCAGCAGCAGTGTGCCATGGCATTGGGGAAAGCGGGCCAAGCCTTTACAGGCTGTGGGATCATTGGCCACAATAGTGCCATGCCTCAACAACCTGCTTCTGGAAAGCTGCCGCAATATGTTTCTTGTGCATGAGCACAATCAACATAAAAAAGGGCCTGATTTTCAAAGAGCCCTTAAAGTGACATAAGCTGCATCACTCCAGGGTTGTGGCAAACTCCAGGTGCACCAGGGACCCTGCACCCGATTTTAAAAAAATCAGGGTCTCGGTGCCAAACTTCCTGAGTTTGCCACAAGCTGACAGCTGCACCAAACAGTTGGTGCACTTGCAGGAATTACCACAGGGATCTGGCCCCCTACACCCAGCACAACATGAGAGGGACTGGGATGCTTGGGGGATGAAGCAGATTACCAGGAGGGGACCAAGGGTAGAAGGGGCATGGGAGGTGACATTGGATGAGTCATGGAGACAGCTGCCCATGACAGGGAGTGATGAGGCAACCGGTGGGGTGCATTTCCTTTTGTATATATTTGTCTAATGCCGATCAATTCCTTTTAGATTACCACAATGTACTGTACCTATTAATGATGCTGTGTGGGGGGGTTCTAGGGACAGAATGTTACATGGCACCAGGTGGGCACAGCCCTGGCAGCTGCACTTTCTGTTCCTGGACCCCTCCCCACAGTATCATTAATAGGTAGAGTACTTATTGTAATCTATTAGGAATAGATAGACATTAGACAAATAAATACAAAAGCAAATGCACACTGCCATGTGCCAAATTACTCCTTGTCATGGCCAGCTATCCACCAACTCCCCCTATATCACCCCCAGCAGCCCAGTGTCAGACCCTGTCCCCTCTCACCACAGTGTGTGGCATTAGCGCACCTCTCATAGACTACCTCCTGGCTGGTCTAAGTGGAACTCCTTGCTGTGTCCATGGTGGGACTTGGAAAATCCCCCAAAAGTGGATGTTGCAGCACCACCACCATGGTGCAAGCCCCCATGCAACTGGGCACAGGAGTGCTTTTGTTGGAAGGGTGGTGCAGGGCTGGTTGGGTGAATAACATCCAATTTTGCTGCAGCCGGGATTTGAAAATCAGGATCACCATAAACTAGGAGGCAAGGTACCACTTGCACCATACCCATTTGGTGCAGGTACCTTGTGTCATACTTTCAGGTTTGAAAATCTAGCCCAAAGTCTCTAGCCCTAATTGTTCCAAGGTTATCACATTTTAAAGAAATCGGGCTTGATTTTCAAAGAGCCCTTAGAGCAACACAAGTTGCATCACTCTAGGGCTGTGGCAAACTCCAGGTACATCAGGAACCCTGCACTCAACTTTACAAAAAGGGGGGGCACCTGTACCAAAGAACCCAGGAGTCACCACAGCTGCTGGCTGGCATCAAACATATGGTGCAACTGTGGGAATTGCCTCAGGGATCCACCCTCACCCCACTAGCCACAACACTAAAGGTGCAGGGATGGTTGGAGGGGTGGTGAATCTGTTGGACAGGAGGGGGCCAGGGACAGAAAGGGCATCAGAGGTGGCTAGGGGAAGTCAGGGAGACAGCTGGACATGGGAGGGTGTGATGTTGCACCCGGCAGGGTACATTTGCTTTTTAATGTATTTTGCATTGTCCAACAATTAGTATTATTGTACTGCAACATACGGTACCAATGCATTATACCCTAAATACAAGTCTAACACATCCGAGGAGGGGCAAGTGATATGTCCAAATAACAACATCTGACATCCACAGAGTCACAGTTTTGGACAAATTGTTCGACCCACTACAAAGACAGAGGCAGATTCAATGGAGCATGAACAGTAATTAAATTAGTGGGGGGGAAGGGGTGATATACAGCAGAGACTGTAATTTAACTGATAAAGTAGTTCTTGCTCCCAGTTTACATGATAGCAGCCCTCTCTGTTGCCAGCCTCCCATCCACTACCTTATGGACATGACATTGGACTGTGGTAATTGCCAAACACAGACCATGACACTAATCTACTATATATCTATTATTGGGGCTGCCATTTGCATACACAGCTGATGGGATGGGACCAAAACTGCCATGTCACTTTCTGTCCTTGGAACTTCCCTTGACAGTCCCATCCCATCAGCTGTGAGGATAAATTTACCCCCTCCCCCGCTAATTCTTGTTCCAGCTCCATTGACTCTTCCTCTCTCTCTCTTTGTGGTGGCTCAAACAATTTGTCCAAAGCTGTGACTCTGTGGATATAGGAAATTGTTCTTTGAACATATCACTTGCCCCTCCTCTGATGTGTTGGACATGTATTTAGGGTATAATGCATTGGTCCATTACACTGTGGTACAGTAATACGAATTGCTGGACAACACAAAATACATTAAAAAGAAAACACACTCCTCCAAGTGCAAAATCACTCCCTTCCATGCCCAGCTGTCTTCCTGACTCCCCCATGCCAACTCCTGTGCCCCTTCATTCCCTGGCAGCCAAGTTTTAGACCCCATACACCTTCACCACAGTGTGTTGCATTGGCCCAGGTGTTTTAGACCACCTTCTGGCTTGGTTAAGTAGGCCCCCTTGCTGTGTCCACAGTGGGGCTTGCAAAATCTCAAAAAAGGGGATGTTGCAGCCCTGTTGTGGCTAAAGCCCCATTGCAACCTGCTGCACCCCGAGTTGAGTCACAAGGCTGGAGCAATGCCACTTTTCCACAATGGCGCCCCTTTTCGATGCAGACCACGTTTGAAAATTGGGAATGCTGCATTTTTTGATGCAAGGTGCCACTTGCATCATTTATGTTTGATGCAGGCAACTTGCATCTTCCTCTGGGCTTTGAAATGTAAGCCCATTATCTTTTGAACTGTCTAACTTTGGAACTTTTTGGGCTAGAAACTTAATTTTTTAAATGAAAGGTTGGGGTTCAGCTGTTAAGAATGATTTCAGGCAACACAGCTTTTATGTGTTGATACTACTGTGTATCTATCAATAATATTTGAACCTGTTTTTTCAGTATATTACCAAAACATGTCTTTTTTTTTAGTTGTGACAGCCAAAGAATGTCTCATACATAATGTTGATACCACTTTCTTTGTAACAATAGATTATAGTAATTACATGATGGTTTTTAAAAATAATTTTAATAAAAAAGGGTTCAACTTTTTCTGAATTTTTATATTACTACACATTATTTAATTAGTAACTGTGTTGCTTTCAGCTTAATTTTCATTCATCATCTTATGGTCTTAATCGTGTTGCAAACATTTGTCTCCCCCAAGCAGTACCAAATCTTTTTCACTTTTGCTGAAAGTGTTTGAAGATAAACAGAAAAAAATAAATAGATGTACACACGTGCACATGTACACTGTGCTTTTGTACATACTGTAATTGGTGAACCCAACACAAATATGCTTGCTCTGTGGATGGGGATTTATGGAGATGTCTGCTTTGCCATCTGCCAGTTAATATTGTGGCCATCCATTTGCTGAGTGTAGATCAATGGCATCATCCTGGGCAGACACCCTAGAGTAATGTTTCTACATATGTGCCTTGTACTGTGTTCATTCCTTTGGAGAAGAATGATTTCTATATAAGCAGCCATCAGGCAGGTTGGTAGAGCAGAGAGGTGTTAGGGACACATATACACATAGAAATTGTCAGCAGATAAGGACCACCAGGCCCATCCAGTATGCCCGAAAGTCCTACATTAGTTTGTGGCCTCTGACCCTACCTGGTCAATGACTTTTCACCCCTCCTTCCCACCTCTAAGATACCCTTAAGCCTGTCCCATGCATGTTTAAAACCCTCCACTGTGCTCACCCCCACCACCTACTGTGGCAGTCTGTTCCATGTGTCCACCACCTTCTCTGTGAAGAAAATCTTCTTCACATTTTCTCTCAGTCTGTCACCTTCCAGTTTCATATCATGCCCCTTGTTCTTTTTATATATATATATATATATATATATATATATATATATATATATATATATTTTGTATGTTTCTCCCCATTTTCTTCCCTATCCCAGGACCCCAGCAATTGTGGCAGTGCATGTGCATGGTGGCACCCATGCACTCTGGACAGCAGCTCAGCCTCTTCCACTCCACCGCTGACAATTGCTGCCACCCCCTCCCACCTACGCTACCAATTGGTCCTCCACCTGATGGAAGCGGAACAACGGGAAGGGGGTGAACAACCTCCTGAGGAAAGAAGAGGAGAGCTGCTTTCTAGCTGCTCAATCCTGTTCCCTCCCTTCCTCCCCGCACACCCATGCCAGCTCCTCAAGGATGCAAGGTCATTCCTGAATGCTGCTCGCCGGTGTGACATGAGGTAAGGAATCCAGCACCTCAGTCCTCTATGCCACTGGGCCAGCATGCCCTCTTGTTCTTGTACATCTCTTATTTTGGAAAATGTCTCCCTCCTGCACCTTGTTAATGCCCTTAGGGTAGTTGAATGTTTATATCATGTCCCCTCTATCTGTCCTCTCCTCCAGTGAGTACATATTGAGGTCCTTTAGTCTCTCCTCATATGTTTTCTGGTGCAAGCCCTGTACCATCTTAGTCACCCTTCTCTGGGCCGCCTCCACCCTGTCAATGTCCTTACAAAGATGTGGTCTCCAGAACTGCACACAGTACTCTAAGTGAGGCCTCTTGAGCATTCTGTACAATGGCATCACTACCTCCCACATTCTGCCAGTGATACCTCTGCCTGTGCACCCCAGCATGCCACTGGCCCTCCCTGCAGTCTTTGTACCCTGCTTAGACACCTTTAGGTTATCAGAAATGATAACCCCCAGGTCCTTTTCTTCCTTGGTGATAGTCAGCAACTCCCACCCCAGGATTCCCTCTTCCCAGGTGCATTATATTGCACTTCTTGGAATTAAACCTTAGTTGCCACACTTCTGACCATTTTCAAGCTTCTCCAGGTCCCTACTCATTCTCTCCACCCTGTCTGGAGAATCCACCCTGTTGTAGATCTTGATGTCATCTGCAAACAGGCAGAGTTTTCCCTTCAGTTCTACTGCAATGTCAATAACGAAGACATTAAACAGGACTGGCCCAAGGATTGATCCTTATGTTTCCCCACTCGTCAGCCCCCTCTTCCCAGATTGGATCCCATTTACCACCACCCTCTACTTTCTGTCCATTAGCCAGTTCCTAACCCAGTTTACCACCTTGTGTCCCATACCCAGAATACTTATTTTGAGTTGGTCACGTGATGTAGTGCCGACTACAAGCCGCTACTGTACCCTCCAGCCATCCAACTGCTATTTTGATTTAAATTTGCGGTTTCGATTTAAATAAGTCTAGTTAGCGGGGAAGTGAAAGCTATTTTAAGGCTTCTTTGTGGTTTGAGTTATAATAGCAGCGTGTATGGAGACTGAAATGAGGAAGAATCTCCCCAAAAGAACGCCGCCTGCTACTCCCGAGAAAGGCCCTAAGAAGCCTAGGCCTGTGAGTTCGGCAGATGTGGGAGAAACGATCCTTGAACCTGCTGTGCAAGAACCACTAACCCTGGCAAAGTTTCTTGCAGAGTTCAAACCCTTTAAAGAAGAGATAACGTGTATGACTGTTGAAATTAAAAAGCTGTCAACAGCTTTAGAAGAAGTAGCGTGGAGAACCTCAGATGCTGAAGTGAAAGTTCGCTCCTTAGAAAAGAGAGCTGAGAAAGCTGAGTCCGAGCTGGCAACTGTGAGGCATAAGATGACTAGAATAGAATCTAAACTAGAGGACCTCGAAGGTAGAAGCCGAAGGAACAATGTGATCCTGATTGGGCTGCCTGAAGCAGAAGAGGGGCAAGATGCAATCCTCTTTATTCAGAAGTTTGTAGAGCGGGTCGCTGGGCCTTCACCGTATGGGGCCAAATATGCAATTGAGAGGGCACATTGGGCCCTTAGGCCACTTCCCCCCTTGGGCTCGCCTCCTAGGCCTCTGATTTTCAGGTTCCTCAACTATCTGGAGCATCAGTAATTCTTAAAGAAAGTGAAAGAGGCGCAGGCCATCACCTGGGAGGGCAAGAAAGTGAGAGTGGCTCAGGATATCCCGGCCACGGTCCGGCAGAGGCGTTCTGCCATTCATCCTTACGTGTCCAAGCTTATAACTGCTGGCATCCGATTTAAAATGTTATACCCAGCGAGGTTACAAGTATGTATTTTGGGGGAATGGCATAGTTTTAATGATCCAGAAATGGCCCGCTTGGGACTTAAAGAGATGCTTCCTGACCTCCTCTGAGAAGTCTGATCTCTACTTCTAAGTGTTGATGCAAGCGTAATGACTGAGTTAAGTTGGGCACAGTAGCTTTTTTCTGTTATCTCCTTATGTGAGGAGGGGAAGATCTGGTCTTTGAATCTCTTGTGGATGTTCCTCAGCAAGCAGAGAGTGGCAAAAACAAGTTATTCTCCTCTGGGACTTATGTTTTCTGTTGGACTTTTGCTTGCTGCAGGCTTCTCATGTGAGCGACCTCAGTCAAACTTAAGATTGATGGACATACTGTGAAATTGACTTTCTGGAAATACTGTATAGATTTCGAGGGGAAGGTGGTCCTTTTGTATAAGGCGTATCTGGTTATTTGTTTTCATGGTGGGGTCCCTCCTCTAGTTGTAGGGTAATTAAGCTTTGTGATCCTCTGGTGTATAAGCATCTAGACTTAAAACTGGATGGATGAATCTGTTATGTTTTATATGTCTTCAGAGGCGGAGTCAAATTCGGCTTAGTTTTGTGTGGAGGGGGCCCTTTTTCCCGTTCCTTCTCCTTGTCGGTTTTGCTTTTCTCTATCGACGGGAGTGTGTTATCTATAGCATAAGCATGCCACTAGAGGGAGATATTGCTTCGCTATTTCACTAGGCAACTTTCCTTATTATGTTGACATTGCGTGATGTTGATTTTGACGTTGCTTGATCCGGTCTTAGCGTTTAATTCTCACCTCTGTCCCCCCGTTAGAATACGGGTGTGTTGAAATTGTGAACATAACCTGGGGAGGGTGGGGTATTTCAATTAATATTGGATTGCTAATCCCGTCTTTCTAGGGTACTGGCTGATCTTAGAATACAGTTGAGGTCTGAAGTAATACGGAGATCTCTGCCCGATGTTTATTCCCGAGTGATGGTGTTTTCTTTTTTTCTTTTTTTTCCTTTTTAGGTATTTGGACACCTGCTTTCTACTCAGTTCGAACTAGAGGCCCATTAATAAAGTTGGGAAATGAAACCAGTTGTGAGCAAGGGCTCAATGTAGTCAGGTAGATAGGCTTTTGCCTCTAAAGAAGTGAACTTATAGTGGTTCTCAGAGACTTAGGTTTCTAATTCAAATTCCTTTTGGGGATCTTAATAGAGACCAATAGGGTAAGGGAGATTCTGTAAATGTGGAATGGACACTTGTGCTAGGGTTATTGCACTAATATTGTTCAGGATTCTAAGCACAGGGGAGTCTAGATACATAATTATAGTGTAGTTTGCATTTTTGGGGTGCATTTTTATAAGTGAAGGGTAATGAATATACGTTGATGGGCAACACAAGTATTCTTACAGTGAATGAGCTGGGATAGCCAGAAGCGCTTTTTCTTTGCAATAGGTTGGGCTTTAAGGATATTTAGAGGGGTAATTCAATTTGCTTCCTTGGTTAATTAAGGTTAGAGTTCAAGGCTAGGATTTACTAAGGGTGGCTGGGCGTAAGGTGTTGGTATGCTGCGGAGCAGAGCCTATACTAATTGGGGAGAAGGGGAGGGGCTGTTCATGTTTATTGATGTTTTCTCAATGGGTGGGGGAGGATTATGTTGGGGGTGGGCCTCAGCACAGCTCATAGGGGGTTCTCATGGATGTATATTACTGAGGGACTCATTTTGAGCATTTTGTCTTATTGAGAGTCTGTAAAAATGGTTAATATCATAAAAGCTGCAACTTGGAATATCAAGGGATTAAGGCAGCGTGTTAAACAATATAAAATCTTTAAGAACCTTGCTTTGCTGTCCATAGATATTGCCGTTATACAAGAGTCACATTTATTAGACTCGGAAGCTAATTGTATGAGACGGCAGCAGATTGGCCATGTTTTCACTGCGTGGGGAACCACTAATAGCGCTGGGGTTTTGATATTGATTAATAAGAAGATCCCATTTGTATTGAAGCAGGTGCTTAGAGACCTGCAGGGTCAATTTTTGTTTATCCATTGCTACTTATATGCCACTGAAATCCTCCTGGGAACTCTGTATGGACCCAATCTGGATTCCCCTGATTTTTTTGTGAAGTTAATTGACATACTATATCCATACCTAGCTTTACCAATTATCATTGAGGGAGATATGAATATTGTTATGGATCCATCGATGGACCGTTCCTCCCCGTCGAAAAGGGGTCATTCCCCCACTCAGAGGGCACTATCAGAGTTCCTGGAACAATACGCCTTGTGTGATGTATGGAGAGTTTTAAACTCTTTGGAGAAGGAATTCACTTTTTTATCCCCAGTTCATAATATGGCCAAGCGTAATGATTATATATTTTTTTCCCAAGTTCTCCTCCCTGGGGTGATTGAAGCCTCCATACAACCAGGCCCTCCCTCGGACCATGCACTGGTTACGTGCCAATTAGTGGTCTCTTCCCTTTCTAAGAAGTCTCCCAGGTGGAAGGTCAATAATCAGATGTTAAAAGATGATCATGTTGTTAATACAGTTAGTGAGCATATACGGCAATTTATTGAAAGTAACACTCATTCCATTTCTAGGCCGGATTTGTTGTGGGGGGCCTTTAAAGCATATGTTAGGGGGGGTTTAATTAGTATAGCTACCCATAGAAAGAAAGAAAGAAAAAGATAAGAAGTTAGTTACACTACTGGGACAAATTCAACATAAAGAAACAAGGATAGGCCTATCTTTCTCTGAATCTGAACAACAGGAATTGGTTAAATTAAAGGAAGATTACTTGGAACTGTTAAGGGACAAGGCTGAATTTGCAATTCTTAAAGCTAAAGCGGTGTACTCAGATCAGGGCCAAAAAGCGGGGAGACTGTTTGCATTGTGGATTAAGCAGATGGAAACGAATAGGTATATTTTGGCAATAAGTTCCCAAATGAATAATGTCCTGATAACAACTTCAGAAAAGACAGTTTTAGAGTTTCAGCGGTATTGTACCAGCTTATATAGTTCTAAAATGAACTCAGTGTCTGATGACAATATAGACTGTTACTTGGAGGCTTCTGGTTTATCTCCACTATTGGAATCCCAGTAGGAAAGGCTGGTTGCTCCAATAATGACTGATGAATTCTCTAGGGTTATTAAAAGTTTGCCTTCTGACAGATCACCTGGTCCTGACGGTTTCTCGGCAAATTTTTATAAGAAGTTTTTAGATCAGTTACTTCCCCTATTAATGCCCTTATTTCAGTATATACTATCGGCGCCCAGATGGATCCTACTTTGTGGGAGGCCCTAATAGTTCTAATTTTGAAACCTGGGAAGGACCCAGAATCGCCGGCGAGTTATCACCCCATATCCCTGATGAATCAAGATATTAAGATATTGGCCAAGATTTTGGCGGATTGCCTGGCACTTGTGATGCCGGATCTGATTGGGCCGGAGCAAGTAGGATTCATGAAAGGGTGTTCCTCATTGGATCATCTCTGAACCCTGTCGCACGTTCTCTCGGCAACCAGAGTTGCCTCATTTCCAGCGGTTCTGGTCTCCTTGGATGCTGAGAAAGCATTCGACAGGGTGAACTGGAATTTTTTATTTAGGGCCCTTAATGCTTATAAGTTCCCTGAGCTTTTTCAGAATTGGATTAAAGCCCTTTTTAATGCCCCTTCGGTCAGGGTAATGGTTAATAGTGTTATTTCGGAGAGTTTTCCGCTGTACTCAGGAACCAGACAGGGCTGTCCTTTATCACCGTTAATTTTCAATTTATATCTGGAAACCCTTATTTGCCAGTTGAAGCTGTCTCCGGTGATCCAAGGCATAACTATTCAGGGATATGAGGTGAAAGTATCGGCATACGCTGATGATTTACTGTTGCAGTTGTCCGATCAGGAAAACCCAATACTGGCCTTGTTGGTCACGGTACGTGAATTTGCTAATATTTCCAACTATAAATTGAACATTGATAAGTCCCTTGTGTTTCCGCTTAATTACAGAGTGGCTAAGACAAGTGTTGAAGAATACGGTATGTCCTGGGTGCTGAATTCTTTAAAATATTTAGGAATACAAGTGGTGAGGGAACCAGCCCTGATTCAGAAGCTGAATCTGGATGACTTAGTTAAAACTTTGGGAACGGATCTAGACAGATGGGCCAAGCTACCTATTTCACTCTGGGGACGGGTGAATCTAATCAAGATGAACTTTTTCCCCAGGATTTTTTACCCATTGTATTTGCTAAATAACTGGATTCCCGTCTTACGGTTCCATAAAGTTAATGCCTTGATAACAAAATTTATTTGGGCCAATATACAACCCAGGATTGCATTTCATAAGTTGGCGGCTCCCAAGGATAAAGAGGGTCTCCGCCTCCCATATGTGATTTTTTACTATTGGGCGAGTCACATGGTAAAATATGTGAGATGGATGGATAGGGTGAGAGAACCAGAACCAGAGGGCTGGACGCCTATCTGGCTCAAAATGGAGCTATCTTTAATTAAACAATCTGGTTTGTCAACAGCTTTGCTGTTCTATATTAGGCCGAACGTCCTCCCCCCCCCGTTGAAAGTTACTCCTGTGGCGATCTCGGTCAGTGTGCACGCCCAGATATGTTCATTTATCTAATATGATCACACGGTTGATTTAGCTCAACCCATTTGGGGCAATCATAATTTAAAAATAAGTAATAAGCTGATCATGTCAAACTGGCTCCCGCAATTGGAAAATGTCAAGCTTGTTCAACTTCTTGCTCCGGATGGTACGTGGCTTTCTGCTACTACAATACTGAGTAATTTTAACATACCCACTAAGTCCATTTTTAAAGTATTCCAGCTGAAGCATTTGTTAACAAAGGTATTTGGCCTGGTTCCATCTCAAGGCGGTATGATAGCGGCCCAGGATATGCTGCTCCTGATATCTGGTAGTCCTCACTCAGTATCTGATATATATATAAAATGTTGTAGAATTGTAAACACCCAGAGGTGTTTATACCGAAGAGACACTGGGCAGCACATTTTCCTGATTCAGAGATAGATTGGGCTGCATTGTGGGTAAATTGTCATAAATATGTCACTCAGGACAGATTGCGTTTGGCACAGTTTCATATTTTACATAATATATATTATACTCCCCAAAAATTATACAAGTATGGTCTTATTGACTCTCCTTCCTGTTCCAGATGTGGGCAGGTGAATGGTACACTTTATCACATTTTTTGGTCATGTTCTAATGCATCCACCCTCTGGAGGGATGTCCAACAGAGGATGGATCCTTTACTGGGCCTCTCAAACCTTTTCACTCCGGAGGTATGTCTATTAGGGGATTACACCCTTATTCGTTATATCAAGGAGGTATTATATGGCACTACTCTCCTTGTCGATTAAGAAGGTTATTCTCCATCATTGGAAAGATGCTGTCGATATTCCTTTTTTGGAATGTCTTGAGGAAATCTTGGCTAACCTCAGGATGGAGAAAATGGTGGCTAGTCTAAGTAATAGGATGAATAGATATAGGCAAATTTGGAATCCTTTTCACACACTGCTCTGCATTTAGATTACTTAGATTCTTTAGATTACTTTAAAAACAATTGTATAAGTTTGGTTGATTCACATTTTGTGGAGTACGAGCTGTGCTGAAGGGGGGTGAGTATGGGGGAGAGCAGCTCCGATGTATGTGGGGGAAGCTTATCAATGTGTAACTTTGTCAGATATGTTTGGAGCTGTTCTTATATACAGTATGTGTTTATGAAAATTAATAAAATATGAATTAAAAAAAAAAAGAATACTCATTTTGTTGACCAACATTTTATCTGGGACATTGTCGAAGGCTTTGCTGAAATCGAGGTAGGTGACATCTACCGCCCCCTCTCCCCCCCTTCCCGATTTACTTCCCTGGTCACTCAGTAAAAAAAATATATCAGATTTATCTGACATGACCTTCCTGCTGTGAATCCATGTTGCCTCGGATCCTGGGCACCACTGGATTCAAAGTATGCCACTATTCTCTCTCTTTAAGCAGTGCCTCCATGATCTTACCCACTACTGAGATGAGGCTGGTCAGTCTATAGTTCCCTGCCTCCTCCCTACTACCACTTTTGTGTAGAGGGATTACATGTGCCCTCTTGCAGTCCTCTGGAACCACTCCTGTCTTGAGTGACTCCATGAACAGTGATGCAGAGTTGCCGCTAGCTCTCTTCACAGCTCTTCTAATATCCTAAGGTGTATGCCATCTGGCCCAATTGATTTGTTCACCTTCAGTTTTGTGAGCTCCTCCAGGACTCTATCTCCACTGTGAATGGACTTGTGTTTACCTCCCCCACCTCTGTGTCTGTTACCCAGCTGTGGTCTCTGACCCTCCACATCATTAGTGAATACTGAACAGAAGTATTTGTTCAATATTTCTGCATTTTCCATGTCTCCCTCCTTACACTCCCATGTATCCCCTTTAAGCCTTACAATCCCCCCAGTCTTCCTTCTTTTGCTAATGTACCTATAGAATGCCTTGTCCCCTTTCTTCACTGTATGCACTTATCTTTCTTCAGCCTGTACCTTTGCTACCTAATAGCCTTCCCTGCTTCCCTTAGATTCATTAAGTACACCTCGATGTCCTCCTCTCTTTGAGTCTCGTTATATTTCCTGAAACCTGCTCTTTTGGTCATTACTTTGTCTGACACCTCTCTTGAGGACCACAGTTGTTTCCTTCTTCTCTTGCCCTTATATACCAACCTGATGCATTGGCTGATCATCTCATCTATGGCTACCTTAAGTTGTTCCCACTGCTCTTCAACTTTCCCTCCTGTCTCCCTTCTTGCCAATGCCTCTTTGATCCAACTCCCAATTTTATCAAAATCTACCCTCCTAAAATCCAAGACCTTTGCCTTCATTTGACTAGACTGTGTCTCAGTCCTTTTGTTAAACCACACTATGTGATCACCGTTGGATCCCAGATGATCTTACACTTGGATGATTGCGATCCTGTTCACATTGCTTAGTACTAGGTCCAGAATTGCCCCTTCTTTGATTGGGTCACTCACTAGCTGTCTTAGGCCTGCCCCTGTAGGGAATCCAGGATATGTCTGCTCCTGGATGAAGCAGCTGCCAGATGGCCCAGTTCAAGTCTGGAATATTGAAATCACCCAGCAGTAATACTTCACCTTTTGCTGCCATTGTGTGAATTTGATCCCTTAGATCCCTATCCAAGTCCCCCCACCCCCCCCATGCTGGAGGCCTGTAGATCACCCCTGCTCAGATTGCTGTCCCATTGCTTGTCTTCAAGGTGACCCACAGTGCCTCAGCCTTCCCTGTCTACCCAGTACCTCTGTTGTCTTTATACCTTCCCAAACAAACATGGCCATCCCTCCTTTTCTACTCCCATCCCTCCTGAACAGAGAATATCCCAGTACCTTAACATCCCAGTCGTGATTTGTGGTGTACCAGGTATCTGTTATTGCTGCTATGTCCAGGTCTGCCTCTAGTAACAATGCTTCCAGGTCTGGGAGTTTATTCCCCAAATCTACTCTTTACTCATGCCTTTGCTCCCGTTGCTTTCTTCAATCCCCCATTTTACCTTTTTGTGGTGGCTTCCTACCTCTACCTCTACCTTTCCCTCTTTGTCTGTTTTATGTGATACTGTCCCCATTTTGCCTTCCTGCTCCTCATTTCTGGCTTCTCTTTCTTGTGGGGGTGGGGTGCTAGAGGTTCCCTTTTCCTGTTGCCCCTCCTTGGCTAGTTTAAATGCTCAGCAAGGAAGCAATTAAATCATTCATTTAGTACTGCTTTCCCCTTCCAGGATTGATGCAGCTCATCACTCGACTACAGGGCCACATCTTTCCAGGTGGGTCCCCTGTCCCCAATGAAGCCATATCCTTTCTCAGTGCATCAGCCATTCAACTATGTGTTGAAGCGTCCGATATGGAGATTCCCATCCTCCCCCTTGTTGTGGACCAGCAGCACCTCCAAAAATGTCACAAACTTGCTACCTTCCCCAGCTTTCCTCCCAGTGCTTTGAAATCCTCTTGCACCTGCTTCATGCTTGTCCTGTCCTTGGATAGGTCATTCATTCATTCCCAGGTAGAAAATGATCTCTTCCCCCCATCCTTGTCACTGCCTTAGTGATTTTCTGGATCCACTCCCTCTCCCTTCGAGATGTGCCTCCTGGGAGGCACGTAACCTCCCCTTACTCCATGCTGTCCTTGCCCAGATCCATTCCCTGGACAATCGAGTCCCACAATCAAGAGTAACTTCTTCTTCCCCTGGAGTCCTCTTCCTCCCACCACTTGGTATCCTTTCTGGAGGACATCACATCCTCCCTGGTCACAGCCTCAGGTTCACTTATAGACAGTGCATGAGTTCTTAAGCTTGACCAGATGGGAGATGTGTCTCTGCCCCCATTCCAGAACCTCCATGGGCCTACTGTAGTCCATCCTCCCATCTGCCTGGGAAGCCATTGTGTCAATGGCTGATGACATGGTGGCCTCTGGGTGGGGATGGAAGTTGCCAGTATTCCTGCCACCTCAGCCCAGAGACTGGCCACCTCTGCCTCTCTGCCCAGAGAGCTGACTGAATATGGGGCAGCACCACAGTACCTAGAACGTCCTCCTGAAGACTGCTGCTTGGCATCCCGTGCACTGCACCACTCCCTGTATCATCGCTCTTTAATATGTCTGTATTTCCTCCTTTAATACTATCTAAACCCTCATGCTGCTACTGCTGCTGTTGTTAGCCTCTCAGTGTGATTTGCCTAAGCTTTTGTTGTTTTGTCTTTTGTCTTCCTCTTTTGCTTTCTCTTCCCCTCATATCTCTTTCTTGGACTAGTACTTCCTGGTAGGAGTCAGGAAGATGCACTATATGTCAAACCCACACCCTATATAAGGAGGACGAGCCATGGGGTGGGTGGGTGGGTTAAGGGTGGGTGGGATTAGTCCTCACTGAGAAAACAATCAGCCAAGGACCCCTCACTCTTCCTGAGGCCTTGATTACCTCCCTGGCAAATAAAAGTTTCACTAAGTAAAGAACAATCTCAAAAACAGTGAACCAAAATACACACTTTTACCTTCTTGCACAGGCCCCTGAATTATGAAATTAATTCAATGTACTCAATTAAATCAACCAATTGCTTTAGGGTAGCTGGTCTCCCTCTCAGCAACAGTGGAAAGTAAGAATGAATCAAAAACCTTTATGGGGTATCAGGCCATGTGAGAGGAGAATGAAGGGATTTTGGAATGGGGACTTAGTGGGAAGGATGTTTTTTAATATCATTTGCTGGGGTCAGGCATGGAAGTAAGGAGGAGTCAGGGACAAAGAGAGGAGTGAAATGAGATGTTTCCATTAGTTTTACATGTTGGGTGATGTGAGGGCATAATAGGAAAGGACTGAGCACCAATCAAAACTGGACGAAGGAATCAAAATACTTGTTTGAGTTGCTGGTGATGGATGGGATGATCTGGAAGGGATTGGGAAAACTTTCTGCTGATGAGCTAGCATACTCAGCAATACATTCTCAATGAATGCTTCATTAAGAATACCAAGAGTTCTGTTTACAAACCTGCATTCCTTAAGTTTAACTGCACTACAGACTGTTGGTCTTCAAAGGTTCTAGTCCTTGGTTCTTCACATGCACATCTTCATTCTTACTTTGCTACTTTGTCATTTTTAAATTTCAGTTCCTCTAATGTAAATTGGCCATGCTGCTGTTGTTTAACACTGTGTTGTCAGCATACCTTTCTTCTCAGTTTTCATCTCCACACCCAAGCTATACCAGGAAAAGAAGCCTCATTTCAGTGTGCTTCTCCCAGTTACCCATTTCTGAATAAATAACTAAACAATCAAATAAATAATAACAGAAATCAGTTGGAGTCTGTAGTACATCATCTCATTTTATCAGTCTTCATAGTATTCATGTAGAGGATATGTTTTGTAGACCAAAATGAATAAATTATAATTGGAATACCAGGGATGTCAACAGGAAAGATAAGTGATACTACTAGTATGACAATTGTTATGAATAGGTGTTTATAGTTTTGACTGTAGTTCATTCAAAAAAGAAATGGCGACATTTTTAGCATTATTTGCACTTTTACTGTTTTATAAAGACTATATGTTGGATAGCTTTGGCCACATTAGGCTAAACATTCTGTTTTTACAGATGCTCACATGGACTACAAACACTAAAAAATTCTGATCAATTTTCATGTGTCTGTGATATAAATAAGCAACACAGTTTTATACACAGTAGAAAGTACAGAATGGTAGAACCTGCGATGAATAGCGGTTGGCAAGGTTTGTCTGCGGGCAAGCCCCCAACTGACACCTGAATGGACAGGGGATGGGGGTAGTTTCCTCTCAATGAGCAAGTGACAAGCTGGTGGGCAGATCAAGTTCATGCAGGATGACCTCAAGTATGGTTGGTATTCCTGTCATATTCTAATGGGTGGCTAACAAATGTTAGGTAAACTTCAAAAAAACTGTGTCTGTGACTTATGATACCACACAGAAACTTGCCAAACTTTCCCCTTACACTCCTTTTCCAGGCTTGATAGCACCACTTTTGATCTTGTCCCAGCCTTCAAATATCTTGGTGTCTGATTGGACAGTCAACTCAATTTCTCCTCTTATATTGATTATATCCACTCCAAACTTCATCTCAAACTCAGAACCATGTACTGAAACAAAGATTTCCTCACTCCTGTTGCCAGCTGTTTACTAAAATGATCCTTGCTGTCTTTGTTTATGCTAATGTGGTCTTTGGGTCCACCCCTGCCTCTTTACTATATTGACTGTACTCTCTCTTTAGTGCTTTTTGCCATTTTGCTTAATGCTGCTCTCCATATACACCACTGTTCCCCCTACTCCTCCCTCTCCAATCCCCATAATCACTTATGCTGACAGCAGCTGCCCAGAAGAAGCCAGAAGGGGAAGGAAGGAAACATATTCAATTCAGTGCTTTAGAGTAACTGGTAATTGCTATTTTTCTTTTAAACTTAGATTGTGGGCTTTTAGTGACACTATACTTTCTTTGTTGTCTTTACTTATAATTGTTTTTGGGCTGTTGAGAATTTAAAACATAGTGGTGGTGTAATTCTGTGCTGTCTTTAATTGCTGCAAATTTTATCTTGGCTTGTCTGACTGCTCTGTAGTTGGGTGAAGGATGTTAATTGTCTGGTCTCTGACCTCAGCTACGTGATAACTGGAGGTGGGGCTTAGTCAGAGTTAAAGTAGCAAGCAGATTTTTATTTTCTCAGAAGAAGCCAGAAGGGGAAGGAAGGAAACATATTCAATTCAGTGCTTTAGAGTAACTGGTAATTGCTATTTTTCTTTTAAACTTAGATTGTGGGCTTTTAGTGACACTATACTTTCTTTGTTGTCTTTACTTATAATTGTTTTTGGGCTGTTGAGAATTTAAAACATAGTGGTGGTGTAATTCTGTGCTGTCTTTAATTGCTGCAAATTTTCACCCCCCCTCCCCTTCCCCCAACCCTTAATTATATGCCCTGTTAAATCTGATTGACAGGAGCTAAACACAGGGTATAGTAAGGGGTGTGAAGTAGGAGGGGCATAAGGAGGAAGAAACCCACCCTCAGTACGACAAGTGTTTTGACTCATTTATTTATTTATTGGTTTTTTTCTTTAAAAAAAAATTACCTGAGGATCAGTGGCAGGATTTTAGTACAGTAAATTAATAAAAGGGAACTAGGAGAGCTTCAGTAGCAGACAAGTAATGGAATTGCAGTATAATGTGGGAGTGGTGCAATGCAGTGGCTGTGGGCAGCCATATTCAGGCAGACCTTCTGACACTGAGGTGCTGCCCTATCTGCATGCATCTCTCTGGACTGCGGGATGAGGTAGCCAGACTCAGAGCAGAAGTAAACTGGGTCAGGAGTACCATAACCCCTATCCAGGGACCACGCAGTCCAATGCAACTGCCTCAAAGGATGCCGAGAATGAGGAGCACTTGGATGACAGTGGGCTCAGGGAGGGTTAGTGCAGTCAGGCAGAGGCACATCCCAGATCCTATTCCACTCAAGAACTCATATGCCACACTGGCAAATGAGGACAACCAAATAGAGATACCCAAAGAAGTGGAAGGAAAGGATGTGGAGGTTAGCCAAGGAGGTGACCTCAGCGGGGAAAGCAGTGGACCCCAGAGGAGGAGGAAGTGAATCCTGGTGGGGGACTCCATCATAAGAGGGATCCAGCTAGGAACACAGGAGGGGGAGGACAGGGAGGTGAGGTGCCTACCAGGTGCCATGGCATGGAGAGATGGAAGGAAGATCCTGGGGCTCACTAGGAAGGCAAGACGGGAGGGTGAGCTGGATGTCATTATCCACCTAGGTACTAATGACCTGGCAAATGGGGAGCCAAAGGAAGTTCAGGAAGAGTTTAGGAAACTGGGGAGGGGTCTCAAGCAAGTAGCTACTTCTGTCACTTTCTCAGACGTACTACCTGTGAGAGGCAAGGGAGAGCATAGGAGTGCATGCACCAGGAACTTTAACTCATGGTTGAAGAACTGGTGCTGTGAGGAAGGGTTTGGATTCATTGGTGACTGGGGACCAACCTGGAGGGATGGAGGTTTGTTCAAGCCTGATGGCCTGCATCCATCCTGGAGGGGAATCCAAGCACTCAATGATAAGTTTAAATGCTACATTGACAAGCATTTAAATTAGCAAAGGGGGGTGGCAGGCCAGCAAGGAGGGTACCTACTTGCTCACCCCCCACAGCTAGCAGTGGAACCAGTGAACCAGAGGAGTGGCTATCTCCGCAAAGCAGTGTGCAGAAGATGGAGATTAGTGCCCAAGAGGTGGATAAGCAGAAAAGGGCAAACTCAGCAGAAGAGCAGACAGCAAGGAGAACCAGGGATAAATGACAACCAAGGAAGGGGCTGGAGAGAACAGTGAAACAGTCTAGGGAGGTCAAATCATGGAAAGCCATGTGTGCAAACGCCAGGAGCCCCAGCAACAAGATGGAAGATCTGAGGCTGTCACAGTACAGTCAGACCTGGACATTGTGGCCATCACTGAAACCTGGTGTAATGATAACCACGACTGGGAGATGGCCACCTGGCTACAACATATTCAGAAGAGACAGAGCAGGCAGGAAGGAGGAGGAGCACTGTATGTGAAAATGACATAAGGGCCACAGAGATCCAGGAGGAACAAAATGGGGAGAGATACTGTGGGTTGCTGGAAAGGAAAATGGGGACATCCATCCTCACAGGTGTGGTCTATAGACCACCAGCCCAGGAGGAAGAAACAGATAGGGAGTTGATGCTAGCCATCCAAAGGATGGCAGACAAGGGTGAGGTAGTACTGGTTGAGACTTCAATATTCCAGACGTGGACTGGAGCATCCCAGCAGCAGCATCAACTAAGGAGCAGATTTATCCTGGACTTCCTTCAGGGTGCCTTCCTCAAGCAACTGGTCATGGAACCAACTCAGTAGAAGGCAATACTGGACCTTGTGCTCACAAACAGGGACAGTGTGATGGGGTACAGTGGGGAGCACCTGGGAAACAGTGACCACCAGTCATTGTGGTTTGAAATCACAGAAAGAGCAGAACCAAACCACACAAAACACGATCCTGGATTTTAGGGGGGCAGACTTTGGGAAAATGGGGAGATACTTGAAAGAGGCATTAAGGGAATGGGACAGGAATCAGGGGTTGAGGAACAGGCAGTGATTTAAAATGGGGATTACAAGAACAACAGAATTATGCATTAAGCAGGTTAGCAAGAGGAAAAGGAAGAGGAGACCATTATGGTTTTCCAAAGAGGTAGCAAATAAAGTGAAAGCCAAAAAGATTGCATTCAGGCAATACAAAAAGACACAGGCAGAAGGGGATAGGAAGAAGTACCAGGAGAAGCAAAGGGAGGCAGGGAGGTCAGTAAGGGAAGCCAAAGCTCAGACAGAAGAACACATTGCAAAATCAGTGGGTAGAGGGGACAAAACCTTTTACAGGTACATAAGTGAAAAAAGAAAGACAAAGAGAGGGATAGTGAGACTGAAGGGGGAGGATGGGGGCTGCGTGGAGGATGACAACAGTAAAGCTGACATATTGAATAGGTATTTCTGCTCAGTCTTTATTGAAGAGGAGGAGGGTAATGGGTCTGAAGGAGTACAAGGGTGAGAATGGTGCAGAAATGGACACAAGTCCTTTACACGAGAAAGGGTCCTGAAGGAACTGGAAGTAATAAGAGTTGATAAAGGTCATGATGGGGTAAACCAGGGTCCTTAAAGAACTAAGAGAGGTGGTGGCTGAACCTCTGGCTATCCTGTTTAGCTGATCACTGGAAACAGGGAGGTACCCAAAGACTGGAGGACAGCAGATGTAGTCCTCTTATAGCAAAAGTGGAACAAAAGAGGAAGCAGGGAACTACAGACCAGTCAGCCTCACCTCGGTAGTGGGAAGATCATGGAAGCACTACTGAAGGAGAGATTGGTGGAACATCTGGTTGTCAATGGACTACAGGACCCAAGGCAGCATGGTTTCACCAGGGAGAGGTCATGTCAGACCAACCTCGCTTAATTTTTGACTGGGTGACTAGGGAGGTGGATCAGGGGAGGGCAGTGGACATGGCCTATCTGGACTTCAGCAAGGCCTTTGACACTGTGCCACATAGAAGACTATTACACAAACTGGGGAATATGGGTGTGGCAGGACAGTAGTGTGGTGGGTAGGTAACTGGCTGGGTGGCAGGACACAGAGGGTGGTGGTAAATGGCTGTCACTCCACAGAGGGAAGAGTGACCAGTGGGTACCACAGGGATCAGTGCTGGGACCGGTCCTATTCAACATCTTCATCAGTGACATGGCGCAGGACCTAGAAGGCAGAATTTCACTGTTCGCTGATGACACAAAGCTCTGTAACAGAGTAGACACACCAGAGGGTGTAGACAGAATGAGAAGGGACCTGCAGAAACTTGAAGAATGGTCAAGGGTTTGGCAGTTGAAATTCAATGCAAAGAAGTGCAAGATAATGCATATGGGGCACAAAAACCCTGGCACAATATATCAGTTGGGGGGTGAGGATATAGCATGCACCAAGCAGGAAAGGGATCTTGGGGTTGTCATCTCTGATGACCTCAAGGTAGGGAAACAGTGTGACAATGCAGCAGGTAAAGCAAATAGGATGCTGGGATGTATAGGTAGGGGCATCACCAGCAGGAAAAGGGAGGTCATAATTCTGCTATACAAGACACTAGTGAGGCCCCACCTGGAGTACAGTGTACAGTTCTGGAGACCATACCCACGTAAGGACATAGACAGGGTAGAGAAGGTTCAGAGGAGGGCAACAAAGATGGTGCATGGATTGCATCACAAGTCCTATGAAGACAGGTTGAAGGAACTGAACATGTACTCCTGGAGGAGAGGAGGAGAGAGGGATATGATAGAGACATACAAGTATCTTACAGGGAGGAACAGGGAGCAGGAAAACACTATTTTAAGCGAAAAAGATGTTCCAGGACTAGAAGGCATGGGATGAAGTTGAGGGAGGACGATTCAGAGGAAACATGAGAAAGAATTTCTTCACAGAACGGGTGGTGGATAAGTGGAACACCCTGCCAGAGGAAGTGGTGGGGGCTGAAACAATCACGGGATTTAAGAATGCATGGGATAGACATAAAGGAATTCTGGAGGTCAGGGGTAAGGGGCAACAGACTTCTAGGAAAACAAACTGAACTTACAAGCTCAAATGGGCAGACTGGGTGGGCCATAGGCCCTTATCTGCGGACACTGTCTATGTATCTGTGTATCACATTGCAATCTTTATCTCCATGTTCTAGTTTAGATCCCTCCCCCACCTCACCTCTCTCTCTTCTTCCCCTCATCCCTCTCTTCCTATCCACTATGCTCCAGATAATCCTTTACTTTCTATCTCCCCCATCCATTATCCAGTTCAGTGCAGGCAGCCTTCTCCTACCATCTCCCTTCCCTCTGAAACTCAGTTCCAAGCTCCCGTCATCTAGCTCCACTCTGCACTGTTTAAAAATGTATGCCCTTTCCTTCCCCCTTCCCTCTTGCTCCTGTCCTTCCTTCTTGTGCCATCCTTGGTGAGGCTGTCTCTACCACTGTTAACTTGTCACTTTATGCAATATATGTTTCCCCTGTTGCATACTATAATTGACTTCCTCCCTTTCCGCATGATGTTTACTCATCTTTTCTGCTTATCTTTGCTACTTCTTATAGCTTTTGCCCATGCAATTTTTGCTGTGTAAATACCCATGCATGATTCCAATCCTTACTGTCCTCATAACTGTACCTTCAAGCACCTTATGTTTCTTACTTTTTTACTTGTATGTTGTATTTTACTTGTAATCTGTCTTAATATTTGCACTATCTTCCTTACCTTCCCCCGGATCACATCTGGAAATCAGCTTTGGCTCAGTGTGCCTCTCCTGGTTACCAACATTTTAAAATAAATAAATAAATTTGACCCACAGAGGTCACAAGCCAATAAATGGAGCTTTAAAGAGATACCTCCAGGGCAGTGGGATTTGGGACTTACTTTTGTGTGGCCTGGTGAAAGGGTCCTTGGCCCTAGGCTTGGGCTATGTCAAGTCATGGTTCTCAAATTTGTTCCCATTATTATGGCATTAGTGATTTGGGGGTAAGAGTTTTACAACAAATGGGTAACATTTAGGACAGACAATACAGGGGTAGTATATAGCATAAATGAGTAATCAGGGGAGATGCACAATGGGAACTCTGTTGAGTGCATTTGTATTTAAATGTGTGATCATAAATATACAGTAATGGGCAATGCATGTACCTGATGTGTATTATGACATGTCTGATGCTGTTTGTCATTTACAGTGCAAGAGATTCTGAGACCTGGAGCTGGAAGCAGAGATGTGCCCCAGGAAGCCACCACCCCATCTCTGAGAGTTGGTAATCTAATCCAGAAGAGTGGAAATTACTCCAGTGCTTGTTAGAACATAACATGACAGCGATATATCAGAGGAAGGTGGAGAACGTTTGGGCGGTGAGGTAACAGCTGAGCTGGGCAACTACTTAGCCAGTTCAGGAAGACCAACTGTGTGTAACTACTCCACATGGGACATCGAGGCTTTACACTGACAATGGTGGGGTTGCACCTGGAAGAGGTTGCCTGGTTTACAAAAGTAATGAGGGTGAGGGCTACCATGTTGGCCTTTCAGGTGTGCATGATGTTGGAAGGATAGGCTGATGGGAACCCAATAAATTTGGACACATGTCACCCAATTGGCCCAATGTTGTTGGTAACATTAATGACTACCCTTCCCAAGGTTTGTTTATTGGCTTCTAAGGCACACTTGTTTCAGACAACTTTCCTGGTGACATTCTGTGGGAGCTTTTAGAATGTCTGAAATAACCCATCTGAGCAAATCATCTGCTTTGTCAGTGGTGCTGGGTGGGGAGTACTTGGTAATGACCATTCAGGGAGAGTTTGTCTCCCTATGGCAGTGTAAGATGGACAAGGGGCCAAGGGCTGCTGGTGCAGCCTCTGATCCCTTCCTGGCATCCAGTGGGACATTTGGGGATGGTTCTTTGCTTACCTCCAGCAGTTGAATCCTTGGGAGGGTATGCCTATTTCTGCTCCAAAGATGGTTCCTCCTCATCATTTCAGTTCTGCTATTTGCTGGTCTTTAGGGATGGGGATTCAACAGTATAATGTCCACTCCTTCTGAATAGGTAGTGTCTCACGTGCTAGGTTTGAAGGCTGGACAGTTGTGCACATTCAGTCCCTGGGATGGTGGATGTTCTAGGTTTTTGAGAATTATGTGTGTCTGCAGTTACTTTAACTTTTCTCTTTCTGTTTTATTGACAGGTCAGGACTGTTGGATGAAGCACATGAGGATATATGGCTATTCATTTGTCCACTGTGCAGCAGCAAGAGAATGACAGTTCCAGGAGGATTGTAAATCTTTTCATGGATTACTGTTGGGTATGAATACCTTGGAGGGGACATAGGGGAATGAAGTGGGGAGTGCTGCTTCCCAGTATAAGAGCTGACGCTTGATACCATGGCCCACTGGACATGCTCATCATCCACCTCAGAGGAAACAATTTGGGGCTTGTGAAGTCTGTTGAACTGCTGAACATGATGAAAGAAGATTTGGGATGGTTGCGTAATGAGTGACCAAAGATGTAGATAATGTGGTATCACATGATTTAGAGACAACAGTGACTCCACACTCAGAATCCCAGCACAATACAGAGGGCACATGTGTTAACCAATATGGCCATGCATCGAATTATGGACTCAGCTGGGGGACTGATACTGCAGCATGATGAGATCATGGCAAAAGTCCCACAGCTGTGTGCAAAAGATGGAGTGCACCTCTCTGATTTGGAGAATGATAGATTTTTAGCAGTTCTACAATGTGGGTATGGAGGAAGCTATGGCGTGATGTGCTTTGTGGGAGGATCAGCATCCTTTTCAGCTGGGACAACCTGCAGCAGGATGCTCATTGTATTGTACAGGGGGTTTATCACAGTTGTTGCACCTTTTCAGGCTGGTTCTGAGGCTGGGGATAAGTATAAGGCCTTGGTATCTGGTACCAGAGGAGGTGCCAGCCATAAGTGAATGATAACTGTCTGACTTTGCTCACCAGTCAGCAGTGGCCTCTGATGGGAGTGTTTGCTCCTGAGACTGGTCCATTAAGAGCCATCCCTCATGCCTCTGCTGCTAGAGGGCTTCAGAAATTTTCACTGTCAAATAATTTTTGCTATTTTCTCTGAAGCACTAATTTGCACTTGTAGCATCTAGGGTACCTTAATCATTAGAAAGAGGGATAAGGCAGATTGGATGAGCCATAAGGCCCTTGTCTGCTGGCAACATCTATGTATCTATGTATGCATCTATGTAAAATAAATTTGTGCTAATTAGTGTTAATTGCACTTTTTTCCATTATAGTGAATGAGTGCTAGTGACTTTGTGCTAAATTTAATATATGCAATTATGGTAGCATTTATGTTTGCACTAAAATTACTTTGCACGAAAATAACTAGTTTAACAGTATATATATATATATATATATATATATATATATATATATATATATGTTCTTGGTGAACTAGATGTAGTAAATTCATTAGCTCTGACTACCCAGCTGTGCATGCCAAGCCAGATTGTTTGATATATATATATTTTTAAGATAAATCATGAGCTGGCAACGATAATTCCAGTTGACTGTTAATAAATACACGGCTGTGGCCATTTCCTCCAAGCATGTTGTCTGTCTTGTTTATTCTGGTGAAGGGGGGGGGTGTGAACTAAAAGACAAACCATGGGGAGTTGTGAACTAAAAGACAGCTGCTAACTATGGACATGTGACTACATCTCATCATAATTCATAATAAAGCTACCCTTACAGGACTCACTCATTTGAATACAAGCTGCCCGTTCTGACTCTGATATTGTTGTCTACACATTAAACATCCACTTTGTGGAAGGCTGTATATTGCTATGTCCCCTGTTGGTTTTACTTCAGGACCCAAGACTCTCGGAACCTCTTGTCACAGCTTAGACTAAAAGATAACAGAATAAAACTCACCAGAAATCAGGCTAAGGTCTTTGTCTGCACTTTCAAAGTGGTTGCAGGGTACTTACAGTTTATTTCCATGATTTTTTAGAGCTAATAAGACACTTCTGCATTACAACGCAATATCCTGCTCTTTTTCTCTATTTGAAAACTGCTTCTGTTTCTTGCTTCCACATATCTGGTCATGATTCATCCAGTCAGAATAACCGATAGAAGCCCTTCTAAGGGACTTTTCAAAAAATAAGCTGCCAAGTGTGTGCTTTACAAATACTTAGCAAATGCCTAATAACTATTCATTTTTAAACAATCACATAAACTATAGCATATCTATGCATTTATAAGAAACTGCTTAAGGAATATCTGGAATAACCATTAACCAAACATTTGTTAACTTATATTAAAAGTAAATGCTTGTTTAAGAGAAATATTAAAGACAGCATGAGAATGATTTGCCAAGCAATCAACCTGTTTGATAAGAAATTTAAAAGCATTTAATAAGCTGTTTTGTTTTGACATAAACAGTAACTATACACACAATGGTATTACCTTAAGAGTCAGTTTGATATGGGCTGGGAAGTGAACAATACCCAAGGTCCTCTAGCAGAGTCTACAGGGCATACGACAACACAAGGAAGTAAACAGGCTCACTCAGCATGCCCCCCTCCTCCAAGATCTCAACAAAGGGACAGTACTATATACCATTAAACTCTTGGTTGTAACTAAAATTAATTGGTGATTATATTCTCATCTGCAGTACCTCTATCATTTCCATCAGCGTTCATTGCTACAATATACTTAGTAGTGTTTGTTGGGTCATTTAGTAGACAGCATCATGCAATCCTGTAGGGGGGTGGTGTTAGTCCGGTTACCTCCCTCCTGACAGTGACATTTCACCAGTGAGGTCCCCCACAGTGACTACAGCACCATGCTGCTGTGGGAAACCCGCTGACACCAGGCACTGTCTGATGGGGGTCCAGCACCCCCACAATCAGCTCCAACTTGGAGTTGATAATCCTAAAGGGGGGGTGTGGGTGGCACAGCCCCCTGTGTGAGTAGTTCAGGGGGCCCACTGAAGAAAACCCAGTCAGCATGTGGGAACAGGCATCCAACTGCAGAATGCATTCAACTTGCCCGTGTTGCTGATGGGGCATTCAACAAATATTTTGTCGAGCACCCATCATGGATCCATGTCAGTCTTGGTTGGGATAGAGTGGGAGGGAGGAAATTAATGCCATCACTATATTTCTTGTCCATTCGGAGTGACCTCCAATGCAGAAGGGAGATACTCTGATAGAGAGGGAGGAGTGGGTATGGGTTCATGGTCCCTGCACACACAGTATTCCTTATTTAGCTCTATATGTCTGGTAATTTCAGAAGCCACTGAGTAGTAAGACAAAATCTGCAGGCCCAGCAATAGCACTGGGTCCAGAGCACACTGCATCACTCTTATGTCTGAATGGGATAGGCAGTCTTATCTGATTATAATTCATTGTGTAGCTCCTAAGAAATTTTGGATCCCTCCTAGGGTGAGCTTTGCTTGCTGTGAGGAGCCTCCAGTGAAAGTTGTGCCCCTGCATCACTCAGGGTGCCCAAAGTGCCATGGAAAGGGGCCACATTCTTCTGTAAGTAGGATTAAATGGCAGTTGAGACTCATAAATAAATAATACTGTAAATATAGCTGCTGTTGAAATACCTGACCCATAAGGGAGAAATATTATGTAGTATGGTGGCACTTCCTCTAGGGATCCAGGATATATGGGGTGTCAAAGTGTTGACTGGACAGTGGGCATACTAGGAAGGAGGGCATCTGCACACTTGTGAGGTCCAGAAAGCAGCCCTGAGCCGTAGCAGAACTGATAAGGGCTTAAAATATGGTTTGTCACACTGAGTGGCTATGTGTCCCTTTATAGTAGTTAAGCACTACGAGATTACAAGGAGAAAAAAGTCATTACACTTCTTGTTACCCTCCCACAGCCCCATAGATACTATTATAGGATATTATATTGAGAAATAGCCTGTGGTCTCCCCCACCACCCAAAAAAAATATTTGCTGCTACACAGTCTTGAAGTCCAAGTATTTGTCCATCTCTGATTGGTGAAAGGGCTGAGCTGCTGTCAGTCCATGTGTGGGGAAAGCTGAGTGCATGGTGAGAAGAAATAGGAATGAGACTGGGGGGGTAGAGTTAACAGGGGAAATGTTGTCACTACAGGCCATGATAGTAGTTCAGCCTGAGCTCTCCCTTTTGTCCCCCCATCCATGTGTAACCCCTAGGTGGCGCTATCCTATAGGCTACTTCCCCTGCCCGCATGACTAGGCACAGGTTGAGGGGCCTGAGCTTGGTGAATTGGTGCCTCCACCCAGAGGAATGATTCTGGGGTACCGCAGCTGCTGTTGGTATAGCTCTCCAGGATGCTGTAACCACCCACCAACCATTCTAGTGGCCTAAACAGTTCAGCAACAGAACATTCACATTTACCATATGACAGTAATGATATGCTCACACTTGTTGCATTTACCACCAGGGCCCGATCTTCTGCAACTGCCCTGAAAACCCCCTGAAAAATAAGACCAGTAATGCAACAATACAGTAATACTTCAGTAACCCAACCCATAAGGTACAAACTAACCAGGTTAAATGTGAAAACCCACAATCTGGTTTATTCAGGGGAAGTGAACAAGGGTGCGGCATAAATCTAGGAAGTGATTGGTGTTTCTGATTTGATTCAGATTAATTCAAGATGCACAGTGAGTCCCTTTAACACAGTCCCACAACCCTAGGTACCCAGTCTGTTAAACAGGTAAGCCTGTGCGTTGCCCAGGGTAGGCCGGTGTTGCAGCTGTTGTTGGGACCCTTAGGAAGGAAAACAGTTAACATGCACTCAACTCAAATATTTATAATCCAGAGCCAGATGGCCCAGTCCATTGCAATAAACCCAAAACAAGAAAATATGATGACACACATTGATTGTAGCTTATGATGCAGGGAGCTACCCTGTTTTGTACTCACTCTACCCAGAGCAAGATGCAGGACCGACGAGATGAAGACCTTGTGGTGTTGTACTGGATTGCCAGAGGAAGCAGGGCCTACACAACTCACCTCCTGGTGGTCACTACCTATTCGGTGGTGTTGAGCAGGGGGCTGCATCTCTGAGTGGGTCTTTTGCTGAGAACGTCTCTGATTTGGGAGCAGCTGCATAGGCTGAGATGGCAGGGCCCAGGCAGAGCAGACAGTTTTGATAAAGTCTGTAATGAAGCTGTGGAAAAGTCTGCAGTGGGTGTAACAGAACTTGCCATAGGGAACCAAATCTCGATCCATGAAATGCATTCAGCACATCTATAGCACTTATCTTACTTGGCCACAGTATGGATAAAGTTCATTTGCAACTCGAAGCATCACTACGCAAATCTTTCGATCTGAGGCACATTTCTACCATCTGGCAGGCTGCTCGCTTTTGGAGCAAGTCTTCGGTCCACTCACAATTAGCAATAACACACTCTTCTCTCTTCCAAGACAGGTCTCAACCTGGTTTTGGAGAAAGTCTGAAATTCACACACAAGGCAATACTCCAAACTGGAGATGTGACAGGCAGGCCAGCAGAGCCTTCCCTCTGATTCTCCCGTGCTCCTAACAGGAGCAGTTGCTCGATGGCTTGAGCTGTTTATTCTCCCAACTCCAACTCATGACTGACACTATGCTTCAGCAGTTCTGGGGATTTCCCAGTAATACAAAAGGTTTGGTTGGCTGAGAGAACTTCCTGTCACAGAAAGAGCACCCTATCCAGGCCCATTTAGGCACCAAACCCTTAAAACTACAATTCCTACAGAATTTCAATCTCACAAGACCTCTGGGACAGTCTCCATTTTAGGTCCCCTGGGGTTTGATTGGTCCAACACTGGCAGTCCAGATCCAAAATGGTGTCTCTATTCAAAGTTCAAGCTGCAATTCAGAGCAGGTTAGACAAACTCCTCTATCATTATTATTACAGCAGATAAACAGTAAATAATCACTTTCCCTAACAGAGCTCCCTCTGCACAAACAGTGACTGCAGAATGGAGCAGAAATAAGGACTGTCTGGTGGCTCACGAGCCTTAAATCACTCAGACCCAGCCCAAACTAATTTTCTAATACAGCATAGGTGCTCTCTTACAGAGACAGGCTTACTAGAGCACTTGCATGCAGAAAATTAGAACCACTGGACATAGGGCACCATTCTGATAGTGGGCCTTAAGCAACCCAGGAAGACATTATAGGAACACTTATTTGTAGGGAGGTTACACATGTCAGTTGCAGTCTCTCAGAAAAAGAAAGCATTTGCTTTGACAGAGTATAACCAGTGTGGGTATGTTACTTTTAAAAAAGTAATCAGTTACAGTTACTTATTACTTTTATACAAAAAGTAATTAGTAACTGTAACTGTAATGCATATTACTTTTCATATTGCTTTATATTACTTTGATAACATGGATGTATTTACTTATTAAACATAGCTATGTGCTCATGAAACCCTAAGAAGTGTATAAAAGAAATGAAACAGATTCTAAAGACAATTAATATGTTACTTTATAAAACAGTATCCATCTGACATAGCCAGCCACAACAATCCCATTACATTTCTATAAATAAGAACTCTATTAAAAAAAAAAGCACTCAAACACACACCCTGCATCTATTGCTGTCCTCGGAAATCCTTTCCCCACAGCCAAATCCTGGCTTTGTTTGCCATTGCTGTCCCTGACCTTTTTCATGTTCATAACACCCACACTCACCCTCAGCACACACACCTTGCATCTACTGCAAGTGCCCTTGGGGATCTTTCCCATACTGCTGTATATTCTGACTATGTCAGCCACAACTACCCTTTTACATCCCACCCTTATCCCACTGCCACACACACCCTGCTGCATCATCTGCACTTGATGATCTTTCCCACATCTAACCTGTATTCTCTTGACTATGCAAGAGCCACAACTACCCCTTTAAATTTCTATAATAAAATCATACCCTCACAGAGCTCCCTCTGCATTCACATCCTGCAGATCTTGATGATATTTTCTCATTTCCCCACAGCAGCCTGGATCATAACTTTGCCATTGCCAGCCACAGATCCACCCCACATCACATACAATAAGTTCCACCAGCACACACCTGCTTACCCTAACATAATTTAAATGCTCTTTCCCACAGTTGAACCTTGACTTGCCATTGCTACTGACACAGAGTTATAATTATAACTACTGTAAGTCTGCCATGACTATTATGCCACTGCCAGTATGCCACAACTGAAGTCAGACAGTGTCACTTCTAATCGAATTATCACACAACACAAAATACTTGGTGCACTCCAGTACTTAACCCTTCGATGAGGATTTTCTTTGAGATGGGGTGGGTGATGGTGATAGACCTGACAGGTGGGGGGGGGCAAACAATCAAGTGGCCTGCTGTGGCAGTTTGGCACATGTGGTATTGATGGAACTAGGCTCTGAGCACTGCCTGTAGCTAGACTACTTGCCTTTTTCCCTACAAAAGCTATTCAGGCCCCAATTCCCTCAGGATTCACAATGGCTACTGTACAGGGACATGACTAACAACATGCATGGGTGTAGCAAGCTATCTATAATCATCTGGCCAATCTGTTGCCCCCTTAAACACATTTTGATCAGTTCCTATAGTGATTATTTGCTGTACCATGTAGCAGAGTATAAGTAGTATAATTTGAATATCAAATGTTGCAAAATAATACATTTAATAATAAACCAACAAAGAAACTTCTGTTTTCTGACTTTTATTTGCGCAGCACATGTTACAGATATAGAACAAAATTGTAATATTAAATGCATGCTGAAAATTGAAAACTGCATTAGAATCGGTGTTTCAATTGTAGGTCTTCTTCAGGAATTATCTAAAAGAGAAAAAAGCAGGTTAGGAAAATAAGAGAAATATATGTGAGGAATGAAAATAGGGGGAGGCTGTTGAAGAAATATTGAATAATACATGGAGTGATTTGTTTAACAAGATGTTACACACACCTGAGATGTTGGATGCCACATAAATCCAGACAGCGAAGCTTGAGGGGTTTATTTAAGCATCCAACACCGAGGGTGTGTGTAATATCTCGAGTTAAACACACCACCCCATATTTTATTTTATATAATTTCTGGGGAACTTTTTTCACCACAGCAGTTATATAAAATAAAGCCACATCCCTGTGTAGCTGCCATCCCAGGGTTTCAGCGCAGTCTGCAGTCAAAGCTTCGCTGCTGAAACATTTTGTTTTCCACCTTTTTTTTTCTTTGTTTCTTACAGCTTAGACATAATAGAAGACAGAGGACCGTTACATTATTTACTTTTTTTAAAGTTAACTTACCACCAAGTGCCAGTCACAGTGAAGTATGCTGATGTGCTGCACTTCAGAAAGACAGATAGGGAGAGAAGAGTTGCAGCTGGTGCATGTGTTAACCAAGGGAAAGCTGGTGCATGTTTGCTGTTATAACTCATGGGTTATAATGGCAAATTATATAGAGAAGAATGGATGGAAAAGTGTGTGATATATTTACATTAGTGGATGGGGAAGTGTGCATAATGAGAAATTAGTGGTTGCCCGAGGTGTGGGATGCTACATAAACCCAGAGGGCGAAGCCCGAGGGGTTTATTAAAGCATCCCACACCGAGGGCAACCATTCATTTCCAATTTAAGCACACTTCCCCATCTTTTATTATTTATAATTGCTGGGCAGCAATTTTTTCCAACCCTGAGTCTGAGACACACACACACACACACACACACACACACACACACACACTCACTCTGTCTCCCCGATCATTTTTTTTTTAAAAGTAATTTAATTATTGTGGCAATTTTTTTTTTTTTAGGTTTGGGGATGTTTCAGCAGATTTGGGTACTGAGATCGTGATCGCGATCTTCTTACCTGAAGAGGCAAGGTCAGAGCTGTTCTTGGCAGATCACGTATGAGGCATTCCCGGCAGCTTTTATGTAGTAGGGCTCTGAAATACCCATGTAAGTTGTGAATGGCAGGATCAGCCAGATACAAATAGTTTAAAACAGAAATAAAACAGTATTCACCACGTCACGCGCATGGTGTGGCGGCTCCTCGCTAAGTGGGAGAAAGGAGTTGCAATGTTTCTGACGATATTTAGCTTGTCCAGTAGAAGCGTGGAGCCAATCGGAATGCGTCTCTTCATTTACTGATGTGGCGCGTGTTTGCCGTTATAACCCGTGGGTTATAATGGCAAATTATAACTGCTCAGCGTATTGAAAAAATGTCTGCCCAATTATAAGAATTTAATTTACACCCTAGGTGTGGGATGCTACATATACCCTGAGGATGAAGCCCAAGGGGTTTATTAAAGCATCCCACACTGAGGGGTTGCATTAAATTCTCATATGCACACTTCCCCATCTTTTATTTTATATAATTTGCTGATAAGCAATTTTTTGCAAATCAAGTGCTGTGATCCCCCTCCCCCAACACAGTGTCTATCTGTCTCTCTCTCTCTACATACACACACACACACACACACACCTCTATCTATCTCTCTCTTTCTATACACACACACACACACACACACACACACACACTATCCCCCTCTCATTCTCACAGTGGCACCTTTACTGTACTTCTCTGGGACACCAACTGCAGTAGCAGCTCCCCCCTGCTCTAAATTCCCCAACTGAGCTGTGCTGCAATCCACAGTCCCTCTGTCTCTTGCCACACAGCACCCTCCTGCTCACTGTGCTCCCAGTTTAATTTTTTTTAATGTAAAACTATAATCATGATCACGATTAGGATAGCACTTTCCTGTGTCAGGCAGACACAGAATCATTGCCACAGCTGTTGTGTGTTGCCCAAAGCTAGTGAGCTAGCGAACTGCAGGATCAACCAGATACTTAAAAAAAAATAGGGTCAACAACCAGTCTACAAAACTGGAGAGAATTTAGATGGAAAGTACATGTTAGATTTTTCAGAGTTCCAACATTAACTAAACATTACGGGAGACAGAATTTGGATAGATGCTGGAGAGGTTGAGGGGGAACAGGCTCACACTTTCATATATTCTGGGGGTGTCCAGTATTAATAAAATACTGGGCAGACATAAAGGAAATTCTAATGAGAATGTTTGATTTGCACCTGCTTCTTCGGTTTAAAAATCTGGTCTTGGGCCTTCCCCCAGTAGATCTGTCAAAGAAGGACTACAAATATATGTTCTACATCTGTGTGGCAGCAGCAACTAAGGCAATTACACAGAGATGGCTTACACGGTCCTCTCCATCAGTGGAGATTTGGAAACATAACATGGAAAGAATTAAGCAATTAGAAAGTATAGGAGCAAAAGTGCAATAAAGGACGGAAAGGTTTAATGCCAGATGGTTATCCTATTATAAATTTATTCAAGAAACCACACAAAGGATGGTATTAGAGCAATACTTAACATAGAACGGGATATTAGGTGAAGAGAAATGGGGACAGGAAGAGGTAGGATATAAAAATAGGAGGAAAACGAGTAAGAGGTGAACTGGAGGGGTGGAAGAAATGGGGGGTATTCCGAAGGTGGGTTGGAGAAAAATTAATCGCCTGGGGACATATCCTGCATAATGTTATGAAAATGGAAGGTAAAGATTAGTACTTAGATAAAAAGGTATCTTTAAGACACATAAGATGGAATATGAGAAGTACAGACATGGTATAAAATAGGGTAATTTCAAAGGATATAGTGTTGAAATGGAGTGAGAGAAAGGGGGAAGCAACAAAGAAAGAACACAGAGGAAGAGGATAGACTAAAGGAAGGGGAAGGAAATCTTGGAACCTAGGGATAATTTAGAATGGATCAAGGAAGGAAACGGAGAGGAAGAAATTAGATACAGTATTAGGGTTTGGGGAAGATATAAAAATTGTCATGATGATAAAGAGGATTGCTATACTTTGTTTCCCTATTGTCTTCAGAACAAGGAATGTACCTATCTGTATCTGACAAAAGATATACCATGTCCATGATACCTAAAAATAAAAAAGACAACTTAAAAAAAAAAAACGTTAAGGTCAACATAATAGATTAAAAAAGAATTATGGAAGGTGAGGATTTATCAGTGGTGGCTCCTCGCTAAGATATGGAGCCGCCATGTTTTCAGAACTGTTAGCTCACCCGCTCACAAAATGGGAGCCAATGAGGGAGCACTCCCTTTTGATAGATGGAGCGCGTGAATGTCGTAATAACTGACTGGTTATTATGGCAAATGTCAACTCAGTGAGGCCATTGGAAAAATTGATCACCAGTAATTATAACCCGGTTTCTCTTAGTGAAAAAACTGCTAGCTGGTTATTAGAAAGTGATAATAGTTAAGGTAAGAGTAGAATCTGGAAAATGAAAAGGTGATGATAGGTATGAAAAGGCAGAGTAGAAGTGCATGGGCTGAGGAGTCCTTGAGTGGGGACTAATTAATAGGACTTAGTAAGAAGGCTGAAAGGTGAAAGCTATGTGTGTGCACACTCATTTTAATTTTCTACAGATTAAAGAAATACTCAAACTGGAGGAGCCAGTGATTTATACTGGATCTTTGACAACTGGTACAAGGACACCCGGCGCAAAGACATCTCACAAGAGCCATTCAGCCTAACGGTATTTTCTGTAATGAGACAACTGGCAAAAACAACCCCAACATCCAAAGGCAGTGAGACTGTAACCATGTAGAAAGCAGTGGTACAATAAATTAGGGTACCTTGTAATCATAGCCACTATGTTAGAGCAAAGATCTCGTAGGCAACCCAGTATTGGGTCAGAATTTCTAGGCTAAATGATACAAGGCTGATTGTCTTTACTCCAGTTGTTGTGCCATGGGTTTACACTAACCCTTAGCTCTGGCAGTTCATAATACTGAGACACTGCAACTACTCAAATCTGAATATCAGCAAGGCTACAGAAAATGACACCTCACAGCCATGAAATGTTTCCTAAGCATTTTATTGTGAAAAAAGCCAAACTATGGTAGGCAACTTGCATTCAATGTGCAAGGTGAAGATGCTGGGTGCTTATTCGGTGCTTGTGTTAGAAGGCAGATTTTTCTAGCCTGATGTAACAAATCGAGCACACAGTCAGCTGAGCAGTCTTTGTTTACACTGAAACCTGAATATCAAAAGACACCTGCACAATCTCTGGATTTCTGTGATGTCATAAACCTCTTGAGCTTCACTCTTGAGGTTTATGAAGTTGCAGTAACCCCTTGATGGATTACAGCAGCCATAACAGATGAATGCCCATCTGTTGTTCTGTTTATATTACTATTTATGTTGCATTAACTAGTTACTATTAGGGAAAAGTAATGTCATTACATTTACTTATTACTTTTTTTTAAATTAATCTATTACTATTACTAGTTACCTAGAAAAGTAATCAAATTACAGTTACAAGTTACAAGTAACTAGTTACTACCCAACACTAAGCATAACTCATGCACATAAATGAAGGATATGACATTGAAAGATACAGCGGAGCCACCTGCAGAGATGGCCACTGTGGCAGTCTCAGAGTTTAAGTGCTTTCCATTTGTGATCTGGTGCAAGGGCCACTTTGCCAACAGTCCAAGCCTGTGGAGAGCTACATGCATGTTGAGATGCAACAGGAACAAGATGGAGTAGGGGCTATGGTTGAAAGGGTGAGCATTGTTACTGCAGGCTACAATAACTGTTCAGACTAAGCTCTCTCTTGTATCACCCTCAATCTCCATTTACATTTTTAGCCTCTCAGATAAAGAACATTTGCTCTTGCTGAGCATAGCTCAAAGTAGAACCTGGTGGTCTGCAGAGTCCCTGGATTTGGTGCAGGCTGTTCAGCCCTAGCATTGCTTTGTTCAGATCCTTAGGAGCTCAAAGAAGGAAGAGGGATGTTAGCTGCCATGATTGCCACCCTGGATGTGGCTATGATAACAGCTTCTGGGAGTGGAGGTAACTGTACTAGAGCTCTTACTTAGCTGTAGGGTCTGGAGTCTACAGGCAATCAGAGCAAGGTTCTTGAGGCAAAGCAGCCTCTGGAAAGTCAGACCGGGGACATGGCATATATATTCTTAGCCAGCAGCTTGGCCATAACTTCCTCACCATCAGGTGAATCCTCACTGTGGCTGTTACTAATTTTGAGTCCCTGCCCTCTTCCTTTTGCATCATTAGGTGGCTGAGGACAGGGACCTTCTTCAGTCATCCTTGGTGGGGAAGGTGTAACAGAAGCTTGAGTCACTAGGGTGGTGTCATCAAGGTTGAGTGGGATGAGTGTGGTGCTGTACCCCAGGTTGTTGTGGTGGTATCCTACTGTCTGATGAGCAGTGCAGTTGGAAAAGGTTGATGACTGCCTCTGGCACATTAAACGTTATCATAACTCCATTGTGAACTACCCATATCAATGCCATGTATTGGAGCATGAAAGGGATCATAGGGATGGTAGGCCCTCTGCCATGATGTTAGGTTCCTAGAAAAGTATTTAAAAATCATAAAACGGTGACCTTGTCATTCCCGTGATCCAAGCAGTCTTGCATACCTAAGTATGTCTTCTTTTACCTGGAGTCAGGATCGGGCACATCTTCTGTCCCTTTCTTGGTGGAGTGGCAAGGGAACAATGCACTCTTTAAATCTCAAATCTGGTTTTGCTGATGAGTTTTAGGAGAGTGGAAGGACGTGGTAGAGAAAACCCATGGTATATTTTAGTTCAGATTATTCTTGAAAGCCCTCAAAACATACAATGTTTCACCTGACACAGATCTCGTAGACATCCACATTGTCCTGTAGTGAGTGGATGACTTTTGCTTGCTCTTTGAGCTGTGCCCGAAGTTCCTGGCAGCACCCCCCCCCCACCATGTGAAGGCTTCATTTTTTGGTCATTGCCAGGCAATGGTCTGGTTTGTTGATGGCTGCACATTGAGGACTGCAGCTGACTTCACTTCTTTCATTACTTGCAGCAGTTGGCACAGTGCCTCCTTGCAATCCATTCCAGTCACTGCAACACCATGACAAGTGAAATCTACAAAATAACCACACTGATTGTCAGCTGGTAATCTGGTAAGGTGGGATCTGCTGCCATGATTTGGGTTTGAGATGGGGGGTGGCCAGTGAAAAGAGCTAAGTAAAAACAGCTTAGTCAAATACAGTAACTGAAATTTTGTTTATTTATTTATTGAACTTTCGGGTTTACAACCTTTGAGTCAGAGACTCATTTCCAAAGGCACAATGTCATAGACATATAGACAGAGGTAAGGTTAACATACTTAGGTGTATTTAATTTGCACCCCTTCCTGAGGTGCTTCCCCCCTGGAGTTGGTATATATATGTAAGAAGGGGGCGTGGGGGACAAAGCCCCCACAAAGGGGGTTTGTGGGGGGATTGTCCCCTCTCAAAAGCAAAACTTGTTTTATTTGACCAAGATGTTTTGTATTAGCTGTTTTTGGTGGTTGTTCTTTTTACTTAGATGTCTTCACATGGTGCCGAGATGGGGAGAGGGCAGATGGCTGCTGATTGAGGTTTATGGTGAGCAAAGGCAGTGAAGTGGCCATCTTGTAGAACGTCAGACTATGCCTCCGATGCACGCATCACATTTTTTTTAATGCAAGAAGTAATTTTTTTTGTCACAGATTTGTGTACAGTAATTGCACCAAAAATTAGACCAGCTTTTATGTGGTATCAGCGTGGCATTACGTATGTGGCATCTGCATGAAACTGTACTAAAAATGTGCCCTAAGCCTTTGAAAATCCAAACCTATGAGAGTAGATAGACACATTTCAATTTCAGAAAATATTGCTTCTCTACTAATTTTCTAACTAGAAATAGTAAGAGGAAAAGGGATACTTTACCAACAGGGATTGAAATTATATTAATGGTTGGACGGAAGTACACATTTTTCTTTTTCTTTTTTAAACTTTTTTATTAATTCATTTTTTACAAATGCACACACAGATAATTATTTATTTAGTTATTGATTGTCAACAGTAAACAATCATGCACTCACCATGATATTAACAAATTCTGGTCAGATCCACCACGGCTACACAATGAAGTTAGTGAAGTTGTGTGGAATTGTTAAGGAGGTATAGAGAAACAACACAATGATTTGTAAGTAGTAAGATTTGTTTTAATTTCTGTTCTAAGGAAAGCATACACATTATTAGAAAAATATATGGAGGTGTACATTTTAATGGAAGGAATAGGAAGCAATATAGGTTTACAAAAGATCCCCACAGCAAATGCTACTGAGGTATGTGTTATCCCAGATGATATTGGCTGGACAGCCACATTTTAAAGAAAACACAATTGCACATACCCCAATAATGCAAAGCATCATGGGAAACATATGGAAATCCCCATTATGGTACAGAAGGTGGCAGCACATTAAAAAGTAATGGCTGGCATATGTTCAGCCTTGGGATTATTTACACATTTTTTTTTTTTTTTTTTAGAGAAACAGGGTTTTTGTCCATGAGGTGATATAAGTTATATTTAAGCAATGTGTTGATGTCAGAAAGTCAGGTGTAATGATGGACTGTTAGCAGAGAAAATGTGATAGTAACTTTCAGAGGGGGTCACTTTTGGTAAGGGTAAGGTAGTTATGCTTGTGATAATAAGAATATTAGGAAAGTATGAGGTCTATCCAGAAGTGGAGTACAAATATGCACAGTTTCATAAGTATGTGCTCAGAGTGCAGGCAAATGTGATATGCAGGTTTGTTTTAGAAATAGGTAAAAATAGCAATACATGTAATTGATAGAAAGAGAGATAATTACATAGACATAGACATAGAGATAGAAAGAGAGAGAGAGAGAGAGACAGACGGACAGACAGACAGGCAGAATAGGAATGGCAATGAAGTATTGAAGTGACACCAACCCCACCCCCACAGTTCAGAAATGGACAGGCATTGGGGTGTGCCTTTGGGCTATTGTCCATGATGCTCATGACATTTCACTTCATCCTACCCTGCAGACACAGACAAGTGGCGAGGTGTGCCTTGCAGTGTTCAAGCTTTACAATCACTCATTCCAAAAGGAAATACACTGAAATGGGTACAGTACTGTATAAGAAAATGGAGTGAACTTTGTGGCTGAAGAGTCAAAGGCACACCTCGATACCTGTCATTGGCTGCAGGGTGGGTATGGGGGTAGAATGGTGTGAGCATTACTGTTGATAATCCCAAGTCACACTCCTGATGCCTGTCAGTCCCAATAGGGCAGGGTGTTATGGTCAGAAACCCTAATGCCCTGGGTGCTATGTGACTTCATAACCTAGCAACATCATTTAATGCATTACATTACAAGGACAAGAAAATATTTTTAATACATGGACAGGCATTCTGATGTGCTTTTGGGCCATTGTCCATAACGCTCATGCCATTTCACCTCATTCAACCCTGCAGACACGGACAAGTGTCAAGGTGTGCCTTGGGGGTGTTCAGGCTTTACACTCACCCCATTCCATTAGGAAATACACTGAAATGGGTACAGTATTGCATAAGAAAATGGAGTGAACTTTGGGGCTGAAGATTTAAAGGCACACCTTGATACCTGTCACTGGCTGCAGGGTGGAGATGGGGGTGGAATGGCATGAGCATTACTGTTAACAATTACAAGTCAAACCCCACATGCCTGTCAGTCCCTATGGGGCAGGGTGTTATGGTCAGAAATCCTAATGCCCTGGGTGTTTTTATGTGACTTCTTAACCTAGCAACAGCATTTAAGGCATTACATTTTAAGGACAAGTAAATGTTTTTTTAATACATTTAGAGGCAGTTACATAAACTTAATCTTCTTCATAGAATAATTTAAATTTAGTAGCAGTGGTAATACAAAACAATTACCCAGACAACTTAAAAACTATAACTACTTTATATTGTACATTGACACCCCATAAGGACCTCCTTGAAACTGAGATGCGATGTCACATGTTTGCCAATTTTCTAACAGAAATATTTTACTATCCTAAATTTACATTTCTTTCTTCAGTAACTGCTCAGCACATCTATTGCATGACCTGCTTATTGACATTTTACAACTGCTATGCAATGTACTGCTGCTTACTACACTGACATTATGAACCATAAAATAGATGACTGCCATAAGTAGGGAGGCAGTATAGCACAGTGGTTGAAGGCTCTGAGCTGCAAATCTGGAGAGCGAGGTTTGAATTCCACAGCTCTCACTTGCATACTGGGTGACCCTGAGCAAGTCACTTAACTTCCATGTGCTCCCAGGTTGCCCCTGTAAACAAGCTTGCAGCTTATTGTGCCACTCCTGGTGAAACAACTGAAAGAAAAAAAATACAATATATTATTTTTCTTGCTTTATTTTGCTACTACAAGCTTTGACTAATACATCCATCCTTAAATGCACTTTTTGTAGCTTATGTGTCTGTGACCTAGGCAGAAGTATGCTTAAAATCTTGCACATAAATAAATCATCAGAATAACATTTATTTCAATAGTATCTCCTTCCTTTTCAGGTGCACATGACACTATATATATATATATATATATATATATATATATATATATAATAACTTCAAAGCACTAAACCTGTTAAAATGCACAAAACTCAAGACTTTATTGTCTTCACGCATTACTGCTAAACTTCAGGTCCCAGAGAGATACAAAATGTAAAGCTTCCCCTAGCTATTTGGGTGGGTGCTTCAGCTGTGTGTGTGTGGGGGGGGGTATAAAAAGGTTTTAAGAAACAGACACGCTAGTATCCAATATGGTATAGTCTTATTTGGGTGACATATGGTACTCCTTTGTGGGCTTATACTTTAATTGCCATTCTTGTGTTGCAAGTGCTTGCTTTCCTCAATTGCAATAATTTCAGGATGCAGGTTCACAAGTGCTGTATAAGGATACAGTTTCAGGAACTCCTTAATTACTTTTTCTTTTCTTTCTGAACCTTAAGCTCTGATGCCCCAGGCAGCTGTGATAGTCAGTTGTTCCAACATGATAGATTCACCTCATGCCCCTCCCACATGGACCAAAAAAAAGGTGAGGGTGGATCTTTAGGAGCTGCTCAGGTGGAGGTGGAGGTGGATCATACCCCCCCAAAAAAGAATGCTGCCTACCACTACTCAGGTTCCAGTTCTTGTACCTCCCATTTAAGAAAGAAAATAGTGCCTTGCAACCATTGACTAACATGAAACCGTATTTATTTGAGGGCGGAAAGCATTTCTTGGAGGATTGTAAGGCAGAGGAGACTATTTACACCTTCAGCCAGTTCCATGGACAGAAAACATGACATCAACCCTTTTGTACATGCAAAACGTCTGTAGTCTCTGCCCACCGCAGCCATAATAAATAAACAAGGAGCACTTTGTTGCATTTCAGAAGACTTTCCTTTTTCCAAAAATGCTTTTTGGAAAAGGAAAGTCTTCCAAAATGAGTCAAAGTGTACCTTGTTTCTGTACCTACACCTGCTGAATAAAATGGCCACTTTTTAAGCTGAGAACAGGGTTATGCTTTATTTATATGGTGGTGAGTGCATGATTTTTTTACTGTTTGCTGTATGCTTATTATTCTTATTATCATAGCACCCCAGCCTAGTGCATTGCCTTATTAGGATTAGTCATATTTATTGATTGTCTGACTTAATTTATTTTACCAGTAAAGGCTCCACTGAGGGATGCTCATTTGCAAGGATGTCCTGGTTAGGACAGTGACAATATTGAAGAAACACAGTAATTAAAGAAGGTGCAAGACAAAAAGTTTTGTACAGCTTTTACATGGAGAGGATACACTTTTAAATGAAATAATGATATATAGCATTAAAAGAGAATAAGTATCATACAATACTTGATGTAATAAAACAGCAAGTTCTTACAAGTAAGTCAGCTTAGATAAATAGCAATTAGATTACATTGAGCTTTAACTGAGACCCTAAAGGCATGTACACCTATCTGTGCAATGGGTATCAATCACTAGTTAGAAAGTGTGAAGGTTAGCCATGAATTTCAATTTATGAGGAGCTTGTAGTTCTAGTACTTGGGGATAAGCCTGCTGAAAGCCATTTTGCCACAGTTAGATGCAAATCTGGGAGCTTTTAGTATAGTGTAATTACTTGCTCTCAAACTGTATAAACTAGAGACTCTGCGAAAAAGTCAGAGATGTACTGTGGTACATTGTGTCAGAGAGCAGAGCCTTATAGGACTCTCTCTCTGTCTATATATATATAATTAGAGGCAAAAAACTCCGTTTAATGCATTAGTTAGGGTTGTTCCACAGTGACAAAAGTGAGGAAATTCGCTGTTAGGGTTGAAAACCCTAAGTCCGAATTCACCCCCCCCAGCACCACACACACACAGACACACACACACATTCAAGTATGGGGGAGGACCAAGTCAACACAACCAATGACAGACATCCAGCAGCAGGTGACAGAAATAAACAATTGTCTAAATGTACTACGAGACATCCCCACCCACCTGACCAGGTACTGCATGCTCAGTGGAGATCAACAGCAAAATTGAGGCCATGTACACCAAACGTACACATCCCTGATTGCAGCTGCACACAACGTACCACACTTAGAAGTTGCATGGCCTTACCTACCGATGCCCCACACCACACCACACCACTTGTGGTGGCATCTGAGCAATAGAGTTAAGCAAAACCAAGGAGTTGTACAGGTATAATATCTCTGATTTAACAAGGGTTTGAGAAATGCAGCTTTCTAATTGACTGTAAACATTGTAACAGCCTTATGTTTAGTTTTTATTAACATACATGTAGAGCCTAACCATATGATGAACATGGTTTAATGTTGTTTAAAAAACAGTTTTATTATGATAGCAATAAGCTACACCCAGATATTATGTTAATGGTCAGTTTATCACTGTCTAGTGACATGTGGCACTCGGATATGCCTCATTCAACATTAAACCCCTAGAGGGTGATTAACAGACCATTTAACATAACTGTTGGTCATGCCTTATAGCTTAATTGTCTTTTTGAGTAGGTACTCTCCCTCTGCTAGGCACTGCAGCAGCTTTGCAACACAGTGTCCCACCCAGTTACACCATACACTGTCTAGTTGCTGGAGAATGGCTGTGAATATGAACTCATGAAGATGAACAGTGTAACTTGATCATTACAGTCATCGAAACACTAGTGTGATTATAACTGACAGACTCAGTGATAGAGGATAACCCCTGCTGTCCTAGTACATTTACCCCATTATGAGTTAAATCAATACTAAAAGACATTCTGTTTATATCTACACCATACCTACTTGATTCCTGTTGTAGCAGAATTAACATAGTTATCACTTTGATAGCATCAGTGACAGAAGTGTGGCAAACCCAAACAGTAGGCATACAGCCTGAGTATGAAACAACTGTTAAAAAATCACACTGTGTCCATAAGTGGCATAGATCACTCATTGCAACAATAACAAATGTATTACTATTTGAAGAAGTTAGTCATCACAGATGCAATGAGATTGTCTTTATCAGGTACAACATACTCAGTAAGTGCCTACAGGAAAATCTATCCTATATACACATCCGATACAGGTACATCATTGTTGGCTCAGTAGTGCTATGATATTTAGAAGTTGCTTGGCCTGATCCATGCAATTACAATCTTTCTTACAAAGAATACTTACTGCATCTTTAATATTGAAACACACTGAAGGTCTATGTATGTACATCAGCAGTACACCTTCATCAGTAAGAATGCATGTGATACTGGCAGTACCAATTTCACAGCGTTGAACAGGCAATGCTTTTCCATACGTTTACATCAGCCTCTCTATGTTGAGTAAATCATTGCAGTAAATGTACTACTATGTAAATCACCTACTAAATGTATCACTACTTTTATCTTGAGCATGCTAGTGTCTTGTAGTTAATTTATGTGCTTCTCTTAATTAATGTATACTCAGCAGTGTTAAAACCTTTCTACAACTGTCATCATGCACCTTCAGCATTTATATTGAATAACGGCACAGTACCAGTTGTGGTGTGGTGTGGGGCATCGGTAGGTAAGGCCATGCAACTACTAAGTGTGGTACGTTGTGTGCAGCTGCAATCAGGGATGTGTACGTTTGGTGTACATGGCCTCAGTTTTGCTGATGATCTCCACTGAGCATGCAGTACCTGGTCAGGTGGGTGGGGTTGTCTCGTAGTACATTTAGACAATTGTTTGTTATTTCTGTCACCTGCTGCTGGATGTTTGTCATTGGTTGTGTTGACTTGGTCCTCCCCCATACTTGAATGTGTGTGTGTGTCTGTGTGTGTGTGGTGCTGGGGGTGGTGGTGAATTCAGAGTTGGGGTTTTCAACCCTAACAGTGAATTTCCTCACTTTTGTCACTGTGGAACAACCCTAACTAATGCATTAAACGGAGTTTTTTGCCTCTAATTTCCCTTTTTTTTGAGAATGATATTGAGAAATAGTGAATGTAATGTGGTGGCGGGCGCGTGGGGCCCTGATGTCTTGTGGCATAGTAACAGGAGCAGCAATGCAAACAGAAATGCTAACAGTGGCACACATGGCAACACAAGCACGAATGATAACAGAAAGGGTAACGCACACGGTGGCGTAGACGGGAACGGTGTGCCACGTGATGTCTGGTCACATAGTAACATGGTGCCTGTAAATGGAAATGTCAATGGGCATGGTGACGCAAAGTGAAACAGAAAGAGAAACAGTCGGTACACACAAATGGCAAAAAGTAACAGAAACGCAAGCACAAATGAAACGCAAAGGATGATGCGTGGTGGCATTTGGGTGTGCATTAGATCATCAGCCTAACTCTCACCCCATGACCTGTGTAAAGCAGCAGAAGTATAGAGAATGGGGTGAGAGTTAGACTCATGATCCCAATGCACACCCCAATGCCGGTGTTGGGGGTGGTGGGGTGCAAGGGTTTTTCAACCCCTAACAGCGAATTTCCTCACTTTTGTCGCCAGGAACAACTCTAACTAATGCATTAAACTGAGTTTTTGCCCTCTAATTTCCCTTCTTTTGAGAATGATAACAAGAAATAGTGAATGTAATGCAGCAGCGGGGCTTGTGCCCTCTGGACCCAGCGGCTCCCGCCTGCATGATTCTTGTGGCATACTAACAGGGACAACAACGCAAACAGAAATGCTAACAGTGGCACATGGTAACACAAGCATGAATGAGAACAGAAAGGGTACGCACATGGTGGCGTAGATGGGAATGGTCTGCCACGTGATGTGTTGTCACATAGTAACATGGTGCATGCAAACAGAAATGTCAATGGACATGGTGATGTAAAGTGAAACAGAAAGATAAACAGTACTGTAGACAGAAAATGGCAAAAAATAACAGAAAGCATGAAGTGCAAATGAAAGCATAAAGGATAACGCATAGTGGTGCAGAAGTCAGCGGTAAATTGAACCGGTGCGGAACCGCAAGCGGAAAGGGCAACAGTAAAACAGTAACAGTGATGTAAGCGCACGGGCTGGTTTTCCCCAAAACCTGCATTGAGAAAGACAGTGAGTACAAATAATGTATGCAAAATAATGAGTATCGGCGCAGAAAATGAGATCTTGGAATACTAAATACATTATATCTCAGGAACCGTACAACATAGAAAAAAAATTTAAAAGTCATATTATTTACAACTGTCTTGGCTAATGTGTATCTTAGCCCCATTTAGGGGCTAAGAAATTTTCCGACGAAAGTCCGTATCTCACCGTTTCGAGATCCCGGGCCTGAAAGAATGCACGCTGAATGTTATCCTATGGGGAAAAAAAGAAAGTTCAGAGCGCCATAACTTTGCCTCCCTGTAATGTTTTTTCACCAAACCACTGAAAGGCACATCTGTGGGCTGTTGGCTGTCTTCCCTTCAAATTTCAGGAAAAAAGACCAAACCGTTATTTTGCAGCAGGGATCCAAAGGATTTCTGTTATGAGTTGCGCCGTAATGTTATCCTATGGGAAAAATGTCAACTTTGGAGTGCCGTAACTTTTCCGCCGTGTAATATTTTTTCACCAAACTACTGAAAGGCACATCTGTGGGCTGTTGGCTGTCTTCCCTCCAAATTTCAGGAAAAAAGACCAAACCGTTATTTTGCAGCAGGGTGCCAAAGGATTTCTGTAATGCGTCGGGCGCCGTAATGTTATCCTATGGGAAAAAATGTCAACTTTGGAGTGCCGTAACTTTGCGCAGTGTAATATTTTTCAATACAACACTGAAAGGCACATCTGTGAGATGTCGGCTCCGTCTTTCAAATTTCAGCTCAAAACTCCCAGCGGTTCTTTTGCAGCGCAGTGCCAAAAATTGCTCATTTTCACAGACTAGAAAACTACTGTAGCAATTTTATAAGCTTTTACATAAAATTGCGACACTTTACGTAAGCACGAAAGTAATTCGCTAACATTTTTCCAGAAATTTGAAAAACATATTTCTGGGGTGTTTTACTACAAAATAAAGACATGGTGCATCCTCAGGGCCCGACTAGGTGAATACAAAAAATTTGGTTGCTGAGGGTCCCAAATTTAAATGCCAACCATTTTCTGATCACCAACTGAAAACAAAATGGCTGATTTGCAGAAAGTAACAGGCCCATTTGCAAGTAAAAATGCATTTGCGAAAGTGTTGAACTTTTGTTAACTTTTCAATTGACTTATAATGGGAAACTGTTTTTTGAATAACTTTTGAACCGTTTAATATTTTTTCATGAAATCTTTGAAAGGCACATCAGGGACCCTGGCTGCACATTCCCTGAAGATTTCGTGCCAGTCACGCAAACCGTACGACCTGTAGGCTCGACCACAGAATTCCAGAAAAGCGTAAACGTGCGAACAGATCACACTTAATAACTCTGCAACCGTATACCCAATCAGTACAAAACTTGGCAGATCCCAAGGCCTATAGGTCTTGATCATACATTCCAAATTTCAGGCAAATCCATCAAATGGTTGCAAAGTTATTAAGGTGCAAAATTTTGGGTTTAACATGGAAATGGCTCCTCAACCCTAACTATGGTAGCACTACCGTGCTACCATAATATATATAAAAGACAAAGAACCTCTGTGCACAAACACTGAGGCAAGGGTTACCCCAAAGGGCATTTGGCTGGGAAGCCAAGTTTCAAGAAAATACAAAATCACACATGCCCCCACAATGCAAAGCATCATGGGCTACATATGCCAATCAGTGTTTGCGCACAGAGGTTCTTTGTCTTTTAAATAGTTTTTTATTTTAATGGGTTCACCACAATATATCCAAGGCACACTGCCTTAAGGGTAGCTGGTCCATTCCACTGGGGTGTCAAACAGACGAGGCATACTGATGAATCCTGGTAGGACGAAACACGTGTCTATGTCTTCTGTTAGCACCTTTGCAAACTGTAGAGGCCTTCGCACCATGCAACCCTGCTTAAAGTTGGACCAGCATAACATTCTGTGGTGATTTGCATATGTAGCCCATGATGCTTTGCATTGTGGGGCATGTGTGATTTATATATATATATATATATATATATATATATATATATATATATATAAAATATATATTGTAGTAGCATGGTGGTGCTACCATAGTTAGGGTTGAGTAGCCCTTTTAAGGTTAAATGGTGAAACTTTGCACTTCAATAACTTTGCTACCATTCAACAGATCTGCCTGAAATTTGGCAGGCATGGGGCATAACTATAGATCTTTCATACTGGTTAGATATACGTGTGCGGAGTTATTAAGTGACATCCATGTGAGCAATTATTTTCTTTGAGCATTCTTTGCTTGCGCCTATAGGTCATACAGTTTGCGTGACTGGTCCAAAAACTTCAGGGAATGTGCGGCCCCCAATGTGCCTTTTGAAGATTTCATGAAAAAATATTGAATGGTTCAAAAGTTATTCAAAAAACAAGTTCCCATTATAAGTCAATGTGAAAAGTTAAAAAGTTCAAAAGTGTCACAAATGCACTTTTTAGAGTCGCAAATGACCCTAGTAGTGTCACAAATCTGCCATTTTGTTTTCTGTTACTGATCACAGAAATGCTTGGCATTTAAAATTGGGACCATTTAGGGACATCATTATTTTTGTGTTTACCTATTTGAGCCCTAAGGATACTAGCCATGTCTTTATTTTGGGGTTAAACACCCCAGAAATATGTTTTCCACATTTTTGAAAAAAGTAGCATTGCAAAGTAGTGTCGCATGTGCAACACTTTTGCAAATTTTGTGAAAGCTTTCGCAAATCATGACATTACTTTTCTAGTCTATGGTCAAAATGACAGGAATTCTTTGCCACCCTGCTGCAAAAGAACAGTTTGGTCTTTTGGGCTGAAATTTGGAGGGAAGACAGTCAGCATCTCACTGATGTGCCTTTTCATGGTTTGGTTACAAAATATTGCACAGAAGCAAAGTTACAGTACTCCATAGTTGACACATTTTTCCCATAGACTAACATGTTGGTGTCCGCCACGCCTTTCAGCTCATATCTTGGAAACAGTGCGAGACACGTAATTTTCATCGCAAAAATGCACAGCCCCATGGGCTGTGCATGCAGTGAAAATCTAGCCAGGAAACTCATGAATCCTGTAAAATTTTAATTTTCTTTCTTTGTTGTACAGTTACTGAGAAATTAGCAATTTAGTATTACAACTGCTCTTTTTCTGCTCCAAGGCCCATTTTTATGCATGCATTCTTTGTTTTCACTGTGTTTCTCAATTAAGCTTTTGGGGAAAAATAGGGTGTGCACTCCAGTTACTGTTACATGTAGGCTTTACACTTCTCTTTCCATGCCTATTTGCGTTAGCATTCCTGTGTACGAAACCGTGTGCATTACACTTTGTGTTTCCGTTTGCGCTTGCGTTTGTGTTACTGTTACCATTTATGTCTCCTCTACTGTTTCTGTTTGTGTTTCACTAAGCTTCACCATGTGCATTACCATTTCTGTTGGCACCTACCCTTCACTTTCTGTTTCTCTTTTGTTTTGCGTCACCATTGTTCTTACTCGGGGGATGTATCTTGGAAACGGTGTGAGATACAAAATTTTCATCACGACAATGTGTAGCCCTATGGGCTATGCATTTAGTGAAAACCTAGCCAGGAAACTTCTGAATCATGTGAAATTTACTTTTTTCACTATGTTGTGCGGTTACTGAGATATTACCAATTTAGTATTACAACTGCTCATTTTCTGCTCCGAGGACAATCATTATGTATACATTCTTTGTTTTATTGTGTTTGTGATTGGAGCTTGTGGGGAAACATAGGGTGTGCACTCCAGTTATTGTTACATGTTGGCTTAACAGTTATCTTTTCCTTGTCCGTTTGCATTACTCTTCTCGTGTACGCCACCATGTGCATAACTGTATGTTTTTTTGTTTGTGCTTGTATTTGCGTTACTGTTATGGTATGTGTCTCCACTAATGTTATTGTTTCTGTTGTTCTTGCATTTCTATTGATGATTGCTTACAAATCTATCGGTGCATCATGATGTGCGTGACTGTTATCGCTTACTACCACCCAGGTAGGCAATGCACCTCTTCTCCCCCCACCGCAACTCTCCCAGACAGTTACAGTAAAAGAAGGTCCATAGACATTAATGGTGCACCTTTGTCATTGCAGGGACACACAAGTTAGGAAAGTTTGGACCTGTATGCCATCAGCCAGGGAATGCACCATGCTTCACACCAACACATAGCAGTGACAGTAGCTTGAGTGGATATCACAGTAAATAAAGGATATGGATATTCATGGTATAGATCCATGTTTGTAGGAGGACACAAGTTATGACAGTTAGCAGTTGCATGACAGCAGCCAGACAATGTCCCCTGCCCCCCCCGCCTCCCACTGCACATGAGGTACTCTGTTGTGGGTGGAGAGTCTAGGAGAAACAAAGCTTATACTTATTCATTTCACAGCTTGATGACTGAATAACACTGAACTTGGAACACTTACTTATTGTATGGTATTAGCTAGGCAATGACCCCCACTCCAGCTAGGCAATGCCCCTCCCCCCGGATATGTACTGTATCCTCAGTAAGGAGTTACAGGAAATGAACTCCCATGGAGATTAATGGTGCACCTTTGCAGTTGTAAGGACAGACAAGTTAGGGAAGTGTTGACTTGCATGGTAGCAGCCAGGGAATGACCCTCCCCATATCCACACATACAAACAGAAGGAACTGTGTCTTGAGTGGATATCTATAGGCAATAAAGGCTATGGATATTAACGGCATATATCCCTGTTTGTAGGAGGCTATAAGTTATGATAGTTAGGATTTGCATGGCATGAGCCAGGAAATGTCCCCTCCCCATTGCAGAAGAGGTACTCTATTGTGAGTGGAGACTCTCAGGGAAACAAAGATATGGCTATTCATGTTAGAGCTTCATGACTGAATAACACAGAACTTGGAACAGTTAATTGTTGCATGCCATCAGCTAGGCAATGCCCCCCATCTAGGCAATGCACCTCCTCTCCCCACACCCTCCCACACCCGCAACCCTCCTGGGATGTACTGTATTCTGAGTAGAGAGTTAGAGGAAAAGAAGGTCCATAGACATTAATGGTGCATGTTTACAGGGATTTATTTAACTCTAAAAATTGATTAGCGTTTTGCTCATAAAAGTGTTAAATCTTTGTGAAAATGCATAACTCTTGCCTCACTGTGTTTAGCAATCACAGCACTTCAAAAATATCTATATAATTACTTTCTGTATAGTTAGTATAGTCCCAAGAAAAAAATTGCTAATCAATTATTTAAAACCCTGCGTTTGTGGTTATAGGGACACACTAGTTAGGAAAGTTTTGACTTAAATGCCATCAGCCAGGGAATGTAGCACATCCCACATCAGCACAGACCAGTGACTATAGCTTGAGTGCATATCCACATTTAATAAAGGATATGGATATTCATGGTATAGATCAGTGTTTGTAGGAGTACACAAGCTATGACAGTTAGCAGTTACATGACATTAGCCAAGCAATGTTTCTTCACCCTCCCACCAACGCAGACAAGGTACTTTATTTTGAGTGCAGACCCTCACTAGTCAGCATTGCAATAAGTGTGATAAATACAAATTTTTTTAAACTTGCACAAGAAAAACTCTGTTTTGTTATAAAACATATTTATTTGCCACAAAATTGTTACTATAAAACAGAGATATTAAATAATATATAAATGCTTTGTCAACAGCAATATAAAAAATAATTATTTTTATAAATGATTAACTGAGATTTCTTTCTGTATAAAAATAAATATTTTATCTAAATTTTTAAAATTGCTTTTTGTTTTGAAAAAATACAGTTTTTGTAAAACAAAACATAATATTAATAAGAAAATAAAGGAGATAGAAAAGTTCTTCAAAAATAAAGGTATTTTCAAGATTAAGTATTGTAAAGGGAGGTGTGCAGTTGACTCATTGAGGCAGCCCAGGCAGGAAGCTGGATCGATGTGGAGGTGCATAGGGAAGTGGAAGCTGTTGTGCCTGGTTGAGGGGAGATACTGAGATATGGCTGTGGAGGCTGTCCATCACTGGCCAGGGAGACTGATTACGTTAACAGGTGAAGCAGTGCTTCTGTCCGCACTGGCACCTGCTGCTGTGCCCACAGGCTCAAGCACAAGGTTGATTGTCACTTGTTGTGCTGTAAATAAGTCTAAAATACTTTTATGCTCTTGACGGAGCTCTTTTATCTCATTAGTGAGACAGTTTATGTTGCTAGACTTACGTTCAGCACTAGTGCCAGGCTCCTGCTTCACCTGCACCCATGATGTTGCTCCAGTCTCCCTGACCACTGTAAGACAGAGAAATAGATTCTTAAATAGATGGAGGGATTTTACTTTTGTTACTGTTACTCTTATTGTATCTATTTGGTTATATGTACACCTTTGCTTTTCCCTTCTCGGGTATGCAAATGTGTGCGTCACTGTTTGCTTTCATGTTACTGCTTGTGTTTCCATTCTTCTAACCATTTTCATTTGCACTTTTGTTCCACTTAGTGTTGTAGTCAGCATTACTGTCTGAAAAAAGATCATGTTGTGAGACCTGGGGGCCAGTTTATGCTTGCATGTTGTTACCTAGGGTATGTGCCCCCCCACAAAAAAAAATGACACACTGCTCACTGTATGCTGAGTGGAGACTGACAGTAAAACAAAGGTTATGGGTCTATACGGTTCACCTCTATCACTGGAGTACACATTCGCTGAAAGAGGTAGGAGTTGTACAGTGTCAACTAAATAATTACACTCCTTCTCCCCCACCCAGGGCAGATAGTGCATCCTGAGTGCAGAGTCAGAGTTACAGAAAGTACAGCTACAGTGATGCTGTACCTCTGTGGTTGCAGTTAGAGGCAAGTTAAAACTGTTAAGAGGTACATGGCATCAGACAAGCAAAGCCTCACCCCCCCCACTGCATCACTGCATATGAGGAACTGAATTGAGAGTGCATACTGTAAGTAAAAAATGGTCATGGACATCAAAGTGACAGGTTCATGATTGAATAAGACACAAGTTGGAACACTTAGCTGTTGCATGGCATCAGGCAGGCAATGTTCCACCTCTCCTGATAAGGTTCTTAATACTAAGTGTACAGTGATAGGGAAAGAAAGTATATGGAGATGAATGGTGTGCCTCCCTCATTATAAGAACACATAAATTAGAAGAGTTAGTAGTTGCATGCAATCAGCTAGGTAATCCCCCTCCTTATCCCTTGTTCAAAGAAGATGTTTTATGGTTACTGGAGACTTTTGGTAAAAGTGAGGCCATGAATATGAAGAGTACACAGTTTTATTGTAGTGACACACAAACTGCACAAGTTTGGGGGGTGCACAAGATTATCTAGGGATTTTCCAGTTACATCTTTAGCAACTGTACGCTCACTGGCACACAGTGTTAATTAAAGTTGATGGATATCAGTATAATCTCAAGAGGAAACTTAGTATTCTTAACTGTTGTATGATACTAATTAGGTACTGTCACCGTGCACCCCCCCACACACACACAGACAGACTGGTATGATATACCGACTTGAGAGTCAGATATGAAAACATTCATGTTAATGATTTTCTATGTAATGGTGACAAAGTCAATATGGCTATGCCTGTGCTAAATACTTATCTGTTGACAATTGCACAACTGAAACTCTCTTTTGTAAGAAGATACTTACTTGTATTCTACAGAATTCTTTCTCAGTAATTAGTACTGTGTCAGGTATTAGTCCTTAGTTATACATTTAACACATGATGTGTCTTGAGTGGAGAACCGCAGGAAAACTATTGATGTCAACAATTACAGAACAGCTTGCTGATTATAGGGTACATATGCCTGGCCTGCTATTCCATCATAGGAAACATCTGACACCCAAAGCCCTCGCTGTCACTGTCCAGGGCTCCATCATATCCATCATTGATTATGGTATTATTGTTTATGGCTCTGCTACACCCACCACACTCAAACGTGTATCCATCACCCTCAACAAGGCCTGTTGACTTGTCACTGGCTCCCAATGTCTAACTCACACCTGTGACCTCTATTCTCAAACTGGATGGTTGAATCTTGCCAATTGAATAAAACACCAAACTTGTATTACTACTAAGAAAATCTTGCTGGGTCTTGCCTCCCCCGGAGTCTGTGCCCTCATACAACCGAGAATCCACACCCTCCATACCAGGGGATTGAAACCTCAGCTTCTGCAAATCCTGCATTGCCACACAACACAGGGTCAAAGATCCTTTGCTTACTTGGCCACTAGTTGGTACAATGGTCTTCCCAGCGACATCTCATCCTTACTATTGCTCAGCACTTTTAAGACTCAGCTCCACCTAACACTCACTGCCTCCAACCTCAGTGACTGTTGTGGCTTAACATGTCTTTTGGTTTCATAGCTGAAGATGCCCTTTTGGATCCACATCAACTCCTGCACTTTGCCAGCACCCCCCCCCCTCCTATCTTCACCTCCACTGCTGGCCCATGACAAATGCCACCCAGCTGCACTACCTCTATTCTTACCCGCCTTCCACCTCTCCTCTCTCTGTCCCCCATCTACCTCCCCTTTTCTCCCATCCACTTAGTCTTCCTGATTTCACCCTCCTCCTTTCCCTTTCCCCTCCCCAAAGTTTCACCTTATTGTTCTTTTTTACACTACAGTACTATGTTTTTTTTTAATTTTATAAACTGTTATCTTTGCTTATGTTTGTCTCAATTGTACCAATGACATGGAACCTTTGTAAAAGAGCATCAGCTCAAAAGTATTTGTAATCCTAGAACAAATAAATAAACATATGCTTGGACAATTAGTACTTCTATGTGGTCAGCAAAGGTATGTACTGTGATGATACACCAGGAATTTCTGCTTTTCCAGTGTACAGTCTGAGCAAAACTAGTACAGTACACAGAAATGTAACAGCAGCTCAAGAGTCCAATGGACATCCAGTAGTGACAATAAGTATAATTAATAATTTTTTGTAGAATGTTCTTACCTTCTGACTCAACAATGATGACACTGTCAAAGTCTGAATGGTCGGCCTCCACAGCCTCTGGTTCGGCTGGCACTACCTCACAACATGGTGGGGGGCACCTCTAACGATCTATAAATGAGAGATAGTAATGATTTTTATTGAGTGTGGTATATGTGTGTTCATGTATTTAAAAGACATTTATTTGAACAATTGTAGTCTAGTCTGCCACTTATGATACACCTAGAAGAGGTACTGTATAATGAATGAGTGTACAAAAAAAATTTCATGGATTTAAATGTTACAACCAGATGATAGTAGTAACATACTATCTATGATAGTCAATCACCACCACCCATCTACAACGATTTGTGCATCCTGAGACAATACTCTCAGTAAACAAAGGTTACAAAAATAGACAGTACAAGTGAATGATTACAGTAACACTCTATTTAGGACAATTACAATTTGCATGGTGTTACTTTGTAAATAGTGGGACCACTGCACAACCCTAATACTGCATGTCAGGTAGTGCATTGTGAGTGGACAGTGACAAGAATAAAAAAAACCCAGTATTGATGGTTAACCTTTGTGGTTCCAGTGCCTGTACAGAAGTTAGGAGTGGTTTGGCATCAGTCAGGCATTGTACCAACCTGTGGCTCAGGCAGTGCATCAACAGTGTAGAACTACAGAGAAATTACCATTATGGAAATAGCATTTTTTATTTCAATGATTGCAGTGACAGATTGTTTGGGATACTAATAAACTGAATGCTGTGAAACATGCAATGCTCTGCTCCTCATGGAACAGGTACTGTATGTTGACTATGTAGTAACAGACAAACAAAGTTTATGCATAGAAAAGGTACAGTCCATAATACCAGTAACACATTAGTTGGGATAGTTAGGAGTTGGTGAGTGACAGGTAGGCTATCACCCCCCAAAAAGAAAAAGAGGTACTGCACCGTGTGTAACCAATCAGAGTCAAACAAAGGCTATGAGTATAAACAGTACAGTTATATAGTTAAAGCAACCCATGAGTTTGGGACAGTTACAACTTGTACAGTGTCAGTGACTCACTGTTTCTACTCCTCCTGCCACATACCCCCATAAGAAAGTATTCTGAGAGGAGCTGCACAGACAAATACAGTTAATAAATATTCATATTACAGCTTCATGATTCTTGTTGATCATTACTTGAGGAAGTTAGGAGTCAAATGATGCAATCTACTTAATACCATGTGTTGAAAGATTGGGCAGATAGTGCATTGTGAGTAGAGAATCTCAGTTGGAAAACAAGCATATAGAGCAATGGTTAAAGTTTTTGTATTGCAGGATTACATGACTAAAGAGTTTGAGGGTGGCAGTCAGGCAATGCACCCACTTTGGTGACAGAAGAGGTTGTGCATCCTGGCTGCTGACTGATTTTAATACTAAAGGCATGGATATCAATATAATATCAGCTTGATTTTAGGGAGATCAAAGTTATGATACTTAGGAGTTGACGGTATCAGCAACTCAATACCCCCCCACTCAACACCAGGCAGTGCAGCTTTAATGGAAAGCCTTTCTCATAGTGAGGCAATGTACGGAAATGGAGCATCACTGTGATTGTAGTCCCACACAAATGGAAATTATTTCTAACAGTGTGGATTACAAGAAAACATAATATTGTGTGAGTAGCAGCCTTAAAGCTGTCTGGTGTGATGGGATCTTGTGATACGTCAGGTTGTGGATGCACTGAGGCTGTGGTCTTGTACCTAGCTGCCTGAGGTGTTATGTTATTTAAGCAATAAAGCACACCAAGGTTTATGTTTATGTTCTGTTAATCACCTTCTAGCAGTGTGTTGTGACACAAGGTGTGGCTGAGTACCACATGCCCCTAAACATTGATTAAGTGATCATTGACATAATGTATGGGAGTGCCTTACTGCTATTACTATAAAAAATGTTTAACAGTGTTAAACCTTGGTTAGCATATGGCTAAGCTCTACATGCATGTTAATAAAATATTTACATTAGGCTGTTGGAACATTTGCAGCCAATCAGAAAGCTGAATTTGTCAGACTTTTTTTATAATTAACACAACAGTGAGCTTCTTTTTGTATTTCTGGTAAACAAAATGTTGTGTTGACTAACAGATAGTTTCTTTACTCACAGTGTGTAAGGCACTCCCCCGCAGTCGGCTTCCCAGCAGCTTCCCACATCTGATAAATGAGGTAGTACCAGCAGATGTCATTGTCCGTTACCTCCTCTTGATTTTTGAGGGTGTAGAAATGCTGGCATGACAGCTTCCACTTCCTCTTTCACATGGCAAGATTCTTGTTCTTAACTTTAAGAATCATGCGCATGAAGTTGTAAATGAGCCTTCACATCGCATCCAGCTTCCTGTTAGTGCTACACATGAGGATGAATGCATTACCTTTGGCCTGGGCTGCCTCAACTAGGCAGCACACCTCCCTCAAAGCCCAGAGTCTCATGAGCTTTGCTGTTGATATCTTGAAAGCTGTACTCAATAGACATAAAACAGCATGTTACAGCACTGTATTGTGACATGTGAATTTTTTCTCCTCTGTGTACATGTTATACTAAGGATGAACAGACAGGTAAATATTTGTGATTGTATACTTATAATAAGACACAATGTTTAATTGGTAGACTAATTGTTAGATACTATGACATTGACAAAAGAGTACTGTCTTTGTAATTCTGTGCTTCAGTATGTCTTGGATGTATACTGAAGCAACATAGTGATATTTAAATACAACAGCTTATTAACTATGTCTGTATGCATGTCACAATTCTGAACATCTGTATGAATCTGAATTTATGTTGTAGTACAACAGTGAGATAGCATGTTTTTGTTTGTGTGTGTAATCAGTGCAGCTTCTCTATTTTTTGACCAAGTTTTGGGGCACTTAAAAGAGCCCTTTTTTACAATTGTATCTGCTGTAACAGCCTGATACTTTTAGAGGACTGTGAGGATCCCATCGCGAAGGTCATCCAGGAAAAGGCAATTGCCAGCATGTGAGATGTGCACACCATCTGGTAGGTATAGCCAATCATTACGATATTTAATTTCAGGGTGACGTATGGTGTGCATCCCAGCCATGCGCAGGTATCCAGATATTTGGATGTTTACCTTTCTGTGAGCTCTGTTAAGCAGGTACATGTGCTGTTCTACTTGCCAGACCCTACACTCTGTAATATCAGAAAAAGTGATCTTACAGGCAGGCAACATACTCATAATGGAAGCAAAGTCCAGTTTTGCTTCTGAGACTAAATCTCTTCATCTTTTGGTGCCCAAATCATTGCCTCCAAGATGGATCAGCAGTATGTCTGGCTGAGCTTGAGTACTCAAAACTCTGTGCATTGTTGGCATGAGATGCTCCCACTTCATGCCACCTCTGCCAAACCACTTAACAGAGCAATTTGGAAGCTGCAGGTCTGTGCCAAAATCACTCATCTGAACATACTCTGAAGCGCACCTTACTATGCTGCTACCCCACTACCCACACAGTCCATCTGCTGTTTTCTGCCATTCTTAGGTTTTAAACTGAGTAGTGGACAGAGAGCTATTAAAAAAAAATCAGTGTTTCTCCTGCAGTGGCTAGCCACAACTGAATGTGAAACTAAGATTCCCCTCCCAGCTTAAACATTGGTTTTCTGGGCTGTTCCCAAAACACAGTCATTTTTTCATGTTATTGGTTAATGATTTGTCATGGCTAACCAATACAGTGGATGCACTGACTATGAGTACACTGAATGGCTGTTGTTGCTGTCAACCACAAATGCAGGAATTTTTCTTAGTGGGAAAATGCTACATTTTTATAGGCTACTTCAAACAATTACAGCTTCAGAGAGGCATGTGATTGGCTGTGTCTCTTGTTATGATACATGTGCAGCTTGCTTTCTACCTCCATTTGCAGCTCTATCTGTGCTAGTAAGTATTGCTTGACACTCTGACTTTAAACTGTTGTAACTTTTTTAAACAGTCTAACAGGGCAATTAGATTAGCATAATGAAATACAGCATTAAAAATGTTTTGTTTAATACTATTTTTGTGCTGCTAATAGTTTTTATAATGCTAGAAAAATAGTTTAGAAAATGTGATGTACTTACATAGTCAGAAGCAGGGTGTCACTTTTTTTAAAGATGGCTGCTTTGTCCTTCTTCTTCACTGTTCTGTAGTTGTGATTGGTTGCTTGATATGGCCTGATGAATGTGCCAATACATTGGTGGCAGCGTCTGTCAGTCAAGTAGGCACTAGTCTGTAATTGGCTGAGTCTTAAATGGGGTGTTAAGCTATTTAATTTTGCGACACTTTCATGCTCACAACACTATTATTTGACACTTTTGTGTGTGTGACACTATTTTGCAATACTACATTCAACACTTTCGTGCATTCGACATTAAATTTTGCGACAGTTTCATGCTCATGACACCATGTTTTGAGAAAGTGTTGCATGTTCAACACTACTTTTGAAACTTTTGTTAAAAACAGTTTTTATTAGGTAAAACAGTGCTGTGGATGCTTCACATTGTGCCGATGCTTGATTTTTGGCATCTGTAGATATTTATTGTCATATTAATACTAAACTTGTGTTGTACAGCATTTTAAAATACTGTGTATTTCTTTAGTGGTGTTCAGTTACTACAGTTATCATCTCTACTGTGTTTATTAGGCAGTAGAATTTACTGCTCTTATATGATATATGGATAGTGCGTGATACTATGTATTGCTAGGACAAAACAAAAGAGATAAATACTAACTATTCTTTTTTTTTCTCTATTTCCTATCAGGTGTCTGATACTTCTATAAGATTGGTGTAGACAACTGTGAATTTACAAACAGGGAAGATGCCTTCTAAATAGAGACAGAGGTCTATGCAGAGATGAGGCAGGTATCATAGTAGTTCACTGTTGCTTAAGACTGATGCTAAACCCAGTGATGGTAATTCAAGACGTAAAATGATTCAGCATTACAGTAAAGGACTGAATTCAGAGGTTCATCACTCCACAGAAAAAGAATGTGCTTGCTCAACAGCAAGGAAAGAATGTGTAGCTAAGCAACAGTTGTGTAGATCTGTGACCTGAAAGACTACTGTTGCAAAGACACGCATAAATACACGTACTAAGCAGCGTTGTAAATTCATAGCTGCTGATGCTTATCTGAGGAAGCAAAAGTATTTCTGATCTCTAGCTTCTAAAGCTAAGATTGAAAGACTTATTGCTGCTGTGATGAGACATGAGTGCAAAAAAAATAGTCATCTCAGTTTGATGACATTGCATCTCAGTGTATGTATGTTTGTTAATAGAGCACTATTTGTTCTTCAACGTTTGTGGCTTAACATGTCACATGTACTTGAGTAGTTCAGGAAAGTTGTGTATGACATAAAGATTAGGTACAATGGTATCCTGTCTTGAGCTTGCACAATTTCTGTGATGTTTTCACAGGACGGTGGCTGCACACACAGCACTCAGAGGCATATTTCTGGGAGGAGCCATATTACTCACAAAAAAAGGACAGCAACTTGTGCATTGATGAGCCTGGTAAAGTGTGTAATGTGCTCAGTATGTGTGATGACACTACAATGGAGTCAGATGATGAATGTGAGGCAACTACGCAGCCTCATAAATATCACTGTCTCTCATGGACATGTGATGAGACTTGCAACCAGAGGCAATCATCATTTGACAAAGTTGAGCACTTTATCAACCTGTTTGTCATTACTGACCATAAAGTCAGGCATAAACTGTTTGAGAGTATAGACCTTTGTGAGATCCGTAAATATACTGGACTTATGTGACACTTGCTTGCATGCCTAGATAGTGGTGTTTGTGACAGTGTCTTTCACCACATGTGTATGCTGGGCGTGCATAAATCAGGCATGCAGAACTTTGTGTACAGGGTCCATGAGGTTCATCAAGTTGTTGCTCAGTGTACTCGTCTGAATAAGTTACTGCAGTCTGGTGACATGCATGGTGCCATGATATTTCTGAAACAGCTGCGATGTGTCAGCAGTGTGACAGATACTGTGATTGATCAGTCATCAATTGCTGATGGAAATTCTGTCTGTCTTAGAAAGTGATATTCTCAAGCAGTTTGGGAAATCAATTGCCAAATTTGAGTTGGCAAAGAGAGAAATTTGACTCTGTATGTGTGTCATGTGATCGCCTCTGTTAGGAAAAACAAACGGTCACAGTGAACCTGGAAACCTTATCACTGTACAATGACATGTGGTTTCAACTGTCAGCTTTTCTGCTGTTGAAGTGTGACTTTCAGTTAGACCCAATCATTGTGATGTGCAAGCACTGTTTTTCCAAAGTGAAGGCTAACATTCTGCCACCAAGGTCAGTCTTGAACAACATAGAGGCACATGTTACACCAGCTGAGATTGCCACTTTGAATATGTTTGAATGGATTCTAATTCAGACTATGAAGCCACTTCAAACTATTCTACATCTGAACACAAAGACACGGAACATTCCACAAAAAGAACTCATTAAATCTCTTAAGGGTTCTGTTACGTATCTTCCACTTCCTCTGCAAGAAAATGTTTAGGCGATCTCTATTGAGAGCACTTTGGTGATTCTTGTCAATGGTGTTCCAACTAAGTCAAAGGTCATTTGGCAGGATGTTGTCAATGTAGAGAAGGTGAAGCTTGCTCTTACTTTTTTAAAAACCCCTTTTATGAAGACCTTGATATTGATCTCATGACCACTGTGTCTGTTGAACATGATCTCTTGGAAACCACAAAACCAATGACTGAGAAGGTCAATGTGCAGACAAACGATAATGTGTATGAACAGTACACAATTCACCCACTGCATTGCAGAGATCCAGTAGAGAACAACATTGATCTTTATCAAATGAAATAGGTGGAAGGTGAGCCTGTTAGCATTTGGAAGGCAACATTGGAAGTACACTGTTTCCCAGATTTATTCCCAAAAGGGTCAGGTGGATGCCTAGATGAAAGAGAAGTGCGTGTATAGGCTGCTGAGTACCGTACTAGCTGCGTGCTCAGTAAGGATGGCAAATTCAGATGTAATGTACAGTACCTATTTCATCTCCTGTGGGAGATTGAGCTTAGCATACTGTCTGCGTTTATTGTGCATACTAGTTGTCTCACAACTTCACTTGATGGAATAACAGCTGCACAGTTCCTGGAGAAACTAAAGCAGAAGGATGAAAATGTGCAAGTGAATTTGTCTTCCATTCTGTCAAGTCTACATGGCACTAAAGAATACTAGTATCACAGACACTCTGAGGTGATGACCATGCTTTGAGAGTATGGTTCAACCACATGGTTTGTCACACTCAGTTGTGCCGAGTATGCCTGGGATGAGGTCATAGAACTGTTAAAGTGGGCAAATTGTGATGTAGAGGGCATTTCATCAATGACTCCCAGAGAAATGTGCTCACTTGACCCTGTGTCTGTGTCAGAACATGCGACAAAGTGGTGATCTGGCTTACAAGACACTGTTGGATCAAGCTCGTACAGGTTCTCTGTCACCAGAATATGTTTCAATGTTACATGGTCAAAGAATCAGAATGGATACTACATCCTTAGAAACAGCATTTGATGTTTTCAGTGATGTGTAATCCACAGGCACACGCATTGTGTGTCTTATACCATGACTGAAGAAATGTACTGAGTTCAACAGTGTTATGTTGCAGAGAGAGAATAAAGAGATTCTCACACTGCATGCGGTTGATACAGTTGATGGTGTCATTCTTAGTTGAAAAATGGTAGCGAAGATGTCTGAACTACTCTCTGAACTGAAGTCAGATGTTTCATGCACAGATGGACTGGAAGCTGTTCTTACAGTTTGTAAAAATGCATGTGTCATGTTACGCAGCAATCTTGATGTGGAGTGTGGCATGGTAAATGGTGCCATGTGTAACATCATTGACTTAATTTACAATGTTCAGAAAACATTTTTTGAGACACTTCTTTTCCACTTTGACAACATGGAACAGCCTGTAAAGATTGATCATGCCTGTGTTAAGTTCCAGGTATTTAAGGATATATATGTAAACAGGAAACAGTTCCCAATATATGTTGCATATGCTGTTTCAATTCACAAGTCTCAGGGCTTGAGTTTGGATTCAGCAATGGTGGACACAGGGACAGATATTTTCAAATCTATATCATAGAAATTCTATGTGTAACAGTATTGTTGTGACATGTGACCATGTGAAGATGTGCATAACACTCTGTACACCCATGACTGTTCAAATGCAACATTTGTTGGCCCATGATGATGAATGTGTCTTGTAGTACATTTAGACAGTTGTATGTTATTTCTGTCACCTGCTGCTGGTTGTCTGTGATTGGTCGTGTTGCCTTGATCCTGCCCCCACTTGCATGTGTGTGTGGAGCGGGGGTGGGTGGGAGGAATGCTGAGTTAGGGCTTTCAACCCTAACACTGAATTTCCTCACTTTTGTCGCTGTGGAACAACCCTAACGGATGCATTAAACAGAGATTTTTGCAATGAATATATATATATATATATATATATAATGAATTTCAGTGCTGAATGATAAAGGATGTCTCATTTATCAAGTTGACAGATGGAAGCACCTCTATACACCAGGTCTCCATAGTCAAGCAGAGGTAAGAACATGGCTCTTACTAGGGTGTTGTGAGCATACAAAGGGAGACAGAACTTATTTCAGTAGTAGAAACCTGCCTCAGGCACCTTTTTTGCTGCACAAGTTTTCATTATGGATACTGAAAGAAAGCATATGATCAAGCTATTCACCCAAATATTTGGAAGTGTCTACTAGCTCTAGGTTGTCACCCAGCCGTGTAAGGAGTCCAGGAGGGGAGGAGCTAGTTGGCTACTTGCTGTGGGAGCAAAAATCCTATACTTGATTTTTTCTTTAAACTTCATTTTTAAGGGATTAAGGAGAAATCTGGATGCAAAACATCTCTTTTGGAGAGTGTTGAAGGGTTTATGGAGATCATTTAGAGTTTCTGGCATACTGGATCTGGCTTCATAAGACTATACTGTTAGTGTAGCAGTGGATCTTAAAATCCCCAATATCATCACCTAGATTATTTGGGCATATTGTGAATAAAAGAGGGCAAGGGCAGACCCTTGTGGGAGTCCTTTCAAGGTCTGGGCACAGGAAGAAAATAGACCTTGTTGTTGTTTCCATAATAGATCATTTCTAAACCAGGGCAGCGCATAGTGGCCGATACCAATTGAGGACAGTTTAGTCAGCAGGGTTGGGTGGTGAACTGTAACAAAGACCATACCAAGGTCAAGAAAGATGGCTGCATTGCAAGCTTTTGCTCAAGGGCAGTGCACCAGTCGTTTGTCACTTCAAGTGCAGTGGTGGTACTGTGCAAAGCCCAAAAAGAAGATTGAGATGGGATGATTATTGCTGGTGAGATACTCCCATACCTAAGCATTGATTCATTTTTCCAATACCTTTTCTAGTACAAGCAGAATAGATATTGGCCTGTAGTTGCTTGTAAGAGATTTATTACCAGCTTTGAAAAGTGGTAGAATAGGAACTGTATATAGATTTACACATAGATATACACGGTAGTATATGAGCCATGTATAGATATACACATAGTTGAGGTACCCTGACACAAATCAGACCCACTGCCATCTTTCTAACCCCCTGATGGACCTTCTCCAGTAGGTTAATGTACTTTTTAAGGTGTGGGAACCAGTACTGAACTCCATACTTTAGATGTGGCTGAACCAGTGACCTGTACAAGGGCAGTATAACCTCCTCTCTCCTACTACTAATCCCCCTAGCTATGCATCCCAGCAACTTGTTTGTCCTAGCTGCTGTTTTCTTGCACTGCATGGACTGCTTCAGGTCACCAGTGATAATCACTCACAGGTCCTTCCCCTCTGATACAGATACCTGGATTTCATCCAGGTAGTACTCCATCCTGGGATTCTTGGCTCCAACATGCATAACGTTGCATTTCCTGGCATTGAAGCCACATTGCTAGATCCCTGCCATCTCCTTAGCTTTTCTAGATCATCCTGTGTGTCCTCTCTCCTGTAGATCCTGGTGTCATCCATGAATAGGCACATTTTGCCCTTATTGCCATCCCCAAAGTCATTGATGAAGACATTGAACAACACAGGCCCCAGCACCGAGTTCAGTGGGAACCCACTGGTGACTTCTCTGGTGCCACATAACCCTCCCCCCACAACAACCTTCTGAGTTCTGCCCTAAGCCAGTTTTCCACCCATCTAGCCATCTTATCCCCAATCCCAAGCTCCACCAACTTCCTGATCAACCTTTTGTGGGGCACAGAGTCAACGGCCTTGCTGAAATCCAGATTGACAATGTCTACCACTTGGCCTCTGTCTACTGTCTTAGTGACCCAGTCAAAGAAGTCAATCAGATTAATTTGACACAATCTCCCCCCATGAACCTATGCTGCATCACTTCATGGAGACTGTGCTCCTCTAGATATTCACCAACCTTTCCTTAAGAATGGTCTCCATGAGCTTGCACATGATTGAGGTCAGACTGATTGGTCTGTAATTCCCTGGGTCATCCTTGGGAGCACTTTGGAGGGGCACCAAATGTTCTGTCTCAAGTCCTGTGGTACCATACCTGACTCCAGTGAACTAATAAATAGGCTTGCCAATGGCCCTGACAGCCCTCAGCCAGTTCCCTTAGTACCCTTGGATGTATTCTATCCAGGCCTGGTGATTTGTCCAACTTCAATGCTAGCAGACCTATCCCTCACTCTATCCTCCTCTATCACTATATCTGTGTTACCCTCCCCCCTGCTGCTCTTCTCCCTCCTGAAGGCTCTGGTCCATCCTTCTCCCTGGTGAAGACAGAACAGACATATTCATTTAGTATCTCTGCTTTTCCACCATTATCCTCCACCCACCCCTTCACTTTCTTATGCCTAATGATTCCATCCTTCTTGTCCTTTTTCTCACTTATATAGCTAAGGAAGGCCTTTTCCCTCATTTTAGTTCCTTCAGCTATCTGCAGCTCCTTCTGTGCCTTAGCTTTACAGACTTCCTTACTTACTTCACTAGCCAACCTTAGGTATTTTTCCCTCTCCACCTCTCTCTTAGTTTTCCTGAATTTTCTATAGGCTAACCTCTTTTCCCTTACAGCCTGGGCAACCCCAGAAATGAACCAGCTGGGTGTTTTGGCCCTAGTGTTCTTCCCCCTGAGCCTAATGCACTCCTCTATGGAAACCAGTATTACTTCCTTAATAATGAACCACCATTGATCCACACCCTTATCTGCTCTGATGTCTGCCAGGTAGATCCTTAGCACTTTTCCCAACTTCCTGAAGCTGCCTCCTAAAATCCAAGACTGGTCTTATTTGGGCTATTTGATTCAATGTGCTGCAAGCAAATGCAGTTGCATCTGTTTCTATAAGTTCAAGTTTAAAAAAAAAACTGCTTCCATCTCAGTTGGCTAGCCAAAACAACTTGTTGGGGCATTCTGAGTTGTTATGCTGTAATAGTGACTTCACTACAAAAGCACAACAACATACAGTATTGATGTCATTACTGCAGTACAGCAACCCTATTCTAGGCATGAATTTTCATGCACAACACCATTCCTTCATACACCATAGATTTATGCAATTATTGACCGATATCAAACACCTCTGTCAATGAATAAAAATCCTTCTTTAATTTAAATGACATTCCTAACCCTCTATAACCTGTATTTTGTACAAATCACAGCACTGTATCAGCAACTGCAAAAGAAGTTGATGACTTGAGAACTGCTTTGGATCAAAAATTGTGGTATGGAGCAAAGCCTTAGTTTTTTGACATTGTGTAAGCATTCAATATGGTAAATCATGAGTTGTTGCTGTCTCAAATTTCTTTTTTTGGGTATTAGTCTGAGATCTACTGGCTGATTCAGAAACTATTTCAGTGACCACTACCACAGTCAAAGTGGATGGATTAAATCAGCTGCTGTTCAAACAAATGTATGTGTCATAGAAAGATAGAATTTTGTTGGCAGAAGAGGACTGCTTGGCTCATCCAGTCTGCCAGATTTTCCCCTGCCTAATCTGTCTATGCAGACACTAGCTGGTCTCCAGCAGCTCTTCCTCCACCCTGCATTTTCTAATACACCCCATGTCTACAGTATTCCAGGCATATTTGAAGTAGTGGTGGGTGAAGTTGCTGAAATTCACTCCGCAAAGTGATTTGTGGAGTAACGTGGAATCCTCGAAATGCTCCGCAATGCGAAGTGGAGTACTTCACATTATAATGGGGAAGGAGAAGTCCATTGGAAACAATGACTTCACATTATTCCGCCTTCTCCAAACCACTTCTCCATGAATTTTAAGGTGAAGTATATTGAAATCAATCTACTTAGCCTCACTTCTCCTTGTTCTTGAGCTCCAAAGGCAAATTTTGCAGTGCTTTATGGGATTGCAGGTCATATGGGCTCTAGATTGTTCTGCACAGCCTCAGTTCTGTGTAGTGTGTATGTAGTGGAAGATGGAGACAGTTTCCTCTCAGAGCTGTGTGATTCAAATCCTCCAATAGCTGTTAAAAAAGTATTTTTGAACAATTTTTGTTTTGCTCATAATTTACTACATCAAGTACAGGAAACCCTCCTGTGCTTACATTATTGAATATTTGTTTGTGTGTGGATTTTGAATGTTATTTTAGAACAGTCAGCCTGTGTACTGTGAAGTGTGCTTTGGGGGAGGGGCGTATCTGTGGTGTAAGTAGATTAACTGGGAGAAAAAGGCAGTCTTTCTGTTTTGGTTATATTTTTCCTGTATAACTGTGTTAATGTACACACAGTAATATTTTCAGTAATTCTTGACATTTTTTTCTGATTGTTGGGGTGCAGCAGTGTATAATTTCAGTTTGTTTAAAACATTTGGTTATATTAATAAAGGTATTCAATTTGCTACGCATTACTTGTAGTGTGTGTGAGTGTGTGTGGGATGCATGCCATTAAATCAGACACCTTTTTTTGTGCCACAGAGTAAATGCAGCAATATGAACCAGCTATTCACTGCATTTGCATTAATTTTTTATGCTGCTTTGTGATATCTTTACTGGTAGTGGACTGTTACTGCTGTACACTCCCCCCCCCCCCAACCGGCAAAAGTTATTCTTTTCCAAATTTGGATTTATGACTTATGAGCACTGGTTAGGTGTCATTGTGCCTTTGTGTCTGCATCTCTTGAGTGTGCAGTGCACCCTTAATCTGTCTGTGCCTTTGTTGTACACTATTAATTCTGAGAGACTTCGCATTTCTTGTTACGCTCTCATTTTACTTTGTCAGCACTGAGGAATTTTCTGGACATAAGACAGTAGCATTTTGGGGATGCTCATTAATTCTGGTGACTGTGTGTGACCACTGCACACATGACAGAATGCACCATTAATTCTGAGAGACTTTACATTTTTTGTTACCCTCTCATTTCACTTCGTCAGCACTGGGAAATTTTCTGGACGCAAGACAGTAGCATTTTGGGGGATGCTAATTAATTCTGGTAACTGTGTGTGACCACTGCTCACATGACAGAGTGCACCATTAATTCTGTGAGACTTTGCATTTCTTATTACACTTTCATTTCACTTTGTCAGCACTGGGGAATTTTCTGGACACAAGACAGTAGCATTTTGGGGATGCACATTAATTCTGGTGACTGTATGTGACTACTGCATGCATGACATCTGAGTGCACTATTAATTTTGGGAGACTTTGCATTTCTTTAGCTCTCATTACACTTCATCAGCACTGGGGAGTTTTCTGGACACAAGACATGAGCATTTTGGGGATTTACATTAATTCTGGTGACTGTGTGCGTGAAGGGCTGCCAAACATTGTTGTCACTTCACCTTACTTTGCGTTAAGGTGGAATGACAACGCAAAGTAATAATTAATAGGCGAAGTGAGCATTTTGCATTGGCCATGCTGCATAGCGGCGTGACAATGCAAAGTGCCCACTTTGAGGGCACTTCACTGGTGGAATTTAAATTCACTGCATCTCTAATTTGAAGCCCCACACTGTTTTCCCAACTACCTCCTCCTGCAGTCTGTTCTGTGTGTCTACTACCTTTTCAGTGAAGAAATATTTCCTCTAATTTCTTTTAACCCCCACTCAACTTCATTGCGTGGCTCCTGGTCCTGCTGCTCCTTCTCATTTGAAAGAGACTTCCCTCCTGCACACTGTTCACCATGTGAGGTACTTATAGATCAGTATCATGTCACCTCTCACTCTCCTTTCTTCCAGGGCATACATGTTGAGATTTGTTAGCCTCTACTCACAGGGTTGAGTGTTTTAAGTATTTCATTTATGTTGCATATCAACAGTTTGGATATGGATCCCATAGGGGTTAATCTGATTTATTATTGTAATGTTGGTGGTCGAGCGGGCACAGGATAGTGTGGCAGGAGCCAATGACAGAGTTGGGGGCCATAAGACAGCCACATCCATGTCTTGAATTGTGTGGCAGTAGCTGCTGTAGAAGCTGAGGGGGAAAGGACTGATCTTCTGTGGAGCGGGAACTCATCTGAACTCTTCAAATACCGACCGGGAACTGAACAAAATGAGGTAAGCTTTATAATGGCAGGCAATTGGGGGTTTCAACTTATGTGGATATCTCAGCCATCTTTGTGAATTTTGGTACCAAATTTTCAACATGGGGTTCTTGGAACCCCACCTCATGAACACATGCACTGTCATCTTGTTACTCTGTCCCAAAAGGTGATTTTCCGGTCACTACAAGGAATCACTTTTTGGGACAGAGTAACAGAATGACAGTGCCACTGTTCATGAGGTGGGGTCCCAAAAAGCCCATGATGCAAATTTGGTGAAAAAAATTCCAAGAAATGACTGTGTTATGAGCATATGTTGCACAGTTTCCATGCACGCTTGTAACTTCAAAACTTCGCTGTGGGAAATTTTGGGACAGATTAACAAAATCACAGTGCCTCTTTTCATGAGAGGAGGTTCCAAAATGCCTATATTGAAAATATGCTTAAAAAATTCCCCAAATAATTGTGTTATGGATGTGTGTTGCACAGTTTCTACATACTCTTGCGACTTCACAAATGTTTCATATTTTCACTCCAGATTTTCAATATTACCATTTTTTTACACCTCCTCATGAACAGTACAGTTGTTATTTTTCATATCCTGCCCAAAATGTGTTTTCTCACCTGTGACACCAAATGGCACAGTCACTGTGCAAAATCACTTTTCAGATAATGAACCGATAGTGCCACTGTTCGTGAGGTGAGGTCTCCAAAAGCCCATGTTGAAAATTTGGAGTGAAAATATCAACAAATGCCCAGTCCATTAGGGTTTCCAACTGTAACACCCCACCCTGTAGAGACTGACAGTCATCAGGGGTGTGACTTGGGATCGTCGGCTGTAATGCTCATGCCATTGCATCCCCACCCCCACCCTGTAGCCAGTGACAGGCATCAATGTGTGCCTTGGAGTGTTCATCCCCAAATTCATCCCATTCTCCTAAACTGCACCCATCTCAGCATATTTTCTTATGGAATGGGGTGAGCATAAGGCCCAAAGACCCAAAGGCACACTGCAACATTTGCCAGTGTCTGCAGGGTGGGGATAGGTGAAATGGTGTGAGCGTTATGGCTGATGACCCAAAGGCATACCCCAATACCTGTCAGTCTCTGCAGGGTGAGGGTGGGGTTGGTGTCAGTTCAATACTTCACTACCATTCCTAATTATGCATCTCTCTAACACCTGCACTACCAATGCCAATGCCAGCAAGACAATAAAATAATAATAATAATAATAACTTTATTTATTTAGAGCCTTTCAGAAACCAAGGCGCTGTACAAATAGATCATAAAATCAAAATATACAAATAAAATTGACAATACAAAACAGCATCAATCAGTAAAAGCCTTGTTCCATAAAAAAGTCTTAAAATCCCACTTAAAGGCTTCCATGGTCATGCATTCTCTAAGCCGGTGAGGTAGAGAGTTCCAGCGGGTAGGGTCCATGAAACCAAAGGCCCTAGCCCCAGAGGACTTCAATATAACCCTCGGAACCTCTAGCAACCCCTCGTTGGCTGAACGGAGCTGTCGCAAGGGGCGGTAAGGGACCAGAAGCTCTTTCAAGTAATCAGGGCTGAGTCCGTGCAGGGCTTTGAAGGTCAAAAGACCTACTTTAAAGGTGATCCACCACTGTATAGGCAGTCATTGCAGATTGCGCAGCACAGGGGTGATATGTGTCCTTCTAGTCACCCCCGTCATTAACCTTGCAGCAGCATTCTGCACTAGTTGCAAGCAGCGGATATCAACCCCAGGAAGCCCCAAGTAAAGGGAGTTGCAGTAGTCAAGGCGAGATGTCTCGAAGGCATGGACCAACATGGGTAAATCGCTGGACGGAACAAGGTGTTTCACCCTGGCAATATTCCTAAAATGGTAAAATGCAGACTTAACGACTGCTGACACCTGATGATGAAGGGTCAGCCCATCATCAAGTACCACACCCAGGTTACGCACCCATTCAGAGGAAAGGATCAGATTCCCCCCAAGCAATACGCCAGAGGGCTGACCAGACCCCAACCCACCTGTCCCATGCCCCGGATCTACGGCCAAAACCTCAGTCTCACCGGCGTTCAACTTTAACCAGCTCGAATTCATCCAGTCCTGGATTTCAGCGAGGCAGCTATTAAATACCCAGAGAGCACTAACCTGGTCGGGGGCAAAAGACAGGTAGAGCTGGGTATCATCGGCATAGCAGTAAAACCTCAGCCCATACCTTCTTACAATGTCTCCGAGGGGCAGCATATACACTGCAAACAACATGGGGGAAAGCACCGAACCCTGGGGGACACCACAATGCAGAGGGAAAGGGTCAGAAGAAAAAATCCCCGACACAACTCTCTGCGTTCTCCCAGATAAAAAAGGTGAAAACCATCTGAGCACTGTACAAGACAGGCCACAGATGGACTCCAGGCATTCGAGCAAAACCCCATGGTCTACAGTGTCAAAGGCTGAAGAGAGATCAAGGAGGACCAAGATAGAATGGTTCCTCTGATCTCTCGCCATCAGGAGATAATTGAGCACCCGAACCAGAGCAGTCTCGGTACTATGCCTCTTACGAAAACTAGACTGGAGAGGTTCATAGATATTATGGATGGTCAAATGGTCCTCCAGCTGGTTTGCCACTAACTTCTCAATAACCTTCCCAATAAAGGGAAGGTTTGAGATCGGTCTGTAGTTGGAAAAAACATCTGGGTCCAAAGAAGCCTTCTTCAAAAGGGGAGTCACCACAGCTTTCTTTACTGAGCTAGGAAACTCACCCAATTCTAGGGAGCATCAGATTGTTTGAACCAGAAACGGGCCAACGATCTCAATACAACCCAAAATTAGGGAGGTAGGGCCCGGATCTAAACTACAGCACGTAGGGCGCATCCCCTGGATGATCCGCATAATATCACTGAACGTCGGCAGGTCAAAGGAACACCAGGAGACAGAGGGTTTCGTGGCCGAATGCAGACCAAAAGCTTCCCCCTTAGAGTGTGTTGGATGGATCTCGGATCTGATGTCGGCAACCTTATTCACAAATAATTGAGCTATCTCTTCACACTCCTTCTGTGAAAAGGCTCGACGCAGCTGGAGACAGGCTGGGTTGCACAGCCTGTCCACAGTTCTGAAGAGCTGAGCCAGTCGATTCTGAGCGACAGAAATCTCCCTGGACAGGAATTCTGCCTTCTTATGGGAGATCTCTGATTGGTAGAGCTGATAATGCTCCTCCAAACTAAGGCGGTCGGTATCCAGAGCAGATTTCCTCCAACGACGCTCTAACCGTCAACTCACACATCGCAACTCCCTCAAGGACCCATTAAACTATGGGGCCTGAGGGCAAAGAGAGAGGGGAGGAACACAGACAGGAGCAATTGCATCCAGGGCCAAGGAAATGGCCTGATTATAAGCCAAGACCATAGCCTCTGGACCCATGCTGGTAATCGGAAACTCTGAGAGGGACAACACCGCCATCAGGTCTTCAGGGCACACATCCCGTAATGGGCAGTATCAAACCATCTCCACAGGGGCAGACCTACAAAGGGGAGCAAAAAAGTTGAAGCTCACGGTGTAATGGTCGGACCAACTGACAGGTTCTACCACCAAATCAGAGGCCTCAATCCCCAGGAGAAAAACTAAATCCAAGGAGTGACCGTGATTATGCATAGCCGAGGAAACAATCTGTGTAAGGCCCAGTGATGACATCAACTGGAGGAAGGGCTGACCAAAGGCTGAAAGTTCATCATCGACCCAGGCATTGAAGTCGCCCAGAACCATCAGTCTGGGCAACTCCAATGCCATATCGGCGACAAAGTCTGCCACTTCCTGCAAGAATCGGCTCTCGTCTCCTGGTGGACAGTAGACGAGGGCTATCCTGCAACATTCGGCATTGACAAATACTTGTTTTACTTCTTCCTCAACTTAGTTTGCTAAATGTGCTATATATACTGTATCAAAGTTCATTCATTTTATCATTAATCAGAATCCTAGATAGCATCACTGCTATTTATACACTGCTCTTTTGGTCTTTTCGAGCTACCAGAAGGCTAAAGTACTTGTATTATGGATTTATTAAATCTTTTGCTTTTCAATTTCCTAATAATATTATTGTTTTGTTAAAACTGGCAAAATCCAGAGACTCCCTCAGAAGTTCCATGTGGTTATTACTGAAAGTTCCTAGGTTAGGGAACTCCTTGGAGATTGTTCTAATAAAAAAAGTATTCCCCATTTCTTCTGTAGTAATCTGCAACACTACTTTCAAATAACTGAAGTCTCAGACTAAAAATTCTAGATGTTGAAATCCCATTTCATAGATATATGTAAATGTACTGTACCTGATATTTTATTATCTGGAATAATCACACACACACACACACACACATATCTATATCTATATATATCTATCTATATCTATATCTATATATATATCTATATCTATATATATATATATATATAGATATATATATATTTACAATGTTGACCACCTCCTCAATGAGAACTATAGAGAGAAGCTTAGGCAGCAATCTGAAGGCTCTTCACTAGACTCACCAGTATTGGAAGATAGCCATGAGCTAAACATTTTTACAGAAACAAAGATGGGGTGCTCACTGGCATGTGATGTTCACAGTTAAACCCAACCATTATGGAAGAAAACAAAACTAGACACACACAAAACCAATCATACAGTAAACTCCTTTATAGGAATGGGGCATTTTGTGACCATTTACTTTGCCCGTACACTAAGTCTACTAGTCACAAGAGTCCTGCATTACAGCATTGAGGCTAGCAATACTGTTACAATAACATGCTCTACCTGCACATATTTTCAGTGCTCTTGGTCTGGCCCAATAAAGATTCACATGGAATGTTAGCATTTAGTAGACTGTATCCTAAATGATGCTATCATGAGAGCAGAAGCAGCCACTGCAGGATATGTCTATTAAGGAAGAAACATGGAAACATATAGAAACATAGACTTTGACGGCAGATAAGGACCACTTGGCCCACCCAGTCTGCCCATTTCCCTACCTACTGATAAGCTGCAGATTCTAGTTAAGGAACAGCCTACTTCCTGCCACCCGCCCACTACAATTGCCTTGTGTCTGTCCCATGCATGTTTGAATTCCCCCACTGTTTTAGCCCCAACAACCTCCCCAGGAAGGCAGTTCCACACATCCACCACTTTCTCTGTGAAAAAAAAATTCCTCACATTATCCCTGAGCCATCCCTCCCTCTATCTTTAAATTGTGTTTCCTTGTTCTTATACATCTCTTTTTCTGAAAGATGCTATCCTCCTGGACATTGTTGATTCCCTTAAGGTACTTGAATGTTTCTAACATGTCCCCCCGTCCCTCCTTTGGGAGTACTGTTATGGAGGGGTTTGGGATTCCTGACATAGGTTCACATACTGAAAAGATCTCCAGTGGCCATGGTGTTGGCCAGATGTACCCTTTATTTTCCTTTTCCTTTTGAAAAGGGTGCTATGCGAGGCTGCCTAATGCCACCTTTATTATTCATCGTACAACTAAACCTTTGGCCATACTGCTTTGTTCTCCCCTCCATAAAAGGGATATGTATAGATGACCAAGAGTATACAACAAGCCTGTATTCTTCTGATGTTCTGATCTATCAGACCCTGAAACCAGTGCTTCAACAATCATGAGATTCCTTTGTCTCTTTACTCTTGTATCTAGCTTTATAGTAAACCAAAGTAAAACAGAGTTACTTCCACTAAGCAAGGCATACATTTTGTACCTGTTCTGCCAACATAACTTAAAAGGGACCCCCGAGATAGTTTTAGACATTTGTGTCTATATTATGTTACAGTAGCGACCACCAGATAGTGTTGTTTAGCTTGGGGAAAGAGGCACAGTGTAGTCACACAAAGGCAAGGGTCTTGAACTTCAGGAGGGCAGACTTTGAGAAGATGGTGAGGTGCATTAAAGATGCTCTGGCAAGGAGGGGGGAAGGGGAGTCAGGCCCAGTGGGAACACATAAATGGAGCCATAGGGAAGGTAACAAACCAATGCACAAGGGCAATAGCCAAAGGCAAGAGATGAAGAAAACCACTTTAGTTCTCCAAAGAAGTTGCAGAGAGAAAGTAAGGGCCAAAAGGGTGGGTTTCAGGAAATATAAAGAGACTCAGATGAAGGAAGTCAGGAAGGTGTACCTAAAGTGTCTAAGGGAGGCAGGGAAGGCTGTTAGGAGCACGAAGGTGAGGACAGAGGAAAAATTAGCACAGATGGTAAAAAAGGTGACAAGACATTCTTTAGATATGTCAGCGAAAGAAGGAAAGCCAGGGGAAGAATTGTAAGGCTCAAAGGGGAGGAAGGGGACTGTAAGGAGGGAGACCTGGAAAAGGTGGAAATACTAAACAAATACTTTTGCTCTGTATTCACTGAAGAGGGGGATGGACAGGGACCATAGCTGGGCAACATATATGATTTACAGTACAGCGAGTCGTGGAGGAACTTGCAAAACTGAAGGTGGACAAAGCAATGGGGCCAGATGGCATACACCCAAGAATATTAAAGGAGCTACAGAGGGAGCTTACTGCACCACTGGTGACCCTGTTCATACCCAACACATGGCTGGTTCCTGAGGACTGGAGGAGGGCACATGTAGTCCCTCTTCAAAAAAATGGTAGCAGGGAGGAGGTAGCCTCATGTCAGTAGTGGGTAAAATCATGGAGGCACTGCTTAAAGAAAGAATAGTGGCGCACTTGGAATTCAACGGTGCCCAAGACTCAAGACAGCATGGATTTACAACAGAGAGAAACATAGAAACATAGAAGTTGATGGCAGAGGTCATGTAAAATTAATCTGATAGATTTTTTTGACTGGGTTACAAAGGAAGTGAATCAGGGGGGAGTGGTGGGCATGGCCTACCTCGATTTCAGCAAGGTCTTCGACACTATCCCACATAAAAGGCTGGTAAACAAGATGAGTAGTCTAGGCAAGGGTCACAGTGTAGTAAACTGGTTAGAAACTGGCTAACAGACAGGGGGCAGAGGGTAGAGGTAAATGGAATCCATTCCGGGAAGAGGAGAGTAACAAGCAGGGTACCTCAGGGATCAGTCCTTGGGCCAGTATTGTTAAATGTCTACATCAGCGACATAGCAGAAGGGCTGGAGGGAAAGATCTGTCTGTTTTCAGATGACACCAAGATCTGCAACAGGGTAGATACTCCAAAAGGGGTGGAGAAAATGAGGAGGGACCTAAGAAAACTGGAAAACTGCCTTGAATTATGGCAACTGAGGTTCAATTCTAAAATGTGTAAAATAATGCATCTGGGATGCAGGAACTCAAGGGAGAGCTACAGGATGGGGGGAGTTGATGACAGTCAACAAGGAAGAAAGCAATCTGGGGATTATCATTTCTGAAAACCTAAAGGTATCTAAGCAGTGTACAAAGGCTGCAGTGATGGCCAGTAGCGTGCTCGGGTGCAAAGGCAGAGGTATCACTAGCAGAAGGAGGGAGGTGGTGATGCTACTGTATAAAACACTGGTGATTCCTCACCTGGAATACAATTCTGGAGGCTGCATCTTTGAAAGGACATAGCCAGGGTGGAGACAGTCCAGAGAAGAGTGACAAAGATGGTACATGGCTTGCACCAGAAATCATATGAGGAGAGATTGAGAAACCTCAGTATGTATTCATTGGAGGAGAGGAGGGCATGGGGGGGACATGATAGAGACCTTCAAGTACCTTAAGGGCATAAACAAGGTGCAGAAGGTAACATCTTTCAATGTAGGAGATGTAGAAGAACAAGGGGCCATGATATGAAATTGGAAGGGGCAGGGCATGGGAGAATGAGAAGAAGTTTTTCTTCACGGAAAGGGTAGTGGACATATGGAACAGTTTGCCACAGTAGGTGCTGGGAGTAAACACAGTGGGAGGGTTCAAAAAATCATTGGAAAAGCACAAATGAAGAAAGGAAGAAAGTTGTTGACCAAGTATGGTCAAAGGCCACAAATAAGGACAGGCTAATGGGCAGACTGGATGGTCATAACCGTCCTTACTTGCCAACAATTTCTGTTTCTACAGTGAAGTTGGAAAAACTTGAGGAGAAAGTATAGTGCAGTGGTCTAAGGCTCTGAGCTGTAAATCTGGTAACATCCAGCAGACCAGACCTGGGTTTGAATCCCACTGCTTCCACTTGCATACTGTGTGACCCTGAGCAAGTCACTTAACTTCCTTGTGCTCCCAGGTCACTCCTGTAAAAAAGCTTTCAGCTTAGTGTGCTATTCCTGGTTAAACAACTGAAAAAAAAAAACAATGTGCTCCTAAGTTGGGTCTTTTGATATCAGAACTGAAGTCAAAGTGTTACCACCCAGGCCCTATTTCCTCTTGGGGAAGATAGAAGTTATCAAAATGTTATCGTGGATTAACTACTGAATGCACTCAGTCAACTGCCCATAACCAGTCCTCTCAGATAGTTTACCATCATAGATAAATTATTTGGTATTAGTTGGTACTATTAGACAAGAGAAGGCCACAGGCCCATTTGTTTGTCTCCCACTCCTAGTGGGTATTTGTTCCTCTATTATTTGTCCAGTTGAGGTATTTATCTAGTTTTGCTTTAAAAATAGCTAGAGATCCAGAATTCACTATATCACTAGGCAGTTTATTCCATTGTGATGCTGCCCTAATATTAAAAAAGTTATTCCTTTTGTTCATGTTAGCCCTTACAATTATTGCTCATTATGTGATCTAAGATTCTGGGTTCTAGTGTTGTACTGTAGATCACACTTTGATGTTAATTCTGGGTTTTGGAGGATCTTGTATAATTGTAACAAATCCCCTCATGCTCGTTTGTCTTCCAATTTCACTAGACCTGTTGCTTTTAGCCAATCTGCACATGATAGTCTTTTTAGGTGAGGTATTATTTTAGTGGTTCTTCATTGAACCCTTTGTACCATGTTAATATCTCTTCTTACGTGAGGGTTCCAGAATGGGGATGCATAATCCAAGTGAGGGTGTATATAGCCCCTGTGTTTTGGCATGATGCATTGCTCACTGCTGGAAACAAAGGCTCGCTGGACACTCCTTACAATTATATTTGCAGTTTAGGTTGTTTGATAACAGTGGCCCTGTGGTGTTAATTTGTTGTTAATGATAACACCCAAATCTCTCTCCCTATCTGACACCTAGAGTTGTTTTCTGTTTAACATATATGGGTAGTATGGGTTCTGTTTCCCAGAATGGAGTACCATGCATTTTTCTTGATGAGGGATCATTTTGTTCCTTTTTACCCATCTGTCTATCTTATTTAGCTTCTCTATTAATGTTAAATATTTACATGGTATATTTACCTCCCAGTCTCCCCCCATCTTGGTGTCATCAGTGGACTCTGAAACATGGTTTTTGATACCCTCTTCCATGTCATCAATAAAAATGCCAAACAGGACTGGTCCCAAAACTGAGCCCTGCAGACCCCCACTGCTGACACCACCCTCGCTTGAGAGTTGCCTGTTAAGTCTCACCTGTTAGACTCTTCCACTTGGCCAATTTTTGATCCATCCAACTAGATTGTAGTCAGACTCCATATTGATGAGTTTTATTAGTAGTTCAGATGGGTTACCATGTCAAATACCTTTCCGAAGTCCAATACAATAACATCAGTTGGTATGTTTAGGTCTAGACTTAAACTGATTTTATTATAAAATGTTATTAGATTTGTCGTACAGGACCTACCACTTTTAAACCCATGCTGGTTACAATCTACACAACCTCTTGTTTGTATTTCAGTTTCCAGCTTCTTTTTAATTATTCTTTCCAGGACCTTGCTACAGATTGAAGTGAGGCTTATAGATCCATAATTGGATTCTGTCCCTTATTTACAGTACCTTTTTATATATATGGCCTAATATAGCTCTTTTCTAATCTAAGGGAACTGTGCTAATTTCTCTGGTTTTACTAAACAAAATACACAATGGAGTGGAGACTGTGAGTGCCAGTTCTTTTAAGAATTTTGTTTGGATGTATCAGGACCTGCAGCTCAATATTCTTAGATTTGGTCTATTGCATCACATACCTCATTTGGTGTAATTATCAGGTTACTGTTTGATTTGGGTAGTAATACATCCTGTACCTCCTCTTTTACACCAAAAATTGAACACAAATAATTATTAAAGATATTGGCAGCAATTTTGTCATCGTGTATTAAGTCCCCATTTTGTATTAGTGAACCCACAGTCTTTTGACATTTTTTGCATTGGTTGACATATACAAAGAGAGTTTTTTGGTTGTCATTTGTATGAGAGATGCAAAACTTAGTTTCCTGTTGTTCCTTTTTTATCATTCCCTTTAATGCTCTCAATTCAAACTTGTAGTTTTTCCTTGCTTGATCAGTTTGTTCCTTTTTTAGCTTTATAAAGGCATTTTTCTTATGTTTGATTTGTTTGTTTATAGCTTTTGTATACAATATTGGTGCCTTCCCTTTTAATTTAATTTTTTCTTGGTTGGGACATATTTGTTTTCTAGGTCCAAAATACTACCTTTTGGAAGAGTCCAGCTTTCTTCTACTGATAGGTCCTGCATCTCCTGGGACCATTTTATTGATTCAAGGCCATTTCTTATATTATTAAAATCTGCCCTCCTATAGTTCTTAAATATATGTGCACTAGTCTGCTAGGACTTAGATGTCTTAAGACAGCAGGTTACAATATTGTGGTCGCTATTTCCAAGGGAGCTAGTGATGGTCACATCTGACAATTTGTTGTATATATTTGTTATAATACGATTCAGGATATTATTTCCTCAGGTATGTTGAATTACTAATTGTTCTTGTCCATTTCCCACAATGGACTTTAGAAATATCCATTCCACTTCACTTGTAGTTGTTAATACATCCCAGTTTATACCAGGGTAGTTGAAATCACCCAAAACTATAGTATCACCCATTACTGAGGATGATTCTATTTCTTTAATAATTTCGTCTTTATGTTCCCTGGTGGAATTGGGAGTCCTCTAGCAAATCCTCACCACTAATAGAAGATTTTGTATGGGAATGGAATCAGAAGACATATAGCCAGTGTTGTAAATGGAACCAATTCATTAGGGGAACCCATCACCCAATAGGGGTCTGGGGACACATACTCTCATTGTATGTTGCATTTTATCCTTTTTTAGTCTATTTTAAGCATTTGGTGTGTGGTTGCATTTTACACAGGAACATTCCTTCCTTATGCTGCTTTTTTCTATCCTAGAAATGAGTTCCCTTGGTTCCCCTACCCAATATCCACTGATGGATATTGCTGAGCCAAGCTAATGGTGCACTGGTGGAAGGAGGATGGGGTTTCCCTGGATAAGGAGGTATTGCTTGGCTTTTTTGGGGAACCCAAACCTTAAAGTGGTTCACAATGTATGATGATACATTCATTCTCTAATTACATGTGGGATATATTACTATAAGAGGATGCTTTCCCTCAGTCTGACTTTATGCAAACTGTCCAAATATGGTCAAAAAAGTGACCAGCTATGGCAGACCCATGTCAGGCCTGGTAGACATTTTCTAGCAAAAACAGATTTTACATCAGTTGCCTTGGCCCTTCTGTGGGGCAGCAACCAGTATCTGATCAGAGGTGACATGATCAGATGGGAGACGTGGAGGAATACAATAATTCATATGGTCAAAAATTTGAATCTACACTGTTTTTCTGCTCTTCACTCTTTTGCATCTCTCACACTACAGTTTGGATTACTCTTTGGGACCTGTGCAAATTACTTAAGATCTGGAATGTGTAGAGGCCACACCTTGACTAGTGATTACAAGCCCTTAGGACAGACTCTGTCAGAAGAATTGAGGGTTGGGAACAATACCTGAAAGGCAGAGCAGGATGTATTTATCAGGACATTTGATAATCTCAAACTGGCTGGGAAGTGGAAGTGGAACTGGAGCTCTAGCTCTCTAAGAAACAGTGGGACTGATTCTGGCATAGGTGCCACACAGCATACCAGGACAAGTGGACTCAACCTTACAGATGTTAACAACTTTGGGCATAGTGTACCACAACAGATGTTTGTATTAGAGGGAAAGAGGGAACTTCATATATATACTGTATATATATATATATATGTACATCATGGGAGGGCCCCATTGCTTCCTCTTTGTGTCAAGGGGTATGAGCATACACACTGTGCCCCTGCTTCTATCCTATCACTCTGTGTCCTTTGTCATGTTCTTTCTCTTCTTTTAAAACTCCTCCTTTCTTTTCTGTCCTACTCTTCCTTTTTTCCTGCCCGATATTCTCTGCCTTCCACCTCCGTCATTCCATTTTTTGTAGCCCCTCAAACACTGTGCTCACCTACCACAGTGTAACACTGTGTTCCACCTACCACAGTGCTCCTTCTGCTACTTCATATAGGCTGGGTGGGTGAGAAATTCCTTTAGAGCAAAATTGTAACCCCCTGCTCCTGTGCAGCCCCTTTTCAGGCCCTCTCCTAGTCCGGCCCCTTGGCCAGTCCTACCAATCCTTGGCTGCCATCTACATTCACCCTCTTTCCTTCCCCCACCTATCTTGTAACCTCACTGTGGCTAATCCCTCCCCCTCACCTTTGGTGCCCTTCCCCTTCTTCCTCCCTGCTTACCTCCCCCCTCAGCCATGCCTCCACTACTTCCTGTCTGGGTCTTGGGACAATGTAGTCTGCCCTCTTTAAGCTGGGCAACCCCTCTTTAGGTGGAATTTTGCCTAGGTGAAATGTCACCTTCCGCAGGTGAACTTTTACCACAGAAGGTGAAATTTCACCACAGAAGGCAGAATTTTGCCATTCTGCCTGGTGAAATTTCACCATTCTGCTTGGCAAAATTTCACATTTCATTCTGCGAAATGGGCAGAATTTCCTGGAATACTCTGCAAAGTGAATTTTGCTCACTTTGCCCACCACTATTTGAGATCCTACATGTGATGTTAGATAAAGATCCTTTTATTTTTACTAATCCCATCAGAGCTATAGGTAAACTGCTGTTTAAAAGATTATTTTTACAATTTGTCTTGGAGATCACAGTAGAAAGTGAAGTTGACAGATCATATTAAAAAGTGTGATTGCCAGACACGATATTTATGCGATCAAATAACTTTTTGATGTGAACTACGGTGTGACAACATTCAACAAATTGTTCAAAATGACATTTCTATGTCTAGTCTACACTGGCAGTGAAATTTTCACAGTCAGTAGTAGTTTCATGACAAATCTTTACTAGTACCCAAATAGATGTTAAACTGACACTTAACTGTGTGTGTGTGTGTGTGTGTGTGTGTGTGTGTGTGTGTGTGTGTGCCATTTTCTTCTGTACAAATATGGGGGGTGCAAGCTTGGTAAGCATGGCTAGTGAAGGAGAAAAGAAAATAAGAAAGACATTCTATATATTGAGAGAATCCACTTAACAATAGGAACTCATAAACTATCACATAAACAGCAAATGATTAGTCTGAAGAAAACATTTTCTTTAAGAAGGAGAATCCAGAAATTTAAATAGGCTTCACTTTGCTTACTTAACAACTACATAAACAAGCATTTATCTATGCTGAAAGCTTACCCATGGTATTGAAGCCCTGGGGATGGTAGATATGTTTTGGTGTTCTTTGTTCATTATCTATATTATAGCATGCTCCAGGTGGATTGTGAGGTGGGTTGTGAAGTAGGAGGTGCTGCTCAGTGCCATCAAACACTTGGGAATTGCAGACCGATTGACCTGATACCATGAGTGATGTCATCAGGTCAATCGGCATAAGAACAAAATATATTAACAATATTTCCAGTAGAGGCATATTCCATTTATGCCATGCATTCAAAAAAGTGAAAATAAAGTAATTTCCTGCCATTTTTGGCTGATTATAAACAATCTAAAAGATATCTACAAATGAAACACCCTCATTTTGCAGATATTTTTATGCCGAACAACTTTTGTGCTCGAAGTACCATGCTATAATTTTTCATTTTAAAGTTATTTGCATTTGTTTGTTGTAAAAAGTGAAAAAAAGAATTGTCTGCTGTTTTTGCTCATTATAAAAAAATAAAAGATATCTATAAATGAAACACTACTCATTTTGTAGATACGTTCATGCTGAACAAATTTTGTGTTCACAGTACCATGCTATAATTTTTCACTTTGAAGTTATTCGCATTTGTTGAAAAGTGAAAAAAATGAAATTTTCTGCTGTTTTTTGCTAATTATAAAAAAATACATAAAAGGTAGCTATAAATGAAACACCACTCATTTTGTAGATATTTTTGTGCTGAACAACATTCATGCTCACAGTACCATGCTATCATTTTTCATTTTACAGTTATTCACATTTAAAAACAGTTAGTACTGCTAGTATACATTTGTAAAAAGAGGGTATATGTTCCTTTAAAGTAATGTGTGTGTGTGTGTGTGTGTGTGTGTGTGTGTGTGTGTATGTGTATGTGTATGTGTGTCTCACTCCCCAAACATAATCAGTGAATAGTTCAGGGCTGTTCCTGGATATTTGAAATTCCTAAGCCTCATGCAAGATCAGCTGTGTCTGTTGGCCTGCGTTCATCAAAGGAGAGAGCTGACCCAGGATTGGGTTAGCGTTTCCCTTTCAACTAGAAAACATCTTGACCCTGCCTGATAATTCGTCATGCCACTTTAAGACTGCTCTGCATTCACTCTTATAGACTCTTACAATAGATTGCTGATACCATGGAGTGGGAGGGTGGGGGGATAGGTGTTGGTTGTATGTATGTCTGTTTGTTTTGTGGTGTGATCATTTGTATTGTGGCATTTGTGTGTAACATAGGCAACTCTGTGGCCAGGTTTGAAAGCCAATAAAAATGTTCTGAATTAAAAAAAAAAGACTGCTCTGCATTGAAGGACAGTATCACACTTCTCAAAACCCAACTATTATAACAAAATGTTCTCTGTGCACACTGACACATGGCAAATATAAAAGGGGGGAAGCAAAGCTGCTGTTGCTATCCCTCTCTATACCAATATTGCCTTAATTTTAGCTACAAAATGTGTGCACTAAACACTGTAGTAAATTGTTCAGAAGTACCTAGTGTAGTGGAGGTTTAAAGGGGAACCTCTCATGTACCCCACAGTACTGCTGTGGGGCACATAGGTCCTGATTAAGCAGAAAAGCCAAACATTAAATGTTTTTCATTTACTTAGCTTTTTGCAGCTTTAGTTTGTATCTGGTTGATCCTATATCCCCCGCCTGCCAAGCAGTTAACAGTGTCCCCCGTGGCCAGCCATCTGATGAGGAGGACCACAGTCTAAGCTACAGGGATGTCTATGTGCTGAAATATCAGTTTAAACTGTCACCATCTAGAACAGCACACTTTGCACTTATTCTACTAGTACCAACACACAAAAGTGTGCTGTTCTACATGACTACACTTTAACCTGACATTCCAGCACATGGACATTCCCATGGCTTAGCCCATCATCTGCATCATCATAGGGCTGATTGCAGGGGACACTGTTAACTGGGCAGGATCAATCAGATACAAACTAAAGCTCCAAAAAGATAAGTAAATGAAAAAATGTAATTTAAGGCTGTTTTAATTAATAGGAACCTCTCTGTCCTACACCATTACTGTAGGGTATATGAAAGTTCCCCTTTAAGGGAATGCAGCCCAGCTGGCCCTGTGGTACATAAGGCTGAGGCACTATGCACTTTTCCTCTCACCAAGCCGATGACCTAGGTTCAGGAATGAGCATGGGGCACCAGGGTTTGAGGGAGAAAGGATTGAGCACCCGAGGGTCTGCCCTCCTCTCCATGAGCGGAGATGGATGCTGCTTCACTCCTTGGCTGCCATCTGGTGGCAGCACCAGAGTATGAATGATGTAGTAGGGAGGAGCTGTGGTTCCATGTCATGTGTGCACCTCCACACACACGCTTATGTGCCACCATGGCAAGTGGAAAGGGAGAAAAACAGAAAAGAGTGGGTACTGGCTTAATAAAGCCCTACCTGCCTGCCTGCCTACCTGCCCCTGTTCCCACACCACTGTCTCAGCCCATCCCCTGGTTCTGGATGAGAGTCATAAATTGGGGGGAGGATGTCCCTACTCTTCCTGACCCCACTATGGGGAGAAATCTGTGGGGAAATACTCCGGCTACCCCTTGCACCCCAAGCCCACCCCATCCCCACCAACAGGCATTGGGGTGTGTGTTGGGGTCATTGGCCCTAACTCTCACCCCATTCTCCTATACTGCACCAGCTCAGCTTGTTTACACATGGGATGGGGTGAGAGTTAGGACTGACAACCCCAATGCACACCCTGATGCCTATTGGTGGGAATGGTGGGTTTAGGTGCATGGGTTGGCAACCCTAACACCAAATTTCCTCACTTTTGTCACTGTGGAACAACCCTGATTGATGCATTAAATGGAGTTTTTTTGCCATGAATATATATACATATATATAGATATATACAAATACATACATACATACAGATGTGACAATCTGGATGCAATGCAGAAATGCTGCAGAATGTCACAGAAAGCTGCGGTTTACTGCAGGGGCCATTGTAAGTCAATGGCAATTAAGCCTTTTTCATGCAGGATTTTGTGACATGTCAGTACTGCAAGTTAGTGTGCTTCATCATGGCTGACTCTACTGTGTGTGTATGTGTGTGTGCATATATATATATATATATATATATATTCATGGCACTCCATTAATGCATCGAGATGTGGCCACAATATTCATGGAAATCCAATGTTATGGTTGAAAGCCCCACCTTGCACCCCACCCCATCCCCAACTGGCATCGGGTGTGCATTGAGGTCATCAGCTCTAACTCTCACCCCATTACATGTGTAAACAAGCTAAGGTGGTGAAGTATAGGAGAATGGGGTGAGGGTTAGGACCGATGACCCCAACGCACACCCCGATGCCGGTTGGGGGTGTGGGGTTGGGGTGCAAGGGGGGGGTTTAACCCCAATATCGAATTTCCTCACTTTTGCCGCTGTGGAACAACCCTAACTGATGCATTAAATGGATTTTTTTTGCCATGAATTTCCCTTCTTTTTGAGAATGAGGACTATAAATAGTGAATGGAATGTGGCATGTGTGTTTGGGACCCTCATTCCCACCACATTATTTTTTGTCACATAGTAACGGTAAGTGCAATGCAAACGCAAGCAAAAATGGTTATGTACATGGTGACGCAAACGTAAATGGTAACGCAAATGGTAATAGAAATGCAAGCACAAAGTGATGCCAAAGCAAACAGTGACACAAATGGAGATGCAAACACAAGCACATATGGAAATGCAAGTGGTAACACGCACAGTCATGGTACTGTAATTGGAAATGCAAATGGTAACGTTAACAGCAACAATAACACCAAAAGAAACAGAAACACAAATGTAAGTGCACACAGAAAAGCAAACCGTAATGCGCACGGTCAGGGTAATGCAATTGGAAATGCAAATGGTAACAGTAACAACAACGATGATGCAAAACGAAAGACAAACGCAAATGGAAGGGTGGCCGCAAACACAAATGGTAATGCGCACGGTGACACAAATTGAAACGCAAACAGAAACAGTAGTGGAGATGCAAAAGGTAACAGTAATGCAAATGCAAGTGCAAAGGAAAACGCAAAGGGTAAAGCACACGGTGGCATACACGGAAACGCTAATGCAAACAGGTACAGAAACACAAGTGGAAACACTAAGTGTAACTGTAAGTGGAGCACACACCCTGGTTTTCCCCAACAGCTGCACAGAGAAACACAGTGACTACAAAGAATGTATGCATAATATTGAGCCTTGGATCAGAAAATCAGCACTTGGAATACTAAATTGCTTATATCTCAGGAACTGTACGACATAGAAAAAAAATTTAAATTTCATATGATTTATGACTTTCCAGGCTAGTTTTGTACTTAGCCCTCTGATGAAAGTCAGTATCTCACACTGTTTCCAAGATACGGGCCCCCGGAAGGCATGGTGGATGCCGCAATATTAGTCTATGGGAAAAAGCATCAATTTCGGAGTACTGTAACTTTGCATCCCTGCAATATTTTCTCACCAAACCACCAAAAGCCACATCTGTGGGATGTTCACTTTCTTTCCTCTAAATTTCAGCCCAAAAGACGAAACTGTTCTTTTGCAGCAGGGTGGCAAACAATTCCTGTTATTTTGGACATAGTGTTGCAAAGTAGTGTCTTGTTTATTTTTGCGAAAGTGTAGCAAGTCTTACACTACTTTGCGACACTACAGATTACAAAAATTTGTAAATCATATTTCTGGGGTGTTTAATCCCCCCAAAAAAAGACATGGCTAGCATCTTCAGGGCTCGGTTACGTGAACACAAAAAGAATTGTGTCCCTAGAGGGTCCCAAATTTAAATGCCAAGCATTTCTGTGACCAGTAGCTGAAAAAAAAATGGCTGACTCATGACACTACAGGGGTCATTTGCGACACTAAAAACTGCATTTGCGACACTGTCAAACTTTTTGTTAACTTTTCCCATTGACTATAATGGGAAAATTGTTTTTTGAATAACTTTTGAACCATTTAATATGTTTTCATGAAATCTTCGAAAGGCACATTGGGGACCCCAGTTGCATGTTTCTTGAAGTTTTTGGACTGGTCATGCAAACCGTGCAACCTGTGGGCATGAGCAAAGAATGCACAAAAAAGTGTAAACGCGCTACAGAATGTTGCTTAATAACTCCACAACTGTATATCCGACTGGTACGAAACTTGGCAGATCCCAAGATCTATGCTTCTGCTCCACGTCTGCCAAATGTCAGGTAAATCTGTGCCACTATAATATATATATATATATATATATATATATATATAATATATTCATGGCAAAAACTCTGTTTAATGTATCAGTTAGGGTTGTTCCACAGTGACAAAAGTAAGGAAATTTGATGTTGGGTTCCCACCCCCTTCCACCCCACCCCACCCTGCCCCGACCAACTGGCATCAAAGTGTGCATTGGGTTTGTCAGTCCTAACTCTCACCCAGTCCCATGTGTGAATAAGCTGAGGTGGTGCAGTATAGGAGAATGGGGTGAGAGTTAGGACTGATGACACCAATGCACACCTTAATGCCTGTTGGTGGGGGTGGGATGCAGGGGGGGTGGGAACCCTAAGATTGAATTTCCTCACTTTTGTCACAGTGGAACAACTCTAACTGATGCATTAAACATATTTTGTTATCATGAATGTCCCTTCTTTTTGAGAATGAGCACTATAAATAGTGAATGGAATGTGGTGGTGGGAGCACAGGACCCGTGATTTGTTGTCACATAGTATCACTAATGGTAATGCAAATGCAAGTGCAAACAGTAACGAACATGGTGATGCAAACATAAATTGTAACGCAAATGGTAAGAGAAATGCAAGTGCAAACATTACTGAAAACAGAAATGGTAATGAAAACAGTAACGCAAACACTAACGGCAACAGAAATGCAAACGTTAACAAAAACAGTTATGTAAATGGTAACACCAACGGAAATGCAAACGGTAAGAAAAATTTAAACTGTAACACATACGCAAACAGAAATGCAAACGGTTAAGGCAATGGCACCACAGAAGGAAACAGTAACCCAATCGAGACTGGAAACTCAACCATTAAGGCAAACGCTAAGGGCAACAGAAACACAAACAGTGACGAAGACGTAAACAGTAATGGTAATGCAATTGGAAATGCAAACAGTTACAGTAACAGCAATGATGATGCCAAAGTGAACAGTAAAGCAAACGGAAATGCAAATGTAAGTGCATATGGAAATGCAAATGGAGAGTTAGGGCTGACGACCCCAATGCACACCCCAATGCCGGTTGTGGGGCATAGTGGAGGGGTGCAAGGGGGGGCTTTCAACCCTAACATCGAATTTCCTCGCTTTTGTCGCTGTGGAACAACTCAACTGATGCATTAAACTGAGTTTTTGTTATGATATTTATATATATATATATATATATATATACAGTACGTCACATTAAACTGTTCCACCAATGAGTTGGTTTAGCATTGTTTTTCACAGTTGGCAATGCACTGGCAACTCATACTGCAATTTTTTTCAGTGCTTAACCAGCTCAAGAGCAATGTTAATAAAATGTTTCTGCAACTCATTTGGAATATATCTACTGTCCAGTCACAGTGCAATGCAGATCTGAGTTTTAACTTTTAAGCAACTGTTTTTGCAGAGCTTTGTGCTGGACCCAGCAACACTTATGCAACTCAATCAGAAATGCTACTGCAACTCATTTAAGGAACAGTTTAATGTGACTTGTACTTGTACTGTATATATATATACACACACACACACACACACAAGAAAGAAAATTGTTATTATAAGAAATTAATTCCTTGACCCTCAAAACCCCAATTTAAACACCAAATACAGCTTTATATGACAACTATGATCAGAGATATGCCATTTTTGAGATTTTTGGTGGCCATCTCAAATTTGGCCACCTAGCGGCAATTGTACAAATTTTTGAAGGGTCCCCAAAGCCCCTCTTTTTTAGCACCATTTATTCATATAAAAACCATCTTCAAACCTTTGTTCCCATACATTGGTGATGGACTCCTATTATTTTTACTTTACTATCCCTCATATATATTACAACTCAGAAAAAAGTATGTACTGTGTATCAGATCATTAAAGTACTGTATCCCAGGGTGTCTTTTGGAACATATGGTTTGGTATCATTATAGTGTACACAAGGTTTGTCAATTATTTAAGAGACTACTTTTTACAGCAGAATTGGGGAAAACATGATCCAAACTCAACATGTAGGGGATATGGCAAATAAATTGTATAATCAATGAGATGCATATGTCATTTATATATTTTTGATCACTGAAGGGTTTAATGAATATAGGCTGGATTTCCAAAAGTGATGAAAAAGATACAATTTCCAATTATTTGCACCTGCATCATTTGAAATACACTGAAATGTTTGAATGCTACTTTCAGTTGTTTTGATGCATTTACAACAGTTATGTCTGCTTTAAAACCGAAAAGTGACACAGGCATCCTTTACTGTGTGCAAATTGCAGCAATAGCATCAAAAAATTTAGATAACATTTTGAGTGGCCTAATTGTTTGTTACAAGACGCTTAACTGCTGTAAAAAAGATGCTGCTAGTTCTAGACATTCCTTTGAAAATCCCAGCCATAAGGCTTTACATTAAGGTAGTTATCAAGGATGACATACAATACTGGTAAGCATACATGTTACCAACAGATCTGACTCTGGCTTAAATGTTAGACTTGTCCATTATTCCTAGTAATAGCAAATGTTCATTATACAATGGCAAGGATTTCTCCTCTCATCTGATTGGCTACCAGCACCCAGAGACAGTGATGATATTGAGCAATAACATCACTGTATCTAGGGAAGGGAAAGAAATGACCGCATAGCCAGTACAGAAATCACTTCATTCTCAATTCATTCAGATGTTGTGACACCCGCTTTACTGACTGACCTGACCATGATGAGCAGCGCCGTGTCTCCGTTTCCTGGTCAGTTTCTGCCCAGAATTCAGTCTCCCCACTAATTTTATTGTTTCCTAGCAGCACTGTCAGTAGCAGAATCGTGAGAAGCACATGACAATTAAAAACAGTGCTCGCGTCAAGCAATCTATCCGAGCGCCATTTACATGCAGTGACATTTAAAATCCTCTGCTTCTCGGCAAACCCACACAGCTTCCCTTTTCCCAAAATAACACTTTCCCAAAACAAAAATAAAAACCTGTAACTGACAGGTTCCGACAGATGTCCACTTACAGAGCGTAGCGGGAAACCGGAAGTTACCACTCGGCTCCGAGCTCATCTACTCTATTATCCATTTCTCTTTCACAGGGGAAAGAAAATAAAAGAAAAATCCTCAAATATTTGCAGGACAAGCAGCGAGAAATGATGAGTATGGTCTGTGTGTGCTTGTTGGGGGTTGGGGATTACCAACGCACAAACCAAGCACAATAAACCCACAACATTGGCAGCAGCACCATCTAGTGGTCTACTTTTTCTTTTATCTGCAAAAAATGTCTGTCATACAAAAAAAAACACAAATACTACAATTGTTTTATTTTTTTTTTAATTTTTAATATTATTGTAAAACAAACCATTGTATAATAGCAATAAGGCACTCCAAGGTGTGTGTTATTGTGTAATAATGTCAAACCTGGGATGGTGGAAGCACTCAGCTTCACCTTGTGCTTCAACCCACCCAGGAGTGATGCTAGTACACAATAATACACACCTTGTCATGCCTTATTACTTAATTATCTTACTGGTCAGTGATAAAACATTTTTTTTCATTTGGTGATAATATAATATTGTGTTCACCTATGGGGCAATAATATAATTGTGGAGTGGATAAAGTGTGAGGCTGAAGGATTATTGTCATGGATAGTGAATCCATTATCATATAATTATGAGTATGCTTTATGTTTTTATAATTAACCCCTCATGCCCTCTGTTCACTGGTGCTGCACCCATCTGGTGGCTACCACCTAGCCCCAGCACACAACATTCCCCAGCACTTACTTCTTTCCAGCACTGTGGATTGCCCTGAGGCAGGGTTCACATGGCTAGCTGCACTGGGTGAGGTGTTGGTCCTCTTTCCTGTAGACCTCCAGGATAGGTGGCTGGTTGATCAGACAATGGTTTGAGTGTGCCTCATCATTCTACTACCCATGTAGGGTTTCTGATGTTCTGTTGCTCCCAGCTCCTGAGGACAAGGCATCCTAGTGCAAACACATGCAAAGCATGGCTGTGCAGACTTCAGTTGACATCCATCCCTCCATTAATCACACACCTACCCAGCATAACTGCCTGTAGTAATCCAAGTGGCAGTATACTAGTGGAAGCAGCATCCCTTCCCAGAAGTGATTACCCTCTGGGATGCTCAAACCTTCTCTCCGTCCAATCCCCGATGACCCAGAATCCTTCCCAAACATGGATCACTGACATTGCAAGTGATATTCCTACCACTACACTGAATGGCTGACTTGTTTTATGTTTTTTTTAAGATTTGTTTGTCTTTCTTTACATCCTTCCCCAATTAAAATGCAAGGTAGAATGATGATGTGACAATCGTTATTTTATAGAGAATAAAATGCTTACAGTTTGCCTTAGGTTAACCTGTTTGTAGATTTGCCTTCTGATTGGAGGAATGGGTCTACTTGTAGTATAACAGTATATTATACAATGGTGTGTGAAAATCCTGTCATCTCATTGGTCAAAACATGTCACATGACTATGGGTAAATCCTGCATAATCCACGGCTGAGGAATGACATTTATAAAAAACATAATTAAACCCATTTTATTTTACACATGGGTCCATTGTATAATCTCAATAAGGCACTCCAGGGTGTGAGTTATTGGGTGATTTACCCACTTCTTGTGTGGTTAAGTCACTTGGCTGTGCCTCGTGATACACCACACAAGGCATGGGTAAATCCCCAATAACCCACACCCTATTGTGCCTTATTGCTTAAATAAACTACACCCTCCAGTCCAACCAGAAGGCTGAGCCAACAACAGTTTATCCTATAAAAAAGTCACAGCACTCATTTCATTCTTAACAACAAGCATTTGTCAATGCCGAATGTTTGCTTGCTGGTATTAGCACTGGGAATGCAGGAGTTAGACAGATGCAGAATAGGAAAGGCAGTGAAGTCTTGAACTTCACACCAACCACACCCCCCCCACCCTACAGAGAGGGACAGGCATTGGGGTACGCATTTGGGTTGTCATCCATAATGTTCATGCCATTTCACCTCACCCTATCCTGCAGACACCGACAAGTGTTGAGGTGTGCATTGGGATGTTTGGCTTTACAGTCACCCCATTCCAGAAGGACATATGCTGAAATGGGTGCAGTATAGGAGAATGGGGTGAACTCTGGGGCTGAAGAGTCCAAGGCAGACCTCGATGCCTGTCTGTGTCTGCAGGTTGGGGGTGAAATGGCATAAGCATTGCAATCGGCAATCCAAAGGCACACCCCTGATGTCTGTCAGTTTGTACAGGGTGGGATGTTATGATTAGAAACCCTCATGTCCCAGGTGTTTGTTGGTATTTGCACTACAAATTTTCAACATGGCCTTTTAGTGACCCCCCACCTGATGAAAGCATTTGGGACATCTTCTCATGAACAGTGGCACTGTGATTTTATTAATGTGTCCCAAACTTTGAGTTCCCACAGAGACATGCCATTCTGTGCCAGATGTATAAAAATACAGATGGGGCAGAATGTAAAGAATAACAGCTGTACCACTCATAGGGAGGTGTGAAGAGATGGCTATATTGAGAATCTGTAGTGAAAATATTAAAAATGCTCGAACTTCCAAGCATACGTGGAAACTGCAACGCATGCACGTAACACAGTCATTTAGTGGAATTATTTCACCAAATTTTCAACATAGGCATTTTGTGACCTCTGCTCATGAAAACTATCACTATGATTTTCTTAATTTGTCCCAAACAGTAATTTCCCACAGCGACCGTGCTTTGCTGGGCCAGATGTGTAAACACATATTTCGGGCAGGATATGAAAAAATGACAGCTTTACTGTTCATAAGGAGGTGTGAAAAAAGGCCAATGTTGAAAATCTGGAGTGAAAATATTACAAATGCGCAAAATTATGAGGGTGCATGGAAACTGCGCAACATACGCTCGTAAAACAGTAATCTCATGGGCTTTTATCACTAAATTTTCAACACAGGCATTTTAGCACCTCTGCTCATGAACAGTGTCACTGTGATTTTCATAATGTGTCCCAAATACTGATTTCCCACAGCAGCTGCTTGCCCTCTGACCAGGGCTGCTACAGGTCTCAGCGGTCGGCAGGCTCCTCTCCAGCCGCCGACCGAGATCAGGACCCCAGACAAAATCAGGCTCAAGCTGCTTGCCCTCTGACCAGGGCTGCTACAGCTCCCAGTGGTCGGCAAGCTCCTCTCCAGCCACCGACCGAGACCAGGACCCTGGACAAAATCAAGCTCAAGCTGCTTGCCCTCTGACCAAGGATGCTACAGCTCCCAGCAGTTGGCAGGCTCCTCTCCAGCTGCCGACCGAGATCAGGACCCCGGACAAAATCAGGCTCAAGCTGCTTGCCCTCTGACCAGGGCTGCTACAGCTCCCAGTAGTCAGCAAGCTCCTCTCCAGCCACCGACTAAGACTAGGACCCTGGACAAAATCAGGCTCAAGCAGCTTGCCCTCTGACCAGGACTGCTACAGCACCCAGCAGTCAGCAGGCTCCACTCCAGCCGCTGACCCAGACCAGGACCCTGGACAAAATCAGGCTCAAGTTGCTTGCCCTCTGACCAGGGCTGCTACAGCTCCCGTGGTTGGCAGGCTCCTCTCCAGCCGACGACCGAGACCAGGCCCCCGGACAAAATCAGATTCAAGGTACGGTGAAAGTGCACCCTATCGGATTGCAGGTGCTGCCTGGCAGTCGCAGCTGATTGGCTCCCCTGTCTCTGCCGACAGGGCTCCGACTGTGAAATTACATAGATTTTTACTGTTTAAACTGAAACCTGCCTGTGTAAAATAAGGAAAAAAATATAAATCTGTGTTCAAAGCTAGAGTGCTAAGTGTTTGCAGCTCCTTTCTGACTCTGTGAAACCCCCTACCCCCCTCTCGAGCCAGCTTTCTTTGGCGTCCAATTTCTCCAGGGCTATTGTTCTGCTAAATCTCCCCAAACCACATACCTCTTACTGTCTTCTAAATTGTCGGCCCCCACACCCTCCCCCACCCCTCCACTGACTAAATACTCTCTCTGCCCACCCTCTTCTTCGACCCCCACCAGCCTCCTGCAGCCTTCCATTGGCTCCCCTCTACTCTAGAATTCCCATTCTCTCTGTTTCACCTCCTAGGCCTATTGTCCATTTGCCCTCCTAGGGGCCAACCAACACATTCTTCCCAGCCAATCTCAGGCTCCTTTCTCCTCATAATTACCTCCTTGTCTAAGAAGCTGCTACAAAATCCCAGCTTCCATGTCCACTGTGGCTACTGTTTTACCTCTACTCAGTTGTCTATTCTCCTGCCTCCCACCCCTCCTCTCCACCATGCCGTCTACCTTTCCTATGCCGCCCTTCCCCTGCTTGCCACATATTATAACTCCTCCTTGAATCTCCAACCCTGCGCTCTCTCTCCTACCCACTCCTACCTGGGCACACTCCACTATACGTCCCCCCCATTCCTAATCAGGCCCTTCCCCTCCTGGACTCTCCTGCACCTACTTGCTTCTTGCCCCACCCATGTTACCCACACAAATGTCCATCCTTGTCCCCACTCAATGCAGGGCTCTTCCATTCCAAGCTACCTCCGTATACCAACTCAACACCTATCCTTCACCATCCTCCTTCTCGTAGCGAGAGACATACACCCAAATCCAGGACCCTTGACCACCACATCCTCACCAACCTCAGCCAGCAACCCCACCCCGCATCCCATCCCCTCCCAACTGCCAGGTTACCCCCACCACAAAGGCCTCCTTCTCCTTCACCTAAATATTCATAGCCTATGACTTAAAATTGACCAGCTACAAGTTCTTGCTGCCCTACATGCCCCTGATGTCCTCATCCTCTCTGAAACTTGGCTTAAAACATTCCCAACACCTCAGTTGCAATCTCTGGTTACATGATGGCCCACCAGGACAGGGCCACAAGAGGTGGCTGCATAGCCATCTTCATAAGTTCGGACATACAGTACAAAATAATCTTATCTAAAACTGAACCTAAAGAGTACGAACTCTTGCTGCTCCAGCTCACACTACCTTTCTCGCTGCTCATATTTGTTGCTGGAATCTACTGCCGACCAGGCACCCCTGCTACAACTGTTGCTGACCTTCTTACAAAAATCAGTTCACGAGCACCCACTGGGGAAGTATATGCTATGAGTGACCTTAACCTAAACTGGTTAGCCCCGGCCCTCAACAAAACCTGGATGGATGTCGTTGCCCTCAATTTAACCCAACTCATCATTGAGCCCACCCGCCTAAACCTTAAATCAGGTAACCACTTCCTTATCGACTGGGCTCTGACCTCCCATCCTCACAGAGTCATCCAAACAGGCCTACTCCCTGACTCTATGAGAGATCACTATGTCATCTACCTTGTTTGCAAAATCCACCGTTCAAATCCCCCCCTCAAGTTCTTAGTCCAACGGTCGTTCAAATCCCTAAACCTCACTCCCCTCCTAAATTACCTTGTCCTAGCTAACTGGATCCCCTCCCCCCAACCTGATAGATGGCACCTGACTTCACTTCAAAAACACGATCCTTAAGATATGGGATTCCCACGCCTCACTACGACATACTAGGGTATGCGGTAGCCACCTTCCTTGGATCTTCCAAGAGCTCACAGCTTGTATGAATGCCTGTGACTCAGCATGGTGAGCTTTCAAAGCCTCAGCCCTACCTCAGGACCTCTCCCACTACCGGTATCTGCGCAGCATGTGCACTAGAGCTACTTGGCTAGCTAAAGGAGAGTTCTTTAGATCCTCCCTCCAATCTAACCTTAATAGCACCTCCAAATTCTGGAAGGTCATACAGTCCCTCTTCTCACCCCCAGTGTCCAAGCCCTCACCTCTCCTTAGTGTAAACAACTCCACACTCTTGGATCCTATCTCAGTCGCTGCTGAGTTTAACTTATATTTCTCCACCTGCGCTTCCTCGCCCCTTTCCTCCTAACCCTCCATGTCACCATCTCCACCCCTACAGGGCAAAAACTACCTCAAAATACAGGTATTTTCTCCTTCAGGGAAATCTCTCTGGATGAAGCTCTAGAAGCCCTGCTAACATTAAGCCCCTCAAATGGGAATTCCCAGGATGGACTAGACCCCAAACTTCTGTTCCTCTTGGCCTCTGCCATAGCCACCCTTATTACCTACCTCCTAAATCTATCCTTCACCACTGCATCTGTCCCTCTGTCCTGGAAGCATGCCATTGTCATCCCTCTCCACAAAGGGGGCGCCTCCTCCTCCACCTCAAACTATCAGCCAATCTCCCTCCTCCCTGCTCTGGCAAAACTGCAAGAACACTTAGTGCTTACCCAGCTAACCCCCTATCTCGCTTACTCAAATTTCTTCACTCACTACCAATCTGGGTTCAGGAAAGATCACTCCACTGCCTCCTCTTTACTAAGGCTCACTGACACAATCCAATCTGGAATGGATAGAGGTCTCATCACCTCTGCCATTTTCATCGATCTGGCCAAGGCCTTCGATACAGTCTCCCACACTCTGTTACTATCTAGCCTCTCTGACTCTGGCCTCTCCACATCTGCTACTGCCTGGTTCAGTGCCTATCTTATAGACTGCACTCAATCTGTGAGGATTGTGGATGCCATATCCCCTTCCCTCCCCATGTCCACCAGTGTCCCCCAAGGATCGGTGCTTGGGCCTATCCTATTCTCTATTTTTCTAAACAACCTGCCCCAAACTTGTTCTGCCTCCTCGATCCACATGTATGCTGATGATGCTGTCCTATTTTCTTCTGACTCCTCCCCAGCCTCAGTTGCCTCTACCCTCTGGGCAGATTTTAACAAAGTCCAGCTCTGGCTCAACTCTTACCGGCTTTCTCTAAAAGCAAAAAACACTGTAACTATGACTTTCCGTACATCTCAATGACTAGCCAGGCTCCCCTTCCTCCCACTTTTCCACAACCTTGATAGGTCAGAGCTGGAGGATGTCATCTCCTTCTGGTGTCTTGGAGTTTGGCTGAACTGCCACCTCACCTTCGAAGTCCATGCTGACTCTATACTAACAAAACTGTGCCCCAAGCTTGGAGCTTATTATTGGAACCATTCTAGCCTCCCCTATCCTGTCCGTCGTGAGCTTATCCAGAAGATGATCCTTCCCTCCTTTGATTATTGTGATATTATTTACAGTGCCACCCACAAGTCAGTTTTATCCAAACTGGATACCCTTTTTAATGCTTTCTGCCAGTTCGCTCTTGACGCTCCTCCTCGCACCCACCACTGCAAGCTATACTGCTCCCTTGCTCTCCCCTCCCTTGAGAACCACTGCCAGAAACACTGTGCCAAGTTTATCTCGAAGAACTGGTTTGGTACCCTCCCAGTGTACCTGGCCTCCGTACTATCGGCCCCTCGGGGCCCCACCTATGCTCTGAGGTCCCTAGACTCCCAGCACCTGTTAGTCCCCAGACGTCAGACCCAAGTCAGCCAAGCTGCCTTCTCTCACTGCTTACCTCAACTCTGGAACTCTTTCCCCTTGAAATTCACCACTCTTCCTCTGTCCGCTCACTATCCTATGCCCTTGCCAACCACTGCTCAACAAACTGCTCCTGCAGCTAACTCTCCAATTTATTCTACCTCAGACATTCCTATATTTCTTCTCCCAGTAGTCCCAATGGTGCTACTTCACTAACCATACCCAACTACTGCACTTGATCCCAACTTTTGAGCTAGCTAGCTTGCACTTACCCCTGTCTCATTATATACCACAACCCAATACCTTAGCAGGATTTCTCATTGTAACTGTTACTCTTGACTATTAGGGTATATGCATTAATCTGCACTCACCTATTCCTGTCAAACATATGCAGCTGTATTATCTAATTATATGTTTTCAAGATACAAAGCATGACTTCCCCATGTAATTGCTACTATACTATAAGTAAGAGTAAATTGTCATCTACGCCCAACTATTTCTGTCAAAAGTTTTCAACTGTATTGTAATTGTATGCATGTATGTCAGGACCTGGACTACCCTTGTCCTTTTCCCCACTGTACCCCTGCCCCCAGGTCGTACCGGGAGACAAGCAGTTCTTGCTCAGTGTGCTTTTCCTGGCAAAACAATTTAAATAAATAAATAAATAAATAAATTCTGCTCCAGAAGTGTGAAAACAAATTTTGGCCAGGATGTGAAAAATGACAGCTGTACCGTTCATAAAGAGGTCTGAAAAAATGACAGTGTTGAAAATCTGGAGTGAAAATATTACAAATTCGTGAAGTTATGAGGGAGCATGGAAACTGCACAACTCACGCTCATAAAACAGTCATTTTTTGGATTTTGTTCACCAAATTTGCAATATAAGCTTTTTGAGAGCCTACCTCATGATCAGTGGTACTGTCATTTTGTTAATCGGTCCAGAAAGGTGATTCCATGAAGTGACCGCGAAATCACCTTTTGGGACTGAATAACGCCATGACAGTGACTGTATTCATGAGGAGGGGTCTCAATAACCCTGTGTTGAACATTTGGTGACATAAGTAAAAAAAAATGGCTGAGATAGCCATATATGTTGAAAAAACCCTATTTATGCCATTATACATCTTACCGGCACTTCTTCAGTTCACGGTCAGCTTTGAAGCATGAAGACATGTTCCCGGTACACCGAAGATCATCGTGCCAGGCTCCGGATGTAAGTATGGGGGTGAGGGGGGTGGATTATGCAGAAGATGGGTGTCAGTTGTGGGAGGGGGCACGTCAGACCATGAGGAATATTTTCTTTATTTCAGGGACAAAAATACTAAAAAGGACGTTGAGGGAAGGTTTTATTTTTTCAGGCTTCATTTATGCACACTGGGGTGGGCACTCAGTCTGCTGCCTGCATTTTGGGGGAAGAGGGGACTTAGGCTGATGGGGATTGGGCCCCCCCATCAGCAAATAGAGACTGTTTGTGGGGGCATGATGCTGAGGGGGATTGGGCACCACCTTGGCACACAACAATTGAGGGGGTGCATTATGCCGACAGGGAGTGGGGTCCCCCATCGGCAAATTAATTGGGTCATTGGCATGCTGACAGGGGATTGGGCACCCCTGTTGGCTTACATGGGGCTGTGAGGCAGTGGTGGCAATGTTACACCAGGGAAAGTACCGCCCTGCAATGACGTGTCGCTCCCTCATTGCAGCGGAATTGCTGACTCTGTAATGACAAGGCAGCCCTTCATTGCAGCGGCCAAATTGTTTCAAGTTGGTGGCACTTCTGCAGAACCAGTGTCATCAGGACACTGGGCCTGCATTCAGTGCACACCGCCATGCCCACAAATGCAGTGCTGACATTGGCTGCCACATTGCCACACCTCTACAATCCTCTTCTCTCCTAAGTTGCCACATAATGTTTCTTGTGCATGCACACAAGCAAACATAAATAAGACAGTAATAACATCACTGCTGTCATTTTATTTACAATAAAATAACAGTAGTGATATCATCATCTTAAATTGCAGTCTATTTTTTTTTTAAAATGTAGGGTAACAGCAGTAGTTTGATAGTAGATTCACTGTCCTCAGCAAAAATCCTACTGACTTGTGGAAATAAACTCCGTAGTTAGATTACTGCCTCATATACTGCAGCGACCTCACTATTATATCATCTTTTAAATATTGCTTTTTATTGTTGCAGAATTATTGTTTTTTGTGTTGCTCCACTGGAAAAAATAATCGTCTTTCCCATGTGTACAGTAATATCAACTAACCTTGCAGTTTTCATACCAATTTCGACTATAGGTTGGTTACATATGAACATACGAACATATGAAAGAGCCAGCAGAAGAAGGCCATTTGGTCCATCAAATCTGCTCATCATTGCATGGTCCTCAGCTTACACTATTAACCCTACCCCCCCAGTCTTCCCTTGCTCTCTGTCTGCCCCCTCATGGTCCCATGGGCTCCTCTTATGCATATCTCATGCCCTCTAAGAACTGCCCATGATTTTCTTTGAGCCCACTTCCTCCAGCTATACATGCCATATGGCTACCACCCTCTTCATGAAGAAGTGCTTTCTAACATCCATCCTAAACCTCCCCATCATCAGCTTTAAACTGTGCCCCTCGTGGCTGGGTTGTCTTTTAGCTTGAATAGACCTTCCCTATACACTCTATTTATCACCTTTGAGTATTTGAAGGTCTCTATCATATCCCCTCTCTCTCATCTTTCATCCAGGGAGTACATCCTCAGGGCTCCCAGCCTCTCCTCATAAGACTTCCACTGCTGACCAATGATCACATCATCTTGGTTGCCCTCCTTTGGACTTTCTTCAGCAAGCTGATGTATTTCTTAAGCCATGGACACCAGTATCTTACTCCATATTTTAGATGAAGTTTCACCAGTGACCTATCCAAGGGCATTCCATCTACTGCTGATTTACTCCTCAACATCCTGCTTGCATTCACTGCTGCCTTTTTGCACTGTGAGGAGTGCTTCAGGTTGCTAGTAATCACCACCCCAGATCCATGTCTTCCTCTGTGGCTGCAACCCGGACCCCTGCTTCAGGTAGTACTTGGTCCTAGGATTCCTGGTTCCAATGTGCATCACTTTGCATTTCTTGGCATTGAAGTCAAGTTGTCATATCCCTGACCATCTCTCATGTTTTCTGAAGTCTACCAGCAGGCCTTATATTCCTCCCATTGTGTTCACCCTCCCACATAATTTGATGTGGTTTTTACTTGATAATAATGTTTCCTTCTTAGCTTCAGTGTAGTAAACAGATTTCCTGTTGACACAGTTTCTCTTAGAAAAGAAAACAAAGAAAAAATAATGATTAAGAGACTTTCCAGTGTCCAGCAAACAATTAGCATCAGCTGATCCTAGTTGGAATAAATACCCATATCATTTGATTACAAAATCTTCATTTTTTTTTATTGCTAATGATACCTTCATTAAAACAGAATCTTTTCCTCCTAGTCATCACTAGTTACTCCTGCTTATACATTACCTACCCTCATGTCATAGCCCTCCACTAATGATATCACAACATGCTGCAACTGTAAACAGTATGATGTCATAAACAGAGGATTATAAAATCTGGACAACTATAAACAGCGGTGACAGAAAGTGTAAGAGGCAAGGTCTGTTTGCTTTGAAACGTTCTTAGCAATAAAGAATGAAATACCCTGAAAATCAGTTTTTAATGTTATGAGATTTAAGTCCTGCTAATGCCAGCTGACACTGGGTTGCAATATACTGAAAAATCACTTAAAATCATTTGAAATATACTAACAAAAAAAAGAATGTGTGAAAATTTGAAGTAGGGAGGTTGCAACTGAGCAGGGCACCCTAATACAGATATTCTGAGGATGATGAAAATTACACTGGCAGGGTCACATGGGGGCAATAAAAGGCAAACTATGAGAAGCAATGAAATGGAACCTCAGAATAAATTTTGCCAGCACCAGACCGATGAGGACTTGGGGAAACAAATAGACTGGATGGACTGTCTTTTTCTGTACATAAATTTCTGTGTTTCACTGTTTCTGGTAAAATCTACTGAGGATCTTTGATACAGGAGTTTGGATTTTCAAGGGATTTATTCTACAATAAAACATGATTGCAATGATGTTTTGACCCAGTGGGAGTCAGAACTGAGATTTCATGTCATTTTCAAAAGCAGACTTTGTCAAATCTATCATCTGTAAGGCCAATCTGACAATTCCAGAGAGACTTGGTATGCTTAAAAATGAAAGGAAAAAGGAAAACAGTATACCTGAGTTTCTCATGTTGAGGAGGTAAACTTATTGTACCCTATGTAAGACAATGATGAGGTAGCAAGCAAAAGAAGTTGTCCTTTGAATACAAATTTAATATAGATTTTTTCATACATTTACAATGTGGTTTTGAGGTATGTATATATATATATATATATATATATATATATATATATATAATACATATATATATGTATATATATATATTTATTTCAGTGCATCTGAAGAATGTTTAAATGTCAGCTAGACAAAGAACCTTAGTGCGCACTGAGGCAAGGGTTACCCAAAAAGGCATTGGCCAGAAAGTCAAATTTCAAAGAAATACAACATCACAAATACACCCATAATCAAAGCATCATGGTCTGTATATGTAAATCGACACAAAATATTATGCTGGTTCAGTTTTAAGCAGGAATGCATGGTGCCGAAAAGCCTCTCACACAGTCTGCAAAGGGTGCCAACAGAAGACACAGACACGTGTTTCGTCCTATGAGGACTCATCAGTATTTTTCGTCTGTAGGACACCCCAGTGAATGTCACATAGTTTCAAGCCAAATGTCTGCATTATGTATTCATTTAGTTAGCCAATGTAAAATTTGTTTTCAGTGACTGTGCTAAAATTCAACACCTTTTCATTAGATTTGGCCCAGTCAAACATTTTGAACACTTCAGACTCACTTCAAACAGTCAATAAAAAAAAACACATAAATAAATAAAAACACTACAGCCCTACCCAGGTAGACCTGGCCCCTACCCCTTCATCAACCCAGATCATTTGACATCTTCTTTCTCCTACCACAGCTATTTTTATTTTTACAAAAAAAAAATTCAGTTCTTGGCACTGTGCCAGTGTTTTTTTTTTATATCTGACTGAAGGACTAGGGGAGGGTGGATGAATCTGGGATTGACTGGGAGTGAATACATGCAGTGGACCATTGAGCCCTATTTGTGGCCTGTTAAACCCAATACAAGGAACCCAAAGTGTCTTTGGCTGAAGTCTTGAAGCTGGACCAAAAATTGGGGTTTCAAATGAAAGCCAAACTGAGGTTGCCAATTTCCACATTTGCACATTCTTGTCTGGGACTATCTGACTGGCCACTGACACAGGAGCTATCTCCAGATAGTATTCTGATTCTGATAGGCAAGTACACCATCCTTTTTAAGGGCAACATGACAATTGCAGGGAGACTCGGATATCCTTATAAATAAAAGAAAAAAAAAAGAACAGAAAAAAAGGACATATCTGAATTTCCTTGTGGGAGAAGTAAAATTACTGGTTATAGTACAACAGAGAACTATTTAGAACAAACAATTGTCAATGCCGAATGTTCATCATGTGCAATGGTGCCATGGGGGGGAGGGATGTTTGAAAATTGCTTCAGTGAAGTTGTTTGTGAGGTGGGGTCCCAAAAAACATATGTTGAAAATTTGGTGAAAAAAATATTTAAAAATGGCCACGTTATGCCATTAAGTTGAAAACCCCATTGAAATACATTGATGCCGAAAACCCCATTGAAATACATTGAAGGGCTTACCTCAGTTTGCTGTTGGGCTTTGAAGAGCGAAGATGTGCCTGCAGTCCAAGGCAGATTACGGTGATGGATCTCTCGTGGGTAAGTATGGGGCACAGGGGTGTAATTCTCCCCAGGTTTCTCTCTTCTCAGGTGCATTATTTGTGCTCTTTACATTGAAACTCAGTTGCCACAGACTATTTTTCAAGCCTTTCCATGTCCCTGCTCATTTTCTCTACCCGTTCTGGAGTATTCACTCTGTTACAGTTGTTGGTGTCATCTGCAAACAGGCAGACAGACCTTTCCTTCTAGCCCTTCCACAATGTCTGCAATCAAGACACTGAACAGGACTGGTCCCAGGACTTATCCCTGAGGTACCCTGCTGGTCACCCCCTCTCCCCGAAATGGATCCCATTACCACCACCACCATCTATCTCCTGTCAGTCAGTCAGGTTTTAACCCAATTTATCAACTTGTGCCCCATTGCCAGACTACTTATCTTGTTAATCAGCCTTCTTTGCTGGATGTTGTTGAAGGCATTGCTGAAATCAAGGTAGGTGATATCAAAAGGCCCTCCCTAATTTACTTCCTTAATGAGGTATTAGGGTTTCCAACCCCACAGAGACTGACAGGCATTTGGGTGTCCCTTTGGGTCATTGGCCATAAAACTCATGCCATTCCACCCCCACCCTGCAGACACTGACAGGTGTTGTGGTGTGCCTTGAGGTCTTTTTTGCCCTAATGCTCACCCCATTCCATAATGAAGTAAGCTAAGATGGATGCAGTACAGGAGAATGGGGTGAACGTTTGAACCAAAGACTCCAGGCACACCCTGATGCCTGTCACTGGCTTCAGGGTGAGGGTGGGATGGAATGGTGAGAGCATTATGGTCAGCAACCCCAAGGCACACTCCCGATGCCTGCCAATCTCTACAGGGTGGGGTGGGGCATTACAGTTGGCAACCCCAATGCCCCAGATGTTTGTTGGTATTTTCACTCCATATTTTCAACACAGGCTTTTTGGGACACCCCTCACGAACAGTGATATTATCATTTCATTACTCAATCCCAAAAGGTGATTTCGTGCAGCGACTGCGCCATTCGGCGCCACAGGTGCTAAAACACATTTTGGGTAGGATGTGAAAAATGACAGTTGCACTGTTCATGGGGAGGTGTGATGAAAAAATGGCAATGTTGAAAATCTGGAGTGAAAATATGAGAAATTGCCAAAGTTACGAGTGTGCATAGAAACTGTGCATTGCACGCCTGTAACAAGGTAATTTTTTAGAATTATTTCACCAAATTTTCAACATGGGCTTTTTGGGACCTCTTCTCATGAACAGTGGCACTGTGACTTTGTTACTCCTTCCTGAAAGTTGATTTTGCATAGCGACCATGCCATTCTGCACAACTGGTGCGAAAAGACATTTAAGGCAGGATCTGAAAAATGGCAGCAGTACTGTTCGTAAGGAGGTTTGAAAAATGGCAATCTTTAAAATTTGGCATGAAAGTATGTAAAATTGATGAAGTTACGAGATTGTGTAGAAACTGCAAAATGCACATTTACAATACAGTAATTTTTTTGAATTTTTCACCAAATTTGCAACATGAGCTTTTTGGGACCCCATCTCATGAACAGTGGCACTGTTGTTTTGTTACTTGGTCCCAAATAGTGATTCCACACAGCGACCGTGAAATCACCTTTCAGGACTGAGGAACGAAATGACAGTGCCATGTTCATGAGGTGGGGTCCCAAGAACCCCATGTTGAAAATTTGGGGCCAACATTCCCAGAAATGGCTGCGATATCAACCTAAGTTGAAACCCCCATTGAGTCCCACTATAAGGCTTACCTTTCATTCTTTCAGTTGTCTGGTCGGCTTTGAAGAGTGCAGACGTGTTCCGTTCCACAGAAGATCGTGCCAGCCAATCTCAGAGGGTAAGCATGGGGTAAGAGGCAGTGTAGGGGGTGGGAGAGGAGGGTCAGGATGGGGAGGGATGGGAGACAATAAGGGATGGTTTTGTTTTACAGGTGAAACAAAAATAAAAGACAGTGAGGGAACATTTTCTTCATTTATAGATAAAAAAAATATATAAATATAAATTTATGCACACTGGGGTGGGTTCCCAGTGTGCCACAGTATTGGTGGGGAGGGGGGATGACAACATGGGGATCGGGCACCCTGATGTCTGCTAGGGATATAGATAGGTTGGGGGACACATCCAACACTGGGAGTAGGCATCCTGGTGTCAGAAAGGGAAAGGGGAAATTGTTTAACCAGAAAAGACACACTAAGTGGCAGCATGGAAAGGGGACATTGTTTAACAAGGGAAGACACAC